>JAOPSE010000008.1:84064242-85296672 GCA_029449295.1 Zea luxurians | reverse complement strand
GCAAAGATAATAAGAGTTTATTATCTAATGTCTTGAATACAATTTTCCTTCATGGAACTCCAAGAACTTAGGGTTTCCGGAGTCAACAGTGAAGTTCAAAGAGCAGGGGGTGGGGGTTTTGGGTTCTAATTATCAAACAAGGTCCAAATCATACCAAAATCTACCCAAGGCTTCTAAATATTATTTTGAGTTCATATAAAAAAATTGGGCATTTTTGGAATTATTATTGATTTTCTAAAAATCCAGAAGCAATACTTTAGGCTATTTTAAATGACCCAAAAATTCCCTATTTGTCCTCAAAATCATAAAACTATTTTTATTAAATACTGTGGAAAATAAGGAATCTAGGAAAATTGGTTTGACATTTTTAGGATTTTTCTACAATTTCTTACAGATTTCCAAAGCTTGCTATAAAAAGAAAAAGAAAATTAATGAACAGTCTCGGGCCGAAACCAGCCCGAGCCGGCCCAGCTAGGGCAAAAACGCGCCCACGCGTGCGCGCCCGCGGCGACTTTGCAAAAATGCCCCTGGCTAACGAAATAACTGGAAGCGGGACCGAAACACTGTTTAGATGAGTCACTGACGATTGCAGAAAAACCCCTCTGGTTCTATTTCTTTACACGATGAGGTCCCCGACGGCGCACCAAACAGGGGGCAAAGCTCCGGCGAGCTAGACTGGCCGGAGGGAGCCAAGACTGGTGCCCCCGAGCGGTTGACACCGAATTGTACCTTCCCCGATCAATTCCCCCAACTTAATTTTATGGTTGGTAATCTATCAAGCTCTGTCCATGCGGACCACGGACGATGAGGACAATTGCACGCATTCCCGGTGATCAGTGGTTTCCCAGTGCAATTGGGTGGGTTGGCGAGTATCACAGACGTATGAGAATACTTAAACAAGGGAGCAGAGGGGAGGAGCTGACCTGAATTGGGCTGACCACGATGGGGTGTGTTTTATGGTGGCGGAAACCGAATTGGGGGAAATCCAAAATTGAGGCTCACTGACGATCGACTGAGGACGATTCTTGGCGGCTAGGTTCGTGATGATCCAATAGAGCTCACGGCGGGGTCAATTTATACCAAGTGAAAGCGGTGGCCGGGGATTTGAGCGACGACGCGTGGCGGTCGGAGAAGTAAGAGTTCACTGGCGCGATTAGTGTCCTATTACCGTGGCAGTCATTCCAATGAGCCACGAAGAGTCACAAGGGTTCACGGCGATGTGGTGGACAGGTAGAGACACGCGGCGGACGGTGGTGATGGCTTAACCGCAGTGAGAACCTTATCCAAAGGATCGATGAGCAAGGGGAGAGGCACGTCGGCTAGCCAGGAGTGGCGTCCAGCTCATCGACGGCGATGCTTTTTCACCCCGCGATGTTATCTACTTGCCATGAGCATGAATCCAGACGCTGGCAACACGAATCACGGTGGAGGTATCATCGGCGGTGAGAGCTCTGCGCTGGCAGCCTGATCCAATTCAGGTTACTGTACCATCGTGAGCTCCCATCAGTGCACCTGACAGTGAATGTTTGGGCTCAATTTTCTCTCAAATTTCCATGGCAACCTACCTAAAGCTTTGCAGCAAAATTGTAGACCAAGGATGTGGCTATAATTTTGTCACAGTAGCTATAGCCAAATTCCTATCAAATCAAGTTTGAATTTGTGCCCAAAGTCTCTGTAACTACACTGTCAGTCTGAAATTCAGACTTCAACAGCCTGACAGCCCATCTTTGGTTGTAATTTTCTCCAATCTCTTCTCAATAACTATGCTTACACTCTTAAGCAAAGTTGTTTTCCTTTCATAGAGCTACAAAGTTGATGTGGTGCCCTAAGGTGAATTCTCAATAATTTGAAAGTTATAAAGCTCCAAAGTTGAGCCAAATACTGATTTTCAGACTTAGTCTATATAGGGTTCAAGTGGTCCTTTTTGCAAATAGACGCAAAAGCTTAGGGTTTAACTTGCAAATCCATATATTTGTGAACCATAAGACTTAGGATACATTTTTGTCATGGTTTTTGTACTTTAGTCCAAAAGTGGACTAATTTTGCACTTAACCCCCTAGGGTCTGGATTTAGGGTTTTCCAGGGTCCTTATTAGGGTTTTTGGTATTTCAAGGGTGTGAATGTAATGTAAGTCCCTTTTTAGTAACATTTTATGACTATTTCACTTAAGCTTTAGGGTTTTCCCTATTTGGGTATTGTTTTACCCCTCAGAACCATTTTTAGGGTTAAGTACCCTACTCTAGGGTTTTATTTGCAAAATACCACAACAATACAACTTGTTTGAAAATTTTGCCTAGTGAATGCATTCTAGGTGTGTCAAACATATGAAATGCTGATGCTTATGATGTTATGCTCAAGTTTTAGTAACAGTAACACCAGGGGTGTTACAAAATTCACCTCGGGTGGAGCAGGGACAAAGGCGAGGCTGGGCATGACGGTGGCGGAGCACGATCGAGGATGGCGGCCGAGCTCTACCGGCGATGAAATCGGGCGCAGGGGGCCTAGCAACGGGGAAGCTCCGGTGAGCTTGAAGAACAGGCACATGCAGCTCGGGTGAGTCGACAGAGGTGAAATGAGCGAGGCAGGGGGGAAGTGGGGTGTGCGGGGACATGTAGAGCGGGTCAGGGTGCCAGTTCGGAGCTGGGTGGTGTCATGGGCACAACAATCTCGACGTGCGTGCGCGCGGTCTGTGCACCGAGCGGTTGATTAAGGGGGGAGGGACTGGCGAGCGAGGCCCATGGGACAGCGGCACAGACACGCGAGCGCATAACAGGCCGGAGCGCCGACAGGGCGACCCCACTGGACAACAAGAGGGAGAAAGGGAAGAGGGGCGCGGGTCGGCGCCGACAGGTGGGGCTCGCCTGTCAGTGACAGAAGGCAAGCGGTTGAAGCTGGGCTTAGTGGGCCGACTGGGCTGTTTTCCCTTTTTCCTTTTCTCTGGATTTTCTAATTCCTTTTATATTTCTTTTCTATGGAGCTTTCAATTCCAAATTCAAATAAATTCAAACTTGTGCAGCACTTCAAAGAATATTTTAAGCTCAGCATGATGCAACATGTTATGACTCATAATGTTTTGGCAAAAATAAATAATTAAATCCCCCTAACTTTAAGCTAAATCTACTTAAAAGGGTAAAAAGGAGAGAGAGAATCTAGAGAAAGATAAAACCTAGGGTGAGAGAGAGAAGAGTAACACATGAATTTGGGTGATAATTAGAAAGAAATTTTATACCCCCAAATTCAGGGTGTTACAGACCTATCCCCCTTAAAAGAATCTCGCCCTCGAGATTCAGGGCTGGCTAGAAAAGAGCTCAGGGTACTTGGCTTTCAAATCATCCTCTCGTTCCCAGGTTGCTTCTTCTTCTGAGTGGTGACCCCATTTGACTTTGCACATCCTGATGGTACTTCTCCGAGTGACCCAATCTGCTGTCTCCAGAATTTAAGTTGGCTTCTCAATATAAGTTAGATCTTCTTGAACTTCAAGATCCTCTGCTGGCAACTGCTCTTCTGGCACTCTCAAGCATTTCTTCAACTGAGACACATGGAACACATCGTGCACAGCGGACAGATTCTCTGGTAAACTGAGTTGATAAGCCACTTCTCCATGTCATGCTTGAATCTGATACGGCCCAATATATCGAGGTGCTAGCTTGCCTTTGACTCTTTTGGTTCCTCTGATGGGTGACACCTTCAAGTAGACATAATCTCCCACTTCAAAACTGAGTTCTCTTCTTCGGGTGTCGGCATAGCTTCGCTGTCTGGACTGCGCTGCCTTTAAATTCTCTCGGACCATTCTGATGTTCTCTTCGGCTTCAAGCAAAATATCTGGACCGAACACCTATCTTTCACCAGGTTGGTCCCAATGCAATGGAGTTCTGCAATTCCTCCCATAGAGCGCTTCGAATGGTGACATCTTCAGACTAGCTTGGTAGCTGTTGTTGTAAGAGAATTCTGCATATGGTAATCTCTTGTCCCAACCTATCTTATCTTGCAAAGCACAAGCCCTCAACATATCCTCCATAATCTGATTGGTTCTCTCTATTTGACCATCTGTCTGCGGGTGGTAAGCTGAGCTAAACTTCAAATGTGTGCCCAAAGCTTCATGCAATTGCTGCCAAAAATGAGAGGTGAACTGGGTACCTCTATCTGATACTATCTTCTTCGGAATGCCATGCAAGCACTCAATCTGAGCCATGTATAGTTCGGCTAACACTACACTATTGTAGGTGGTCTTAACTGGTATGAAATGGGCCGCCTTTGTCAAATGGTCCACTACTACCTAGATGGAGTCATAACCAGTACGAGTGCAAGGCAAACCGACTATAAAGTCCATTCCAATCTCATCCCATTTCTACTGAGGAATCTGCAATGGTTGCAACAATCCTGCAGGTCTCTGATGTTCTACTTTAATCCTCTGACAATTGTCACATATAGCCACATACTCTGCTATCTCCCTTTTCATATCGTACCACCAGAATCTTTTCTTTAGGTCCTGGTACATCTTCTCACTACTAGGGTGTATAGAGTATGTTGTTTCATGAGCTTCCTTGAGAATTAGTTCCCAGATTGATTTGATGTCGGGAACACACAATCTATCCTTGAACCATACCACTCCTTCTGTATCTTCACGGAAATCCTTGCCTTTTCCGTCTATGATCAGCTATCAGATCTCGTTGATTTTCTCATCATCCTTCTGACCTTTCCTGATGTCTTGCTCTAGAGTGGGTTCCTAACTCGATTGTCACTCCTTGAGTGTTGTTCAGAAATCCGAGACTCAATCTGTCGAATTCCTTCGCTAGCTCATACAGCATCGGGTGAGCGGCCAACATATTAACTTGACTCTTTCTGCTAAGAGCATCTACAACCACATTTGCTTTGCCTGGGTGATAATGAATCTCTAGCTCATAATCTTTGATCAATTCTAGCCATCTTCACTTTCTCATGTTTAACTCTGACTAAGTGAATATGTACTTGAGAATCTTGTGGTCCGTGTAGATATCACACTTCTGCCCATAAAGATAATGCCTCCAGGTCTTCAGTGCATGAACCATGACTGCTAATTCTAGATCATGAGTAGGATAATTCTTCTCATGAATCTTCAACTGTCGGGACGAGTATGCCACTACTCTCCCTTCATGCATCAACACACATCCCAGTCCGGTGTACGAAGCATCACAATATACTGAGAATGGCTTGTGAACATCTGGCAGAATCAGTACTGGTGCCATTGTCAACTTCTCCTTCAATGTCTCAAAGGACTTCTAACACGCTGGGGTCCACTTGAACTCAACCTTCTTTGCCAACAAGGCTGTCCATTGGCCTAGCAATCTTGGAGAAACCTTCAATGAAACGCCGATAATAACCGGCCATTCCGATGAAACTCTTGATTCCTCGGACATCTTTTGGTGCTTTCCAGTCCAAGATAGCTGTTACCTTCTTCAGATCTACAGCCAATCCCTCTCGGTTTATAATGTGACCTAAGAACAGGACTTCACTGATCTAGAACTCGCACTTGCTAAGCTTGGCATACAGCTGACAATCTCGTAGCCTCTAAAGTACCTTCCTCAAATGCTCCTCATGCTCTTGCTCATTCTGGGAATATATAAGGATATCATCAATGAACACCACCACGAACATGTTGAGTTAGTCCATGAACACACTGTTCATTAAGTACATGAAGTAGGCTGGCGCATTCGTCAAACCGAATGACATGACCGTGGCTGATGGTAACCTGACCTCAGATCTATCTTTGAGAAAACACTGGCTCCTCTCAACTGATCGAATAAATCTTCAATTTTGGGCAGGGGGTACTTGTTCTTGATGGTAACTTCATTCAAAGATCTATAGTCAATGCACATCCACTTCGTGCCATCCTTCTTCTCCACAAACAGCACTGGGGCTACCCAAGGCGAGGTACTCGGTCTAATGTAGCCTTTCTCCGACAACTCATCAATCTGCTTCTTGAGTTCCACCAACTCCGGGTCGGACACTCGATAGGCTCTCTTGGAAATAGGGACAGTGCCTGGTATAAGCTCTATGGCAAATTCAACCTTCTTTTCAGGTGGCATACCTGGTCACTCCTCGGGGAGCACATCTGGGAATTCTGACACTACCTTGATAGCCTCTGATGGTTTAATCTCCTCAATACGGGCGGTGACTTGGTGACAACTCCCTTTCCTTGATCCAGACAAGACCAATTCCACTAACACTTCTTCTCCTGATAAGGAGACTAACTTTACTGTTCTGTTGTCACAACTAAGACTAGCTTGATACTTGGTTAGCCAATTCATCCCTAGGATGACATCTATAGTTGTATCTTGGTTACCCATAACTATTAGATCAGCGGGGAACTCTATCCCCCTTATTTGAACTCTTGCACTACGGCAAAATCTATCTGTTTGGGTCCTTCCACCAACTGAACTAACCCTCATAGGTGGATACATGGGTACTACTAGTATATTATGTGTTTCTACCCATGATGCAGTCACAAAAGAATGCGTTGCTCCAGTATCAAATAAGACATTTGCAGAATGGTACTCGACTGAAAACGTACCTAGTGCCACTCCTGGAGTCTCCTGGACTATGTCGGCCTCCAAGTGGTTCACCTTTCCATACTAGGCACGAGGCTGCCCACGGTTGTTGCCTCCTTGCTGCATTGCATTTTGTCTGGCTAGGGCATTAGGAGCTGGCTGCTGCTGAGCTGCTTTCTTTGGGCAATGATTCACCCAATGGCCTTGTTCCCCATAGTGGAAACATGCACGACTTCCCCCTTGCGCTGGTGCTGCTTGGTTGTTCTGGTTGGTTGCTACGGCTGGAAGACTGGGCTGCCTGGTTGCTCTGATGCTGGTATTGGTTTCCTCCTTGCTGGTTGTTCTGACGGTACTGCTGTTGCTGCTGAGGAAACTGCCTCTGGTACTGCTGCTGCTGGTTCTGACACTGATGCTAGTGCTGGTGACCTTGCTTGAATGGCCGAGGTGGGTTGCCTGAGTAGTGGGGACGGCTGCTACTCCCAACCTGAGGTCCACCAATCTTGTGTTTCCTGTCCTCCATCTCCGGACGCTTCCTTCCTGTCATTATTGTTTTGTCTATCAAGTGCTGGAAGGTAGGGAAGGTATGATTCATCAGCTGGTAATGGAGGGGATCAACCAATCCTCTCAAGAAGCGGTACTGCCTCTTGGCATCTGTGTTGACATCTTCTGGGGCATAATGCGATAGTTGTAGGAACTTATCCCTGTACTCACTGACAGACAAGGGACCTTGCTTCAGGGCGAAAAACTTCACCTTCCTCACTATCATCAGTCCCTCGGGCACATGGTAGCGATGGAAGTTGTCCCTGAATTCTTTCCAAGTGATGGCTTCAGGGTTGGCATGGGTGGCGAGGTAAGACTCCCACCAAGACTGGGCTGCTCCCCTCAGCTGTCGGGGACCATACAACACCTTCTCACATTCGTTGCACTAGGCAGTGTGCAACTCACGCTCCACGGTACACAGCCAATCTTCGGCGTCCATGGGATCAGTAAAGTGGGCAAAGACTGGGGGATGGCCCCTCATGAATTCTGCATGCTTGTCTATGGTCACTTGTGGCATTTGGACTTGCACTGTAGGATAAGCAAACTAACTCTAACTAAGACTGACTAGTCTAAGACACTTGAACTAAGCATTATTACAGACTCCAACTCTATCGATCTAGGGATCCAAATCTATCCGGGTCCTGCAATATGGGGTACCATAGTCGAAGCTACCGCGGGGCGGTGAACGGTAAGGGTGCTAAATCTCGACAGGGCGGGAGAACCACCATCCAGATAGTGGCATGCTGTGCACTCAACACGCAACTCCACAACCTCCGCCTGAACCTTGCCCAACTCGTCAAGGGCATGGTCCAACTCTGTGTTGAGCACGACAGCCAGATTGACCATGCTGTTCAGCCTAGGATTGCCCACACCAACTGGTGAAGCAATCACACCTCTAGCACTGCCGGTCGAACGACGAGGGTAGTACTTTAGGTCGAGGCCATTAGCTACCTCGCTGAACAACGAGCAATACTGAGAAAGTGCTCGTCGTGCTGCATCTTGCATGGCTGCATCTGTAGTATCCCTCTCAGTAATAGAATAGTGCTCTGAGAAGGCCTCTGCACCCAGGAGATCATCGTCCGGACGTCGCACCAAGCAAGTAGCCTCCCACTAGTCCGGGTATAACCCACGACGATGCTGGTAGACTACACAACGGTACTCGATGGACCAAGTGTGTCGGTCGAAGGCCCGACGCAACAAGGTGTCGAGAGCGTCGTGGAAGTGACACCCGCGAGCAGCGTCACGAGTGATGGGTCTAGCGATCCATCCCTCCAGCTCTGGCTCCTCCGAGAGCTCCGTGTCATGGCTCAAACTGCCACCAGCGTCGTCGTCTCTGTCTCCGTCAGGGTCTCCTCCAGCAGTCGGGATGCCCTATGGTGGTGCAGGGGGCATCTCTGGCTGAGGTGCAGGGGAAGGCGGCCTCTCAAACTCCACCTCCTGCTGAGGCGAGGGGGAAGAGTCCTACTACTCCACGTCCTGCTCCTAGGCGTCGGTGCTCCTGCTCCTCGTGCAGGCGACGATGCAGTCTCTCCAGGTGACTGGACTGACCTGGCACCGTGCGACGCAGTGGATGCTCTGCCAGGCGAGAAGGCAAAAAGGGGATCACAGACTAACGTGCAGTGCACCTGATACGGGCCATCTACAAAAGACATCATAAGCACAAGAGTAAGAGTAGAACTAGGAGACCAGAAAGTAAATAGAAAGAAAAGTGAGACAAAACTTTTGATATAAGTAGATAACATAAGTTGGTCAAGATGACCAACTTTTGAAAGGACTCTATGGTCAAGGTAAGAGTAGGGGTCTAAAGTCCTTAGGGCGACCATTATAGTCTAGGTTAGCGGTCCTACAGTCATCAAGGCTTTGATACCACTTATGTTACACCCGATTTTAGATGGTAAACCAAATGCGAACCATGTACGTGCCAGGATCAGAAACTCACATACACAGCGATTACATAATTGAACATCATCACACAATGCTTGAAATAAATAGCAGAAAGGTACATTATTACATCAAGATGCTGAGACATCCACAGAGTCTAATACATAACCATTGTTCAACATAACTATCAAAGTGCAGAGAAACGAAACGTAGATGAAAAGCCTACACAGGCAGCTGACTAGGGGTTGCCACTAAAGTAAACTAAAACTCGTCATATTCCTAGAACTCCTCAAAGTCCTCCATGTTGCCAGCATCACCTCCTGAGTACTGAATATAATGGGGACAACCTGGGGTGGGGGTAGTGTGTAAAGCAAGGGTGAGTACACATCAACATACTCAGCAAATGTCTCGTTTGGCTAAAGTGGACTAGCTATATGTGGGGTTGAAGTTAAGCAGTTGCTTTTTGTTGGTCAAGTATTTATTATTATTATTAGAGCCAAGTTTTAGTAATAAACCCAGTTATCACCCAAAAGTGCTCCCTCAAAAGAGGAAATACCAGAGATCAGATTTGTATCATCATTGTTAACCATTAACATAAAAGTAATCAAAGTTCTTCTAATCAAAGAGGATCCCAAGGCTGCTCTTAACCGTGAGCTCGGCTGATATACCGGTTTCTAACACTCTGCAGAGGTTGCACACTTTACCAACGAGTCGTGATCCCTTTCCAGCCTGGGTTGTACAGACCTGATCTTCACTACCAATGTGAATGGCCAGGAATACACTACGTAGCCTTTACAAAGACTCCCTTGGTGCATAGCTGCTCGTTAGGTTTCGCTAGTCGTACAAACGCAGTACACCTCCCCAAGGTGGGTGACTAACAAAACCAAATCGAATGAACCTCTACACCCCAACCTTGTCAGAGCGAGCACTACGCCCCGGCCCCCATTGACAGCCCTCCAGCAAAGCCAACTACACCCCTAGGTTCATCTAATTAATCAGCTAAGGGCGTCCCATTCCACCCTCATGGTTGCACTGTTATCCCGGGTGGTCACTCCACGAACAGGTCCTTAAAGAGAGGTAATAAGGAAAAAGGCCTGAGGCCCCTAGAGTATCACAAGATCATCAACATAATCAGGATAACAGTATCGTATCATAATTGTTCACATCATGTTCATTGATTAAAGTTAAGGCAACAGCAAAAGCTAACCATGATAACCCAAAAGGTAAACAAGGATAAGGTACATACAAACTAGTCAATCCTTAGGTTTAGATAATGTAATGCGGGACAGTGAATCGTAAAGTATGTAGGACATAATAGGTCAGAGGACACTTTCCTTCACCAGGTTGTTGCTCAGGGAGGTCACCAACAACACACTCAGGAACCTCAGACTGCTCGTTGTCTAAATAAAGCGAGCATGCATTCAATACATTTGGGAAGTACAAATAAACAGCACACCAAACATGTACAAACATAGGAATACATCTTAAAAGACACAATACTACATAATGGATAATGAGTTCAAAGTATAACATAAATTATAACATAAACTAACTTCATTTGGAAATAGATTATTATTTCTCTAAGAGTTACTCACAAATACATAACATAGTTCAATTTATTTTATTGTGACATAAAAAATTAGAATAGAGATGAATTCATGTAATACACAGAATTAATCTCACAAGATTAAACACACTTTAATCTCTAGGGTTTTCCCTTTTTATTTCATTAAATAAGTAAATCTAAACATATACTAGTTCATAGTTAACCATAAAATTAGAAAACACAGAATGTAAATGGAACTAATTTATTTAAATAGAGAATAAACCTATGAACATTTTGCAATTTGAATCACTAAATTTGGAGTTCATATGTAAAAGATATGAAATAACCAAGTTTAGGAGTTTGAAATACAAAATTAAGCCCTAATCTGTAATTATTTAAAAGGATAGGGTCTGTTTGTAATAACTCAGGGACCTGCGCGTAAAGTCTAAGGACGGCGGGTTCTATTCGCAGAAAGCTGAGGGGGTCTTAAGCAAAACAACCACAGCGAAAGGGTATCCTGGCTTCTTGGCCATTTGATCAGGAATGGATGCCCGAGATTAGAAGCGGGCGCGCGGGATCAGACGCGAGGACTAACCGGTGGGTCCCACACGTCAGCGGCCCGGGTATCTCTAGTGCGAGATGTGAGCGGGAGCGCTCCCTGGCAGACGGGGCCCACGGGTCGGCGACTCGGACCAACGAGGGGGAAACGGTGGGAGTTTGACAAACGAGGCTACGGGGAGGTCGGGCCCGCTAGTCAGCGGTGGAGGGCACGCGCAGGCGTGACATTGCTGGCGCGCCCTGACAGACGGGGCCCTCAAGACAGTGACCAAGAATGGGGAAAGAAAGGGGGAGGCTGACGGGCGGGTCCTCCTTGTCAGGACCGTCGTCTACCTTGGCAGCGCGCATGGCACGAGCGTCATGGCCGGAGCTGGCGATTCCGCACGGGCGAAATAGGCACGGGGCGGCCGCGGTTGGCAGGGCGGTCTCGGTTCAACGACGCGGGACAGACACCGACGATAACCGACGACTAAGCAACAGAACAGAGAAGATGGGGGAGAGAAAAGAAGGTCCGGCGGGGAAATTCACCTCGGGTGGAGCAGGGACGAAGGCGAGGCTGGGCGTGATGGTGGAGGAGCACGATCGAGGATGGCGGCCGAGCTCTACCGGCGATGAAATCGGGCGCAGGGGGCCTGGCGATGGGGAAGCTCTGGCGAGCTTGAAGAACAGACTCGTGCAGCTCGGGTGAGTGGGCAGAGGTGAAATGAGCGAGGCAAGGGGGAAGTGGGGTGTGCGGGGACTTGTAGAGGGGGTCAGGTGCCGGTTTGGAGATGGGTGGTGTCGTGGGCGCAGCGATCTCAGCGTGTGTGTGCGCAGTCCGCGCAGACGAGCGGTTGAAGGAGGGGGGAGGGACTAGCGAGCGGGGCCCACAGGACACCGGCACAGACGCGCAAGCGCATAACAGGCCGAAGTGCCGACAGGGCGACCCCACTGGACAACGAGAGGGAGAAAGGGAAGAGGGGCACGGGTCAGCGCCGACAGGCAGGGCCCGCCTGTCAGAGACCGAAGGCGCGCGGTTGAAGCTAGGCTTATTGGGCCGACTGGGCTGCTTTCCCTTTTTCCTTTTCTCTGGATTTTCTAATTCCTTTTCTATTTCTTTTCTATAGGGTTTTCAATTCCAAATTCAAATAAATTCAAACTTGTGCAACACTTCAAAGAATATTTTAAGCTTAGCATGATGCAACATGTCATGACTCATAATGTTTTGGCAAAAATAAATAATTAAATCCTCCTAACTTTAAGCTAAATCTACTTAAAAGGGTAAAAGGGAGAGAGAGAATCTAGAGAGAGATAGAACCTAGGGTGAGAGAGAGAAGAGTAACACATGAATTTGGGTGATAATTAGAAAGAAATTTTATACCCCCAAATTCAGGGTGTTACAATTATCAAGCTCGAAGGTCTTGCCGTAGGTGTTGCACAAGGAATACAGTTGCCGAAGTGACAATATTAGTCCCGAAGATCTTGTTGTAGGTCTTGTATGAGGAATTATTTACCGTTTAATAGTAACGGGTAAAGTTGCAGTATCCTTGTAGGTTAACCACTGTGAACGAAGAACAATTTCCCTTCTTTTCCACTGTTTTGAATCATGCAAGATGATGAATGATACGATGTTATGATGCGACAAATGTTAATGAAAAAAATACTTCGTAATATTAAGACTCTTTATCCCCTTAGGAACGACTTTGGAGTCTCTTCACCTTTTACTTAAGTGGCATTTAAGCTCTGAATCCCCTTAGGAACGACTTTAGAGCTTCTTCACCTTTTACTTAGGTGGCATTTGAGCTCTGCATCCCCTTATGAACGACTTAAGAGCTTCTTCACCTTTTACTTATGTGGTATTTAAGCTCTACATCCCCTTAGGAACGACTTTGGAGCTTCTTCACTTTTTACTTAGGTGATATTTTAGCTCTGCATCCCCGTAGGAACGACTTTGGAGCTTTTTCACTTACTATTACACTTGATGGTGTAACCACAGATTTATTACAACATATCGAAGGTTATATCTTCTCAAATTGTCTCTGAGGCAAGAACATGAGAACGAGAGAAATGAAAATTACAATAGGTGTATATGAAAGTTTTTAACCCAGCCCCTCTGTGGTTTTAGTAAATGTGCCTTGATTATGGAACGGTGCTATTAACTATTCGAGCTTCAGACTCTTCCCTTGCATCAGCGTTGTTGCTATATTTGGCACTACCCTTCAGGCTGTTGGTTGTGGGACGAAGTTGGAGCCATTACCGGTGGTTATGGCCAGGCCCATGCAGCTGGAGAGTGACTCGCCAAAGCTACTGAAACTATGGGTTGTGAAAATGGCTGTTGATTACCCACATATTCAGGAATGTACGGGGAATAGCACGAAGCAGTATTGTCACACCCGGTTTTGGAAGGCAAACCGAATGCGAACCATGTACGTGCCAGGATCAGAAACTCACGTACACATCGATTATATAATTGGACATCATCACACAATGCTCAAAATAATAGCGGAAAGGTACTTTATTACATCAAGATGTCCAAGACATCCATAGAGTCTAATACATAACCATCGTTCAACATAATTATCAAAGTGCGGAATTACGAAGCGTAGATGCTAAGCCTACACAGGCAGCTGACTGGGAGTTTGCCACTAAGAAAGAACTAGAACTCATCGTAATCCTGAAACTCCTCGAAGTCATCTATGTTGCCAGCTTCACCTCTTGAGCACTGAGAACAGTGGGGACAACCTGGGGTGGGGGTGATGTGTAAAGCAAGGGTGAGTACACATCAACGTACTCAGCAAATGTCCGGTTTGGCTAAAGTGGACTAGCTGTATATGGAGTTGAGGTCAAGCAGTTGCTTTTAGGTTAGTCAAGTATTTATTATTAGTAGTAGAGCCAAGTTTTAGTAATAAACCCAGTTATTACCCAAAAGTAATTCCTCAAACGAGGAAATACCAAATATCAGATTTTATAACATCATAGTTAATCATCAACATAAAAGTATCCAAAGTTCTTCTAATCAAAGAGGATCCTAAGGCTGCTCTTAACCGTGAGCTCGGCTGATATACCAGTTTTTAACACTCTACAGAGGTTGTACACTTTACCCACAAGTCGTGATTCCCATTCTGCCCGGAGATCATGACTCTCCATTGATCACTTCCAAGGTGACCTAGCAGGGTCTCACTACGTAGCCTTTACAAAGACTCCCCTGGTGCATAGCTGCTCGTTAGGTTTCGCCAGTAGTACAAACGCAGTACACCTCCCTAAGGTGGGTGACTACAAAAACCAAATCGAATGAACCTCTACACCCCAACCTTGGCAGAGCTGAGCACTATGCCCCAGCCCCCATTGATGGCCCTCCAGCAAAGCCAACTACACCCCAGGTTTATCTAATTAATCGGCTAAGGGCGTCCCATTCCACCCTCATGGTTGTACTGTTATCCCGGGTGGTCACTCCATGAACAGGTCCTTACGGAGAGGTACTGAGGAAAAAGGCCTAAGCCCCCTAAGATATCATAAGATCATCCACATAAACAGGATAACAGTATCATATCACAAATGTTCACATCATGTTCATTGATTAAGTTAAGTCAATAGCAACATGCTAACCATGATAACCCAAAAGGTAAACAAGGAAAAGTGAATACAGACTAGTCGATCCTTAGGTTTCATAAAGTAATTGCGGGACAGTGAATTATAAAGTATGTAGGACATAATAGGTCAGAGGACACTTGCCTTCACCAGGTTGCTGCTCAGGGAGGTCTCCAACAACACACTCAGGAACTTCGGACTGCTCGATGTCTAAGTAAAGTGAGCATGCATTCAAAACATTTGGAAAGTACAAATAAACATCACACCAAACATGTACAAACATTGGAACACATCTTAAAAAGACATAATACTACATAGGGGATAATGAATTCAAAGTATAATCATAAACTATGGCATACATTAACTTTATTTGAAAATAAATTATTATTTCACTAAGTGTTATTTACAAGTACATAAGCATGGATCAATTTATTTTATTGTGATCTATAATTTAGAATAGAGATGAACCTATCATTAATCTCACAAGTTTAGACATGATTAAATCTCTAGGGTTCTCCTTTTATTTATTTTATTAAAAAAATAAAACTACATCTATATTAGTTCGTATTCAATCATAAAAAATAGAATGTGCAGACAGTAAATGAAACCATTTTATTTAAATAGAGAATAATCCTATAAACATTTTGCAATTTGAATCACCAAATTCAGAGTTCATATGCAAAAGATATGAAATAAACAAGTTTGGGAATTCAAAATATGAAATTAGGTCTAATTCTATGAATATTTAAATGTCTAGGGCTAAATCTGCAAGACTACAGGGGGTCTGCGCGCGAAAACCAGGGACGGCGAGTTGATTTCCAATAAATCGAGGGTCTCTTTAAGAAAACTACCGCGCGAAGGGGTATCGGGTGAATCTAGCCGTCAGATCTAAAACCAACGGCCGAGATTAGATCTGCGGCCAAGGACGCGCACGCGAGCGAGCACTGACAAGTGGGCCAGGGAGTGTCAGCGATAGAGGGGAAGTGCACGATGACCGAACGGGTCCAGCGTAGGGGTCCGAGGGGGTCCAAAGGGGTCCGAGCGGGTCCGAGGGGGTCCAAGCGGGTCCGAACCGTTCGATCACGATCGGATGGGGGAAATCAGACCAGAAATGATGAGCGGCTATGGGTGGCGCTGACAGGAGGGCCAGGGCACGTCAGGCGCGCGTGCGTGAAGCGGTATCCCATGGTCCGGGCCGTTCGATCTGAATTGGACGGAGGGGGTCAAACCGAGGGAAAAACAGATGGCTGTGGGCGGCGCCGCTCCTCTCCGCGGTGGTGAAGTCACCGGAGTTGAGGCAGGCGCGAGCTAGGGTGGCTCCTGGTCACCGGAGTTGGGCAGAGGGGAAGAGGGCGCCACGGAGAACTCGATGGCGGGGAAGAGGCCATGAATCCACGGGCAGAGAGGGGAGAGCGGCGGTGAGGTGGCCTCGGCCAGGTCGGAGAAACTCCGGTGAGCCATTCCGGCCACGGGGGAGGGGACTTAAGGCGCGCTAAGGCTTGGGCTAGCTTCAGTACAGACGAGGGTGACATAAAGGCTAAACTGCAAGACTACAGGGGTCTGCGCGCGAAAACCAGGGATGGCGGGTTGATTTCCAATAAACCGAGGGTCTCTTTAAGAAAACTACCATGCGAAGGGGTATCGGGTGAATCTAACCGTCAGATCTAAAACCAACGACCGAGATTAGATCTGCGGCCGAGGGCAAGCACTAACAAGTGGGCCAGGGAGTGTCAGCGATAGAGGGGAAGTGCGCGCTGACCGAGCGGGTCCAGCGCCAGAGGACTTGGGCGCTGACAGGCGGCTGCAGGGGTCCGAGCAAGTC
The DNA here is from genome assembly GCA_029449295.1 of Zea luxurians. Lineage (NCBI taxonomy): Eukaryota > Viridiplantae > Streptophyta > Magnoliopsida > Poales > Poaceae > Zea > Zea luxurians. The sequence goes on along the minus strand of JAOPSE010000008.1, from coordinate 85,280,231 downwards.
CGAGCGAGTCCGAACCGTTCGATCACGATCGGACGGGGGAAATCAGACCAGGAATGATGAGCGGCTGCGGGTGGCGCTGACCGGTGGGCCAGGGCACGTCAGGCGCGTGTGCGCGAAGCGGTATCCCATGGTCCGAGCCGTTCGGTCTGAATCGGATGGAGGGGGGTCAGACCGAGGGAAAAACAGATGGCTGCGGGCGGCGCCGCTCCTCTCCGCGGCGGTAAAGTCGCCGGAGTTGAGGCAGGCGCGACTTATGGTGGCTCCAGGGTCGTCGGAGTTGGGCAGAGGGGAAGAGGGCGCCACAGCGAACTCGATGGCGGCGAAGAGGCCATGAATCCACGGGCAGAGAGGGGAGAGCGGCGGTGAGGTGGCCTCGGGCGGGTCAAAGAAACTCTGGTGAGCCATTCCGGCACGGGGGAGGGGACTTAAGGCGCGCTAAGGCTTAGGCTAGCTTCAGCAGAGATGGGGGTGACACAAAGACCTACTCTGGTGAACTAAACCGGGCCAAATTAGCCGGCCACCGTGCGAGCACGGCGGACCGCTGCGGCCAAACACCGGTGAGGGTGAAATTGGCCAAGCACAGGGCACAATAAGGGAAGTTGGGCACGGGGACGGGTGTCTCACCTCGGGGCGGAGCTCGGGGAGGCTTGGTGCGGACTCCAGCAAGCTGGATGGTTGGGGACGCGGCTCCGGCGGCGGCTGGCGGCGTGGGCAGAGCGCAAGAGAGGCTGAGGGTGCGCGAAATGAGGTGAGGAGTGTGCGCGGGGCACAAGCAGGGCTATAAGAAGGGAGCTGGACGCGAGGGTGGGCGTCGTGGCCGAGAAACCCGGCGACGTGCGTGAGTGCGCATGCGCCAGTCCACGGCGACGCGCAGAGAGGGCGGAGCTGACAGGGCTGGCCCACGGTGCAGAGAGAGAAAAGAGGGACGCTCGGGGCAACGGCTCGACGACGGGTGATCCGGGCTCACGAGGCAGAGAGAGGGAGCGTGCGGGCGAAGAAAACTAGCGCCGACAGATCGGCCCCACTGGGCAGCGAGCGAGAAAGAGAGGGCGCGTGTGAGGGAGAACTGCCGCTAACAAGCGGGGTCCGCCTGTCAGGGGCGGCAGGCGCGCGGGCGTGTGGCCTGGCTGGGCTGACTGGGCTAGTTTCTCCTTTTCTTTTTCTCTAGAATTTGTAATTCCTTTTCTATTTCTTTTTCTATAGGGTTTTCAAATCCAAACTCAAACTAGGTTTCAAATTCAAATAAATTCAAACATGTTCAACACTCCAAAGAATATTTTAAGCTCAGCATGATGCAACATGTCATGACCCAAAATGTTTTAGCAAAATAAATAATTAAATCTCTCTAACTTAAGCTAATTCTACTTAAAAGGGAGAAAGGGAGAGAGAATCTAGAGAAAGAGAAAACCTAGAGTGAGAAAAGGAAGAGTAACACCTGATTTTGGGTGATAATTAGAAAGAAATTTTTATACCCCCAAAATCAGGGTGTTACAAGTATGTAGGATTTGCTTCGGCTGATTCTGTCGTAATTTGGCCTCAGCTCTCTCCTTTTGCTTCTGTATTGTAACTTGGCACGTCCTAGTTGTGTGCCCCTTATCCTCTCCACATAACAAGCAGAACAACCTTCTTGGTTGTGAGTTGAATCTTCCTCCGAAGCTTCGTCCCCCTCTGCCTCTTGGGGCTGGTGGTCTGAAGGAGCTTTGCTGTGTCCCGGTTCATTGGGAGCTGTGTTGATGTTCTTGGTTGTGATTGCCTCTGTCTTCACTTTGGCTGGGATTGTGTATCATTCTGACATGCCTTGGGTGGAGTCTTCCTCTGAAGCCCCTGTTCATCTTAGAATATCTATAAGCTTCTTCCCTTCTTTGCCAAAAATCATTGTCGAGCAAGGCAACACATTTGTTATACCTTAAATATTTTCATCCTCCAAAGCATTATTCACTTTTGGGTATAATGAATCTTAGACGAAAGTCATAAAGGACAGGTCCTCATCATTCGCAGATATGAAAATACAATTACAAGTGTAATGTCATATCACATATTTGCTTCATAAGGAATGTATTAATATTATCAAAGTTCATATCTCATTGATACCTTCGGCTTGCTTTAAGGTAATGGCGCGGGTGCGATTACAATCCAGCGTGAACAGTACAGGGTATTGTTCATCTATTTATAGGCAATCGTACAGCTCCGTACGTTATTACATTCATACCCTCAACAATTACATACAAGGTTTACAAATGTCACAGGGACAACATTGTCATTTGTACTCAACAACTTGGATGATACCTTCTCCCTACGTCGCCTTCCTGCTTCGTTATGGATGAAGCTTGCTTTGTCGCACTTCCCTTGATCTATGTCAAAGCTTTTCTGGTGACGAAGCTCTTGTAACACTTAACAATATGCTGAAAACAAATAGTTAGCCATGTTTTTGAGGACCTTCGGCAGACGAAGGCCCCCAATAGTTCTCTCATCCCAAAACTTCACACCAGTTGAACTCACTGAACATCCAAAGGATTTTGTTTTTTGAAATAGTTTTTGAAATCTGAGAAACTTGAGCATTGCAAACACATTTACCTTAGCAAAAAGCACATAAAGAAAGATGAAACCAATGACTCAAGAAGTATAAAATTTTAAGCAATCGTCGCATGTATTCATCTCTAGTTGCCATATGATGTATGTATGTTGACGTTAGCACTTCCTTTTTCTTTTATCATTAGAGTTGATACTCCTCCTTTCTTAACAATAACTGAAGAAACACTAGGAGCAAACTTTGTTAGAAGCTTTATTTGTTTTGTCATCTACACCAAAACCCTCAATTAGAGGTTGATTACACTTACACTAACCGGACTAGGGACCGCAAACGATTTCTTCCAACAGGAGGAGATTGAACACAACCTCGGCATCGGCGTCAAAATTGTCCTCCGGATCCTTGAGATCATCCACCAATACATCCTTTGGGACACCAATTATGTTGTGTAGCTCATGGCCCAACCGGAGTTGGGGAATTTCTAAGGCAGCGGTTGGGCCCTGGTAGACGCCATGGTGGGTGGTGTCGCGAACCCTGTTCAGGAAGTCCAAGATGCACTCCTCTCAATTGGCGACCTCATCATCAGCAGCCTCGAGAGTTGCATGAGTGGCGACCAGACTCTCCCGGAGGTCCATTGGCATCTATGTTAGAGGGACTAGGGGCTCACCATGGCGAGAGGATGCCCCGATATTCTTTTGTTATCACATGCATGCGAAAGGTATAGATGGTAAGTGTAGGAAACGGGTGACGCCTAAGAGGGGGGGTGAATTAGGACTTCTAAAACTTTTACTAAACTAGGCCACAATAAAATCCCTAGAGCAAAACCTATGCAAATAATCAAACTAGAGAGTGCAATCTAGGTTTTGTCTAAGTGTTGCTATCTCTACCGCAAAGGCTAAGTTTCAATCTACACTAGATAAGAATGAATACAAGATTGAAACTTAAATGCTTAATGTAAATGCGGAAACTTAAAGAGCAAAGTAGAGAAGCAAACTCTCATGGATGACACCGGTATTTTTACCTGAGGTATCCGGAACCGCGCACGGTCCCGACTAATCCTTGTTGGTGCCCCTACGCAAAGGGAAGCCCACGCGAGGGCCAAGCACCACAGTCGAGTAACTCCGTAGAGAGCCGCGGGCCTTCTCCACGCGCAAGTGGTGCTCCGCTTCTGGCTCCTCTCGGATGCTCCCCGCCGTCTCCACTATCGAGCTTCCGGCCGAAACGCCGTGGGCCTCGTTCCCTCCGGTACACGGTGGCGGCCGTGACACAAACGCGGTTGTCACGGTCTCGCAAGACTCTCGCCCCACTCGGTACAATTACAACGGCTCGCGCAAGAGCCGAGGGGTTGTGTGGTTTTTCTAAACTCACTCAACTAACTAGGATTCAACTAGAGCAAGCGCTAAAGCGGTCTAACTAACCTAAGCACTTCGCAAAGCACCTACGCTAATCACCGAGTGATTCTATTAAGCACTTGGGTGTTTGAGCTCTTGGAAATATGCACTATGTGCCTTGGTATGTTGCTTGGGCTCTCATACTTGAGAATGGCCGGTTGGGGTGGTATTTATAGCCTCCACACCCCAATCTAGCCGTTGGACAGAAAGCAGCAGCTTTCTGTCTTCGGGTGCACCGGACAGTCCAGTGCACCACCGGACACTGCACTGTAGCATGTCCGGTGCGCCTATCCGTTGCTCTGACAGAGCAGTCGACCGTTGGCGCGCGCAGGCTTGTCACACCGGACAGTCCGGTGTGCCACCGGACAGTCCTGGTGGTCTTTTCTCCGAGTGCCACCTGGAACTAGCCGTTGGAGCTGGAGTTCCCTGGTGCACCGGACAGTCCCGGCGTGTGGGCACCGGACAGTCCGGTGTGCCACCGGACAGTCCGGTGCGCCTTCGCACAGACAGTCCGCAGCAGCACACTTGGACTTTTCTTGGATCTTCTTAATGTATTCTTTTGAGGTGTTGCTTTCCTCAATTCCTTAGTCCAAGTAAATCTTGCATCCTGTGAACTACAATCATAAACACTAGAAAACTTATTAGTTCACGGATTGTGTTGTTCATCAAACACCAAAACTCAATTAGCCAAATGGTCCGGGGTCCATTTTCCTTACAGTAAGAAACAAGATGGGACATGTGAAACTCCTCGTCTCTCCGATGTCGATGAGATCCACACCCCAAATCGATCATACGTTGCTTTAGAGGCCTCGGTGTGACACCCTAGTGTCACCTAGGGTTGCTTCTCAGTACTAACTCAAAGAACCATTATTTCATCTGAACCAATTGGGCAAAAGACACCAATGAACTTAAGAATAAAAGTTCCACTAAGTATTTTATCTTAAGAAATCATGCCTAAACCATATGGTGCATTCAAAAAAAGGAAAAATGTTGAAACCCTAGAACAACCCTAATTGAGCCACTTAAGTAGAAAGAAAGAAAAGGGGTAAAAAGACCATGAAAAATATGGAATCATGGCTTAGGCCAATTATAAAAGCTGAAGCACACAAACTAAGCTAAAATAAAGATTATAAAAGTTTGGCCAAAATAGTTTGTTAAAAACCTCAAGCAAGCCATTCAAGTGGAGGTTTCATAGAGAAATCTGAAATTTAGATTTCTAAATTTTCAGCCTCTAACCCAAAACCGAGCGCGTTCACCTTAATCTCTATCTCAAAACCCTAAGCTCCCATCAACAAAAATGTGCTAAACTAACCCCTCTACCTCATACCTGAAGATGGCATTGGCATGCATGCCCTAGACACATCAAACCCGGGATCTTCTCTCGGAGTTCAGCAGTGAGACAAACCCAACTTCACCCCTCCATATCTCTTGATCCAGTCAACAAAACCCATAAGCCTCCACACACAAACGACAAAGGAATGTCAGGGGAAGAGATCTCTCAATGGGATCATGGCCATAATCTCAAAGATTTGGAGCCAATCTACGCTTGAACATAACCTCTCTCTGCGCTGCCTCGTGCTCGACGTCGTGCCCAGACGCTAGAGCGCGCACTAGAGCTCGCCCGTGCACACCCTGAGCGCATGTTAGAGCCACCCCTCGGTCGTGCTCGCCCGCGCCTTTAAGACCACCCCCGGACGTGCCTCACCACACTCTGCGCTCACCCTCGCTGGCCAGACACACCCCCTTAGCTCCAGTGAGATCTGCGCCACCCGCTTGAGCCACCCGAGCGCCGGTCGCCATGGCCAGCCATTTCCAGAGACCTTCAGCCTCAACCGAGCCCTTGGATAGCTTCCCCAAGACCCTGTGAAGCTTCTCCAAGCTTGAGCCGAGGCATTGCCTCACCGGAGAAGCAGAATCGCCCTCGCTGGACTTCGGTCACCCACCACCACTTGTGAACCGAGCTATCTGGTGAGCCATTTTCCAATTCCTCGCGCCTATGTCTTCCCTGACCTCTGGTGAAGCTCTCTGACCCATTCAATTGAACTATACCGCCCTGGATAGGCCGGAGTCCTCGCTGTCGATGAGCTCGCCCGCCTGCGCACGTGGACCGACCTACTCCGACCTTCACCAGAGACGATCCGCACATCGGCGTGACCGTCGAGACCTCCCCTACACCCTCGGCCACTTCGCTAGAGAAATCTCGCCACCGGTAAGACCCTCCGCCCTTTTCCTCCACCACGGTTACTGTTCCATTAGGGGAAGGATCGCAGGTTGGATTTAGCAGAAACCTAGGGGGTTTTCCGGCGACGAGGACTCATGTGAATAGTAACCCGAGGACCTGTCTATAATGAACTTAGAAACTTTCACCAGGGACCCCAATGCAAAACCCTTTTTCCTTTATCTATTTCTGTTTATTCTTTTAAAATAGGCAGAGAACTTAGGAAATTTGTATCTTGAGAAATATTCAACCAAATTTAGTCACACCAATTTTACTGGATTCAAAATATTATGAACTATCAAATAAAAATACTGAACCTTATGCTTTCTGTTTCAAATTTTATAGTTTGGAATTAATTAAGGAAACTGCCCAAACCTTATTAAAATGGAGAAAAATAATTATGCTTCTGTGCTGGACTTAAGAAATTTTGTAGAAGTCCAAACCCAACTTAGGCACTATTTAAAAATATTAAGTACCACAGTATACAAGATTAACACAGGGTTATCTATTAAAAACTATATCTGCCCAAAACTTAGGAAAATGAGACGGACACTAGAACATATTGAACAGTGGATGAACATATTTTTCCTAGTTCACTTAAGTAATGAAGAACCTAGGAAAAATATAAAGAACCCTAATCCTAGAACAAATCCAAGGTGGAATGTTTTATAGGCACTAATAAAACCAGAAAGGTCATTTTTAAAAATATAAGGACCATTTCAAAATTGGTAAGAAAAATTCAGTGGACTCCTAACTACTAGAACATCCCTACAAAAATAATAAACACCCGAGCCCATCATCTTAAGTGGGTTGAACAATTAAAACTTGATTGTTAGCCATGTTGCAATTAAATCATAAGAAAGCCAAAAAGTGTGCAACAATGGACAAATAATTTTTTACCAAATTGTAGATGAAGTAGACCACCAGAGAAAAATGCAAAACCTATTCTAAACTACAAACTAACACCCATTGCCCCTACCTTATGAAAAAGGCCATTTAATTCAAGAAATTCCTACCACCCATTCCCTTAAGCAAAAAGTTACCAAATTCTAGAATGATTGCTCTTGCACAAAGAAGAAGGTAAGAAAATTTAGAAATCTGTTGTTTGATATTTTTCAAGTATAATGGTAGGAGAAAGCACCCCTTTGGCTAGAAACTTTAGAAAATCAGAGTAAAATAATCATTAAGTATTAGTGGCTGAAAATTTGTACAAACCATATTATTACACCTAAATATCAGCAAAAATAAGCCTTAGAGGATAACCCACTGTAAAAAGGGAGTTGTAGTTCAAAACACCCCCTCTGCCCTGATATTTAATAATTTTGTACAGAGCGAGCCCGTCACTTTTTAAGGCCCAAATTCAAGAAAGAGAGTTATACACCAGTGAGAAGCCACTGTAATTTTTACAGAATTTTTGGAAATTTTTAAAACTATCTTGTAGTTCAAACCCACCTTAAAGGCATAAAAGAAATAGAAATTAAAAGATGGATTAGAAAGATTAATCAGTATCACCCCAATAATTGCAGCTAAGAATCTTGTTAAAAATATTATTAAGATATAAAAAGAAAAATCAGTAGAACACTAAAAATGGTCTAACCATTCAGTAATCAAACTTGACCTAAACTTACTAAGTACACCCCAAAAATCTCTAATAGTCAGACTTAGCTCTATTTCCTTTTAACTAATCTTTCACCATACAATTTTAGTTACTAAATTGCATATCATGCCATATATAATATCTTACTCATCGCATTTATTAGATTGCAACCTCGCTGATGGAGAGTACGTGGTCATCCCTGAGCAAGGAGCTGTCCATGAGGAAGATCAGGAGCCAGCTCCCGAGCTTGCCATCGAGGATCTCCCCGCAGCCCCAGCAATTGAAGGCAAGCCCCGGTTTATGCATAACCAATTTATATATATGCTACTTTACTACACTTAATGTTTGAAGGCTTGTAATGTGCACTTAAGTGTAGGAGTTGCTTGAAACCTTAGTTGCATGGATTCAAGATTCCTTTTTGAGATGGATACTAGTATGCTAGGTCGAGTAGCTTCTTTGCTAAATCAGGATCTCGGTAGAAGTTGAGTGATTTTTCTAGCACTCGCGCGAGTTCAGGAATTGATTGTGTTCATCTTGATAATGGGATCTATGATGGTCTATGGACTTGGATCCAGGGTGGATGCTTTGTCCATGAGACGGGAAAAAGGAATTAAGGATTAATGTGTGGATACCTGAGTCAAGAATTTGAATGTACTAAGCACATGTCTAGAAATATGGTAACCGACAAACCTAGTACCTGAGTGAAACCGGGCGTGGACTTTACCCCTCTCGCGTCCTGAGACTGGATCTCCCATGCTAGCTATGGTGGGTACAAGTGCGGTCACTGCACGGCAGTAGCCGGGGTCAATGGAGCATTGTATGCCAAGGCGGTGAGTCCTGGCTGTGAACGGGGAATCGATGGGGATGGTTGACATGTGTGGGGATGGAGTGCCCTACTATGTCGTGTGTTTAGGTTTACCTTGCAAGTTTAAAAACTCGATTCGAATCGTCTGCTTCTGGCAGCTAATAAGACTGCTTGACCCCTTGTACTACATTGAGTAAGAAGTGAAATAAGGATTTACATGAGATAACATGTTGGTTGTATTAAATGATTGTTACCATGTATGTTTAGAAAGGAGCAAACCTAACTAAATTAATTATGCTAGAATTGGAAAAGTTAAAAATTGATTTTAGACTCAGCTAGTGCTTTTGGCAAACCAAACCCCTCAGCCAAACAACTGCATGGTCTAGAGGTAGAGGAGTAGATTCCTCATACCGGGTAAGTCTAGCTGAGTATTAGTATACTCATCCTTGCTTGTGGCATAATTTTTACAGGTATGCTTCAGGATATGGTTGATGGTGTGACTTGGCCTACCACCCTGCCACCGGGTTGGACGGTCGAGTGGGATGCTGCTCCAGCAGGAGAGGAGCAGGAGGAGTAGTGGGCCAGGCCTTGCCCTATTCCTCATCTTTCGATGATATCGATTATCCGCTGCGGTTTAGTTTATGAAGTTATTTTAGTTACTTGAAAAACTCTGATTTAAGTAATAACTCCAGTACTTTAAATTTGAGTTTTCCTGTTTTATTGTATTTCCTCTATGGCTCACCTTCGAGTGAGCTTGTGGTATTTGATCCTAGATAAGTGGCTTTATCAGACTAGATCTAAGGGACTGACGGGTTATTCCGATTTAAGTGTGTTGCGCCCTCTGGGGCGTGACTTGAGCAATTAAGCTGGAATAATTCTGACGGTTCTACCACAGCTGGTATCGGAGCAAATACCACCACAGAGAGAGCAATAAACCATGAATACCAACTTTCAAAAATATAAAACTAGCTTAGAAACCAGTATTTGAATCGTCAGGACTAGAACGCTAGACCTAGGACGAAAGGCCTTAGGAATAATGGGAGAAATAGGTGGCTAATTAAGTAGGCCCTGTGGGCCAGTCTTTAGATTTTTAAAGGATGCCCTAAAAAGCACCCTTCTGATTCGGAAAGGAGTCATTATTTTCAGCATGGATGCATTATAAAACTAAAAGGCTTAGACACTAAAGAAGTAAACATTGAGCTAACCCGCTTCCTTTTAAACCACCCAGGCTCTTTTATTTTCTTTCTTCCACCATAATATTTACATCTGATACTCTTCCACAGATGACTTCACCCACCCCCGCCAATGGAGGAGACACCCGTTTTAGTTCCGATTTCCTTTCTCATGACGGTTTCTCTTCCATATTGTGGGAAGTGCTCAACTCCGCCGGTTACCCTACGCCCCCTTTGTACACAGTGCAGCTGTACGAGGAGCATCGGGTACCATGTTGTTGAGTCTGGCTGACTCTGGAGGCTCATCCCCTTCAGCCGGGTTGGTGTTCCCTTGACTCTGAGACGATTGGCTTCAGGACGGACGACACCATCGAAGCGACATCTATGAAGACCCTGACGACTTTCTGTGGCTACCATCTCCTGGAGATGGTGATGCACCCACTAGGACTCTTCCCCGCTAAGAAGAAGGATGACCCCTTGTGGTGCAACCGTGTGAGCCATGTGAAGGACATATGGGCGATGTATCCTGACTTGGTTGGGAGGATCACCGTTTAGTGCATGAGTGCGTTGTACCACCTTCAGGCCCTGCAGAGAGATGCTATGGCACATCTTGCCAACCTCGCTCAAACCACCAAGCTCACCCTTGACAGCCGAGAAGACTTCATGGTCGACTTGTCCTCAGAGTAGGTGGAGAAGGACCTATAGGTGGAACAGTTGAGCCAGCGCATCACCACCCTGGAGCAGCAGGTGGAAATCCGGGACAACACTATCGATGTCCTAGAAAACCAGCTCCATGATGTGCAGCAGGAACTTGAGGAAGCCAATGACCACCTGGACATGCACCACCTGGAGATGGAGGCCAATGAGGTCAGAAGAGAGGGAGAAGAGGCTCCCGAGGAGTTAGCACCAGCCCCTGGTGCCAATGTGACTGCCTTCGAGATGCCCCCTTCACCCGTATCCAATGTCGCTTCCACTACTCAGTGTTGATGAGTCGTTTTGATGCTTTAGGAGGATAGAAACCTACGCGAGCTTAGTTAATGACAGATTCTAGACTAGGCTTACGAGTACTTTCCCCTAATTGATGTAACCCACGAGAACTTTTGAGATCAGTGGAATGTTTGTAACCATGTTATCCTTGTTCGAACTTAATGTTATGATTATGACAATTTCTTTCCGTATGAGATAAAAGCATATTGTTTGAAATTGTGAATTGGGATAACAATGGCGATAATCTCTGTTTTCATATGGCAGCTAGGCAGCGCCGCGGGCATAACAAGAAAGTTCCCCCACCGCCTCCCCCAGCTCCCACGGTGCAGGAGCTGATGGCTCAGCAGAACGAAATTCTGCGACAGCTCTTGCAGCATCAGCCCCACCCTCAGCAGCATGGTGGAGGCCAGCCGTAGCGACCTCCGACCGCGGCAACCTACCAGGAGTTCCTGAGTACGCAACCGCCCTTGTTCACCAAGGCAGAGGATCTGTTGGATGTTGACGTGTGGTTGCGCGTTGTGGAGTCCAAGTTTCCCCTCCTCACGGGAGACTGCCCTGATGACACCAAGGCTCGCTTCGCCGTGCAGCAGCTTCGCGGACCTGCTCGGACTTGGTGGGACCATTTTCGCGCCATGCTACCTGCTGGTCATGAAGTTTCTTGGGAGGAATTCAAGACTTCTTTCAGAGGACACCACATCCCAGCTGGAATTCTTGACCGCAAGCTGAATGAATTCCTGGCACTAAATCAAGGAACCTGCACAGTATTGCAGTATGCTTAGGCCTTCAACGACCCGTGTCAGTACGCAGGGTATCATGCTGATTCTGATGAGAAGAAGAGAGACTGCTTCCGCAGGGGTCTCAACACCAAATTGCGTGAGCGTCTCAACACTGTTCGGGTTGATAGCTTCAATGAGTTGGTCAACCTGGCCATCTGTAACACCCTGATTTTGGGGGTATAAAATTTCTTTCTAATTATCACCCAAAATCAGGTGTTACTCTTCCTTTTCTCACTCTAGGTTTTCTCTCTCTCTAGATTCTCTCTCCCTTTCTCCCTTTTAAGTAGAATTAGCTTAAGTTAGAGAGATTTAATTATTTATTTTGCTAAAACATTTTGGGTCATGACATGTTGCATCATGCTGAGCATAAAATATTCTTTGAAGTGTTGCACATGTTTGAATTTATTTGAATTTGAAACCTAGTTTGAATTTGGATTTGAAAACCATATAGAAAAAGAAATAGAAAAGGAATAAGAAAATCCAGAGAAAAAGGAAAAGGAGAAAGCAGCCCATCCGGCCCAGCTAAGCCCAGCCCGGCCGCACGCCCGCGTGCCTGCCGCCCCTGACATGTGGACCCCGCCTGTCAGCGGTAGTTCCCCTCCCTTGCGCGCTGTCCTCTCTCTCTCTCGCTGCCCGCTGGGGCCGATCTGTCGGCGTCAGTTTCCTTCGCCCACGCGCTCCCTCTCCCTCTGTCTCGTGGGCCTGAATTGCCAGTCGTCTAGCCGTTGCCCCGAGCGTCCCTCTTTTCTCTCTCTGCGCCATGGGCCAGCCCTGTCAGCTCCACCCTCTCCGCACGTCGCCATGGATCGGCGCATGCGCACTCGCGCACGTCGCCGGGTTTCTCGGCCACAACGCCCTCCCTCTTCTTATAGCCCCACCGGTGCCCCGCGCACAACCCTCACCTCATTTCGCACACCCTCACCCTCTCTCGCGCTCTGCCCTCGCCGCCAGCCACCACCGGAGACCCGCACCCGTGTCCCCGGCCATCCAGCTCGCCGGAGTCCACGCCAAGCCTCCCCGAGCTCCACTCCAAGGTGAGACACCCGTCCCTGTGCCCAATTTCCCTTATTGTGCCTTGTGCTCGGCCAATTTCTCCTTCGTCGGTGCTCGGTCACGGCGGTCCGCCGTGCTCGCGCGGTGGCCGACCGATTTGGCCCGGTTTAGTTCACCAGAGTAGGCCTCTGTGTCACCCCTGTTTCTGCTGAAGCTAGCCCAAGCCTTAGCGTGCCTTAAGTCCCTTCCTCATGGTCGGAATGGCTCACCAGAGTTTCTCCGGCCCGCCCGAGGCCACCTCACCGCCGCTCTCCCCTCTCTGCCCATGGATTCATGGCCTCTTCCCCGCCATCGAGTTCGCCGTGGCGCTCTCTTCCCCTCTGCCCAACTCCGGCGACCCTGGAGCCACCCTAGCTCGCGCCTGCCTCAACTCCGGCGACCTCACCACCGTGGAGAGGAGCGACGCCGCCCGCAAACATCTGTTTTCCCTCGGTCTGATTACCCCCTCCGTCCGATTCAGATCGAACGGCCCAAACCGCGGGATACCGCTTCGCGCACGCGCGCCTTACACGCCCTAGCCCGCCTATCAGTGTCATTCACAGCCGCTCATCATTCCCGGTCTGATTTCCCCTGTTCGATCTTGATCAAACGGCTCGGACCCGCTTGGACCCCGCTCGGACCCGCTCGGACCCCCCTCAGACTCCTGTAGCCGTTCGTTTCCCTCTAGCGCTGGGACCGCTAGGTCAACGCGCACTTCCCCTTTGTTGCTGACACTCCCTGGCCCGCTTGTCAGCGCTCGCCCGCCACGTGCAGTGTGCCCTCAGCTGCAGATCTTATCTGAGCCATCGGTTTCTAAACCAACGATTAGATTCACCCGATACCCCTTCGCGTGGCTGTTTTGCTTAATAGACCCTTGGTTTACTGGAAATCAACCCACCGTCCCTGGTTTTCGTGTGCAGGCCCCTGTTCTCTTGCAGATTTAGGCCTGGACTTTCAAATATTCCTAGAGTTAGACCAAATTTCATATTTTGAATTCCCAAACTTGTTTATTTCATATCTTTTGCATATGAACTCTGAATTTGGTGATTCAAATTGCAAAATGTTCATAGGATTATTCTCTGTTTAAGTAAAATGGTTTCATTTACTGTCTGCATATTCTAATTTTTATGATTGAATATGAACTAATATAGATGTAGTTGTATTTATTTAATAAAATAAATAAAAGGAGAACCCTAGAGATTTAATCATGTTTAAACTTGTGAGATTAATGATAGGTTCATCTCTATTCTAAATTATAGGTCACAATAAAATAAATTGATCCATGCTTATGTACTTGTAAATAACACTTAGGGAAATAATAATCTATTTTCAAAATAAAGTTAATGTATGCCATAGTTTATGTTATACATTGAATTCATTTATCCCTTATGTAGTATTGTGTGTTTTTAAGATGTGTTCCAATGTTGTACATGTTTGGTGTGATGTTCATTTGTACTTTCCAAATGTATTGAATGCATGCTCGCTTTATTTAGACAACGAGCAGTCCAAAGTTCCTAAGTGTGTTGTTGGAGACCTCCCTGAGCAGCAACCTGGTGAAGGCAAGTGTCCTCTGACCTATTTTGTCCTACATACCTTATAATTTCACTGTCCTGCATTACTTTATGAAACCTAAGGATTGACTAGTCTATATTCACTTATCCTTGTTTACCTTTTGGGTTATCATGGTTAGCATTTTGCTATTGCCTTAACTTAAATCAATGAACATGATGTGAACATTTATGATACGATACTGTTATCCTGATTATGTTGATGAACTTGTGATACTCTAGGGGGCTCAGGCCTTTTTCCTGAGCACCTCTCCGTAAGGACCTGTTCGTGGAGTGACCACCCGGGATAACAGTGCAACCATGAGGGTGGAATGGGACGCCCTTAGCTGATTAATTAGATGAACCTGGGGGTGTAGTTGGCTTTGCCGGAAGGCCGTCAATGGGGGTCGGGACGTAGTGCTCGCTCTGCCAAGGTTGGGGTGCAGAGGTTCATTCAATTTGGTTTTTGTTAGTCACCCACCTTGGGGAGGTGTGCTGCATTTATACGACTAGCGAAACCTAACGAGCAGCTATGCACTAGGGGAGTCTTTGTAAAGCTACGTAGTGAGACCCTGCTAGGTCACCTTGGAAGTGATCAATAGGGAGTCTTGATCTCTGGGCAGAATGGGAATCACGACTTGTGGGTAAAGTGTACAACCTCTGCAGAGTGTTAAAAACTGGTATATCAACTGAGCTCACGGTTAAGAGCAGCCTTGGGATCCTCTTTGATTAGAAGAACTTTGGATACTTTTATGTTGATGATTAACTATGATGTTATAAAATCTGATCTTTGGTATTTCCTCTTTTGAGGAGGTACTTTTGGGTAATAACTAGGTTTATTACTAAAACTTGACTCTACTAATAATAATGAATACTTGACTAACCTAAAAGCAACTGCTTGACCTCAACTCCACATACAGCTAGTCCACTTTAGCCAAACAGGGACATTTGCTGAGTACGTTGATGTGTACTCACCCTTGCTTCACACACCACCCCCACCCTAGGTTGTCCCCACTGTTCTTTGTGCTCAGGAGGTGAAGCTGGCAACATGGATGACTTCGAGGAGTTTCAGGATTACGACGAGTTCTAGTTCTTTCTTAGTGGCAAACCCCCAGTCAGCTGCCTGTGTAGGCTTAGCATCTACGCTTCGTAATTCCACACTTTGATAATTATGTTGAACGATGGTTATGTATTAGACTCTATGGATGTCTTGGACATCTTGATGTAATAAAGTATCTTTCCGCTATTTATTTTAAGCATTGTGTGATGATGTCCAATTATGTAATCGTTGTGTACGTGAGTTTCTGATCCTGGCACGTACATGGTTCGCATCCGGTTTGCCTTCCAAAACTGGGTGTGACATAAGTGGTATCAAAGCCCTTGCTGACTGTAGGACCGCTAACCTAGACTAGAATGGTCGATCTAAGGACTATAGACCCTTACTCTTACCTTGACTTAGAGTTCTTTCAAAAGTTGGTCATCTTGACCAACCCTATGTTACTTACTTATCTCAAAAAGTTTTGTCTCACTTTTCTATCTGTTTACTTCCTGGTCTCATAGTTCTACTCTTACTCTTGTGCTTACGATGTCTTTTGTAGATGGCTCGTCTTAGGTGCACTGCACGTAAGTCTGTGATCCCCTTTTTGCCTTCTCGCCTGGCGGAGCATCCCCTGTGTCGCACGATGCTAGGTCAGTCCAGTCACCTAGAGAGTCTGCATCGTCGCCTGCATGAGGAGCAGGAGCGTTGACACCAGGAGCAGGAGCAGGAGCAGGACCAGGAGCAGCAGGACTCTTCCCCCTCGCCTCAGTAGGAGGTGGAGTCTGAGAGGCCGCCTTCCCCTGCACCTCAGTTAGAGACGCCCCCTGCACCACCTCAGGGCATCCTGGCTGCTGGAGGAGACCCTGACAAAGACAGAGACGACGATGATGTCGGTGGCAGTTCAAGCCACGGCACAAAGCTTTCGGAGGAGCCAGAGCCGGATGGATAGATCGCTAGACCCATCACTCGTGACTCTGCTCACGGGTGTCACTTCCACGACGCTCTCGATACCCTGTTGCGTCGGGCCTTCGACCGACACACTTGGTCCATCGAGTATTGTTGTGTAGTCTACCAACATCGTCGCGGGTTATACCCGGACCAGTGGGAGGCTACTTGCTTGGTGCGCCGTCTGGACGATGATCTCCGGGGTGCAGAGGCCTTCTCAGAGCACTATTCTATTACTGAGAGGAATACTGCCGAGGTAGCCATGCAAGATGCAGCACGACGAGCACTTTCTCAGTATTGCTCGTTGTTCAGCGGGGTAGCTGATGGCCTTGACCTGAAGTACTACCCTCGTCATTCGACCGGTAGTGCTGGAGGTGTGATTGTCTCGCCAGTTGGTGGAGGAAATCACAGGCTGAACAGCATGGTCAATCTGGTCACCGTGCTCAACATAGAGTTGGACCACGCCCTTGATGATTTGGGCAAGGTTCGGGCAGAGGTTGCGGAATTGCGTGCTGAGTGCGCTGCACGCCACTATATTGATGGTGGTCCTCCCGCCCCTGTCGGGATTCAGCACCCTTACCGTTCACCGCCCCATGGTCGCTTCGACTATGGTACCCCAGACTGTAGGACCCGCATAGATTTAGACCCCTAGATCGACGGAGTCGGAGTCTGTAATAATTCTTAGTTCAGTGTCTTAGTCTAGCCAGTCTTAGTCAGAGTTAGTTTGCTTATCTTTTGTTGGATGCTTGTTATGATGGACATGTACTGAAGTTGGATCTTTGTAATGATTGTCACCAAGGTGTGGGTATCCCCTACAACTTGGTGTAGTTATTAATAAAGTTAGTTATTTAGTTGGGTAACCCATTTGTCTCCACTTTCCTCTTTATCTGAGAAGCTGTCAGTGAAGTTGGTCAATTGTTCAGTTCTATGAAGATCTTCTATACATCTTTTCTTATGCTGAAAGACTGCAGAGTCAGATCTAATATGTGTGATTCCTACAGATGTCTGAGAACAGGCGTAGAGGTGCAAGGCGTGCTCAGCCTGAACAGCATGCACCCCAGGAGGATGCAGCTCAGCTGCAGCAGCAATTGCCACCGCCACCACCGATGACCATTGAGCAAATGTTCTTGATGCAGACTCAAGCAGTCCAGGCAATTGGTCAGAATTTAGCAACAATGCAGCAAGCACAGCGGCAGCCACCACCACCTCAACCTCCAGTGCAAGTCCAGATGCCTCAAGTGCCCAGAGACAAGCAGGCGGAATTCATGAGGGGCCATCCCCCAGTCTTTGCCCACTATGTTGATCCCATGGACGCTGAAGATTGGCTGCGTACCATGGAGCGTGAGTTGCACACTGTCTAGTGCAACGATCGAGAGAAGGTGTTGTATGGTCCCCGACAGCTGAGGGGAGCAGCACAGTCTTGGTGGGAGTCCTACCTCGCCACCCATGCCAACCCTAAAGCCATCACTTGGGAGGAATTTAGGGATAACTTCTGTCGCTACCATGTGCCCGAGGGACTGATTATAGTGAAGAAGGAAGAGTTTCTCGCCTTGAAGCAAGGTCCCCTGTCCGTTAGTGACTACAGGGACAAGTTTCTGCAGCTGTCCCGTTATGCCCTAGAGGATGTCA
This sequence comes from Zea luxurians, assembly GCA_029449295.1. NCBI lineage: Eukaryota > Viridiplantae > Streptophyta > Magnoliopsida > Poales > Poaceae > Zea > Zea luxurians. Next base: position 85,262,566 of record JAOPSE010000008.1, on the reverse strand, counting down.
ACACGGATGCCAAGAGACAGTACCACTTCTTGAAAGGATTGGTTGATCCCCTCCAATACCAGCTGATGAACCACACCTTCCCTACCTTCCAGCATCTGATCGACAGAGCAATCATGACAGAAAGGAAGCGTCAGGAAATGGAAGACAAGAAACGCAAGATTGGTGGATTTCAGGTTGGGAGTAGCAGTTGTCCTTGCTACTCAGGTAACCCACCTCAGCAATTCAAGCAACATCACTAGTACCAGCATCAGTGTCAGAACCAGCCGCAGCAATACCAGAGGCAGTTTCCTCAGCAGCAGCAGCAGTACCGTCAGAATAACCAGCAAGGAGGAAATCAATACCAGCGTCAGAGCAACCAAGCAGCCCATCTTCCTACCCTAGAAACCAACCAGAACAATCAAGCAACGCCAGCTCAAGGAGGAAGTCGTGCATGTTTCCACTATGGGGAACAAGGACATTGGGCGAATCATTGCCCAAGGAAAGCATCTCAGCAGCAACCAGTTCCCAATGCCCCAGTCAGACAGAATGCAATGCAGCAAGGAAGCAACAACTGTGGGCAACCTCGTGCCTAGTATGGAAAGGTGAACCACTTGGAGGCCAACACAGTCCAGGAGACTCCAGGAGTGGCACCAGGTACGTTTTCAGTCGAGTACCATTCTGCAAATGTCTTATTTGATACTGGAGCAACATATTCTTTTATGACTGCATCATGGGTAGAATCACATAATATACCAGTAGCACCCATGTATCCACCTATGAGGGTTAGTTCAATTGGTGGAAGAACCCAAACGGATAGATTTTGCCCTAGTGCAAAGGTTCAAATAAGGGGGATAGAGTTCCCCACTGATTTAATAGTTATGGGTAACCAGGATGCAACTATAGACGTCATCCTAGGGATGAATTGGCTAACCAAGTATCAGGCCAGTCTTAGTTGTGATAAGAGAACAGTGAAGTTAGTGTCCCCATTAGGAGAAGAAGTGCTAGTGCAGTTGACCTTGTCAGGACCCAAAAAAGAATGTTGTCACCAAGTCACCGCCCATATTGAGGAGATTAAACCATCAGAGGCTATCAGTGTAGTATCAGATTTCCCAGATGTGTTTCCCGAGGAGTAACCAGGTATGCCACCTGAGAGGAAGGTTGAATTTGTCATAGAGCTTATTCTAGGCACCGCCCCTATTTCCAAGAGAGACTATCGAGTGTCCGGACCAGAGTTGGTGGAACTCAAGAAGCAAATTGATGAGTTGTTAGAGAAAGGCTACATCAGACCAAGTACCTCGCCTTGGGTAGCCCCAGTGTTATTTGTGGAGAAGAAGGCTGGCACGAAAAGGATGTGCATCGATTACAGATCCTTGAATGAGGTTACTATCAAGAACAAGTACCCCCTACCCAGAATTGAAGACCTATTTGATCAGTTGAGAGGAGACAATGTGTTTTCAAAGATAGATCTGAGGTAGGTTACCATCAGCTCAGAATCCGACCTTCAGATATACCAAAGATAGCATTCATCACCAAGTATGGACTGTATGAGTTCACGATCATGTCATTCGGTTTGACGAATGCACCAGCTTACTTCATGTACTTGATGAACAGCGTGTTCATGGACTACCTCGACAAGTTCGTAGTGGTTTTCATTGATGATATCCTTGTATATTCCCAGAATGAGCAAGAGCATGAGGAGCATTTGAGGAAAGTACTTCAGAGGCTACGAGATTGTCAGTTGTATGCCAAGCTTAGCAAGTGCGAGTTCTGGATTAGTGAAGTCCTATTCTTGGGTCATATTATAAACTGAGAAGGATTGGCTGTAGATCCAAAGAAGGTAACATCTATCTTGGACTAGAAAGCACTAAAAGACATTCGAGGAATCAAGAGCTTCATCGGAATGGTCGGTTATTATCGGCGTTTCATTGAAGGTTTCTCCAAGATCGCCAGGCCAATGACAGCCTTGTTGGCAAAGAAGGTTGAGTTCAAGTGGACCCTAGCATGCTAGAAGTCCTTTGAGACATTGAAGGAGAAATTGACAACGGCACCAGTACTGATTCTGCCAGATGTTCACAAGCCATTCTCAGTATATTCCGTTGCTTCATACACCGGACTGGGATGTGTGTTGATGCAGGAAGGGAGAGTAGTGGAATACTCGTCTCGACAATTGAAGATTCATGAGAAGAATTATCCTACTCATGATCTGGAATTAGCAGCCGTGGTTCATGCATTGAAGACCTGGAGGCATTATCTTTATGGGCAGAAGTGTGATATCTACACGGATCACAAGAGCCTCAAGTACATATTCACTCAGTCAGAACTGAACATGAGACAGCGAAGATGGCTAGAGTTGATCAAAGATTATGAGCTGGAGATTCATTATCACCCAGGCAAAGCCAATGTGGTTGCAGATGCTCTTAGTAGAAAGAGTCAAGTCAATATGTTGGTCGCTTACCAGATGCCATATGAGCTAGCAAAGGAGTTCGACAGATTGAATCTCAGATTTCTGAACAACACTCAAGGAGTGACAATTGAGTTGGAACCTACTCTAGAGCAAGACATTAGGAAAGGTCAGGAGGACGATGAGAAAGTCAACGAGATCCGGTAGCTGATCAGAGATGGGAAAGGCAAGGATTTCTGTGAAGATGCAGAAGGAGTGGTATGGTTCAAGGACAGACTGTGTGTTCCTGACATCAAATCGATTCGGTAATTGATTCTCAAGGAAGCTCATGAGACAGCATACTCTATACACCCTGGTAGTGAGAAGATGTACCAAGACCTAAAGAAAAGATTCTGGTGGTATGGTATGAAAAGAGAGATAGCAAAGTATGTGGCAGTGTGTGACAGTTGTCAGAGGATTAAAGCAGAACATCAGAGACCTGCAGGTTTGTTACAACCATTGCAGATTCCTCAGTGGAAATGGGATGAGATCGGAATGGACTTTATAGTCGGTTTGCCCTGCACTCGTACTGGTTATAACTCCATCTGGTTAGTAGTGGACCGTTTGACAAAGGCGGTCCATTTCATACCAGTCAAGACCACCTACAACATTGAGGTGTTAGTCGAACTGTACATAGCTCGGATTGTGTGCTTGCATGGTGTTCCAAAGAAGATAGTATCAGATAGAGGCACCCAGTTCACCTCTCATTTTTTGCAGCAGTTACATGAAGCCCTGGGCACACATTTAAAATTCAGCTCAGCTTACCACCCGCAGACAGATGGCCAGACGGAGAGAACTAATCATATTTTGGAGGACATGTTGAGGGCTTGTGCCTTGCAAGACAAGATGGGTTGGGACAAGAGATCACCATATGCAGAATTTTCTTACAACAATAGTTACCAAGCCAGTCTGAAGATGTCACCGTTCGAAGCGCTCTATGGGAGGTATTGTAGGACTCCATTGCATTGGCATCAACCCGATGAAAGACAGGTGTTCGTACCAGATATTTTGCTTGAAGTCGAAGAGAACATTAGAATGGTCCGGGAGAATTTGAAGGCAGCACAGTCCAGACAACAAAGCTATGCGAACACCAGAAGAAGAGAATTCAGTTTTGAAGTGGGAGACTATGTCTATTTGAAGGTGTCACCCATCAGAGGAACCAGAAGGTTTGGAGTCAAAGGCAAGCTAGCACCTCGTTATATTGGGCCGTATCAGATTCAAGCTAGACGTGGAGAAGTGGCTTATCAACTCAGCTTACCAGAGAATCTATCCGCTGTGCACGATGTGTTCTATGTGTCTCAGTTAAAGAAATGCTTAAGAGTGCCAGAAGAGCAGTTGCCAGCAGAGGATCTTGAAGTTCAAGAAGATCTGACTTATATTGAGAAGCCAACTCAAATTCTAGAGACAGCAGATCGGGTCACTCGGAGAAGTACCATCAGGATGTGCAAAGTCAAATGGGGTTATCACTCAGAAGAAGAAGCAACCTGGGAAAGAGAAGATGATTTAAAAGCCAAGTACCCCGAGCTCTTTTCTAGCCAGTCCTGAATCTCGAGGGCGAGATTCTTTTAAGGGGGATAGGTCTATAAAACCCTGATTTTGGGGGTATAAAATTTCTTTCTAATTATCACCCAAAATCAGGTGTTACTCTTCCTTTTCTCACTCTAGGTTTTCTTTCTCTCTAGATTCTCTCTCCCTTTCTCCCTTTTAAGTAGAATTAGCTTAAGTTAGAGAGATTTAATTATTTATTTTGCTAAAACATTTTGGGTCATGACATGTTGCATCATGCTGAGCTTAAAATATTCTTTGGAGTGTTGCACATGTTTGAATTTATTTGAATTTGAAACCTAGTTTGAATTTGGATTTGAAAACCCTATAGAAAAAGAAATAGAAAAGGAATTAGAAAATCCAGAGACAAATGAAAAGGAGAAAGCAGCCCATCCGGCCCAGCTAAGCCTAGCCAGGCCGCGCGCTTGCGCGCCTGCCGCGCCTGATAGGCGGACCCCGCCTGTCAGCGGCAGTTCCTCTAACTCGCACATGTCCTCTCTCTCTCTCGCTCGCTGCCCGCTGGGGCCGATCTGTCGGCGTCAGTTTCCTTTGCCCGCGCGCTCCCTCTCTCTCTCTCTGTCTCGTGGGCCCGGATCGCCAGTCGTCGAGTCGTTGCCCCGAGCGTCCCTCTTTTCTCTCTCTACACCGTGGGCCAGCGCTGTCAGCTCCGCCCTCTCTACGCGTATCCGTGGACCGGCGCATGCGCACTCGCGCATGTCACCGGGTTTCTTGGCCGTGACGCCCGCACACGCGCCCAACTCTCTTCTTATAGCCCCGCTGGTGCCCTACGCACACCCCTCACCTCATTTCGCACACCCCTCACCCTCTCTCGCGCTCTGCCCTCGTCGCCAGCCACCGCCGGAGACCCGCGCCCGCGTCCCCGGCCATCCAGCTCACCGGAGTACGCGCCAAGCATCCCCGAGCTCCGCCCCGAGGTGAGACACCCATCCCCGTGCCCAATTTCCCTTATTGTGCCCTGTGCTCGGCCAATTTTGGCTTCGTCGGTGTTCGGCCAAGGCGGTCCTCTATGCTCGCATGGTGGCCGGCCGATTTGGCCCGGTTTAGTTCACCAGAGTAGGCCTCTGTGTCACCCCTGTCTCTGCTGAAGCTAGCCCTAAGCCTTTGCACGCCTTAAGTCCCTTCCCGGTGGTCGGAATGGCTCACCGGAGTTTCTTTGGCCCGCCCGAGGCCACCTCACCACCGCTCTCCCCTCTCTGCCCGTGGATTCATGGCCTGTTCCCTGCCATCGAGTTCGCTGTGGCGCTCTCTTCCCCTCGACCCAACTCCAGCAACTCTGGAGCCACCCTAGCCCGCGCCTGCCTCAACTCCGGCGACCTTACCGCCGCGGAGAGGAGCGACGCCACCCATAACCATATGTTTTCCCTCAGTCTGATTACCCCCTCCGTCCGATTCAGATCGAACGGCCCGGACCACAGGATACCGCTTCGTGCACAGCGCGCCTGACACGCCCTGGCCCGCCTGTCAGTGCCATTCGCAGCCGCTCATCATTCCCAGTCTGATTTCCCCCGTTCGATCTTGATTGAATGGATCAGACCCGCTCAGACCCCCCTCGGACCCGCTCGGACCCCGCTCGGACCCGCTCAGACCCCCCTCGGACCCCCTCGGACCCCTATAGCCGTCTGTTTCCCTCTGGCGCTGGGACCGCTCGGTCAGCGCGCACTTCCCCTTTGTCGCTGACACTCCCTGGCCCGGTTGTCAGCGCTCGCCCGCCCGTGCGTGAGCGCCCTCGGCCGCAGATCTTATCTCAGCCGTCGGTTTCTGAACCAACGATTAGATTCACCCGATACCCCTTCGCGTGGCTGTTTTGCTTAAGAGACCCTTGGTTTACTGGAAATCAACCCGTCGTCCCTGGTTTTCGTGCGCAGGCCCCTGTTCTCTTGCAGATTTAGCCCTGGACTTTCAAATATTCCCAGAGTTAGACCTAATTTCATATTTTGAATTCCCAAACTTGTTTATTTCATATCTTTTGCATATGAACTTCGAATTTGGTGATTCAAATTGCAAAATGTTCATAGGATTATTCTCTGTTTAAGTAAAATGGTTTCATTTACTGTCTACACATTCTAATTTTTTATGATTAAATATGAACTAATATAGATGTAGTTTTATTTATTTAATAAAATAAATAAAAGGAGAACCCTAGAGATTTAATCATGTTTAAACTTGTGAGATTAATGATAGGTTCATCTCTATTCTAAATTATAGGTCACAATAAAATAAATTGATCGATGCTTATGTACTTGTAAATAACACTTAGGGAAATAATAATCTATTTTCAAAATAAAGTTAATGTATGCCATAGTTTATGTTATACTTTGAATTCATTTATCCCTTATGTAGTATTGTGTGTTTTTAAGATGTGTTCCAATGTTTGTACATGTTTGGTGTGATGTTCAATTGTACTTTCCAAATGTATTGAATGCATGCTCGCTTTATTTAGACAACGAGCAGTCCGAAGTTCCTGAGTGTGTTGTTGGAGACCTCCCTGAGTAGCAACCTAGTGAAGGCAAATGTCCTCTGACCTATTTTGTCCTACATACCTTATAATTCACTGTCCTGCATTACTTTATGAAACCTAAGGATTGACTAGTCTATATTCACTTATCCTTGTTTACCTTTTGGGTTATCATGGTTAGCATTTTGCTATTGCCTTAACTTAAATCAATGAACATGATGTGAACATTTATGATACGATACTGTTATCCTGATTATGTTGATGAACTTGTGATACTCTAGGGGGCTCAGGCCTTTTTCCTGAGCACCTCTCCGTAAGGACCTGTTCGTGGAGTGACCACCCGGGATAATAGTGCAACCATGAGGGTGGAATGGGACGCCCTTAGCTGATTAATTAGATGAACCTGGGGGTGTAGTTGGCTTTGCCGGAGGGCCGTCAATGGGGGCCGGGGCGTAGTGCTCGCTCTGCCAAAGTTGGGGTGCAGAGGTTCATTCAATTTGGTTTTTGTTAGTCACCCACCTTGGGGAGGTGTGCTGCATTTATACGACTGGCGAAACCTAACGAGAAGCTATGCACTAGGGGAGTCTTTGTAAAGCTACGTAGTGAGACCCTACTAGGTCACCTTGGAAGTGATCAATGGGGAGTCATGATCTCTGGGCAGAATGGGAATCACGACTTGTGGGTAAAGTGTACAACCTCTACAGAGTGTTAAAAACTGGTATATCAGCCGAGCTCACGGTTAAGAGCAGCCTTGGGATCCTCTTTGATTAGAAGAACTTTGGATACTTTTATGTTGATGATTAACTATGATGTTATAAAATCTGATCTTTGGTATTTCCTCTTTTGAGGAGGTACTTTTGGGTAATAACTAGGTTTATTACTAAAACTTGGCTCTACTAATAATAATGAATACTTGACTAACCTAAAAGCAACTGCTTGACCTCAACTCCACATACAGCTAGTCCACTTTAGCCAAATGCGACATTTGCTGAGTATGTTGATGTGTACTCACCCTTGCTTTACACACCACCCCCACCCCAGGTTGTCCCCACTGTTCTTAGTGATTAGGAGGTGAAGCTGGCAACATGGATGACTTCGAGGAGTTTTAGGATTATGACAAGTTCTAGTTCTTTCTTAGTGGCAAACCCCCAGTTAGCTGCCTGTGTAGGCTTAGCATCTACGCTTCGTAATTCCGCACTTTGATATTATGTTGAGCGATGGCTATGTATTAGACTCTGTGGATGTCTTGGACATCTTGATGTAATAAAGTATCTTTCCGCTATTTATTTTAAGCATTGTGTGATGATGTCCAATTATGTAATCGCTATGTATGTGAGTTTCTAATCCTGGCACGTACATGGTTCGCATCCGGTTTGCCTTCCAAAACTGGGTGTGACACCATCTCCCAAGAGGATTGTATTGTAGCTCACCAGGCAGAGAAGAAGAGGAAGGCACTAATGTCAGCACCCTCCGCTCAAACCCAGAGGTTCAGGATTGTTTCCCACAATCAGAGCAGAGGATTTCAGCAGCAGGCAGGCAGATGGGTGATTAGGCCACCTCAGTAGTAGTAGCTAGCACCCAGTCGTTTTCTAGCCCCCGCTCCAAGGAACAATCAACCTCCACAGCAGCAGCAGTTCCTCTAGGGGAATGGGAACAAGTGCTTCACTTGTGGCAATGTGGGCCATTATGCCAAGAATTGCCCAAGGAATCAGCAGAGGCAAATGCCAGCACCGAATCAAGACAAGGGAAGAAAGCAGAAGGTGTATGTTAGGCAAGGGAAGCTCAACTTCACTACTCTGGAGGAATTACCTGAAGGAGCCCCCATCATGACTGGTATCTTTTTAGTCTTTAATCAACCTGCATTAATTCTATTTGATTCTGGTGCATCTCATAGCTTCATTAGCCAGAAGTTTAGTGCTAAGTGTCAATTGCCTTTCTGTCATACTCGAGGGTCTTTTATGATTGCAACGCTAGGAGGCAAGGTTGCATCAAACCAATTAAATCAAAGCGTGCTCATTCGGCTGGGAAGCCACATTGTCAAGACCACCCTCCTTATTCTAGGATTGGAGAATGTGGACATTATTTTGGGAGCAAATTGGATGACTCGGAACCAAGTGGTGCTAGATATAGCCAACCGCATCGTTGAAATTAAATCCCCAATCTGTGGGAGTTTCACCTTATTTCTGCCCAACCAAGATTCTACTCGATCATGTGCTTTTGCTATGATAGAGTTACCTTTGAAGAAGATTCTAGTGGTCTGCGAGTATGCAGATGTTTTTCCTGATGAATTACCAGGAATGCCACCAGACCGGGATATTGAATTCACCATCGAGTTGCAACCGGGAACGGCACCTATTTCCAAGAGGCCTTACAGGATGCCACCCGCTGAGTTAGCAGAATTGAAGAAGCAATTGCAAGAGTTGCTGGACAAAGGTTTCATCTGCCCAAGTACTTCTCCTTGGGGATGTTAGCCTTGTTTGTGAAGAAGAAAGATGAAAGCTTGAGGCTGTGCATAGATTACCGCCCACTTAATGCGGTGACTATCAAGAACAAGTATCCTTTGCCTCGTATTGATGTTCTTTTTGATCAATTGGTCGGAGCCAAAGTGTTTTCCAAGATAGACCTTTGCTCTGGCTATCATCAGATCAAGATACGAGCAAGTGATATTCCGAAGACTGCTTTCTCAACCAGATATGGGTTGTATGAATATCTGGTAATGTCACTTGGGCTGACTAATGCACCAGCATATTTCATATATCTGATGAACTCTGTCTTCATGCCTGAATTGGACAAGTTCGTAGTGGTTTTCATCGATGATATCTTGGTGTACTCAAAGAGCGAAGAAGAGCATGCCGGTCATTTGCGTGTAGTGCTTCAACGTCTGTGAGAGCACCGTCTTTATGCCAAATTGTCAAAATGTGATTTTTGGCTAAAGGAAATCAAATTCTTGGGTCACACTATCTCTCAGGCAGGCATAGTTGTTGATCCTGATAAGGTGCAAGACGTGATGAACTGGAAGCCGCCAACAACTGTCCGTCAAATTCGAAGTTTTCTGGGATTAGCTGGTTATTATCGAAGATTCATTTTGGATTTCTCTCGAATTGCGAAGCCCATGACTGAATTGTTGAAGAAGGGAGCCAAGTTTGTTTGGGGTCAGAAGTGTGAAGATGCCTTCCACACATTGAGGCAACATCTGACCACAGCGCTGGTGTTAGCACAACCCGACAGCAACAAGCCATTCGATGTGTACTGTGATGCATCAGGCACTAGACTAGGTTGTGTTTTGATGCAAGACAACTGAGTCACTGCTTATGCGTCAAGAGCACTCAAGCCTCATGAGCAAAATTATCCCACTCATGACTTGGAGTTAGCAGCCGTGGTTCATGCATTGAAAATGTGGAGACACTATTTGATGGGAACCCACTGCAACATCTTCATAGATCATAAGAGCCTCAAGTATATCTTTACTCAGGCTGATCTCAACATGAGGCAGAGAAGATGGCTAGAGCTGATCAAGGACTATGACCTGGAGGTACACTATCACCTAGGGAAAGCCAATGTGGTAGCTGATGCCTTGAGTCGAAAATCGCAATGCAAATGTGTTATGATGGATTCTCGCATCAACACCCTATGTGATGAGTTGAGTAAAATGAAGATTGAAGTGATTCCTTCTGGTGCTTTGTCTCACATTTCCGTTGAGCCAACTTTGCAAGACCAGATAATTATGGCCCAACTCAGTGATAAGGGAGTGCAAATCATTAAAGAGAACTTCCATCAGAAGATAGAGAAGTATAAGTGTTTTCGCCAAGATGGGAAGGGTATATTGTGGTTTAAAAGCAGATTGGTGGTTCCTAAAAATAAGGATCTCAAGAAGAAGATCTTGGATGAAGCTCATCTCTCCAAATTCTCCATGCATCCAGGAAGCACCAAAATGTACCATGATCTGAAGCCCTTGTATTGGTGGACCAGATTGAAGAGGGAGATAGCCCAATATGTATCAGAATGTGACACATGTCAGAGGATAAAGGCAAGCCACTTGAAATTAGCTGGAGCCTTTCAACCCCTGTCAATACCTTCATGGAAATGGGATGACATCAGCATGGATTTTATTGTGGGTCTGCCCAACACCGCTCGACATCATGATTCGATTTGGGTCATTATGGATCGACTAACAAAAGTGGCACATTTTCTTCTAGTGCACACCACTGATAAGGCTCAGAAGTATGCGGAGCTGTACATTGACCGAATCGTGTGTTTGCATGGATTACCCCGGACCATTGTCTCTGACCGAGGAGCCCAATTTGTTGCTAGATTTTGGGAACAACTGCAAGAGTCTTTGGGAACTAAGCTAATAAGAAGTTCAGCTTACCACCCGCAGACTGATGGTCAGACTGAAAGGGTAAATCAAATTCTTGAAGATATGCTAAGGGCTTGTGCAATCGATTGTGGCAAGAACTAGGATAAGTACCTCTCCTTGGCAGAGTTTGCTTATAACAACAGTTACCAATCCAGCCTAAAGATGGCACCTTTCGAAGCCCTATATGGAAGAAGGTGTCGGACACCCCTCAATTGGTCTCAGCCTGAAGAAAGAGAAATTTTTGGAACTGACTTAGTGACTAAAGCCGAAAGGAAAGTCAAACTAATCAGGAAGAATCTAGAAGCTACTCAGGCCAGGCAAAAGAGTTACCATGACAAAAGAAGGAAACCTCTCTAGTTTGAAGTGGGAGATTTTGTATATTTGAAGGTATCACCGACCAAAGGAGTGCAGAGGTTTGGGATCAAAGGCAAGCTAGCCCCTCGTTACATTGGACTTTATGAGATCATAGAAGCATGTGGACCCGTGGCATACAAATTGAAGTTAACTCCAAAAATGTCTGTCATCCACGATGTATTCCATGTATCCCAAGTGAAGAAGTGTGTTCGATTGCCGACTGAGATCATAGCAGAACCAGAATTGGAGATAGAGCCAGATCTATCGTACCAAGAGTACCCTTCCAAGGTTCTGGATTGCAAAGAAAGAACAATTCAGGCTAAATCGATCAAGATGTATAAGATCCAATGGAGTAGTCACTCCGAGGAAGAGGCTACTTGGGAGACTGAGGAATTTCTACGTTCGAACTTCCCCGATTGTCTACCTAAGGGAATTGGTACATAACCATGCCCAACCCCTCCCCTGCCCTTTGAATCAAAATATAAGAAAAATGATCTTAATATAAAAAGAGTTACTTGTAAAACTAAAGCTAAAAGGACTTCCTTTTGAAGTTGCAAAGAAGATGACATTCGAAGAGCAGTTTGCCGAGAAAAACCTTAATGAACAAACCACCAAATTCAAGCAAGCCTTAACCTTCGCTTCACCCCAGGAGGACTCCGACCCGAATCTCGGGACGAGATTCCTTTAAGGGGCGAAGGCTGTGACACCCCAGTGTCACCTAGGGTTGCTTCTCAATACTAACTCAAAGAACCATTATTTCATGTGAATCAATTGGGCAAAAGACACCAATGAACTTAAGAATAAAAGTTCCACTAAGTATTTTATCTTAAGAAATCATGCCTAAACCATATGATGCATTCAAAAAAAGGAAAAATGTTAAAACCCTAGAACAACCCTAATTGAGCCACTTAAGTAGAAAGGAAGAAAAGGGGTAAAAAGACCATGAAAAACCTGGAATCATGGCTTAGGCCAATTATAAAAGTTGAAGCACACTAACTAAGCTAAAATAAAGATTATAAAAGTTTGGCCAAAATAGTTTGTTAAAAACCTCAAGCAAGCCATTCAAGTGGAGGTTTCATAGAGAAATCAGAAATTCAGATTTCTGAATTTTCAGCTTCTAACCCAAAACCGAGCGTGTTCACCTTAATCTCTATCTCAAAACCCTAAGCTCCCATTAACAAAAATGTGCTAAACTAACACCTCTACCTCATACCTGAAGATGGCATTGGGATGCGTGCCCTAGACGCGTCAAACCCGGGATCTTCTCTCGGAGTTCAGCAGTGAGACAAACCCAAATTCACCCCTCCATATCTCTTGATACAGTCAGCGAAACCCATAAGCCTCCACACACAAACGACAAAGGAATGTTAGAGGAAGAGATCTCTCAATGGGATCATGGCCATAATCTCAAATATTTGGAGCCAATCCATGCTTGAACAAGACCTCTCTCTATGCTGCCTCGTGCTCGACGCCATGCCCAGACGCCAGAGCACGCACTAGCGCTCGCACGCGCACACCCTGAGCGCATGTTAGAGCCACCCCTACACCCTCGACCACTTCGCGGGAGAAATCTCGCCGCCTGCGCACGTGGACCGACCTACTCTGACCATCACCGGAGACTATCCGCACATCGGCGTGACCGTCGAGACCTCCCCTACACTCTCGACCACTTCGCTGGAGAAATCTCGCCGCGGTAAGCCCCTCCATCCTTTTCCTCCACCGCGGTTACTGTTCCATTAAGGGAAGGATCGCGGGTTGGATTTAGCAGAAACCTAGGGGGTTTTTTGCATAGTCATAGACTCATGTGAATAGTAACCTGAGGACCTGTCTGTAATGAACTTAAAAAATTTCGCCAGGGACCCCAATGCAAAACCCTTTTTCCTTTATCTATTTCTATTTATTCTTTTAAAATAGGCAGAGAACTTAGGAAATTTCTATCTTGAGAAATATTCAACTAAATTTAGTCACACCAATTTTACTGGATTCAAAATATTATGAACTATCAAATAAAAATACTAAACCTTATGTTTTCTGTTTTAAATTTTAGAGTTTGGAATTAAATAAGGAAACTGCCTAAAGCTTATTAAAATGGAGAAAAATAGTTATGTTTTTGTGCTGGACTTAAGAAAATTTGTAGAAGTCCAAACCCAACTTAGGCACTGTTTAAAAATATTAAGCACCCCAGTATACAAGATTAACACAAGGTTATCTATTAAAAACTATATCTGCCCAAAACTTAGGAAAATGAGAAAGACACTAGAAAATATTGAACAGTGGATGAATATATTTTTCATAGTCCACTTAAGTAATGAAGAACCTAGGAAAAATATAAAGAACCCTAATCCAGAACAAATCCAAGGTGGAATGTTTTATTAGGCACTAATAAAACCAGAAAGGCCATTATTAAAAATACAAGGACCATTTCAAAATTGGTAAGAAAAATTCAGTGGACTCCAAACTACTAGAACATCCCTACAAAAATAATAAACACCCCAGCCCATCATCTTAAGTGGGTTGAACAATTAAAACTTGATTGTTAGCCATGTTCTAATTAAATCATAAGAAATCCAAAAAATGTGCAACAATGGGCAAATAAATTTGTACCAAATTGTAGATGAAGTAGACCGCCAGAGAAAAATGCAAAACCTATTCAAAACTACAAACTAACACCCATTGTCCCTACCTTATGAAAAAGGCCATTTAATTCAAGAAATTCCTACCACCCTTTCCCTTAAGCAAAAAGTTACCAAATTCTAGAATGATTTCTCTTGCACAAAGAAGAAGGTAAGAAAATTTAGAGATCTGTTGTTTGATATTTTCAAGTATAATGGTAGTAGAAAGCACCCCTTTGCTAGAAACTTTAGAAAATCAGAGTAAAATAACCATTAAGTATTAGTGGCTGAAAATTTGTACAAAACCATGTTATTACACCTAAATATCAGCAAAAATAAGCCTTAGAGGATAACCCACTGTAAAAAGGGAGTTGTAGTTCAAAACACCCCCTCTGCCCTGATATTTAATAATTTTGTATAGAGAGAATCCCTCACTTTTTAAGCTCCAAATTTTAATACAGAGAGTTATACACTAGTGAGAAGCCACTGTAATTTTAACAGAATTTTTGGAAATTTTTAAAACTATCTTGTAGTTCAAACCAACCTTAAAGGCATAAAAGAAATAGAAATAAAAAGATGGATTAGAAAGATTAATCAGTATCACCCCAATAATTGCAGCTAAGCATCTTGTTAAAAATATCACTAAGATATAAAAAGGAAAATCAGTAGAACACTAAAAATGGTCTAACCATTCAGTAATCAAACTTGACCAAACTTACTAAGTACACCCTAGAAATTTCTAATAGCCACACTTAGCTCTATTTCCTTTTAACTAATCTTTCACCATACAATTTTAGTTACTAAATTGCATATCATGCCATACATATAACTTACTCATCGCATTCATTAGATTGCAACCTCGCTGATGGAGAGTACATGCTCATCCCTGAGCAAGGAGCTGTCCACGAGGAAGATCAGGAGCCAGCTCCCGAGCCTGCCATCGAGAATCTCCCCGCAGCCCCAGCAATTGAAGGCAAGCCCCGGTTTATGTATAACCAATTTATATATATGCTACTTTACTATACTTAATGTTTTTAGGCTTGTAATATGCACTTAACTATAGGAGTTGCTTGAAACCCTTAGTTGCATGAATTCAGGATTCCTTTTTGAGATGGATACTAGTATGCTAAGGTCGAGTAGCTGCTTTGCTAAATTAGGATATCGGTAGTAGTCGAGTGATTTTTCTAGCACTCGTGCGAGGTCAGGAATTGATTGTGTTCATCTTGATAACGGGATCTATGATGGTCTATGGACTTGGATCCAGGGTGGATGCTCTGTCCATGAGACGGGAAAAATGAATTAAGGATTAATGTGTGGATACCTGAGTCAAGCGTTTGAATGTACTAAGCACATGTTGGGAAATATGGTAACCGGTAAACCTAGTACCTGAGTGAAGCCGGGCACGGACTTTACCCCTCACGCGTCCTGAGACTGGGTCTCCCATGCTAGCTATGGTGGGTACAAGTGCGGTCACTGCACGGCGGCAGCTAGGGTCAGTGGAGCATTGTATGCCAAAGCGGTGAGTCCTGGCCGTGAACGGGGAATCGATGGGGACAGTTGACATGTGTGGGGACAGAGTGCCCTAACATGTCGTGTGTTTCGGTTTAGCTTGCAAGGTTAAAAACTCGATTTGAATCGTCTACTTCTCGCAGCTAATGATACTGCTTGACCCCTTGTACTACATTGAGTAAGAAGTAAAATGAGGATTTACATGAGATAACATGTTGGTTGTATTAAATGATTGTTATCATGTATGTTTAGAAAGGAGCAAACCTAGCTAAATTAATTATGCTAGAATTGGAAAAGTTAAAAATTGATTTTAGACTCAGCTAGTGCTTTTGGCAAACCAAACCCCTCAGCCAAACAAGTGCATGGTCTAGAGGTAGAGGAGTAGATTCCTCACATCGGGTAAGTCTAGCTGAGTATTAGTATACTCAGCCTTGCTTGTGACATAATTTTTGCAGGTACGCTTCAGGATATGGTTGATGGTGTGACTTGGCCTACCACCCTGCCACCGGGTTGGACGATCGAGTGGGATGCTGCTCCAGCAGGAGAGGAGCAGGAGGATTAGTGGGCTAGACCTTGCCCTATTCCTCATCTTTCGACGATATCGATTATCCGCTGCAGTTTATTTTATGAACTTATTTTAGTTACTTGAAAAACTCCGATTTATGTAATAACTCCAGTACTTTAAATTCGAGTTTTCCTATTTTATTGTATTTACTCTGTGGCTCACCTTCGAGTGAGCTTGTGGTATTTGATCCTGGATAAGTGGCTTTATCAGACTAGATCTGAGGGACTGACGGGTTATTTCGATTTAAGTGTGTTGCGCCCTCTGGGGCGTGACTTGAGCACTTAAGCTGGAATAATTCGGACGGTTCTGCCACACTCGGCACTGAGGAACTGATCATCTACCGGATGTTTGCCCAGATCCATGAGACACTAGAACAAAGAAGGAAGTTGCTCCTATCTCGATAAAAAGGGAGAGTGTGGAAAAGAAAGACCACATGAGGGGCCTACTTATAAAAAAGAAACACGTGGCGCTGAAACAACATGCCTCTGAACTGTCGCTACCAAAGAGGGACATAAGACGACAAATAGCTCCCAACGTGTAGGCTACAAAAGCTTGCATTAATAAGATCAGTAATAGTTCCTATGCACACCGCTCTTGAGGTGTAATGATCGACAAATAGCAAGAGTAAACGATGCATGACCCGTTGAAGAAGAGCCACCAAGGGGAAACACACTCCCCTTAGGGGCTCGAGGGATACTATTGGGTTCTGGTCCCTGGGTCAGAGGGGATAGAGAGAGCCCTACCAAGGTAGGTGCACCACTAGACGACCTAGCGCACTGAGCTAGGGTGTCGGGCAAGGCGGAGCCAACCCAAGGAAGCCAGGCGGACCCATGGGGGATCACTCGACTAGATCCCATGCGACCATCAGACTACTCCCACCTTCAATGCTCTGCCTATCGTACTAGCTGTGCCTGATACTGAGTTAGGACGCATCAGGCGATTGGTCCTCTCTCCATTGATGGCCTATAAGCCTTAGACCTAGAACTGAGTCCACTCATAACCTAAGAATCTAGGCATGAGTTCCTCGATGACTTGCGAAGGCCACAAAGCAATAAAGTAAGACAAGAGGTCAGGCGATGGATACTGGGGGTCGACATAGAAGGCACAAACAAAGAAGAAAATAATGACGTCTAGACTTCCTTCGCCGACATGCTCCCTCGATAAACCTGAAGGCAGGCGGTCGAAGGGCAGTTCGAGGATGGACAAGGACGCATGATAGGGATTTTTACTGGGGCATTTAGTCCATAATACTCCATGATGTAATGATTACTTCAAGGATAAGATACTTGTAATTGGCCTCCTTAGTCTACAAAAGGGTGAGGGCTGGCTCAACCCAAGGAGAGACCTTACAGCAACGACAGCCGATGACTTAGCCAGGTAGCGAACACCCGATACATAGTCCCTTAGAACCAACATCGCATAAAGACTTGGGATCCTTCCCTCTCTTGCCCGCTTGTAACACCCTACTATGAGCATTCAACAACAATGTGCTGGAAGCGCGAGCCACCGAAGACTAGAAGTAGGGATGTTCTGCCTGAACTAGTATAAATCTTAAACCCACTGAGCACACCATCCGGATCTAGAACTCACATACAAAAATTCACTCGTTGGTGCTGGTTTGAGACACCGATAAGTCATGGTTCACCTAACTTGTCTAGTATGCCATCAGACATGCCACATCAGATAGCTGTTGAAGCCTTATCACAACCTAAAAGAGAAATGTGCTACATACTATTTCAAAATTAGTTTGGTGATTAATGATCAACACAACCTCAAGAGCTAACTGGTTTGCTAAATGCACACTTGCAGGTTCATTCTAGTCAAATTGAGGTTCGAAATCCAATACTCAACTCAAACTGAGGCCAGAAACGGGCAAAACATGAGAAAGGTGAGATATGACTGGTTCACATATTTGAATAAGTTCTAATTGCCCTTAGAAATATTTTTGAACACTTTGGATATGTTATAGATGTCATACATTGCAAAAGTGTTTTTGGTGTCCGTTTTGAGTTGAAACATGAAATCCAAGTTAGAGATGAGCTAAAGGTATGAACCTATGACTTAAACTAAGTGGTAAAGTGGACATACTCTAATAAAGTTTGTTTAAGTTATAGAATATATCCCAAGGCCAGCCAAATCAAATTAAAGAAGTTTTGGCTGAAAAAGACTTAAACTTAGCTCTATGGCGGCCACTGGACCGATCTGGTGGATCACCGGACCGGTTTACTAGAGAGCTATACAGGTAGGCTCTAGCGGTCTTGCACACCAGGCTAGTACGATGGTGCACCGAACCTGTTTTATAGAGAGGCATGCAGACGAATTCGATGGCCTAGCACATCGGACCCAAGGTCCGATGCACTGGACCTTGCCAATAGGGAACTACTCACCCTCGAGTTTTTTGCTAAAATTCATTGGACCTCGGTCCAGTGGTGCACCAAACCTCGAGCTCCAATGGCTACTTCGGCTCCCATGGCTAGTTCGACAGTCGATTGACATGTGGTGGTCCCATGGTGGACCGAACTCCCATGGTGGACCAAACCGGTGCCAACCCAAAGAAGAAGGTTCCAGTCAAGATCCTAGAGATGACGTTACTGTTGGGGGTCTGGTGGTGCATCGAACCGGTCCGGTGCACCATCCGGGAGTAGATCTAAGTGGACTTTCAACAATGGCTAGTTGGGGGTTTAGGGCTACAAATAGTCCCCTAACTAGCCTCCTCTCTTTACCAAGCCACTAAAGAGTGAGCACATCATTCCTACACATTAGAGAAACACGCCTATGACAGAACCTCCCAAGTCATTAGGCCCACCTACAGTTGTCCTTGTCCCACGGACCTCAGACAACCCTGCAGGTGCACCTGATCACTTGACAAGTTCGGTATCTGAATTCCTTACCTTCCTAAGAGCGTTTTACCCGTCACTCAGACATTACAATTCATCGGAGATACGGAAATGCGGAAGCAGTTACAATAACTTACTTTTATTGAAAAGTAAGACAGAGTTAAATATTTACAGACCAGAACAAAATATAAGAGTGCTGAGTATAATTATTACAAACCATGGGAGGCAAAAACCCCTCCCGATAAGTATTAAACAAAAGTTTTACGGAGGATCCTTTCCTCCCGCAGCTTTAGTCTTGATTCTCTTCCTTTGGTACCACCTTTGAACAAAAGCAACAAAAGTTTTCCGCTTCTTCACCTAAAACAACATGGGACGAAGCCCTGAGTACGAAGTGTACTTTCGCAAGACTTACCCGACTAAGTAAAAGACTCTCAAGGATATGCTGGCATTAAGGGGGTCAAGGTAAGGCTTATCAATAATCAATGACTCTGTTTGCAGAAATGCTTACTAAGAGTGGATCCTTAAAAATCTAGTTTTATTTGTCAGATTAAGTAAAATTACCTGCAACTAGAGTTCTTTCTACCCTAGTTCAATCACTTGACCTGTACTAGCCAATTTCTTAATCACCCTTCATCTTCACTGGAGTTCTACGTATAGGGCAGTGATCAAGTCTACATAACCGCGAAGTTACGGTGATCCAAATCGATTATACTCAGCTGAGGATCTCCAATCACATGACATATGTAGCACTTAACCCTTGCATATGTCAACTCGCCACCGGGGTTCTTAAGACCAGATCAGGTTCACGCCAACCAAGAGCACAGATACACCACCATCTAGCCTCTTGCCACGGAGGGTACACGCTACTCTTGCCATCTCTCCACTCCTATTGCGTGGTATCTTATTCTGGTATTAGTCTGCCCGAGGCAAAGCTTACCCATGACGAGGCATGTGACCAATTAAAGGGTCCTTGATCAT
The DNA here is from genome assembly GCA_029449295.1 of Zea luxurians. NCBI lineage: Eukaryota > Viridiplantae > Streptophyta > Magnoliopsida > Poales > Poaceae > Zea > Zea luxurians. Next base: position 85,242,914 of record JAOPSE010000008.1, on the reverse strand, counting down.
TAAGCCTACATCGACACGGTCCTTAATCGACTCAGACGGAGACACTACACCGAGACTCTCTCTCTCGTGCAAGTCACCCGCCCGGTCTCAGCTTTATCATTTAAAACCCCAAAGTTCGGTACCTGGCAGAGGTACATCTTTTCCGATGTTGAACCCATCATGGCCATGATGGATCCACCATCAAATTTTATTTTTGAAAACATCCCACCCACTTTGCAACATCATCTTTTGAGAAAACAAAACATTTTGTTTTTCTAAAGCAAAGCTAAGCATAAGAAAAACCTTTTGTAAAACAGGGATTTAGGAAATAATCAAGTCCAAGGAAGGAGATGCAGCAATAGTTTAGCACACAACTCCTATCACCTAATGCATCAAGTAAGTGAGAAAGATTTTAAAAGGAACAAGGAGGTGGCAAATGCACCGGGTCTTGCTTGTGTTACTGGTGAATCAGGCTCTGTTCTACAGATATCAAAATAAAAACAGTTGCCTGATTGATGTTCCTCAGGTGGTGGTGTTGAAGTCTTCGCTTCTTCGACTTCTACTTCTTCTTCGTTTTCTAGATATAGCCATACATAATAATGAATGCCCATGTAATGCTCATGAGAGTGCAAAGATAATAAAAGTTTATTATCTAAAGTCTTGAATACAACTTTCCTTCACGGATCTCTGAGAATTTGGGGTTTCCGGAGTCAATAGTAAAGTTCACAAGGCAGGGGGACTAGGGTTTTGGGTTCTAAGTATCAAACATGGTCCAAATCATACCAAACTTTACCCAAGGCCTCTAAATATTATATAGAGTTTATCCTAAAAGTTTAGTAAATTTTGGATTTATTATTTATTCTCTAAAAATCTAGAAACAAGGGTTTTGGCTATTTTAAATACTCTATAATTTCCTATTTGGACTAAAAATCATGAAACTATTTTTAGTAAATACTATAGGAAATTAGAAACCTAGCAAAATTGGTTTGGTATTTTTATCATTTTTATGCAATTTTCTAGAATTGTTTTAGCTTCGACAGATAAGGGAAAAGAAAAACTATGAATAGTATTGGACCTAAACCGGCCCAAGTCAGCCCACGACAGAAGGAAAGCGCCCACGCGCGCGCGCCTGCATAGACTTTGCAAATAGGTCCCGGACGTTGTGAATAACTGCAGGCGGGTTCGCAGTACTGCTTCTGGAGTCACTAACACCTTACAGAATCCCCCGGAACTTCTAATTCTTCACAAACCGAGTCCCTAACAGCGAGCGGCGTCGTGCAGAGCTCTGACGAGCTCGTGTACCAGCCAATTCACACAAAGACTGATGCCCTACTTTGGCCGAGACCGAATTCAACACCTAAGGATAGTTTCCACCCACTTAATTTCACGAACGGCTACCCAATTTGCTCTAGCCACGGTGACAGCGGGCATCGCGGACAGACAAACACGTTCCTGGTGAACTAATGGATCCTAGTTCAATCAAGTTGGTTGGGGAGTATCAGGGGCACACAAGAACACTAAAACGAGAGGGCAGAGGGTATGAGCAGACCTAAATCGAGCTGGCCGCGGTGAGGATTCTTTCACGGTGGCGGAAACTCAGTTTGGGGGAAGTGAGCAATTCGTGGTCTCTGGTGGACAATTGGAGGCAAGCGTGGGTGCATTGGCTTCGTGATAACATGGTGCAACAGACCCAGCCATCGATTATAGGATCGCTAAGCGATGGCCAAGGATTTGGACGAAGACACGCGGCGGTCGGAGGAATAGGAGGTTACTGGTGCTCGGGTTAGTGGCTTTCACCATGGAAGTACACCGGCGATCACCGTGCATGCGAGACGCAATTCACAGCGATGTGGTCTAACGCTTTAGCACATGGCAGGCGATTGACGGGCAGCCAACGCCGGTGAACTGATCTGCGCTGGCCGCAAGGCATGGGGGTACGGTGGCCAGCTACCGGAGTTATCCCCAGGCGAAGATCTTTTGCCCCGAAGCGCTATCCGATCACTAGTGAGCGCGAATCGTAACGGAGGCGACGATCATGGCGCGGATTCATCGGCGGCGAGGGGGGGGTGAACCTAGGATCATGTTCAGGTTATTGTACCATGGCGCAGTCTACTCAGTTGACCTAACAGACCAACTTTGAGCTTGATTTTCTCCTAATTTCATGTAACAACCGGCTCAACTCTCTGTATCAAAGTTATAGCCTAATAAACCAGCTACAACTTTGCTACATCGTGCACCCACAAAAAGTCACAAGATCATGCTTAGAACTGAGTCCTAAGTTCATGCAATCCCACTGTTAGTCTGAATTCAGACTTCTAGCAGTTTGACAGCACGACTTTGGGCACATTTTTCTTCAAATTTTTCATAACAACAATGTTTAATCCTTTAAACAAAGTTGTTCTCCTTTCATAGCTTTACAAACTTTATGTGGTAACCTAGGGTCAAACCTTCATAACTTGGAAGATGTGAAGCTTCAAAGTTGAGCCAATGTCACTGATTTCAGACTTAGCCATTTGAGTATAAGTGTGTCTTTTTGCAAATAAGTCCAAAACTTGGGATTTAAGTTGCAAGTCCACATTCTTGTGAACCATATGACTTAAGATGCTCTAATCTCATGGTTTTTTGCACTTTATTCCAAAAGTGCACTAATTTTGCACTTAGCCCCCTAGGGTTTAAGTTTAGGGCTTTCTAGGGTTCTATTTAGGGTTTGTGATACTTTTAGGGTTTTAAAGCCACTTTAGTCCATTCATAGTGATATTTTATGATTATTATAACTAAGCTTTGGATTTTTCTCTTGGTTAAACTTTGGTTACCCCTTTAAGCCCAATCTAGGGTTAGGTATCTTACCCTAGGGTTTTATCCACAAAAATGTCATATCAATACAACTTGTTTGAAATTTTGGCCTAGTGAATGCACTCTAGGTGTGACAAACACATTATATGCCAATGCTTATGATGTTATGCTTAAATTTTAGTGACAGTAACACCAGGGGTGTTACATTCGTCCCCCCATAAAAGAATCTCGTCCCGAGATTAAAAGTCCTAGGGTAAGTAATGGAAAAGGAAATGCTTCGCTCTTTTATTTCCTTATTCTTGGTACAAGGCAGGGGTGGTTTGGGGTTCACTCCTTTATTACAACAATTGTATACTTTACAAATTACATGAGGCTAAAAAGTCTGGGAAATTCTTTTCTAAAAAGTCCTGAGTTTCCCATGTAGCCTCATCTTCTGAATGCTGGTTCCACTATATCTTGTAAAACTTGAGAGTTTTTCTTCGGGTACTTATATCCTTTTGATCCAAGACTCAAATAGGATGTTCTGAATATGTTAAGTCTGGCTCTAAGGCAACATCTGTTACTTCAACAGTTCGATCTGGAACCCGAAGACACTTCTTCAGCTGAGACACGTGGAACACATTATGTATAGCAGACAATGTTTCGGGTAACTAGAGTCTGTACACCATTGGTCCACATTGTTCAAGAATAGGGAAAGGACCAATGTACCGGGGTGCAAGCTTCCATTTTACACCAAAACGTGATACACCCTTTATTGGTGAGACTTTCAGATAGACATAATCTCCCACCAGAAAGTACAAGGGCATCCGTTGTTTGTCTGCGTAACTCTTCTATTGAGCTTGAGCTTTCTTCAAATTATGAATTATTCGCCGAACTTTTTCTTCGGTCTCCTTTACCATATCTGGCCTGAAGAAACTTCTTTCACCTGGTTCAGACTAGTTTAATGGAGTACGACACTATCGTCCATACAAAGCTTCAAAGGGTGCCATTTTGATGCTATCTTGATAGCTATTATTGTACGAGAACTCCGCTAAGGGTAAACAATCATCCCATTTCTGTGGGAATTCCAGAACACATGCTCGCAACATATCTTCAAGTATTTGATTTACCCTCTCAGTTTGACCACATGTTTGAGGATGATAGGCCGAACTATGGAGCAACTTGGTACCCAAAAATTTGTGAAGTTCTTCCCAAAATTTGGATACGAATTGAGGTCCACGATCCGACACTATGGTCTTTGGAACACCGTGCAAACTGAGAAAACGAGCAATGTAGAGTTCTGCATATGCAATTACTGGATATTTTACTTTGACTGGAAGGAAGTGGGCGATCTTTGTAAGTCGGTCAATGATAACCCAAATGGAGTCAAAGCCTTTTGCTGTTCTGGGTAATCCCACAACAAAGTCCATGCTAATATCTTCCCATTTCCATGTTCGTAATGGTAGAGATTGTAATGGACCAGCAGTCTTCATATGTATGGCTTTGACACGCCTACAAATTTCACATTTTGCCACATAGCGTGCGATTTCAATCTTCATCTTTGTCCACCAGTAATGTTGTTTTAGATCATGATACATCTTAGTGCTTCCGGGATGAATAGAATAGCAACTAAGATGTGCTTCATCTAATATTTGCTGGCAGATTTCTTCATTCTTTGGCACAACTATGCGGTTGTTGAACCATACGATGCCTTGATCGTCTTTTCTGAAAAATGTGGCTCTTTTGGCCTTCATCTTCTCATGGATGTGTTTCATACCCTCATTATCCTTTTGAGCATCCATTATCCTTTGTAAAAGGATTGACTCAAGCTTTAGTTGATTTAAGGTTCCATATTGGATCATTCCCAGGTTTAACTTTTCTATCTCCTGGCATAACGTAATGTTAGAAGTCTTCATCGTAAGACAGTGACAGGAAGCCTTGCGGCTGAGTGCATCTGCCACTACATTAGCCTTGCCTGGGTGATAATGAATTTCCAATTCATAGTCCTTAATAAGCTTGAGCCATCATCTCTGTCTCATGTTCAACTCTGACTAGGTGAAGATATTCTTCAGGCTTTTATGATCTGTATAGATGTGACAAATATTCCCCAGTAGATAATGATGCTAGATTTTTAGGGCATGAACCACTACAGCTAACTCCAGATCATGAGTTGGATAATGTTCCTCATGCCGGCGCAACTTCCTTGAAGCATAAGCTATTACTCGGCCTTCTTGCATTAAAACATAGCCGAGACCACTGCCTGATGCGTCACAATACACATCAAAGGGCTTTTCAATATTCGGTTGAGCCAATACCGGAGCAGTGGTTAACAATACCTTTAACTGTTCAAAGGCTTCCTTACACTTTGAAGACCAAATAAATTTAGTATCATTCTTCAATAAACTTGTGATTGGTTTCACAAGCTTGGAAAAATCTTGTATGAATCGGCGGTAATAGCCAGCTAGTCCAAGGAAACTTCAGACTTGATGTACAGTGGTTGGGGGTTTCCACTCCAAAATATCCTTGACTTTGCTGAGATCCACCGCAATCCCCTTGGCAGATAATGCATGTCCCAGAAATTGGATTTCTTCCAGCCAGAACGTGCACTTACTGAACTTAGCATATAACTGATGTTCTCTTAAGCGCGTTAACACGATCCGTAAATGCCGAGCATGCTCATCTTCATTCTTGGAATATATTAAGATATCATCAATGATTACCACCACAAATTTATCCAGCTCGGGCATAAATACCGAGTTCATAAGATAGGTGAAGTGGGCAGGAGCATTTGTTAGTCCGAAAGACATAACCAGATATTCAAACAAACCATACCGCGTAGTGAATGCGGTCTTTGGTATATCTTCGGGCCGGATACGGATCTGATGATAGCCCGATCTGAGGTCAATCTTAGAGAATACCCTCGCTCCAGTTAGTTGATCAAATAAAATGTCAATTCGGGGAAGAGGGTACTTATTTTTGATGGTAACCTCATTAAGGGGTCTATAATCCACACACATCCGCAGTGTTTGGTCCTTCTTCTTAACAAAGATGGCTGGACAACCCCATGGCGATGAGCTTGGCTGGATGAATCCTTTCTCTAGTAGATCCTGTAATTGGGTCTTGAGCTCTGCCAATTCATTTGGAGGCATTCGGTACGACCTTCTAGAAATAGGAGCCATACCGGGCTTCAACTCAATCACAAATTCTACATCTCTTTCTGGAGGTAGTCCAGGCAAATCGTCTGGAAAGACGTCTGGGAACTCACATACTACTAGAATATCTTGGATCTCCGGTATGATAGCTTCATACGCTCTGCCAAATGGTTTAGCTGGAATGGCTATGGGGATGGTCAAGAGAACCTCTTCTTGGCCATGACTCAATCTGACAGTTCTCAAATTAGTGTTGAGAATAGCTTTATGTTGGGCCAACCAATTCATGCCCAGAATTACATCTATATCTTGGCCTTTTAGAACAATCATATTAGTAGGAAAGTCCCGTTCAGCCAATGTTACGGGCACTTGGAAAGCCACTTCTTTAGTAAATATTTGTCCCCCAGGAGAATAAATTTTAAACCCTTCCCTTGATTCATGGTATGGAATGCAATATTACTCCACAAACTTCTTGCTTATGAAAGTATGCGAAGCGCCAGAATCAAAAAGAATAATTGCAGGGTGATTGGCCACTAGAAACGTACCCATCATAACCGGTTCGCCTTCCGGTGTTGTGGCCACTTGAGTATAATAAATCCGTCCTGTTTTCTTTGTATTTTTGCCCACGGTATTGTTTGCCGCATTTCCCTTTCCTTGAGCGGAATTCTGCTGATTACTTGATCTATTTTGCTTTGGGTATGGACAGTCCTTGATAAAGTGTCCGGACTTTCCATAGTTAAAGCAGCCAGTTGAAGAGCTTAGGAGGGCAGGGAAACGATTACCAGGGGCACTCGGCTGATTTGTTGGAGTGGGGGCAGTAGCAGGGCGAGTGAAGACCAGTTGTTTGAAAGGGTAGGAGGGTGGACGTGGGGAAGAGCGATTTGGATTAAAAGGTCGGATTACCAACCTTTGTCTTTTCTCAGACCCCTGACTGGGCCTATCACCTCCGTAACCCTTCGATTTTCCCGAGCCTGCATATTTAGCTTCGACTGCCAGTGCAGTACTGATAGCCCTTCCGTATGAAAGATCAATGCAGGTGGCCATCTTTTGTTGCATTTGATCATTAAGGCCTCTCATGAAACAATTCCTCTTCTTTAAATTCGTGTTGACTTGATCGATAGCATAATGGGACAAGTGGTTGAATTTGTTGAGACACTGAGTGACAGTATCCCCACCCTGTTTCAGCTTCATAAACTCCTCTTGTTTCATATGGAGCACCCCTTCAGGTATATAGTGCTCCAGGAAAGCCAGCTTGAACTCATCCCAGGTTATTTGATGACCAGCCGGTTGAACGGCTACAAAATTTCCCCCACCAGGTACTGGCAGGGCCTCGCAATTGTTGTGCTGCGAATAAGGGCTTTTGAATCTCTGTGCATCGGAGAAGCCCAAACTTCTGTTTGATAACGCGGATCCACTCATCCGCTTCCAGAGGATCTTCCGCCTTGACAAACAATGGGGGACGTGTCTTTGAGAAATCCAGATATGACGTTTCGTGGGGTCCTTGCTGATACGCTCGCCCGCCTTGTTGCTGCATTTGTTGTCCCGCCATTTCCCGCAGAAAGCGGGTGTTGTCGGTTGTAGCGTTTACCAAGGCAGCGATGGCCTCAGCTAACGTTGGAGGTACTGGGGGTGGGTTCGGAGTTGTCCCCCCCCCCCCCACGGGAGGTCCCTGCTCCATCTTGTGCACGAGTCTTGGAAGGCATCTGAGGCAACAAACATTTGGAAAATATAATATGCCAAAGAAAATCATCCATTTTACATTACTAAAAAGGGTAATGTTACAGACTCGAATTTTTACAACAGGATTACGTTACCTATTATACATTACTACTATTTCTACACTATACTACTCGTGCTTCTTGTCACTCTTGGTAGCTTCACTGTCGGGCGTAGGAGACCATTCATCAACCAACTTCATAGAGGGAGGGGGCCTAAAAAGGTCCAGTTCACCACCAAATGCTTCTCCCGCTACTCCAGAAGGTCCGGATCTATCCTGACAGGATCCGCAGGTACATTGGGGTGCAGTTGTGAATACAATACATGAACTTCCTCTGTAATGTATTACAATAAACCTGCAAGTTATCCACGGTTGTGCTGAGCTCCTCCACGCGGGCTTGAGCTCTAGCTTCCTTTGCCCAAGCAAGTGAACGAGAGTTAACCGCCCAGTCGAGTGCTAGATCTCGTTCCACGAGCTGATCTTGCAGGTGGCGGATGTCTGTTCTTAATTCGTTTATTCTTTCACCATCCGCAACCCATATATCGTTCCTGCGACGAAGTTCTGTTCGAAGTTGTTCAACTTGGGCTTCCAGATCCTCGATTGGATCATTGCTACCACTGCTACTATCTTCGTGTCGTGGGGCAAGTTGATGATGGGGTACGTCAATCGGCCCGGTAGACTTGCGCGCGGTCTTTCTTATGCGCGGCGGCATTTCTTAAGGGGGAAAATCTTGTTAGCATAGTTTTTAGCATGATGCATGTGTAATTACAGAATCAACCTTAGTCGATTCACACCTTCTATACATTGCACTCTATTATCTGGTCTTTCAAATAAGTACTCTGAAGGTGGTTAGATAAGGAAGAAAGAAATTTTCTAGATAAGTCTTGGAAAATTCTTTTTGAAAATGCCTCATAACCACTGCAGAGATGGGCTTCGCTCCGATACCAGCTGTGACAGAACCTCCCAAGTCATTAGGCCCACCTACAGTTGTCCTTGTCCCATGGACCTCAGACAACCCTGCAGGTGCACCTGATCACTTGACAAGTTCGGTATCTGAATTCCTTACCTTCCCAAGAGCGTTTTACCCATCATGCAGACATTACAATTCATCGGAGATACGGAAATGCGAAAGCAGTTACAATAACTTACTTTTATTGAAAAGTAAGACAGAGTTAAATATTTACAGACCAGAACAAAATATAAGAGTGCTGAGTATAATTATTACAAACCATGGGAGGCAAAAACCCCTCCTAATAAGTATTAAACAAAAGTTTTACGGAGGATCCTTTCCTCCCGCAGCTTTAGTCTTGATTCTCTTTCTTTGGTACCACCTTTGAACAGAAGCAACAAAAGTTTGTCGCTTCTTCACCTAAAACAACATGGGACGAAGCCCTGAGTATGAAGTATACTTTCGCAAGACTTACCCGACCAAGTAAAAGACTCTCAAGGAGTCAAGGTAAGGCTTATCAATAATCAATGACTCTTTTTGCAGAAATGCTTACTAAGAGTGGATCCTTAAAAATCCAGTTTTATTTGTCAGATTAAGTAAAATTACCTGTAACTAGAGTTCTTTCTACCCTAGTTCAATCACTTGACCTGTACTAGCCAATTTCTTAATCACCCTTCATCTTCACTGGAGTTCTACGTATAGGGCAGTGATCAAGTCTTCATAACCGCGAAGTTACGGCGATCCGAATCGATTATACTTAGCTGAGGATCTCTAATCACATGACATTTGTAGCACTTAACCCTTGTATATGTCAACTCGCCACCGGGGTTCTTAAGACTAGATCAGGTTCATGCCAACAGAGAGCATAGATACACCACCGTCCAGCCTCTTGCCACGGAGGGTACACGCTACACTCGCCATCTCTCCACTCCCATTGTGTGGTATCTTATTCTGGTATTAGTCTGCCCGAGGCAAAGCTTACCCATGATGAGGCATGTGACCAGTTAAAGGGTGCTCGATCATCAAGCCTACATCGACACGGTCCTTAATCGACTCAGACGGAGACACTACACCGAGACTCTCTCTCTCTCTCGTGCAAGTCACCCGCCCGGTCTTAGCTTTATCATTTAAAACCCCAAAGTTCGGTACCTAGCAGAGGTACATCTTTTCCGATGTTGAACCCATCATGGCCATGATGGATCCACCATCAAGTTTTATTTTTGAAAACATCCCACCCACTTTGCAACATCATCTTTTGAGAAAACAAAACATTTTGTTTTTCTAAAGCAAAGCTAAGCATAAGAAAAACCTTTTATAAAACAGGGATTTAGGAAATAATCAAGTCCAAGGAAGGAGATGCAGCAATAGTTTAGCACACAACTCCTATCACCTAATGCATCAAGTAAGTGAGAAAGATTTTAAAAGGAACAAGGAGGTGGCAAATGCACCGGGGCTTGCCTTGTGTTACTGGTGAATCAGGCTCTGTTCCATAGATATCAAAATAAAAACAGTTGCCTGACTGATGTTCCTAAGGTGGTGGTGGTGAAGTCTTCGCTTCTTCGACTTCTACTTCTTCATTTTCTAGATATAGCCATACATAATAATGAATGCCCATGTAATGCTCATGAGAGTGCAAAGATAATAAAAGCTTATTATCTAAAGTCTTGAATACAACTTTCCTTCACAGATCTCCGAGAATTTGGGGTTTCCGGAGTCAATAGTGAAGTTCACAGGGCAGGGGGGCTAGGGTTTTGGGTTCTAAATATCAAACATGGTCCAAATCATACCAAACTTTACCCAAGGCCTCTAAATATTATATAGAGTTTATCCTAAAAGTTCAGTAAATTTTGGATTTATTATTTATTCTCTAAAAATCCAAAAACAAGGTTTTTGGCTATTTTAAATACTCTATAATTTCGTATTTGGACTAAAAATCATGAAACTATTTTTAGTAAATACTATAGGAAATTAGAAACCTAGAAAATTTAGTTTGGTATTTTTATCATTTTTCTGCAATTTTCTAGAATTGTTTTAGCTCTGACAGAAAAGGAAAAAGAAAAACTATGAATAGCATTGGACCTAAACCGGCCCAAGTCAGCCCACGACAGAAGGAAAGCGCCCACGCGCGCCCGAGTAGACTTTGCAAATAGGTCCCGAACGTTGCGAATAACTGCAGGCGGGTTTGCAGTACTGCTTCTGGAGTCACTTGTTAGAAAAATGGACCCCAGGCCTGTTGGCTAATTGAGTTTTGGTGTTTGATGATTAACACAACCTGTGGACTAAAATGTTTGCTAGTGTTTATAATTATAGTTCACAGGATGCGAAGAGAATTGGACCAAGGCAATGAGGATGCAACACCTCAAAAGAAGACATAAAAAGATGCCTAGGAGTCCAATACTCAAGAACAAAAGAAGCCCGAAAAAATCAGCGAAGGAATCCAAGAAACGGGCTGTCAGTCAGCGCCTGGTGGTGCACCGGACAGTGTTGTTTGGTGTGCACCGGACTGTCCGGTGGGACAACCGGACAGTCTGCACAGAGAGGCCACAGATAGGCGCTCTCTGGCTGTAGCACCGGTCTGTCCGGGGGAGCACCGGACAGTCGGCACCGAACTATCCGGTGTGCACCGGACAGAGGGCAACGGTCGGATCCAACGGTCGACTGCTACAGGCGCCAACGGTCGGCTGACGTTGCGTGCACCGGACACTGCACAGTGGTTGTCCGGTGGTGCACCGGACTGCCCGGTGCACCCGACGACAGAAAGTTGCTGCTTTCTGTCCAACGGCTAGTTTGGGGATTGGAGGCTATAAATATCACCCCAACCGGCCATTCTCAAGTGTGGGAGCCCAAGCAACATACCAAGGCATATAGTGCACATTTCCAAGAGCTCAAACACCCAAGTGCTTAATAGAATCACTCGGTGATTAGCGTAGGTGCTTGCTCTAGGTTAACCCTAGTTAGTTGAGTGAGTTTTGTAAAACCACACAACCCCTCAACTCTTGCATGAGTTGTCGTAGTTGTACCGAGTGGGGCGAGAGTCTTGCGAGACCGTGACAACCGCGTTTGTGTCATGGCCGCCACCGTGTACCAGAGGGGATGAGGCTCGCGGCGTTTCGGCCGGAAGCTCGATAGTGGAGACGGCAGGGAGCGTCCGAGAGGAGCCGGAAGCGGAGCACCACTTGCGCGTGGAGAAGGCCCGCGGCTCTCTACGGAGTTACTCGACCGTGGTGCTTGGCCCTAGCATGGGCTTTCCTTTGTGTAGGGGCACCAACGAGGATTAGTCGGGACCTTGCGTGGTTCCGGATACCTCGGTAAAAATACCGGCGTCATCCACGAGAGTTTGCTTCTCTACTTTGCTCTTTAAGTTTTCGCATTTATATTAAGCATTTAAGTTTCAATCTTGTATACATACTTATTTAGTGTATATTGAAACTTAGCCATTGCGGTAGAGATAGCAACACTTAGACAAAACCTAGATTGCACTTTCTAGTTTAATTACTTGCATAGGTTTTGCTCTAGGGATTTGATTGTGGCCTAGTTTAGTAAAAGTTTTAGAAGTCCTAATTCACCCCCCCCCCCCTCTTAGGTGTCACCCATTTCCTACAAGTGGTATCAGAGCCCGGATTGGCTCATTTGAAACGCTTTAGCTTCACCGCTAAAAGAGCTGATGCTTTTTAGAGGAAGGGATGGATTTTGACGGCACTAACTTCCCATATTACAGTGCTAGAATGGCTTGTTACCTAGAGGCCGTTGATCTAGGTGTTTGGAGAGTCACTCGTGACGGGATGAAACCCCTCAAGAATCCCGAGAAACCCACCACGAGTGAGGAAAAAGAAATTCATTTAAATGCTAGAGCCAAAAATTGCTAGTATGAATCTCTTAGCATGGATATTTTTAATCTAGTATTTACCTTGAAAACTGCTAATGAGATTTGGCTAAAATTGCATGAGCTCCATGATGGCACATCCAATGTCCGTGAGCAAAAACATTGCCTAGTCTTAAATGAGTATAATTCTTTTGCTATGAAAGATGATGAGCTTGTTAGAGACATGTATTCTCGTTTGAATCTAATTATCAATGAGCTCAATTCGATTGGCATTAATAAGCTAGGTGATGCAGACATTGTGAGGAAGATTATCTCCCTGCTACCACAACAAAGATATGGGAACATCATCACCATCCTTCACAACATGGAGGACTTGAGCAACATGACCCCGACCATTGTGATTGGGAAAATCGCGGCTTTTGAGATGTCGCGAAAAATGAGTCGGGGAGAGGAGCCAACTTCCTCAAGACCATATGCTTTTGCATGTGATGAAAGGAAGGGCAAAAAGAAGGCTCCCACTCCAAGTTCCTCAAGCGAAGAAGAGGAAGAAGAAGAAAGTAATGATGATGAAGATAATCAACCATGCACATCATCCTCTGAGGATGAAGAAACAATTCGACGCGTCGGAAAGGTAATGAGGATGATCCGCAAGATTAATCTAATGGGTGTGCCCCTGCAGGTCGAGGATCTTCTCTTTAACATTGACAGGAAAAAGCAAAGGAAGAGAGGATGCTTCACATGTGGGGAGAAGGGCCACTTCAGGGACAACTGTCCAAATATGGCCAAACCCAAAAAGGAGAGGAGCAAAGGCAAGGCGCTAACAAGTGTTAGAACTATGGATGATTCTTCAAGTGAAGATGAACCTCCAAGGACGCGCAGCCACCGGTCCTCATCACGCTCATCACGGTCATCACACAAATGCCTTATGGCAAGAGGTAACAAAAGCATTCCATCCTCTAGTGATGAAAGTAGTAGTGATGATGAAGGTGAGGGAAAGCCCTCTGTAGATGAGCTTGCGGAAGCCGTAGAATTTTTCCAGGATGTTTGCACTAAGCAAAAAGCTCAACTTAAAACTTTGAAAAATAAGTTGATTAGCTCACAAAATGATTATAAAGGTTTGCTAGAAAAATTTGAAACTTTTGCAAACTTAAATAGTGAGCTGTCAACTAAAATTGAGCCTATTAGAATCTAGTGCTCCATCCACTGCTACCGATGATAGCCTTATTAAAAAGAATATAAAACTTAAGGCTAAGTTAGCTAGCTCCCAAGAAGCTATTGAAAATTTGCTAGAGAAAATGGAAATTCTTAGCATACACAATAATGAGCTAACTACTAAGCTAGAAAACATTAGTAGCACCCCAGCAGCATCTTTAGTTGAAATACCTGAAATAATTAAGAAAGATGCTTCTACTTCCTGCTTTGATTTAATTGATGATTCTAACTCCTGCAACCAAGTCGTTGTTGAGAATGTTGTTGTAGAGACATGTTCATATGAGGTTGCAAAGGAAAATGAACAATTAAAGCAAGAAGTGGCTCGCCTTGGAAAGGCTTTGTATGACAAGAAAGGCAAAGCCAAACAAATCCGACCTCCACAGGATAACACCACTGCGGGAGTGAACAAGCCTATAGAGGGAGAAAATGTGATTTGTAGGCTATGCCACATGGAAGGCCACAAGTCTTTCCAATGCAAGGCGATGACCGGGGATAAACAAAGGCAAAAGCTCAAGCAAAAGCCATCAAGCAAAATCTCCAACACCTACATCGAAAAGGTGAATAAAAAGGATGCTACACCATACTTGATCAAGAAGAAAAAGAATGGAAAGGTGATAGCAATCAAGGCCAACAAGCAAGCCAACAAAGGAAAAGGGGCCAAACGCATCTAGGTGCCAAAGGAAATAATTTCAACCATGAAAAGCACCAAGAAGGTTTGGATCCCGAAAGGGAAGTGAGTGGACCGAAGGTCGACGGGAGATTTGGAGACTTGGCAAATTTGGGATGTATATCATGGGATACATCATATTGGATCAAGTTTACTTGCCAAGTGGGTTAGTGAAAATTTTGGACCCAAATTTCCCACCCATGACTAAGGTAACTAGATTTGTTGTATTTTTTGTTTTTAGATATGCGTATCTATTTACCTTGTATCTAGTTTACCTTTCTGGCCTAGTATTACATTTGTTATTTACCTTTGTTTTAAATTATGCATACTAGGAAAATCATATGGTAGGATTGCATGTTTTCAATTCATACACTTAAGCAAACCTACATGGCTTAAAATGTTTAATTTGAGCACGGCACATAGCTTCTATATCACTCCATAGTAAATGATGCATCAATTGAAAATTTTGATTTTTACAAGTTGTATAATTTAACTTATATGTGACAAAGTTCGGATTATAGATAATTTGTCCCTCTTGATATCAAATCAAAGTGCAAGTCTCCTACAAGTATTCAAAACTTGTATGCACACCTTCAGGGGGAGGTTACTCTATAATCTAATACTTTGAGACTAACACCTTGTCAAGTCTATTTCATGTGATAGTCTCATTGTAAGGAAAATGAGGTCCCCGAAGAAAGACAACAATCTTCCACTGCAAAATCTTCAAGAACTCTCATGTCTCTCAAGCTCACCATTGACCTTCAATTGGTATCTTTTGAGACTACATCTAGTATCATTTACATGTCTTCTCCAATATTTGATTAGACTATATTTCATATCATATACTCACATGTTGCTAAAAATGCATAAGTACTTAACTCATATTCTGTTACCTATGCATAAGGGAAGTTAGTCATTTCAAATTATGTCTTTCACCTCTAATTTTTCTCATGCTTTTTCCTAAGTAGAGCATCTCTGTCAGGGGGAGTATTTCTTCATCTCTAAAAAGGGGGAGTAACTTCTTTCTAAAGAGAACACTCGTTTAGGGGGAGTAATTCTTTCAACTGATATCAGTTAACTACATGCTTTTAAGGGCAAGCTTTTATTCACTTCCTACATGCTTTTAATGTCTTCCTTTTCGATGGTTGATGCCAAAGGGGGAGAAGTTTAGGGACCAAAGCAATGAAAACTATATCAAACACCAAACACCACAAATTTTAAAATTTTATATCTCCAAATGGTTTTTCAAGTGGTTTTGGTTATTTGGTCCTAAAATAGGAAGTAAGTGAATTATGGAGTTAGGGGGAGGCTTAAGTCCATAATTTCACATTGAGGGGACAAACATGCATCTTAGCAAGTTGATTGCATATTTTAATTCAAATACTTGTATTATTTGCTTGCTTTGGTTGTGTTGTCATCAATCACCAAAAAGGGGGAGATTGTAAGGAAAATGGACCCCAGGCCTGTTGGCTAATTGAGTTTTGGTGTTTGATGATTAACACAACATGTGGACTAATATGTTTGCTAGTGTTTATAATTATAGTTCACAGGATGCGAAGAGAATTGGACCAAGGCAATGAGGATACAACACCTCAAAAGAAGACATAAAAAGATGCATAGGAGTCCAATACTCAAGAACAAAAGAAGCCCGAAGAAATCAGCGAAGGAATCCAAGAAACGGGCTGTCAGCCAGCGCTTGGAGGCGCACCGGATAGTGCTGTCCGGTGGGCACTGGACTGTCCGGTGGGACAACCGGACAGTCTGCACAGAGAGGCCACAGACAGGCGCTCTCTGGCTGTAGCACCGGTCTGTCCGGTGGAGCACCGGACAGTCGGCACCGGACTGTCCGGTGTGCACCGGACAGACGGCAACGGTCGGATCCAATGGTCGACTGCTACAAGCGCCAATGGTCAGCTGACGTTGCGTGCACCGGACACTGCACAGTGGCTGTCCGGTGGTGCACCGGGCTGTCTGGTGCAACCGACGACAGAAAGTTGCTACTTTCTGTCCAACGGCTAGTTTGGGGATTAGAGGCTATAAATATCACCCCAACCGGCCATTCTCAAGTGTGGGAGCCCAAGCAACATACCAAGGCATATAGTGCACATTTCCAAGAGCTCAAACACCCAAGTGCTTAATAGAATCACTCGGTGATTAGCGTAGGTGCTTTGCGAAGAGCTTAGGTTAGTTAGACCGCTTTAGCGCTTGCTCTAGGTTAACCCTAGTTAGTTGAGTGAGTTTTGTAAAACCACACAACCCCTCGGCTCTTGCGTGAGTCGTTGTAATTGTACCGAGTGGGGCGAGAGTCTTGCGAGACCGTGACAACCGCGTTTGTGTCACGGCTGCCACCGTGTACCGGAGGGAACGAGGCCCGCGGCGTTTCGATCGAAAGCTCGATAGTGGAGACGGTGGGGAGCATCCGAGAGGAGCCGGAAGCGGAGCACCACTTGCGCGTGGAGAAGGCCCGCGGCTCTTTATGGAGTTACTCGACCGTGGTGCTTGGCCCTCGCATGGGCTTCCCTTTGCGTAGGGGCACCAACGAGGATTAGTCGGGACCTTGCGTGGTTCCGGATACCTCGGTAAAAATATCGGCGTCATCCACGAGACTTTGCTTCTCTACTTTGCTCTTTAAGTTTCCGCATTTATATTAAGCATTTAAGTTTCAATCTTGTATACATACTTATTTAGTGTATACAGAAACTTAGCCATTGCGGTAGAGATAGCAACACTTAGACAAAACCTAGATTGCACTTTCTAGTTTAATTACTTGCATAGGTTTTGCTCTAGGGATTTGATTGTGGCCTAGTTTAGTAAAAGTTTTAGAAGTCCTAATTCACCCCCCCCCCTCTTAGGCGTCACCCATTTCCTACATCACTGACACCTTACAGAATCCCCCTGGAACTTCTAATTCTTCACAAATCGAGTCCCTGACAGCGAGCGGTGTTGTGCAGAGCTCCGACGAGCTCATGTACCGGCCAATTCACGCAAAGAATGACGCCCTACTTTGGCCGAGACCGAATTCAAGACCTAAGGATAGTTTCCCCCCACTTAATTTCATGAACGGCTACCCAATTTGCTCTGGCCACGGTGACAGCGGGCATCGCGGACAGACAACCGCGTTCCCGGTGAACTAAGCGATCCTAGTTCAATCAAGTTGGTCGAGGAGTATTAGGGGCACACAAGAACACTAAAACGAGAGGGCAGAGGGTATGAGCAGACCTGAATCGAGCTGGCCACGGTGAGGATTCTTTCACGGTGGCAAAAACTTAGTTTGGGGGGAAGTGAGCAATTCGTGGTCTCTGGTGGACAATTGGAGGCAAGCATGGGTGCGTTGGCTTCGTGATAACATGGCGCAACAGACCCAGCCATCCATTTATAGGATCGCTAAGCGGTGGCCAAGGATTTGGACGAAGACGCGTGGCGGTCGGAGGAATAGGAGGTTACTGGTGCTCGGGTTAGTGGCTTTCACCATGGCAGTACACCGGCGATCACCGTGCATGCGAGACGCGATCACAGCGACGTGGTCTAACGCTTTAGCATGTGGCAGGCGATTGACGAGCAGCCAACGCCGGCCAACTACTAGAGTTATCCCCAAGCAAAGATCTTTTGCCCCGAAGTGCTATCCGGTCACTAGTGAGCGTGAATCGTAATGGCGGCGATGATCATGGCGCAGATTCATCGGTGGCGAGGGGGTGTGAACCTGGGATCATGTTCAGGTTACTATACCATGGCGCAGTCTACTCAGTTGACCTAACAGACCAACTTTGAGCTCGATTTTCTCCTGATTTCATGTAACAACCGGCTCAACTCTCTGTATCAAAGTTATAGCCTAATAAACTAGCTACAACTTTGCTACATCGTGCACCCACAAAAAGTCACAAGATCATGCTTAGAACTAAGTCCTAAGTTCATGCAATCCCACTGTTAGTCTGAATTCAGACTTCCAGCAGTCTGACAGCACGACTTTGGGCACATTTTTCTTCAAATTTTTCATAACAACAATGTTTAATCCTTTAAACAAAGTTGTTCTCCTTTCATAGCTTTATAAACTTTAGGTGGTAACCTAGGGCCAAACCTTCATAACTTGGAAGATGTGAAGCTTCAAAGTTGAGCCAATGTCACTGATTTCAGACTTAGCCATTTGAGTATAAGTGTGTCTTTTTGCAAATAAGTCCAAAACTTAGGATTTAAGTTGCAAGTCCACATTCTTGTGAACCATATGACTTAAGATGCTCTAATCTCATGGTTTTTTGCACTTTAGTCCAAAAGTGCACTAATTTTGCACTTAGCCCCCTAGGGTTTAAGTTTAGGGCTTTCTAGGGTTCTATTTAGGGTTTGTGGTACTTTTAGGGTTTTAATGCCACTTTAGTCCATTCATAGTGATATTTTATGATTATTATAACTAAGCTTTGGAGTTTTCTCTTGGTTAAACTTTGGTTACCCCTTTAAGCCCAATCTAGGGTTAGGTATCTTACCCTAGGGTTTTATCATCAAAAATGTCATATCAATACAACTTGTTTGAAATTTTGGCCTAGTGAATGCACTCTAGGTGTGACAAACACATGATATGCCAATGCTTATGATGTTATGCTTAAATTTTAGTGACAGTAACACCAGGGGTGTTACAACGCCAAAGTGATCTGAGCTCATATTCTTGTGAGATAAATATGTGCTACTGTATGCGCTTGTTTTCTTGTTCTTGTGAGATAGATATGTACTCATATTCTATTCCTCCCTCTTACTATTCATTGGAGTTCTAGCTCCCATTAACTTGTGTGCGATTGCAAGAGTCTCTGATTTGTGGAGATCCTTGTAAGGAGAAAGTATAAAGAAGAATTATGGCTTCAAGTTGATCTTTGAATCACTTGAGGAGGGTTGAGTGCAACCCTCGTCCTTTGGGACACCACAACGTGGATATAAGCAAGCATTTGAGGCTTAGCCGAACCATGGTAAAAATCGACGTTTCTTGTGTGTTCTACTTTTCTATGACTTGTTCTTCCTCCCTCATTCTAAGTTCTTGATCTTCACTTGAGTTTGTGCCCTTGAACTAATTCCTAAATCAAGTTGGCCATCAAGTGCAAGAACTTATCTCACCTCTTCTACTCTCTTAGATTTGACTTTGACCTAATCACTAATTTAGATCCAAGTTTGTTTTAAGTTATGATTTTTCTAGGTTCGCCTATTCACCCCTTCTAGGTGACTATCACACCTGACTATTGAGCACTGCACATCCTATGCACCACCATACATGATCGGTGTCTTTTGTCCAACTTGGTACAAAATACAAGCTCTCTAAGTGTCATGTCTGCTGTGTCATCCGGCGCAACACCGGACACGTCAGATGCATTATATCTAACTTTATCCATTCTAACACCTTTTCTCGGTCCCCTTTTCTTCTAGTGCACCACAAGATACGTTTGGTATTCCCTAGGATATCCTGAGTTGTTTCTTGGAGTTCCTTCACTTAGGCTTGCTTTGTCTTGTGTCTTGAACTTCTGTATGACTTAGACAATTCTTCAATAAGTCCCTTTAAGTCCTTCTAAATCCTTTGCTTAACAATTTGATCTAAGTTGATCTTCTGATTTGATTTGCATATTTGTCCAAGTCTATGTTTTATCCTTTGAACCCTATAATAAATCACTTAGCAAAGCTATTAGTCCAGTTAGTTGTGCTAGTCATGAAACACCAAAACCAAATGTTGAAATGGTCCAATATCCATTTCCCTTTCAGTGGCTAATCTTTAGATACTTATGAAAAGTCTCGAAGCGTGACTTATATGCTTCAAAACAAGGAGATGCTTGTAGAAGCCTAGTACCAGAAAAGAACTTTGGAGAAACTCATTTGACACAGAACTGTTAATCCAAGGCATAGTATGTTTCTTAGTTATTAACAAGTGCCGCCCTTGTTCTAGGTGGATGTTCAAATTAGGAGCCGTCACCGAAATCCTAGTATATTAAAGAACATTGGCTTTAAAGTTGTTTAATACGCGATCTAGAATTTGATGAAGATTGTTAGTATTTTTATGGTCTTAACCCATATAAATATTTAATAATTCTAAAGCCTGTATTAAACCAGCTTTGTGTTATAATTTAGTAGCGTGTGTGAATTTGATGGAATGGTAACATGGTTTTTATGATTGGACCATGTGTGTCTAACTTGAATGGTTGACAAAAAGGTAAAGACGTATCACGCGCCACCGCCGAGCCAAGGTGTGGCATGTCACAATCTAGCAAATGCCTGTCGTTGAATATGCTTCTTCTTAAGGATTGTTCCAAATCTATAGAGCTAATTGTTAGCTAGCTAATAAATTGTTAGCTAGGTTGAAGAAACTAACAACTAATGATTATTTGAGGGTTACAGGTAACAATTAGTTGGTCCATTAGCTGACCCGTTTTAAATCTATCAGCTAATTTTAGTCGCTAACTATTGAAACAATGTCTTAGTAGTTTGAAATTGTGTTGCCCTCTACTTTATGCTAAAATCACACTTATATTTTTTCGGTTGTCACCAATATTTTATTATTCTTTTGATGGATTAAAATTTAGGTGAAAATGTCTAATAATGTGACATTAATGTTCTCTTCTTAGTTCCTAGAACATGTACGTCGTTTTAGTTTTAGTTAGTGGTGCAGACGCGCCAATAAAGCTATCTCCCTTAAGGACTAAGGTGGAGCTTGGTTCCTAGGTATTAGTCTCTCTATTTTATTATATTTTATTAGTCCCTAAATTACTAAATACAGAAACTAAAATAGAGTTTTAATTTTCGTATTTGGCAATTTAGTAACTAAAATAAAATAAAGGAACTAAAAATTAGTCCCTAAAAATCAAACAACTCTTAAGGACTTGTTCGGTTAGGCCAATTCAGAAGGGGATTGGAGGGGTTTAAATCCTCTCCTATTCAAAAATGACTAGGAGAGGATTTAAACCCTTCCAATCTCCCTCTAGATTGGTGTAACCGAACACGCCCTAAGGAGTGCTAAAGCCTCATCCACCCTATATTTAGGAGATATTCTCCTCCTCTATCACACAACGTCTTCTAAACAATACTGACATTCATTAACACTCTATATATGGAGATTCTTTTCCCTCCTCTATCAATTTTAATGTCTTAAATAACAGATTTAGCAAAACTAAAATATACATAAAATATTTGAGAGCGTGACAAATACATACATATAAAAGTTAAAAATAAAATGTCTCTAAAATTTGGTATTTAGTATAGAAAACCAGATACAGAGAACGTGGTTGTAGAGAAAAAATATAGATGAGAGAATATTTCAGAGAAGATCGTAAAGAATCCATACATATCAATATATAAGATGAATATAGAGTATATTGTTAAGACAGTGTAAAGCGCCCTCAAGCAATCAGGCCGGCACATCACACTCACACCACGCATCTGCAACTGCGCGTGACACGGTCACGGCGGCTGGGCGCGAGACGCGGCCCTGCGCCCACGCCACTACGCCAGCCGCCGCCCACTTTCCCTTTCGTCCCCGCAAGTGCTTCTTATCCTCTCGCAGTCTCGCTCTCGAGCCTCGCGTCGCAGCCCTCGTCGCATAGGCGTGCATCCTCTCCCGGATAAATACCTGGGGGCAAACAGCCCGGCTCTCCTCGCTTTCCCTTCACGCACGCACGCACGCTCGCTCGCTCGCCAAGAGCAAAGGCGGCCGGACGGGGGGCGGCGGGGGCGGGGCAGAGCGGAGCGGAGCGGTTTGTCTCCACGCCTGACGTCTCCCTCTTCCCCGCTGTCCGCAGCTTCGGTGCTTCCTTCTCCCGTTCAGGTGTTTCTTCTGCGCTTTTTCATATCCTGGTTTGTATATAGGAGGACGACCAATCTGGCGAACTAGCCCCGAGTAGCGGCGAAGTTTGCCACAGACGTGACGTTTCCTTCCCTTGCCCGTGGTTGCCATTTCGACGGTGGTTTTGTTTCGCGTAGATTAACCGTTGTGGTGTCCTAATATTCGGGCGTCTCTTGCTTGCATCTATGTTCTTGTTGGTTCCATGGCGAATGGCTGTCTTGTGTGGATTGGAATCTAGGGTGAAGCATTGTGCGAGGCCGTTAGGTTTGTTTTTTTCGCGGCGTCAGTAAATGTCATGATTCATTTACGGCTAGTTTGGGAACTCAAATTCCCTCTAGAATTGGAGGGGAAATTAGCTGAGAGATGGCAGGCAGATACAAACTTTCTGCGATTATTACTAAGAACAATTGAAGGCTCGAGGAAATCAATTGACCTATGCTCATCTCCAAAGTAGAAGTCTCACCAGCCAGACAGGCAGTCATTACAGAACGAGCACCTACGATAGGGATGGAAGTACCTCTCCAACCATTCCCCCTCCCAAACACACACACACACACCCCCCCCCCCCCCCCCTCCTACTTTATATTCATATTTAAATACCTCCCCCTTAACTATTATTCCTCATATTTCTCCTCTTCTCCAATCATTCTTCCTATTCAGCTCCCCTTTACCCTTTAACTTAGCTATTTAATTTTTTTACATCAGTTTTTGGAGTTTGTAGTACCATAATACACATTGTTATCTATTAATTAAACTCAAAAAATCATCTAGCAGTAAATACAATTAATTAGTGGAGATTGGGAGACTAGAACTCCAACTCTCCACAGGGAGAAATCCCCTGAACACGCGCGGAGGGGGGCGGACGCCCCCCACATACACCGGGTAGCAGGCAGGGGGAGGGGGCCGTTGGAGGCCGCCTGATGGGCCACCAGGTGAGTGCAGGGAGGAAGGTTTGCCTGGCCCAGTGTTCGGGCAGTGAGGCAGCAGGTATCCACAGGGCTTTCCAGTGGGATGAGGTGATGTAACTCAAATTAACTATTCTTCTTAATTAACGATTTCTTATATAGAGAGAACGGCCCTCAGAAATTGCAAATACTAATTTGTTAAGAATTAATCGAATTGAAGTCATAGTGTCATCGTTGGCAGGAATCGATATATTCGCAAGATATGGGTCACAATTTGTATCGACTAAAGAAATAGTAGGAATCCTCAAAATGGCACATTCCTGAAGAGCTATATACTCTTTTTGCTGATCAAGGACGATCACAATGTCAGGCAACCTCCAAACATGTTAACTGTTAAGACAACTTTTCATTCTTGATTTACTGATCATTCACCACTTGTTACACTTAATTGACTTGATTGTGCAGGACCATTGTGTTTACTGAAGCAGCTTAGTTCATGTTCCTGTCATGGGTATGGAACATTTCAACAGTTCTGCAAACCTTTCAGCAGGTTCAAACTATGCTTTGTTGTACATAATATAGTTCCATTTTTTGGGTAACTTGCACAAACTGTGACTAAAACCCAGCTTACGTCTTATAAAGAAGGTTTTACATCGTATGGAAATGAAACAGCAGAGGAAATGAAAAAAATACGAGGTCTAAGAGCGGAAACACTGATGGAAACATGCCAAAACACAGAAAGCAGAGATGTAGCGATCAGGTGTCCAATACCATGCAAAAGCAGCAGGTACAATCCAGCTCTCTGATCTGGTCTGGAAGTTCTGTTACTATTGTACTTCTAAATTTGCACAAGCAGTCACACACTTTGCATGTTCTGATGCTTCTTGTACTGATCTCATGAGTCAAGGCGGTATAGGGAACATGACTTGAGAGCTGCACAAGATCTTTCTGAATTCATTGTGAGCAAGGTTCGTTTCTGTACAGTTGTTTCATCAAACTGGAGCCTGTATACTGTCGTTTCTCAAATGTGCTTCCACTTCCATTTAATCTATCGCCTTTATTAAAAAAAATCCTTTTCTTTCTTGATTTCTTTCTCTTTTCTTGAGGTGATTTTGTTGCAAATTTTTAGCACAGTTAAATTGAAATTTATTTGGAATTAAACTAATGCTTCTGTTGTGGGACCTTGCAATCTGCAGGCTTCACCTCCATACTTTATGGGATCTCCACCACTTCGTGCAACCAATCCTCTTGCTCATGATGCACAATTCTGTGCGTGGAAGGTGCACAGTGTAGACCAGTCACTAGGAATTCCTATACCAGCCAAGAGTTACAATGCTCGCTACTATGCAAGGAAAGAATCTTTTAGGAAGGCTTGAAGCTACTTTTTGTCAAGTTCATGATCGTCAGTGATGTCATAGTCGTATCTCTGCTTCTCTCAGCAAGGCTAACTTGTTTACTTGTATATGAGTGGCTGTCCCTTTTGAAGGTGTGAGTTGTCTTATTTGAGTGTTTAGAGTATCTCATCCCTAGTGTTGTAAATATATTTCTTTGCTCATTTTTTGTTAGTGGAGCTAGTTTTGGTGAATAAGTACTGGTATAAAGTATAAACACTGTTGCTGAGTAATGAGGTAATCTGAATGAAAATGTTTGCCATTCTTCATTTTCTGATTGCCATGTTAAAATGTGTTGGATGTGCAAGTCAATGTTTAGGTCTTCTGAACCTTTGTTCTGGACTGCTGGATCTGCTGACAAACGTTGCAAAGTGTATCTGAATGCATCAATAAACATTGCATAAGACCATAGAGTAATTCGCTTATGTTTACACCACAATCAGTTGTGTAAAAATTTGCTTCATCTCGTATATAGATGGTTCAATTTCAAGTGAATCAAGAGCCTCCTATTTTACTTGTCTTATGTACACGTTGTTTGGTCTTCTCTGCCGGTTGAATTGCTGATCCTTTTTCTGATTTCCGCCATCAAACTTCAGTGGTACTACCTGCCTGATGTATGAGGCTCCTGGGAAATTTCTCCTTTCCTTTGCAAGTGGCCGAAGTTCTGGTAACCAGTATGCAACGTATTGCCCTTCAGGATCATATGACTTGGCCTGCAGTTACAAATTAACATGCTGCGAAATTAACATCTTGGTATGTTTGAAGTGACCAGTTGATTCATAGTGTTAGACTTTGTGTGAGTGGGCCGGTACCACTGTTGGGCTACTGACCCATTAGGGTTAGGGTTCTGATTCTATATATTTTACTTCATCTCCTATCAATACATTCAACTACTTACATTATCCTACATGGTATCAGAGGGTTAGGTTTTTCCTTCCTCCCACTCCCACCCAAGCCACCGACGTGACCGACCACCTTTG
The DNA here is from genome assembly GCA_029449295.1 of Zea luxurians. NCBI lineage: Eukaryota > Viridiplantae > Streptophyta > Magnoliopsida > Poales > Poaceae > Zea > Zea luxurians. The sequence goes on along the minus strand of JAOPSE010000008.1, from coordinate 85,217,569 downwards.
CTCCTAGGCCAGCAGCAGCCAAAGGTTTCCGTGCCGCCGCCCCGGGAGGCTCATCCTTCCCTCCTGAGGGCGGCTCCCCCATGCCCGTACCCCCTTCCCTCAACAACCGGCGGCCCCGGCGGCGGGTGTGGCCCCCAGCCTCGGTGGCGTGGGCGCGGCCCCCAGACGGCGCGGCGTCCCGGCGCGCGAACCGCCTGACGGCGGGTGCGGCCCCCGAACTTGGTGGCGCGGGCGCGGTGTCCCGACGCGTGGACCCCTCGGTGGCACAGTGGCGCAGGCGCGACCATCCCGACCCGGCGCGTGGCGCGGCGGCCTGGCCACGGCGCAAGCGCGGCTGCCCGGCCCCAGCGGCGCGCAGCCCCGAGGAGGGCGTGGCCCCAGCACACGCTGGCATGGCCACGGCGCAAGCGCGGCTGCCCCGGCCCCGGCGGCGCGCAGCCTCGAGGAGGGAGCGGTGTGCGTCTCCGGCCAGGCGCGGCCGCCTCTTTCGGGCACGACCCGGCCTCGACGTCCGCGCACGTCCCCAGCCAGCGGTGGTGGCAGCCGGGCTCGATTGCATCCTCCACCGAGCCGACCTCCTCGCCGGCCTCCACCGAGCTCCTCTCCTCATCGGCCATGGAGGCCATCGTCCCAGCCCCCCCTCCCACCCCCTCGGCCGCAAAAGCGCCGCCAGACCGCAGGTCGCGCCGCCGCCGAGTGCCCCTACCTCGTCTAGGCCCGCGCCGCCACCTTCCTGGCCACGGCTCTCTTTCATCTCCCCCTTGGCTGGCCAGTTCTAGGATCGGTGGCGCCATCAACACACCCCCTTCCCTCGCCTGAGCCGCCTCGCAGCGCCTCTCTCTTCGCGCCTCTCCCGTCGCCAGTGTCAACCTTTCCTACCAGGACCGGCGCAGGCCCCTGCTCGCCTGGAACCGCCCCGTCACCCTCCCCTTCATCGCCTTCGTTGGATCCATCGTTGCCGCGGCCTTCCCGACTGGTTCACCGTCACTGCGACCTTCCCGGCTCGATCTGTCGTCCCTTTGGCCGGATCGCGTCTTCTCGGTCGGATCCGTCGCTGCCGTGGTCTTCCCGGCCGGATTCGTCGTCACCCCTTCTATTCTGCCACGGGCGCGAACACCTTGACCGGGGCAGTCGCGTGCGCTGCCATCAGCCTCCCTAGCGGGGCTCCTCGACATCCGAACGATCGAAGAAGCAAGAAGGTCGCCCTGCCGGTGCTCTTTTGTTGTGTCGCCCTGCCGATCGTTGACGCTCGAACGTCGACCCCTCCCAAAGAACAGGCTCCTGCTGCGTGTCTCCCGACCACGGCCACCTCGACTTTGGCTAACTCGGCATCCAGGGCTATCGCCTTCTCGGAATCCACACCGGTCTCTTCTCCAGCCGCAACATTCGCACTCTCACGACGCTGCGACTGCGGGGGGATTTCAACCCGTCGGCTTCTACCTTCGGCCTCTACTCTAGTCTCATCGTGTGTGGTGCCCCCGTTGCGACTGTGAGAGGATGTTAAATTATGTGTGTGGGTCGACACTACTGTTGGGCTGCCGATCCATTAGGGTTAGGGTTGTGAGTCTATATATTGTACCCCATCTCCTATCGATACATTCAACCACTTACATTATCCTACACTTAGAACATACAATTTCTTAGAGCATCTCCAACAATACCTCAAACTAGTGCCTCAAATTGAAATATAGGGCTCTACACAGGAAAAACTACTCCAACAGTGTCCCATTCCATAAAATTTTGTCAAAAAACTATAGGGCACTGATAGTCGCCCAGAGGAGGGGTGAATAGGGCGAAACTGAAATTTACAAAAATAATCACAACTACAAGCCGGGTTAGCGTTAGAAATATTATTGAGTCCGCGAGAGAGGGAGCAAAACAAATCGCAAGCGAATAAGAGGTGTGACACGCGGATTTGTTTTACCGAGGTTCGGTTCTTGCAAACCTACTCCCCGTTGAGGAGGCCACAAAGGCCGGGTCTCTTTCAACCCTTTCCCTCTCTCAAACGATCCACCGATCGAGTGAGCTTCTCTTCTCCAATCAAAGTCGGGAACAAAACTTCCCCGCAAGGGCCACCACACAATTGGTGCCTCTTGCCTTGATTACAATGGAGTCTTGATCACAAGAACAAATGCAAAAGAAAAGAAGCAATCCAAGCGCAAGAGCTCAAAAGAACACGGCAAATCTCTCTCGCTAATCACTAAAGTCTTAAGTGGAATTGGAGAGGATTTGATCTCTTTGGTGTGTCTAGAATTGAATGCCTAGCTCTTGTAAGTGGTTGAGAAGTGGAAAACTTGGATGCAATGAATGGTGGGGTGGTTGGGGTATTTATAGCCCCAACCACCAAACTAGTCGTTTGGTGGGGCTGGCTGTCGTATGGTGCACCGGACAGTCCGGTGCACACCGGACATGTCCGGTGCGCCAGCCACGCCACCCGGCCGAGAGGGTTCCGACCGTTGGAGCTCTGACTTCTGGGCCCGCCTTGATGTCCGGTGGCACACCGGACACGCACTGTTGAATGTCCGGTGCGCCAGTATGGGCGAGCATGACTTCTGCGCGCGCTGGCGCACATTCAATGCGCTGCAGGTATCCGTTGGCGCCTGAAGTAGACGTTGCCTCGTCGTCTCACCGGACAGTCCGGTGCACACCGGACATGTCCGGTGAATTTTAGCGAGCTGGCCGTCGCGGATTCCCGAAGCCGAGGAGTTTGGAGCCGCGTCCCCTTGAAGCACCGGACATTGTCCGGTGTACACCGGACATGTCCGGTGAATTATAGCGCGTCGGCTCCAGAATTTCCCGAAGGTGAAGAGTTTGGCCTGAAGTACCCTGGTGCACCGGACACTGTCCGGTGGTGCACCGGACACTTTCCGGTGGCACACCGGACAGTCCGGTGTGCCAAGCCAGGGCAGCCTTCGGTTGATCCTTGCTCCATTTGTTGAACCCTTTGCTAGGTCTTTTTATTGGCTAAGTGTGAACCTTTTGCACCTGTAGAACTTATACACTAGAGCAAACTAGTTAGTCCAATTATTTGTGTTGGGCAATTCAACCACCAAAATCATTTAGGAAATAGGTGTAAGCCTAATTCCCTTTCAATCTCCCCCTTTTTGGTGATTGATGCCAACACAAACCAAAGCAAATATAGAAGTGCATAATTGAACTAGTTTGCATAATGTAAGTGCAAAGGATACTTGGAATTGAGCCAATATAAATACTTAAGATGCGCATGGATTGTTTTTTCTTATTTAACATTTTGGACCACGCTTGCACCACATGTTTTGTTTTTGCAAATTATTTTGTAAATTCTTTTCAAAGATCTTTTGCAAATAGTCAACAGTAAAGGAATAAGATTTTGCAAAGCATTTTCAAGATTTGAAATTTACTTCCCCTATTTCAAATGCTTTTCCTTTGACTAAAACAAAACTCCCCCTAAATGAGATCCTCCTCTTAGTGTTCAAGAGAGTTTTGATATATCACTTTTGAAATACTACTTTCTCCCCCTTTTTGAACACAATAAGGTACTAATTTGAAATTTACAAATTGAAAATCTCCAAAATTTTGAATTAGGTGGTGGTGCGGTCCTTTTGCTTTGGGCTCTATACTTTCTCCTCCTTTGGCATGAATCGCCAAAAACGGATACTGAGAGTGAAATATAAGCCCTTTCCTAACTACTTTCTCCCCTTTGGCAAATAAAACATATAAGTGAAGATTATACCAAAGTCGGAGTCCTTTTGCTTTGCTTTCTCCCCCATGGATGAGGAGTGGCTTGGAGCGACGACGAAGGATGGGTTGCGGAGTGGAAGCCTTTGTTTTCGCCGAAGACTCCAATTCCCTTTCAATATACCTATGACTTGGTTTGAAATAGACTTGAAAACACATTAGTCATAGCATATATAAAAGAGACATAATTAAAGGTATATTTATGAGCTATGTGTGCAAGTCTTAACAAAAGAAGTTCCTAGAATCAAGAATATTGAGCTCATGCCTAAGTTTGGTAAAAGTTTGTTCATCAAGAGGCTTGGTAAAGATATCGGCTAATTGATCTTTAGTATTAATATAAGCAATCTCGATATCCCCCTTTTGTTGGTGATCCCTAAGAAAGTGATACCGAATGGCTATGTGCTTAGTGCGGCTATGCTCGACGGGATTGTCGGCCATTTTGATTGCACTCTCATTATCACATAGCAAAGGGACTTTGGTTAATTTGTAACCATAGTCCCGCAGGGTTTGCCTCATCCAAAGCAATTGCGCGCAACAATGACCTGCGGCAATGTACTCGGCTTCGGCGGTTGAAAGAGCGACCGAATTTTGCTTCTTTGAAGCCCAAGACACTAAGGATCTTCCCAAGAACTGGCAAGTCCCCGATGTGCTCTTTCTATTAATTTTGCACCCCGCCCAATCGGCATCCGAATAACCAATCAAATCAAATGTGGATCCCCGAGGGTACCAAAGCCCAAACTTAGGAGTATAAGCTAGATATCTCAAGATTCGTTTTACGGCCGTAAGATGTGATTCCTTAGGGTCGGATTGGAATCTTGCACACATGCACACGAAAAGCATAATATCCGGTCGAGATGCACATAGATAAAGCAATGAACCTATCATCGACCGGTATACCTTTTGATCCACGGACTTACCTCCCGTGTCGAGGTCGAGATGCCCATTGGTTCCCATGGGTGTCTTGATGGGCTTGGCGTCCTTCATTCCATACTTGGTTAGAATGTCTTGAGTATATTTTGTTTGGCTAATGAAGGTGCCCTCTTGGAGTTGCTTCACTTGAAATCCTAAGAAATACTTCAACTCCCCCATCATCGACATCTCGAATTTCTGTGTCATGATCCTACTAAATTCCTCACATGTAGATTCGTTAGTAGACCCAAATATGATATCATCAATATAAATTTGGCATACGAACAAATCATTTGCAAGAGTTTTAGTAAATAAGGTAGGATCAGCCTTGCCGACTTTGAAGCCATTTGTAATGAGGAAATCTCTAAGGCATTCATACCATGCTCGTGGGGCTTGCTTGAGCCCATAAAGCGCCTTAGAGAGCCTATAAACATGGTTAGGATACTCACTGTCTTCAAAGCCGGGAGGTTGCTCAACGTAGACCTCTTCCTTGATTGGTCCGTTGAGGAAGGCACTCTTCACGTCCATTTGATAAAGCTTGAAGCCATGGTAAGTAGCATAGGCCAATAATATACGAATTGACTCAAGCCTAGCTACGGGTGCATAGGTTTCACCGAAATCCAAACCTTCGACTTGTGAATACCCCTTGGCCACGAGTCGAGCTTTGTTCCTAGTCACCACACCATGCTCGTCTTGCTTGTTGCGGAAGACCCACTTGGTTCCTACAACATTTTGATTAGGACGTGGAACTAAGTGCCATACCTCATTTCTAGTGAAATTGTTGAGCTCCTCTTGCATCGCCACCACCCAATCCGAACCTTGAAGTGCTTCCTCTACCCTGGTTGGCTCAATAGAGGAAACAAAAGAGTAATGTTCACAAAAATGTGCAACCCGAGATCTAGTAGTTACCCCCTTATGAATGTCGCCGAGGATGGTGTCGACGGGGTGATCTCGTTGGATTGCTTGGTGGACTCTTGGGTGTGGCGGTCTTGGTTCCTCATCCTCCTTGTCTTGATCATTTGCATCTCCCCCTTGATCGTTGCCGTCATCTTGAGGTGGCTCATTTGCTTGATCTTCTATTTCATCAACTTGAGCTTCATCCTCATTTTGGGTCGGTGGAGATGCTTGTGTGGAGGAGGATGGTTGATCTTGTGCATTTGTAGGCTCTTCGGATTTCTTAGGACACACATCCCCAATGGACATGTTCCTTAGCGCGATGCACGGAGCCTGTTCTTCACCTATCTCATCAAGATCAACTTGCTCTACTTGAGAGCCGTTAGTTTCATCAAACACAACGTTACAAGAAACTTCAACAAGTCCTGAGGACTTGTTAAAGACTCTATATGCCCTTGTGTTTGAGTCATATCCTAGTAAAAAGCCTTCTACAGTTTTAGGAGCAAATTTTGATTTTCTACCTCTTTTAACAAGAATAAAACATTTGCTACCAAAAACTCTAAAATATGAAATATTGGGCTTTTTACCAGTTAGGAGTTCATAGGATGTCTTCTTGAGGATTCGGTGTAGATATAACCGGTTGATAGCGTAGCAAGCGGTGTTAACCGCCTCGGCCCAAAACCGATCCGGTGTCTTGTACTCATCAAGCATGGTTCTAGCCATGTCCAATAGAGTTCGATTCTTCCTCTCCACTATACCATTTTGTTGTGGGGTGTAGGGAGAAGAGAACTCATGCTTGATGCCCTCCTCCTCAAGGAAGCCTTCAATTTGAGAGTTCTTGAACTCCGTCCCGTTGTCGCTTCTTATTTTCTTGATCCTTAAGCCGAACTCATTTTGAGCTCGTCTCAAGAATCCCTTTAAGGTCTCTTGGGTTTGAGATTTTTCCTGCAAAAAGAACACCCAAGTGAAGCGAGAATAATCATCTACTATTACAAGACAATACTTATTCCCGCCGATGCTTATGTAAGCAATCAGACCGAATAGATCCATGTGGAGTAGCTCAAGCGGCCTGTCGGTCGTCATGATGTTCTTGTGTGGATGTTGAGTCCCAACTTGCTTCCCGGCTTGGCAGGCGCTACAAATCCTGTCTTTCTCAAAATGAACATTGGTTAGTCCTAAAATGTGTTCTCCCTTTAGAAGCTTGTGAAGATTCTTCATTCCAACATGGGCTAGTCGGCGATGCCAGAGCCAACCCATGTTAGTCTTAGCAATCAAGCAAGTGTCGAGTTCAGCTCTATCAAAATCTACCAGGTATAGCTGACCCTCTAACACTCCCTTAAATGCTATTGAATCATCACTTCTTCTAAAGACAGTGACACCTATATCAGTGAATAGACAGGTGTAACCCATTTTGCATAATTGAGATACGGAAAGCAAATTGTAATCTAATGAATCTACAAGAAAAACATTGGAAATAGAATGGTCAGGTGATATAGCAATTTTACCCAAACCTTTGACCAAACCTTGGTTTCCATCCCCGAATGTGATAGCTCGTTGGGGATCTTGGTTTTTCTCGTATGAGGAGAACATCTTTTTCTCCCCCGTCATGTGGTTTGTGCACCCGCTATCAATAATCCAACTTGTACCTCCGGATGCATAAACCTACAAAACAAGTTTAGTTCTTTGTTTTAGGTACCCAAACGGTTTTGGGTCCTTTAGCATTAGAGACAAGAACTTTGGGTACCCAAACACAAGTCTTAGAGCCCTTGTGTTTGCCCCCAACAAACTTGGCAACTATCTTGCCGGATTTGCTTGTAAGCACATAAGATGCATCAAAGGTTTTGAATGAAATTGCATGATCATTTGATGCATTAGGAGTTTTCTTTTTAGGCAACTTAGCACGGGTTGGTTGCCTAGAACTAGATGTCTCACCCTTATACATAAAAGCATGATTAGGGCCAGAGTGAGACTTCCTAAAATGAATCCTTCTAATTTTATTCTCAGGATAACCGGCAGAGTACAAAATGTAACCCTCGTTATCCTGAGGCATGGGAGTCTTGCCCTTAACAAAATTAGACAATTTCTTAGGAGGGGCATTAAGTTTGACATTGTCTCCCCTTTGGAAGCCAATGCCGTCCTTAATGCCAGGGCGTCTCCCATTGTAAAGCATACTACGAGCAAATTTAAATTTTTCATTTTCAAGTTCATGCTCGGCAATTTTAGCATCTAACTTTGCTATATGATCATTTTGTTGTTTAATTAGGACCATGTGATCATGAATAGCATCAACATCAATATCTCTACATCTAGTACAAATAGTGACATGCTCAATGGTAGATGTAGAGGGTTTGCAAGAATTAAGTTCAACAATCTTAGCACGTAATATATCATTTTTATCTCTAAGATCGGAAATTGTAGTATTGCAAACATCAAAATTTTTAGCCTTAGCAATTAATTTTTCATTCTCATTTTTAAGGCTAGCAAGAGAAACATTCAACTCATCAATCCTAGCAAGCAAATCAATATTATCATCTCTAGGGTTGGAAGTTGAAACATTGCAAACATGTGAATCAACCTTAGCAATTAATCTAGCATTTTTATTTCTAAGGTTGTCAATAGTCTCATGGCAAGTGCTTAGCTCACTAGATAATTTTTGACATTTTTCTACCTCTAGAGCATAAGCATTCTTAACCTTAACATGTTTCTTATTTTCTTTGATTAGGAAGTCCTCTTGAGAATCCAAAAGGTCATCCTTCTCATGAATGGCACTAACTAATTCATTTAACTTTTCTTTTTGTTCCATGTTAAGGTTGGCAAAAAGGGTATGCAAATTATCTTCCTCATCACTAGCATTATCATCACTAGAGGACTTATATTTAGTGGAGGATTTGGATTTAACCTTCTTCTTTTTGCCGTCCTTTGCCATAAGGCACTTGTGGCCGACGTTGGGGAAGAGAAGGCCTTTGGTAACGGCGATGTTGGCGGCGTCCTCGTCGGAGGAGGAGTCGGTGGAGCTCTCGTCGGAGTCCCACTCGCGGCACACGTGGGCATCGCCGCCCTTCTTCTTGTAGTACCTCTTCTTTTCTCTCCTCTTGCCCTTCTTGTCGTCGCCCCTGTCACTGTCACTAGATATTGGACATTTTGCAATAAAATGACCGGGCTTACCACATTTGTAGCACATTTTCTTGGAGCGGGACTTGTGGTCTTTCCCTCTCCTTTGCTTAAGGATTTGGCGAAAGCTCTTGATGATGAGCGCCATCTCCTCGTTATCGAGCTTGGAGGCGTCGATGGGTGTTCGACTTGGAGTAGCCTCCTCCTTCTTTTCTTCCGTTGCCTTAAATGCGACGGGTTGTGCCTCGGGTGTGGAGGAGGAGCCTTGCTCGATGATTTTCTTTGAGCCTTTAATCATTAGCTCAAAGCTCACAAATTTTCCTATAACCTCCTCGGGAGACATTAGCTTATATCTAGGATCACCTCGAATTAATTGAACTTGAGTAGGATTAAGAAATACGAGGGATCTAAGAATAACCTTGACCATTTCATGGTCATCCCATTTTTCGCTCCCGAGGTTGCGCACTTGGTTCACCAAGGTCTTCAAGCGGTTGTACATAGCTTGCGGATCCTCCCCTTGGTGAAGCATGAAGCGACCGAGCTCCCCCTCGATCGTCTCCCGTTTGGTGATCTTTGTCACCTCATCTCCCTCGTGTGCGGTCTTGAGTACATCCCAAATCTCCTTCGCACTTTTTAACCCTTGCACCTTGTTATACTCCTCTCGACTTAGAGAGGCGAGGAGTATAGTGGTTGCTTGGGAGTTAAAGTGGTGGATTTGGGCCACCTCGTCCGAGTCGTAATCTTCGTCCCCTATGGAAGGTACCTGTACACCAAACTCAACAACATTCCATATGCTTGTGTGGAGTGAGGTTAGATGGTGCCTCATTTTATCACTCCACATATTATAATCTTCACCGTCAAAAACCGGTGGTTTGCCTAATGGAACGGAGAGCAAAGGAGTACGTTTTGAAATATGGGGATAGCGAAGAGGAATCTTACTATACTTCTTGCGCTCTTGGCGCTTAGAAGTAACGGACGGTGCATCAGAGTCGGAGGTCGATGGTGATGAAGAGTCGGTCTCATAGTAGACCACTTTCATCATCCTCTTATGCTTGTCGCCTCTCCGATCCGACTTGTGGGAAGAGGATTTCTTCCCCTTTCCTTTGTTGGAGGAGTTCTTCTTCTCCTTCCTCTTGTTGCGGGACTCTTCCGATGAAGTCGACCCGTGGCTCGTAGTGGGCTTGTCGCCGGTCTCCATCTCCCTCTTGGCGTGATCTTCCGACATTACTTCGAGCGGTTAGGCTCTAATGAAGCACCGGGCTCTGATACCAATTGATAGTCGCCTAGAGGGGGGTGAATAGGGCGAAACTGAAATTTACAAAAATAATCACAACTACAAGCCGGGTTAGCGTTAAAAATATTATTGAGTCCGCGAGAGAGGGAGCAAAACAAATCGCAAGCGAATAAGAGGTGTGACACACGGATTTGTTTTACCGAGGTTCGGTTCTTGCAAACCTACTCCCCGTTGAGGAGGCCACAAAGGCCGGGTTCAAACGATCCACCGATCGAGTGAGCTTCTCTTCTCCAATCAAAGCCGGGAACAAAACTTCCCCGCAAGGGCCACCACACAATTGGTGCCTCTTGCCTTGATTACAATGGAGTCTTGATCACAAGAACAAATGCAAAAGAAAAGAAGCAATCCAAGCGCAAGAGCTCAAAAGAACACGGCAAATCTCTCTCGCTAATCACTAAAGTCTTGAGTGGAATTGGAGAGGATTTGATCTCTTTGGTGTGTCTAGAATTGAATGCCTAGCTCTTGTAAGTGGTTGAGAAGTGGAAAACTTGGATGCAATGAATGGTGGGGTGGTTGGGGTATTTATAGCCCCAACCACCAAACTAGCCGTTTGGTGGGGCTGGCTGTCGTATGGTGCACCGGACAGTCCGGTGCGCCAGCCACGCCACCCGGCCGAGAGGGTTCCGACCGTTGGAGCTCTGACTTCTGGGCCCGCCTTGATGTCCGGTGGCACACCGGACACGCACTGTTGAATGTCCGGTGTGTCAGTATGGGCGAGCCTGACTTCTGCGCGCGCTGGCGCGCATTCAATGCGCTGCAGGTATCCGTTGGCGCCTGAAGTAGTCGTTGCCTCGTCCTCTCACCGGACAGTCCGGTGCACACCGGACATGTCCGGTGAATTTTAGCGAGCTGGCCGTCGCGGATTCCCGAAGCCGAGGAGTTTGGAGCCGCGCCCCCTTGAAGCACCGGACATTGTCCGGTGTACACCGGACATGTCCGGTGAATTATAGCACGCTGGCTCCAGGATTTCCCGAAGGTGAAGAGTTTGGCCTGAAGTACCCTGGTGCACCGGACACTGTCCGGTGGTGCACCGGACACTTTCCGGTGGCACACCGGACAGTCCAGTGTGCCAAGCCAGGGCAGCGTTCGGTTGATCTTTGCTCCATTTGTTGAACCCTTTGCTAGGTCTTTTTATTGGCTAAGTGTGAACCTTTTGCACCTGTAGAACTTATACACTAGAGCAAACTAGTTAGTCCAATTATTTGTGTTGGGCAATTCAACCACCAAAATCATTTAGGAAATAGGTGTAAGCCTAATTCCCTTTCAGGCACCCTCTCAAGTGACTCAAATATACTACACCGTAGTGAGCTGCCCTATAATCTAGATTTGGGGCTTTACTGTTGGAGCGGGGTGTTTTATTGGTGCCCTAAATTCTATAAAATATACTTATTTTCAAATTATAGGACATTTTTATAGGTCACGTTGTTGGAGATGCTCTTATGCCCCTTAGTTTTGAGGCTTTGAGCCTAAGAGCTGATGTTAACTTTTGTCTGCAAATATTCCAAGTGGATATAGAGGCTGGATTTTATACCATTTATCTAAAAAATTGAGGCTGGATTTTATCTAAAAAAATATTGCAGTGGCAATATATCCTAAGATTCGGTTCATTACAGTATTGATTTTTCAGGTAAGAGTTCAGTCTGGTCAACTACTTACTTGTTTTGGGATACTGAAGTATCGATCTTCTCGTGGATCATTGCCAACTCCTGTCAGAGTACACCAGAAACATTTCATTCAGTTCCAGTCTACAAGGATATGTAAGCGACACTTGTAATTTTCTTGAATTTATTTCCTTTAGTCATATTGTTCTATCCAGTATTTACAGGATTACAGCAAAGACAGCTAACCTGCTCCATATGTCCAATTGCCATAATTCGAAGCTGGGTCATAATCCAATAAGCATGTCTCGAACCATTCGGCTCCCATTCGCCAATCAACACCCATATCTCGGACAAGAAATGAGCAGACAATCTGCAGATAGGCAGTGATTGAGAGATGAATAATTGGGACTAGATGCCCTGCAGTGCTAAGCCCTCTGCTGTCTTTTCTGCTTATGTGGTCAGTGGTCAGACGTGGAAGCATACCTGACGACCACGGTTGGACATGTAACCGGTGGCTGAAAGCTCCCTCATGTTGGCATCAATAAGAGGGTATCTGGAACATACAATGACTAGATTCAGAAGGCACAAGAACAGTGGCTCCAGATTTCAAAAGAATAAAGTGGAGTAACACCATACCCAGTTCGACCATCTCTCCATGATTCAAACAGTGCTTGGTCCTGACTCCACTTCGATACTACTTTCCTCGGGCCTCCTAAAACAACAGTTTGCAGCCGGATTATACCTTTACCAGCCAAAATGGAAATGTCTCCCAAATGGCATAGTAGTGAATTATTTTCATCCTAAAAGATCTTTTTTATACAAAACCTAAGTACTAGTTTGGGAGCTAAAAAACCGGAGGTGATTGGAGGGGCTAAAATACTGCTCTTATTCAAAATCCTAAGTGTATGAGAGAGAGCACCACATTTGGTCCTTACCCAGGTGAAATATGGCGTTTCCATATTTTGCTGATAGAAATCTGAAGTAGTCTCTCCATATCAACTCAAATAAAACCCTGAAGCCATTGACTTATCAGGAAAAAGGCGATTTACTCAAACAAGTTCAACATGAAACTAGGGTAAAAACATATAGTCCATGAGAAGGCACACTAACCAATATGTTGAATCATTTGCCACTCTTTGCTTCTCGTATCTTTTCACCTGCACCATAAAGGACACTTAACATATTTTATTAGGCAAAGCTAACGGGCTCTCCGGGCAATGAGAAACTCTTTACCTCTTCGCAAATATAACGCGGCGAAAGGCTGCCAGAAGCAAGCCAAGGAGAGAACTTTGTGGAGTAGTCTGGACCTAACATGCCGTTCCTGGTCACCTTGTAATCTTTCAGCTGATCCTTCTTCCAGAAGTACTCATGTACCCTACCAAGAGCTGCACTCTCTCCTCCTATGAAATGCATTCCTTTCTCAGACTGCAGAGAGAAGAAACGGTAGAGATTAAACCTAGAACAGGTGAATCACCTGACTAAAGCACAACTAGCTACAAGCCTACAGCTAAACCTGCCTTCGTAACACTGGGGCCTAGTGACTCCAGTGTTGGTACTGTCCCCCATCCTCCAATCTCATCTATGCTGGAACTAGGGGGTGGACCGAGCGACGTTGGCAACTTGGCGCAGTTCCTAACTGAGGACTTCGATTCAACTGCCTGGCAAGAAGCACGGCTTCAGCATTAACCGTTACGCCTGCAAAAAAGGCCTAGAATTTGCAAAGAAAATCGCAACCTTTCTGAACTGTGTGTACACGTCTGGCAAGCTGCTAACTGGGAACGGGAGGTCATCGATGTGGTACATTGTTGCTCCCCAGATGAGCTGCAACCTGGGGTTCAGAGGCCTCTTCGGGACAGATGCTCCTCCTTGAGCAATCTGGACTTGTTCCAAGCCTTTGCTCACTAGGCGTTCGACGAGGAGCTCTTCGCTACAGGTTTCCTTATGAGCGTATATCTGGAGACACATCGCTTACTGACTTAACCTTAGGTGCCTGTCATGAGTTTAGTACCTAAAGATCCAGAATTCAACTATGCTAACATTGGTTGAGAGATAAATAAGAGGGTGCAGAAGGGGAACCTACTGTGTGTGCACTGACGGCCTTTGCAATTGAAGGAAGGATCTCTTCAGGCTTGCCAAGCCGGACTAGCAAATCGAGGCCCTTTTTCCTCAGGCTCTGCTTCAGGTCTCCTAAACACTCTATCAAGAACTGCGTCCTCAATGCTGAACAGGTGATTAAGTTTCACCAAACACAAACAAATACACGTAAATCACCAAGATTTTCTAATCAGGCAATGCTTGCTTGCTTGCTTGCAGTTGGCTCTACGATGACAACAGATCAGCATTACCCCTGACCTATTCAAATACCAGAAGCAGCAGAAACGAGCAAAATGCAGAATCGCTAGGTCCTCACCTCCCGTCTTGGGGAACCCAAAGTAATGCGTGCTCCCCGCAAAGACCCGCGGATCGACACAGTACACCGGCAGGACCGCCTCGGAAGCCGCCCATGCTCGCAGAAGCGCCTCGTTATCGATAACTCGGAGGTCGTTCCTGAACCACACGACGGCCACCCCGACGCCGCCTCTCCTCAAGCTCGGCGACGTGTACCTCCGGAAGGCCTCGTCTCCCATTGCGCAGGCCTCGTCGGCGCCGAGGGAAGGCACCGACACCGCCGCACCGCGCACCGAACGGGACGAGGAGCTCGAGGGGGAGGCGCTCATGGCGAGGAAGCGAAGATTGGAGGGTGGGCTCGGGAGGAGGAGGAATCGGGGACGGAGAGGGGAAGAGATGTAGTGGAGCATTTCTTGATTGGACTGGTAGTTGGGAGTTTTGAGAAGTGAAGGGGGTGGTTTGGAAAGTTGGAACCGGAAGGTGGAGGGAAGAGCGGAGAATGGTGCCGCGTGTCCGGGTTCCACTGGTGCTACGTGGCTTGATGTGGGCCTGCTGAAATAGGTTGTGGATATTGTAGGCCTGGGTCGAATTAAGACGGATGGGTCCATCGTCCATATGTCAGTGTCTCATCTGGGAGATGGAAAATGTACTACTCCATCCATTCAAATTAAAATTTGTTTTAGATAACCTCTTCATCCTAAATCAAAATTTGTTTTAAATAATTAATAGATTCATAACAATACTATATATAAGTTTTATATATGTGTCTAGATTTATTATCCATTTAAATATAGACGTAACAAGCAAGGACTAAAATAAAACGGAGGTAATATATTATCTCCTAAAAATACAACTATTATGTTTTGTGATTCTGTATTAGCTCAGGCTGAAATGCGCTTACTTCGCTCAAATAACTTTTTGCTATGGTTCACCAAAACGAACGTAGACAGTTGATTTAGAAGTTAATTATCGCATGTTACCTAACATAAGTTAATAATAAGAAAAATAAGAAATTTTTTCTATTAAATATATCTAATATACATATGTATTAGCTCTATTTTAAACTAAGTGCATAGCAAAATCTAATACATAAAAAATCAAAATAACTTTGATAAAAGATTTAATAGTGACAAAATTAAGACTGAATTTGTGGTACATCTGTTGTAATCTCTGTGTCTACAAAGAATGGATCATATCATGACAGTATAACACTCTGACAAAAACTGTTCTCCAAGAATAAAGAACTAATGAGTTGGGAGTTGGGTGGAAGACTATGGAGACATACATTGAACACGATAAATTACTATGAGGGCAGTGCCATTCTATAAACATCGCTGTGGCCGTTTTACCCATGACTCAGCTCCAAGCCATCACAGCTGTTGCAGTTGTACCGGTATCTTCAGGCCCAGATCCTAATAAGTACGGACTTCACAATTTACATATAAACAGGAAGAGAAAAAAGCTTGTCGGATTTGACAGCACAAGGCAAAGAATCCGGTAGGACTCAAACAAATGTGTAACTGGTAAATTGCTTCAGTAGGTTGTCAAGTGCTTCAGGATTAAACTTCCTAGCGAAAAGATAGCACGGTCTCTTTGATCCATTCCACAAACACGGCTTCTGCATCACAAGTTTCTGCAATGGGGGAAAAACAGCACACCAGCATTCAATGGTTGTTGAGACGCGTGGAAGCTGGAAATTTCAGTGCTTGATGGATGCAGGATGCAATTCAGGAGTTTTTTTTTATAATCCATGATGAAGTTCATGACCAATTTATTTATTGTTTTTCAAGAGTCAATAATGACGATAGGTCTTTGTGCTTACCTTGTCATCACTTGTTACATGGAAGTTCTCATCAACTGCCTGTACGGCGCTCATGCACATCAGCGTATGCACATAACAATCATATGATAGATAAGAAAAAATTAAGTATCCATGAAACATACTGTAATGTTCTTCAAGAGATCATAGGTGACATCATCAGCGCTATATGACCTTGGATGCCATTTTCCCTCAGACCAATCCACATGTGTAACAGACCAATTAGAGATCCCACCAGGATCTACCATCTGAAGCCAAGGACATGAATTAAGCAAGCACCCAGCTAAATAAAGGCTAAATGTCACTTCAATAGATAGTGAATACCGACATTGAACAGGGTTGGCAAATAATGCTCATCTGCAATACAGTTGCGCCCTTCTGCTGGCTGTAGATCACGGGAGAAAGGTAATTCCCTTAACAACAAATGAGCTTACTAGAAAAACATAAGTGAAAACTGGAAAAGTGAAAATCATGGCCATCGGTTCAGACTTGAGAAGCGCTGACTTGAATGTATGGGCCCCTCTTTAGCTTCACATGTTTATCGATGACGCAGTATGTATTCAACTATTTCTTCGGTTCTTCAAACTTAGATTCTGAGGCGTTGTATGGAGTGGTTGAAGTCCATTTCACATTTTGAATGGTGTTTTTTATGTTACTACCATAGCCAAGCAAGGTTTTAGAGGTCTTATCAAATTTCTGCACTGAAGCTTTTTTTTTAGCATAACTGCACTGAAGTTCCACTACAACAAGACTATACTACAGCAAACGAAGTAACAAACATCTAGACAAATATTTGAGCAAACATCTAAATTAAGTCATTGCTGTATTCTATGCATGTTCCCTGAGATACTTGGTATCTAGTTTTGTTCTATTATTAACTAAAGATAATAACTCCGCAGCATACCTTGCAGTATAGCTTGAACTTCTTGTAGTACAGGCTGTCAGCCAGAATCATTAAAGCATGTCTCCTTGTAACTGCAAACCACTACAATAAGAACAGAAGGCACTTAAATTGATTTCTGCTCAGCTATCTATGTAAAGTTTTTGACAAACGACAATACCACCAATAGAATTTGATAACAGCAAATATTTTGCATCCTAACAAATTACTATAGAGAATAACTGTACCTGGGCACCCTTTCTAAAATCCCTCTCGTCTATTTCAGGATACATCTCAATAGAGTACCTTCCACTGCCATGTGGACCTGGATCCTTGAAACTTATAAGTTGAAAACAGAGGCAGACAAAAGTCAAAGTTAGTGGACACGAACATTTTCAAGAGGAAAAAGGTTCACATATCATATTTTTCAATAGGATTTTGAAATATAAGTTACAGTGTTCTCACCAATCAATGAAGCTAACATTCGTTCCCATGAGGTAATTATACACATAATCAAATGAATGCAGTGGAACACAACTGTGAAATAAAACAAAGATGACTCAGTAATTGATAACAAAGGATCAAAAAAACAGATTCACCATAATCAGGGTCCGAACCTGTCAGAAAGCAAGATAAAAACTTGATTATCAACATCTTCCAGTGCATTCGCTAACAATCTTTTCTCGGCATCAACCATTGAAATCAATCCCCATACTACCTGCATAATAAATACATACTCTGCTCAATTCAACAATCTCAAAATTATAGCATAAAGAAGATGAAAATCCATTAGACGAGAAGAATCCAACTGAAGATACCCATGTATAAGGATCCATTTAATTTGCAAGCAATGGATTCAGAAGTTATCAATCCAGATTGCTAGTAGCAATATTTGTTAGAACTGGACCTACTGTTGTAGGATGTGGGTTTTAAACAGTAATATCCTCAACCCAGAATGCTACCTTTATCATGTCAGTTTGGTGTGTTCGACATGAGTTGAAATCCTGTTAATCCTGTAGTCCTACGCGAAAGATGCAAATACTGTGGCTTTACACACAAAAAAACTATTGTAACTAGTGTTTAGCTAATTGCTATTACTGGTTGTTGCTACAGTGGAACCTAGTTCAAAGAAGTGTTTGATGGTATCTGGGGTCAACCACTTACACATTCTTCATTCACTATTGACCAGGGAGGAGGAGATAATATTGACCAGGGGGATGGGGTATTTTTGTCTTCTGTAAACAAAAGGCTTGGAATATAATGAATTAAGTTTACAAGACGAACCACTGATAAACAAGATAGTTAAATACAGATGAAAATGAAATGATGACATGCTGTGGTCCTTTCTAGATACGTTGGGGTTAGCTGTGTGTAGGTGGCTGCGTTCTGGGGCCTCTGGCTGATGCCTGACATCGTGCACTTGTTTGTGAGGGCCTCTGGCTGATGCCCGCCATCGTGCACTTGTTTGTTGGTAGGTTGCTCAGGGTTAGTTGTCCAGGTTGCCATGTTCAGGTTTTGGCACAGTTTTCCTCAATAAACCATGTGTTTGTAAGGGTTTTAGGCCTAGTTTCCCTCATAAACTGGGTTGACTCTTTTCTACCTATTCAGAATTGCTTTGGAAAAATAAATGAAACACAGACAAAAATTATTACCGCATCACTGTGAATATCCCGGCCAGCAAACAAAGAACTAGTATGAACAGGCTTTTCACGTGATGCGTGCACATAGATGGAGTATCTTCCCTCATGTCCCTGTTCAAAGAAGGCACATTGATTCAATTTTCTTTAAAAGTAACATCAATCATACAAGATATAGGAAGTGTTAAGTCACAAAAGCACAAAGAGGGTTAGTACCAACAAGGGAGGAAATTACAGTGAGTACAGGCTACTACTTGCTAGGAATATTACCGGCTTTGGTACCTATGTGGTGAAAACATAGGCTTAACCTATTTATACAGAGAAAAACAACCTATCCGCTAATGAAGGTTCATAGGCTTAATCTATTTATACAGGCTACTATTTGCTAGGAGCATTGTTACAACTATCTAATAAAGGTTCATAGGGAAATCAACATGTTAGCCAAATGCTATATACTCATATTTCAATAATACACACTACAAACAAGTATATCAACTAAATTGTTTCTCTAGAACTAACCTAGGTGTCATTATACGCTTGTAGAACTTATGATACCTTGCAGTTTAAGGAAACAGAAAGACCCTTGAAAGACTTAGTGGCATAAAAAAATAACAAGTACATCTTAAGTGGCACAAAGACAACAAGTACATTTTGACCAACCTGTAAAAACTTCTCCCACAATTTCTCAAAGGGCAATGAACCTGGTGTCAAGAACATAAGGGCGATCTTTGGATTTTTTGGCATAGGCATGGGCATTGAAAGGATATCCCTAATAACTACAGATGAAATGATCTCCTCGTCAGTTCGCTCCCGACGGCCCATAGAAGGGAGCCAATCCTTGAAAGGCGCGCATACACTTGAAGCAGAGAGGTAGCACTTAGAGAAGCGCCGCGGTGGGAAGACGTAAGCCCCAATCAGCACGATGCAAACCATGCACAAGAGCACTATTATCCACATGGGCTTCTTGGCTGTAGCCCGGTGGCGCTGAGGCATCATGACAGTCATATCCTAGCTACCCCACTGTACACTTTGTGGTGCTTCTATCTCATCTCCATCTTTAGACCATCTAAAGCTCGTTCTTCGCCATTAAACTGGGTAATTCAGCTGCTACACCAGGGTCTGAAGAACTTTCAGGCAATGTTTTTTCCCCCCTGCAGTTGCAATCCAAGGGAAGCAAAGTGTTAATACATGGATCCATTGAAATGAATCAAAAACGCCCAAGAATGCTCCTACACATTCAAGTCAACTCACCAAGATTTGTCCCTACAATTCTACAACAACCGAGCAGTGCACCCACCCCCAGTGATATTCGGTGGTGGTTCTAGTACATATTGCGATGCGCTAGCTAGTACGCCACTCAGTCACGATCTGTTCCGGAAATTGTGATGGCAAGCTACTAACATTGGACGGGCACCACTCTAGCAAGTTGTTCGACAATCCAGAAAATGTGTCGAGGTAGGTGATCTGCAATGTCCAAAGCAGGCGATTTGCAGAGAGAGAGAGAGAGAGAGAGAGAGAGAGAGACAGAGAAGACAGCGGCCGAGTCCACGGCGGCGGCTGGCGAAAAGTCAAGCTCTGACCAAACCAAACGACCCCTTCCCATTCGCATTACCCGGCCGGTCCACATCCGGCCAGCGCCACCCGCGGCAACCAGCCCCAACCCAAGCCCCCACCCCAACCGAAGCAAAATCCCAGCGCCAGCACCGGAAATTGGCTGTTACACCACGTAAAAATCGAAGCTTTTACACCCACAACAGCGCACTCCAAATCGCACGGAAAACCTCCAGCAACCGAGCCCAATGCAGGGAGCAGCCAGCCAGCAAGAACGGCCCGCCGCACGGACCTGGTAAGGGATTCGGAGAGGCAGAGGAGAGGAGCGCTGCGAGGGGGGGCTTCTTGGCCGCCTGGAGCTCGCCGTCTCCGCCCGCCGGGGGATCTGGAGGCCGCGGAGATCGATCGGATTTGGAGGCGCGGGTGGAGGTGGTGGAGCTGAGGCGACGAGGCCACGAGGGAGTCGGTATAAAGAAAAGGAATATAATTAAGCTATAACTGGATGTTCTGCTGAAGGGGGGTTGGGTCAGAGCCTCAGAAGTGGAAGCTGCTCGGCTGGCTCGAGGTCTCGGCTATTGGTGCTTTTGCTTCTTTGTGGGTGGGCTGGTGGCTGATGATACCTGGTGATGGGTTTCCAATTGGAGGCAGGAGGAACGAAACGAAACGAAGAGAAAAGAGAGCAGGACAAGTGTGTGTGTGTGTGGTGGCCGTGGGGGGAAAAAATTTGGATGCAAGTAACGTTTGGGCGTGTGCTTTTGCGTCTCGCGCCCTGGTAAACTTTTATCGTTCCGAGCTAAGTATAACTGGATGTTCTTCTTCTACCTGGAAGCTTTCCTTAAAGAGGAATACCTTTGCTTAAATACTCAGCTTGCTGTACCGTTGGTAGAAAAAGTACATGCATGGGCGGCTGGGTAGAAGCGAGTCGAGTGCGAGAAGTGCAGGCACCGAAGGATATATTGGCACGCACGACGCCAAAGGCCAAAGAGACAAGAACCTTTGAGACGCTAACGGAGAGCATGGACAGGGGAAGAAACGGCTGGATCTACCTAGCAGCGACAAATAACTTCTGCATGGTGATGGTGCCCGGGCACTAACAGAAAAACGAAAGCCGTCTGAGGCTGTTCCGCTTGCGAACATGCATCCATTATTCCAGTTTCCAGGCAGGCGGAGATGCGCCAGTGCTGGTCTGCTATGCAGCTATAGATATAGAGACAAAATTAGGTGGGGCTGGGCATGCTCCCAAAGATTGATGACGCAGCGAAACCCCCTTGTCTGGTACTACATGATTTACGTACGATCGGATCTACCCCCCGAACTATCATCCAGGCGCCGGATAAGGTCCACACATTGTAATGTCATTGTCATCTCACGTCTCAAGATACTCAGCTCTTGAGGAGAATATGGGGGGGTTTTTTTCCAGAATTAAAAGAATGGCTACTTTTCAAATGAGAATGAATCGAGGGCATGTTTGGATTAGTTAGGGCTAAAGACCTGGGGTGACTTTTTTTCACATGTAGTTTGTAGTCAAGAGGTCTAAAGTACTGATGTTTAAGCTGATTGGCATCTCGCTTATTAACTACGAACATGTGCACCAGTATCTTACAATAAATAATGGTACACACCGGGCAACAATACATTTTCTCCGTTCTAATTATAACCTATTTTAGCTTTTCTAGATTCATAGCTCTCGCTAACACAGCTATAACGCATATATATAGTAAAAACAATGAATCTAAAAATGTCAAAACATTTTATAATTTAGTACGAAGAGAGTATGGGAATGTTTGTTTTCCTACTGGATTATATAAGTTAGATTATGATGAAAATATAGAAGGATAAAATATTAATTTGGGATCA
The DNA here is from genome assembly GCA_029449295.1 of Zea luxurians. Lineage (NCBI taxonomy): Eukaryota > Viridiplantae > Streptophyta > Magnoliopsida > Poales > Poaceae > Zea > Zea luxurians. The sequence goes on along the minus strand of JAOPSE010000008.1, from coordinate 85,195,911 downwards.
CAAAGCTTATTTGTAATCCCAAAGTAGTATTTTACCTTTCTATCATAATCCAACTTATATAATTTAGAAAGGAAACAAACAGACCCTATTTTTTATTAACCATAGGAAGGAAACAAAGTATAAAAATAATACGTAGTGTTGATGAGGGAAATCTCATACGTAATTTACATCTACAGCCTGAGGCTGAGCAAAACAGACTCCTCTCGAAAACATCCGAGGAATTTGGTCTTATTTGTTGATACGAACTATACAATAGTCACCACGCTTCGTCATCTAGGTTGCAGAATCCGACCCTAAGGTCATCATATAATTTATTGAATTTTACGACTATTGAATTTGTGATTCAAATTCTACATATGGAGATCGTGTTGGCGAGCGGAGTGGAGGCCCGTCACCGAGAGATTTGGGCCGAAGCGTGATACTATTACTGGTACTGTTGCCGTTATTTCTAATGCTATTGATATTTTTAAACCTGCTGATATTACTGATGATGTTGTTTTTTCCCACTACCGCTGTTACGTCTGATAAGTGCAGTGATTCTAAGCTATGGTATATACGTCTTGGGCATATGAGTGATCTCGGCATGGCAGAGTTGAGCAAGAGAAGCCTTCTCAAAGGATACAACAGTAAGGAGATGGATTTATGTGAGCACTGTATTTTTGGTAAGTATAAGAGGGTAAAATTATTCATAAAAGTAAAGGCATATCGGATTATGTGCATGCTGATTTGTGGGGACCCTCTAGAAAAACTTTTTTAGTGGTTGTCGTTATATGCTTATTATTATTGATTATTACTCCAAAAGGGTGTGGCCTTATTTTCTGAAACACAAATATAATGCTTTTGATGCTTTTAAAGATTAGAAAGTTATGGTAGAAAGACAGACCAAGAAGAAGGTAAAGGTTCTGCGTACTGATAATGGCAAGGAATTTTGTTCAGATGCTTTTAAGTCTTTCTGCAGACAGGAAGGTATTGTGGGGCACCATACTATTCCATATACTCCACAACAGAATGGAGTAGCAGAAAGGATAAACATGATCATCATCTCTAAGGCTCGTTGCATGTTGTTCAATGCTGGTACGGATAAACATTTTTTAGCTGAAGCAACTTTCACAACATGTTATCTAATTAATGGTTCACCTTTCATTGCTCTCAACAAGAATACACCTATTGAGGTATGGTCAGGTACTCCTTCAGATTATTCATAGTTAATTATTCACAACATGTTATGTATTCATAATTGGTAGATGTGCAGTCAGTTGGAGGGCTTGTCTATAACCCACAGTTGCTTTGTATACTACAGAGCCAGAGTATGTTGCAACTTGTGATATTAGCAAAGAGGTTGTTTGGTTGAAAGGTTTATATGCTGAGTTTTGTGAAGATACATTTTGTATTACATTGTTCTGTGACAGTCAGAGTGCTATTTGTTTTACAAAGGATTAGAAGTTTCATGAGAGGACAAAACACATTGTTATTAAGTATCATTGTATCCCGGAAATAGTTGCAGAAGGTAAATTGAGGGTATGCAAGATCAGTACTCATTTCAATCCATCTGACATGATGACCAAACCTGTTCCTGGAGCTAAGTTTAAGCTTTGCTCGAACTTAGTTGGTATAATTGCTTAGCCCTAGTGGCTTTGTTGGCACCAGTAGTTTATTCCTTCTATTATCCAAAAAGTGGCTTACAAGTTATTGGCTACAAGATGGAATTTGTCTCAATGTGGAGATTGTTAAATTTATGATCCAAATTCTACATATGAAAGTCATGTTGGCGAGCGGGAGGCCCGTCGCTGAGAGGACGACATTCGAGGGTTTTCCGCGTAAATATGTGTGTCGTGCTCTGTGCTTTGTTGGTTGATCTGCTTCGTTTTGTCTGTCGATTCTGCAAACACCGACTAGAGCCTCTTCACCTTTAGTTGGATCCTCAACCATTTGTGAACTGTTGTGACGAGGGGACTAACAATTAATTGTCATAAATCATTGAGAATAAAATTGCAACTACTATCTCTTTGGATACCTAGGTCTGCGGTGCTTTATAACACTGTAGGTTATCTTATGTCCATCAGCATTAGCAGCTCGTTCCACAGCCTGCAAAGGTTATATATTAAGAGGACTTCAATCCTATGATCAGTTCATCCCTTTCCCATGTCCCACACGCATTGGAGCCTCTAGCACTGGGTCATGTGCTATTATAACAAAAACTTTCCAGTATATGCAAGTCATACATTATGCAAACATGAAGTTATAAACCATTTTTGTCATGAGTCCATGGGCCATGGCTCAACATTAAGCAATATACTTTAAAGATAATCAAATATTTTTTATTCAGAAATCACACATACTTTAATTAAAAAATAATAATCTATTGTGGTTGTGCAACATACAACTGATTAAGTGCTAAAAGATAAAAGTAAATGAGAATACCTTGTTCGCTAATGTGTTGAAAAAAATAATGTTGCGTATCATCCAAACAAATTTATAGAACGTGGAAAACTTGACACACCTGTTTTGAGAAGTGAAATCAAATCATGGTCAGAAGTAACAAGGTCGTACATTTACAGGACATGCAGTTCATACAGGTCAACCTAATTAGTGCAGCACTCACGGTGTGAATGCATTGTGTGCCAAGTAATCTTCCCTAAGGAGATCTGCAGTCTCTAGAGTAATATTGTCACTTTCTGCCAGTGCGTCTTTGTCAACAAGCTATTTGGTGAAAATTTCAGTCCAAGTGAGGTCATAAATTACACAATGCAAACGAGTCCAATCTTTTTATCCAACCTTTCAAGGCTTGCATTAACTAAACATGCAAATCAAATTGGCTTAAACATATTTAATATCTAAATATCTGTTCAAACAACAGCTCTATGAAAAAGGGACTAGGAAAATAGAAGAGCCTGCTTTGTCTATTCCTTCTATGACAATTATAGCAACATACATTCATGAAGTGGATATGTGTTTTTACTTGGAGGTGGCGCTGTTTCATGGAAGTCTTGCAAGGAGACCATCTTAATGAGTTCGACTATAGAAGCAGAACTCACACCATTAGACATCGCTTCAATTGAGGCTAAGTGGCTTCGCGAACTCCTTATGGATTTGAAAAACTTGTGTCGGCTATTTTCATGAACTGTGATAATTAAGATAAACAGTTCTAAGGATAACATAAAGTCGACAAGGCATATAAAGAGGCATTTAAAGTCTGTCAGGAAATTGAGAAACTCTGGAGTGATAGCATTGGATTATGTCCATAGGTCTAAAAATCTAGCAAATCAATTCACTAAGAACTATCACGTAGTGTGATAGATAGTGCATCGAGTGAGATGGGCTTGATACCCACTTGAAGTCTATCATAGTAGTAACCTGTTCTATGTGATCAGAGATCCATGAATTAGAATGGTGAAACAAACTAGTGGTAGACTGTGAGAAAAGACTCTTGACAAAGGTTCATCTTAGATGCATATCTTTCATTTCTGTAAGGCAAGATGGTACTTTCATCTTAATGTGTTTCAAATGGCTTGTGAAGTAAAGATGTTGTCCTACATAATATCTTTTGAGGAACACATCTATATGAACTTTACTTGTCGGCGTTTTGACCCCGGGGGGTCCCTGGACCGACGAGTAAATTGTCGCCGCGTGCCCCAGCCCAGATGGGTCGGCGCGAGGCGGAACGCGAAGGGGGGAAAGCAGCCGGAGGGAGACAGGCGTGGGAGGTGGAACCCGCGGCCTTCGTGTTAGCCCCGCGCCCAGGTCGGGTGCGCTTGCAGTAGGGGGTTACAAGCGTCCACGCGGGAGGGAGCGAGCGGCCTTGCGCGAGCGCCGTCCCGTCCTTCCCCGCGCCGCCAACCCTCTGTAAGAGGGCCCTGGACCTCCCTTTTATAGGCGTAAGGAAAAGATCCAGGTGTACAATGGGGGGTGTAGCAGTGTGCTAACGTGTCTAGCGGAGGAGAGCTAGCGCCCTAAGTACATGCCATCGTGGCAGCCGGAGAGGTTTTGGCACCCAGTTCGTGTGGTGTCGTGGCCATCGGAGGAGCGCTGGAGCCTGGCGGAAGGACTGCTGTCGGGGCTGTCGAGTCCTTGCTGACGTCCTCTTGCTTCCGTAAGGGGGCTGAGAGCCGCCGTCGTCATAGAGCATGCGGGGCGCCATCATCACTTGTTTAGCGGAGCGAGCCAGATGGGACGCCGGTCTTGTCCCCCGTAGCCTGAGTTAGCTTGGGGTAGGGTAATGATGGCACCTCCTGTGACGTGGTCGGTCCGAGCCCTAAGTTGGGCGAGGCGGAGGCTCCTCCGAGGTCGAGGTCGAGTCTGTCTTCCAAGGCCAAGGTCGAGTCTGAGCCCCTGGGTCGGGCGAGGCGGAGACCGTCGGCTGAGGCCAGGGCTGAGTCCGAGCCCTGGGGTCGGGTGAAGCGGAGTTCGTCGTCTTCCGGGGCTGAGCTCGAGTCCGAGCCCTGGGGTCGGGCGAAGCGGAGTTCGTCGTCTTCTAGGGCTGAGCCCGAGTCCGAGCCCTGGGGTCGGGCGAAGCGGAGTTCGTCGTCTTCCGGGGCTACGCCCGAGTCCGAGCCCTGGGGTCGGGCGAAGCGGAGTTTCCTATGGCGCCTGAGGCCGGACTGGGTTGCTGACAGCCTCACTCTGTCGAGTGGCACAGCAGTCGGGGCAGCGCAGGCGGCGCTGTCCCCCTTGTCAGGCCGGTCAGTGGAGCGGCGAAGTGACTACGGTCACTTCGGCTCTGTCGACTGGAGGGCGCACGTCAGGATAAAGGTGTCAGGCCACCTTTGCATTAAATGCCCCTGCGATTCGGTCGGTTGGCGCGACAACTTGGCCAAGGTTGCTTCTTGGTGAAGACTGAGCCTCGGGCGAGCCGAAGGTGTGTCCGTTGCTGGAGGGGGTCCTCGGGCGAGACGTAAATCCTCCGGGGTCGGCTGCCCTGGCCCGAGGCTAGGCTCGGGCGAGGCGTGATCGCGTCCCTCGAATGGACCGATCCTAGACTTAATCGCACCCATCAGGCCTTTGCAGCTTTGTGCTGATGGGGGTTACCAGCTGAGATTTAGGAGTCTTGAGGGTACCCCTAATTATGGTCCCTGACAGTAGCCCCCGAGCCTCGAAGGGAGTGTTAATACTCGCTTGGAGGCTTTTGTCGCACTTTTTTGCAAGGGGACCAGCCTTTCTCGGTTGCGTTTTGTTCCGGTGGGTGCACGCGAGCGCACCCGCCGGGTGTAGCCCCCGAGGCCTCGGAGGAGTGGGTTGACTCCTTCGAGGTCTTAATGTATTTCGCAACGCTTCGGCCGGTCTGGTTGTTCCCTCATGCGAGCTGGCCGTAGCCCGGGTGCACGGTCGGGTCCCAAGTTCTCGGGCTGGTATGTTGACGCTGTCAACGGATTGGCCGGAGCCGGGTTTGCGAGAGCAGCCCCCGAGCCTCCGCACAGGGCGAGGGGACGGTCAAGGACAGACTCGTCTTTTTTACATACACCCCTACGTCGCCTTCCCGCAAGGAGGAGGAGGGGAAAGCGCCATGTTGCCCTTGGAGGGCGCCGAACATGGTGTCTCCAGTGAGCTGCTGATGGGTAATCCGAGTGGACGCCCGTGCCCCATTTGTTAGGGGTCGGCTAGAGGCCCGGAGGCACGCTCCAAAAGTACCTACGGGTGATCTGCCAGACCCGGTCTCCTTTTAACGGGGTCCGAGGGCTCGATGCCTCCCTCTGATGGGACTCCGTTACAAGATCGTTCCCGCTGGTCTCGGAAATGTCCTAGGGTACCTCGGGAGCGTAGCCCGAGCCTTGGTTATGTATCGAACGTACCCGGGGTCATCCCTCGCTTTGTGTCTGAGGCGGCTGTGAACCCTTCATGGGCCAGCCTACGAACCCCTGATCAGTAGTGGGCACGGAGCCCGAGTGGCCTGAGGCGACCGTTGAACCCTTCCGAGGGGCCGGCCCTCGAACCTCTGACCAGTAGTGGGCGCGAAGCCCAAGCGCTTTGAGGCGGCTGTTGAACCCTTCCAAGGGGCCAGCCTTCGAACCTCTAATCAGTAGGGGGGCTCGGGGCCCGTTTCCTTCGCGGAGAAGGATCCCTTTCGGGGTATCCCCCTTTCTCGGTCCCTGTTGTAAGAGAGAGAAAGAGGAAAAGGAAAAGGACACGAAATCGAAATGACGTGGCGTACCTTTTTTGACGCGGTCATTATGGCGAAGGCGAAGCGTCGCTCGCTTCTCCTGCCAAAGGTGTCGCCTGTCCCGCCGCGGAGTTAATGCGACGGGACGAGTGGTTCGCGGAGTAGCCGTTGCGCGTGTGCGGGCCGTTCAAGGAACGGGCGTTTCGCTTTGAGTCTTGAATCTCGCGGTGGGTTCGGGCGACGCGTTGAACGGGTCTCGCCTGGGTCTTTATATATTTGGGAGAGGGTCTGGTGACGGTTCTTTGCTCTATTACTTGCCTTCTCCTTAGCTTTTCGCAACCTGAGGGATTAGCCAGAGAAAGGGAAACCGCCCACCCAGTCCTTTCCGCCGCCACCTCCTCTGCTCGGTGATGGCCGACCGGGTGACCATCATTCCGCCGCGCGACCCATGGCCTTTCTCCACGGTCACGACGGATGACCTGGAGGCCCTTGTTGCTGAGGGTTTACTTCGCTCTCTCTCCGATGAGAGGCAGCCGGAGTGGATCCCCCCTCGAGCGGAGCCGCTCCGTCCCCGCCGCCGGGGTATGTCGTGAGCTTCGTCTCCTTCCACGAGCGGGGGTTTGGAGTGCCGGCAAGCCACTTTATGCGGGCGATTCTGCACAACTACGGGGTGGAGCTGCACAACCTTAGCCCCAACTCCATCTCGCAAGCCGCCATCTTCGCAGCGGTTTGCGAAGGATACTTGGGGATTGACCCTCACTGGGACCTGTGGACTCATTTCTTCTCCGTGGAGCTTTTTGCTTTGCCGACGGGGGAGAGAAGGGTCCGTGCGGCAGTGCGGGCCGGCGGCTGCATCCTCCAGCTGAGGCAGTCGCGGGCGTCGCAGTATATTCCCGCCATCCTTGCGTCCTCGAACAAGGGGTGGCAGCGCCGATGGTTCTATCTCCGAAATGACGATGGGAGGCTCCCATCGTTTTCTCAGCGAGTGGTGACCGTCGCGGCCGATGCTTGGCGCTACGGGACCCCGCACGACAGACAGAAGAATCTCGAGCCCCTTCTCAAGGCCCTGGAGGTGTTGCGGAAAGGAGGGCTCACCGCTGCGGGAGTAATTGCCGCCATTCATCGCCGGAGGGTGCTTCCCTTGGCGGAGCGGCGGTTGTCGCTTTGGGAGATGACGCCAGAGGCTGACTTGGAGGGCTCGCGGATGTCCTCGGATCCCCTTCCCGTCGACGTCCTCCACGGGCGGGTGGCCGTCGCGTTGGGAAAGCTGGACGCCAGCGCCCTTTCTCAGCCCTTGATGCGTCCCGACTACGGGTGTGTGTCCCTGGTGAGTGTCCGCTCCTTCTTTCTCCTTGCATCGGATTGCCCCTGGTCCTTACGGCCGAGACTTTTCATCTGTCTCCAGGAGGTAGGGTGGCACAAGCCTTCCCGGCCACGGGTCCCGGAGGACGCGGTGGACCGAGCTGCGCGGCGGGTTGCCGCGGAGAAGGAGAAGGAGAAAAAAGACGCGAAGAAGGCTCGGGCCCGCGAGCGAGCGCGAGCCCGAGACGCCTTGGAAAAGCTCCGTCATCGGCAGGAGAGGGATGGACTCCCGAGGGAGCCGTCGCCGGAAACGCCTGACGACGACGACGATGAAGATGATGACGAAGATGACGATATGGCCGCCCGCCTTGGCCTCAGCCCGGGTTTGAGGCTAGGCCAGGAGTCGTCAAGCTAGCCTCCGAGCGGGCTAGCGCCGCCGGTCCATGGGGTCGGGACGCCGAGGTCCCGGTCCAAAGAGCGGGGGCAGACCGAGGGGGTGCTCGACCCCTCGGCTAGGGGAGTTGAGGTGACCCCGGGGGGTCAGGCCGAGCCGTTTGTTCCCCGAAATCTGTCGCCTGTGCCGGCTGCGCAGGAGGGCGATCCCCAGGTCGCCGTGGCGGCGCCTGGCTAGTTCGTCTCCCGGGCGCCTAGGGCGTCCAAGGTGAGGGTCGCACCGAAGTTGGCAGCGAGGCAGACCTCGGCGGTACCTTCGGGGGTCGAGGTTCGAGAGACCTCCCCGCAGGCACGGTTGATCATGGCCCGGAGTGGGTAAGTACCTTGGGGGGTCTTTGTCTCGGCTCCTCCTTTGTATGTCTCGACCCTGACTTTCTTTTCCTCCTTAGCAAGCGGAGTCATGGTCCGACCGATCTGGCTCCCCGGAAGGTCCTCAAGACGGCGTCGGCTTCCGCAGCTGGTGCCGCGCCAGGCCTCGCCGGCCAGCTGACCTTCTCGCAAGACGCCCCACAGCGAGGGGCTCAGGCAGCACCAGTTGCCGTGGTGCGAGTTCTTGAGGCTGGCTCTTCGGTCAAGGCGGCTGTCGCGCTGGGGGAAGCGGCTGGCGCGGTCGTGGCCTCGGGCCCTCCAGACGTGCCGCCGGTGCCGGCGCCGGCTGCTGCCGAGGCCATTGCCGTCCGGGCCGTGGAGCGACCCGTCGCCGCCGACGCTGAGATGGCTGAGGCGTCGCTACTTGGTACCTCGGAGGAGGGGGGCGTGGAACCACGACCCGTCCCGCCAAGTGGCGACCTCGTCCCTGCGAGGCGGAGCTCCGAGGGGCGGTGCCAGTTGCTCTGGTTTCGGACCCGTGAGGCCTCGGATCCCTTCTTCGTTCTTGATGATGAGCGGGAGGAGCAGTCTTGGGACGAGCTCCGCGAGTGTGCCGAGGCGACGGTGGGGTCGCTTCGGTCGTCCTTGGAGGTCTTTTGCAGGGACGTCCCCAAGATCCTCAAGGTAATAATTTCAGGCATACCTTTTTTCGTGATCAAGGCGTACTTTGTGACGCCCTGCTTCCTTCCCTCAGGATCTGACGGATCGGAGTGCTGCCAAGTCGTCGTTCATCCGCCGCGAGGTCGATGTCTGGGGTTCGCTACGATCCTTGAGGGTCTCGCTTGCCAGGGCTACCGCGCGCCTCTCCCAGCAGGGCACCGAGGTGGCGGACCTTCGGTTGCTCTGTGCATATCTGGGAGCAGAGGCAGCAGTGGCACGCGTAGAGGTGCAGCGGCGGCAGTCGGAGCTTGATCAATCTTAGGCACAGGCCGTCGAGGCTGAAAGCCGGGCCGGAGCCCTCGCAGCAGACCTTGCCGTAGCCCAAGCCGCATCTTCGGAGCAGCGTGCCTGAGCCGGAGGTATGCCCTGGCTGTTTTAAGTTTTCGTTTCAGCTTGGTTCCTCCACTTGTGTTTGAGGTCTTGTCCTTCGGCTGTTCGCAGAGCTCGAGTCTGCCCTTGATGAGTCCACCAGGGCGCTTGCTCGGGCGGCCGAGCAGAGGGAGGCCGACCACGCGGCCATGTCCGAGGCCATCTCGGCTTTCTGCTGGGTCTTTGGCTTCGGTGACGTCCCCTCGGGAAGCTCCCCTCAAAGTCGCCTGCAGGCCTTGGGTGACCATGTGCGCGGCAGACTCCGCGAGGCGCTATATCACGGCATCAGGCAGGCCTTCGCCATGCTTGCTTCCCACTACGTCGTGGATCTGGAGCGGGTCAGCGAGGGGTATTGCCTCCCTGACGAAGATGAAGCCGCCCTGGCTGAAGTCCAGAGGCTCGATGCGGCCGCCGCGGGCCCGAGCGTGGTGCTGGCAACTACTTTCGAGGCAGAGATCCTCTCGTCTACGCCGTCGTCCGAGGCGGGGGCGGACTTTGCTGAGGGTGGGGATGAAGCCGAGGGCGCGCCCCCTTCTCCGGGCGATGTTTGACTACGCCAGAGCAGTTTTCCTTGAATGCACATGTGTCTTTTGCGGCCGCTGAGGCCCGAACACTTTATTATCGTAGTATAAAGTTGTGCTCCCTTTCCTTCCATTTTGCGTATCCGGCCCCGTTCATCAGTAGCGGGGTGGCTTGCCCAAGTAGGAGTCATTTTTTCGTGGTAGGTGACGAGTGAGGTATCCGCATCCCAGAGGTGTAGGAGTCCCTCGGCTCGGTCGGCCTCGCCACTTACATGCGCCCTCATTCACTTCTTGGGGTCCTGCTACTGATGTAGCCGGGGAACGCAGAAGCCTTTTTGATGGAAGACTTTTCTTTTTTTTTGGAGGAAAATTTTGACGCAGAGGGGGTTCCCCCCTTCTAGCCCCAGAGGGAGGGTCGGGCTTTGCCGAGGCAAGGCTGACCCTTCCTTGACGACCAGACTTTGTGTGTGAACGGGGTGTACGAATAACTTGGAAGCATCTTAAGGGTAGAAGCGACGTAGCTGTTGGATGTTCCAAGCGTTGCTGTAGACCTCGCCTTGACTGTTGGCCAGCTTGTATGTTCCGGGCTTCAGAACCTTGGCGACGACGAACGGCCCTTCCCAGGGAGGCGTGAGTTTGTGCCGCCCTCGGGCGTCTTGTCGCAACCGAAGCACCAGGTCGCCCACCTGGAGGTCTCGGGACCGAACCCCTCGGGCGTGGTAGCGTCGCAGGGACTGCTGGTACCGCGCCGAGTGTAGTAAGGCCATGTCCCGAGCCTCCTCCAGCTGGTCCAGTGAGTCTTCTCGATTAGCTCGATTGCTTTGGTCGGCGTAGGCCCTCGTCCTCGGGGAACCGTATTCTAAGTCTGTGGGCAAGATGGCCTCGACCCCATAGACTAGAAAGAACGGTGTGAAGCCCGTGGCTCGGCTCGGCGTTGTCCTCAGACTCCAGACCACCGAGGGGAGCTCCTTCATCCATCGCTTGCCGAACTTGTTGAGGTCGTTGTAGATCCGCGGCTTGAGCCCTTGCAGGATCATGCCGTTAGCACGCTCTACTTGCCCATTCGTCATGGGGTGAGCCACGGCGGCCCAGTCCACCCGGATGTGGTGATCCTCGCAGAAGTCCAGGAACTTTCTGCCGGTGAACTGGGTGCCGTTGTCGGTGATGATGGAGTTCGGGACCCCAAAGCGATGGATGATGTTGGTGAAGAACGTCACCGCCTGTTCGGACCTGATGCTGTTTAGGGGTCGGACCTCGATCCACTTGGAGAATTTGTCGATGGCGACCAACAGGTGCGTGTAGCCCCCGGGTGCCTTCTGCAAGGGGCCGACGAGGTCCAGACCCCACACAGCAAACGACCAGGTGATGGGTATGGTCTGCAGAGCCTGAGCGGGCAGGTGGGTCTGCCTCGCGTAGAACTGACACCCTTCGCAGGTGCGGACAATTCTAGTGGTGTCGGCCACCGCCGTCGGCCAGTAGAAACCTTGTCGGAAGGCGTTTCCAACAAGGGCTCGAGGTGCTGCGTGATGGCCGCAAGCCCCCGAGTGTATCTCTTGTAAGAGCTCCTGACCTTCGGCGATGGAAATGCATCGCTGGAGGATGCCCGAGGGGCTGCGGTGGTAGAGCTCCTTCTCGTCTCCCAGCAAGACGAACGACTTGGCGCGCCGCGCCAACCGCCGAGCTTCGGCTTGGTCAGGGGGTAGCTCTCCTCGGTGGAGATATTGCAGGTACGGGGTCTGCCAGTTTCGATTAGGCGTGACCTCGCTCCACTCCTCCTCGACGCGCAGTGCCTCACCCTCGGGGGCTGAGGGTACCTCGGGCTGAGCCGAGGGTGCCTCGGGCTGAGCCGAGGTCGCCTCGGACTGAGCCGAGGGTGCCTCGGGTTGGGCCGAGGCTTTCTCGGGCTCGGGCGTGTCGTCGGTCTTGACGGAGGGTTGATGCAGGTCTCGAGAGAATACATCCGGGGGAACCGTTGTTCGCCCCGAGGCTATTTTAGCCAGCTCGTCCGCAGTCTCGTTGTAGCGTCGGGCGATGTGGTTGAGCTCGAGCCCGTAGAACTTGTCTTCCAGGCGCCAAACCTCATCGCAGTAGGCTTCCATCTTCGGGTCGCGGCAGTGGGAGTTCTTCATGACTTGGTCGATGACGAGCTGCGAGTCACCGCAAGCGTCGAGGCGTCGGACCCCTAGCTCAATGGCGATTCGCAACCCGTTTACCAGAGCCTCGTACTCAGCCACGTTGTTGGATGCCAGGAAGTGGAGGCGTAGCACGTAGCGTAGGTGCTTCCCGAGGGGCGAGATGAAGAGCAGGCCCGCGCCTGCCCCCGTCTTCATCAGCGACCCGTCAAAAAACATGGTCCAGAGTTTCGGTTGGATCGGAGCTGTTGGGAGCTGGGTGTCAACCCATTCGGCCACAAAGTCCGCCAAGACCTGGGACTTGATGGCTTTCCGAGGGGCGAACGAGATCGTCTCGCCCATGATCTCCACCGCCCACTTTGCAATTCTACCCGAGGCCTCTCGGGACTGGATGATCTCCCCCAGGGGAAGGATGACACCACAGTTATCAGATGAGACTCGAAGTAGTGTCGTAACTTCCGCCGCGTCAGGATCACCGCGTACAACAGCTTCTGAATTTGTGGGTAGCGGATCTTGGTCTCGGACAGTACCTCACTGATGAAGTAGACTGGCCTCTGGACGGACAATGCATGCCCCTCTTCTCGTCTCTCAACCACAATCGCGGCGCTAACCACCTGAGTGGTAGCGGCGACGTAGATCAAGAGGGCTTCTCCGGCAGCGGGGGGCACCAAGATGGGCGCATTCGTGAGGAGCGCCTTCAGGTTCCCAAGGGCTTCCTCGGCCTCAGGGGTCCAAGCAAAGCACTCGGCCTTCCTTAAGAGGCGGTATAGAGGCAGGCCTCTTTCGCCGAGGCGCGAGATGAAACGGCTCAGAGCCGCGAGGCATCCCATGACCCTCTGTACGCCTTTCAAGTCCTTGATGGGCCCCTTGCTGGTGATGGCCGCGATCTTCTCCGGGTTGGCCTCGATGCCCCGCTCGGAGACGATGAACCCCAAGAGCATGCCTCGGGGGACTCCGAAGACACACTTCTCGGGATTGAGTTTTACACCTTTCGCCTTGAGACATCGGAATGTCGCTTCAAGGTCAGAAAGGAGGTCGGAGGCTTTCCTCGTCTTGACTACGATGTCATCGACGTAGGCCTTGACCGTTCGGCCAATGTGTTCGCCGAACACATGGTTCATGCACTGCTGGTACGTTGCACCCGCAGTCCTCAAACCAAACGGCATGGTAACATAGCAGTACATGTCGAAGGGTGTGATGAAAGAAGTCGCGAGCTGGTCGGACTCTTTCATCCTGATCTGGTGATACCCTGAGTAGGCATCAAGGAAAGACAGGGTTTCGCACCCAGCAGTGGAATCCACAATTTGATCGATGCGAGGCAGAGGGTAGGGAACTTTCGGACATGCTTTGTTTAGACCAGTGTAGTCTACACACATCCGCCATTTCCCCCCTTTCTTTCTCACAAGCACAGGGTTGGCAAGCCATTCGGGATGGAATACCTCTTTGATGAACCCTGCCGCCATTAGCTTGTGGATCTCCTCGCCTATGGCTCTGCGCTTTTCTTTGTCGAATCGGCGTAGAGGCTGCTTCACGGGTCGGGCTCCAGCTCGGATATCCAGCGAGTGCTCGACGACTTCCCTCGGTATGCCGGGCATGTCCGGGGACTCCACGCGAAAACGTCGGTGTTTGCGCGGAGAAAGTCGACGAGCACTGCTTCCTATTTGGGGTCGAGCTCGGAGCCGATCCGGATCTGCTTGGAGGCGTTGTTGCAGGGGTCGAGAGGGTCGGACTTAACCGTCTCCGCTGTCTCGAAGTTGCCGGCGTGGCGCTTCACGTCTGGCGCCTCCCTAGAGAGGCTCTCCAGGTCGGCGATGAGGGCCTCAGATTCGGCGAGGGCCTCGGCGTACTCCACGCACTCCACGTCGCATTCGTACGCGTGTCGGTACGTGGGGCCAACGGTGATGACCCCGTTGGTGCCCGACATCTTGAGCTTGAGGTAGGTGTAGTTGGGGATGGCCATGAACTTGGCGTAGCATGGCCTCCCCAACACTGCGTGGTAGGTTCCTCGAAACCCGACCACTTCGAACGTGAGGGTCTCCCTTCGAAAGTTGGAGGGTGTCCCAAAGCAGACGGGTAGATCGAGTTGTCCGAGGGGTTGGACATGCTTCCCGGGGGTGATCCTGTGGAAAGGCGCAGCGCCCGTCCGGACCGAGGACAGATCGATCCGCAGGAGCCCGAGGGTCTCGGCATAGATGATGTTGAGGCTGCTGCCTCCGTCCATGAGGACCTTGGTGAGTCTGACGTTACCGATGATGGGGTCGACAACGAGCGGGTATTTCCCTGGGCTCGGCACATGGTCGGGATGGTCGCCCTGGTCAAAGGTGATGGGCTTGTCGGACCAGTCCAGGTAGACTGGCGCCGCCACCTTTACCAAGTAGACCTCCCGACGCTCTTGCTTGCGATGTCGAGCCGAGGCGTTTGCCACTTGCCCACCGTAGATCATGAAGCAATCGCGGACCTCGGGGAACTCTCCTGCCTTGTGATCTTCCTTCTTATTGTCGTCGAGAGCCTTGCCACCCTCCGCGGGTGGCCCGGCCTTGTGAAAGTGGCGTCGAAGCATGGCGCACTCCTCAAGGGTGTGCTTGACGGGCCCCTGATGATAGGGGCACGGCTCCTTGAGCATCTTGTCGAAGAGGTTGGCACCTCCGGGAGGTTTCTGAGGGTTCTTGTACTCGGCGGTGGCGACAAGGTCCACGTTGGCGGCGTCGCGTTTCGCTTACGACTTCTTCTCGCCTTTCTTCTTGGTGCCGCGCTGAGTTGACGCCTTGGGGACATCTTCCGGTGGGTGACCCTGGGGCTGCTTGTCCTTCCGGAAGATGGCCTCAACCGCCTCCTGGCCAGAGGCGAACTTGGTGGCGATGTCCATCAGCTCGCTCGCCCTGGTGGGGGTCTTGCGACCCAGCTTGCTCACCAGGTCACGGCAGGTGGTGCCGGCGAGGAACGCGCCGATGACATCCGAATCGGTGACGTTGGGCAGCTCGGTGCGTTGCTTCGAGAATCACCGGATGTAGTCCCGGAGAGACTCTCCCGGCTGCTGGCGGCAGCTTCGGAGATCCTAGGAGTTTCCAGGGCACACGTACGTGCCTTGGAAATTGCCGACGAAGGCTTGGACCAGGTCGTCCCAGTTGGAGATCTGCCCCGAAGGCAGGTGCTCCAGCCAGGCTCGAGCGGTGTCGGAGAGGAACAGGGGGAGGTTGCGGATGATGAGATTATCATCGTCCGTTCCACCCAGTTGGCAGGCCAGCCGATAGTCCGCGAGCCACAGTTCCGGTCTCGTCTCCCCCGAGTACTTTGTGATAGTAGTCGGGGTTCGGAACCGGGTCAGGAACGGTGCCCGTCGTATGGCGCGGCTGAAAGCCTGCGGACCGGGTGGTTCGGGCGAAGGACTCCGATCCTCCCCGCTGTCGTAGCGTCCCCCACGCCTAGGGTGGTAGCCTCGGCGCACCCTCTCGTTGAGGTGGGCCCAACGGCTGCGGTGATGGTGCTCGTTGCCGAGGCGACCCGGGGCCGCAGGCGCTGTGTTGCACGTGCGCCCGGTGTGGACCGAGGCTTCCCGCATGAATCGAGAAGCCGCAGCGCGAGGTTCTGAGGGGTACCCCTGCCTTCGGGAGGCGGAGCTCTCGGCCCGTCGGACCGCGGCATCCTCCAGGAGGTTCTTGAGCTCTCCCTGGATACGCCGCCCCTCGGTGGTTGATAGCTCCGGCATCGCGCGGAGAAGTATTGCCGCTGCGGCCAGGTTTTGGCCGACTCCACTGGAAACCGGTGGCAGCCTTACCCTGACGTCGTCGGCGATGCGGTGCTGGATGCCCTGGCGGAGATGACGCACTTCCCCGGCTGGAGGTTGGCCCGCCCATTCCTGCCCGATGTCCCGGCGGATCGGCTCAAGTGCTCCTGCTCCCTCGTTGAGCCTGGCCTGCATCTCGCGGATTTGCTCGAGCTGTGGGTCATGACCCCCCGCCAGGACGGGGACCACAGCTAGCTCCCGAAGGATGTCAACGCGAGGCGCGGGCCTAGGGGGATCACCGTTCTCCGGTATACCAAGATGGTTGCCTTCGCCGGGACCCCCTAGATCGACGTGGAAACATTCGTGACTTGGGCCGCAGTCCTCGTCGTCGAGGCTGCGGCTACCGTTGGAACAGTCGGAAAGGCAGTAGTCGCATGCGGTCATGAAGTCCTGCACGACACTGGGGTTACCAAGTCCGGAGAAATCCCAACAGAGGTCGGGCTCGCCATCTTCCTCAGACCTCGAGGGCCCGTAGGTCGAGATGGCCGTCAGTCGGTCCTAGGGTGACCGCACACGATACCCCAGAGGGTTTGGACTCACCTCTATGAGAATGTCCACCGAAGCAGAGTCGCTCGGTGGGTCGAGGCTGAATCCAAAAGGCGCGAGATGGGAATCGGTCGGTACCTCTTGGTCGACGGGCGGTGACGAAGTCACGTCAGGGACTGACTGCACCGTCGTCTCAGGTACGAGGGTGACGCCCAGCAAGTCCTTCGCGAGCGTGCTGGCGTCGTCCGTTTGCTTGAGGTTGGTGTGTTGCGGGGAGACGGCGCTCGTCTTCGTCTCAGACGCGAGGCCGATGCCCGACGCGCTCTCCATTGGGGCGCCGGCGCCGTCGACTCGCTCGACAGCCGACGAGGTGCCGCCTCCTGCTTGGCCTTGGTTGCCCCGCCTCCTCCTCCGTTGGCGGGGGAGGGGACGGCACAAGCCCGAATGTCGTCCTTCCACCACGTGGGGAAGGCGTCGTCGATTTCCCCGCCGGCGGGCGGGTTGTCGACCGCCATTGTCGCTGTCGCGCGGCGGGGGAAGGAGTATCATGTCGTAGCTACCGTCGAGGGACATGAACTCAAGACTCCCGAAACGGAGCACCGTCCCGGGCTGGAGAGGTTGCTGGAGACTGCCCATCTGGAGCTTGACGGGAAGCTGTTCGTCAACACGCAGCAGGCCCCTACCTGGCGCGCCAACTGTCGGCGTTTCGACCCTGGGGGTCCCTGGACCGACGAGTAAATTGTCGCCGCGTGCCCCAGCCCAGATGGGTTGGCGCGAGGCGGAACGCGAAGGGGGGAAAGCAGCCGGAGGGAGACAGGCGTGGGAGGTGGAACCCGCGGCCTTCGTGTTAGCCCCGCGCCTAGGTCGGGTGCGCTTGCAGTAGGGGGTTACAAGCGTCCACGCGAGAGGGAGCGAGCGGCCTTGCGCGAGCGCCGTCCCGTCCTTCCCCGCGCGGCCAACCCTCTGTAAGAGGGCCCTGGACCTCCCTTTTATAGGCGTAAGGAGAAGATCCAGGTGTACAATGGGGGGTGTAGCAGTGTGCTAACGTGTCTAGCGGAGGAGAGCTAGCGCCCTAAGTACATGCCATCGTGGTAGCCGGAGAGGTTTTGGCACCCAGTTCGTGTGGTGTCATGGCCGTCGGAGGAGCGCTGGAGCCTGGCGGAAGGACAGCTGTCGGGGCTATCGAGTCCTTGCTGACGTCCTCTTGCTTCCGTAAGGGGGCTGAGAGCCGCCGTCATCATAGAGCATGCGGGGCGCCATCATCACTTGTTTAGCGGAGCGAGCCAGATGGGACGCCGGTCTTGTCCCCCATAGCCTGAGTCAGCTTGGGGTAGGGTAATGATGGCGCCTCCTGTGACGTGGTCGGTCCGAGCCCTGAGTTGGGCGAGGCGGAGGCTCCTCCGAGGTCGAGGTCGAGTCTGTCTTCCAAGGCCGAGGTCGAGTCCGAGCCCCTGGGTCGGGCGAGGCGGAGACCATCGGCTGAGGCCAGGGCTGAGTCCGAGCCCTAGGGTCAGGCGAAGCGGAGTTCGTCGTCTTCTGGGGCTGAGCCTGATTCCGAGCCCTGGGGTCGGGCGAAGCGGAGTTCGTCGTCTTCCGGGGCTGAGCCCGAGTCCGAGCCCTGGGGTCGGGCGAAGCGGAGTTCGTCGTCTTCCGGGGCTGAGCCCAAGTCCGAGCCCTGGGGTCGGGCGAAGCGGAGTTTCCTATGGCGCCTGAGGCCGGACTGGGTTGCTGACAGCCTCACTCTGTCGAGTGGCACAGCAGTCGGGGCAGCGCAGGCGGCGCTGTCCCCCTTGTCAGGCCGGTCAGTGGAGCGGCGAAGTGACTACGGTCACTTTGGCTCTGTCGACTGGAGGGCGCGCGTCAGGATAAAGGTGTCAGGCCACCTTTGCATTAAATGCCCCTGCGATTCGGTCGGTTGGCGCGACGACTTGGCCAAGGTTGCTTCTTGGTGAAGACTGAGCCTCGGGCGAGCCGAAGGTGTGTCCGTTGCTGGAGGGGGTCCTCGGGCGAGACGTAAATCCTCCGGGGTCGGCTGCCCTGGCCCGAGGCTAGGCTCGGGCGAGGCGTGATCGCGTCCCTCGAATGGACCGATCCTAGACTTAATCGCACCCATCAGGCCTTTGCAGCTTTGTGATGATGGGGGTTACCAGCTGAGATTTAGGAGTCTTGAGGGTACCCCTAATTATGGTCCCCGACATTACTGCTAGTCACAGTCCATGAGATTTGGGAGATCTCTAAAAGTTTATGAAAGACTTTGGAGTTTGACTTATATGCTCCAAACCGAGGGAATGCATGCTGCAGCCTAGTATCAGTTAAGGGCTTTGGTGAAATTTATTCACACAAAACTGGCAATTCAAGGCATAGTCCACTGTTCAGTTGCGGATGAACATAACCTTTGTCCTAGATGGATGTTCAACTTAACAGTCTCTATCGAAACACTGATATATCAAATAACAGTGGAACTGAGAGTATTTTACATGTGCCTTGGTATTTGGTGGGGATTGTTAGAATATTTGGAGGGAAATCCATTTATCTAATATTCATTAAATTACAAGGGAAATTATGAGAGGATAAGGTGGAGCTAATTGACATGGCTTGATGAATGATAAGTTACTAGTAACGAACATTTTTATGTCTTGGAGTTACTAGTAACAATCATTTTGATGGCTTACTAGTAACAAACATTTTTATGTCTTGGAGTTACTAATAACGGTCTTTTTGATGCCTAGTTTATGGTTGCCGTTATACATGATGCCATCTCCTCAAATTCCCGTGTGCATCTATATAAGACTGCACCGACAAGAATTTTTTTAGCGCACTCTCACACACTACTACGTTGTGTTCTGCTTTCCCGGCTCTGTTCTTGCGCGCACAAGACACGGAGTAAGCAGGCGTCTGAAACCATAATCGTTTAAGAGATCTAGGTCAGGATAGATGGCTGATCAGGTTTTTAGGGAGCGCACGACGTGACTGCTTGATCGACATCAGCTTGTTCATGGGATCGATATCGCCTTGTTCATGAGAACCTATTTGTCTTCCTCCTAGTGGGCGGCGCTACTGTTCGCCTTCCTCATCTTCTTCTAGGTGATTGTTGTTGCCGCTGTACGACTACCTCCTGGCAACCATTCAAGGGACTACACTACGTACATCTTCCTGCATCGACTTCGTACGGGTACGGCTACATCGAACAAACATATGAGATGTCTCATGTGAATGGAGCAACTGGTGCCTTAAGCATCGTTCCTTCCACATATTCTGTTATTCGTATTTGTGCATGTTCCATTGTTGTTTACTGCTTATGTGAGTAGTCATACACACATGCATATACATGTCATCAGTCATCACATATATTGCACTATTTTTCTGGATTAAATTAAAACTAAAAATGCCTAAATTTCTAACAATATACACTAACCCCCCCTCAAACTTATGACGGATCAATAATACAGAGTTTGGAGAGATGGAAACTACGTTGAGCTCTAAATGAGCCTTGGTAAGCAAATCAGGAAGATACAACTCTAAAGGCATATATTGAAGGGAAACCATGATCCTAAGTGCAGTCCGAACATAGAAACATTCGATGCCAATGTGTTAAATGAGTTGATGCTTCACTAGATCCTAAGTAATACTGATGGCACCGGTACTATAACAATGCATAGACATAGAAGTAGTGAGAGAAATCCTAAGTCAGCCAACAATCATCGAAGCCATCTCACCTTAGCTGTCACACAAGCCAAACATGCAACTCAGCCTCAACACTAGAATGAGCAACAACAGTCTGCTTCTTGGTCCCCCATGAAACTAATTAGGACCTAAGGAAGACATAATAGGCAGAGGTGGATTTGAAATTCAAAGGATCAGTACCCCAAGTCGCATCAGAATAAGCATAGAGCTGAAGAGAGCTGGTGCAAGAAAAGAACAAACGATGATCAATGGTACCTTGAAGGTACCGAAGGACACGAAGAAGGTGACCATAGTGCATGGTAGTGGGAGCAGGCATGAACTAACTCAAAATGTGGACAATGCAGGAGATATCAGGATGAATTATGCCAAGATAGACAATACTGCTAACAAGATGGCGATAGTGAGTGGGATCCTGAACAGGAGCACCATCTGTGGCACGAAGACAAAGGTGAAGATCCATAGGAGTGCCACAGAATGGTGATCAATAAGATCCACACAATCAAGAATGCCCTGAATGTATTTACATGGAGAGAGGTAGTAGCCATCAGGTGTGGAGGTGACTTCAATCCCAAGAAAGAAGCTAAGAGGACCCAAGTCAGACATGTGGAACTATACATTGAGTCATGCCTTAATGAAGGCAATGTCTTCAAGATCATCACCAGTGAACAACATATTATCAATATAGAGAGGAATGAGGGTGTGACCTCGACCTAGTCTTCAGTAGTTTGACCCCTGTTTAGCATCAAGGGGCCCCCGAACTAAGCAACAAGCTAGTTACATAACTCAGATTTCATGATAACAACATAAGTGAGAACCCGAGTGGAGGTAGAGGGAATATCATGCGTAGATTAAAGACATGGTAAAGGAACTGATGCATAAGGATTGAACTGAGAGCAAATTCTTTCTTTGGATACATGAGATATGTGCGATGAACACCAGAGTCCGGGTTTATGAGGACGGACCTCACCAGGTCGGACCGGGTTTGTGAGGGTAGATCTCACTAGGTTGGACCAGGTTTATGAGGGCAGGTCTCACTAGGCTGGACCATAGATAAATGATATCCTATTACAAATAAAGATTTCATTCTCATACTACCTTACGTGTAGAAGGTACAAGACCGATCTAACTGCCTAGGTGATGGCGAGTGTCAGACTCGAAGGTTAAGTAGCGCGTCCTGCGCTGTCTTCGTGAGAGTCAAGGGTGGAGCTTGGTCGGTAGGGCGATGTGGTGGGCGACGCATGCCTTGGCGCTACCCTTGAAAGCCCCACCTCTAGCGAGGTCAGGTTGATGAATAGCCCTCGTTGGCCTCCTTCCTGAAATCCATCAGGAGGTAGAGGAAACCATAATGCTAATGTCATTCCCTACCTGGCACGCCAAATGTTGGCCCTGATCCTGAGAATAGGCCTACTGCCTGGGGGTTTGGATGACCGGATGGAAAAGGCAGGAACACAAAAGGGTTTAGAGTGGTTCGAGCCATCGTAGGGTTACACCCTACTCCATTATGAGTTGTATTGCTGAGAGCTTGAGAAAGCGGACTAGATGGAGATGTCTTCGTGGGGGTTCAAGTGAGTCTGTCCCATCCCTGAGTCCTTGGGTGGGCTTGAGGGCCGGTCAAGTGTCCTCCATTTTTCTATGAATGTGCCCTCCCTTTTATAGACTAAGGGGAGGACATACAAGAGAGCTGGACCCCGACAAGTGGCCCACTGATAAAATAATATGTAGCATGGAGTGACGAATAAAGACGGTGGACCAAAGTGAAAGGGAATTAGGCTTACACCTATTTCCTAATTGATTTTGGTGGTTGAATTGCCCAACAAAAATAATTCGACTAACTAGTTTGCTCTAGTCTATAAGTTCTACAGGTGCCAAAGGTTCACAAAAAGTTAATAAAAAGACCAAGAATGGGTTCAAACAAAGAAAGCAAGGGACATCCGAAGGCTGCCCTGGTCTCGCGCACCGGACTGTCCGGTGTGCCACCGGACAGTGTCCGGTGCACCAGGGGACTCAAAGCTGAACTCTCCACCTTCGGGAAATCTCAGAGGCGCTTCGCTATAATTCACCGGACTGTCCGATGCACCACCGGACAGTGTCCGGTGTCCCAGGGGAGAGCGACTCTGAACTCGCCAGCTTCGGGAATCCGCTCCGCTAAAATTCACCGGACTGTCCGGTGTAACACCGGACTGTCCGGTGAGCCAGCGGAGCAACGGCTACTTCGCGTGCAACGGTCGACTGCAACACATTAAATGCGCGCCTGCGCGCGCAGAGGGACAGAGCACGCGCGGGTGGTACACCGGACAGCCTACAGGGCCTGTCCGGTGTGCCACCGGACAGCCAGGCGGGCCCACAAGACAGAGCTCCAACGGTCGGAACCCAACGGCCAGGTGACGTGGCTGGCGCACCGGACAGTGTCCGGTGGCGCACCGGACTGTCCGGTGCGCCATGCGACAGACAGTCTCCCAACGGCCACTTTTGGTGGTTGGGGTTATAAATACCCCCAACCACCCCACATAAAAGTCATCCAAGTTTTCCACCTTCCAACTACTTACAAGAGCTCTAGCATTCAATTCTAGACACACCAAAGAGATCAAATCCTCTCACAATTCCACTCAAAGCTTTAGTGATTAGAGAGAGTGATTGTTGTGTTCATTTGAGCTCTTGCGCTTGGATTCCTTCTTTTTCTCATTCTTTCTTGCGATCATCTCAATTATAATCAAGGCAAGAGACACCAATTGTGTGGTGGTCCTTGCGGGGAAGTTTGATTCCCGTTTGATTGAGAAGAGAAGCTCACTCGGTTCAAGGGACCGTTTGAGAGAGGGAAAGGGTTGAAAGAGACTCGGTCTTTGTGACCACCTCAATGGGGAGTAGGTTTGAGAGAACCGAACCTCGGTAAAACAAATCCTTGTGTCTCACTTCTTCATTCGCTTGCGATTTGTTTTTACGCCCTCTCTCGGATTCGCATTATATTTCTAACGCTAACCCGGCTTGTAGTTGTGATTAACTTTGTAAATCTTAGTTTCACCCTATTCACCCCGCTCTAGGCGACTTTCAATTGGTATCAAAGCAAGGTTCTTCATTAGAGCCTAACCGCTCGAAGTGATGTCGGGAGATCACGCCAAGAGGGAGATGGAGACCGGCGACAAGCCCACTACAAGCCACGAGAAGGCTTCATCGGAAGAGTCCCACAACAAGGGGAAGGGGAAGGAGAAGAAATCCTCTTCCCACAAGTCACATCGGAGTGGCGACAAGAAAAAGAAGATGAGGAAGGTGGTCTACTACGAGACCGATTCTTCATCGCCTTCCACCTTCGGCTCTGATGCGCCGTCCATTACTTCTAAGCTTCATGAGCGCAAGAAGTATAGTAAGATTCCCCTACGCTACCCCCGTATTTCAAAGCGTACTCCTTTAATCTCCGTTCCATTAGGCAAACCACCGGTTTTTGACGGTGAAGATTATAATATGTGGAGTGACAAAATGAGGCATCATCTAACCTCACTCCACACAAGCATTTAGAATGTTGTTGAGTTTGGTGTACAGGTACCATCCGTAGGGGATGAAGACTACGACTCCGACAAAGTAGCCCAAATCCACCACTTTAACTCCCAAGCCACCACTATACTCCTCGCCTCTCTAAGTCGAGAGGAGTATAATAAGGTACAAGGGTTAAAGAGTGCGAAGGAAATTTGGGACGTACTCAAGACCGCGCACGAAGGAGACGAGGTGACCAAAATCACCAAGCGGGAGACGATCGAGGGGGAGCTCGGTTGGTTCCGACTCAACCAAGGGAGGACCCTCAAGCTATGTACAACCGCTTGAAGACCTTGGTGAACCAAGTGCGCAACCTCGGGAGCACCAAATGGGATGACCATGAGATGGTCAAGGTTATTCTAAGATCCCTCGTTTTTCTTAACCCTATGCAAGTTCAATTAATTCGAGGAAATCCTAGATATACACAAATGACTCCCGAGGAAGTAATAGGTAATTTCGTGAGCTTTGAGTTGATGATCAAAGGCTCAAAGAAAATTATCGAGCTTGATGGCCCCTCCACGTCCGAAGCACAACCGGTCGCATTCAAGGCAACGGAGGAGAAAAAGGAGGAGTCTACATCAAGTAGACAACCCATCGACGCCTCCAAGCTCGACAACGAGGAAATGGCGCTCATCATCAAGAGTTTCCGCCAAATCCTCAAGCAAAGGAGGGGGAAGGATTACAAGCCCCGCTCCAAGAAGGTTTGCTACAAGTGTGGTAAGCCCGGTAACTTTATTGCCAAATGTCCTATTTCTAGTGACAGTGACAGGGGCGACGACAAGAAGGGGAGAAGAAAGGAGAAGAAAAGATATCACAAGAAGAAGGGCGGCGATGCCCATGTGTGCCGCGAGTGGGACTCCGACGAGAGCTCCACCGACTCCTCCTCCGACGAGGACGCCGCCAACATCGCCGTCAACAAGGGACTTCTCTTCCCCAACGTCGGACACAAGTGCCTCATGGCAAAGGACGGCAAAAGAAAGAAGGTTAAATCTAAATCCTCCACTAAATATGCATCCTCTAGTGATGAAGACAATTCTAGTAATGAGGAGGATAATTTGTTAACTCTTTTTGCCAACCTTAACATGGAACAAAAAGAAAAATTAAATGAATTGATTAGCACCATTCATGATAAGGATGAACTCTTGGATAGCCAAGAGGAATTCCTAATTAAGGAAAATAAGAAACATGTTAAGGTTAAGAATGCTTATGCTCTAGAAAAGGAAAAATGTGAAAAATTATCTAGTGAGCTAAGCACTTGCCATGATTTGATTGCTAACCTTAGAAATGAAAATGCTAGATTAATTGCTAAGGTTGATTCTAATGTTTGTAATGTTTCAATTTCCAATCTTAGAGATGATAATGTTGATTTACTTGCTAAGATTGAAGAATTGAATGATTCTCTTTCTAGCCTTAGAAGTGAAAATGAAAAATTGACTGCTAAGGCCAAAGATTTTGATGTTTGCAATGTTACTATTTCCAACCTTAGAAGTGAAAATGATATATTACATGCTAAGATTGTTGAACTAAAAACTTGCAAACCCTCTACATCTACCGTTGAGCATGTTTCTATTTGCACTAGATGTAGAGATGTTGATATTAATGCTATTCATGATCATATGGTCTTAATTAAGAAACAAAATGATCATATAGCAAAATTAGATGCTAAAATTGCCGAGTACAAACTTGAAAATGAAAAATTTAAATTTGCTCGTAGTATGCTTTATAGTGGGAGACGCCCTGGCATCAAGGATGGCATTGGCTTCCAAAAGGGAGACAATGTCAAACTTAATGCCCCTCCTAAAAGATTGTCTAATTTTGTTAAGGGCAAGGCTCCCATGCCTCAGGATAACGAGGGTTACATTTTGTACCCTGTCGGTTATCCCGAGAGCAAAATTAGGAGAATTCATTCTAGGAAGTCTCACTCTGGCCCTAATCATGCTTTTATGTATAAGGGTGAGACATCTAGCTCTAGGCAATCAACCCGTGCTAAATTGCCTAAGAGGAAAGCTCCTATTGCATCAAATGATCACATTGTTTCATTTAAAACTTTTGATGCATCTTATGTTTTGACTAACAAATCTGGCAAAGTAGTTGCCAAGTATGCAGGGGGCAAACACAAGGGAGCAAAGACTTGTGTTTGGGTACCCAAAGTTCTTGTATCTAATGTCAAAGGACCCAAAACTGTTTGGGTACCTAAAATCAAGAACTAAACTTGTTTTGTAGGTTTATGCATCCGGGGGCTCAAGTTGGATTATCGATAGCGGGTGCACAAACCACATGACAGGGGAGAAGAAAATGTTCTCCTCCTACGAGAAAAACCAAGATCCCCAACGAGCTATCACATTCGGGGATGGAAACCAAGGTTTGGTCAAAGGTTTGGGTAAAATTGCTATATCTCCTGACCATTCTATTTCCAATGTTTTTCTTGTTGATTCACTAGATTACAATTTGCTTTCCGTTTCTCAATTATGTCAAATGGGCTACAACTATCTATTTACTGATGTAGGTGTCACTGTCTTTAGAAGAAGTGATGATTCAATAGCATTTAAGGGAGTGTTAGAGGGTCAGCTATACTTAGTTGATTTCAATAGAGCTGAACTCGACACTTGCTTAATTGCTAAAACTAACATGGGCTGGCTCTGGCATCGCCGACTAGCACATGTTGGAATGAAGAATCTTCACAAGCTTCTAAAGGGTGAACATATTTTAGGACTAACCAATGTTCATTTTGAGAAAGACAGGATTTGTAGCGCATGCCAAGCCGGGAAGCAAGTTGGTGTTCATCATCCACATAAGAACATCTTAATGACTGACAGGCCACTTGAGCTCCTCCACATGGACCTATTCGGCCCGATCGCTTACATAAGCATCGGCGGGAGTAAGTACTGTCTAGTTATTGTGGATGACTATTCTCGCTTCACTTGGGTGTTCTTTTTGCAGGAAAAATCTCAAACCCAAGAGACTTTAAAGGGATTCTTGAGACGGGCTCAAAATGAGTTCGGCTTAAGGATAAAGAAAATTAGAAGCGATAATGGGACGGAGTTCAAGAATTCCCAAATTGAAGGCTTCCTTGAGGAGGAGGGCATCAAGCATGAGTTCTCTTCTCCCTACACGCCACAACAAAATGGTGTAGTGGAGAGGAAGAATAGAACTCTACTGGACATGGCAAGAACCATGTTTGATGAGTACAAGACTTCGGATCGGTTTTGGGCGGAGGCGGTCAACACTGCTTGCTACGCCATCAACCGGTTGTATCTACACTGAATCCTCAGGAAGACATCGTATGAACTCCTAACCGGTAAAAAGCCCAATGTTTCATATTTTAGAGTCTTTGGTAGCAAATGTTTTATACTTGTTAAAAGAGGTAGAAAATCTAAATTTGCTCCTAAGGCTGTAGAAGGCTTTTTACTAGGATATGATTCAAACACAAGGGCATATAGAGTCTTTAACAAGTCCACAGGACTAGTTGAAGTTTCTTGTGACATTGTGTTTGATGAGACTAACGACTCTCAAGTAGAGAAAGTTGATCTTGATGAATTAGATGAAGAGGCTCCGTGCATCGCAATAAGAAACAAGTCCATTGGGGATGTGTGTCCTAAGGAATCCGAAGAGCCCATTCAAGCACAAGATTAACCATCCTCCTCCATGCAAGCATCTCTAACAACTCAAAATAAGGATGAGGCTCAAATTGATGAAGGAGAAGATCAAAAAGATGAGCCACCTCAAGATGACGACACTGATCAAGGGGGAGATGCAAATGATCAAGACAAGGAGGATGAAGAACCAAGACCGCCACACCCAAGAGTCCACCAAGCAATCCAACGAGATCACCCCGTCGACACCATCCTCGGCGACATTCATAAGGGGGTAACCACTAGATCTCGTGTTGCACATTTTTGTGAGCATTACTCTTTTATTTCCTCTATTGAGCCACACAGGGTAGAGGAAGCACTTCAAGATTCGGATTGGGTGGTGGCAATGCAAGAGGAGCTCAACAACTTCACGAGGAATGAGGTATGGCATTTAGTTCCACGTCCTAACCAAAATGTTATAGGAACCAAGTGGGTCTTCCGCAACAAATAAGACGAGCATGGTGTGGTGACTAGGAACAAAGCCCGACTTGTGGCCAAGGGATATTCACAAGTCGAAGGTTTGGATTTCGGTGAAACCTATGCACCCGTAGCTAGGCTTGAGTCCATTCATATATTATTAGCCTATGCTACTTACCATGGCTTCAAGCTTTATCAAATGGACGTGAAGAGTGCCTTCCTCAACGGACCAATCAAGGAGGAGGTCTATGTTGAGCAACCTCCCGGCTTTGAAGACAGTGAGTATCCTAACCATGTCTATAGGCTCTCTAAGGCGCTTTACGGGCTCAAGCAAGCCCCAAGAGCATGGTATGAATGCCTAAGAGATTTCCTTATTGCTAATGGCTTCAAAGTCGGCAAGGCCGATCCTACTCTATTCACTAAAACTCTTGACAATGATTTGTTTGTATGCCAAATTTATGTTGATGATATTATATTTGGGTCTACTAATGAATCTACATGTGAAGAATTTAGTAGGATCATGACACAGAAATTCGAGATGTCAATGATGGGGGAGTTGAAGTATTTCTTAGGATTTCAAGTGAAGCAACTACAAGAGGGCACCTTCATTAGCCAAACAAAGTATACTCAAGACATTCTAAACAAGTTTGGGATGAAGGATGCCAAGCCCATCAAGACACCCATGGGAACCAATGGGCATCTCGACCTCGACACGGAAGGTAAATCCGTAGATCAAAAGGTATACCAGTCGATGATAGGTTCATTACTCTATTTATGTGCATCTCGACCGGACATTATGCTTTCTGTATGCATGTGTGCAAGATTCCAAGCCGACCCTAAGGAAGCTCACCTTACGGCCGTAAAACGAATCTTGAGATATTTGGCTTATACTCCTAAGTTTGGGCTTTGGTATCCTAGGGGATCCACATTTGATTTAATTGGTTATTCGGATGCCGATTGGGCAGGGTGTAAAATTAATAGAAAGAGCACATCGGGGACTTGCCAGTTCTTGGGAAGATCTTTGGTGTCTTGGGCTTCAAAGAAGCAAAATTCCGTAGCTCTTTCTACCGCCGAAGTTCGAGTACATTGCCGCAGGCCATTGTTGCGCGCAACTACTTTGGATGAGGCAAACCCTCAGGGACTATGGTTACAAATTAACCAAAGTTCCTCTTCTATGTGATAATGAGAGTGCAATCCGCATGGCGGATAATCCCGTTGAGCATAGCCGCACTAAACACATAGCCATTCGGTATCATTTCTTAAGGGATCACCAACAAAAGGGGGATATCGAGATTGCATATATTAACACCAAAGAACAATTAGCCGATATCTTTACCAAGCCATTGGATGAACAAACATTTACCAGACTTAGGCATGAGCTAAATATTCTTGATTCTAGGAATTTCTTTTGATGTCTTGCATACATAGCTCATTACTCTACCTTTGATCATGTCTCTTTTATATGCTATGACTAATGTGTTTTCAAGAATATTTCAAACCAAGTCATAGGTACTTTAAAAGGGAATTTGAGTCTTCGGCGAAGACAAAGGCTTCCACTCCACTCCATCACTCATCCTTCGCCGTCGCTCCGAGCATCTCTCCGTCTTTTGGTATAATCTTCACTCATATTATTTGTTTGCCAAAGGGGGAGAAAGTAGTTCATAAAAGGGCTTATATTTCACTCAAACATCCGTTTTTGGCGATTCATGCCAAAGGGGGAGAGAGTATTAAGCCCAAAGCAAAAGGACCGCACCACCACCAAATTTTAAAATTTATGATTTTCAAATTGGTATCTCGTTGTGTTCAAAAGGGGGAGAAAGTAGTATTTTCAAAATTGATGTCTTAAAACCCTCTTGAACACTAAGAGGAAGTTTTTATTGAGGGGGAGTTTTGTTTAGTCAAGGGAAAAGCATTTGAAACAGGGGAGAATTTTTCAAATCTTATAAATGCTTTTCAAAAATCTTATTCATTTACCTTTGACTAGTTGCAAAATGTCTTTGAAAAGATTTTACAAAAGAATTTGCAAAAACAAAACATGTGGTGCAAGCGTGGTCCAAAATGTTAAAATTATAAAGAAACAATCCATGCATATCTTATGAATTTCTATTGGCTCAATTCTAAGTAACCTTTGCACTTACAAATATGCAAACTAGTTCAATTATGCACTTCTATACTTGCTTTGGTTTGTGTTGGCATCAATCACCAAAAAGGGGGAGATTGAAAGGGAATTAGGCTTACACCTATTTCCTAATTGATTTTGGTGGTTGAATTGCCCAACACAAATAATTGGACTAACTAGTTTGCTCTAGTCTATAAGTTCTACAGGTGCCAAAGGTTCACAAAAAGTTAATAAAAAGACCAAGAATGGGTTCAAACAAAGAAAGCAAGGGACAACCGAAGGCTGCCCTGGTCTGGCGCACCGGACTGTCCGGTGTGCCACCGGACAGTGTCCGGTGCACCAGGGGACTCAAAGCTGAACTCTCCACCTTCGGGAAATCTTAGAGGC
Source organism: Zea luxurians (assembly GCA_029449295.1). Lineage (NCBI taxonomy): Eukaryota > Viridiplantae > Streptophyta > Magnoliopsida > Poales > Poaceae > Zea > Zea luxurians. The sequence continues at coordinate 85,165,977 of JAOPSE010000008.1, read as the reverse complement.
GCTTCGCTATAATTCACCGGACTGTCCGGTGCACCACCGGACAGTGTCCGGTGCCCCAAGGGAGAGCGACTCTGAACTCGCTAGCTTCGGGAATCGGCTCCGCTAAAATTCACCGGACTGTCCGGTGAGCCAGCGGAGCAATGGCTACTTCGCGCGCAATGGTCGACTGTAATGCATTAAATGCGCGCCTGCGCGCGCAGAGGGACAGAGCTTGCGCGGGTGGTACACCAGACAGCCTACAGGGCCTATCCGGTGCGCCACCGGACAGCCAGGCGGGCCCACAAGACAGAGCTCCAACGGTCGGAACCCAACGGCCAGGTGACGTGGCTAGCGCACCGGACAGTGTCCGGTGGCACACCGGACTGTCCGGTGCGCCATGCGACAGACAGTCTCCCACCAGCCACTTTTGGTGGTTGGGGTTATAAATACCCCCAACCACCCCACATTCAAGTCATCCAAGTTTTCCACCTTCCAACTACTTACAAGAGCTCTAGCATTCAATTCTAGACACGCCAAAGAGATCAAATCCTCTCACAATTCCACTCAAAGCTTTAGTGATTAGAGAGAGAGTGATTTTTGTGTTCATTTGAGCTCTTGCGCTTGGATTGCTTCTTTTTCTCATTCTTTCTTGCGATCATCTAAATTATAATCAAGGCAAGAGACACCAATTGTGTGGTGGTCCTTGCGGGGAAGTTTGGTTCCCGTTTGATTGAGAAGAGAAGCTCACTCAGTCCGAGGGACCGTTTGAGAGAGGGAAAGGGTTGAAAGAGACCCGGTCTTTGTGACCACCTCAACGGGGAGTAGGTTTGAGAGAACCGAACCTCGGTAAAACAAATCCTTGTGTCTCACTTCTTCATTCACTTGCGATTTGTTTTTACGCCCTCTCTCGGACTCGCATTATATTTCTAACGCTAACCCGGCTTGTAGTTGTGATTAACTTTGTAAATTTCAGTTTCGCCCTATTCACCCCCCTCTAGGCGACTTTCACAAAGTCTTCCCTTGTGGTAGGAAGATATCTTCTCTTGGTCACCATGTGGATTCTCTGGCCAGACTCACCTTCGCCCTATCATGTTAGTGTGTGGGCAAAGGCTCTGGTATAGGCTGCGACGTAGACTGGTACATTGGCGTGCGTAGAGGGGTACATAGATGGTGTCGTCTCATCCCCTCTGTCTATCCATCTTGTAGTGAGAATAATAGAAGTCATGATGAGGGCTATCCATGTGTGGCACAGTGAGTCGATGGTCTTGTCTCGGTAACGCGCGGGTTACTGGCACGACCCATGCTTTGTGGACTGCGCATGCCGCCTGCCACTGGTGTGAGGCGTGCATATCCTACCCACATTCTCATTCGAGTGCCCCCACATCAAAGGCATGAGGCGGGCTATGCCTGGATGCTCCCTCCATGCGCCATAGGCCACATGCCAACATTGGATCTCTGTTTGAGAAGAGAGCAGTGGCTAGGAACGTATGCAGACATGGTGAAGCCAGACTCCCATGGCTGGAGGTCCAGGGAGCACTTGTGGAAATTCGTGCCACACTCGTAATGGCCAGGACATGTGGCAGCACTGGACCTCCATTGACTAGAGGTCCGAATGGCACACGTAGAGGTCCAAGACTGTTCCACGGGGGTCCAACCCCAGGCTTGTAGTCGTAGAGTGCTTTCACTCTACGTTGGGGATCTGGTGGTCCTCTTTGCTGGGGTCCGGGACTCTACCATGGGGGTTCAGACCCTGAGTTGGGCTGAACTACCCATCATCCCGTGGCTATAGACAGCCATAGGGATCCCACCTATACACAGTAGGAGTGGGTACCCCAGTCTTGGGGTATTGAAAGTTTCTATTTTAATGGATCCCATGACAATGCTTCTATTGTGGCGAAACCCATTTTACCGCTTTCCATAATAACAAAAATCTCAACAACCATGCACATGTGATATACTGCCCTAGAACCAAACATGGTGGAGCCATCCACTTCGCTGAACCAGATGTCCACCATTCCCTTCGCCCGCGTAGCTGCGCAGGTACTTGGTAGTCCAAGGCCAGATGGGACTTAGTAGCAGCGCAGACGCGTAGAAGCCAGTGGAGATGGAGAGCATAGTACGAAGCGCGCGTGTTCGCTTCTTGAGGGCTTGTTCGGTTAGGAGTGGATTGAGACATATTGGAGGGGATTAAATCCACTCCTATTTTAATTTAAGTAGAAGGGGATCCCGTTAAATCCTCCTCAAATCATCCCTAACCGAACAATTCCTGAATGGGGTGCCACGAGAGATAAAGGTATAATGCTCCTCGTTATTAGTCCCCAACTCAAATCTGTTGGTTGTACTGCATGAACTTAGCTATTGAAAGGACAACCATCACTCTTGGTATCCCTGCGCGCATTCGAATTCAGTTGATGCAATTGATCGAAATATAATGGAAGTTTCTAGTAGCAGCTTATTGCTGGTGAGGGTATGTTGACGGATAAGCTTCAGAATTCCACTACACTTGTCAGTTGCTGCAATTGATTGAAATACAATGGAAGTTTCTAGTAGCAGCTTATTGCTGGTGAGGGTAACGGATAAGCTTTAGAATTCCACTACACTTGTCTGAGTATACTTGTTTGTTGAAGCAAAGGCTAGTTTTAGGGTCTTAGGGGTTACATAGACCCATAGTTTTAGGGCCTTAGGGGCTACCTCCAACGAATACTAAGGCCGCATTTGGGAACCGTGGATTTTTATAATCCATACTCTATACACTACCCAAGAAAATGCAACACAAAGTTGATATTTGGGATTCTCCCTTACAACACATTACTCAAAGTAGAGAAGTCAAAAGTTTGGTTGAATAGCAGATAAAATTTTATCTCATTATCAAAATTCGTAGGTAACCAAACATCCTCTAAGGGCTTGTTCGTTTTGCTCTCAATCCATGTAGAATGGATGAGATTGAGTGGGTTTAAATCCCTAACAAGTCAAAATTTTTCATTACAATCCCATCAAATCCACATGGGATAGGAATAACCGAACAAGGCCAGTATATTTTGGTCATAGGGAATCGTGTCGATAAGCCCAATATCTAGTAACAAGAAAACTAGAGATGTTAATGATGACGGTCGAAGGGCATGTGCAAACGACAAATCTCTACTACTTTATAAGACTCTAATGTAGACCATCCGTGCACCGTGGTTCTGCCTCCTGTTCTGCCCCCGGACTCCAGCAGGTGGGCCTGTGGCTCCTCCCCATGCCAATTTCTACGTCTCTCACCCTCACATAACCCAGCAGCTCATTTAACCAAAAACAAACACAGATTAGGAGTGCGACGTTGCAGACTGTCTTGGTGCCTCCTCGGGGCGCCTATACGACGAAGTGAGAAACGGTACTACAGTCTCCGCACCTGAGTTTATAAGCCAGTTTCTACACCATTTGGTAGTCCATATGGTACTAATTTAAAGTTGCAACACCCATAAAAACAAAGCCACAGACGTTGTGGGCTGGATGTCTTATTGTGGTCCAAATAGAGCAGAGCGAGCAAAGTACTGGGGCGGCCCATATCTCTGACAATTTCTTCGTGCGTGGCTCACTTCGTTCTCTCCACGCTAGGCTAGCTCCCCTCCACAGACGTAGCAACCGCTCCCAGCACTTTATTATTATTGTAAAGATTTTTGAAATATGTTTTAAAAAGTATCCATTTAAACAAAGCCTATATATGTGATATATATATATATATCCGTGGATTGCTGGAACACAATATTTTTTTATATACCAATGTATTTTATCATATTAATTCCATAGCAACGCACGGGCAAATGACTATTATAAATATTGTGAATATAGAAACGTAGTAACACATGGGCAATTAACTATTTTATTCAATCATGGTTCGTTTTTGTTCACCTCTCTCATATATTATTCCATTTATTTCTTATCTTAGTTGTATGTTTACCAAAAAATGAAGAATCGATCCAGCGAAGAACTAATCATGGTTCTTTTTCCTTCTGTTTGCCCTCGTGCAGTCCGACTATGTTCAGCATGCTCAAGCTCGCCAAGGAGGCCAGCAGGCGGGAATATCATGGTTTCTTCTTGTTCACCCGTCTTATACATCACTATTTTTATTTCTTATCTCAATTGTATGCTTACCAAAAAAATAAGAATTGATTCAACATTGAACTAACCATGGTTGTTCTTTTTTCCTACTTTTCGCGCTCGCGCAGTTTGACTACCTCATCCCACCGATGGGGATGGACAAGTGCAGCGCGAATGGACAAGTGTAGCGCGAACAGCGTGGACAGCGACAACGTACACAAGGCGGGCATGATGATGAACGTGTTTCCCATCAGTGTGTACGCATCGGAGACATTGGGGTGTGCGACGACCATGTCCACAGATGGTTGATGAGCAAGATGCTCGGGCGTATTGGAAATTCACCGCTGATTAGGTTCAACACATACACATGCGGCGCGTGCGCCGTGTCGTGCACGCTCAAGTGGGACATGGCCACTATCATGGAGTATAAGGGTCTACCCCTGCAGCAGGTCGTCGACTACTATGTCAGGGGCACGATGCAGAATATCCAAAGACAACTATTATCAATAATTAGCTAATATAAACTATTTACAAATCTTTACTAATGTTTACAAAATAGCATATCCCTATATCATTGTTTTTTAGGAAAAAATGGCATATTAGTATTGACACATCGTGTATCCATAGGAAGTCTCGTAATTGATTAATAACATCTTGTTGACCACAGGTGTAGCTATTAGACAATATATGGGTTTGATATATGAACATGTATGGTGTTTAGTTGCTTCTTCTACTTTGTTCTAATTGATGAATAAAAAATGAATGAGTCTTTTCTCCTTTTCCTCCTGTCGGGAGAGCACATCTTATGAAATGATCCAAAATTAATTACTACTAATGCTTTTATCAGCGGTGTTCGTCCGTCGCAACGCACGAGCAACTAACTAGTAACTAATAAGTTGAATCTGCTCTAGATGTCTATGTATGTACCAACGCATGTCTATTCACATTCAGAGTAAAATAAGAACATCATGATATAATTTATCCCATCCATATCATAATATATGCATAATTATACTATGTGCATCATCTTGAAGTTGAGGTGCCATTTGGTTCACGAAATATAACGTAAATGGTATTGATAATGATTGACACTTGAGTACTAGTGATAGTAAATTTGAATAAACCGATATCCATTTCTAATATAATATTCAATTACGATTAGACTTAAATAAATATGATTTTTATACTAATACGTGAACCAAATGACACGGTAGGGACTAGGGAGTTTGTGCCCCAGGAGCGTCTCTCTGTACGCGGCTTCTTTTAGCGCTGAGTTTCGTCAGTCACAATCTGTTTGCTATGTAATTAACCTGTGAACTTCCTGGGGATCTTTGTGAGGCTTTTCTTGCAAGGATCATGTTGGTCCTGGTATGTGTTGTAACTCACCTTTTCTCTTAACCAAAAATGTGCTTAGGCACGGTTGCGAAAAGGTAAATCAGCATGTAGATTAAACCCTGCAAAAGCCTCACGTGAGAGAAAAAGAACAAGATGTAGCCAAGGACAACTTGCCGGAAGACAGGCACCGCACGGTATGGGCTCAAAATTCCAAACAGATTGCATATGCTCCCTTGTAACATGCATGCTCAAAATACCCGGCAAGTCATCCTTGGCTGCATCCCACTCTCTTTCTCGCTTCACGTAGGGCCGTTGGCAGTCACAACAAGCACCAAACTAAGGGCCACTGACAGTCACAACGGGCACCAAACTGAACTCTAGGGTGTGCACCACAGGAAGCCGATGCATGTGTGTGTATGCCTAGTCATTGGCTGCTACTACTTGAGACATGTGAGGCTCAGTTATCTATCTATATGACTCTATGCTTGTTTTCTGTATGACTTGCTGAGCCTTCTAGCTTGCTATATATATAGACTTCCAGAAGTACTTGATGGAGATCTGATCTCCTCTTTTGCCATGAACTTTGTCAAAGTAGATGCCTTCTCTATTTTATTGAGGTGTTAGGTCTGATATGGCTAGATATTTTGACCATTTACACGCAGCTCAGTGAAGTTAATTTACTAGTACTAGTAGCATGCTATAGGTATGCGTAACAACACAAGTTAATTTCACTTTCAATTTTCTCCAGGTGGTTAATTGCATAGGTTATGAAGTTGTTTCTTGTAATCATATTCAAAGGTACTGTTGGCGTCGATCCGGACGTCAATCACTGCGATGAGAACCGGCAGTGGTGCTCTCTGCTGAAGCGCGGATGGTCCATGACCTGACGTAGAAGCTAGGGTTCCTGCCTGACAAACTGGACGGTCCGCACGTGTGCAGGGGCGACGGAGTTCGCTGATGGTGTCTGAATCTCGCTCCCGGGAGGGACCCCGTCGGAGAAGAGAGATCCTAGGGTGTGTCTTGGGATCAGCAGGCCACCCAAGACATCTCTTAACGACGTAGAGCCAGAGTGATGTGATGATTAGAGAGAGAGGAATCTAAGTTATTGTCTTCTCCTAAGGCAAAAGGTAAAGAGCGAAAGGTAATTTGATTGATTAATAGATTGTTGGTTCTTTAATAAGCCGCACACCTTCAAATATATAAGGGGAAGGTCTGGATCCATTCCTAGGCGTTCTCCAACAGCTCCCGCGGGATTAGAGCACTAAACACGCGAGGAGATAGAAGTTTTAACCGCCTGATTCGATCTAGTCGCGAACTGTCTGCACCTACGGGCAGACCGTACGCAGGCCGGACCGTCCGACCGTGCTCAGTGCCATAAATAGTGCTCAACAGGTACATGAAAGGTTAAGAGAATCTTAGAGCCAATTTAGTTGAGATTTTTTATGATTTCCTAAAGTTAATACTGATTTAGAATTTTAAGAAACACCAAAGCATTCACAATATTGTAAAAACTAATTTTAAATAGTTTATAAATACTAGGGAGTAGGAAGCCAATACAAGAAAATCTTAGTAAATTTTAACAATATATACCTATACTTTTAACAATATAATCGGAAGGCAGCATATACCTCTTATCGCATTTTCTCTGTCTACCTCTTATCTCATTTTCAAACCAAAAGAATAGGCAGCACTATAGTAAGATTTTCTTGGCCGAAAGCTTTTTAGTAAGATTTGATGCTCTCCTCCCATTGCGTTATCCCTATTTTTTCTGTCAGTCATTTATGATTCATGAGTGGGTATTTCGGTCACCAAGCGATTGACTATGAGCCTATGAAAGTGTATATCGTTTTCCCTTTCCAAATTTTGAATTAATCTGTCTCCTGGAGAGAACATTCCTTCATCCCTGGATTCACCTTCCATAGACCATGATGTGGTGGGGGAAATCATTACAGATAGCCTTTTACTTTCTCCTCGTTGCTGACCATTGATTTTTTTTACAAAATTTTCATGTACAGGTATGACTAGAGGATAAAATATGCAAGATATCTTCGACCTACTTCAGACAAGAGAAGGCATAACATTGACTTGAATCATTGCAGGTTGTCAAAATAATGGAAGGTATAGTAATGATACTTGCAAGATGGCCCATTAGATTGTATTGGACCACATGACCAGAACAAATTCTGTGTCCTAGAATGGCAATTCGACACGTCTAAACAATGCCATACCTTTTTTTCAAGGAGAGGGACACACAGAGAGAAAGAGAATAATACTATCATGTCCTTTTGCTGAAGGAAAGGTGCTGTGGCTGGTCGCTCTTGGTCAACTATGGAAGTCATTTTTGATGGAGCAATATAGAGAGCAGAAGAGGTTCTACATATGGTTTTCATCAACTTAGAGGATGCTTATGACAAAATACCAAAGAACGTTACGTGGTGGTCTTTCAACAAATATAAAGTTCTAACAAAACATGTTGGACTCGTTAAGGACATACATAAAGTTCTAAAGAAATACAATGAACTCATTAAAGACATATAATAATGTTTGTAACTAGTGTTCGAACAAGTGGTGAGGACATAGATGACTTTCTGATTAGAACATTACTACATAAAAGGCCAGCTTTGAGCTCGCCTTGGTGATGGATGAGGTCTCCGAAGACATATAAGGGGATATCCCTTTGTATATGCCTTTTACAAACGATGTAGTGCTAGTTGATGAAAGTCGGATAGAAGTAAATATGAAACTGGAGTTGTGGTAGGAGACTCTAGAGTCCAAAGATTTTAGACTTAGTAGAACTAAAACCGAATACATGAGAAGTGACTTCGGCACTACTATACATGAGAAAGGAGATGCTTGTTCGAAAGGCTAAGTAGTGTTTAGAAAGCATATATTTCGATATTTAGGATCAGTGCTACATATCAATGAAGATATTTATGAAGATGTTAGCTATAGATTCAAAGTATGTTGGAGAAAGTGGCATCAAGTATCTGACGTTTCATGTGACAAGTGGTTACCACAAAAGCTAAAAAGACAAATTTTATAGAGCGACGATCAGATCTGCTATGTTGTATGATGCAGAATATTGACCTACAAAAAGATGCCTTGTTCAAATAGTTAAGTGTATATTGCGTTAGATTATGGTCATACAAGAAGGAATTGCGTCTAGAACGATATATACATGATAGGCTAGGGTAGCACCAATTGAAAAAACCTTGTCCAACGCCAATTGAAATGATTTGAACATATCCAACAGAGACCTCTAGCTACACTAGTTCGCAGTGGATCGTAAGGCACAATAGTAATAGCAAGAGAGACATGAAAATATCGAAGTTGATATGAGAAGATACAGTAAAAGGAGAATTAAAAAGTTGGAATATGCACGAAGATTTAGTCTTGAATATGAGCGAATGAAAAAGCTATCCACGTGTCTAAACTTTGATTTGTAGCTTCTGTTGTGTTTCAACTCTAGCGTACCCAAAATTTGCTTCGGAGTAAAAGGTTTTGTTCTTCTTTGAGAATTTTATCCAGTTAACCTTTGTTTTTGTATGATTCCTGTCATTCTAGTTCTTCCATTACCTGTATTTTTAGTTCTCAGGAAATGTCTGAATTAAATTCTTGAAGTAAACCAAATACGAGGAAAAGATGATCCGTCTACAAATGTTCCTGTTCTATTTTTTTTGAAACGAACCGGATAGAAGAGCTATTGATTATATTGATAAAAAGGAAGGTCCAAAATAAGTAAACAACAACCTACAACAAAAATTGCTGTTCTATGAAACATCAGTTTTCAGTTCTGGAGATGCCTAAATTTTTTATGAGGTGTACGTAGAAGTGACAACTGACAATGCCTGAAGGTACCTCACTACTTATGCATTTTACCATCATGATGTACAGTTGTAGTCCCAGCAAGTAGTAGTGAAAACATGGTTGAATCTACTAGAAGGTAGTGGTGCAAACCTACTAGATGACTTGTACTGGATTGAACATTCCTGTGTATTAATAGTGGTTTCTAAACAACATGTATTGTTTTTTTGTTGTAAACATAACTGTCTCATCTGACCTGGAAATAGATCCTATGTATCATTCCTACTTCACAAGTTTGTCCAGGACGTTTCATTTACTTCTCATTTGCAGCTTTGTACAAAGACAGCTTCATTTTATACTTGAAACTAGGGTGATGCATCCTATAAAGCTTATGTGGAAATATGGTTCAAGAGAACTTGTGCCACAAGCTCTGCTCAAGGCACCAGCTATTTGAGTTGACAAACTCATTTGGAGGGGGGGGGGGGGGGGGGGGGGAGAAAGCTTTCAATCTGATCAATGGCTTGAAGCTCAAGGCCAAATGTCAGCCGCGCAACTGGTCACCTCGTTGGACTTTCGGTTATCCAGACTCTCTATGCTTGCAGTGCTCTGTACTGGTGAGTTCTGTACTCGTGTACCTGCGGTTGGACCCCTGAACGCATCACTCCCTAGTAAATCCAACCCTGTGAGCACATTCAAAGCTTGGCACATCTTCCTTGAGTTCACGTATGGTGCCAGGCCAAGGTCGCCTAGGCCACACGATACAGCACTTCTCGCTACCATATCCTCTGCCATCTTTACCTGCAAATTCAAACGGGTTGGTTACTGTTAGAGAGCTGCAACGTTTGTGATCTTCCAGTGGTTGTGGCAGCTGTGAGAAGCGAACTGGTCACCTTGATTCTTAACGCTTCTACATCGGATTTGAGGATTCTGTTGTCTGTGACTGCAGTACTGAACTGTTGGTTGGCATCTGAAAGTTGCTGGAATAGTGTTGCGTTTTCACCTTTGAGTCGTTCAACCTGATTACGAGGGAACATGTCAGTGCGCATCCTACAAACTCGCAGTATACATCCTTGGTTGGAAGTCATTCCTGGCCAGGTGAGTGAGGTGGTTATGGTACCTGTGACTCAAGGTCAGACAACTGTGCCTGTTTCCTCCTCCTAGACCGCCGCGCAGACTCCCTGTTGGACACCATCCTGAAATTTACAAGAGCAATGCATCCCACAACAAAAAGTGACCTCTCTGCTCAGACATTTGTTGGAAACTTGGATAATTTTGACACAGGCTTGATCTATTCGTACCTTCTTATTCGCTTCGTCTCAATGGATCTGTTACCTCGCTCGTATGGAACTCCCTCTACCTCATACAGCGATTCGCTGTCGGAGTCTGACTCGCTTTCAAGAGCATGATTCGCTGAGGTGGTTAGCCCGGGGCTAGCTGTGACCAGTGCAATACGGCAGGTGAGCAATAGTTGACATGAGTCTAATTTGGAAGTTTTTTTTTAAAAAACCTGCATAGTTTGGATGTGATAGTAGTACTCTAAATCGGTTCGGCTAGCTGTTAACATATATTCAAATAGGCATGTTTAGCAGGCAGGAATTTCTCTAGAAGTTTGCACAAATGAAAACACTGATCTGTTAAAAACGCAATAGGATTCATGTGCAAACTGTCATAAATAGTTGATGGTTGTGGTGTCACATAATATCTGATCAACAGTTGATCACAATTACTTTACCCTTTGTACAGAGGTCACAGCATTTGACGACACAGTTAAATTTCAGTTTGTATAGATTGCAGGAGCAGGGCAGTATCATGTTTGGCGCTTACCGGATATGGACGCCGCCTGCGACATGACTGGGTTCAGCGTGCGGACGTTCCCGTACCACCAACTGCCTCCATCCATGGTGTCCTGCTCGGGCGCGAGAAGATCCTTCGTTAATGAAATCACAAGTAAGCGTAGCGAACTCTACCTATCTTCTTTGTATAAGCACAGATGCATTTTCAGTTGCGAGAGTTGCCGCTGTTGCTGCAATCACATTGCTCGTGGTTGGCAGTGCTCACCGAGTCGGCGAAACCGAAGCCGGGTGAGAAGACGCCGCTCCCTCCAGGGTCGCTTGATCCACCGCACCCCGGACTGCTACCCCCGGCGGCGGCGCGGGCGTCCTCGCCGCTCTCCCGGATGAACGCCTCCAGCTCCAGCTCCGACGCGCACTTCTTCATTCCGGCCTGCCAGTGGACCAACTCTCGACGCAGACCGCACCTGTGCCTCCCGTCCCTGCGTGGTGGTGTCGTCTCGTCTCGCCGGCCGGCGTGCGGACCTGCTTTTGAAGGGCGGGGGCGGGGCGCGGACAGAAATCCGGTGGTACGTGGAAAGGTTGGTTGGGGTGCTGGGGATAAACCGCCTCGTCAAATGGATGGTGACGCGGGATGACTCGGATCCGCGTCGGCCTTGGCGAGGCAACGACGCCGATGCGGGGGCACGCGCGTGCCCGCCGACATGGGGGTCCCGCGTCCGGTGGGCCGTGGCTGTCACGGTGCGGGGTTCAGGTCGGGTGGGACGAGGCGGCGGCGACTGTCATGACGACCAGACCAGCGGCGCGCGGCCGTCCGCGCGAATCTCGCGATGAAAGCGAGGGAGGCGCGTCCGAGTCGGCACGGGGCTCGGGATCCGCCTCGTGGGCCTGGGGGCCCGCCCGCCGTGTCCGGGCGGCCACACGATCCGTGGCCCGGTGAGTGGGCGATGATGTGGCGCGGGTTGACCCGGGAAGGGACTGAACGCAGTCGTGGAGCTGCGTCGGACTGGACAGCGGCTGCCGGGCTTTTCGAAGCCATCCAGCTCCGTGACTGATACAGACATACAGTCATACAGGATCGGTGGACGGTGGTACATATGCAATTATGGATGCAGATGTTTCACACCCGGTATCCATTAGTGTTACAGATATGCATATTCATATTTGATTTAAATATAAATATTAAATAAAATGTATTCGTTCGCTTGGTTTTAATCCGTACCAGCTTCTACTACTTCTACAGTATTTTATCTCTATAGATTGCAGCTGCATCAGTCTAAATAGCTAGCTTTAGTCTGAAGCCAACATTCTTATTTTAAAACCATCTAAATCATATAATTATGACTACTAACTATAATACTAAAATTTTTTTTAATATGACATATGTGTTGGCGCCGATCTGGGAAGTGCCATCACTAGGGGTGTACCGTCTGGCGGTGCCCTCTGCGGCGGCGCGGACGATCCACGACCTAGGCGCAGGAGCGACGCCTTCCTTGCGTCGCACCGGACGGTCCGCGCACAGGACCGGACGGTCCGCAGTGGCGCAGGGTCGTCTTCCTCCTCGCCGGAATCTAGATCTCGCCCCCTAAAGGAGAAATCTTAGAGCGCTCCGGGTCGATAGGTCACCCGTGGCGTCCCCAGACAACGTGGAGCCACCTAGGAATTAAGAGATCAATTTGAGGAAGAGGCCTTGGGTGGATAACTAGATCTTGCCCTCCGGGAGGGGTAAGATCCTAGAGTCGTCTTGGGGTCGGCATGAAAGTGCATTCATCCCTTTTTTGAGTTTTGGTGATTTGGATGACAACACATTTAAAGGACTAACAAGTTTGCTAAGTGTTGAACAGGAAATTCAGTATGATGAACATACTTGAATAGTGTATAATGATAAGTGAACAAAGGTTCAACACAAGGTTAAATAACCAGTGAGACAATGCAAATGGATATAATATGGTCTCTATATTGGTTTAAATATATGGACAAGACCTGAGAAATCACTATGCATAAATATGATCAGAATAGAGGTTGAAGTGATTAAGAGGATTGGTCAAGCCAAAGTGAATAAGATATGAGGAATCGTGAATTGGCTTGACCATATTACTACCAGTCCATATATGCTTCTATGAGAATCAAACTAGAGCTTGATTGATCTTAACAGTTATATCTAGAAGACATTCAAGCAAGGTTCACAATATTGAAGAAATGATTTTCTCAATGGATGCTCAATATGATGTGACTCAATAATGGCTTGATAGGGTGAAGATAGCAAGGAAAGGGCTTCGAGGAACTAAGCGAAGGTGAAGGCCAAGCGACGACTTGTGGACCGAGGTGAAGCAGAGAGTACTTGCACTAAGTCGATGAACTAATCAGCTATGAAGAGTTATAACATGTTGATGCATCAGTGAGGTGACTTGAAGCCATGATTTGAACTCATACATGGTGATATGGTATAAGTCACAGGGTTTGATTTGTGTTTGCTTCAAAAGGTGATACAAAGATGTTTGTGATCCTTATGAAGCAACGACTATGGAGAAATCACACATGAGACGCCAATTACTCAAGGAGTTTACTTAAATATATTTTATTTAACTTGAATATAGGAATCGTCGTACTATAAAGGGGGATCCAAAAAGAAGGTTGGTGTTTGCCAAAGCTCAAGCCTCTATATTCAAAAGCTATTTTTTGAAAACCAAAAATCTCTTTAAAATTCTATGGTAGATCGTGGTTAAGTTTGAGAAACCTAGAGTGTTCTTGTTGAAAACCAGTTGAGCTTCTTCAGCTGCAGCTGAGCTTTTCAGCTGAGCTGAACTTCAACTGAGTTGAGCTTCTTTAGCTGCAGCTGAGCTGAACTTCAGCTGAGTTGAACTTTCTCAACTCCAGCTGAACTTCAACTTCAACTGGGCTCCAGGCAGGTTGAACCGGGGTCCAGGGCAAGTTCAACCAGGGTCCAGAGAGGTTCAACCGGGGTCCAAGAAAAGTTCAGCTGGGGGTTTTTCCCCGGACCTCACTGGTCAATACCGGCTGAACCAGTCCTAGGGGCGGTTCAACCGGTGTTAGGGTCACCTGACCGGTTTGACCTCCTGACTGGCAGACTGACTGTCAGTTTGACCCCTAGGCGGTTGAACCAGCGGTTCAACCGGTGTCAGGACCTGTTTTTGCAGTCTGACCTGCAGTCTGCCAGTCTGACTGTCAGCCTGCCCCAGGCGGTTGAACCAGTCCTCCACAGCCAAAATTAGTCCAACGACTAGTTTTGAAGCCCCACCTATATATACTCACTCCTACCTCTCTCCCCACACAAGAGCACGATTTGAACTCCATTTCCAACTTGAGAAACACCTCCCACTCTCTCTCACACATCTCTTGCCTCTCCCATTTCAAATCTTTGGAGAGAAATCTTTGAGTGAGTTTGAGAGCTGCGGTTTTTGTGCTTCATCTCCAAATCTCTCTTGCTCTTCTTCATTCGAGCTTTGGTACTACATCGAGTTCTTTGTGGGTTCATTACTCTTGGAGCTTCTAGCTCCTAGACGACTAGGTGTGTCTTGTGAGTCTCCAAATCTTGTGGAAGACCACAAGAAAGTTTGTATTACCCGCTCGTTTGAGAAAAGATTAGTATGTGAGCTTGACCTTTGTGGTCGGCAAAGGGAGGATTAGGGTTAAAAGAGACCCGGCTCTTTGTGGGTGCCTCAACGAGGAAGTAGGGCACCTTGGTGGTGTGACCGAACCTCGGGATAAATCTTGTGTCTCTTGTGTTCTTGCTCATTGTGTTTGTTTGTGTTCTTCGTTCTCTCACCCTTCCATGGAAGATTTGTTCATATCTTTTTGGTGTGTGGATTTTGAGAAGTGCCCTTCTTAGATCTACTACTTTGAACCCTGTGGATCATTTAGAACATCTCATTTCCAAAGTTAACTAGGTGGATTTTGAGATCAATTCAGTTTTATATCTCATTCTTTAGTTGAGCTCGTGCAAACCGGTTGAATCGGTTTTGACACCTGTTGAACTGGTTTTACCCAGTTCGTTTCTAGTTTTTGTTGAAAAAGTTTTAACTTGCTTATTCACCCCCCTCTAGGCAACTTTCATGGCAGGCCACCCAAGACGGATATAGACGACGTAGAGTCGAATAGGGGTGGACGTGGATATGCGGAAGACTACAACTAGAACTACGCTACATCTACTCCTAGGGCAGGAAATGTAAATAAAGTAGTAGATTCGATTGGAATGTGTTCGGGGGTTCTCAATCAGCCGTACCCCTTTATATTTATAGGGGAGGAGGTCTAGACCTGTTCCTAGGAGATAGCCAACAACTCCCACGTGATTAGATGGATAACCATGCACGAGGTAAGGATAATCACCTGAGTTGATCTGATCACGGGGCCATGGACAGTCCGAGCCCTCGGGCCAGACCGTCCGCCACTTTTGGTGCTCAACACATACCCCCTGCCTTTTGGTGGAGCTTGGCGAACCAAAAGTGAAAGGGAAATAGACTTAATCATTTCCTATAATCGATTTTGGTGGTTGACGTCCATCATAAACCACATGGACTAATTAGTTTGCCTAGATGTCATTTATCTCAGGTGCATAAGGTTCAACACAAACCAAGAAAGAAATTCTGTTGGGGACTCAAATTAATTTGGAGCAAAGGACTTGAAGAAGTGCTGCCAATGGCGCACCGGACACTGTTCGGTGCACTAGGCCGAACTCCACTCAATAGCTCACTCTCGGGTTTCTCTAGGGCTCGCTCCGCTAAAATTCACCGGACTGTCCGGTGAGCCAACGGAGCAACGGCTACCTAGCGTCAATGGTCGACTGCCGAAAGTGAAAAGTGATGAACAGTGTGCGGTAGAAGTCAGAGCACACCAGACATGTCCGGTGTGGCACCGGACTGTCCAGTGCACCCGTTCCAACGGTCAAGTCGCTCCAAACCCAACGAGCATGCTGACGTGGCACGCACCGGACAGTGAACAGTAGATGTCCGGTGCACCGATGGACTGTCTGGTGTGCCCGTCGCCAGCAAATTCAGCCAACGACTAGGAAGTGGTTGGAGGCTATGAATACCCCCAACCACCTCCTTCAATGGCATCCAAGTTTTCTGAAGTTCTCATTCAAAACAAGAGCAATAGCATTCATTCCAAGACACATTATAAAGATCAAATCCTATCCAAGTCTCAAAATCAACTCAATCGTTTAGTGGCTTGAGAGAGAGGGTTTTGTGTTCATTTGTTGCTCTTGTCGCTTGGATTGCTTTCTCCTTCCCCATTCTTATTCTTCTAAGTGCTTGTAAAGCTAGTAAGAGACACCTAAGTGTGTGGTGGTCCTTGCGGGGTCTTAGTGACCTAATTGATTAAGGACAAGGCTCATTCGGTCTAAGTGGTCATTTGAGAGAGAGAAAGGGTTGGAATAGACCTGGCCTTTGTGGCCTCCTCAACAGGGACTAGGTTTTTTTGGAATCGAACCTCGGTGAAACAAATCATCGTGTTCACTTTTGTTGATTTCCATTTGATTTATTTTCCCTCTTTCCTCTCTCTAAAGTTTCCTTGCTAATATTGATTTGAGTTTGCTCCCAAACGTCATCTGCATCTATTGAGCAACTCTTAGCAAGAGAAACAATCTTCCGCACTCGGATTTAATTCTAATGCTAACCCTAGCCTTAGTGCAAGTTTAAGTTTACAAATTTTAGGTTTCGCCTATTCACCCCCCCTCTAGGCGACTTTCAATTGGTACCAGAGCCAGTGCTTCATTAAGAGTCTAACAAACTCGAAGTGATGTCTGGAGATCACGCCAAGAGGGAGATCGTCACAGGTGACAAGCCCATGGGCTCGAGAAAGACTCTATCAAGGGAGTCCAGCGATAAGTACATGGAAGAATTCTCTTCCTCCATCAAGTCACATAGGAAGGGTGACAAGAAGAAAAAGAAAATGAAGAAGGTGGTCTACTACGAGACCGACTCTTCATCACCTTCCACATTCGGCGCCGAGTCTACAACTTCAACGCGCCACGAGCGTAAGAAGTATAGTAAGATGCCTCTACGCTATCCTCACATTACTAAACGCGCTCCTCTACTTTCCGTACTCCTAGGCAAACCACCATATTTTGATGGTAAAGATTATTGCATGTGGAGTGATAAAATGAGGCATCATCTAACCTCACTCCACGAAAGCATATGGGATATTATTGAGTTTGGAGTGCAGGCACCACAAGTGGGCGACGAGGATTATGACTCAGACGAGGCCGCCCAAATTAGACATTTTAACTCCCAAGCAACTTCTATACTCCTCGCCTCCTTGTGTCGAGAGGAGTATAATAAGGTGCAAGGGTTAAAAATGCCAAAGAAATTTGGGACGTCCTCAAAACGGCACACGAAGGGGACGAGGTGACAAAGATCACCAAGCAGGAGACGATCAAGGGCGAGCTCGGTCGATTAGTACTCAACAAAGGGGAAGAGCCGCAAGCCATGTACAACCGGCTTAAAACAATGGTCAATCAAGTGCGCAACCTCGGGAGCACCAAGTGGGATGACCATGAAATGGTCAAGGTTATTCTTAGATCTCTTGTTTTTCGTTATCCCACTCAAGTGCAACTAATTCGTGGAGATCTAAGATATAAACAGATGTCTCCTAAGGAAGTGATTGACAAGTTTGTGAGCTTTGAACTTATGATCAAAGGCTCCAAACACATTGTCAACTTGGAGCAAGGCGCCACCTCCACACCCGAGGTGCAACCCGTTGCATTCAAGGCAACAGGAGAAAAGAAGGAGTCTATGCCAAGTAGACTTCCAGTCAACATCTCCAAGCTCGACAACGAGGAGATGGCTCTTACCATTAAGGGCTTTTGACAAATCCTCAAACAAAGAAGGGAGAAGGACTACAAGCCCCGCTCCAAAAGGTTGTGCTACAGGTGTGGTAAGCCTGGTCACTTTATAGCTAAATGTCCATATACAAGTGACAGTGACAGGGACGATGACAAGAAGGGGAAGAAAAAGATGGAGAAGAAGAAGTATTACAAGAAGAAGGGTGACGAGGCGCACATGGGGCGGGAATGGGACTCCGACGAGAGCTCCACCGACTCCTCCAACGAGGATGTCGCCAACATCGCCATAAACAAGGACTCCTCTTCCCCAACGTCGGCCACAAGTGTCTCATGGCTAAGGACGACAAGAAAAAAAGGTACATTCTAGAGTTACCCCCAAATAGACTACATCTGATGATGAGGGTAGCTCTAGTGATAATGAAGATGATTTAATTTATCTCTTTGCCAACCTTAACATGGACCAAAAAATTAAATGAATTAATAGAAACCATTAACGAGAAGGATGATCTCTTGGAATGCCAAGAGGACTTGCTCGTTAAGGAAAATAAAAAATTTGTTAAGTTGAAAAATGCTTATGCTCTAGAAGTAGAAAAATGTGAAAACTTAACTAAGGAGCTTAGCATTTGCAACGATTCAATTTCATGTCTTAGAGATGAGAATGCTAATCTAAATGCTAAGATTGATGAATTGAATGTTTCCAAACCCTCCACATCTACTGCTGAGCATGTTACTATTTGCACTAGATGTAGAGATGTTAATGTTGAAGCTATTGATGATCACCTTGCCATGATTAAACAACAAAATGATCACATAGCTAAATTAACTACTAAAATTGCTGAGCATGAGCTAGAAAATGAAAAATTTAAATTTGATAGAAGCATGCTCTATAATGGGAGACACCCTGGCATTAAGGATGGTATTGGCTTCCAACAAGGGAGCCAAAGCAACATCAAACTTAATGCCTCCAAGAAACTATCTAATTTTGTTAAGGGTAAGGCTCCCATGGTTCAGGATAGAGAAGGCTACATTTTATATCCTGCAAACTATCCTGAGCATAAGATTAGGAAAATTCATGCTAGAAAACCTCATAATGTTTCTCATCATGCCTTTATGTATAGAAATGAGGCTTATAGCTCTAGACATTCAACTCATATCAAAATGCCTAAAAAGAAAACTCCTAATGCATCAAATGAGCATAATATTTCATTTAAGACTTTTGATGCTTTTTATGTACTAACTAACAAATCAGGCAAATTAGTTGTCAAATATGTTAGGGGCAAACACAAGAGCCCCAAGACTTGTGTTTGGGTACCCAAGGTGCTTGTTTCTAATGTAAAAGGAGCCAAGACCGTTTGGGTACCTAAGAACAAGGCCTAAATTTGTTTTATAGGTTTATGCATCTAGTGGATGAAGTTGGATAATCGATAGCGGGTGCACAAACCACATGTCAGGGGAGAAAAGGATGTTCTCCTCATATGAGAAAAATGAAGATCCCCAAAGAGCTATCACATTTGGGGATGGAAATCAAGGTTTGGTCAAAGGTTTGGGTAAAATTGCTATATCCTCTAACCATTCCATTTCTAATGTTTTTCTCGTAAATTCTTTAGATTGCAATTTGTTTTCTGTTTCTCAATTATGTAAAATGAGCTACAACTGTCTTTTTACTGACATAAGTGTTACTGTCTTTAGAAGAAGTGATGATTCAATAGAATTTAAGGGAGTGTTAGATGGTCAGCTATATTTAGTTGATTTTAATGATAATAAGGCTGAACTAGACACTTGCTTAATTGCTAAGACTAATATGGGTTGGCTCTGGCATTGCCGACTTGCCCATGTTGGGATGAAGAATCTTCACAAGCTTTAAAGGGAGAACACATTTTAGGACTAACAAATGTTCATTTTGAGAAAGACAGGATTTGTAGCGCATGCCAAGCAGGGAAGCAAGTTGAAGTCCATCATCCACACAAGAACATCATGGCAACCGACAGGCCGCTTGAGCTACTCCACATGGATTTATTCGGCCTGATAGCTTACATAAGCATCGACGGGAGTAAGTACTGTCTAGTTATTGTGGATGATTATTCTCGCTTCACTTGGGTATTCTTTTTGTAGGAAAAATCTCAAACCCAAGAGATTCTAAATAGATTCTTGAGATGAGCTCAAAATGAGTTCGGATTGAGAATCAAAAAGATTAGAAGCGACAATGGAACAGAGTTCAAGAATTCACAAATTGAAGGATTTCTTGAGGAGGAGGGCATCAAGCATGAGTTTTCTTCTCCCTACACACCTCAACAAAATGGTGTGGTGGAGAGGAAGAATAGAACTCTATTGGATATGGCAAGAACCATGCTTGATGAGTACAAGACACCGGACCAGTTTTGTGCGGAGGCGATTAACATCGCCTGCTACTCCATCAACCGTCTATATCTACACCGAATCCTCAAGAAAACATCATATGAACTCCTCACCGGTAAAAAGCCCAATGTTTCTTATTTTAGAGTTTTTGGGAGAAAATGCTTTATTCTCATTAAAAGAGGTAGAAATTCTAAATTTGCTCCTAAAATAGTATAAGGCTTTTTACTTGGTTATGACTCAAACACATGGCCATATAGAGTCTTCAACAAGTCCATTGGATTAGTTGAAGTTTCTTGTGACATTGTGTTTGATGAGACTAATGGCTCTCAAGTAGAGCAAGTTAATCTTGATGAACTAGATGATGAAGAGGCTCCATGCGTCGCATTAAGGAACATGTTCATTAGGGATATGTGTCCAAAAGAATCCGAAGAGCCTCCACAAGCACAAGATCAACCATCATCTTTCATTCAAGCATCTCCACCAACTCAAGATGAGGATGAGGCTCAAGAAGAAGAGGATGAAGATCAAGACGATGAGCCACCTCAAGAGGACATTAATCAAGGGGGAGATAAAGATAATGAAGACAAGGAAGATGATCAAGAGATTCGGGATCAAAGACCGCCACACCCAAGAGTCCACCAAGCAATTCAAAGAGATCACCCCGTCAACTCCATACTTGGTGACATCCACAAGGGGGTAACCACTAGATCTCGAGTTGCTCATTTTTGTGAACATTACTCTTTTGTGTCCTCTATTGAGCCATAAAGGGTAGAGGATGCATGAAGAGATCTGGATTGGGTGGTGGCTATGCAAGAGGAGCTCAACAACTTCACGAGGAATGAGGTATGGCATTTAGTTCCACGTCCTAACCAAAATGTTGTAGGTACCAAGTGGGTATTCCGCAACAATCAAGATGAGTATGGTGTGGTGATAAGGAACAAATCCCGACTTGTTGCAAAAAGGTTATTCACAAGTCAAAGGTTTAGATTTTGATGAAACCTATGCACCCATAGCTAGGCTTGAGTCAATTCGTATATTACTTGCCTATGCTATTTATCATGGCTTTAAGCTTTATCAAATGGACGTGAAAAGTGACTTCCTCATTGGCCCTATCACGGAAGAGGTCTATGTTGAGCAACCTCCCAGCTTTGAAGACAGTGAGTATCCTAACTATGTTTATAAGCTCTCAAAGGCGCTTTATGGGCTCAAGCAAGCCCCAAGAGCATGGTATGAATGCCCGAGAGACTTCCTTATCACTAATGGCTTCAAAGTTGGTAGAGCTGACCCTACTCTCTTCACTAAAACAATTGCAAAATACTTGTTTATTGTCACACCAAGTTCTGGGGCAAAACCGAATGCATAGCATATGTGTGCCAAGATCCATTTTTCACACATATGTTGACGTCACAAGTGTAGTATATCAAAAGACAATGCAATAAAGGCATAAAGAGAGTAGAGTAGTCTTTATTACAACATCCAGACAATAGTATCTTAAACAGTATCATCAAAGTAAAGCGGAAATAACATGGGTAATCTCCCACAGGAAGATGGCAGGCGCATCGTTAGACTCAGTATTCATCAAATTCTCCATCAAGGTCTTCTTCATCACCCTCTGATCAAAATATTATCAAGGGTGAGCTCACTTATGGTCAGGGCTCAGCAAGTGGGGTAAAAATTTATGCAAGTTTAACAAGGTGAGGCTAAGGTTAAGCGGTAAGCATTTTAGTTGGTCAATATTTTATTAGCAACACCTGTCTTACTAATATGTGTGTATCCCAATTAAACAAAGGTATAAGAGTATAACAAAAACACTTAAGTGAAACCACTTAAGAACACCATTGGTAGATCATCATATCTTGATTTATTCCATCTTTAAGTTCAATTATCATGTGAGGGTCCAGGTTTGCTCTTAACCGTGAGCATGACTGAGATATCAGTTTTACACTCTACAGAGGTGGTACAACTTTACCCACAAGCCGTGTATCCTATCTAGCCTAGGTTGTACAGACCCTTAAACACTGCCGAGGTGAATGGCTAGGGATCCACTATGAGGTTTTCACATAATACACTTAATACAAAGCAACCTGCTAAGGTTTCCAAGTCGGTGTGGAGTCCCTCTGAGCGAGGTACCTTAGCCAAGAATACGTCCCCATGTTAACATGAGCTGCCACCACTACCGCTCCCCCTCTTGCCCATATTTCAGGTAAGGTTGCTAGGTACTAAGCGCATTAAGCTAATTACCAAAGCCAGAGCCATGATAGCACTCGTGGTTGCACTATTATCCTGGGTGGTCACTCCATGTTCCATTTAATATGAAATAATCTTGTTTAACCATTGGGTTAACACCATAATACAAATTTCATTTCCAGAAAATTAATATCAATAATGAGTAACATCATAATTATCAAGTTGAGCGGTAGCACAAATTCGTAAAGCATAGTATTTTCCAAGGGTAATCAAGGAATAAAGTTGGTAAATCTAGGAAATCCTTAATTAGGCAAATCCCATCAAATTATGCAATATATCCAAAAAGTAAACATTGTTATATGCATTAATTGGGTACAAATAGAATATGCAGAGGGAGAATCCACTTGCCTTGCTCGAAAGTGTCCTGTGGGTCGTCCTCGAACGAGTTTAGTTCGTCTACCCCACATTTAACTTCTAGCATCGATTTGCGTATCGTACATACAAAAAGAATACATACACCAAATAAATAAACATACACCATTACATACACATTCATGCATCACACAATTATCCTCATAAATACGTCTTAAATCGTGAATACTTATTAATCCATTATGCTCATTAATGTGAGTCGATATTGGTGAAAATATGAGTAGGTGGCTATAACACTAGTTTTATCTAGTATAATATGTATTAACATTCTTTAGGAAAAATAAATGCTAGTTATTTTCTTTATTACTAGTAATAGACTTATAAGTTTTATTCCTTTTATTTTCTAAATAGAAATTATGCGTATAGCTAAAAATTATTTATTTATGATTCTTCTAACATTAATATTCTAAGAATTAATGCAAATCACTAATTGGACTTTAATAACATATTCCTAGTTATGATGACATAAACAAGTATTTTACTAATTCTAATTAATTTAGTGCTATACTTATGAGCACATGTATTTTGACTAGTAAAAATCTATTTTCATCTGACCGGAAACACGTGGTCTAGTATTTTCTTCTACTTCTTCATCTCAATAAATTTACACTTAAAATACTACTAACAATTATCGTTCCATACGCTAAAGCGAAGTTAAATTTGTAAACGTTTTCTAGTATGAAAATCATCGAGGTAGTGAATAGTGACAGTATTCATTTTTAAAATTATAAAATCATACACATATCCGAAATATTGTTGTGGGGTTCGATTTTGTCTACACGTATACATTGGAATCTCTTTTCGATAATCTCTAAACTGAAAATCCCGAAATTAATTAAATTTACAAACAAGGGACTAAATCGCAAATTTGCCTTCTTCTACCTTGGAGCTCTTGCTCAAACGCAGGGAACTCGACGAGCAGGGAGCACGGTGGGTCGATCGCGGCAAGGGAGCAGGGCAGGGCGGTCTCGGCATCGGGTGGCCGGGGATGGGCGTGGCGAGGTCCGGCCTGACGACGAGTTCCGGCGATGGTGTGGGCACGGTCTACAGCGAGTTCACGAGCGAGAGAGAGAGAGAGGGTGAGTTCGGGGAGAGGGAGATGTCGACTTTTATAGAGAGAGGAGAGGGGGTGGGAGAGGGCACCGGGGAGAGGAAGAAACGACCGGTATTAGCGCCATTGATGGCCGTTACGGCAGAGGTTTCCTCATTGATGGAGAATAAGAGGTGGGGGAGAGAGAGGAGACGAGGAGGCGCGACCGTTTCCGGCTTGGGGTCGGGCGCGAGCCAGGCGGCTCGTACGTTGAGGCGGCTCGGCCACTGGGCGGTCGGGCACGGCCAGGACGTGGCGCCGGCACTCTTGTGCGCCCGCCTGAGCGCGCGCGGTGGCGGCGGCTCGGCGCGCAGCCGGCTGCGAGGAGGCGGGGCGCCCGCGGGTGGGGCCTACATGACACGGGGAGGGGGGGAAGGAACCCCCCCGGCAGCGTGGCGTTGGTGGGCCTCGGCTGGGCCATTTGGCCTGGCCGAGCGCTAGGGTTTGGGTTTTTTTCTATTTCAAAATATAAATAAATATATTTTAAAACTTCTAAAAATTCATGGTATTTATACCAAAATAGTTTATAAACAAAATATTAATTTGCGAACCATTATTATTATATTATTTAATTAGATTATTATTAAGAAGGAAATTCTACTAAACATCCAAAATCAAACATGAACAAACCCAAAATTATTCTAGATGCAAATAAAAATCAAACATTAGAAATAAAATTTATTACCATATTAATAAACTAAATGCATTATTTTAGTTGATGGTTTTTATAGTGTTACAAACCTACCCCTCTTAAAATAATCTCGTCCTCGAGATTAAGGAACTTCCGAGAATAACTGGGGGAATTCTGCCCTGAGTTCATCTTCTATTTCCCAAGTGGCCTCATCTTCCGAATTATGACTCCACTGAACTTTGCACATGTTAATAACTTTACTTCGTGGAATTATGCGAGATTTTCCAAAATTCTGACAGGGTACTCCGAATAAGTCAAATTATCATTAACATTCAGTTCTTCCATAGTAACTATTCCTCCGGTACTCTTAAGCACTTCTTGAGTTGTGACACGTGAAATACGTCATGCACATCCGACAAACTATCGGGTAGCTCTAACTGGTACGCTACTTCACCTTTTCTTTCCAAAATTTTGAATGGGCCAATGTAGCGAGGATATAATTTTCCCTTAACCTTAAATCTTTTCATTCCTCTCATTGGTGAAACTTTAAGGTATACGAAGACTCCTACTTCAAATATCAACTCTATTCTTCTATTATCAGCATAACTTTTCTGTCTCGACTGTGCTGTCTTCAGATTCTCTCTGATAATTTGCACTTGTTTTTCTGCTTCTTGGAGATTTTCTGGACCAAATACTTGAGTTTCTCCGGTCTGATTCCAATAAAGCGATGTTCTACACTTTCGTCCATAAAGTGCTTCAAATGGTGCCATTTTTAGACTTGGTTGATAACTATTGTTATACGAGAATTCTGCATAAGGCAAACTTTTATCCTAGCTTCTACCATGCTTTAGAGCACAAGCTCTTAGCATATCTTCCAACACTTGGTTTGTTCTTTCCGTTTGCCCATCCGTTTGTGGATGATAAGCTGAACTAAAGTTTAGCTTGGTATCCATGGACTCATGTAGTCTTTTCCAAAAGGACGAGGTAAACTGGGTTCCTCGATCTGATATGATCTTCTTTGGTACTCCATGCAGACACACAATCCTTGACATGTATAACTCTGCTAACTGGGCTCTCGAGTAAGTTGTCTTCATAGGTATAAAATGTGCCACTTTAGTCAACCTGTCTACTATGACCCTGTCGGAGAGAAAATCCTCCAGCCGGGTGGCGGAATGCACCCGCCCTAATCCTAAGATGAGGAGGGGGCCTTAGCGGTTTGCCTGTTATGTGGATTGGTGGATGAACACACGAGGACACGATGGATTAGAGTGGTTCAGGCCGCCAGAGCGTAAAACCCTACCTCCACTGTGTGTATGTTGTATTGAGTATGAGAGTCTATGCGTGTGAGTGTGTGAGCTTGTGTAAAAACCTTGTGAGCTTAGAGAACTTGTCCCTGTAACGTTGTGTGCCTTCCCTTTTATAGTTTAAGGGAGGCACATACAAGGATGCCGAGCCCCGACATGTGGGCCTAGGAGCATAATGGATGGAACACATTATGTGGACAATTAATACTAATAACACCTGAGTAATCACCGGGCGCCATGATGGCCGCAGTCCACGCAGCATTGATAAGCGGGAACCGTTTTCTTGGTAACGTGCGAGTAATGATGAGCATGCCGCCTGCCACTGGAATGGACAGGCACTCATCTTATCCGCAATAAATGCAGGGGCGGTGTAGCCCAGAGGCTTTACACCAGGCTCCATCCGTTGGCTTACGTCACGTGCAGTAGTACACGTGGCCGCATTGGGTCTCCGCTTGAGCGGGGAGCAGGAGTGTATGCAGACAGGTCTGGGTCTGGACACGTGTCGGCACCGGACCCTCGCCTGGGTCTTGTTCCAGGCCCGAGTATGTTCTGTCCTGGAACCTTGGGACCCCATTGTGGGCGGCCCGGACCCCATACGAGGGGGGGGGGGGGTCCGGATCCCATTCCAGGGGTCCGGCTTGCATATGTGGAGGTCCTGGACCAACCCAGGAGGTCCGGACTATATATTTAGGGGTCCGGCGCTCTCCCATGGGGTTCTGGACTTACTGTTGATGCCTTGGAATGTATCACCTTCTCTGGACACGTGGCGGCTCCGGACCTACCCATGTGGTGGAGTCGGGTGCTGCTGTGGACCCAGAGTAATCGCCCGAGACTAGGGCGAGTCATGGCCTGGTCCCACACATAGCACCTTTACCACGCGACTAAGAGATAGCCACGTGGGCACTGCGTCTTTATACAGTAGTAAGGGGTACCCTAGTTTCAGGGTACCGACAGTGGCCCCCGGGCCCGCCTCAGGGGAGGATGCGAGCCTGCAGGTGGGGCCAAAGCTTGTACTTCGCCTCAACATGGCATGACCGGTGATTGGGGCACCATCTTAGCACGCCTGCTGACGCGCCGCATTAATTCAGCGCATCTATCGCCACGCGCGCTGTCAATCTGCCTTCGGTCACGTCAACTGCCATATCTGTCCCCGTGGCCGACTAATCCACGACCCCCACGTCTGGCGGTTTCGTCGGGCCATGCGCGGGGTGCCTCGTTGCCGCCGTCTTGGTTAAAAATATTCTTCCGCAGCGACCCTGAGGCGGCACGCGATCGTGTGCGGTGGTTCGCACTTTTCACACTCGAAGTCTGGCACACAATCCGTATGACTTGTGGGCCCAGGCCCCCGTGTCATAGACTGTGTTGTCTTGGTCCTTGGTGCCCATCCGGCGAGATCTCTTGCGGCGATTGAGGGGCGCGCGGAAGGGTTTCCTTGAGTGAGGACTCTAGTTTCCTTGAAAAAGTGTTCACCTCTGCGTGTAGCAGTTACCCTTTCGCATTCTCTCCCAATCGCTTGCGCCCCCTTTGCCTTCGTGCTTCTTCGTTCCACGCCCGCGCCGCCGGCTGTGCCCTTTTGCCTTCGCGCTCCTCAGTTTTACGCTCGCGCCGCCGTAGTTGCCATGGCTTCACTAGCTCATCCCGACCGCTTCCAGTCTGAGGCGGCGCTCAACCTGGTGCGTGACCTGCTTGGGTGGAGCGCGCCAGGGCTCACCGGAAGAATTCGCGCCAGTGCGGCTCCCCTCGGCGACCTTGCCATCGGGGAGTTCGTTTTGTTCGTCTCCTACATCTCCTGCGGGTTGGCACTGCCGATCTCGCCTTTCTTCCTGCTGATGTTGGAGGAGTTTGGGCTCCAGCTTCAGCACTGTCGGTACCCTGAAACTAGGGTACCCCTTACTACTGTATAAAGACGCAGTGCCCACGCGGCTATCTCTTAGTCGTGTGGTAAAGGTGTTGTGTGTGGGACCAGGCCACGACTCGCCCCAGTCTCGGGCGACTACTCTAGGTCCACAACAGCACCCGACTCCACCACATGGGCAGGTCCGGAGCCGCCACATGTCCAGAGAAGGTGATATACTCCAAGGTATCAACAGTAAGTCCGGACCCCCATGGGAGAGCGCTGGACCCCTGTATATACAGTCTGGACCTCCAAGGTTGGTCCAGGACCTCCACGTGTGCAAGCCGGACCCCTGGAATGGGATCCAGACCCTTCTGTATGGGGTCCGGGCCACCCACAATGGGGTCCCAAGGTTCTAGGGCAGAACATACTCAGACCTGGAGCAAGACCCAGGCGGGGCTCCGGTGCCGACACGTGCCCAAACCCGGACCTGTCTGCATACACTCCTGCTCCCCGCTCAGGCGGAGACTCGATGCGGCCACGTGGACTACTGCACGTGATGTAAGCCAACGGATGGAGTCTGGCGTAAAGCCTCTGGGCTACACTGCCTTTGCATTTATTGCGTATAAGACGAGTGCCTGTCCATTCCAGTGGAAGGCGGCGTGCTCATCATTACTCGCACGTTACCAAGAAAACGGTCACCGCTTATCAATACTACATGGACTGCGACCATCATGGCGCCCTGTGATTACTCATGTGTTATTAGTATTAATTATCCACATAATGTGCTCCATCCATTATGCTCCTAGGCCCACATGTCAAGGCTCAACATCCTTGTATGTGCCTCCCTTAAACTATAAAAGGGAAGGCACACAACGTTACAGGGACAAGTTCTCTAGGCTCTCAAGCTCTCTAGACTCACAAGCACTCAGGCTTACACACTCAATACAGCATACACAGTGGAGGTAGGGTTTTACGCTCCGGCGGCCTAAACCACTATAATCCCTTGTGTGCTCCTGTGTTCATCCCGATTCCACACAGCAGGCAAAACGCTTAAGCCCCCTCCTCATCTTAGGATTAGGGCGGGTGCATTGCACCACCCGGCCGGAGAATTTTCTCTCCGACATTTGGCACGCCAGGTAGGGGGTTTGGCATTAGGTTTTTGCTTGTTTTCCTGCTCAACACGATGGTTCAGATCGTCGAGCACCGCAGCCTGTCTCCTGAGAATTTCCTGATGGAGGAGGAGGTTGCGTCTTCCATGCCACGGGGCTCCAACCGCCTTACGCCTGTTGCTGCTGTTGTGCATGCTGCACGGCAGCACACTCCCGCACAGTCATCCTGGGCTCCGTCAAGGGCTGCCCCTGGTGCGCTGTCTGCAGCCAGGGAGTTGCTGCGCCACCCTCCGAGCTCCACGACCTCGCCGGGGGCCATGAAGCAGTGGCGTGACGATGTCGATCGTCTCCTTGGCATGGCGCATTCTGGCTCTACCAGACCCAGGCCTCGGTCATTCCGGCGTCAACGTAAGGCGTCGGCGTCGGTGCGCTCACCCTCGGTGAAGGCTGCACCAACTGAGGACCTGTGGGCGGAACTCAACCGCTGGCGTGCGGGCGAGGATGCCCCAATTTCTCTGGAGAGACCTAAGGATCTGCGGACAGAACTCAACCGCAGGCGCGCGGGCGAGGATGCATGAGTCTCTCTGGAGAGGGCGCGTGAGCGCCGACTAAACTTCAAGGGTCGCAACCTCGACCAGGACTTCCCTCCACTCGCACCACAAACTCCAAGGGGTGCCCGAACCCACACGAGTGTCCCATTGGTCGGCGTGGGCTGTGCCGCACTGGTGGACCACCTCCGCGCGGCGACTTGGCCGTCCAAGTTTTGGCCGCACCTGCCAGAGAAGTACGACGGTACATCAAACCCGTTGGAATTTTTGCAGGTTTATGTCACCGCCATTATGACAGCTGGCGGAGACACCGCTGTGATGGCAAGTTATTTCTATGTAGCCTTGATCGGGTCGGCCCGGACCTAGCTCATGAACTTGACCCCGGGATCCATCTACTCCTGGGAGGAGCTCTGTGCACGGTTCACAGCGAACTTTGCTAGTGCTTATTGAAAGTCGCCTAGAGGGGGGTTGAATAGGCATAATCTGAAAATTATAAACTTTAAGCATAACTACAAGCCGGGGTTAGCGTTAGAAATAAAATCGAGTCCGAAAGAGAGGGCGAAAACAAATCATAAGCAAATGAAGAGTGTGACACGGTGATTTGTTTTACCGAGGTTTGGTTCTTGCAAACCTACTCCCCGTTGAGGTGGTCACAAATACCAGGTCTCTTTCAACCCTTTCCCTCTCTCAAACGGTCACCTAGACCGAGTGAGCTTCTCTTCTCAATCAATTGGGACACTAAGTCCCCACAAGGACCACCACACAATTGGTGTCTCTTGCTTTGATTACAATGACTTGGGAACAAGAAATGAGGAAGAAGAAAAGCGATCCAAGCACAAGAGCTCAAATGAACACGACAAAGCTCTCTCTTCTAGTCACTATTGCTTTGAGTGGAATTGGGACTTGGAGAGATTTTGATTCACTCTAATTGTGTCTTGTATTGAATGCTATAGCTCTTGTATTGAATGTGTTGGCTGAAAACTTGGATGCCTTGAAGTGTGGTGGTTGGGGGGTATTTATAGCCCCAACCACCAAAGTGGCGGTTGGGAGGGTCTGCTGTCGTATGGCACACCGGACAGTCTAGTGCGCCACCGGACACTGTCCGGTGCGCCAGCCACGTCACCCAATCGTTAGGGTTCGATCGTTGGAGCTCTAACATGTGGGGCCACCGAACAGTCCGGTGGTGCACCGGACAGTCACTGTTCACTGTCCGGTGCGCCTTCTGCGCCTGCTTTGACTTCTACGCGTGCAGTTGCACTGTTCACTGTAGACTTTTGCAGACGACCGTTGGCAAAGTTAGCCGTTGCTCCGCTGGCACATCGGACAGTCCGGTGTTACACCGGATAGTCCGATGAATTATAGCGGAGTGGCTCCCCAAATTCCCGAAGCTAGCAAGTTTTAGTTGATCCACCCTGGTGCACCGGACATTGTCCGGTGGCACACCGGACAGTCCGGTGCGCCAGACCAGGGCAGCCTTCGGTTGTCTTTTGCTCTTTTTATT
This sequence comes from Zea luxurians, assembly GCA_029449295.1. Lineage (NCBI taxonomy): Eukaryota > Viridiplantae > Streptophyta > Magnoliopsida > Poales > Poaceae > Zea > Zea luxurians. Next base: position 85,135,193 of record JAOPSE010000008.1, on the reverse strand, counting down.
TGAACCCTTTCTTGGACTTTTTATTGGTTTGTGTTGAACCTTTGGCACCTATAGAACTCATAATCTAGAGCAAACTAGTTAGTCCAATTATTTGTGTTGGGCAATTCAACCACCAAAATTATTTAGGAAAAGGTTTGACCCTATTTCCCTTTCAATCTCCCCCTTTTTGGTGATTGATGCCAACACAAATCAAAGCAAATATAGAAGTGCAGAATTGAACTAGTTTGCATAAGGTAAGTGCAAAGGTTGCTTGGAATGAAACCAATAATTATTTCTACTAGATATGCATGGATGGTTTTCTTCTTATTTAAAATTTTGGACCACGCTTGCAGCACAAGTTTTGTTTTACTAATTCTTTTCAAAACTTTTTACAAATAATCAAAGGTATATGAATAAGATTAAAAGAAGCATTTTCAAGATTTAAAATTTTCTCCCCTGTTTCAAATGCTTTTCCTTTGACTTAAACAAAACTCCCCCTCAATGAATTTCTCCTCTTAGTGTTCAAAAAGGTTTTACTAATTTTTGAAGATACTTTCTCCCCTTTTTAAAACACATTAAGATATCAATTTGAAAACTTCATTTTTAAAATTCGATGGTGGTGCGGTCCTTTTGCTTTGGGCTAATACTTTCTCCCCCTTTGGCATGAATCGCTAAAAACGGATACTTGTGAGTGAAATATAAGCCCTTTTACTTTCTCCCAATGGTAATCAAATAAATATGAGTGAAGATTATACCAAAGTGGAGAAATGGCGGAATACCGGCAAAGAAGAGATAATACCGATGGAGTTGAGTGGAAGTGTTGTCTTTGCCGAATACTCCATTTCCCTTTCAATTCTATGACTAAGCATAAGATTACACTTGAAAACATTTTAGTCATAGACATAAAAGAGATATGATCAAAGGTATATAAATGAGCTATGTGCAAAGTATCAATCAAAATTCCGAGAATCAAGAATGTTTAGCTCATTCCTAAGTTTGGTAAAAGTTTTCTCATCTAATGGTTTGGTAAAGATATCGGCCAATTGATCTTTGGTGTTAATATAGGCTATCTCGATATCCCCTCTTTGTTGGTGATCTCTCAAAAAGTGGTACCGAATGGCTATGTGCTTAGTGCGGCTATGTTCAACGGGATTATCCGCCATGCAGATTGCACTCTCATTATCACATAGGAGAGGGACTTTGCTAAATTTGTAGCCATTGTCCCTATGGGTTTGCCTCATCTAAAGCAATTGCGCGCAACAATGGCCTGCGGCAATGTACTCGGCTTCGGCGGTAGAAAGAGATACTGAGTTTTGTTTCTTTGAAGCCCAAGACACCAGTGATCTCCCTAGAAACTGACAAGTCCCTGATGTGCTCTTCCTATCAATTTTACACCCTGCCCAATCAGCATCAGAATAACCTAATAAATCAAACGAGGATCCCTTGGGGTACCAAAAGCCAAACTTAGGTGTATGAACTAAATATCTCAAGATTCTCTTCATGGCCCTAAGGTGAACTTCCTTAGGATCGGCTTGGAACCTTGCACACATGCATACGGAAAGCATAATATCCGGTCGAGATGCACATAAATAGAGTAAAGATCCTATCATCGACCGATATACCTTTTGATCTACGGATTTACCTCCCATGTCGAGGTCGAGATGCCCATTGGTTCCCATGGGTGTCTTGATGGGCTTGGCATCCTTCATTCCAAACTTGGTGAGTATATCTTGAATGTACTTCGTTTGGCTAATGAAGGTGCCCTCTTGGAGTTGCTTCACTTGAAATCCTAGAAAATACTTCAACTCCCCCATCATAGACATCTCGAATTTTTGAACCATGATCCTACTAAACTCTTCACAAGTATATTTGTTAGTAGACCCAAATATGATATCATCAACATAAATTTGGCATACAAACAAATCATTTGCAATAATTTTAGTAAAGAGAGTAGGATCGGCTTTGCTGACTTTGAAGCCATTAGTGATAAGAAAATCTCTTAGGCATTCATACCATGCTCTTGGGGCTTGCTTGAGCCCATAAAGCGCCTTAGAGAGTTTATATACATGGTTAGGATACTCACTATCTTCAAAGCCTGGAGGTTGCTCAACATAGACCTCTTCCTTGATTGGTCCATTGAGGAAGGCACTCTTCATGCCCATTTGATAGAGCTTAAAGCCATGGTAAGTAGCATAGGCAAGTAATATACGAATTGACTCAAGCCTAGCTACGGGTGCATAGGTTTCACCAAAATCCAAACCTTCGACTTGTGAATAACCCTTGGCCACAAGTCGTGCTTTGTTCCTTGTCACCACACCATGCTCATCTTGCTTGTTGCGGAATACCCACTTGGTTCCTACAACATTTTGGTTAGGACGTGGAACTAAATGCCATACCTCATTCCTCGTGAAGTTGTTGAGCTCCTCTTGCATCGCCAACACCCAATCCGAATCTTTAAGTGCATCCTCTACCCTGTGTGGCTCAATAGAGGAAACAAAAGAGTAATGTTCACAAAAATGAGTGACTCGAGATTGAGTGGTTACCCCCTTATGAATATCGCCGAGGATGGTGTTCACGGGGTGATCTCTTTGAATCGCCTGGTGGACTCTTGGGTGTGGCGGTCTTGGATCTTGTTCATCTTCCTTGTCTTGATCATTGTCATATCCCCCTTGATCATTGCCCTCCTCTTGAGGTGGCTCATCCTCTTGATCTTCATTTTCATCATCTTGAGCTTGATCCTCATCTTGAGTTGGTGGAGATGCTTGTGTGGAAGATGATTGATCTTGTGCTTGTGGAGGCTCTTCGGATTCCTTAGGACACACATCCCCAATGGACATGTTCCTTAGCGCGACGCATGGAGCCTCTTCATCATCTAGCTCATCAAGATCAACTTGCTCTACTTGAGAGCCGTTAGTCTCATCAAACACAATGTCACAAGAAACTTCAACAAGTCCAGTGGACTTATTAAAGGCTCTATATGCCCTTGTGTTTGAATAATAACCAAGTAAAAAGCCTTCTACAGCCTTAGGAGCAAATTTAGATTTTCTACCTCTTTTAACAAGAATAAAACATTTGCTACCAAAGACTCTAAAATATGAAACATTGGGCTTTTTACCGGTGAGGAGTTCATATGATGTCTTCCTGAGGATTCAGTGAAGGTATAACCGGTTGATGGAGTAGCAGGCAGTGTTAATCGCCTCGGCCCAAAACCGGTCCGGTGTCTTGTACTCATCAAGCATGGTCCTTGCCATGTCCAATAGAGTTCTATTCTTCCTCTCCACTACACCATTTTGTTGTGGTGTGTAGGGAGAAGAGAACTCATGCTTGATGCCCTCCTCAAGGAAGCCTTCAATTTGAGAGTTCTTGAACTCTGTTCCATTGTCGCTTCTTATCTTTTTGATCTTTAAGCCGAACTCATTTTGAGCCCGTCTCAAGAATCCCTTTAAGGTCTCTTGGGTTTGAGATTTTTCCTACAAAAAGAACACCCAAGTGAAGCGAGAATAATCATCCACAATAACTAGATAGTACTTACTCCCGCCGATGCTTATGTAAGCTATTGGGCCAAATAGGTCCATGTGGAGTAGCTCAAGCGGCCTGTCGGTCGTCATGATGTTCTTGTGTGGATGATGAACACCAACTTGCTTCCCTGCTTGACATGTGCTACAAATCCTGTCTTTCTCAAAATAAACATTTGTTAGTCCCAAAATGTGCTCTCCCTTTATAAGCTTATGAAGATTCTTCATCCCAACGTGGGCTAGTCGGCGATGCCAGAGCCAACCCATATTAGTCTTAGCAATTAAGCAAGTGTCGAGTTCAGCTCTATTGAAATAAACTAAGTATAACTGACCCTCTAACACTCCCTTAAAAGCTATTGAATCATCACTTCTTCTAAAGACAGTAACACCTATATCCGTAAAAAGACAGTTGTAACCCATTTTACATAATTGAGAAACTGAAAGCAAGTTATAATCTAAAGAATCTACAAGAAAAACATTGGAAATAGAATGGTCAGGTGATATAGCAATTTTACCAAGTCCTTTGACCAAACCTTGATTTCCATCCCCGAATGTGATAGCTCTTTGGGGATCTTGGTTTTTCTCATAGGAGGAGAACATTCTTTTCTCCCCAGTCATGTGGTTTGTGCACCCGCTATCAATGATCCAACTTGAGCCCCCGGATGCATAAACCTACAAAACAAATTTAGGCCTTGTTCTTAGGTACCCAAATGGTCTTGGGTCCTTTTACATTAGAAACAAGCACCTTGGGTACCCAAACACAAGTCTTTGACCCCTCGTGTTTGCCCCCAACATATTTGGCAACTACTTTGCCTGATTTGTTAGTGAGCACATATGAAGCATCAAAAGTCTTAGATGAAATGTTATGATCATTTGATGCAATAGGAGATTTCTTTTTAGGCATTTTAACATGAGTAGAATGCCTAGAGCTAGAAGCCTTATTCTTATAAATAAAAGTATGGTGAGAAACAGAATGAGTTTTCTTAGCATGAATTCTCCTAATCTTGTCCTCAGGATAACCAGGAGGATACAAAATATAGCCCTCGTTATCCTAAGGCATGGGAGCCTTGCCCTTAACAAAGTTAGACAATCTCTTAGGGGCATTAAGCTTGACATTGCCTCCCTGTTAGAAGCCAATGCCATCCTTAATGCCAGGGTGTCTCCCATTATAAAGCATACTACGAGCAAATTTAAATTTCTCATTTTCTAATTCATGCTCGGCAATTTTAGCATCTAATTTTGCTATATGATCATTTTGTTGTTTAATCATAGCAATGTGATCATGGATAGCATCAATATTAACATCTCTACATCTAGTGCAAATAGAAACATGACTGACAGTGGATGTAGAGGGTTTGCAAGCATTTAATTCATCAATCTTAGTATGTAAAATAACATTCTCATTTCTAAGATTGAAAATAGAAACATTGCAAACATCTAATTCCTTAGCCTTAGCAATTAATTTTTTATTCTCACTCTTAAGGCTAGCAAGAGAGGCATTCAATTTATCAATCTTAGCAATCAAACTAGCATTATCATTTCTAAGATTGGTAATTGAATCATCACATACATTTGATTTCTCAACCTTAGCAATTAATTTAGCATTTTCATTTCTAAGGTTAGAAATAGTGTCATGGCAAATGCTAAGCTCCCTAGTTAATTTTTCACTATTTTCTACCTCTTGAGCATAAGCATTTTTAACCTTAACATGCTTCTTATTTTCCTTAATAAGGAAGTCCTCTTGGCTATCCAAGAGTTCACCCTTCTCATGAATAGCACTAATCAATTCATTCAGTTTTTCTTTTTGTTGCATGTTTAGGTTGGCAAAAAGGGTGAGCAAGTTATCCTCATTATCACTAGAATTATACTCATCACTAGAAGTTGCATAATTAGTGGAGGATCTAGATTTTGCCTTCTTCTTGCCGTCCTTTGCCATGACACACTTGTGGCCGACGTTGGGGAAGAGGAGGCCCTTATTGATGGCGATGTTGGCGGCGTCCTCATCATCGGAGGAGTCGGTGGAGTTCTCGTCGGAGTCTCACTCCCAGCAAACATGGGCATTGCCACCCTTCTTCTTGTAGTACCTCTTCTTCTCCTTCTTCTTCCCCCTCTTCTCGTCGCCCCTGTCACTGTCACTAGAAATAGGACATTTTGCTATGAAGTGACCAGGCTTACCAAACTTGTAGCAAACCTTCTTGGAACGGGGCTTGTAATCTTTCCCCTTCCTTTGCTTGAGGATTTGGCGAAAGCTCTTGATGATGAGCGCCATTTCCTCATTGTCGAGCTTGGAGGCATCGATGGGAAGTCTACTTGATGTAGACTCTTCTTTCTTCTCCTCCGTTGCCTTGAATGCGACGGGTTGTACCTCGGGTACAGAGGAGGCGCCTTGCTCGATGATCTTCTTGGAGCCTTTGATCATCAATTAAAAGCTCACAAATTTTCCTATCACTTCCTCGGGAGACATTAGTTTGTATCTAGGATCACCACAAATTAATTGAACTTGAGTGGGATTAAGAAATACGAGTGATCTAAGAATAACGTTGACCATTTCATGGTCATCCCATTTGGTGCTCCCGAGGTTGCGCACTTGGTTCACCAAGGTCTTTAGCCAGTTGTACATGGCTTGTGGGTCTTCTCCTTGGTTGAGCATGAACCGACCAAGCTCCCCCTCGATTGTTTCCCTCTTGGTGATCTTGGTCACCTCATCTCCTTCGTGCGCGGTCTTGAGCACGTCCCAAATCTCCTTGGCGCTCTTCAACCCTTGCACCTTATTATACTCCTCTCGACTTAGAGATGTGAGGAGTATAGTGGTGGCTTGGGAGTTGCAGTGCCGGATTTGGGCAACCTCGTCCGAGTCATAGTCTTCATCCCCTACGGATGGTACCTGTACTCCAAACTCAACAACATCCCAAATGCTAGTGTGGAGTGAGGTTAGATGGTGCCTCATTTTGTCACTCCACATATTATAATCTTCACCATAAAAAACGGGTGGTTTGCCTAATGGGACAGAAAGTAAAGGAGTACATTTGGAAATGCGAGGATAGCGTAGGGGGATCTTACTAAACTTCTTACGCTCATGACGCTTAGAAGTGACGGACGGTGCGTCGGAGCCGGAGGTGGATGGCAATGAAGAGTCGGTCTCGTAGTAGACCACTTTCTTCATCTTCTTCTTCTTGTCGCCACTCCGATGCGACTTGACGTGTGGAGGGGATTCCTCCTTGTGCTTGGTGCCGGACTCCTTTGATGGAGCCTTCCCGTGGCTTGTAGCGGGCTTCTCGCCGGTCACCATCTCCTTCTTGGTGTGATCTCCCGACATCACTTCGAGTGGTTAGGCTCTAATGAAGTACCAGGCTCCGATACAAATTGAAAGTCACCTAGAGGGGGGTGAATAGGCGTAATCTAAAAATTATAAACTTTAAGCACAACTACAAGCCGGGGTTAGCGTTAGAAATAAAATCGAGTCCGAAAGAGAGGGCGAAAACAAATCACAAGCAAATGAAGAGTGTGACACGGTGATTTGTTTTACTGAGGTTCAGTTCTTGCAAACCTACTCCCCGTTGAGGTGGTCACAAAGACTGGGTCTCTTTCAACCCTTTCCTTCTCTCAAACGGTCACCTAGACCGAGTGAGCTTCTCTTCTCAATCAATTGGGACACTAAGTCCCCACAAGGACCACCACACAATTGGTGTCTCTTGCTTTGATTACAATGACTTGGGAACAAGAAATGAGGAAGAAGAAAAGCGATCCAAGCGCAAGAGCTCAAATGAACACGACAAAGCTCTCTCTTCTAGTCACTATTGCTTTGAGTGGAATTGGGACTTGGAGAGATTTTGATTCACTCTAATTGTGTCTTGTATTGAATGCTATAGCTCTTGTATTGAATGTGTTGGCTGAAAACTTAGATGCCTTGAAGTGTGGTGGTTGGGGGGTATTTATAGCCCCAACCACCAAAGTGGCCGTTGGGAGGGGCTGCTGTCGTATGGCGCACCGGACACTGTTGTGACGGAACCTCCCAAGTCATTAGGCCCACCTACAGTTGTCCTTGTCCAACAGACCTTAGACAATCCTGCAGGTGCCCCTGAATCACTTGACAAGTTCGGTATCTGCTTTCTTTACCTTTCCCAAGAGCGTTTCACCCGTCACACAGACATTATAACACATCGGAGATACGAAAATACGGAAGCAATTACCATAACTTACCTTATATTAAAAGTAAGAAAGAGTTATAATATTACAGACCAGAAACAAATATAGGAGTGCTGAGTATTATTATTACAAACCATGGGAGGCAAAAACCCCTCCCGATAAGTATTAAACAAAATTTTTATGGAGGATCCTTTCCTCCTGCAGCTTTAGTCTTGATTCTCTTCCTTTGGTACCACCTTTGAACAGAAGCAACAAAAGTTTGTTGCTTCTTCACCTAAAACAACATGGGACAAAGCCCTGAGTATGGAATTACTCAGCAAGTCTTACCTGACTAAAGAAAAGACTCTCAAGGGTATGCTGGCTAGAGGGAGTCAAGGTAAGGCTTATCAATAATCAATGACTCTGTTTGCAGAAATGCTTACTAAGAGTGGATCCTTAAAAATCCAGTTTTATTTGTCCGGTTAAGTAAAAATTACCTGTAGCTAGGGTGCTGTCTACCCTAATTCAATCACTTGACCTATACTAGCCAATTTCTTAACAACCCTTCATCTTCACTGGATTGCTACGTGTAAGTCAGTGACCAAGTCTTCATATCCGCGAAGTTACGGTGATCCGAATCGATTATACTCAGCTGAGGATCTCCAATCACACGACATATGTAGCACTTAACCCTTGGATATGTCAACTCGCCACCGGGGTTCTTAAGACCAGATCAGGTTCACGCCAACCGAGAGCACAGATACACCACCGTTCAGCCTCTTGCCACGGAGGGTACACGCTACTCTCGCCATCTCTCCACTCCCATTGCGTGGTATCTTATTCTGGTATTAGTCTGCCCGAGGCAAAGCTTACCCATGACGAGGCATGTGACCAGTTAAAGGGTCCTCGGTCAGCAGGCCTACATCGACACGGTCCTTAATCGACTCAGACGGAGACACTACACCGAGACTCTCTTCTCGTGCAAGTCACCCGCCTGGTCTCAGCTTAATCATTTCAAACCCAAAGTTTGGTACCTGGCAGAGGTACATCTTTTCCGATGTTGAACCCATCATGGCCATGATGGATCCACCATCAAGTTTTGTTTTTGAAAGCATCCCACCCACATTGCAACATCATCTTTTGAGAAAGCAAAACATTTTGTTTTTCTAAAGCAAAGCTAAGCATAAGAAAAACCTTTTTGTAAAACAGGGATTTAGGAAATAATCAAGTCCAAGGAAGGAGATGCAACAATAGTTTATCACACAACTCCTATCACCTAATGCATCAAGTAAGTGAGAAAGATTTTTAAAAAACAAGGAAGTGGCAAATGCACCGGGGCTTGCCTTGTGTTACTGGTGAATCAGGCTCTGTTCCGCAGATATCAAAATAAAAACAGTTGCCTGCCTGATGTTCCTCAGGTGGTGGTGGTGAAGTCTTCGCTTCTTCGACTTCTTCTTCTTCGTGTTCTAAATATAACCATACATAATAATGAATGCCCATGTAATGCTCATGAGAGTGCAAAGATAATAAAAGTTTATTATCTAAAGTCTTGAATACAACTTTCCTTCACGATTCTCCGAGAACTTAGGGTTTCTGGAGTCAATAGTGAAGTTCATAGGGCAGGGGGCTAGGGTTTTGGGTTCTAAGTATCAAACATGATCCAAATCATACCAAACTCTACCCAAGGCTTCTAAATATTATTTGAATTTTACCCTAAAAATTTAGTGAATTTTGGATTTATTATATATTCTCTAAAAATCCAGAAGCAAGGTCTTAGGCTATTTTAAATACTCTATAATTTCTTGTTTGGATTAAAAATCCTAAAATTATTTTTATTAAATTCTATGGAAAATTAGAAACCTAGCAAAAATTGGTTTGGTATTTTTATCATTTTTCTATAATTTTCTAGAATTGTTTTAGCTCTAGTAGAAAAGGAAAAAGAAAAACTATGAATAGTATTGGACCTAAACCAGCCCAGCCGGCCCAATCTGAACAGGAAATGGGGACGCGCTCGTGCGCGCGCGCCCACGTTGGTGGTTTGCACAAAAGCCCCTGATGACCTGAATATTGCGCTAAGAACCCCCGGCCACTATTCATTGTCTCACTGACAATTACACCGGGGTCCCCCGACTTCTATTCCTTCTCCAAACAGACCCAGGGTCCCAACGCGCTCGCCGTCGATCACCACGCGGCGTGGACTAGCCTAGACCGGCGACGACTTCCCTAACTAGCTACGGGGTGAGCACTACCGCTTCTAGGTGACCTAGTGTCACACCCGGGTTTCGGGGCACCAAGACCCGGGCGCGAACATAATCACCAGGTGTGCTAGGACCAAGTCTCACACATATGATGAATCATGGCACAGGATCGAATGTCACATCTTTGCTATATAATAGGAGTTCCATACAAAATAAATAAATAATTACATTATAAGGAGACAACGGTCCAGCAACCAAAAGTTGACTGGGAGACGACGGCCTAGACCTCTCACAAACTCGTCACAGCATCCTCCATGCGTCTCATCTAGCGGTACCAGTCATTGACCTGTGGGGGGGGTGAGATAGCAAGAGTGAGCTCACATACGTTCATAGCTCAACAAGTTGTGGGGAATAATGTGCATGAACTCGCTAAAGGTGGGAGCTCACGTGAAGTGTAAGGCTTACCAAAGAGGATGGTTAAAGCTGAGCATTGCTTTTAAAGTTGGTCAAAATTTTATTAGCAGTTACTAAGTATAAGTAAATACCAACCCAATTAAGTAGAAAACAAAAGTAACAACATCACCTGCGATGCAATGCATATGACAAATTGAATTTAGTTCCATAAATTAATCATGTGAGGGTCCAAGCTGCTCATGACCGTGAGCACGGCTAGTATACCAGTTTTACACTCTGCAGAGGTTGCGCATCTTTACCCACAAGTCATGTTACCCATCTGCCAAGGGATCGCGACTTCCCATACACCTCTACCGAGGAGGCGAGGCAGGGTAACACTACGAGGCCTTTACAAAGTTCCACTAGCTTCAGAAAACCCGCTACAGTTTATAGGAAGCTCCAATGCAGGGACCCCTCGCATGACCGCCATCGCAGCAAAATCATCCCAAGGACCTCCCTACACTGACCACTCCCCTACTGCCCTTGCCCCTTTCGGGTAAGGTAGTCTTCCACTAGCTTTCCTAATTAATCAGCCAAGGGCGTCCCATTAAACCCTTGTGGTAGCACTATTTTCTCGGGTGGTCGCTCCATGTTCCAATTAACATAATGATCTTATCATGAACAGTAAATAACAACTGATAACAAAAGTATGAATAATATGTATCTCAATGCCCAAATCCACATATAGCACTAGCAAGTACTACCCAGAAAGTTCAGTGGTAAACAAGGCATAAAGATAGTCAAACTAGGGTAACCTATTGGGTCCCATCAAAATTAACCTATGCAGATCATTATGATTAATCAGAACATGAGTGGGTAAAAAGAAGTGATCAAGGACACAACTTACCTGGGACTTGAGATTCCAGGTACCAACTTACTGTTCCAATGACTCGTAACCTCTCTGCTAGTCGTAGCAATACAGACAAACATGGCATAGGCAAAATTAACATCACACCAAGCATAAGAATGAACTGTGTAATAATAATCTACGCGTCGCTACAAGATCGTGGGTTCGAGAACCGCTAAATTCGGAGTTACGGTTATGAAGTTATGGTTTTCCGAAGATCCACTTGTTTAAATATAGAATAAACTAAGTGCAACATTTTAACCTATATTTCATGACAAAACAAAGTTACCAGATAACAATAAATATCATTGTGAGACTAATGCAAGTAAAATGGATCAAAACATAGTTACGGTTATTGGGTTACGAGTTTATAAAGATTTAATAGTGGTGTATAAAAGAAATTAAGTACAAAATTTTCAGTTTAGGTTTCATGACAAAATAAAGTTACTGGATGATAAACAATATTATTACAAGTCTAATGCAACTGAAATGAATTAATTTGGAGTTAAAATGGATTTAATACGAATTAAACAAGTTTCTTGATTTATTTTTAAACTAAAAATCCTTTTTTCTGAATTGTTTTATCCCTTTTATTCTCTGATTGGACTGGGGACACTATTTTGCGAAAGACTAGGGGTTGACGTATAAAATTCCATAGACTCAGTCCAACCCCGCAGTGGACCGCGGGTTGATTTATATTAACCCGAGGGACTCTTTTGAGAAGTTGCCACGTGAAGGGGTATGCAAGGATCACGGCTGTCCGATCAGAGAGCAAGCGCCAAGATCAAACAGCACATGACCGAACCGGTATTATATCGTGCCCATCGGATCTGGAATCGACGGTCCAGATTTTATGAAGCTCGAGTTACACTGAGCCGCCCGATCATACCCCTACGGTCCAGATCAAATCGCCCAGGGGAGTACGCAACGCTCGATCTGAGCCATCCATAATGTATCAACGGTCTATGGTCTGTCTTCTTTCCCTGCTACCCAGCCGACCCGAACTACGGTGGCGCGCACACGCCCACGGCGGAGTTTGCCGGTGAGCTACCCGATCCAATGTACTAGAGCACCAAAATCAAAACCGACTACAGCAACTTCATGCAGATGCGAAGTCGAGCAAATGTCACGAGTTCTCACCCTGGAGTACTGCCATGATCGTGTCCATCCATGGAGCAGCGCGGCAAGGCGGTACTGCCTGAGACCCGGTGAGGAATCGCCACCGCACCGAAGCCACCTGTGCGGAACTCTGGGCGGAACTCTGGTCTTCCCATGAGCAGTCGAGCGGGCTGCACTCGAGCGTGGGGAGCACTGGTGATGTCCCCAGGGTCGACCACCCGCCCACGACGGTGGCATCCCATCGTTCCGCCCGTGACGACCTTCATCTCGCCGTTCACGGCCGTCAGCTTCGTGCCCTTCTCGTGGTCAGGAATGAACTGCTGGAGGAAGAGAGGGGTGTGCAGGAGGCTTATATGCTTTGAGGGGGGGGGATCCGATCATGCTTGTTGGGTCACGGCGAGGAAATCGGCTAGGGAATCGCGTTCGGTTGGGGGTTGATATGGGGCAGGAGATGATCCTGTTGGCCGGGACCCACCGTCAGAGCCACAGCCGCGCTGAGAGCAAGGGGGAGTGAAGATGAATTGTGGGTCCTACTAGGCAGCCGCAAAGAGAGAAAAAGAAAACATGGGCTACACGGGAGAGACTATGGAGATGGGCTAGCGAGGAAGGGTTATGGGCCCAAATGCAGAGCTGACTTCCCCCATTCTTTTTTTATTCTGTTTTTTTTTCTAAATTCATAAGGCTCAATTGAATTTAAATTGCTAGTTTGAATTTCAAATAAAATTCCACTATGAATGATACTACATCCTTTTTGTAATAATTACTACTTATTTATTGTCAAAAATTATTAGCTATCCTCCCCCCTTTAACTCTATTTCTCCTATTTTATTTGATGCTCTAATTTGAATTCAAAGCTAGCCTTGTCTTAATTACAAATTTGGGTTTGATGCACAAACAAAAAGAAGTCTAGCATGATGCATGGGTTTATGTGTTTTTATTTGGTATTTATTTGAAATAAAAGGTGTCTCATGCTCACATCATCTCATCAAAAGAGCACTTTATTATCATCAATGACAAAGGTCATTAATACTCCCTACCAGGGTTTACACCTAGGAACGAGCTTCACTTTGGCTTGCATACGCAGAGGACGTTCTACCCACGCACATGGCGGAACCCGCAACGTCGAGGCCGCGTTCTCGGTCAATCATGCCCGAATTGGTCCAACGGCTGCCACGACGAGTTTCACGGGTATACAGAGCTACTAAAACAACACTCAAGAAGTGCATAGCCATACCCGAGTGGCCTGGCCACGGAGCGCGGAGAACAAGCGGTTGCCGGTGACTGAGAAAGGGGAAAACGTCGCGGTGACGAACTCGGGCGAAATTGGGAGGTGAGGTTAGGGCTATACGGTCACAAAGTGCTACCGATTCACCGTGCACACTCAATTTGGAGAGAGGTGGAGAAGGTAGTGCGAATTTTGGTTTTTTCCCAAGCTTGCGGGTGAGGCTGTGAGTGCCTCGCCGTGGTCCATGCCGCTATTTAAAGCCACAGCGGTCCGGCTAACGATCAGTGGCCGCGGATAGCGTTGTTAGCGCATGTTTACCACGTAGAGGAGACGTATAGTGAGGGAAGAGCAAGGTATGGATGACACCACGGCAGAAGTGACCGAGCCACGACGACCGCCGGTGAGATAACTCCAGCCACATGCGGCTGGGTTCGCAGAATTGCGCCACGTTCAACGTTATCCTTCTTCGGATCAATTCCCCCCCCCACTGGATGACTCGAGCTCATCTGATTCAACAGTGCCACAGATATTTTCTCTGTGTTCTTCAGATATTTTAGTGCATTGGATCTTCAGGATTTGTCTGAACCGACCACCTTCCAACCTCTCGATCTCTTGATTCTTTTTAAGGACAGAGCAACCTCCCTTAATAAAATTTGTTCACTAAATATCAGTTTACAAACTTACTATGGGATACTTGGGTCAAAACCGAGCGAATTCAAAGATATGGCGTGCCCAAATTGGTCCCATACCACTATGACCAATTCTGATTTCGATTTCAGTTTCAGTTACCCAACATTATCCTGACAGAGCAACTTTGGGCAGCAATTTCTTTAATTTTTGTATAACAACTAAAGAGACTGTCTGCATCAAAGTTATTCTCCTATAATAGCTCTACAAAATTGATGTGGTGACCTAGGGCAAAAACTTCATAATTTGAAAACTATAGGGCTTCAAAGTTGGTTCAAAAACACTGATTTCAGACTTAACCTATAGAGTTCAAGTGTGGCTCTTTTGCAAACAAGTCCAAAACTTAGGGTTTAACTTGCAAATCCACATTATTGTGGACCATATGACTTAAGGTGCCTTACCTTCATGGTTTTTTGCACTTTAGTCCAAAAGTGCACTTAATTTTGCACCTAGCCCCCTAGGGTTTAAGTTTAGGGCTTTCTAAGGTTCTATTTAGGGTTTGTGGTACTTTTAGGGTTTTAATGCCACTTTAGTCCATTCATTGTGATATTTTATGATTCTTATAACTAAGCTTTGGAGTTTTCTCTTGGATAAACTTTGGTTACCCCTTTAAGCCCAATCTAGGGTTAAGTACTCTACCCTAGAGTTTTGTTCACAAAATGTCATATCAATACAACTTGTTTGAAATTTTTGCCTAGTGAATGCACTCTAGGTGTGACAAACATATGATATGCCAATGCTTATGATGTTATGCTCAGGTTTTAGTGGCAGTAACACTAGAGGTGTTACATCCTTCCCCCCATAAAAGAATCTCGTCCCAAGATTAAAAGTCCTGGGGCAAGTAATGGAAAAGGAAATGCTTCACATTTTTATTTCCTTATTCTTGGTACAAGGCAGGGGTGGTTTGGGGCTCACTTCTTTATTACAATAATTGTATACATGTTACAACTTACATGAGGCTAAAAAGCCTAGAAAATTCTTTTCTAAAAAGTCTTGAGTTTCCCATGTAGCCTCATCTTCTGAATGTTGGTTCCACTGTATCTTGTAAAATTTGAGAGTTTTTCTTCGGGTAATTCTATCCTTTTGATCCAAGACTCGAATAGGGTGCTCTGAATATGTCAAGTCTGGTTCTAAGGCAACATCCTTTACTTCAATGGTTCGATCAGGAACCCAAAGACACTTCTTCAATTGCGACACGTGGAACACATTATGTACAACAGACAAGGTTTCAGGTAACTGGAGCCGGTACGCCACTGGTCCACATTGTTCAAGAATAGGGAAAGGACCAATGTACCGGGGTGCAAGCTTCCCCTTTACACCGAAATGTGATACACCCTTCATTGGGGAGACTTTCAGATAGACATAATCCCCAATGAGAAAGTACAAGGGTTGACGTCGCTTGTCTACATAACTTTTCTGTCGAGCTTGGGCTTTCTTCAAGTTATGAATTATTCGTTGAACTTTTTCTTCTGTTTCCTTTACCATATCTGGCCTGAAGAAACTTCTTTCACCTGGTTTAGACCAGTTTAACGGAGTACGACACCATCGCCCATACAAAGCTTCAAAGGGTGCCATCTTGATGCTTTCTTGATAGCTATTATTGTATGAGAACTCCGCTAATGGTAAACAATCATCCCATTTCTGTGGGAATTCTAGAACACAAGCTCGTAGCATGTCCTCAAGTATTTGATTTACCCTCTCAGTTTGACCACTTGTTTGAGGATGATAGGCCGAACTATGGAGCAACTTAGTACCCAAGGATTTGTGAAGTTCTTCCCAGAATTTGGATACAAATTGAGGTCTACGATCCGACACTATAGTGTTTGGAATACCGTGCAAACTGAGAATGCGAGCAATGCACAATTGGGCATAAATAACAACCGGGTGATTTGTCTTGACTGGCAGAAAAT
Organism: Zea luxurians; assembly: GCA_029449295.1. Lineage (NCBI taxonomy): Eukaryota > Viridiplantae > Streptophyta > Magnoliopsida > Poales > Poaceae > Zea > Zea luxurians. The sequence continues at coordinate 85,119,135 of JAOPSE010000008.1, read as the reverse complement.
GAGCAATTTTCGTAAGCCGGTCAATTATAACCCAAATAGAGTCACACCCTTTTGCTGTTTTGGGAAATCCCACAATGAAGTCCATACTTATATCTTCCCATTTCCATGTAGGGATAGGTAAAGATTGTAATGGACCAGCAGTCTTCATACGTATGGCTTTGACACGTCTACAGGTGTCACATCGTGCCACATAGCGTGCAATCTCAATTTTCATCTTTGTCCACCAATAATGCAGTTTTTGATCATGATACATCTTAGTGCTTCTGGGATGAATAGAATAGCGACTAAGATGTGATTCATCCAAAATTTTCTGGTGGATTTCTTCATTCTTTGGCACAACTATGCGGTTGTTGAACCATACAATGCCTTGATCGTCTTTCCTAAAACATTTGGCTCTTCCGGCCTTTATCTTCTCATGGATGTATTTCATACCCTCATCATTCTTTTGAGCATTAATTATTCTTTGCAGAAGGACTAACTCAAGCTTTAGTTGATTTAAGGTTCCATGTTGGATCATTCCTAGGTTTAACTTCTCCATCTCCTGGCATAGTATATTGTCAAAGGTCTTCATGGTAAGACAGTGACAGGAAGCCTTACGGCTAAGTGCATCTGCCGCTATATTTGCCTTGCCTGGGTGATAATGAATTTCCAATTTATAGTCCTTAATAAGTTCGAGCCATTGCCTCTGTCTCATGTTCAATTCTGACTAGGTGAATATGTACTTCAAACTTTTATGATCTATATAGATGTGACAGATATTCCCTAGCAGATAATGACGCCAGATTTTTAGGGCATGAACCACCGCAGCTAACTCGAGATCATGAGTTGGATAATGTTCCTCATGCCGGCGCAATTATCGTGAAGCATAAGCTATCACTCGGCCTTCTTGCATTAGAACGCAGCCGAGACCACTGCCTAATGCGTCACAATACACATCAAAGGGTTTTTCAATATCCGGTTGAGCCAATACCAGAGCAGTGGTTAACAATACCTTCAATTGTTCAAAGGCTTCATTACACTTTGAAGACTAAATAAATTTAGTATCATTCTTCAATAAACTTGTGATTGGTTTCACAAGCTTGGAAAAATCTGGTATGAATCGGCGGTAATAGCTAGCTAGTCCAAGGAAACTTCAGACTTGATGTACAGTGGTTGGGGGTTTCCACTCCAAAATATCCTTGACTTTGCTGGGATCCACCGCAATCCCCTTGGCAGATAATACATGTCCCAGAAATTAGATCTCCTCCAGCCAGAATGCGCACTTACTGAACTTAGCATATAATTGGTGCTCTCTTAAACGTGTCAACACGATCCGTAAATGCCTAGCATGCTCCTCTTCATTCTTGGAATATATCAAGATATCATCAATGAATACCACTACAAACTTATCCAGCTCGGGCATGAATACCGAGTTCATAAGATAGGTGAAGTGGGCAGGAGCATTTGTTAGTCTGAAAGACATAACCAGATATTCAAATAAACCATACCGCATAGTAAATGCGGTCTTCAATATATCTTCGGGTCGGATACGGATCTGATGATAGCCCGATCTGAGGTCAATCTTAGAGAATACCCTCGCTCTAGTTAGTTGATCAAATAAAATGTCAATCCGGGGAAGAGGGTACTTATTTTTGATGGTAACCTCATTAAGGGGTCTATAATCCACGCACATCTGAAGTGTTTGATCCTTCTTCTTAACAAAGATGGCTGGACAACCCCATGGCGATGAGCTTGGCCGGATGAATCCCTTATCCAATAGATCTTGTAATTGGGTCTTGAGCTCTGCCAATTCATTTGGAGGCATTCGGTACGACCTTCTAGAAATAGGAGCCGTACCGGGCTTCAACTCAATCACAAATTCTACATCTCTTTCTGGAGGCAATCCAGGCAAATCTTCTAAAAAGACGTCTGGAAACTCATATACTACCGGAATATTTTGGATCTCCGGTATGATAGTTTCATACGCTCTGCCAAATGGTTTAGTTGGAATGGCTATGGGGATGGTCAAGAGAACCTCTTCTTGGCCATAACTCAATCTGATAGTTCTCAAATTAGTGTTGAGAATAGCTTTATGTTGGGCTAACCAATTCATGCCCAAAATTTCATCTATGTCTTGGCCTTTCAGAACAATCATATTAGTAGGAAAGTCCCGTTCAGCCAATGTTACGGGCACTTAGAAAGCCACTTCTTTAGTAAATATTTGTCCCCCAAGTGAATGAATTTTAAACCCTTCCCTTGATTCATGGTATGGAATGCAATATTGCTCCACAAACTTCTTGCTTATGAAAGTATGCGAAGCGCCAGAATCAAAAACAATAAATGCAGGGTGATTGGCCACTATAAACGTACCCATCATAACCGGTACGCCTTCCGGTGTTGTGGCCACTTGAGTATAATAAATCCGCCCCGTTTTCCTCATATTCTTACCCGTGGTATTGTTTGCCGCATTTCTCTTTCCTTGAGCGGAATTCTCAGAACTCTGCTGATTACTTGATCTATTTTGCTTCGGGTATGGACAGTCCTTGATAAAGTGTCCAGACTTTCCACAGTTGAAGCAGCCAGTTGAAGAGCTGGGGAGGGCAGGGAAACGAGTACCAGGGGCACTCGGCTGATTTGTTGGAGTGGGGGCAGTAGCGGGGCGAATGAAGACCAGTTGTTTGAAAGGGTAGGAGGGTGGACGCGGTGAAGAGCGATTCGGATTAAAAGGTCGGATTACCAACCTTTGTCTTTTCTCAGACCCCTGACTGGGCCTGTCGCCTCTGTAACCCTTGGATTTTCCCGAGCCTGCATATTTAGCTTCGACTGCCAGTGCAGTACTGACAGCCCTTCCATAGGAAAGATCAATGCAGGTGGCCATCTTCCTTTGCATTCGGTCATTAAGGCCTCTCATGAAGCAATTTCTCTTCTTTAAATCTATGTTGACTTGATCAATAGCATATTGGGACAAGCGGTTGAATTTATTGAGATACTGAGTGACAGTATCCCCACCCTGTTTCAGCTTCATAAACTCCTCCTGCTTCATGTGGAGCACCCCTTCACATATATAGTGCTCCCGGAAAGCCAACTTGAACTCATCCCAAGTTATTTGATGACCATTCGGTTGAACGGCTACAAAATTTCCTCACCAGGTACTGGCAGGGCCACGCAATTGTTGTGCTGTGAATAAGGGCTTTTGAATCTCCGTACATCGGAGAAGCCCGAACTTCTGTTCGATAACGTGGATCCACTCATCCGCTTCCAGAGGATCTTCCGCCTTGACAAACAATGGGGGACATGTCTCTGAGAAATCCAGATATGACGTTTCACAGGGTCCTTGCTGATACGCTTGCCCGCCTTGTTACTGCATTTGTTGTCCCTCTGTCACACCCGGTTTCAGAAGGCAAACCGAATGCGAACTATGTACGTGCCAGGATCAGAACTCACGTACACAGCGATTACATAAATGAACATAATTGCACAGTGCTCGAATAATAACATAAAAGAGTATTAACTTATTACATCACGGAGTTAGAGACATTCACATAGTCATCAACTTAACGGATAAATCAAAGTGCTAAGCGAAATGCAGTAAAGATAGGGCCTTCACAGGCAGCTGACTGGGAGTTGTCGCCAACCCACACCTAAAACTCGTCGTAGTCTTGAAACTCCTGGAAGTCTCCTTCCACGGCTTCGTCTTCTCCTGAGCAGTGGTTGCAATGTGGACAACCTGGTGTTTTATGGTAAAGCAAGGATGAGTACACATCAATGTACTCAGCAAATGCCCCGTTTGGCTGAAGTGGACTAGCTTTTATGTGGGGTTAGGCTCAAGCAGTTGCTTTTAGTTGGTCAAGTATTTATTGTTAGTAGAAGCCAGGTTTTACCATAAAACCCAAGTTATAATCCCAAAAAGTACCTCCTCAGAGAGGAAATACTAGAACACATAATTAAAGTCACCATCATTAACCATCATCATTAAAGTCATCATCTGCGATGTATCCGGAGTATCTCTAATCAAAGAGGATCCCAGGGCTGCTCTTAACCGTGAGCACGGCTGATATATCAGTTTCACTACCCTTTGCCCGGGGAGAGCTAATCCCCATTGATCACTTCCTAGGTGGTCCGGCAGGGCATCACTACGTAGCTTTTACAAAGATTCCCTAGAGATCGTAGCTGCCCGTTAGGTTTCTCCAGTTTGATAAACACAGTACCCCTCCCCGCAGGAGAGTGACTAACAAAAGCAAAACGAAAGAACCTCGGCACTCAGCCTCGGCAGAGCAAGCACTGTGCCTGGACCCCATTGACGGCACGACGGCGAAGCAACTACACCTCTAGTTCCTCTAATTAATTAGCTAAGGGCATCCCATTTCACCCTCATGGTTGCACTATTATCCCGGGTGGTCTCTCAATGAACAGGTCCTTTCGGAGAGGTACTCGGGAAACAGCCCGTGTCCCCTTAAATGCCACAAGTATGTCACCATCGTATCCAGAATAAAAACATCATATCATAAAGTAATTCTCATCATGTTCGTTGATTAGAGTAAAGAACCAGCATAGAGCTAACCATGATAATCCGAAAGGTAAACAAGGATAAGGTAAATAGAAAGCTAGTCAATCCTTAGGTTTCAATTAAGTAGTGCGGGACAGTGAATTATAAATAGATAGGACATAATGGGTCAGAGGACACTTGCCTTCACCAAGCTGCTGCTGCTCAGGGTCTTCTCCTGCAATTCCCTCAGACTCCACGAACGGCCCGATATCTACGCGAGTGCAAACATACATCCACATTCTTGAAACGGAAGGAAACAATACACCATACAACAATGTAGATCAAATAAATATGCACGCGACATAGAATTCGCATCTACGACTATGCGAGAACAGAACTGAGACGACTGACGCTACGGTCGAGGGATATCACGTTTACACCAAGCGGATATGAATTATAATATTTAATTCGGCTTAATTATAACTACACAAATTGACATTATCATACCAAATATAAATTAAAAGCACTACTTCGCTTTGACAATTTTACTATTTTTTTAGTAGTGGACGATTAAACAAATAGTTAATTAATCGACACGAGTGATTATAATCGAACTGTTAAATATCACGCGCTCACAGCGCGCGACACGCGAAACAGCACGTGCGACATGCGCGAACGACGCGCGAACGACGCGACGACACGCACAACACGTGCGAACAACGCGTGACACACACGAATGGCGCGCGGGCTCGTGCGACCTAGCGCGCGGACAACACACGACATGCAGAAATGACGCGCGACAACGCGTGCGAACAGCACACGCGACGATTTAATGTGCGATGCGCGGGCGATGGCAAGCGACGCGAATGTACACAGGGGGGGTAGACGGGGGGTAGACGAGGGGTAGACAGGGGTAGACGAGGGGTAGACTGGGGGTAGACGAGGTCCCGCTGATGCACTGCGCGCAAGCGAACGCGAGCGCGCGCACTAGTTGCGCGATGACGGCTGCCACTACCGGAATCAGCTCCTTTGCCGTGTGTCTCCGACACACGGCAAAGGCAATCTTACACTCGGCAAATGCTTTGCCGAGTGTTACACTCGGCAAAGAACGCTCGGTGAACTGTACATCGGCAACAGCCTCTTTGCCGAGTACTATTTGTCGGGCACTCGGCAAAGACTTTGCCGAGTGCCAAAAGGCACTCGGCAAAGAAAAGTCACCGTCACGGCGCCAAGTAACGGTGATGGATCCTTTGCCGAGTGCCGTCTGTGGCACTTGGCAAAGAGGTCAATGTTGCCGAGTGTTTGCTCGAGAGGCCCTCGGCAAAGACTGACCCAGTGGGCCCCACTGCCAGTCCCTGTGCCGAGAGCTCTAGTAGGCACTCGGCAAAGGAGGCTTCTTTGCCGAGTGTCTGTTGGACAGGTACTCGGCAAAGAACCCTCCAGTGGGCCCCTTTGCCAGTCCCTTTGCCGAGTGCCTTGGCAATGGCACTCGGCAAAGATGTCTTTGCCGGTTCCCAGGTTTCCTTCTTTGCCGAGTGCCATTGTCAGCACTCGGCAAAGATGGCTTTACCGGTTCCCAGGTTGCCTTCTTTGCCGAGTGCCATGGTCATAGCACTCGGCAAAGCGCCCCTTTGCCGAGTGTTACACTCGGCAAAGTGACCAGAATGTCCCTTTTTTATTTGCTTTTGTTGTTCCATCCAAACAAACAAAAGATATATATGATTCACATCACATTATATATCAATCACATCACAGAATGAACACATTTATCATCAACACCATATATATCACAAAGTCTCACTAAAGTCTCACAAATATAAGTAAGGATCATCACAAAACAGATATAAGTCTGCGTCATCACTAACATCACCAAGTATCTCACAAGATAAAGTTTAACTAACATCACCAACACTCATAAAGGTAAGTCTGGATCATCACAAAACAGATCATCAACGAGGTGGGCATCTGGACTGGTTCGGCGAAGGGCTGGACAAAGCATGAGGGTTGTTCGACGCCGCCGATTGACCCTACACAGAGAAGAGATTGTATGTGTGAGAACATATGAATAAATATCATGCAGTACTAAAATTTTGATACTCACAGGAGTAGTGAACTCTGTAGGGTCAGCTGCAGGGAACAACGGAGGTGGTGGAGCATGACCCTGTGCGGCGCCAAGGCTCTGCATGTACGCAAACATCTCCGCCATCCTCTTCTCCAGCTCCTCACGTTGCCTCCTCTCATCATCTAGCTGAGTCTGTAATATTTCGCCCTAATGTTACGATAATGCAAAGAGAAGATATATAAAAATCAATTAACGATGAATAGATAAGGAATAACCTGGAGTTGCTGGATACGATGCTGTGAGGTGTCCTGCCGAGGTCGTATGGCTGGGCTCGCGTTCGTGCTCCTTGCTCGCACCTGAGAGAGAGTGGGAGTGGAGGACGAGTCGATTGCCCCATCGGCAATCCAGTACCGCCCATGCCTCTTGCCTCCTCCGACCCTCATGAGGACATCTCCGTCGATGTCCTCGGTCCTCGGATCGTAATCTGGCCCATGGACCTCCTTGGCCATGGCGGTGTACTCACTGAGTCGGCTGTGGATGGCGGGGTTGGTGTATGCCTCGGGCCCGTCATCCGGGTTGTAGGTGACGTCGGACGTTGCCTTCCCCTTGTGGGTCATGGCATATGCCGAGAACGTGGAGCAAGGCGCGCCACCATGTGCCGCCGACTGCGAGAAAACCAACGATATGGTTAGAAATCATGTCTAATCGAAAGTTATATACCTAAATAAAAAAGAGCGCGTACCCATGCTTCTGCGTATTTGCCCAGGCTCCGGCTGCCTTGATGGTGGGAGGGACCTTGCATCAGCAAACGCCGTTCCCGGCTAGCGTTGTGCGCCGCGTCCCACTCAGCCGAGCACCACCTCTGCACCATCTTCTCCCAGCACTCAGGATGCGCGGCGCACTAATGAGGAATCATCTAAAAAATATAAGTACACCGCATATCAGAAGATAAGAATAAGCATATTTAGTACCAATAATAAAGTTTTGTATTTACCTGCAAGTACTGGTCCGCAGTCAATGACATGGTTCGGGCGTTCTTCTTGTTCACCTTCTCCCCAAGGACGGAGCCGTGGTAAGTGACGATGGCCTGGATGCGCGCCTCGTAGTGCATGTCCACGACGAGCTTCTTACAGCACGTCGTAGACACCACATCCGCCCTGGCCTCGTATCCAGCATCGCACCTAAAGAAATCCTACATACAAAGACGATGTATCCATACATTATTTCAAGAATATGCAACAAATGCGACTTATTAAACAATATAGTGCGAGGAAGACTTACCCACAGCTCTTGCTTCACCCGCTCCGCCTTGTTGTTGAATTGTCTGCCGTCCCGATCTACTGCATCGGGGGCGACGGCGTAGTGGTCGAAGGTGTATGCTGGGCTCGTCACTCCGGCGTACTCGACAAGTCCAGGGAAGTGTTCCCGGCATAGAAGGCCGAGGATGCCATTGGGGTTGCGGCCGTGACCCCCTGCAGTCTCCAAAACCATCCAAGACCTGTCGAAGTGATTAAGATGAAGTATTAGTTTCTATTATTAATTTGAACATATAATATGAAAAAGCAGCAACAACATCTAAAGTTACCTACCTCTCTCCAGTTGAGAAACCTTTGTCTTGCCGTGAAGGGGTTTCTGTGCCGCGTCAAACATGTCGTAGAATGCCTTTGCGGTCGCCTCTGGCTCGTCCTCCGTACGTCCTTCGGCGAACTGTGCCTCGTGATAGTCGTTCAACATGTCTCCTACCCCGGCATCAGTATCGTAATCCTCGACGCATTGTCTCACCACCTCCTCTCTCGTGCGATGCGCTTCACCATGGAAGATCCACCGAGTATAGTCCGGCGTAAATCCATTCTTCCAAATATGTTCTACCATGGCCTTCTTTGGTTTTCTTTTCCGGTTGTCACATTTGCTGCACGGACAAGGGACTAGGCTAGCTCCTTTAGCAGCGCTTCGCCATATGCCCGTTCCACGAAAGCATCGGTCTTCCTAATCCATTCTGGGGTGACATCATTACGTCGAACGCGGCTCGTGTACATCCACTCACGGTCCTCCATCCTCTAACATATATAACCGAGTATAGTTTAATATAGACATGTAATGCATGTACACTACGTTCCTACCTTCTAATAGGTGATGATAGGTCCTAATCCCACCCGCGGTTGCATAGATGGAGTTAGTTTCCATGCTCTACTCCGATCCGAGATAGAATTTCGGCAGCACCTCCCCGCTGTTCTCCGGATACACGTCCTGGCAGGGAGAGTGTACTGTCCGGAGAACAACAGGGAGGTGACGCCGAAACTCTATCTCGGACCGGAGTAGAGCATGAAACTAACACCATCTACGCAACCGCGGGCTGTCCAAAAAACGTGGACAATCCGAAACTGATACATTTGTAGATATGCAAAGATCTGCATATCTACACCGTATCTCTTTCGAACGGGAGACGCCTAACTGGGTTACGTGATCTACGACCATGATGCGGATGTAAAGGTTATACCTAGGGTGACGGTGGAATCAGGCTAGCAGGGCTGTGGAGGGTCGGTGCAGTGGCGACGCGACGCGGTGCAGGCAGACCCGCAGCAGCTAGGAAGACCTCTGTAAAAAAATAAACAAGCCTGTCAATAAAAAATTTAGGCAGCACCTCCCCTGCACGGGGAGGTTTCCAAAACCTGCAAATAAAACTGACAACACAATGGTTGATATCCACACATATATCAACGGCACGATGGCCGACAATCACATTTAATCGACATCCATATCCATTATCACATTATATAGAAACTATTTTACTATCGCCACACAATCATATCTAATCGGCATACAACTAAAACTAGGACCCCTGACCCGGGCTTCCCGCGGGTCGTAGCACATGACACACCACCGAGTTCATGAAAACATTCACAAAAACAGATAATTTACATCTACATTTCACAAACACAACATATAATTTACATCTACATTTCACAAACATCTAAGATTTTACCACAGACTACACAAATTTGCTATAACGATGCTAAAACTTGGATTGTTATAGCTCTTACCAGAGGATGGCGCGCGGGGAAGGCGGCGACCGTGGGGGCGTAAGGACAGCGGGGATGGAAAACGACCGTGGCGGCGTGAGGACGACGGGGAGGGGCGGGGTGCGGCGAGGCGGCGACCGGGCGGCGCGGCACCGGCGAGGCGGGTGGCGCGCGCGGCGAGGCGGCGTCCGGGTGGCGCGCGCGGCGAGGAGGCGTCCGGGCGGCGAGCTCTAGCGGGGAGGGACGGCGCACGCGGCGAGGCGGCGTCCGGGCGGCGAGCGGCGAGGCAGCGTCCGGGCGGCGTCCGCGCGGTTAGGCGACGAGCGGCGGGTGAGTGGTGAGATTGAGAGAGTGAGAGGAAAGAGTGCGGCGGCGCTCGGTTTACTGCCAACGAAATAGTCTTTGCCGAGTGCCAGATCGCGGGCACTCGGCAAAGATTTTTTTAAAATTAAAAAATATACTTTGCCGAGTGCCTTTGATCTGGCACTTGGCAAAAAAGCCTTTGCCGAGTGCCTTTCTGTTGGCACTCGGCAAAATGTATTTTAATTTTTTTTTATTTTGTTTATGAAACTTTTTGTGGTATGTTTCTACACTATGTAGACCTACATGTACTATTTTGGGACAATTATAACTGTGTTTTTAATAGCTAGTAGATTTAGTTCGTTTATTTGAATTTCTTCGAAAAATTTAGATTTGAACTGCAGGTCACTCGAAACTTAGAAAACCGTGCATGCAAAAATGATATCCATGCTACTTAGCACAAGTTACGACCGATTTCTGGAGCGGACCGGAAACTTCGAACACCATGCTCACTCAACATGGCCGTGAACTTGTCATCCAGCTGTTTAAAATTTTTATAAAACACAAACAAAGTCAGAAAATCATGAAACTTGTCCACGTGTTATGATATCATATGTACAGGCTGTGATAAAAATTTTAGAATGTTTGGAGAAAGTTGTGAGACACAATGTGTAGAAACCTAAGAGAACTACACATGAAATCGTAGAGTTTCAATGTGGATCTCTTAGGTTTGTACACATAGTGCGTTACAGCTTTCTCGAAACTTTTTCAAATTTTTATCACAGCCTCTACATATGATATCATGACACGTAGACATGTTTCATGATTTTCTGACTTTGTTTGTGTTTTATACAATTTTTAAACACTTGGATGGCAAGTTTACGGTCATGTTGAGTGAGCATGGTGCTCGAAGTTTCCGGTCCGCTCCTGAAATCGATCGTAACTTGTGGTAAGTAGCATAGATATCATTTTTGCATGCACGGTTTTCCAAGTTTCGAGTGACCTGCAGTTCAAATCTGAATTTTCCGAAGAAATTCAAATAAACAAACTAAATGTACTAGCTATAGAAAACACTGTTATAATTGTCCCAAAATGGTACATGTAGGTCTACATAGTGTAGGAACATACCACAAAAAGTTTGGTGACCAAAATAAAAAAATAAAAATATGCTTTGCCGAGTGTCTACATAGGACACTCGGCAAAGACTACGTTTGCCGAGTGCCAGATATTTGACACTCGGCAAAGACTGACGGCCGTCAGTTGTAGACGGCCGCTAACGGCCCTTTGCCGAGAGCCATGTTTGCCGAGTGCTTGACCCTCGGCAAAGCAGTCTTTGCCGAGTGCTTGGCTGTGCCGAGTGTTCTACACTTGGTAAATTAGCTCTTTACCGAGCGCAGGACTTTGCCGAGTGCGGCCCTCGGCAAAATCTGCTTTGCCGAGTGCCCGATAAAAAGCACTCGGCAAAGGCACCAGCACTCGGCAAAGACGCAGATTCCGGTAGTGTGCGAGAGCACGGTGAGGCGCTGCGCACGCGCGATTTGACGTGCACAACTCGGCTAACAGCGAGCCCGAGGCACGGCGAAAGTAGACGAACGACCGGGGCGAGCTGTAGGGACATCGACGGGGTCGGGCTCGGCGACTCGATCACCATAGTTAGCCACGGCGGCCACGGCCGATCGGGCACGGGGACGAGCTGGGCTTGCAGCGAGCACAGCGACTCGGCTGCGACGCGCAGGGGCGTGGCTGCTACGTCGGCGCTAGGCGAAGGCGGCTCCTGCTGGCCAGACGAGAGCGCGCGGGGCTGCAGACCGCGAAGGCTGAACGTTGCGCAGGGGCTGACCGGTGAGACGATGGCTGGCCAGGGGTGCTCGACCGACGGGACGACGGGATGGAGAGGGACGGGGGCGTCCGGGCCGGCTCAGCCAAGCCCCGGCCATGGCGAGCGAACGGCGAGGAAGCGAGCGGTGGAGAGAGGAAAGGGAAACGAGCTCACCTCGGCGGACGAGCGGTGGTGCTCTGGCGGGACGTGGCTCCGGCGACGGTTCGGCGAGTCGGAGGGCGAGATCGTGGCGAGAAAGTGGGCGACGGGCGGTAGAAACTACGCGTCGGGCGGTTGTTTGCTCTGAAATTTCGCACAGGCGTTACCAGGAAGAAGCACCGTGGGCGACCTGACGCGTGGGACCGGCTGAAGCGGCGGTGGCGGGCGCTGGCGCTCCACACGCTGGGCACGGTTGCGTGCGCGCAACGCGCGCTGGCCACTGGGCCGTGGTGCTGGACGCAGCAGGCGCGCGCGCGCTGGGAACGTGGCGAGCGTGCTGGGCCGGGTGGCCGTCCGCGGGGTGGGCTGGGAGCGCGGCGCTGGGCTGGTGGCGCGGCGCCGGGCTGGTGCGGCCGCTGGGCCGAGCGCAGGTGGGCGCGCGCGCGGGTCCGCCTTGCGCAGCTGGGCTGGGAGCTGGGCTGGCGCGGTGGGGGAGCTGGGCCGCGGCGCAAGCGGGCCCACGAGGGAGGGGAGGCTGGTGTGGGCCGAACGGGGGGAAAAGAGAGGGGGAGAGGGGGCGGCTAGGCCGGCCAAAATGGGCCAGGGAAGGGGGGCTGGGCCACTTTACCTTTTTCTTTTATTTCAGCAATTGTTTTCCCTTTTTTTATTTACTCCATTTGATTCAAATCCAAATATGCCACAAATTCAAATTAGCACCCTCAAGCATATGCATCAAACAAAAGTGAAGTTTAGGGTTCAATATGATGCAACATTTCATACTCCCTTGGAGTTTAGCCTACTAGATTATAATTACAAATAAAAATAACCACTCTTCTTCTATAGAAAAGAGAAAGAGGAGATTGGGAAAGGTGTGAAGAGAGGAATAACACCTGAATTTGTGAATATGAGCAAAGAAATTTTATACCCCAAATTCAGGGTGTTACACCCTCCATTTCCCATAGAAAGCGGGTGTTATCAGCTGTAGCGTTAACCAAGGCGGCGATGGCCTCAACTAATGTTGGAGGTACTAGGGGTGGGTTCGGAGTTGCTTCCCTCACATGGGAGGTCCCTGCTCCATCCTGCGCACGAGTCTTGGAAGGCATCTGAGGCAACAAACATTTGGAAGAATATAATATGCCAAATAAAACCATCCACTTTACATTACTAAAAAGGGTAATGTTACAGACTCGAATTTTACAACATGATTACATTACCTATTATACATTACTACTACTTCTACACTATACTACTCTTGCTTCTTGTCACTTTTAGTAGCCTCGCTGTCAGGAGTAGGAGACCATTCATCCACCAACTTCATAGAGGGAGGAGGCCTAAAAAGATCTAGTTCACCACCAAAGGCTTCTCCCGCTGTCCCAAAAGGTCCGGCTTCTATCCCGACAGGATCCGCAGGTACATTGGGGTGCAGTTGGGAATACAATACATGAACTTCTTCAGGTAGTGTATTACAATACACTTGGAAGTGGTCTATGGCGGTGCTAAGCTCCTCCACGCGGGCTCGAGCTTTGGCTTCCTTAGCCCAAGCAAGCGAACGAGAGTTAATCGCCCAGTCGAGCGCTAGATCTCGTTCCGCGAGCTGATCTTGCAGGTGGCGGATGTCTGTTCTTAATTCATTTATTCTTTCACCATCCGCGACCCATATGTCGTTCCTGTGACAGAGCTCTGATCGAAGCTGATCAACCTAGGCTTCCAAATCCCCGATTGGATCGTTGCTACCACTGCTACTGTCTTCATGCCTCGGGGCAAGTTGATGGCGAGGTGCGCCAATCAGCCCGGTAGACTTGCGCGTAGTCTTTCTTATGCGCGGTGGCATATCTCCATGAGGGGAAAATCTTATTAACATAGTTTTTAGCATGATGCATGCGTAATTACATAATCAATCTTAGTTGATTCACACCTTCTATACATTGCACTCTACTATCTGGTCTTTAAATAAGTACTTCAGAAGGAAGCTAGATAAGAAAGAAAGAAATTTTCTAGATAAGTCTTTGAAAATTCTTTTTGTAAATGCCTCATAACATCTGCAGAAATGGGCTTAGCTCCGATACCAGCTGTGACAGAACCTCCCAAGTCATTAGGCCCACCTACAGTTGTCCTTGTCCAACGGACCTTAGACAACCCTGCAGGTGCCCCTGAATCACATGACAAGTTCGGTATCTGCTTTCTTTTCCTTTCCCAAGAGCGTTTCACCCATCACGTAGACATTATAACACATCGGAGATACGAAAATGCGGAAGCAATTACAATAACTTACCTTATATTAAAAGTAAGAAAGAGTTATAATATTACAGACCAGAAACAAATATAGGAGTGCTGAGTATTATTATTACAAACCATGGGAGGCAAAAACCCCTCCCGATAAGTATTAAACAAAAGTTTTACGGAGGATCCTTTCCTCCCGCAGCTTTAGTCTTGATTCTCTTCCTTTGGTACCACCTTTGAATAGAAGCAACAAAAGTTTGTCGCTTCTTCACCTAAAACAACATGGGACAAAGCCCTGAGTAGGGAATTACTCAGCAAGTCTTACCCGACTAAAGAAAAGACTCTCAAGGGTATGCTGGCTAGAGGGAGTCAAGGTAAGGCTTATCAATAATCAATGACTCTATTTGCAGAAATGCTTACTAAGAGTGGATCCTTAAAAATCCAGTTTTATTTGTCCGGTTAAGTAAAAATTACCTGTAGCTAGGGTGCTGTCTACCCTAATTCAATCACTTGACCTATACTAGCCAATTTCTTAACAACCCTTCATCTTCACTGGATTGCTACGTGTAAGTCAGTGACCAAGTCTTCATATCCGCGAAGTTACGGCGATCTAAATCGATTATACTCAGCTGAGGATCTCCAATCACATGACATATGTAGCACTTAACCCTTGCATATGTCAACTCGCCACCGGGTTCTTAAGACCAGGTCAGGTTCACGCCAACCGAGAGCATAGATACACCACCGTCTAGCCTCTTGCCACGGAGGGTACACGCTACTCTCGCCATCTCTCCACTCCCATTGCGTGGTATCTTATTCTGGTATTAGTCTGCCCGAGGCAAAGCTTACCCATGACGAGGCATGTGACCAGTTAAAGGGTCCTCGGTCAGCAGGCCTACATCGACATGGTCCTTAATCGACTCAGACGGAGACACTACACCGAGACTCTCTTCTCGTGTAAGTCACCCATCCGGTCTCAGCTTAATCATTTAAAACCCAAAGTTTGGTACCTGGTAGAGGTACATCTTTTCCGATGTTGAACCCATCATGTCCATGATGGATCCACCATCAAGTTTTGTTTTTGAAAGCATCCCACCCACATTACAACATCATCTTTTGAGAAAGCAAAACATTTTGTTTTTCTAAAGCAAAGCTAAGCATAAGAAAAACCTTTTTGTAAAACAGGGATTTAGGAAATAATCAAGTCCAAGGAAGGAGATGCAGCAATAGTTTAGCACACAACTCCTATCACCTAATGCATCAAGTAAGTGAGAAAGATTTTAAAAAAACAAGGAAGTGGCAAATGCACTGGGGCTTGCCTTGTGTTACTGGTGAATCAGGCTCTATTCCGTAGATATCAAAATAAAAACAGTTGCCTGCCTGATGTTCCTCAGTGGTGGTGGTGAAGTCTTCGCTTCTTCGACTTCTACTTCTTCATGTTTTAAATGTAACCATACATAATAACGAATGCCCATGTAATGCTCATGAGAGTGCAAAGATAATAAAAGTTTATTATCTAAAGTCTTGAATACAACTTTTCTTCACGATTCTTCGAGAACTTAGGGTTTCTGGAGTCAATAGTGAAGTTCATAGGGCAGGGGGGCTAGGGTTTTGGGTTCTAAGTATCAAACATGGTCCAAATCATACCAAACTCTACCCAAGGCTTCTAAATATTATTTGAATTTTACCCTAAAAATTTAGTGATTTTTGGATTTATTATATATTCTCTAAAATTCCAGAAGCAAGGTCTTAGGCTGTTTTAAATACTCTATAATTTCCAGTTTGGATTAAAAATCCTAAAATTATTTTTATTAAATTCTATGAAAAATTAGAAACCTAGCAAAATTGGTTTGGTATTTTTATCATTTTTCTACAATTTTCTAGAATTGTTTTAGCTCTGGCAGAAAAGGAAAAAGAAAAACTATGAATAGTATTGGACCTAAACCAGCCCAGCCGACCCAATCTGAACAGGAAACGGGGACGCGCCCGTGCGCGCGCGCCCGCGTTGGTGGTTTGCACAAAAGCCCTTGATGACCTGAATAATGCGCTAAGAACCCTCGGCCACTATTCATTGTCTCACTGGCAATTACACTAGGGTCCCCCGCTCGCCGTCGATCACCACGCGATGTGGACTGGCCCAGACCGGCGACGACTGCCCTAACTAGCTATGGGGTGAGCACTACCGCTTCCAGGCGACCTAGGAACGAGCTTCACTTTGGCTTGCATACGCAGAGGACGTTCTACCCACGCACATGGCAGAACCCGCGATGTCGAGGCCGTGTTCCCGTTCAATCATGCCCGAATTGGTCCAACGGCTGCGACGACGAGTTTCACGGGTATACAGAGCTACTAAAACAACACTCAAGAGTGCATAGCCATAACCGAGCGGCCTGGCCACGGAGCACGAAGAACAAGCGGTTGCTGGTGACTGAGAAAGGGGAAAACGTCGCGGTGACGAACTCGGGCGAAATTGGGAGGTGAGGTTAGGGCTATACGGTCGCAAAGTGCTACCGATTCACCATGCACACTCAATTTGGAGAGAGGTGGAGAAGGTAGTGTGAATTTTTGGTTTTTTCCCAAGCTTGCGGGTGAGGCTGTGAGTGCCTCGTCGTGGTCCATGCTGCTATTTAAAGCCACGGCGGTCCGGCTAACAATCAGCGGCCGCGGATAGCGTTGTTAGCGCATGTTTACCATGTAGAGGAGAGGTACAGTGAGGGAAGAGGAAGGTATGGATGACACCGCAGCGGAAGTGGCCGAGCCACGGCGACCGCCGGTGAGATAACCTCGGCCACATGCGGCTGGGTTCGCGGAATTGCGCCACGTTCAACGTTATCCTTCCCCGGATCAATTCCCCCCCCACTGGATCACTCGAGCTCATCTGATTCAACAGTGCCGTAGATCTTTTCTCTGTGTTCTTCAGATATTTCAGTGCATTGGATCTTCAGGATTTGTCTGAACCGACCACCTACTAACCTCTCGATCTCTTGATTCTTGTTAAGGACAGAGCAACCTCCCTTAATAAAATTTGTTCACTAAACATCAGTCTACAAACTTACTATAGGATACTTGGGTCAAAACCGAGCGAATTCAAAGATATGGCGTGCCCAAATTGGTCCCATACCACTGCGACCATTTCTGATTTCGATTTCAGTTTCAGTTACCCAACATTATCCTGACAGAGCAACTTTGGGCAGCAATTTCTTTAATTTTTGTATAACAACTAAAGAGACTATCTGCATCAAAGTTATTCTCCTATAATAGCTCTACAAAATTGATGTGGTGACCTAGGGCAAAAACTTTATAATTTGAAAACTATAGGGCTTCAAAGTTGGTCCAAAAACACTGATTTCAGATTTAACCTATAGAGTTCAAGTGTGTCTCTTTTGCAAACAAGTCCAAAACTTAGGGTTTAACTTGCAATCCACATTCTTGTGGACCATATGACTTAAGGTGCCTTACCTTCATGGTTTTTTGCACTTTGGTCCAAAAGTGCACTTAATTTTGCACTTAGCCCCATAGGGTTTAAGTTTAGGGCTTTCTAGGGTTCTATTTAGGGTTTGTGGTACTTTTAGGGTTTTAATGCCACTTTAGTCCATTCATTGTGATATTTTATGATTCTTATAACTAAGCTTTGGAGTTTTCTCTTGGATAAACTTTGGTTACCCCTTTAAGCCCAATCTAGGGTTAAGTACTCCACCCTAGGGTTTTGTTCACAAAATGTCATATCAATACAACTTGTTTGAAATTTTTGCCTAGTGAATGCACTCTAGGTGTGACAAACATATGATATGCCAATGCTTATGATGTTATGCTCAGGTTTTAGTGGCAGTAACACTAGAGGTGTAACAACTGTCCGATGCGCCAGCCACGTCACCCAACCGTTAGGGTTCGATCGTTGGAGCTCTGACATCTGGGGCCACCGGACAGTCCGGTGGTGCACCGGACAGTCACTGTTCACTGTCTGGTGCGCCTTCTGCGCCTGCTCTGACTTCTGCGCGCGCAGTTGCACTGTTCACTGTAGACTTTTGCAGACGACCGTTGGTGAAGTTAGTTGTTGCTTCATTGGCACACCGGACAGTCTGGTGAATTATAGCGGAGTGGCTCCCTAAATTCCTGAAGCTAGCAAGTTTGAGTTGATCCACCCTGGTGCACCGGACACTGTCCGGTGGCACACCGGACAGTCCGGTGCGCCAGACCAGGGCAGCCTTCGGTTGTCTTTTGCTCTTTTTATTTAAACCCTTTCTTGGACTTTTTATTGGTTTGTGTTGAACCTTTGGTACCTGTAGAACTCATAATCTAGAGCAAACTAGTTAGTCCAATTATTTGTGTTGGGCAATTCAACCACCAAAATCATTTAGGAAAAAGGTTTGACCCTATTTCCCTTTCACTTATCAGCAACATGGCGTGGAGGCTCATCTCCATGCCGTAAGGCAAGAACCCGGGGAGACTCTCCGGGCCTTCATCGCTCGCTTCACCAAGGTGCACGGGACCATTCCTCGTGTCTCCGATGCCTCTATCATCACTGATTTCCGACAGGGGGTGCGTGATGAGAAGATGCTGGAGAAGCTGGCGACCCACGACATGGAAACCGTCACCACGCTCTTCGGTCTGGCTGACAAGTGTGCCAGAGCTTCCAAGGGCCGTGCATGGCACTCGGCACCAAGACCGGAGTTACCCAGATGGGTGGCTTGGGTCTTGGTACCTAGGGCGGTAGCAAAAAGAAGAAGAAGAACCGCGACCATGAGAGGCTGCAGTCTGCTGCTACGGTCGCCGCAGCCACGACTGGGGGTCGGAATGAGCGCAACAAGCGCCCACGGCCACAGGGAGGCAACAGTGGCTCATGCCCTGTGCACCCCAATAGTTGCCACAGCGCTTCGGAGTGCCGCAAGATCATCAAGCTCGCGAAGCGCGTTAGTGAGTGACGCGAGGAGGCCTTTAGGGATGGATCGCCACCTCATTGCTGACCTGGCAAGGAGAAGGTCGACAAAGGAGACGCGACCACGGGAGAACGGGACCTCGGGTATCAGTCACCTGAAGGGGTCCTCAAGGACGTCTTCACTAGAGATTCCGACTCCGGTGGCGAGAGCGACCGCCGCATGAAGTTGTACGTCATGTACAGCGGGAGATAGGAACTCACCTCCCACAGGAACGTCAAGTCCCTGCGCCGAGAGGTCCTTTCGGTGGTCTCGGGGGTCCTGAAGGCTACTCCACATCAGTGGTGGAGGAGCACTAACATCTCCTTCGGGGCATCCGACTGCCTCGACAACATGGTAGGGGTCGGTATACTACCGCTCATCACCACCACTGTCATCGCCAACATGCGGCTGCACCATGTCCTGATTGACGGTGGGGCTAGGCTCAACGTCATCAGCCACGCTGCATTCAAGCAGCTGTAGATCCCAGGGTCCCGACTGGGATCCTCTCGTCCATTCTCCAGAGTGGGCCCACAACCGGTGTATCCCCTTGGGAGCATCACACTCCCGGTAACATTCGGGACCGAGGACAACATCCGCACGGAGAACGTATAGTTCGACGTCGCGGAGGTTAACCTCCCCTTCAATGCCATCATTGGCAGGCCGGCCCTGTTCTGATTCATGGCCATTGCCCATTACGGGTATTTGGTCCTCAAGATGTCGTCCCCGGCTGGGGTCCTTACCGTGCGAGGTGATCGCGCTGCTGTGGTGGCGGCTGTCGAGAAGCTGCACGCCCTGGCAGCAAAAACTGCTCGCCCGGATGATGGAGGGAGGGACCCCTCGACCTCCAGTACCAAGGCACCTGCCAAGGTGCCAAAGGTGCAGCCGTCCGGAGCAGACAGCGGACCCATCAAGACCATCTAGGTCGGCGCGGACTCCTCCTAGACCACCCGCATCGCGGGCAATCTGGAGGAGAAATAGGAACTCACGCTCGTCACCTTCCTCCGAGCAAATGTCAACATTTCGCATGGGAACCGTCGCAGATGCCTGGGATCCCCAGGGAGGTGATTAAGCACCATCTGAAGATCCACCCTGACACCAAGCCGGTGAGTTAGAAGCCTCAGAGACAGTCTATTGAACAGCAGGACTTCATTCGCGAGGAGGTCCGGAAGCTGCTAGACGCTAGCTTCATCGAAGAGGTTCATCACCCCGTATGGCTGGCCAACCCAGTCATCGTTCCAAAGGCGAACGGAAAGCTTCGGATGTGCATCGACTACACTAGCCTTAATAAGGCTTGTCCCAAGGACCCATATCCACTTCCACGCATAGATCAGATCGTGGATTCAACCTCTGGGTGTGACCTTTTGTCCTTTTAGATGCCTACTCTGGGTTCCATCAGATCTAGATGGCTAGGGAAGATAGGGAGCATACCGCTTTTGTAACAGTGGATGGGCTTTACTGCTATGTTGTAATGCCCTACGGTCTTAGAAATGCCTTGTCGACATTTGTACGAGCGATGAGTAAGACCTTCGGGGACCTCATTAGGGACATGATAGAGATATACATCGATGACATCGTGGTCAAGACTAAGAGGGGGTCAACTCTAGTGGAAGACTTGACCCTGGTCTTCGACAAGCTGCGGGCAACACGCACGAAGCTGAACCTGGACAAGCGCGTCTTTGGTGTCTCCGCTGGGAAGGTGCTGGGATTCCTGGTTTCACACCGGGGCATTGAAGCAAACCCGGAGAAAATCAGGGCAATTGAGGCGATGAGGCCTCCGGCCCAAATCAAGGACGTACAAAAGCTTACAGGATCCCTGGCCGCCCTCAACCGCTTCATCTCACGGCTGGCTGAGAGGGCGCTGCCCTTCTTCAAGCTCCTACAAAAGTCTGGTCCTTTCTCTTGGACCAAAGAGGCAGAACGTGCCTTCCAGGAGTTGAAGCAGCACCTTGTATCCCTGCCGAAACTAGTAGCTCTGGAGCCAGGGGAGCCGCTGTATTTGTATATTGCAGTGGCTGCAGAGGCGGTGAGCATGGTGCTGGTCGTCGAAAGGACAGAGCAACATTCCTAGGGGAGTCAGCAGTTCCCCTAGGAGAAGGTGGTGGTCCGGCCACCACGGACCTTGAGGTCCTGGGGCCAACCGTAGGGGTCTGGACCATACAAAGGCCGGTCTAATACGTCAGCGAGGTCCTCCACGAAGCAAAGGCCAGGTACCTAGAGACACACAAGCTTCTCTATGTTGTGCTTATTGCGTCCAAGAAGCTATGCCACTATTTCCAGGCACACAGAGTTGTGGTGGTGACCTCCTTCCCGTTAAGGGCCATCCTCCACAACTCTAACGCCATAGGCAACATCACTAAGTGGGCTGTAGAGCTCGCTGAGTTCCAACTGGATTTCTAGCCTCGCCACGCTGTCAAGAGCCAGGTCTTGGCTGACTTCATCGTGGAGTGGACACCTCCCCCGAGCGCTCCTGGGGTCCGGACCCCGATTCGGACCCCACACCTACGGAGCCTAGGGTCCCGATCTTCACCGAGCCCCATTGGATGCTCTTCTTCGACAGGTCCACCCGCCAGCAAGGTGGCGGTGCAGGGGTGGTCCTTGTCGACCCGAGCAGAGATCAAGTCAAGTACATGGTGCACCTCGAGTTCAAGGCCACCAACAACATGGCAGAATACAAGGCGTTGATCTTCGAATTGTCTGTGGCCCTATCCCTAGGGATCCACTAGCTCCTCGTGAAGGGGGACTCCTAGATGATCATCAAGCAGGTCCGCGGAGAGTGTAGCTGCAACGAGCCCAGGCTCGCAGCTTATCTCCTCCATGTGAGGAAGCTGGAAAAGGACTTCACGGCCCTGGAACTGCAACATGTTCCTCGGGCTGACAACTCAGCGGCAGATGAACTCTCCACAAGGGCATCAACTTGGGCACCCGTGCCCGAGGGCGTCTTCAAAAGACAGCTGCTGAGACCTACCGCCCAGCCTACCGAACTGGGCGAAGGGGGTGAGGCTAGCACCTTGAAGCTAGCGGTCCCAGTGGTGTATCATCAGTAGAACCCACCAAGGATTGTGTGTGCTACAGGGGGTCCTGCCTATCCCTTAGCGCCACAGCCAGTATCTCAGAGTGGTCTCGATGCATGGATTTCCGAGATCCGGGACTACCTGAAGGAAAACATCCTTCCTAAAGATCATGTGTCCGCAGAGCGCATAGTGTGGTTGGCTAAACGATACACGGTGGTGGAAGGGGATCTCTACCGCAGTGGCGCCAATGGCATTCTCATGCGGTGCATTTCCCAGGAGAAGGGTCGTGAGTTGCTCACGGAGATCCATGGAGGTGAGTGCGGAAGTCATTCCTCATCTCGCACGCTGGTTGGTAAGGCCTTCCGGCACGGCTTCTATTGGCCAACCGCCCTCCAGGATGCAGCTGAGATGGTAAGGTCCTACAAGGCGTGTCAGTTCCACGCAAAGCAGATACACACACCAGCTCAGGCTCTACATATGATTCCACCCTCCTGGCAATTTGCCATATGGGGGGTGGATATCCTGGGACCATTTCCCAGGGCTGTCGGTGGGTACCGCTTCCTCTTCGTTGCCATCGACAAGTTCACAAAGTGGCCAGAGGGCACCCTTGTGGTCAATATCACCCAGGGTGCTGCTGTTGCTTTCCTTAGGTCGATTGTCTATAGATTTGGGGTCCCAAGCCGTATCATTACAGACAACGGGACCCAGTTTACAAGTCGACTCTTCCAGGAGTATTGCGAGGGCATCGGTACCCAGTTCTGCTTTGCGTCTGTGGCTCATCCCAGGAGCAACGGCCAGGCGGAGAGGGCAAACGTAGAAATCCTCAGGGGACTCAAGACATGCACCAATGACTGCTTGAAAAGCATGGTGTAAATTGGGTCAACGAGCTTCCGTCCGTGCTATGGGGGAACCAGACCACACCCAGCTGAGCTACAGGGGAGACCCCGTTCTTCCTGGTCTACGGGGCCGAAGCCTGCCTTCCCCTGGAAATCATTATGGGCTCCCCATGGGTGCAAGCTTTCGATGAGTCTATGTAGGAACAGCTACGGCGTGAGGACGTGGACTTCATCGCCGAGCATAGATGGCGAGCGGCAATCCGAAATGTACGGTACAACCAGGCGCTCAGGCGCTACCACCAATGGTTCATTCATAGTAGGGAGCTCAGGGTCGGGGACCTAGTCCTAAGGCGAGTACTGAACCGAGAAGGGCTCCACAAACTCTCCCCCAGCTGGGAGGGACCCTTCAAGGTGACGGAAATATGCCGACCCGGGTGTGTCCACCTTGCCACAACTGAAGGAGTGCCTCTTCTCAATCCCTGAAACATAGAGCATCTCCGTAAGTTTTACCCATAAAAGCAAACTTGGGGAATTCAGTTTTCTTCCTTTGTAACTAGGTTGTGCATATATGTACATCAATCCGGTGAGGTCCACCCTCATAAACCTGGTCTGTTGGCCTACACTCATGTATATCAAGTTATAAGGAAAAGATTCGCCCCCAGATTTGTTTTTGTGATAGTTTGTTCTACTTCAATTTACGAGCATTATTTTTTATCTAACCCACCCATACAGTTCCCACCCTTGCTGGTATGATGACATCCGAATTGAGTAGCCAGGCTTGCAGTTTAGGACCCCTCGGCAGGGGGGTCTGGTAGTCTGGGGGCCAGTTCTAGAGAATGGGTACTCGTCTCCTGGGGTGGTCCGGAGCTGTGTGGCCGCTTAGCTTGGTTCCGTACCCTAAGCCTGCACGCTTCACCACTCTATGACGGGTATCCTAGTATTTGGAACTGTAGTCCTGTGGGTCCGGCAACCTGCTGTCCAGTTCTAGAGAATGGACACTTGTCTCCTGGGGTGGTTCGGAGCTGTGTAGCCGCTTAGCTTGGTTCCGTACCCTAAGCTTGCTCGCTCCACCACTCTACGATGGGTGTCCTGGTATCTGGAGCTGTGATTCAGGGGTTCGGACATACAGCTTGGCTTCTCAGGCTAAATCCTGCAGGTCCTGTTGCATGAATCAAAGGATAAAAGATACCAGTTGGTGGGTCCTATGGGTGTGCTACTAAAACTTCCTACCCAAAGCTGTGTACAGGTCCAGGTCCCAGTCGAGACTACCTCCTCGGGGCTGGGTCACCAACTCTTTCTTAGGTAAGTTGGTATCCAGTCTTGACACGTCAAGCCTACATCCCAGGGGGCCAAGTACCAGGGAGAAGTTGGTAACACTACACACAGCGAGGACAAATGGCATACAGATAAGTGTTGTTTGATTAATAGTTTTCAAAAGTATCTTACAAAACAAAAGATTATTACATCCGCCTTCAAGTGGAGCCATAGCCTTATCTATGTAGGTACGAGCTAATCGGCATCGGCAGGGTCACGCTAGAAGCACGCGGCCACCGTCTCCATGGTGTCTTGGACGCTCTCCCGGGCGGCGTCTTCTGTTGTAGCCACCGGACCATCGAGCACCGGTGCCAAAGACATGGCTGGGTCATGGCTCTGGAAGCACGTCAGCAAGTAATCCACCACCGCCCGGCAGAGCCTGCTGCCCTCTGCCTCCAGGCGGGCGCCGAGGATTTGGTCTAGGCGACGAAGGCGTTCGGCAGCGGAGTCGAGCACCGGGAGGGCGTTGGAGATCGACGCTGGCAGCTCCGACACTGGGATATGACTTATCCCCAGTGGCACCAGCGCCGTGCTCGCCTCGCCGGCCCACTTTGCTATCCGCTGGACCCTAGCGCGGTGTTCCGCCTGGAGATCTTTCAGGGCCTTCTTGGTGGCCTCCATCACCTAGGGACCCAGCGCCGCCTGCGCCGCTTCGAAGCGGCGGATCCGCTCCTCCAGCTTGCGCTCCTTCTCCTCCGCCTCTAGCTCGTGCTCAGCCAGCAACATGCCCCACCTTTTGAGCATTTCCTCCCTGAAGGCAAGATCCTTCTCCCGCCTGGTGAGGTCCATCTCCCGCCTATCCAGGGACGCATCCATATCCTTGAGGTTCTCCTCGGCAAGGGCAATGTTGCTGGCCTTGTCCTCCAGCTCTCGCTCCCATTTTTTGATCTTTTCTATGACCTCCACTTGCTGGACCCACTGGGCCTCCAGGGTCTGGTCTTGGGCTTTTAGCTTGGCCCAAAGCTCTATCGTGAGAGCCTCCCTCTAGCTCAAGGCCTCCTCCCTCTTGGCCAACCTCTTCTCCTTCTGGCTCGCCTCCAGCTCCCTGGCGAACACCTTCTGGAGGTCCCTCTTGTACTCCTTGCGGTCATGCTTTAGTTGGGACCGCTCGGAGGCGAACTGGCGGGACGCCGCCTTGGTGCGCTCCTCCAGCTGGGTTCGCCAGTCGCTGAGGCGCTGGTGCTCAGATTCCAGCGCCTCCCATGCCCGCCGGATGGCTGCCTCGGTTTCATTGAGGGCTTGGTGGGCCCAAGGCAGCACCCGAGGAAGGGGGATTGACACCACGTTCGGCTCGACGCCTGACCGGTGCCGCCGCCCAAAAATCACCTCCACCTCCTCCAGAGCAGGCGGAGGGACGGAGCTAGACGTGCCTCCTAGGTCACCCCTGGTGTCGGGAGCGGGCGCAGATCCCCTAGCTGGGACCTCCTCCGCCATTGTGGCGCCGCTTGACGCTGGCGCCGTCACAGTTAGACCCCCAGTTGGGATGTCGGGGGCCGATGGCGCTGTCCTGGCGGTAGCTAGGTGCGCTTCGCCGACACCACTCTCAGCAGAGTCCTGTTGCTAAGAACCAGACTCGCTGGTGGACCTGATATCCAGCGGAGGAGGTGCGACCTTAGGGGCAGAGGGGGAGGAAGCCCTAGCAAATAAAGGATGGGTTAAGACCCATCAGCATGACAACTAGACTCGTGAAAAAAGGGGGCTATACTTACTTGGGGCCATGGACTTTCCAGCGACCCTGGAAGCGGGACGACCGCTGCTCTTGCTGATGTGGCTGTGCTAGCGGCGGTTGCTGCTACTGTAGCTACTGTTGTTGCTGTGATGGTGGTGGTGGCGGCGGCATCGGAGGATTAGGGCGGAGGTGCTGCTTGCAGCCCCTTTACCCTTGTCCAAGGGGTTGGGGGCTGCGGCAGGAGCGCTGGGGGCCGCACCGGCGGGCTGGGGACCCCTAGCCGGTACACCGGGGATCTGGATCCCACGGAGGGGGTCCTAACCGCCGGTCTGATGAACTGCCATGCCGCTCTCGTCGAGGGTTGGTAGTGTGGCCAGGACCACCGTTCGTAGCCCTGGATCATCACAAAGCACCAGGATGTCCTAGGGGAGTATCAAGGATTTAGGGACAAAGGACTCACCAGTAATCCCCTTCACCAGGAGTTCCAGCTCCTCCTAGGACAGATCGGTGCCCGGCCCGCGTTGGATCCGGCTGATATCATTTGGGCCAATGAACCAGCAGCACAGGCGCGACCTCCTCTGCAGCGGCATGACCCGATGCTTCAGAATGTCGCCGACCACATGCATGGAGGTCAGACCAGTGGTTGCCAAGGTCTTGATCCTATCCAGTACAGGCAGGAGCTCTGGCGATAGCGATGCCTTGGTACTCTAGTGCTTGCGGTCGAGGGATGGCCCATCGCTCGGCAGGGCGAGGCGGTCGTTGGCCTCGGCGCTGGCGATCACCCAATCGCCATGCCAGTTTTCCCACCTCACGCCCCCGAAGGTGGAGATGTAGGCTACAGCCAAATCCGGCCTAGTCTGGAAGTAGTAGGCACCAAGATGGTCCTTGGCATTCCCAGACTTGAACAACACAAAGAAATGGCGGAAGAGGGAAGTATAAGGGGCCACCCCTACGAACATCTCGTAAAGGTGGACGAAGATGGCCGCTTGGAGGATGGAGTGGGGCATAAGGTGCTGAAGCTGGAGCCCGAACTCCTCCAACATCAGCAGGAAGAAAGGCGAGATCAGCAGTGCCAACCCGCAGGAGATGTAGGAGACGAACAAAATGAACTCCCCGACGGCAAGGTCACCAAGGGGAGCCGCGCCGGCGTGGATTCTTCCGGCGAGCCCCGGCACGCTCCACCCGAGCAGGCCGCGCACCAGGTTGAGCGCTGCCTCAGTCTGGAAGCGGTCGGGATGAGCTAGCGAAGCTATGGCAACTACGGCAGCGCGAGCGTGGAGCAAAGAAGCATGAAGGCAAAGGGGCACAAGCGATTGGGAGAGAATGCGAAAGGGTAACTGCTGCACGTGGAGGTGAACCCTTTTTTAAGGGAACCAGAGTCCTCACTCAAGGAAACCCTTCCGCGCGCCCCTCAATCGCCGCAAGAGATCTCGCCCAACGAGCACCAAGGACCAGGACAACCTAGTCTATGACACGGGGGCCTGGGCCCACAAGTCATGCAGCTGGTGTGTCGGTCTTCGAGTACGAAAAGAGCGAACCACCGCGCGGGGAGCGAACTGCCGTGCATGATCGCGCGCCGCCTCGGGGCCGCTGCAGAAGGATATTTTTAACCAAGACAGTGGCAACGAGGTGCCCCACGCATGGCCCGACGGAACCGCCAGACGTGGGGGCCATGGGTCAGTCGGCCGTGAGGACAGATATGGCAGTTGATGTGACCGAAGGTAGATTGACAACGCGTGCATCGACAGAGGCGCTGAATTAATGCGGCGCGTCAGCAGGCGTGCTAAGATAGCGCCCCAATCTCTGGTCATACCATGTTGAGGCGAAGTACAAGCCTTGGCCCCACCTGCAGGCTCGCATCCTCCCCTGAGGTGGGCTCGGGGGCCACTGTCGGTACCCTGAAACTAGGGTACCCCTTACTACTGTATAAAGACGCAGTGCCCACGCGGCTATCTCTTAGTCGCATGGTAAAGGTGCTGTGTGTGGGACCAGGCCATGACTCGCCCCAGTCTCGGGCGACTACTCTGGGTCCACATCAGCGCCCGACTCCACCACATGGGCGGGTCCGGAGCCACCACGTGTCCAGAGAAGGTGATATACTCCAAGGTATCAACAGTAAGTCCGGACCCCCATGGGAGAGCGCCAGACCCATGGATATACAGTCCGGACCTCCAAGGTTGGTCCAGGACCTCCACGTGTTCAAGCCGGACCCCTGGAATGTGATCCGGACCCCGCCACATGGGGTCTGGTCCGCCCACAATGGGGTTCCAAGGTTCTAGGGCAGAACATACTTGGACCTGGAGCAAGACCTAGGCGGAGTCCGGTGCCGACACGTGCCCAAACCCGGACCTGTCTACATACACTCCTGCTCCCACTCAGGCGGAGACCCGATGCGGCCACGTGGACTACTAAACATGACGTAAGCCAACGGACGGAGCCTGACGTAAAGCCTCTAGGCTACACCGCCTTTGCATTTATTACGAATAAGACGAGCGCCTGTCCATTCCAGTGGCAGGCGGCGTGCTCATCATTACTCACACGTTACCAAGAAAACGGTCACCGCTTATCAATACTGCGTGGACTGCGGCCATCATGGCGCCCGGTGATTACTCAGGTGTTATTAGTATTAATTATCCACATAATGTGCTCCTGGGCCCACATATCGGGGCTCAGCATCCTTGTATGTGCCTCCCTTAAACTATTAAAGGGAAGGCACACAACGTTATAGGGACAAGTTCTCTAGGCTCTCAAGCCCTCTAGACTCACAAGCACTCAGGCTTACACACTCAATACAACATACACAGTGGAGGTAGGCTTTTACGCTCCGGCGGCCTAAACCACTATAATCCCTTGTGTGCTCCTGTGTTCATCCCGATTCCACACAGCACGCGAAACACTTAAGCCCCCTCCTCATCTTAGGATTAGGGCGGGTGCATTCCGCCACCCGGCCGGAGAATTTTCTCTCCGACAAGCACCTTACTCCCCACTCCATCCTTCAAGCGGCCATCTTCGTCCACCTCTGCGAGATGTTCGTAGGGGTGGCCCCATGTACTTCCCTCTTTCACCACTTCTTCGTGCTGGTCAAGTCTAGGAAGGCCAAGGACCATCTCGGTGCCTACTACTTCCAGACAAGGCCGGATTCGGCCGTATCCTACATCTCCACCTTTAGCAGCACAAGGTGGGAAAACTGGCGTGGTGACTGGGTGATTGCCAGCGCCGAGGCCAACGACCGCCTCGTCCTGCCGAGCAACGGGCCATCCCTCGACCACAAGCATTGGAGGACCAAGCCATCACTATCGCCAGAGCTCCTGCCCATACTTGATAGGATCAAGACCTTGGCAACCGGTGGTCTGACTTCCATGGATGTGGTCGGCGACTTCCTAAAGCGCCGGGTCATGTCGCTGCAGAGGAGGCCGCGTCTGTGCTGCTGGTTCACTGGCCCGAATGATATCGGCAGGATCCAGCACGGGCCATGTACCGATCTGTCCTGGGAGGAGCTGGAACTCTTGGTGAAGGGGATTACTGGTGAGTCCTTTGTCCCTGAATCCTTGATACTCCCCTAGGACATCCCGATGCTTTGTGATGATCCAGGGCTGCGAACGGCGGTTTTGGCCACGCTCCCGACCCTCGACGGGAGTGGCGTTGCAGTTCATCAGACTGGTGGTCGGGACCCCCTCCACGGGATCTAGATCCCTGGTGTACTGGCTGGGGGTACCCGCCGCCGGTGCGGCCCCCAGCACCCCCGCCGTGGCCCCTAGCCCCTTGGACAAGGGTAAGGGGGCTGCAAGCAGCACCTCCGCCCCAGTTGGTTCTGGGGGTCGGAGGAGGAGAGGTGACGCCGGTTGCGTCGCGCTGACGGGTCACTTGTATCGAACCTCCCCAGAAGCGCCAGAGGACTGCTGGCGGGGCTGAGGAGGCCAGCTCCCAGGCCCACGGCGCGTAGAGGCGCGCCAGTCCTCCGGTGCCGCCACCACCACCACCACCACATCAATAACAGCAGCAGCAGCAACCACTGCCAGCATAGCCATAGCAGCAAGAGTGACAGTCATCCTGCTTCCAGGGTCGCTGGAAAGTTTAGGGCCCGAACTAAGTATAGCCCCTTTTTCCACGAGTCTAGTTATCATGCAGACGGGTCTTAACCCATCCTTTGTTTGCTAGGGCTTCCTCCCCCTCTGCTCCCAAGGTTGCGCCTCCTCCGCCATATACCAGGCCCGTCGGTGGGTCTGGCTCTCAGCAGCAAGAATCTATTGAGAGTGGTGTCGGTGGAGCGCACCCAGCTGCCGCTGGAACAGCACCACCGGCCTCCCACGTCCCAGCTGGGGGTCCGGCTGCGGCAGCGCCAGCGCCAGGCGCCGCGATGGCGGAGGAGGTCCTAGCTGGGGGACCTACGCCCACTCCCGACATCAGGGGTGACCTAGGTGGCACGTCTAGCTCTATCCCTCCGCCTCCTCTGGAGGAGATGGAGGTGATTTTTGGGCGGTGGCTCCGGTCGGGTGTCGAGCCGGACGTAACGCCAATCCCCCTTCCCCGGGTGCTGTCTCATGCCCACCAAGTCCTCAATGAAACCGAGGCAGCCATCCGGCGGGAATGGGAGGCGCTGGAATCTAAGCACTAGTGCCTCAGCGACTGGCGCACCCAGCTGGAGGAGCGCGCTAAGGCGGCGTCTCGCCAGTTCGCCTCTAAGCGGTCCGAACTCGCGTGAGACCGCAAAGAGTACAAAAGGGACCTCCAGAAGGTGTTCGCCAGGGAGCTGGAGGCGTCCTGATGGGAGAAGAAGCTGGCCAAGAGGGAGGAGGCCCTGAGCGAGAGGGAGGCTCTCACAACAGAGCTCCAGGCCAAGCTGAAGGCCCTAGACCAGACCCTGGAGGCGCAGCGAGTCCAGCAAGTGGAGGCCATAGAAAGGGTGAAAAAATGGCAGCAAGAGCTGGAGGACAAGGCCAGCAACATTGCCCTCGCTGAGGAGAACCTCAAGGAGAAGGATACGTCCCTGGACAGGCGGGAAACGGACCTCGCCAGGCGGGAGAAGGATCTCGCCTTCAGGGAGGAAATGCTTGAAAGGCAGGGCATGTTGCTGGCCAAGCATGAGCTGGAGGCGGAGGAGAAGGAGCGGAAGCTGGAGGAGCGGATCCACCGGTTCAAAGCGGCGCAGGCGGCGCTGGGTCCCTAGGCAATGGAGGCCACCAAGAAGGCCCCGGAAGATCTCCAGGCAGAACACCACGCTGAGGTCCAGCGAATAGCTGAGTAGGCCGGCGAGGCGAGCACGGCGCTGGTGTCACTAGGGATAAGTCCCATCCTAGTGTCGGAGCCGCCAGCGTCGATCTCCGATGCCCTCTCGGTGCTGGACTCCGCCGCCGAACGCCTTCGTTGCCTGGACCAGATCCTTGGCGCCCACCTGGAGGCAGAGGGCAGCAGGCTCTGCCAGGTGGTGGTGGATTACGTGCTGACGTGCTTCCGGAGCCACGACCCAGCCATGTCCTTGGTGCTGGTGCTCGATGGTCTGGTGGCTACCACAGAAGACGCCGCCTGGGGGAGCATCTAAGACGCCGTGGAGACGGTGGCCGCGTGCTTCCAGCGCGATCCTGCCGATGCCGAGTAGCTCGTACCTGCAGAGATAAAGCTAGGGCTCCGCTTGAAGACTGATGTAATAATCTTTTGGACACATAACATACTTTTGAGAACCGTTAATTTAACATCACTTATCTGTATGCCATTTGTCCTCGCTGTGTGTAGCGCTACCAACTTCTCCTTGGTACTTGGCCCCCTGGGATGTAGGCTCGACGTGTCGAGGCTGGATACCAGTATACCTAAGAAAGAATTGGTAACTCAGCCCCCAGGAGGTAGTCTCGACTGGGACCTGGACCTGTACACAGCTTTGGCTAGGAAGTTTTAGTAGTACACCCATAGGACCCACCAACTAGTATCTTTTATCCTTTGATTCACACAACAGGACCTGCAATATTTAGCCTGGGAAGCCAAGCCGTATGCCCGGACCCCCTGGATCACAGCTCCAAATACTAGGACACCCATCGCAGAGTGGTGGAGCGTGCAGGCTTAGGGTATGGAACCAGGCTAAGCGGCTACACAGCTCCAGACCACACTAGGAGACGAGTGTCCATTCTCTAGAACCGTACCCCAGGTTGCCGGACCCATAGGACTATAGTTCCAAATACTAGGATACCCGTCACAGAGTGGTGGAGCATGTAGGCTTAGGGTACGGAACCAAGCTAAGCAGCTACATAGCTCCAAACGACCCCAGGGGACGAGCGCCCATTCTTTAGAACTGGCCCCCAGGCTACCGGACCCCCATGTAAAGGGGTCCTAATCTGCAAGCCTGGCTACTCAATTCGGATGTCATCATACCAGCAAGGGTGGGAAACTGTATGGGTGGGTTAGGTAAAAAATAACGGTTGTAAACTGAAGCAGAATAAAACCATCACAAAAGCAAATCTGGGGGTGAATCTTTTCCTTATAACTTGATATACATGAGTGTAGGCCAACAGACCGGGTTTATGAGGGCGGACCTCACTAGGTCGACGTACATATATGCGCAACCTAGTTACAAAGGAAGAAAACTGAATTCCCCAGTTTTGTTTTTATGGGTAAAACTTACGGAGATGCTCTATATTCCAAGGATTGGGCAGAGGCACTCCTTCAGTTGTGGCAAGGCGGACACACCCGGGTCGGCATATTTTTGTCACCTTGAAGGGTCCCTCCTAGCTGGGGGAGAGTTTGTGGAGCCCTTCTCGGTTCAGTACTCACCTTAGGACCAGGCCCCCGACCCTGAGCTCCCTACTATGCACGAACCGTTGGTGGTAGCGCCTGAGCGCTTGGTTGTACCGTGCATTTCGGATCGCCACTCGCCATCTGCGCTCGTCGATGAAGTCCACATCCTCACACCGTAGCTGTTCTTGCATAGACTCATCGAAAGACTAGACTCGTGGGGAGCCCATAATGATTTCCAAGGGAAGGCAGGCTTCGGCCCCGTAGACCAGGAAGAACGGGGTCTCCCCGGTAGCTCGGCTGGGCGTGGTCCGGTTCCCCCATAGCACAGACGGAAGCTCATTGACCCAATTTGCACCATGCTTTTTCAAGCAATCATAGGTGCGTGTCTTGAGCCCCCTAAGGATTTCTGCGTTTGCCCTCTCTGCCTAGCCATTGCTCCTGGGATGAGCCACAGACGCAAAGTAGAGCTGGGTGCCTATGCCCTCGTAATACTCCTGGAAGAGCCAACTTGTAAACTGGGTCCCGTTGTCCGTAATGATACGGATTGGGACCCCAAATCTACAGACAATTGACCTGAGGAAAGCAACAGCAGCACTCTGGGTGATATTGACCACAGGGGTGGCCTCTGACCACTTTGTGAACTTGTCGATGGCGACGAAGAGGAAACGGTACCCGCCGATGGCCCTGGGGAATGGTCCTAGGATATCCACCCCCCATACGGCGAATGGCCAGGAGGGTGGAATCATCTGTAGAGCCTGAGCTGGTGTGTGTATCTGCTTTGCATGGAACTGACACACCTTGCAGGACTTTAACATCTCAGCGGCATCCTGGAGGGCGATTGGCCAGTAGAAGTCGTGCCGGAAGGCCTGACCGACCAGCGTGCGGGATGAGGAATGACTTCCACACTCACCTCCATGGATCTCCGTGAGCAACTCATGGCCCTCCTCCTGGGAAATGCACCGCATGAGAATGTCGTTGGCGTCACGATGGTAGAGATCCCCTTCTACCACTGCATATCGTTTAGCCAACCGCACTATGCGCTCTGCGGATACATGATCTTCAGGAAGGATATTTTCCTTCAGGTAGTCCTGGATCTCGGAGATCCATACATCGGGACCACTCTGAGATACTGGCTATGGCGCTAAGGGGTAGGCAGGACCCCCTGTAGCACACACAATCCTTGGTGGGTTCTGTAGATGTAACGCCAGCGGGACCGCTAGCTTCGAGGTGCTAGTCTCACCCCCTTCGCCTAGTTTGGCAGGCTGGGAGGTAGGTCTCAGCAGCCCTCTTTCGAAGACGCCCTCGGGCATGGGTGCCCAAGTTGATGCCCTTGTGGAGAGTTCATTTGTCGCTGAGTTGTTAGCCCGAGGAACATGTTGCGGTTCTAGGGCCGTGAAGTCCTTTTCCAGCTTCCTTACATGGAGGAGGTAAGCTGTGAGCTTGGGCTCGTTGCAGCTACATTCCCCGCGGACCTGTTTGAT
Source organism: Zea luxurians (assembly GCA_029449295.1). Lineage (NCBI taxonomy): Eukaryota > Viridiplantae > Streptophyta > Magnoliopsida > Poales > Poaceae > Zea > Zea luxurians. The sequence continues at coordinate 85,085,140 of JAOPSE010000008.1, read as the reverse complement.
GATCAGCTGGGAGTCCCCCTTCATGATCAGCTGGTGGATCCCTAGGGATAGGGCCACAGACAAGCCAAAGATCAGCGCCTCGTACTCCGCCATGTTGTTGGTGGCCTTGAACTCGAGGTGCACCATGTACTTGACTTGATCTCCGCTTGGGTCGATGAGGACCACCCCAGCACCGCCTCCTTGCTGGCGGGTAGACCCGTCAAAGAAGAGTGTGCAGTGGGGCTCGGTGAAGACTGGGACCCTGGGCTTCGCAGGTGTGGGGTCCGAATTGGGATCCGGACCCCTAGGAGCGTTCAGAGGAGGAGTCCACTCCACGATGAAGTCGGCCAGGACTTGGCTCTTGACAGCGTGGCGAGGCTGGAAGTCGAGCTGGAACTCTACAAGTTCCACGGCCCACTTGGCGATGTTGCCTGTGGTGTTAGAGTTGTGGAGAATGGCTCTTAACGGGAAGGAGGTCACCACCACAACCCTGTGTGCCTGGAAATAGTGGCGCAGCTTCATGGACGCAACAAGCACAGCATAGAGAAGCTTGTGTGTCTCAAGGTACCTAGCCTTCGCTTCGTGGAGGACCTCGCTAATGTAGTAGACCGGCCTCTATATGGTCTGGACCCCTACGGTTGACCCTAGGTCCTCAAGGTCCGTGGTGGTCGGACCACCTCTTCTCCTAGGGGAACCTCCTGACTCCCCTGGGGATGTTGCGCCATCCTTTCGACGACCAGCACCATGCTCACTGCCTCTGCAGCTGCTGTAATGTACAAGTACAGCGGCTCCCCTAGTTCCGGAGCTACCAGTATCGGTAGGGACATAAGGTATTGCTTCAACTCTTGGAAGGCTCGTTCTGCCTCCTCGGTCCAAGAGAACGGGCCGAACTTCCGTAAGAGCTTGAAGAAGGGTAGCACCCTCTCAGCCAGCCGTGAGATGAAGCGGCTAAGGGCGGCCAGGGATTCCGTAAGCTTCTGGACGTCCTTGATCCGGGACGGAGGCCTCATTTCCTCAATTGCCTTGATCTTCTCTAGGTTTGCTTCAATGCCCCGGTGTGAAACCAGGAATCCCAGCAACTTTTCAGCGGAGACACCAAAGACGCACTTGTCCGGGTTCAGCTTCATGTGCTTCGCCCACAGCTTGTCAAAGACCAGGGTCAGGTCTTCCACCAGAGTCGACCCCATCTTAGTCTTAACCATGATGCCATTGACATATATCTCTATCCTGTCCCTAATCAGGTCCTCAAAGGTCTTACTCATTGCTCGTACAAATGTTGGCAAGGCGTTTCTCAGACCGTAGGGCATTACAACATAGCAGTAAAGCCCATCCACTGTTACAAAAGCAGTATGCTTCCTATCTTCCCTAGCCATCTGGATCTGATGGAAACCAGAGTAGGCATCTAGAAAGGACCAGAGGTCGCACCTGGAGGTAGAATCCACGATTTGATCTATGCGTGGAAGTGGATATGGGTCCTTGGGACAAGCCTTATTAAGGCTGGTGTAGTCGATGCACATCCGAAGCTTTCCGTTTGCCTTTGGAATGTTGACTGGGTTGGCCAGCCATACGGGGTGATGAACCTCTTCGATGAAGCCAGCGTCTAGCAGCTTCCGGACCTCCTGACGGATGAAATCCTGCCGCTCAACGGACTGTCTCCAAGGCTTCTGACTCACCGGTTTGGTGTCAGGGTGGATCTTCAGATGGTGCTCAATCACCTCCCTGGGGATCCCAGGCATCTGCGACGGTTCCCATGCGAAAATGTTGACATTTGCCCGGAGGAAGGTGACGAGCACGAGTTCCTATTTCTCCTCCAGATTGCCCGCGATGCGGGTGGTCTGGGAGGAGTCCGCGCCGACTTGGATGGTCTTGACGGGTCCGCCGTCTGCTCCGGACGGCTGCACCTTTGGCACCTTGGTAGGTGCCTTGGTACCAGAGGTCGAGGGGTCCCCCCCTCCGTCATTCGGGTGAGCAGTTTCTGTCGCCAGAGCGTGCAGCTTCTCGACAACCACCACCGTAGCGGCGCGGTCACCCCGCATGGTAAGGACCCCAGCCGGGGACGGCATCTTGAGGACCAAATACCTGTAATAAGCAATGGCCATGAACCGGTACAGGGTCGTCCTACCAATGATGGCATTGAAGGGGAGGTTAACCTCCGCGACATCGAACTGGACGTTCTGTGTGCGGAAGTTTTCCTTGGTCCCGAATGTTACCGGGAGTGTGATGCTCCCTACGGGATACACCGGTTGTGGGCCCACTCCGGAGAATGGACGAGAGGGTCCTAGTCAGGACCCTGGGATCTGCAACTGCTTAAATGCAGCATGGCTGATGATGTTGAGTCTAGCCCCACCGTCAATCAGAACATGGTGCAGCCGCATGTTGGCGATGACAGGGGCGGTGATGAGCGGTAGTATACCAGCCCCTGCCATGTTGTCGGGGCAGTCGAATGCCCCGAAGGAGATAGTGGTGCTCCTCCACTGCTGATGTGGAGCAGCCTTTGGGACCCCCGGGACCGTCAAAAGGACCTCTTGGCGCAGGGACTTGACATTCCTACGGGAGGTGAGCTCCCAGCTCCCGCCGTACATGACGTACAGCTTCTTGCGGTCATTGTTGTCGTCACCAGAGTCGGAGTCTCCAGTGAAAACGTCCTTCAGGACCCCCTCAGGTGACTGATACCCGACTTCCCGTTCTCCCACGGCCACGTCACCCTCATCGACCTTCTCATTGCCAAGTCGGCGACGGGGCGGTGAGCCATCCCTAGAGGCCTGCTCGTGTCGCTCACTGACGTGCTTCGTGAGCTTGATGATCCCGCGGCATTCCGAGGCGCTGTGGCGACTGTTAGGGTGGACATGGCATGAGCCAATGTTGCCTCCCTGTTGCCGTGGGCACTTGTCGCGCTTGTTCCAGCCCTCGGCCGTGGCTGCGACAACCGGAGCAGCAGACTGCGGCCTCTCGTGGCTGCGGTTCTTCTTCTTCTTCTTGCTACCGCCCTGGGTAGCGGGACCCGAGACACCTGTCTGGGTAACTCCGGTCTGTGGTGCCGAGTGCCATGCACGGCCCTCGGCAGCTCTGGCACACTTGTCAGCCAGAGTGAAGAGCATGGTAACGGTTTTCACATTGTGTGTCGCCAGCTTCTCCAGCATCTTCTCATCATGCACCCCCTGTTGGAAAGCAGTGATGATAGAGGCATCAGAGATGTGAGGTATGGTCCCGCGTACCTTGGTGAAGCGAGCGATAAAAGCCCGAAGAGTCTCCCCGGGTTCTTGTCTTACGGCATGGAGATGGGACTCCATGCCATGTTGCTGATAAGCATTGGCAAAGTTCGCTGTGAACCATGCGCAGAGCTCCTCCCAGGAGTAGACGGATCCCAAGGTCAGGTTCATGAGCCAGGTCCGGGCCGGCCCGGTCAAGGCTACATGGAAGTAGCTCGCCATCACAGCGGTGTTTTCACCAGCTGCCGTAATGGCGGTGACTTAAACCTGCAAAAATTCTGACGGGTTTGACGTACCGCCGTACTTCTCTGGTAGGTGTGGCCAAAACTTGGGCGGCCAAGTTGCCATGCAGAGGTGGTCCGCTAGCACGGCATAGCCCACACCGACCAATGGGACACCCGTGTGGGTTTGGGCACCCCTTGGAGTTTGTGGCGCAAGTGGAGCGAAGTCCTGGTCGAGGTTGCGACCCTCGAAGTTTAGCCAGTGCTCACGCGCCCTTTCCAGAGAGACTCGTGCGTCCTCGCCCGCACGCCTGCGGTTGAGTTCTGCCCGCAGGTCATCAGGTCTCTCCAGAGAAATTAGGGCATCCTCGCCCGCATGTCGGCAGTTGAGCTCTGCCCGCAGGTCCTCAGTCGGTGTGGCCTTCACCGAGGGCGAGCGTACCGATGCCGACACCTCATGTTGACGCCGGAATGACCGAGGCCTGTGTCTGGCCGAGGCTGAATGCGCCATGCCAAGGAGACGATCGACATTGTCATGCCACTTCTTCATGGCCCCTGGCGAGGCTGTGGAGCTTAGAGGGTGGTGCAGCAACTCCCTGGCTGCAGACAGCGCACCGGGAGCAGCCCTTGACAGAGCCCGAGACGACTGTGCGGGAGTGTGCTGTCGTGCAGCATGCACAACAGCAGCACCAGGCGCAGGGCGGTTGGAGCCCCGTGGCATGGAAGATCTAGCCTCTTCCTCCATCAGGAAGTCCTTAGGAGTGAAGCCGCGGTGCTCGACGATCTGGACCATCGTGCCGAGCAAGGAAACAGGGAAAAACCTAAAGCCAAAGACCCCCTACCTGGCGCGCCAAATGTCGGAGAGAAAATCCTCTGGCTGGGTGGCGGAATGCACCCACCCTAATCCTAAGATGAGGAGGGGGCCTTAGCAGTTTGCCTATTATGTGGATTGGTGGATGAACACACGAGGTCTCCTGCAGATCAGCAATATGATTTTCCTGCTTCGTGCTTTTTACAATGATGTCATCGACATAAGTCAACACATTTCTGCCTATCTGAGACTGGAGGACCTTCGCTGTCATTCTGCTGAAACTTCCTCCAGCATTTTTGAGCCCCTCAGGCATCTGAAGATAGCAATATGTGCCACTTGGGGTTATGAAGCTAGTCTTCGGCTCATCTTCCTTCTTCATCCAGATTTGATGATAGCCTGAGTAGCAGTCCAGGAGACTCATGAGCTCTGAAGAAGCTGCTGCATCAACTAAAGAATCTATCCTTGGCAGCGGGAATTCATCCTTCGGACAAGCCTTGTTGAGATCTGTGAAATCGATACACATTCTCCACTTGCCATTGGCCTTCTTCACCATAACAGTGTTAGCTAGCCACTCTGGATACTTTACTTCTCTGATAACTCCTGCACTGAGGAGTCTTTTTACTTCATTGCGAGCCCCTTCGGCCTTGTCATCTGACATCTTCCGAAGCCTCTGCTTTCGGGGTCTGAAGGATGGGTCGACATTGAGCGAATGTTCAATAACATCCCGATTTACTCCACAGAGATCATTAGCTGACCATGCAAAAACATCTTTGTTGTTGAATAAAAACCTTATCAAGGTTTTCTCCTGGTCTTCAGATAATTGCGAGCCCAACAGCACCTTCTGCTCTGCTATGTCCTCACACAATAGCATGGGCTTCGGCTGATCTGCTGAAGCTGCTTTCTCCCTTCTGAATTTGTACTGTTCACAAGCTTCAGCTCCATCTATGTTATGGATTGCTTTGGAGTCAGTCCAGCTTCCTTCGGCCCTTCTAGCAGCTTCCTGGCTTCCATGAATAGCAATAGGCCCTTGGTCCGAAGGTATCTTCTTGCAGAGATAAGCTGGGTGAAGAATTTCTTCGAAGGCATTAAGAGTACCACGGCCAATGATAGCACTGTAAGGATACTCCATGTCAACAACATCAAACACAATTTGCTCAGTCCTTGTGTTGTTAACAAATCCGAAGGTTACCGGCATGGTAATCTTCCCAAGTGCTAGAATCTGCCGCCCTCCGAAGCCACAAAGAGGGTGCGTAGCATCGTGGATCTTGTCTTCGGGCTCTTGCATTTGTCTGAAGGCTTTAGCAAATACAATATCAGCTGCACTGCCTGTATCAACTAAGACATTGTGGACCAGAAATCCTTTGATCACGCAAGAGATAACCATGGCATCATTGTGAGGATAATCCTTAAGCTGAAGGTCTTCCTGGGAGAAAGTAATTGGAATGTGGGACCATTTTGACTTGATGAAGGGTCCCTGCACTCCAACATGCTGCACCATTCTCTGAGCCTCCTTCTTCTGCTTCTTGTTAGCCGGCTCTGAGCAAGAACCGCCTGTTATCGGGAGCACCAGCTTCGAAGCCGAAGCAGCTCTAGCTTGATTGTTGAACGAAGCCATCAGCTCAGAAAAGTGGAAGTGAGTTCACCGGAGGTGGGCGCCAATGTTGGGGGCTTGTTCTCAAATGCTAAGAATTAAGAACAAGGCAACATAGAAAATGTTAAGTGATAAAGTCCTTCGTCCTCCAAAACGTTATATCCCTTCTGGATATAAAGAATTTCGGACGAAGGTTACGAAGGACGTACCTTCGTAAGCATAATAACAAGGGACGAAGTATTCATACAAATCATGAGGTATAAAATAAACATTTAAATATTGTCATAGAATCATCTCCATTTTTATTGTCATGAATGAATATAAATGACTTCAAATTACAAATGTACCTTCGGTCCTGAGGAAAGCAAAAGTACAGGTGTGATGCGAAAGCAAATGTCAAGTTCGCGTGAACAGTACAGGGGTACTGTTCATTTATTTATAGACACAGGTCACAGCCTGTGGCGAATTACAATTATGCCCCTTACAAAAGTTTACAACATTGACTCAGACCTCCATGGATAAAAAGGTCATTCTATCTCTATGTCGGTTTGTAACGCCGAAGCTCCATGAAAAGGACCCTTCGGCCATCTCCTGGGAACAACTTCAGCCGAAGCTGCTTCTTCGCGTAAGACCTTCGGCGCAACGAAGCATGGCCCCAACAGTAGCCCCTTTCGCGGTGCTAGATCGTTTTTCGTAACGAGCTTGATCCGTGAAAAATGCCTCTTAAGCTTCGGGAAGCCGAAGGTCCAAAAAACACCTTCCCTGAGCTCGTTGCCGAGAAACGATTCAATTCCCGAGCTCGTGTTGGTCCCACCTTGCAGAGTTACTGTTTGATCTTTGCGGTCCACTGCGCAGCGAGTACAAGTGACTGCCCGCCTGGTGTAAAAATCCTGCCGCTTCGCCTTCTTACCTGCAGCACTATATAAACAGACGAGTAGGTGTGAAGTTACCACAGCATTCATTGCTATTTGCACTGTTTTGCTGCCAAAATTTTTAACTATAGCCGAAGCTTGATTCTCAGAATCGAACGAAGGTCCATCTCGAAGTCTGCTTCGTCAGAAAGAAAAGCTTCGGGAGAAAAGGAAAAAGAAAAAAGTATCTAACTTCCCCAAACTCAGAATTAAATGGCCAGAGTGCGATCTACTGCCAGAGTTGAACGTGAAGGAGACGAAGCCGAAGGTTCGAATACTGTGCCCATCTCCGAAGCAATGCAGCGTTCCGGACTGGTGACTGCGGAAGAAATGCCCGCTGCTGAAGCTGACCCAACAATTGCCGAAGGGGAAGAAGAGAACATTGAAGAAACAGATCCCGAAGATGACTATCGCATTGCCATGCCCAGCAAGCCCAGCCACCTGGACTTCGGGAAATCGACTGTTTCAAAGGCTGATCTTTCCAAGATGGTGAAAGCAGGTTATTTTAGTGAAAATCAGAAGAAGCTACTTCGCTTCGGGGGAGAAGAAACTACCCCGAAGCCAGAGAAGGACGAGATTGTCATTTTCAAGAGCTTTTTAAAAGCTGGGCTGAGATTCCCTCTTCATGGAATTATTGCGGATGTATTGAAAAAATTTGGTATTTACTTTCATCAATTGACTCCTAACGCTATCGTTAGGCTTAATGTTTATATCTGGGCCCTCCGAAGCCAAGCAGTGGAGCCATTTGCCGACAGTTTCTGTCGAGTTCATGAGTTACATTACCAAACAAAGGCCAGAAAAGATGGGCTACATGATAACTTCGGTTGCTACAATTTTGCCTACCGGAAGACAACAAAGTGTCCTGTTATCAGCTACCGAAGCAAATGGCCAGCAGGCTGGAAATCTGAGTGGTTTTATGTGAAAGTTGACGAAGACGAAGAAAAATTGGTACAAAGCCCTCTTGATTTAATCTTCGGAGAAACAAGGCCGCGATGCCACATGAAATTGGAGGGTCCCACCTGGGCTGCACTGGGTGAGTTTGAAATTATTTCAGAGCATATCGGTACCAGGGATCTGGTTCAAGAATTCTTGGCGTTCAGAGTCTTCCCTACTCTGAAAGAATGGGAAATGCCAAAGCTAGAGGGGGAGAAGAAGAAGGGGGAGCTTGTCCGGCTTCCTTATCACTTCAAATTCAAGAAATACTTTAAAAAGACTTGCCAAGAGTGGCTGGACACAGTTGAGGTGATGTGCAATGAAATTCTTGGGAATTATTCCAAAAAAGAAGATCAACTGATGACCGCGGCCTTCGGCACCCGTCCGAAGCGAAGGCTGAACCGAGTGCTTGATGCCCTGGGCTTCGAGTACCCTGACTATGAACGGCTGAACAAGGGTGCTGAGGGCCAAAAAAGGAAAAGAGTGGCCGAAACTTTGAACAAGGACGAAGAAAAACCACCAAAAGAGAAGAAAATTCCCAAGAAGAGAAAAATATCAACTCCAAAGCGAAAATTATCCGATGAAGAGAGGTCTCCTGCACCACCTTCTACCGACGACGTGGAGGAAATCTTAAAGGTAATGACTGAACCCGTGCCCACGAAGCTAAGTCCATTAGGGCCTCAACTGACGAAGCTTTTTCGAAAGGTGGAGGAGCCGGAAAAAACGAAGGTAACCAAAGCGAAAAGGCAAAGAATTATTGCAGTAACCGAAGTTATTGACAAGACGCCACCGAGGGCGTCAGTTCAGAAAACGCCAGCTGTTGAGGGCACCACAAACGTCGAAGTCGCACCTTCGGAGGTCGCGGCTACCGAAGCCGCTACAGCCGAAGATGTGAACTTAGAAACTACCATTGAGGACATCAACAAAATTTTGAAAGACATGGCTGCAGAAGAAGCTGCCACCGCTGCTGAAGAAACCATGGCCACAGTGCCTGGGAAGGGGAAAGAAATAGCCGAAGACACTTCGGACGACGAAGCCTACACATTTCAAAATTTAGTTGGGCAAAAACTTTCGAAGGACGAAATAGAAGAGCTTAAAGACTATGCCAAATCTTGCGGATACAGGCCAGGAGCTCTTCTTTTCGGAGGTGTGGACGATGAAAAATTAGGCTGCATCCGAGACCAAACTGGAGCTAAGGTCATCGGTACTCTATCAAAGAGTATCAGTTTACCGAAGCTAGAGACAGATATCAGCCGCTACCGACGACAACATATCGTCGGCAGCTTATTTTATTCCAATTTCAAGGTAAACAACCTTTTCTCTGGTTTTTATTGCTTTTAATAATGAAAATGTTACTAACGAAAGTTGTTTCTGTGCAGAGCATGCTACTGAGCAAAGCTCTGAAGATGCAGCAAGATTTGGAGGACAAAAAACACGAAGCTATAATTGAAAATTTAGAGAGCAAGATAAAAGAACAATCAGCTGTTATTGAAAAGAAAGACTTTGAACTCCAATCAACTGAAGGCTTGCTAGCAAAGACTGAAGCTAAAGTATCAGAATTGAATTCGAAGCTTATCTGCCAATCAAAACAATTTGAACAGGAGAAGCTAGAGCTTAATTCGAAACTTGAAGCCGAAGTCCAGACCAACTCAGACTTGAAGAAATCATTAACAAGCCTTCAAGACAAGTGCTTGAAATTTAGCAATAACTGTATTGAACAATTAAAAAAGGTCTTTTACTCAGTTGGAGCCAGCAGCGGGAAGTTTAACCCTTCAGCTGAAAATTTACCAAGAGCCTTCGATCATATTGAAGCTGAAATTGAAGAACTTGACGAAGTTATAGCCGGGCACGGTGACTTCTGTGCCTGGGTAGCTTCTCGGGGTACCGCTGCAGCGTTCCTGAAGGCCGGCTGCGAGCATGGAAAAATCGTCAACAGGCCCAACTTCACCCTGTCTCCATCAATTCTGGACGATATTCCTGACCTCGCCCGAAGTATCTCAAATAGATTTATAAAAATGATATGGACAAAAGGCGGGCGAGAGAAGGCTGGAGACGAAGCTCGAAGTCATCTTGATCCAGTAAGAAATCATACTTTGTACTTACCTTCTCCTTCACACTTGATTTTTACTCGCGATACCTTGATTCATGTAGGATGACGAAGCTGAAGATGATGCTTGAGATATATCGCCGAAGCTGAAACTCAGTGAAGATCAGTAGGAATATACTATAGAAAAACTCGGGAGACTTTTGTAACAACTTTTTGTAAATACAATTAAACTGTTCTCGATGAACTTTGTACATACCTTGTAATATATTCTTACCCTTCTATTGAGGCGCTTTGATGTGGACGAAATTAGTATTTTGAGCCGAAGGCGAAAAAACACCTTCCCTTCTTTTCGTACACAACGAAGCATAAAAGACCACTTCTTCTTTTTGCCGAAGCTTTTCTTTTTCGTACACAACGAAGCATAAACGACCACTTCTTCTTTTTGCCGAAGCAACCACTTAGGAACACAAATGCTATGAATGAATGCTTATGAATGCAAATGCTATGATGTAATGTAATGTGCAAATGAATGTCCAAAACATATATCCGAAGCCACACTCTCAGCCATTATTTCCTTAGAAACAACCACACATCAGCTCTGCATTCCCTTAGGAACGACTTTGGAGCTTCTTCGCCTTTTACTTAGGCGGTATCAGCGTTGACTTTTCGCTGTAAGCTCTGCATCCCCTTAAGGACGTCTTTGGAGCTTCTTCGCCTTTTACTTTCGGCGGTATCAGCGTTGACTTTTCGCTGTGAGCTCTGCATCCCCTTAGGGACGTCTTTGGAGCTTCTTCTCTTTTTCAGTTTCGGCACTCGATGGTGCGTTCTCAGCTTTTACATTTATATTCTTTGGGGGATTTTGCTCTTATAAAACTAAAAAGGAAATTACATATGATGGCCCCATTAAAAACCTTTCTCCCCCTTTAGAAAGGAAAAGGGTGCCATGAAAAAGAAAAGAAAAAACATAAAAAGTTACATCAAGTTATACATAATATCGCCGAAGCTCATCTGCATTCCAAGATCTTGGAATTTCGTTGCCGTCCATATCCTTCAATCTGTACGAACCAGGCCTTGACGAGGATGCTACTAAGAAAGGCCCTTCCCATTTTAATTGTAACTTGCCCACTGTGTCTGGGTTGGCCACTCTCCGAAGCACCAAGTGTCCCGGCTCAATATTTTTTAGCCGGACCTTTCTATCTCGCCATTTGACTGTTTCAGCCTGGTATTTATTGATATTCTCCACAGCTTGAAGCCGGATCCCTTCTAAAGCATCTTTTTCCACAAAACAGGCATCTTCAGGACTTGATTCTGCCGAAGCTACCACTCTTATTGATCCAGCTTTAGCTTCTTCCGGAGTTATTGCTTCGTCTCCAAACAATAACTTGAATGGAGTAAAGCCTGTAGACCTTGATGTTGTTGTATTGTGGCTCCACACCACTTTGGTTAACTGATCTGGCCACTTTCCCCTGGGTTGATTGAAGATTAACTTCATTATTCCTGTCATTATAATGCCGTTGGCCCTTTCAACAAGCCCATTCGACTCCGGATGCCTGACTGATGCAAAATGGATCTTCGTTCCAATTTGATCACAGAAATTTCTGAAAGCTTCGGAGTCGAACTGCGTTCCATTATCTACAGTGATGGCCTTCGGTACCCCGAAGCGACAGACAATATTCTGCCAGAAAAACTTTTGGACAGTGGCCGAAGTTATTGTGGCTAATGGCTTCGCCTCAATCCACTTGGAAAAATACTCCACCGCCACTATAACATATTTTAGATTCCCTTGAGCTGGTGGTAATGGACCTAACAAGTCAAGGCCCCACCTTTGCAATGGCCAGATAGGTTGTATCAGCTGTGTCAAAGACGAAGGTTGCTTTTGATCTCTTGCACATTTCTGACAACCTTCGCACTTTTGAACCAACTCCGCTGCATCCGAAGCTGCCTTCGGCCAATAAAACCCTTGGCGGAAAACTTTTCCAAGTAACGGCCTAGATCCGATGTGGGATCCACACAGGCCTGCATGTATTTCTTTCATTAACTCTATACCTTCGGTTCTAGACAAGCACTTGAGCAGCGGGGCGCAAACTCCATGTTTGTATAATTCCCCTTCTATCATGACATACGGACGAGCTCTTGCCTCTATTCTTTTATTGTAAGCTTTGTCATCTGAAAGGAACTTACCCTGAAGGTAAGAGATTATTTCAGTTCTCCAATCTTCGCTGTAAACAGGAGATATGTTGAGGACTGCTCTTTCAAGGAGCTCCACTGAAGGTGCCTTTATTGTTTCGAAGAACACATCCGAAGGTAACGGCAGCCCCTGTGCTGCAGACTTGGCTAGCAAATCAGCATGCTCATTTTGTCCTCGAGGGATATTCTTGACAGAAAATCCTTCGAAGGAGGTTTCGATCCTTCGGACCGTGTCTAGATATTTTTCAAGCTTCGGATCTTTGGCCTTACAACTTTTGTCAATATGACCCGAAACAACCTGGGAATCAGTTTTAAGAATCGCCCTTCTGACTCCCATTGCCTTTAATTTCCGAAGGCCCAGGAGCAGGGCTTCGTACTCAGTAATATTGTTTGTACAGCTGAAGTCAAGTCTTGCTGCATAACAAGTTTTAACCTTGGATGGTGAGACCAACACAGCAGCTGCACCTGCTCCGAAGGTTCCCCAAGAGCCATCACAAAACACTGTCCACACTTCGGCATCTTTATTTGCTTCTTCATCCTGAGCCCCTGGCGTCCAGTCGGCAATGAAATCTGCCAATGCTTGAGACTGGATCGAGGATCTATGCACATAATCAATGTAAAATTCATTGAGCTCTGCAGCCCATTTTCCAATCCGTCCAGTAGCTTCTCTATTTCTCATGATATCCTTCAACGGCTGCGAAGAAGGAACAATGATATTGTATGCCTGAAAATAATGCCGAAGCTTCCTGGATGCCATTAAAACGGCATACAATACCTTCTCCAGCTCTGTATAATTTTTCTTTGATACACTGAGGACTTCAGATACAAAATATACTGGAACCTGCTTCTTGATTTGTCCATCAAGCTTCTCCTGGACAAGTGCTGCACTTACTGCCGAGTGCGAAGCTGCCACATACAACAACAAAGGAGCCCCTGGCGTTGGTGGAGTTAATGTTGTTAGATCTATCAAGTATTGCTTCAGCTCTTCGAAGGCTTTTTGTTGACTTGGGCCCCATTGAAAGACTTCAGCTGACTTCAGCACCTCGAAGAATGGTAAATTTCTTTCTGCTGATCTGGATATGAATCTGTTGAGAGATGCCAGCCTTCCTGTCAATCTTTGGGCCCCCTTTCTTGTAGTTGGTGGCTCCATTCGAAGTATAGCTTCGATTTTATTTGGATTAGCTTCAATTCCCTTTGTTGAAACCAAGCATCCGAGAAATTTCCCCTTCTTCACTCCGAAGACACATTTTTCTGGATTCAGCTTCAAACCAGCTTGTCTGAAACTGGCGAAGGTCTCCTGCAAATCAGCAATATGATTTTCCTGCTTCGTGCTTTTTACAATAATGTCATCAACATAGGTCAACACATTTCTGCCTATCTGAGACTGGAGAACCTTCGCTGTCATTCTGCTGAAACTTCCTCCAGCATTTTTGAGCCCCTCAGGCATCCGAAGATAGCAATATGTGCCACTTGGGGTTATGAAGCTAGTCTTTGGCTCATCTTCCTTCTTCATCCAGATTTGATGATAGCCTGAGTAGCAGTCCAGGAGACTCATGAGCTCTGAAGAAGCTGCTGCATCAACTAAAGAATCTATCCTTGGCAGCGGGAATTCATCCTTCGGACAAGCCTTGTTGAGATCTGTGAAATCGATACACATTCTCCACTTGCCATTGGCCTTCTTCACCATAACAGTGTTAGCTAGCCACTCTGGATACTTTACTTCTCTGATAACTCCTGCACTGAGGAGTCTTTTTACTTCATTGCGAGCCCCTTCGGCCTTGTCATCTGACATCTTTCGAAGCCTCTGCTTTCGGGGTCTGAAGGATGGGTCGACATTGAGCGAATGTTCAATAACATCCCGATTTACTCCACAGAGATCATTAGCTGACCATGCAAAAACATCTTTGTTGTTGAATAAAAACCTTATCAAGGTTTTCTCCTGGTCTTCAGATAATTGCGAGCCCAACAGCACCTTCTGCTCTGCTATGTCCTCACACAATAGCATGGGCTTCGGCTGATCTGCTGAAGCTGCTTTCTCCCTTCTGAATTTGTACTGTTCACAAGCTTCAGCTCCATCTATGTTATGGATTGCTTTGGAGTCAGTCCAGCTTCCTTCGGCCCTTCTAGCAGCTTCCTGGCTTCCATGAATAGCAATAGGCCCTTGGTCCGAAGGTATCTTCATGCAGAGATAAGCTGGGTGAAGAATTGCTTCGAAGGCATTAAGAGTACCATGGCCAATGATAGCATTGTAAGGATACTCCATGTCAACAACATCAAACACAATTTGCTCAGTCCTTGTGTTGTTAACAAATCCGAAGGTTACCGGCATGGTAATCTTCCCAAGTGCTACAATCTACCGCCCTCCGAAGCCACAAAGAGGGTGCGTAGCATCGTGGATCTTGTCTTCGGGCTCTTGCATTTGTCTGAAGGCTTTAGCAAATACAATATCAGCTGCACTGCCTGTATCAACTAAGACATTGTGGACCAGAAATCCTTTGATCACACAAGAGATAACCATGGCATCATTGTGAGGATAATCCTTAAGCTGAAGGTCTTCCTGGGAGAAAGTAATTGGAATGTGGGACCATTTTGACTTGATGAAGGGTCCCTGCACTCCAACATGCTGCACCCTTCTCTGAGCCTCCTTCTTCTGCTTCTTGTTAGCCGGCTCTGAGCAAGAACCGCCTGTTATCGGGAGCACCAGCTTCGAAGCCGAAGCAGCTCTAGCTTGATTGTTGAACGAAGCCATCAGCTCAGAAAAGTGGAAGTGAGTTCACCGGAGGTGGGCGCCAATGTTGGGGGTTTGTTCTCAAATGCTAAGAATTAAGAACAAGGCAACATAGAAAATGTTAAGTGTTAAAGTCCTTCGTCCTCCAAAACGTTATATCCCTTCTGGATATAAAGAATTTCGGACGAAGGTTACGAAGGACGTACCTTCGTAAGCATAATAACAAGGGACGAAGTATTCATACAAATCATGAGGTATAAAATAAACATTTAAATATTGTCATAGAATCATCTCCATTTTTATTGTCATGAATGAATATAAATGACTTCAAATTACAAATGTACCTTCGGTCCTGAGGAAAGCAAAAGTACAGGTGTGATGCGAAAGCAAATGTCAAGTTCGCGTGAACAGTACAGGGGTACTGTTCATTTATTTATAGACACAGGTCACAGCCTGTGGCGAATTACAATTCTGCCCCTTACAAAAGTTTACAACATTGACTCAGACCTCCATGGATAAAAAGGTCATTCTATCTCTATGTCGGTTTGTAACGCCGAAGCTCCATGAAAAGGACCCTTCGGCCATCTCCTGGGAACAACTTCAGCCGAAGCTGCTTCTTCACGTAAGACCTTCGGCGCAACGAAGCATGGCCCCAACAATACTAATAACACCTGAGTAATCATCGGGCGCCATGATGGCCGCAGTCCATGCAGCATTGATAAGCAGCGACCGTTTTCTTGGTAACGTGCGAGTAATGATGAGCTCGCCGCCTGCCACTGGAATGGATAGGCGCTCGTCTTATCCGCAATAAATGCAGGGGCGGTGTAGCCCAGAGGCTTTACGCCAGGCTCCGTCTGTTGGCTTATATCACGTGCAGTAGTCCACGTGGCCGCATCGGGTCTCCGCCTGAGCGGGGAGCAGGAGTGTATGCAGACAGGTCCGGGTCTAGACACGTGTCGGCATCGGACCCCCGCCTGGGTCTTGTTCCAAGCCCGAGTATGTTCTGTCCAGGAACATTGGGAGCCCATTATGGGTGGCCCAGACCCCATACGGGGGATCCGGATCCCATTCTAGGGGTCCGGCTTGCACACGTGGAGGTCCTGGACCAACCCAGGAGGTCCGAACTGTATATCCAGGGGTCCGGCACTCTCCCATGGGGGTCCGGACTTACTGTTGATGCCTTGGAATGTATCACCTACTCTGGACACGTGGTGGAGTCGGGCGCTACTGTGGACCCAGAGTAGTCGCCCGAGACTGGGGCGAGTCATGGCCTGGTCCCACACATAGCACCTTTACCACGTGACTAAGAGATAGCCGCGTGGGCACTGCGTCTTTATACAGTAGTAAGGGATACCCTAGTTTCAGGGTACCGATAGACCCATATTGAATCATAGCCATCCCAAGTACGTGGTAGTCCAACTATGAAATCCATACCGATTTCTTCCCATTTCCATTCTGGTACCTTGAGAGGTTGTAATAATCCTGCCGGTCTTTGGTGTTCGGCTTTAACTCGTTGACACACATCACACAGTGCAACATGAGTAGCCACATCTCTTTTCAAACCGTACCACCAATACTTTTCCTTTAGATTCTGGTACATCTTTGTGCTTCCAGGGTGAATAGAGTAAGTCGAATCATGAGCTTCTCTCAAAATAAGTTGGCGTAGCTGTTCAATTTTGGTACACATATTCTCTTTTTAAACCAAACAGTGCCTTGTTCATCTTCCGTGAATTTTGGGGCTTTACCCAATCCAATCGAAGTTTTAATTTCCTTAATTTTCTCATCAGATTCCTGTCCTTTACGAATCTCTTGTTCCAAAGTAGATTCAACTTCCATAATTGTTGCTTCCATATTATTGAGCATACCAAGGTTGTGTGGGGGATAGATATCCCCCGGGTCCACTAAAAGAGTAAAGGACCTCACGAAAGGCCCAAGGGCCCAATAAGTCGTAAGGTCATTCTTTTGTGGGCCTGGGGAAAAACAGCCAGCGAAGCAGAACGACATGGGGCCGGATTGGTACAAGCCCGGACGGCCCGCAGCATCGAGCGAATGACCGCAACAAAGATCCGACTTTCCCGCGCCGGAGCCTTCATGCAACGAAGCCACGCGAGGATAAGTCGGCGAGGGTTACGTAGGGATAATCTCAAGAGGTTCACTATCTTTTAGCTACTCGTTGCTATCTTATCCGTGTGTACTGCCCCACAGTCGAGTATATAAGGCCCAGGGGGTACCCCTTCAGAACGATCGACCCTTTACTTAGCCACCCACATCAACTCTCTGTATTCTCGATCTAGAGAGTTCTCTTGTAGCCACATCCATCAAGCATACTCATCAGGACGTAGGGTGTTACGCATCTCTAAGTGGCCCAAACCTGTAAAACTTGTCCACTGTCCCTCGTGCGATCAGCGCGAACCATTTTGCTACAGTTGTCGACACCGTCCTACTCCTAAAACACCTTGAGGGGCAACCCCGGGTGTGCGGTCGGACCCAAAACACCGACAGCTGGCGCGCCAGGTAGGGGGTGTGTCGACAATCCAAGCTAGCTCAATGGCCATCTCCTTCAACAGCAAGATCACCCTGCGTCCCGGATCCGTGCTCTGCTTCGGAACAATCTCATTTGTAGCGGATGAAGAAGGAATTCTGCACCGTATCACGGATCCGCCGGAAAAAAGGTCTCCCCCAACAAACTCCGAAAATACCGGAGAAGCACAACCTCCAGCTCTCCGGATGAGGATCGTCTCCGGAAAGCCGGGAGCCGAGAGCTCGCTGACCCGGAGAACTCCGCTGCCTACTTCTCCGACAAAAGAGTGGACACAGATTGCAAGAAAAAAGGTAACCGGGGGGAAGCAAGTTGCTCTTTCCGTCCCTCATGCCTCAAAGGGGGACGGGAAGAAGATCACCACGACAGCAGCACCGTTCTACCCCGACGTCCTCTTCATCGGGAGAGCGGAGTCGCCCATTATCTCCGACGACGAGCCGACTGTACCCGGGGAGGAACCGCCTCAACGAGAGTCCCGTCGACGGAGGAACCGGCGCAGGAACGTTCGACGACATCACGCAACCGGAGAGCGGAATCCGGAACAGCCTGTCTCGCGAGACGAGGTCTCGGAGGTAGGAGAGACTCCGGAAGAACGCGTCTTCAGAGAACGAAGGAACTCCCGACGACGTGATCGCCGACGAGCTCAGGAACAGGCTGAGCAGGATGCAAGGCAGCGTCGAGAGAATCCATTCTTCGGGCGCAACCTGAATCCCGACTTCGCCCGAGCTATGAACACGCCGAGCGAAGTCGGAGGGGTACTGGCTCGGATAGCTGAGGGACTTCCACGGACTCCTGACGCCGATGGCTACCGACGACTGTTCACCCAGGCGACCAACCATCTTCTACCGCTTGCTCACCCGCCGAACGACCTACGACACGCCATCAACAGTCGCCGAGACGCGCGAAGCTCCATCAATGCTTCACGCGAGCGGCGGCATGAGAACGAGATTCGCCGTCGGGAAGAGTATGACCGGGATCACGGCATCCCGACTCAGAACCAAGCTACCAGAACTGAGTCGGCAACGGCCTCAACTAGCGGAATCACCCGGGGGCGGTCGAGGAACCACAATCACAACTCCCCTCCCCGGGACAGACATCGTCCCCGACGACAGGAGGACACGTGCGGAGTGTCCACTCTTACTCCGCGCCTTAGGGCCATCCAATGGCCTCCCAACTTCAAGGTATCCAATGTTGACAAATATGAACCTAAGCAGGATCCATGGGGTTGGCTAGCCGTCTACACCACCGCTGCTCGAGCTGCCGGGGCGTCCGAAGACGTGATGACCGCGTACTTACCCATTGTCCTTGGGCAAGACGCGCTGCAATGGCTGCGACATCTACCCCGACACTGCATCGACGTCTGGGGCGACTTTAGTCGACGCTTCACCGCCAACTTTCAGTCCCTCTCCGACAAGCCGGCGCAACCGTGGGACCTCAAATCCATCAAGCGCCGGGGGGACGAGACTCTCCGGTCATACCTCAAGAGGTTTCAAACCATGAGAAATCGTATCCCCGAGGTCACGGAGGCGGCCGTGATCGAGGACTTCTACAGAGGATCCAATGACTCGGCTTTCGTCCGAGCCATACTACAGAAGGCACCGACTACCTCCGAGGAGCTGTTCCGGGAAGCCGACCTCTACATCACCGCCGACGAGCAAGCCCAGGACCTCATCGGAGGAGCAAAGCCCGCACCGGCAGCACCACGACGCGACACGAACCAGCAACCCGACAAGCGATGGGAGAAGAGGCCTCGCGAAGAAGTGCACGCTGCCGGACCACCTGCCTCTCGCGCCCGAGGAGGACCTCGTGGAGGCGAACGCACGTTGGACGACATCCTCGACGCCCAGTGCCCGTACCACAAGGACATGCGCCACACTCTTCGTAACTGCCGAGACTTCAAGCACTCCGTCGGACACGGCCGACCCTTCCAACCTCTACCTCCTCCTCCGCCGAGGGGAGGACCAGATGAACCACGACAACCCCATCGGCAGGAGGAGGGAGGAGGAGGAGGAGCTTTTCCACGCGTTGACAGGGAGGTCAACGTCATCTTCGGCGGACACGGATCGCAGGAGAGCAGAAGACAGCAAAAGCTCAACGATCGCCAGATACTGGTGGCGACCACCGGCCCTCCCACCCCATACCAGTGGTCGGAGCACCCGATCACCTTCACTCGGGCAGATCAATGGCTCAACTTCGACCATCCGGGCAAATACCCGCTTCTCGTCGATCCGGTGATCCGAGAGAGCCGGGTAAAGAAGGTGTTAGTGGACGGGGGAAGCAGCATCAACGTCACCTTCCCCCGGACACTCCAAGGCTTGGGAGTTCACCTCAAAGAGCTCCACGAGTCGGACACTCCTTTCTTCGGCATCGTGCCGACGGAAGGGGAATACCCGCTGGGCCACATCTACATGCCAGTCACCTTCGGAACTCCGAAGAACTACAGAACCGAGTTCCTGAGGTTTGAAGTAGCGAACTTCGACTGCGGGTACAACGCCATCATCGGAAGGCCCGGATTGGCCAAGTTCATGGCCATTCCGCATTACACATACATGATACTGAAGATGCCAGGACCGCAAGGGATCATAACTGTGCACGCCGACTTCCAAGGCGTCGCAGAATGTTTCCGAGTGGCTATTCAAGCAGCCCTCACCGCCAAGCCATCAACAGCTCCCTCCACAATGGCGGACTCTAAGCCTGAGGAGGACCTCATAGTACCAGCAAGCGAAGCTCAGACCGCGACCTCTATGCGGCCGACTGAAGAAACCAAGAGAATCAACCTGGGATTCGCTGATGAGCGCAAGACGGCTATCATCAGCTCCAGCTTGGATGACAAATAGGAAAGCGCGCTCGTCCGGTTTCTGCAAGATAACCGAGATGTATTCGCATGGCAACCTGCGGATATGCCGGGAGTCCCAAGAGAACTGGCCGAGCACAAACTGAAGGTTTACCCCCAGGCAAGGCCGATTCGGCAAAAATTACGTCGTTTCACGCCTGACAAGAGAGAAGCCATACGCGCTGAGTTAGCTCGCTTGGTTGCAGCTGGATTCATTAGAGAAGTATTACATCCCGAGTGGTTAGCCAACCCTGTTCTTGTACTCAAAAAGAATAAAGTGGATTGGCGCATGTGTGTTGATTATACTGATCTCAACAAACACTGTCCGAAGGATCCTTTTGGGCTCCCGAGGATAGAACAGGTGGTGGACTCCACCGCTGGATGTTCTATGCTGTCTTTCCTGGATTGCTATTCTGGATACCATCAGATTAGTCTGGCGAAGGAAGATGAAGAAAAAACGGCATTCATTACTCCGTTTGGTGCTTTCTGTTATACCTCCATGCCGTTTGGCCTCAAAAACGCTGGAGCAACTTACCAGAGAGCCATTCAAACATGCTTAGCTGATCACTGGGGCAAGCGTGTGGAAGCCTATGTGGATGATGTGGTAATCAAAACACAGAACTCAAAAGACTTCATCGAAGACTTGCAACTGGTTTTCAACAGTCTGAGGCGGTATAGATGGAAGCTTAATCCCGAGAAATGTGTTTTTGGGGTACCAGCCGGAAAGTTGCTCGGGTTTATTGTCAGCCACCGGGGAATTGAAGCTAATCCAGATAAGATTGAAGCTATCATGAAGATGGAAGCACCTCGATCACAAAAGAAGGTTCAACGGCTTACTGGATGCATGGCAGCTTTAAGCAGATTTATATCCAGGCTGGGAGAAAAAGGTCTGCCATTTTACAAGTTACTCAAAAAGGTGGATAAGTTTCAATGGACTTCAGAAGCGCAAGAAGCTCTAGATGCTCTGAAAAAATTCTTGACAACACCACCAGTACTGAAAACACCTCGGCGAGCTACGTCAACTCAACCAGCTGAAGATTTGCTACTGTATATCTCTTGCACGACTCACGTGGTAAGCACCGCGTTGGTAGTCGAGCGAGTAGAAGAAGGACATGCCTATCCGATACAACATCCTGTCTACTTCATTAGTGAAGTCCTAGGCCCCTCAAAGAAAAAGTACCCTCAAGTTCAGAAGCTATTGTACGCAGTACTTCTAACTGCCCGCAAGCTGCGTCACTACTTCGACGACCACAAAGTCATAGTAGTCACAAGTTTTCCAATAGGGGATATTCTTCACAACAAGGAAGCCATCGGTCGAATAGCCAAGTGGGCTTGTGAGCTGGGATCTCATGACATCGAGTTCCGACCTCGCACCGCCATCAAAACTCAAGCATTGGTTGATTTCGTATCGGAGTGGACTGAACAACAAGTACCAGACAATCCGGAGACTGCAGAAGTATGGCGAATGTATTTTGATGGCTCACTAAAGCTGCAGGGAGCGGGAGCAGGGATTCTCTTCACTGCGCCTGGAGGTGAACACCTCAAGTACGCCCTCCAGTTGCTATTCCCAGCCTCCAACAATGCAGCCGAGTATGAAGCTTTGATCCATGGATTGAACATTGCCATATCGTTGGGCGTCAGAAGATTAATGGTATACGGAGACTCTCTAGTAGTCATCAGTCAGATAAACAAGGAGTGGGATTGCTCAAGCGATTCAATGGGAAAATACTGCACTACCGTCCGAAAACTGGAAGATAAATTCGAGGGTCTGGAATTTCATCATGTAGAAAGAGATCGGAACACAGCAGCCGATGTACTATCCAAACTGGGGTCCGGTCGAACTCAGGTCCCACCCGGGGTTTTCGTGCAAGAAATTCTGCGGCCAAGTATCTCAATGGATCAAACAGAAGAGTGCAACATCATAGATCAACCCGAGTCAGATCCTGATGACTAGAGAAGGCCGATCATTAAGTATATAAAGAATGAAGAGGAACCAGACAACAAGAATTTGGCAGAGCGTATTGCAAGACAATCGGCTCACTATACACTTATTGGGGAAACATTATACAGAAGGGGTGCATCAGGCGTCCTCATGAGGTGCATTCTCCCGTCCACTGGGAAACAACTTCTGGAAGAGGTCCATGCTGGGCAATGTGGAATACATGCAGCCTCCAGAACACTAGTCGGGAAGGTCTTCAGGTCAGGATTCTATTGGCCAATAGCAAAGAACGATGCAGCCGAGTTAGTTCAGAGGTGCGAAGCCTGCCAATACTTGTCAAAGCAACAACACATGCCAGCACAGCAACTGCAGACCATACCAGTAACTTGGCCTTTCGCATGCTGGGGACTGGATATGATTGGACCTTTCAAGAAAGCTCAAGGGGGATACACTCATGTATTGGTAGCAATCGACAAATTCACTAAATGGATAGAGTTCAAGCCCATTGCCTCCCTAACCTCTGCTAAGGCCGTGGAATTCATACAAGACATAATATTCAGATTCGGGATACCAAACAGCATCATAACTGATTTAGGATCCAACTTCACAAGTTCAGAATTCTTTGACTTCTGCGAGCAAAAGAGCATTCAGATCAAGTATGCATCTGTAGCCCATCCAAGAGCCAACGGGCAAGTTGAGCGAGCCAACGGGATGATATTGGATGCACTCAGGAAAAAGATCTTCGATAAGAATGAAAAATTCGCAGGAAAGTGGATAAGGGAATTACCCTATGTTGTTTGGAGCCTAAGAACCCAACCTAGTCGAGCTTTGCATGGAAACACTCCTTTCTTCATGGTCTATGGGTCGGATGCAGTGCTACCTGCTGATCTCAAGTTTGGGGCGCCAAGGCTGATCTTCGAAAGCATAGCAGAAGCTGAGACCACCAGGCTGGAGGACATAGATATACTCGAGGAAGAACGGTTAAACGCAGTAATCCAATCAGCAAGGTACCAGCAGACTCTAAAGCGCTATCACG
This sequence comes from Zea luxurians, assembly GCA_029449295.1. Classification (NCBI taxonomy): domain Eukaryota; kingdom Viridiplantae; phylum Streptophyta; class Magnoliopsida; order Poales; family Poaceae; genus Zea; species Zea luxurians. The sequence goes on along the minus strand of JAOPSE010000008.1, from coordinate 85,062,176 downwards.
ATAAGGCTGTACGACAACGATTCTTCTCAGAAGGAGATCTCGTCCTCCGCCGAATTCTAACGAGGGAGGGACGACACAAGTTATCACCCTTATGGTAAGGACCCTTCGTGGTAGCAGAAGTCACTCGGCCCGGATCGTATCGCCTCACTCAGATGGATGGCACAGAAGTTGGGAACTCCTGGAACATAGAACACCTCAGAAAGTTTTATCCTTAGCTGTACCTCAAAACTGCTGGGACGATGATGATGTACTCTGTAAAGTGGAAATATGTCATCAATAAAAAAGAGGTCTCAAGGATACTCAATTCATTCATGATTGACTTGCATTCTTACTTAATTCAGGGTGACCACTATGCCCTGCCAACGGAGCAATCGACTTAAGTCGGCAACGACTTAAGGCGGTGCAACATGCTCACGCTTACTTAATTCAGGGTGACCACTATGCCCTGCCAACGGAGCAATCGACTTAAGTCGGCAACGACTTAAGGCGGTGCAACATGCTCACGCTTACTTAACTCGGGGTGACCACTATGCCCTGCTAACGGAGCAATCGACTTAAGTCGGCAACGACTTAAGGCGGTGCAACATGCTCACGCTTACTTGACTCGGGGTGACCGCTATGCCTTGCCAACGGAGCAATCGACTTAAGTCGGCAACGACTTAAGGCGGTGCAACATGCTCACGCGTACTTAACTTAGGGTGACCACTATGCCCTACAAACGCAGCGATCGACTTAAGTTGGCAGCAACTTAAGACCGGTGCAACATGCTCGCGCCTATATAATTCAGGGGATGATTTCCATATCCCGCAAACAAAATTCATAATCATCAGGCGTCATTACTGCCAAACTCATTAACTAGTAAATTCTGATACAATAAGAGAGTAATTATGTCATTCGAATGGTAAACTGGTGTCCTCTAACAAATATTCAATCATGCAAACCGCGCGCTTGGAGCACGCAAAATGTTTTTCTATTTTGCAACGTCTTTCTCAGGAGCGACCGACGAAGAAGGGCGACTCGAGGAATCAGGGGCGGCGTTCACGTCAGCCCTTATGTCTTCAGGAATAACTACGCCGGGTCTCCTCATCAAGATTCGTCCCGCCCGAATAGCCTTGTCCAAGGCTTTATCGCGTTGGGCCTTGAGAGTAACAGAAGTTTCTTCAGCAGTTTTAGCAGCCAGTCGAGCGCTCTCTAACTCCTGGGCAATGGATTTTTTGGAAGCTCGGAGCCCTTTGATAGTAGCATCCTTCGCTGATATCAACTGTTTAAGCCGGGTTACCTCCTCCATGGATTCCTGCAGCTTACGACGGTGGAGGTCTAATTCTTCCATGGTGAAGCGATGACTTCTTTCCAAGATAGTCAGCAAATTGCTAGAATCTCGATACAACCTGTCAAGATTGTCACGAGAAGCAGCAAGGATACGTTTTTCTTCCTGCAAGCACAAATCAGTTCCTTCAAAAAACCAAGCAAGTAATAGGAGCACAGCAAGGCAAAGCACAGTTTCGTATATCACCTTTTCAGAGTCGAGCTGAGCATGAAGAGAAGAACTCAGTGCATTGGCATCATCTAAGGCAGCGGAGACCTGACTCAGCTCAATCTGACTTTGAGAGTACTTTTCCTCAAAATCAGTGCATCGCTGGGCCAATTCAGCCTGATCTCGAGAATTTTTTTCCTCAAGAATTGCAATCTGCCGAGTCATTCCTAGCAAGAGGTAATCAAACAAAACGAGGTCAGAAGGTAAAAAAGTCCACAACAAAGGCGAAGAAAAGAAAAAGGGCACTAACCAGTGTTAGTCGCCTCCAACTCGGATACACAACGATGAAGTAACACTGGATTCCAACACATAAGAGACGAAGCCACTTCTGGGACGGAAGCCCCCTGCAATCTCAGCTGGCTGGCCATCCCATCCACCAAAACCTGATGAGAAGAGCAAATGAGCATAATGACAAAAGTCCATGCAACGTAAAGATCAAGCCAAAAAACAGCACAGTACCTGGAGGTTGGAAAAGAACGAAGGGATCCCCAAATCAGGAGAAATCAGCTGATAATCAGGCGCAAGGCCACCACCCGAAGCAGCTTGCAACAGACTAGTAGGAATCAGCTCAGCGCCTTCAACAGAGCCGAACGCCCGATCAATGGGGACGCTGCCCTCTAAAGCGACCCCCTGGTCCAAAGTTTGGGCTACCACCATGCAGCCAGAATGTGGAGGTGATCCCGCGTGAACGTCCATGGAAGTGCAGGAAGGAGACCCTGCTTGGGCACCCTCGGGGGCTGGGTCAAAGTTGGCACTGCCCACTTGAGCCGGATCATCCCCGACAGCACCCTCGGGGGCTGGGCAGTGGCTTACATTCTTCATCCGAGCTAAGTCATCCCCGGCGACATCCTCGGGGGCTGGGCATGTGTTAGCATCATTCTTGAGGTCCAGACTCCCCGCAGTAACCACCTCTAAGGTTGACGGGCCCTCAGCCACTTCCATGGAACCAGGACAATCCAGGTTAGCATCCCGACCCTCGAGATCGCGCTCTAAGGTCGACGAGGCACGGGATGACCTCAACCCAGCATCAGGCACGGCAGCGCAAGCCTCCATCGCATCATCATCCACTGGCTCTGATAACAAGTCCTCTGGGACCATATCCTCAAGAGTCTGATCAAAGTTGGCCAGGGACAGTTCTTGCAGACCAATGAGGGCAGACAAAGCAGGAGAGGGAACTCCACTACTTTCACCGCTGGCAAGGAATTGCCGACTGTTCTTCCGAGTCAGAGGGACCTCATTCTCTTCCTCCCTGTCGTCTTTATCAGCAACACAGGCAACACCCCCATTGGGATCAGCGACAGATGGAGCACACCCATTGGGATCAGCGACAGATATACCACAACCATTGGGGGGGACGCCCAGGAATTATCAGTATATTTTTCAAAACGGTCACATCTGTGCAGAGCATGCAGTGAATGCCTCAAGACAAAAATGAGATATCAACAAGAGTTAGAGGGAAGCCAAATATAGCCAGCAGAGTGCAAAATATGGTCGACAGACACGACTTGAAGACTAGACAGAGAACGTCCGTCAAATGTCCAATCAGTCACAGAGCAAATAAATTACACTACCTAGCAAGATACGGAAGGATTGCAAACTCGGCTGCAAAAGACAAAATACATGCTGACCTCTGAAGCATAATATTGATGACACAGCACGGATGACATCATGCCAACTTTTTTACAAGCAGAAAGGGTAATCTTCAGCAAAAGGACATAAAAAGAAGACCTTCAAGTGAATTATCCTCAAAAATCCACTTGAAGGTCGGGGGCTACACCCATTGGGTGCACCTCTAGTGCACCCTATGGATTATCATTCCAAGCCGAGATAGTGCTGATTTCTAAAGCATGGGACAAGATTAAAAAAGCCAACCCTCAACCAAAATGAGCGAACACAAATAGAAATGATCTCTACTGAAGACCTTCGAGTAGATTATTTTCTAAAATCTACTCGAAGCTCGGGGGCTACACCCATTGGGTGCACCTCTGGTGCACCCAATGAAGTTCAGAATCCTACAAATCGGAATGCCGACCTCTAAGGCACAGGCACGAAGCCAGGTTTTGGTCAACGAATGGTCGGAGCAGGAGAAGACAACCGGAAGCCATCTTTCTTCAAATTACCTGCAAGCTGGACCTGAGATCTTCGGGTTGATTATCTCTAAATTAACCCAAAGATCGGGGGCTTGTGGGGGATAGATATCCCCCGGGTCCACTAAAAGAGTAAAGGACCTCACGAAAGGCCCAAGGGCCCAATAAGTCGTAAGGTCATTCTTTTGTGGGCCTGGGGAAAAACAGCCAGCGAAGCAGAACGACATGGGGCCGGATTGGTACAAGCCCGGACGGCCCACAGCATCGAGCGAATGACCGCAACAAAGATCCGACTTTCCCGCGTCGGAGCCTCCATGCAACGAAGCCACGCGAGGATAAGTCGGCGAGGGTTACGTAGGGATAATCTCAAGAGGTTCACTATCTTTTAGTTACTCGTTGCTATCTTATCTGTGTGTACTGCCCCACGGTCGAGTATATAAGGCCCAGGGGGTACCCCTTCAGAATGATCGACCCTTTACTTAGCCACCCACATCAACTCTCTGTATTCTCGATCCAGAGAGTTCTCTTGTAGCCACATCCATCAAGCATACTCATCAGGACGTAGGGTGTTACGCATCTCTAAGCGGCCCGAACCTGTAAAACTTGTCCACTGTCCCTCGTGCGATCAGCGCGAACCATTTTGCTACAGTTGTCGACACCGTCCTACTCCTAAAACACCTTGAGGGGCAACCCCGGGTGTGCGGTCGGACCCAAAACACCGACAGGTTGAGTTGTTCCATTTCCCAGCACAATTCCTGTGACATCAAATGAGTAGTGATGTTGTTCACTTGACCCTTACGGCTCAAAGCATCAGCCACTACATTTGCTTTTCCTGGGTGATATTGTATTTCCAAATCATAATCTTTGATCAACTCAAGCCATCTCTTATGTCTGAGGTTGAGTTCTTTCTGGGTGAATATATATTTCAAGCTTTTGTGATCCGTGAAGATTTTGCACTTGTTTCCAATCATATAGTGTCTCCAAATCTTCAAAGCATGCACTACGACAGCTAGTTCCAAGTCATGCGTAGGATAATTCTTCTCATGCTTTCTCAACTGCCTTGAGACATAAGCTATTACTTTTCCTTCTTGCATTAGCACACATCCAAGTCCTAGGTGTGACGCATCGCAATACACATCAAATCATTTATGAATGTCTGGCATTATCAATATTGGTGCAGTGGTTAACCTTTTCTTGAGTTCCTCAAAACATTATGGCATGCTTCATCCCACTTAAACTCTTTACCTTTCTCTAGTAATGAGGTAAGAGGTTTCACTACTTGGAAAAACCTTCAATAAATCTTCTGTAGTACCCTACCAATCCAAGAAAACTTCTGATCTTGGACACATCCTTTGGTTGCTTCCAATTTAGTATTTCACTTATCTTTACTAGATCTACTTTAATTCTGCCATCAGTAACAATATGTCCTAGGAAAGCGACTTCCTTCAGCCAAAAATCACACTTTGAGAACTTTGCATACAATTGGTTGTCATGATGCTTTTGTAGGACTAGTCTTAGATGATCTTCATGTGTTTCTTCATTCGGAGAGTATACCAGCATGTCGTCAATGAATACGACCACAAACTGATCCAGAGATTCCATGAATACTTTATTCATTAGGTTCATAAAGTATGCTGGTGCATTAGTCAGTCCAAATGACATGACCAAAAACTCATATAATCCATATCTCGTGGTGAAGGCTGTCTTGGGTACATCTTCTGCTCGAATCTTTAACTGATGATATCCCGACCTTATATCTATCTTCGAGAATATCTTATCTCCTTTCATCTGAACAAAAAATCTTCAATCCAAGGTAAAGGATATTTATTCTTAATTGTTACTTCATTCAAACTTCTATAATCAACACACATTCTTCTAGAACCATCTTTCTTGCTCACAAATAGAACTGGGGCTCCCCAAGGGGATGAACTTGGGCGAATGAAACCTTTTTCTAGTAATTCCTCTATTTGTTTCTTCAGTTCAACTAAATCTTTGACATCCATTCTATAAGGTCTTTTTGAGATAGGTGCAGTTCCGGGTAATAATTCAATAGAAAACTCTATATCACGATCAGGTGGCATACCTGGTAATTCCTCTGGAAATACGTCTGGGTATTCACACACTACCTTGATATTTTCCAGGGGCTTTTCTTCCAAGTGATTTACCATTGTCTCTCCTTCTGCATCTATTGACATGTCTATGCTAACTTGGATTCTTTCACCCTATGGACTTGTCAACATAATTGTTGCTTTGGCACATTGTATCACTCCATCACAACTTTTCAACCAGTCACATCTAAGAATCACATCAATACCATTGGATTCTAGGACCACTAGGTTGACTAGAAAATATATTCCTTGAATCTTGAGATTAACATGGAGGCATGAGTGTGTGGCCTTCAAATCACCTCCCGGTGAACTAATATGTAACATCTTCTTAAGAGGGTACTTTGGTATGCTATGTTTTCCACGAATGACTCAGTTATAAATGAATGAGATGCTCTAGAGTCAAATAAAACTGAAGAAGGTATGGAGTTAATAAGAAACATACCATACATCACATCGGCATCCTTAGGAACTGATTCTGCTATCACGTGATTAACCCTTCCTCTATTTTGGTTCTGCGGCGTTTTGTTCTGTGCAGATCCACGAGCGGGTGTGTTCTGGTCAGTTCTCTGACTGCTGTTCTTCTAGGGTGTATGTTGGTTGCACCTTGGGCAGTTGTTAGCATAATGGCCAAGTTTGCCGCACTTGAAACAGCCATTGGGTTGGACTGGTGCGTTGTTGTTGCTTTTGTCCTTTGTGTTCACGACACTTCCTTGATGAGTCTGCGAATTACCACCAGACCTTTGGTTGGTTTGAGAGTTGTTCCTCTGCTGGTTCTGAGTTTGATTGCTTCTCTGACCTTGTTGTCCAGAGCGTTGCATTTGATAGTTGTTTCCACCCTGATTTCTAGAGTGAAACTGAGAACCCTACAAGTTGTTCTGGCGAGTATTTCTGCTAGACTGACCTTGAAACTTACTTTTATGATCAGATAGTTCCCTTCTTTTGCTCTCAAGGCCAATTGCCTTGTTCAGCAGAGTCTGGAAGTTAGGGAAGGTATGACTTTGCAGCTGATTGTTTAGCTATCCAATCAACCCTTCCAAGAAACGCTCTTGGCGCTTGTCATCAGTGTCCACTTCTTCCGGTGCGTATCGAGAAAGTTGGGTGAAATGATCTCGATACTCACTAACGGTCATATTCCCTTGAGTGAGGAAAAGGAACTCCTTCTTCTTGAGTTTCATAATTCCCGAGGGAATATGATGAGCGCAGAAGCTCACTTGGAACTCCTGCCAGGTTATAGTATCAGCATTGGAGTGTGCCGTTGTGAAGGCATCCCACCAGTCGGACGTGGAGCCTTCGAGTCTTCTGGAAGCATATAAGACCTTCTCCCGGTCATTACATTGGGTGATGTCTAATTTCGTCCCAATGACCTTGAGCCAGTCATCGGCATCCAAGGGATCAACCGCATGAGAGAAAGCAGGCGGGTGATGGCTCATAAAATCCTGATGCTTGTCTCTAGCCTGGGGTACATTCTGCTGTTGCTGCTGGTTCTGTTGGTTCTGCTGGTTTTGCTGAATCTGTTGCATAGACGCAGTGAGTCCTTGCAGAAGCTGCATTTGAGCTGTGATAAACTGCTCCATATTGGGGTTCTATGGCGGTGGTGGCAACTGCTGACCACACTGGTTCCTGTTGTTGTTGTTCCTGGGACCTGAGAGAGCGTTCACCATCTGGTTGGTTAGAAAGTGAAATTCTTAGAGGGGTGAGGAGTAAGAAAGATTCTAGAGGGGAATAGATTATTATTAAAGTTAAGTTTGTTTTTTATGTTCTTATGGTCATCATTCCATAAGACCATTGCACTCAAGCAAAAATCCAAATCAAACATTGCAACCAACACCATCACATGGTTGTTATTATTATAAGCATAAATTATAAAAGAGTGTTCATCGTCTGGCGCGAAAACTATCTTATTACAATTATAACTTAAAAAATTAAAGCAGTTGTGATGGAACCTCCTAAGTCATTAGGCCCACCTACAGTTGTCCTTGTCCAACAGACCTCAGACAACCCTGCAGGTGCCCCTGAATTACTTGACAAGTTCGGTATCTGCTTTTCTTACCTTTCCCAAGAGCGTTTCACCCGTCCCGCAGACATTACAAGCATCGGAGATACGAAAACGCGGAAGCAGTTACATAAACTTACCTTTATTTAAAAGTAAGACATAGTTAAACATTACAGACCAGAGATATAATATACGAGTGCAGAGTATTATTATTACAAACCATGGGAGGCAAAAACCCCTCCCGATAAGTATTAAACAAAAGTTTTAGGGAAGATCCTTTCCTCCCGAAGCTTTACTCTTGGTGCTCTTCATTTGGTACCACCTTTGAACAGAAGCAGCAATAGTTTGTTGCTTCCTCACCTAAAAACAACATGGGACAAAACCCTGAGTATGGAATTACTCAGCAAGTCTTACCCGACTAAAGAAAAGACTCTCAAGGGTATGCTAGCTTTAAGGGAGTCAAGGTAAGGCTCAATAATAATCAAAGACTCTGTTTGCAGAAATGCTTACTAAGAGTGGATCCTTAAAAATCCAAATTTTACTTGTCAGGTTAAGTAAGATTACCTGTCTCTAGAGTTCTTTCTACCCTAGTTCAATCACTTGACCTGCACTAGCCAATTTCTTAATAACCCTTCATCTTCACTGGATTTCTACGAATAAGTCAGTGACCAAGTCTTCATAACCGCGAAGGTACGGCGATCCGAATCGATTATACTCAGCTGAGGATCTCCAATCACACGACATATGTAGCACTTAACCCTTGCATATGTTAACTCGCCACCGGGGTTCTTAAGACCAGATCAGGTTCACGCCAACCGAGAGCACAGATACACCACCGTCCAGCCTCTTGCCACGGAGGGTACACGCTACTCTCGCCATCTCTCCACTCCCATTACATGGTATCTTATTCTGGTATTAGTCTGCCCGAGACAAAGCTTACCCATGACGAGGCATGTGACCAGTTAAAGGGTCCTCGGTCAGCAGGCCTACATCGACACGGTCCTTAATCGACTCAGACGGAGACACTACATCAAGACTCTCTTCTCGTGCAAGTCACCCATTCGGTCTTAGCTTAATCATTTCAAACCCAAAGTTTGGTACCTGACAGAGGTACATCTTTTCCGATGTTGAACCCATCATGGCCATGATGGATCCACCATCAAGTTTTACTTTCAATAACATCCCTCCCACTTTGCCACATCATCCTTTGTAAAAACAAAACATTTTGTTTTGCTAAAGCAAGACTAAGCATAGGAAAAACTTTTCGTAAAACAGGGATTCAAAGGAAGGTAATCAAATTCAAGGAAGGAAATGCAGGAATTGTTTTAGCATATAATTCCTATCACCTAATGCATCAAACAAGGTGATAAAGATTTTAAAACACAAGGAGGTGGCAAATGCACCGGGGCTTGCCTTGGTTTACAGGTGAATCAGGCTCGGTCCTGCAGATGTCAAAATAGAAATAGCTGTCTGCCTGATGTTCCTCAGGTGGTGGTGGTGAAGTCTTCTCTTCTTCTACTTCAACTTCTTCCTCGTTTTCTAAATATAACCATACATAATAATGAATGCCCATGTAATGCTTCTGAGAGTGCAAAGATAATAAGAGTTGATTATCTGAAGTCTTGAATACAATTTTCCTTTATGGATCTCCGAGAACTTAGGGTTTCCGGAGTCAATAGTGAAGTTCACAGGGCAGGGGGTAGGGTTTTGGGTTCTAAGTATCAAACAAGGTCCAAATCATACCAAACTCTTCTGGTAAGGGTTTTGGGTTCTAAGTATCATACTATTTTTATTAAATTCTATGGAAAATTAGGAATCTAGCAAAATTGGTTTGGTATTTTTACCATTTTTCTACAATTTTCTACAGATTTCCAAAGTTTCATAGAAAAAGAAAAGAGGAAAACTTGAACAGTATTGGGCTCATTTCAGCCGAGGCGGCCCAGCAGAGACCGAATTCGCCCGCGCGCACGCGTGCCTACGACGACTATGCAGAAACGCCCTTACCAGTTCAAAAATCAGAGTGGCGACCCTAGGCACTATTCATACGTCTCACTAACATCTACAAGAACACCCCCGCGCTTCTATTCTTTCTCAGTTCGAAGTCCACGATGGCGAACCGCGCAGGGACGAACTCCGGCGAGCATGTATCAGCTGATTCACATGATGACCAGCATTCTACTTTGGCAGAAACCAAATTCCAAGCCTAACAATCGTTTCCCCTCAACTAATTTCACCAATGGCACTTTAACCTGCTCTGTCCATGGTGATCGTATGCCCAACTGACATCCCAAAGCGTTCTCGGCGATCTATGGTGGCTCAGTTCAATTGAACAGACCGAGAGGTATCCAGGGAACCTAAGGAAGCTAAAACAAGGGAGCAGGGGGGTATGAGCATACTTGGAACGGGCTGACCACGGTGAGGTGCGTTTTACGGTGGCGGAAACCGTGATTGGGGAGGATGAGAAATTAGCGAGCTCTGGTGATCGATTGAGGGCATGGTTTGGTGGCTTGGTGCTTGACTACCCCATAGAGCTCATGGCATGCTCAATTTATAGAGTTCATGAGCGGTGTTGCTTAATTTGGTCGAATCGCGCTGGCGACCGAGAGGGGCATGAGTCACGGCAGCGTTCTACCGTGGCAATCGCAGAGCGATAGAACTATGGCGGTCATCGGCTAGTCACTACGGCTCATACGGATGTGATAAACCTCCTAAGGTGTGGCGTTCACCCGGTAAACGGCGAACACGCCGGCGATTGCCGCTTGGCCACGTCGTCGGTGTGCACTGATGAACCATCACGCTCACAGCACATTCCAGCCCATCCGCGACGAGATTTTTCACCCCGCGGTCGTTATCCTACGTTTAATTCAGCGTGAATCACGACGATAGCACGAATCCGTGCGTGTGGTCGCTGGCGACGAGATCTCTGCGTTGGCAATCCAATCCGGTCACTGTACCATCGCGAGGCCCATTCAGTTAGCCTGTCAGTCAATGTTTAGGGCGAATTTTCTCTCAAACTTCCATGGCAACATGACCAACGCTCTGTAGCAAAATTGTAGCCTAATAGACCAGCTTCAATTTTGCTACATCGTGCACTCTCAAAAAGCCACAGGACCTATCTTAGAATTGAGCCCTAAGTTCATCCAACCCCACTGACAGTCTGAAATCAGACTTAGGGTAGCTTGACAACCCAACTTCAGGCTCATTTATCTTCAAATTCTTCATAACAACCATGCTTACTCCCTTAAGCAAAGTTATTCTCCTTTGATAGATCTACAATATTGCTGTGGTGACCTAGGGCAAAAACCTTATAATTTGGCAGATATAAGGCTCCAAAGTTGAGCTAATTGCACTGAGTTCAGACTTAGCCAAAAGGGTTTAAGTGTGGCTCTTTTGCAAATTAGTCCAAAACTCAAGGTTTAACTTGCAAATCTCCATAATTTTGAACCTTATGACTTAAGACACCTTATTATCATGGTTTTTGCACTTTAGCCCAAAAGTACACTGATTTTGCACTTAGCCCCCCCTAGGGTTTAGGTTTAGGGCTTTCCAAGGTTCTTTTTGCAATTTCTGATACTTCTAGGGTTTGAATATCCCATAAGTATATTCAAGGTGACATTTTATGGTCATCTCTAATAAGTTTTGAAGTTTTCTTTTGTTTAAGTCTTGTTTGTTCTATTACACCAATCTAGGGTTAAGTTCCCTACTCTAGGGTTCTATTTGAAAAAGGTCATATCAATACAACTTGTTTGAAATTTTTGCCTAGTGAATGCACTCTAGGTGTGTCAAACATATGCAATGCCAATGCTTATGATGTTATGCTCAAGTTTTAGTGACAGTAACACCAGGGGTGTTGCATCCTTTCCCCATAAAAGAATCTCGTCCCGAGATTAAAAGTCCTAGGGTAAGTAATGGAAAAGGAAATGCTTCACTCTTTTATTTCCTTGTTTCTGGTACAAGGAAGGGGTGGTCTAGGGCTCACTCCTTTATTACAACAATTATATACATATCACAATCTACATGAGGCTAGAAAGCCTGGGAAATTCTTTTCTAAAAAGTCTCGAGTTTCCCATGTAGCCTCATCTTCTAAATGTTGGTTCCACTATATCTTGTAAAACTTGAGAGTTCTTCTTCGGGTAATTCTGTCCTTTTGATCCAAGACTCGAATAGGATGTTCTGAATATGTCAAGTCTGGCTCTAAGGAAACATCTGTTACTTCAATGGTTCGATCGGGAACCCGAAGACATTTCTTCAGTTGAGACACGTGAAACACATTATGTACAGCAGACAAGATTTCGGGTAGTTGAAGTCGGTATGCCACTGGTCCACATTGTTCAAGAATAAGGAAAGGACCAATGTACCGGGGTGCAAGCTTCCCTTTTACCCCGAAACGGGTTACACCCTTCATTGGGGAGACTTTCAGGTAGACATAATCTCCCACCAGAAAATATAAGGGCATGCGTCGTTTGTCTACATAACTATTCTGTCGAGCTTGGGCCTTCTTTAAATGATGAATTATTTGTTGAACTTTCTCTTCAGTCTCCTTTACCATGTCTGGCCTGAAGAAACTCCTTTCACCAGGTTCAGACCAATTTAGCGGAGTGCGACATCGTCGGCCATATAAAGCTTCAAAGGGTGCCATCTTAATGCTTTCTTGATAGCTATTATTATATGAGAATTCCGCTAATGGTAAACAATCATCCCATTTCTGTGGGAATTCCAAAACACAAGCTCGCAACGTGTCTTCAAGTATCTGATTTACCCTCTCAGTTTGACCACTTGTTTGAGGGTGATAGGCTGAACTGTGGAGCTTAGTACCCAAAGATTTGTGAAGTTCTTCCCAGAATTTGGATACAAATTGAGGTCCATGATCCGACACTATGGTCTTCGGAATACCGTGCAAACTGAGAATGCGAGCAATATACAATTGGGCATAAACAGCAACTGGGTGATCTGTCTTGACTGGCAGAAAATGAGCAATTTTCGTAAGCCGATCAATTATAACCCAGATAGAGTCATACCCTTTTGTTGTTCGGGGCAGTCCCACAATAAAGTCCATACTAATATCTTCCCATTTCCATGTTGGTATTGGTAGAGATTGTAATGGACCGGCAGTTTTCATATATATGGCTTTGACACGTCTACAAGTGTCACATCTTGCCACATAGCGTGCAATCTTGATCTTCATTTTTGTCCACCAATAATATTGTTTTAGATCATGATACATCTTAGTGCTTCCGGGATAAATAGAATAGCGACTAAGATGTGCTTCATCTAATATTTGTTGGTGGATTTCTTCATTCTTTGGCACCACTATGCGGTTGTTGAACCATACAATGCCTTGATCATCTTTCCTAAAGCACTTGGCTTTTCCAACCTCTATCTTTTCATGAATGTGCTTCATACCCTCATTATCCTTTTGAGTATCAATTATCCTTTGCAAAAGGACTGACTCAAGGTTTAGTTGATTTGAAATTCCATGTTGAATCATTTCCAGGTTCAAATTCTCCATTTCTTGGCATAATGTAATGTCAGAAGCTTCCATTGTAAGACAATGACAAAAAGTCTTGCGACTCAAGGCATCTGCCACTACATTAGCTTTGCCTGGGTGATAATGAATCTCCAGTTCATAATCCTTAATAAGCTCAAGCCATCGCCTTTGTCTCATGTTCAACTCTGACTGGGTGAAGATATACTTCAAACTTTTATGATCTATGTAAATGTAACAGACATTTCCCAGTAGATAATGACGCCAGATTTTTAGGGCATGAACCACCGCAGCTAGCTCCAGATCATGAGTTGGATAATGTTCCTCATGCCGGCGTAACTGCCTTGAAGCATAAGCTATCACTCGGCCTTCTTGCATTAATACACAGCCGAGACCACTGCCTGATGCGTCACAATACACATCAAAGGGCTTATTAATATCCGGTTGAGCCAATACCGGAGCAGTGGTTAATAATACTTTCAATTGTTCAAAAGCTTAATTACATTTTGAAGACCAATTGAATTTAATATCATTCTTCAATAAACTCGTGATTGGTTTCACAAGCTTAGAAAAATCTGTTATAAATCGGCGGTAATAGCTAGCTAGTCCAAGGAAACTTCGGACTTGATGTACAGTGGTTGGGGGTTTCCACTCCAAAATATCCTTGACTTTGCTAGGATCCACCGCAATCCCCTTGTCAGATAATACATGTCCCAGAAATTGGATTTCTTCCAGCCAAAACGCGCATTTACTGAACTAGGCATATAACTGATGTTCTCTCAAGCGCGTTAATACAATCCGCAAGTGCTGAGTATGCTCCTCTTCATTCTTAGAGTATATTAAAATATCGTCGATGAATACCACCACAAACTTGTCCAACTTAGGCATAAATACTGAGTTCATCAAATAAGTGAAGTGGACAGGAGCATTCGTTAGTCCGAAAGACATTACCAAATATTCAAATAACCCATATCACGTAGTGAATGCGGTCTTTGGTATATCCTCGGGCCTGATACGGATTTGATGATAGCTCGATCTGAGGTCAATCTTGGAGAATACCCTCGCTCCAGTCAGTTGATCAAATAGAATGTCAATTCGTGGAAGAGGGTACTTATTTTTGATAGTAACCTCATTAAGGGGTCTATAATCCACACACATTCGAAGTGTTTGGTCCTTCTTCTTGACGAAGATGGCTGGACAACCCCATGGTGACGAGCTTGGCCGGATAAATCCCTTTGCTAGTAGATCTTGCAATTGGGTCTTAAGTTCTGCCAGCTCATTTGGAGGCATTCGGTACGATCTTCTAGAAATGGGGGTCGTACCGGGCTTCAACTCAATTACAAACTCTACATCTCTTTCTGGTGGCAATCCAGGCAAATCTTCTGGAAAGACGTCTAGGAACTCACATACTACCGGAATATCTTTGATCTCCGGTATGATGGCTTCATATACACTGCCAAATGGTTTAGCTGGAATGGCTATGGGGATAGTCAAGAGAACCTCTTCTTGGCCATAATTCAATTTGATAGTTCTCAATTCAGTATTGAGAATAGCTTTATGTTGGGCTAACCAATTCATGCCCAAAATTACATCTATGTCTTGGCCTTTCAGAACAATCATATTAGTAGGAAAGTCCCGTCCAACCAATGTTACGGGCACTTGGAAAGCCACTTCTTTAGTGAATATTTGTCCCCCATGCGAATGAATTTTAAACCCTTCCCTTGATTCATAGTATGGAATGCAATGTTGCTTCACAAATCTTTTGCTGATGAATGTATGTGAAGCACCAGAATCAAAAAGAATAATTGCAAGGTGATTGGCCACTAGAAACGTACCCATCATAACCTGTTCGCTATCCGGTGTGGTGGCCACTTGAGTATAATATATTCGTCCTGTTTTCCTTGTATTCTTGCCCACGGTATTGGTTGCCGCATTTCCCTTCCCTTGAGAAGAATTCCCAGAACTTTGCTGATTACTTGAACGATTCTGCTTCTGATATGGACAGTCCTTAATGAAGTGTCCGGACTTTCCATAGTTGAAACAGCCAGTTGAAGAGCTGGGGAGGGCAGGGAAACGAGTGCCAGGGGCACCCGACTGATTTGTTGGAGCGGGGGCAGTGGCGGGGCAAATAAAGACCGGTTGCTTAAATGGGTAGGGGGTGGGCGTGGGGAAGAGCGATTTGAATTGAAAGGTCGGATGACCAACCTTTGCCTTTTCTTGGGGCCCTGATTGGGCCTGTCGCCTCCATAACCCTTGGATTTTCCGGATCCTGCATATTTAGCCTCGACTGCCAGTGCTGTGCTGACAGCCCTTCCGTATGTAAGGTCGATGCAGGTGGCCATCTTTCTTTGCATTCGATCATTCAAGCCTCTCATGAAACAATTCCTTTTCTTCAAATCTATGTTGACTTGATCGATTGCATATTGGGATAAGTGATTAAATTTATTGAGATATTGGGTAACAGTATCCCCACCTTGTTTCAACTTCATGAACTCTTCCTGCTTCATGTGAAGAACTCCTTCAGGTATATAGTGCTCTCTGAAGGCCAACTTGAACTCATCCCAAGTTACTTGATGACCAGCCGGTTGAACGGCTATAAAATTTCCCCACCAGGTGCTGGTAGGGCCACACAATTGCTGGGCTGCGAATAGGGGCTTCTGAGTTTCTGAACACCGAAGGAGCCCAAACTTCTGTTCAATGATGCGGATCCATTCATCCGCTTCGAGAGGGTCCTCTGCTTTAACAAACAATGGAGGGTGCATCTCAGAGATATCCAGATAGGATGTTTCACGGAGGCCTTGCGGATATGCCCGCCCGCCTTGTTGTTGTATCTGTTGACTTGCCATTTCCCGTAGAAATCGGGTATTGTCTGCTATAGCGTTAACCAAGGCAGCGATGGCCTCGGCTAAAGTGGGAGGTACTGGAGGTGGGTTTGGTGTTGCTTCCCTTCCACTAGAGGTCCCTGCACCATCCTGAGAACGAGTCTTGGAAGGCATCTGAGGCAACAAACATTGAAAAAAATATAATATGCCAAAGAAAACCATCCATTATACATTACTGAAAAGGGTAATGTTACAGACTCGAATTTTATAATAGGATTACACTTCCTATTATACATTACTACTACTTCTATACTATACTATTCTTGCTTCTTATCACTCTTAGTAGCCTCGCTGTCGGTAGTAGGAGACCACTCATCCACCAACTTCATAGAGGGAGGAGGCCTGAACAAGTCTAGTTCACCACCGAAGGTTTCTCCCGCTATCCCAGAAGGTCCGGCTTCCGTCCTGACAGGATTCGCACGTACATTGGGATGCAGTTGAGAATACAATACATGAACTTCTTCATGTAAGGTATTACAATAAACCTGCAAGCTATCCACGGTTGAGCTAAGCTCTTCCACTCTGGCTCGAGCTCTAGCTTCTTTTGCCCAAGCAAGTGAACGAGAGTTCACAGCCCAGTCGAGCGCTAGATCCCGATCCGCTAGCTGGTCTTGCAGGTGGCGAATTTCCATCCTTAATTCATTTATCCTTTCGCCATCCGCAACCCATAGATTGTTCCTGCGTCGGAGTTCTATTCGAAGCTGATCCACTTGGGCTTCCAGATCCCCAATTGGATCGTTGCTCCCACTGCTGCTATCTTCATGCCGCGGGGCAAGTTGATGACGGGGTACACCGATTGGTCCGGTCGACTTGCGCGCGGTCTTTCTCGTGCGCGGTGGCATTTCTTAAGGGGGAAAACTTATTAGCATAGTTTTTAGCATGATGCATGTGTAATTATAGAATCAACCTTAGTCGATTCACACCTTCTATACATTGCACTCTATATCTGGTCTTTAAATAAGTACTTTAGAAGGAAGCTAGATAAGAAAGAAAGAAATTTTCTAGGTAAGTCTTAGAAAATTCTTTTTGAAGATGCCTCATAAGATCTGCAGAGATGGGCTTCGCTCCAATACCAGATGTGACGGAACCTCCCAAGTCATTAGGCCCACCTACAGTTGTCCTTGTCCAACGGACCTCAGACAACCCTACAGGTGCCCCTGAATTACTTGACAAGTTCGGTATCTGCTTTTCTTACCTTTCCCAAGAGTGTTTCACCCGTCTCGCAGACATTACAAGCATCAGAGATACGAAAACGCGGAAGCAGTTACATAAACTTACCTTTATTTAAAAGTAAGATAGAGTTAAACATTACAGACCAGAGATATAATATACGAGTGCAGAGTATTATTATTACAAACCATGGGAGGCAAAAACCCCTCCCGATAAGTATTAAACAAAAGTTTTAGGGAGGATCCTTTCCTCCCGAAGCTTTACTCCTAGTGCTCTTCCTTTGGTACCACCTTTGAACAGAAGCAACAATAGTTTGTTGCTTCCTCACCTAAAAACAACATGGGACAAAACCCTGAGTATGGAATTACTCAGCAAGTCTTACCCGACTAAAGAAAAGACTCTCAATGGTATGTTGGCTTTAAGGGAGTCAAGGTAAGGCTCAATAATAATCAAAGACTTTGTTTGCAGAAATGCTTACTAAGAGTGGATCCTTAAAAATCCAAATTTTACTTGTTAGGTTAAGTAAGATTACCTGTCTCTAGAGTTCTTTCTACCCTAGTTCAATCACTTGACCTGCACTAGCCAATTTCTTAACAACCCTTCATCTTCACTGGATTTCTACGTATAAGTCAGTGACCAAGTCTTCATAACCGTGAAGGTACGGCGATCCGAATCGATTATACTCAGCTGAGGATCTCCAATCACACGACATATGTAGCACTTAACCCTTGCATATGTCAACTCACCATCGGGGTTCTTAAGACCAGATCAGGTTCACACCAACCGAGAGCACAGATACACCACCGTCCAGCCTCTTGCCACGGAGGGTACATGCTACTCTCGCCATCTCTCCACTCCCATTGCGTGGTATCTTATTCTGGTATTAGTCTGCCTGAGGCAAAGCTTACCCATGACGAGGTATGTGACCAGTTAAAGGGTCCTCGGTCAGCAGGCCTACATCGACATGGTCCTTAATCGACTCAGACGGAGACAGTACATCGAGACTCTCTTCTCGTGCAAGTCACTCGCCCGGTCTCAGCTTAATCATTTCAAACCCAAAGTTTGGTACCTGACAGAGGTACATCTTTTCCGATGTTGAACCCATCATGGCCATGATGGATCCACCATCAAGTTTTACTTTCAAAAACATCCCTCCCACTTTGCCACATCATCCTTTGTAAAAACAAAACATTTTGTTTTGCTAAAGCAAGACTAAGCATAGGAAAAACTTTTCGTAAAACAGGGATTCAAAGGAAGGTAATCAAATTCAAGGAAGGAAATGCAGGAATTGTTTTAGCATATAACTCCTATCACCTAATGCATCAAACAAGGTGATAAAGATTTTAAAACACAAGGAGGTGGCAAATGCACCGGGGCTTGCCTTGGTTTACAGGTGAATCAGGCTCGGTCCTGCAGATGTCAAAATAGAAATAGCTGCCTGCCTGATGTTCCTCAGGTGGTGGTGGTGAAGTCTTCTCTTCTTCTACTTCAACTTCTTCCTCGTTTTCTAAATATAACCATACATAATAATGAATGCCCATGTAATGCTTCTGAGAGTGCAAAGATAATAAGAGTTGATTATCTGAAGTCTTGAATACAATTTTCCTTTATGGATCTCCGAGAACTTAGGGTTTCCGGAGTCAATACTGAAGTTCACAGGGCATGGGGGTAGGGTTTTGGGTTCTAAGTATCAAACAAGGTCCAAATCATACCAAACTCTACCCAAAGCTTATAAATAATATATAAGGGTCATCTAAAAAGTTTGGGGATTTTTGGGATTATTATCTATTTTCTAAAAATCCAGAAACAGAGTTTTAGACTGTTTTAAATACTCTATAATTTCTTGTTTGGATTAAAAATCCTAAAACTATTTTTATTAAATTCTATGGAAAATTAGGGATCTAGCAAAATTGGTTTGGTATTTTTACCATTTTGCTACAATTTTCTATAGATTTCCAAAGTTTCATAGAAAAAGAAAAGAGGAAAACTTGAATAGTATTGGGCTCATTTCAGCCGAGGCAGCCCAGCAGAGACCGAATTCGCCCGCGCGCACGCGTGCCTGGGACGACTTTGCAGAAACGCCCTTACCGGTTCAAAAATCAGAGTGGCGACCCTAGGCACTATTCATACGTCTCACTGACATCTACAAGAACACCCTCGCGCTTCTATTCTTTCTCAGCTCGAAGTCCACGACGGCGAACCACGCAGGGACAAACTCCGGTGAGCATGTATCGGCTGATTCACATGATGACCAGCGTTCTACTTTGGCAGAAACCGAATTCCAAGCCTAACAATCATTTCCCCTCAACTAATTTCACCAATGGCACTTTAACCTGCTCTGTCCACGGTGACCGTATGCCCAACGGACATCCCAAAGCGTTCCCGGCGATCTATGGTGGCTCAGTTCAATTGAACACACCGAGAGGTATCCAGGGAACCTAAGGAAGCTAAAACAAGGGAGCAGGGGTATGAGCATACCTGGAACGGGCTGACCACGGTGAGGTGCGTTTTACGTGGCGGAAACTGTGATTGGGGAGGATGAGAAATTAGCGAGCTCTGTTGATCGATTGAGGGCACAATTTGGTGGCTTGGTGCTTGACTACCCCATGGAGCTCATGGCGTGCTCAATTTATAGAGTTCATGAGCGGTGTTGCTTAATTTGGCCGAATCACGCTGGCGACCGAGAGGGGGATGAGTCACGGCAGCGTTCTACCATGGCAATCGCAGAGCGATAGAACTATGGCGGTCATCGGCTAGTCACTACGGCTCATACGGATGTGATAAACCTCCTAAGGCGTGGCGTCCACCCGGTAAACGGCGAACACGCCGACGATTGCCGCTTGGCCACGTCGTCGGTGTGCACTGATGAACCATCACGCTCACAGTACATTCCAGCCCATCCGCGGCGAGATTTTTCACCCCGCGATCGTTATCCTGCGTTTAATTCGGCGTG
Organism: Zea luxurians; assembly: GCA_029449295.1. Taxonomy (NCBI): domain Eukaryota; kingdom Viridiplantae; phylum Streptophyta; class Magnoliopsida; order Poales; family Poaceae; genus Zea; species Zea luxurians. Next base: position 85,041,964 of record JAOPSE010000008.1, on the reverse strand, counting down.
AATCACGACGATAGCACGAATCCACGCATGTGGTCGCCGGCGGCGAGATCTCTACGCTGGCAATCCAATCTGGTCACTGTACCATCGCGAGGCCCATTCAGTCAGCCTGTCAGTCAATGTTTAGGGGGAATTTTCTCTCAAACTTCCATGGCAACATGACCAACGCTCTGCAGCAAAATTGTAGCCTAATAGACCAGCTTCAATTTTGCTACATCGTGCACTCTCAAAAAGCCACAGGACCTATATTAGAATTGAGCCCTAAGTTCATCCAACCCCACTGACAGTTGAAATCAGACTTAGGGTAGCCTGACAACACAACTTCAGGCTCATTTATCTTCAAATTCTTCATAACAACCATGCTTACTCCCTTAAGCAAAGTTATTCTCCTTTGATAGATCTACAATATTGTTGTGGTGACCTAGGGCAAAAACCTTATAATTTGGCAGATATAAGGCTCCAAAGTTGAGCTAATTACACTGAGTTCACACTTAGCCAAAAGGGTTTAAGTGTGGCTCTTTTGCAAATTAGTCCAAAACTCAAGGTTTAACTTGCAAATCTCCATAATTTTGAACCCTATGACTTAAGACACCTTATTATCATGTTTTTGCACTTTAGCCCAAAAGTGCACTGATTTTGCACTTAGCCCCCCTAGGGTTTAGGTTTAGGGCTTTCCAGGGTTCTTTTTGTAGTTTCTGATACTTCTAGGGTTTGAATATCCCATAAGTATATTCAAGGTGACATTTTATGGTCATATCTAATATGTTTTGAAGTTTTCTTTTGTTTAAGTCTTGTTTGTTCTATTACACCAATCTAGGGTTAAGTTCCCCACTCTAGGGTTCTATTTGAAAAAGGTCATATCAATACAACTTGTTTGAAATTTTTGCCTAGTGAATGCACTCTAGGTGTGTAAAACATATGCAATGCCAATGCTTATGATGTTATGCTCAAGTTTTAGTGACAGTAACACCAGGGGTGTTACAACAGCCTGGTGATGGATCCTGGTTCCCCATAGTGAATCCTCTTGCGTGGAGGGGACAACGTCATGGCGGGGACTTGGGCTTCAGAGGGATCCCATCCTTGAAGTTGAGCTTCCAGGGCTGCAATCATGGTGTGAGCATCCTCCAGCTCTAAGTGAACCCTAGAGAGGTCCAAGTTAGCACTGTCCAGGTCTGTGCTAAGACCTACCACTACACCAGCTAGGGTGTTGAGGCGATCTTCTCCAGCTCCACCTGGAATGATATTGGTCTGGCTCCCTCCACTAAGACACAGAGGAAGATGCCTGTACTTCGTGTCATGCAGCAGCTACCGATAGGTGTGGCTGAGAGACCATAGAGTCCGCCTAGCAGCATCGCTGACCGAAGCAGCGTAGGTGGATAGTGGTGTCAGGGACTCATGAGCTGATAGAGTCATGAACCCTCTATCCCCTGCAAGCATCACCCTGACGTGGATGCGAGTGATGTAGTAGCAAGCCCGGGGAGGCTCCCACACTCGCCTTGTCTCGTACAAGGGTCGGACGTAGGTTCCCAACGATGCAGCAGGTTGGGGAAGTGTCCTGTCTCGAACATTGATGTATAATGTTCGGTGACAGGCCCAAACCCCATGAAGTAGTCCTGCTAAACACCATTGGCTTCTTCGTTGACATTCTCACCGTCATCTTCTTCGTCGTCGTCATCTTCATCATTGTCTCCAAAGTTGTCCGGGTCGTCGCCTCCAGGAGCAAGGGCTTGGACTGCTGGTGCAGGCGGTGCTGAAGCTGATGATCCAGCTGCGAAGACTAGTGACTCTGCCAACGGGGTGGGTGTAGGCAGAAGTTCCTCCGAGCTGTCCTCCAAGATGACTCCATGCTCCACTTGAATGCGAGGGAGAACCACAGGAATTTCCTCAACTACCACTGGGTAGACAAGAACTTGCCGTGGTGGAGGGGCATAATTGGTGTTGACTCGGGTGGTTTGAAGAGTGCGAACCATCTACAAGTGAAATTGTCAACTCAGTTGAATTTTTAAAGAGGTAAGGCTAATAAAATAATTTTATAAGAATGAAATTAGCAAGTTTTGAACAACTAGGATTTCCATTTCTAACTAGTCTAACGACCTAGGGTCAGCATAGCTTTGATACCACTTCTGTCACACCTGGTTCTGGGGGCAAAACCGAATGCATAGCATATGTGTGCCAAGATCCATTTTCCACACATATGTTAACGTCACAAGTGTAGTATATCAAAAGACAATGCAATAAAGGCGTAAAGAGAGTAGAGTAGTCTTTATTACAACATCCAGACAATAGTATCTTAAACAGTATCATCAAAGTAAAGCGGAAATAACATGGGTAATCTCCCACAGGAAGATGACCGGCGCATCGTTAGACTCAGTATTCATTGAAATCTCCATCAAGGTCTTCTTCATCACCCTCTGATCAAAATATTAGAAAGGGTGAGCTCACTTATGGTCAGGGCTCACCAAGTGGGGGAAAAATTAATGCAAGTTTAACAAGGTGAGGCTAAGATTAAGCGGTAAGCATTTTAGTTGGTCAATATTTTATTAGCAACACCTGTCTTACTAATACGTGTGTATCCCAAGTATCCCAATTAAACAAAGGTATAAGAGTATAACAAAAATACTTAAGTGAAACCACTTAAGCAAACCATTGGCCCATATTTCAGGTAAGGTTGCTAGGTACTAAGCGCATTAAGCTAATTACCAAAGCCTAAGCCATGATAGCACTCGTGGTTGCACTGTTATCCTAGGTGGTCACTCCATGTTCCATTTAATATGAAATAATCTTGTTTAACCACCGGGTTAACACCATAATACAAATTTCATTTCCGGAACATTAATATCAATAATAAGTGACATCATAATTATCAAGTTGAGCGATAGCACAAATTCGCAAAGCATAGTATTTTCCTAGGGTAATCAAGGAATAAAGCTGGTAAATCTAGGAAATCCTTAATTAGGCAAATCCCATCAAATTATGCAATATATCCAAAAAGTAAACATTGTTATATGCATTAATTGGGTACAAATAGAATATACAGAGGGAGAATCCACTTGCCTTGCTCGAAAGTGTCCTGTGGGTCATCCTCGAACGAGTTTGGTTCGTCTACCCCACAGTCAACTTCTAGCATCGATTTACATATCGTATATACAAAAAGAATACATACGCCAAATAAATAAACATACAACATCACAGGAGTAATCATTCACCATTACATACACATTCATGCATCACACAATTATCCTCATAAATACGTCTTAAAGCGTGAATACTTATTAATCCATTATGCTCATTAATGTGAGTCGATATTGGTGAAAATATGAGTATGTGGCTATAACACAAGTTTTATCTAGTATAATATGTATTAACATTCTTTAGGAAAAATAAATGCTAGTTATTTTCTTTATTACTAGTAATAGACTTATAGGTTTTATTCCTTTTATTTTCTAAATAGAAATTATACGTATAGCTAAAAATTATTTATTTATGATTCTTCTAACATTAATATTCTAAGAATTAATGCAAATCACTAATTGGACTTTAATAACATATTCATGGTTATTATGACATAAACAAGTATTTTACTAATTCTAATTAATTTAGTGCTATACTTATGAACACATGTATTCCGACTAGTAAAAATCTATTTTCATCTGACCGAAAACACGTGGTCTAGTATTTTCTACTACTTCTTCATATCAATAAATTTACACTTAAAATACTACTAACAATTATCGTTCCATACGCTAAAGCGAAGTTAAATTTGTAAACGTTTTCTAGTATAAAAATCACCGAGGTACTGAATGGTGACAGTATTCATTTTTTAAATTATAAAATCATACACATATTCGAAATATTGTTGCGGGGTTCAATTTTGTCTACACGTATACATCGGAATCTCTTTTTGATAATCTCTAAACTGAAAATCCCGAAATTAATTAAATTTACAAACAAGGGACTAAATCACAAATTTGCCTTCTTCTACCTTGGAGCTCTTACTCAAACGCAGGGAACTCGACGAGAACGGAGCACGGCGGGTCGGTCGCAGCAAGGGAGTAGGGTAGGGCGGTCTCGGCGTCGGGTGGCCGGGGACAGGCGTGGCGAGGTCCGGCCGGACGGCGAGCTCCGGCGACAGCGTGGGCGCGGTCTACGGCGAGTTCGCGAGCGAGAGAGAGAGGGCGAGTTCGGGGAGAGGGAGATGGCGGCTTTTATAGAGAGAGGAGAGGGGAGGGGAGAGGGTGCCGAGGAGAGGAAGATACGGTCGGTATTAGCGCCATTGATGGCCATTGCGGCGGAGGTTTCCTCATTGATGGAGAAGAAGAGGTGGGGGAGAGAGAGGAGAGGAGGAGGTGCGATCGTTTCCGGCTCGGGGTCGGGCGGGAGCTAGGCGGCTCAGCCACTGGGCGGTCGGGCACGGCCAGGACGCGACGGTGGCACTCTTGCGCGCCCGCCCGAGCGCGCGCGACGGCGGCGGCTCAGCGCGTGGCTGGCTGCGAGGAGGCGGGGCGCCCGCGGGTGGGGCCCACGCGATAGGGAGAGGGGGAAAAGGAAAAACCCCCGACGGCGTGGCGTAGGTGGGCCTCGGCTGGGCCGTTTGGCCTGGCCGAGCGCTAGGGTTTGGTTTTTTCTATTTCAAAATATAAATAAATATATTTTAAAAATGCTAAAAAATCATGGTATTTATACCAAAAAATTTTATAAAGAAAATATTAATTTGCGAACCATTATTATTATATTATTTAATTGGATTTTCATTAAGAAAGAAATTCTACTAAACATCCAAAATCAAACATGAACAAACCAAAAGTTATTCTAGATGCAAATAAAAATCAAACATTAGAAAGAAAATTTATTACCATATTAATAAACTAAATGCATTATTTTAGTTGATGGTTTTTATAGTGTTACATTTATATGCCAATTTTATGTTGATGATATTATATTTGGATCTACTAACAAGTCATCTTGTGAAGAGTTTAGTAGGATAATGATACAGAAATTCGAGATGTCAATGATGGGGGAGTTGAAGTATTTCCTTGGATTCCAAATCAAGCAACTCCAAGAGGGCACCTTCATCAGCCAAACTAAGTACATTCAAGATATACTTAAGAAGTTTAGAATGAAGAATGGAAAACCCATCAAGACACCCATGGGAACATATGGGCATCTTGACCTCGACACTAGAGGTAAGTCCATAGATCAAAAGGTATATCGGTCGATGTTAGGTTCTTTACTCTACTTATGTGCATCTCGACCGGATATTATGCTTTTAGTATGCATGTGTGCAAGGTTCCAAGCAAATCCTAAGGAAGTTCACCTTAGGGTCGTGAAAAGAATCATGAGATATTTAGTTTACACTCCTAAGTTTGGGCTTTGGTACCCCAAGGGATCTACCTTTGATTTAATTGGGTATTGCGATATCGACTATGCTGGATGTAAAATTGATAGGAAGAGCACATGAGGGACTTGTCAGCTTTTGGAAAGATCCCTGGTGTCTTGGGCTTCAAAGAAACAAAACTCAGTAGCTCTTTCCACCGCCGAAGCCGAGTATATTGCTGCAGGCCATTATTGTGCACAATTACTTTGGATGAGGCAAACCCTTAGGGACTATGGCTACAAATTGAGCAAAGCCACTCTCCTATGTGATAATGAGAGTGCAATCCGCATGGCAGATAATCCCATTGAACACAGCCGCACTAAGCACATAGACATCTGGTATCACTTTCTGAGATATCACTAACAAAAGGGGGGTATCGAAATTGCTTATGTTAATACCCACAACCAATTAGCCGATATATTTACCAAGCCACTAGATGAAAAGACCTTTAGCAAGCTAAGGAATGGGCTAAATATACTTGATTCTCGGCACTTTGATTGAAACATTGCATACATAGCTAATTATATACCTTTGATCATGTCTCTTTCATTTGGTACAAATGCATATTTCTTATTCTTCTTGTACCAAGGCTAAAACTAATGTGTTTTCAAGTATATCTCTATGACAAGTCTTAGATTGAAAAGGAAATGGAGTATTCGGCAAAGACAAGGCTTCCACTCTAACTCTAACGGTATCATCTAACCTTTACCGTTACTCAGGACCCCTCAATTGGTATAACTCTTCACTCATATTTCTTTTACCAATGTGGGAGAAAGTATAAAGGGCTCTCAAGTTCTCTGTTTTTGGCGATTAATGCCAAAGGGGGAGAAAGTATTAAGCCCAAAGGAAAAGGACCACACCACCATTTTAAAATTTTCTAAAACTAAAGGAAGAAATTATTTCAATTAGTATTTGAGTTAGCCTCAAAATGGATTTTTCAAATTGGTATCTCATTTGGTATTCCAAAATTGTTTTTCAAATTGGTATCTTCATAAGAATTTCAATTGATGTAGTTTCATTTATTCCAAAAAGGGAAAATCATTTCGAAAACCATCTTGAAAGCTAAGGGGAGAATTTCTTTAGGGGGAGCTTTTATTTAGTCAAAGGAAAAGCATTTGAAACTGGGGGAGGAATTTCAAATCTTGAAAATGCTTCTTGCAATCATATTCTTATACCTTTGACTATTTGCAAAAGAATTTGAAAAGTTTTTTTTCAAAAGATTTGCAAAAACAAGCAAGTGGTGCAAATATGGTCCAAAATGTAAATAGAAGAAAGCAATCACGTTTATTCTTAGACATATGTGTAAAGTCTTTCAATTGGTTTAAATCTAAGTAACCTATGCATATTCATCTTAATTGCAAACTAGTTACATTTCTGTACTTTATGTTTGCTTTGGTTTGTGTTGGCATCAATCACCAAAAAGGGGAAGATTGAAAGGGAAATAGGCTTAATCATTTCCTATAATCGATTTTGGTGGTTGACGTCCATCACAAACCACGTGGACTAATTAGTTTGTCTAGATGTCATTTATCTTAGGTGTATAAGGTTCAACACAAACCAAGAAAGAAATTCAGTTGGGGACTCAAATTAATTTGGAGCAAAGGACTTGAAGAAGTGATGTCAGTGGCGCATCGGACACTGTCCGGTACACCAGGCCGAACTCCACTCAACAACTCATTCTCGGGTTTCTCTAGGACGCGCTCCGCTGAAATTCACCGGACTGTCCGGTGTGCACCGAACATGTCCTGTGAGCCAATGGAGCAACAACTACCTTGCGCCAACGGTCGACTGCCGAAAGTGAACAGTGATGAATAGTGCGCGGTAGAGGTCAGAGCAGAGAAGTCAGAGCACACCGGACTGCCTGGTGCACCCGTTCCAATGGCCATGTCGCTCCAAACTCCAACGGGCGTGCTGACATGGCACACACCGGACAGTGAACAGTGGATGTCCGGTGCACCACCGGACTATCCGGTGTGCTCATCGCTAGCAAATTCAGCAAACGGCTTGGAAGTGGTTGGAGGCTATAAATACCCCAAACCACCTCCTTCAATGGCATCCAAGTTTTCTGAAGTTCTCATTCAATACAAGAGCAATAGCTTTCACTCTAGACGCATTCCAAAGATCAAATCCTCTCCAAGTCTCAAAATCATCTCAATCGCTTAGTGACTTGAGAGAGAGAGAGAGTTTTATGTTCATTTGTTGCTCTTATTGCTTGGATTGCTTTCTCCTTCCCCATTCTTAATCTTCTAAGTGCTTGTAAAGCTAGCAAGAGACACCTAAGTGTGTGGTGGTCCTTGTGGGGTCTTAGTGACCCAATAGATTAAGGAGAAGGCTCATCTGGTCTAAGTGACCGTTTGAGAGAGGGAAAGGGTTGGAATAGACCCAGCCTTTGTGGCCTCCTCAACAGGGACTAGGTTTTTTGGAACCAAACCTCGGTGAAACAAATCATCGTGTTCACTTGTGTTGATTTCCATTTGATTTGTTTTCCCTCTTTCCTATCTCTAAAGTTTCCTTGCTAATATTTATTTGAGTTTGCTCCCAAACGTCATCCGCATCTATTGCGCAACTCTTAGCAAGAGAAACAATCTTCCACACTCAGATTTAATTCTAACGCTAACCCCGGCCTTTGTGCAAGTTTAAGTTTATAAATTTCAGGTTTCGCCTATTCACTCCCCCTCTAGGCGACTTTCAAAAAGCACTAGTGAAAACTTCAGAAACAATTGACCTCCTGATTTATTTTGTTCCCGAAGTAAGGACTCAGCTCGATGCAAGTCATCGGCTCTTGCGATCAGATAATATAAATACTTGATAAAACTTTGATGCGCAGAGGCCGTTTTGGATTGCATCCTCTTCGGCCATGTCTACTTGATCAACATGTCAATAGGCAAAAACTTGTGGTGCCCCTAGCCTAAATAAGCAAACAGATTGGGCCAGTAATACGGATTCATCGTCGTACCACCCTAGACATGAGTAGGACAACACATCGGCAATGGATAGACCGAGAAGCACTACACTATCCTTGGAGGAGGATGATTAGGCAATCTTGGTTGTGCTACCTTTTGGACTGGTTTAGTCGGCTTTTGCTTTCACACAGATTTCCCTTTTGACTTCATTTGTTTTATTGGCCGGTTGTGTGGAACGACCTTCCTCATATTGTAACACCCCGTCTAATCCGTGGACCAGCGATACTTACTCCTGGTAGCTCTCTAGGATCATATATCGTCCCCACAGACCAACACAAGTCTTTTGTGCGTACTTTGTCCTCACTCATGCGCACCCGAGAAAACTTCCCGGTCGGTCACCCATCCTAAATTGCTCCAAGTGCCGACCCATCCTAAATTGCTCCAAGTCAAGCACGCTTAACTTGGAGGTTCTTTCGAGATAGGCTTCTGAAAAAGAAGATGCACCTTGTTGGTATGGACACTCTATTAATTCTATTTAGCCTTGGGCCAGGATATCACCATCCTAGAGGCCAGGATATCACAATCCACTCCCCTTAGAAGACCGACATCCATGTCGGTCAACCCCAATCCAGGAACCTCCCCTCTTAGCCATGTCTGTGTGTCTAGTGTCGTCATATGCCATTCCATGTGACCACTCCGGGCCCTCATGCACCATATAACTGAACCCCCTAGCCCACACACACCTGTGAAACCTCGAGGGTCGGTTCTGATACGACTTGTAACACCCCGTCTAATCCCTGGACCGACAGTACTTACTCCTAGCAGCTCTCTAGGATCATATATTGTCCCCACAGACCAACACGGGTTTTTTGTGCGTACTTTGTCCTCACTCATTCGCACCCGAGAAAACTTCTCAGTCGGTCACCTATCCTAAATTGCTCCAAGTCAAGCACACTTAACTTGGAGGTTCTTTCGAGATAGGCTTCAGAAAAAGAAGATGCACCTTGTTGGTATGTATTCTCTGTTAATTCTATTACGCCTTGGGCTAGGATATCACCATCACAGGGGCTAGGATATTACACATATATTTAGCATGCAACTGATCAGAAGTAGGGCCGACTCTGCTGAGTCAGCCAGATGTCTTGGAAGTGTTTTGCTTCCTAATACTTGTTTTGGAATGTTGTGGTCCGATGGTCTGAGGTTGCTGCTGCTTCTGGCCGTATACGGATCGTCCGACCTTCATAGCCGAACTATCCGCGCCTGTCTCGGACTGTCCGACCTTAGTACGCAGATCATCTGGCGTACGCACGACAGGTGACCGTGATCGGGTGTCCGATTGTGCTTGCCCCCTAATGCCTCCGGTGTTCCTTTTGTCTGGAGGTTTCTGAGTAACCACTCTGCGTGACATGTTTGGCGTGCGAGGATCACCAATGAAAATATTTTTATCCTTGCTTTTATCGGTCGCACATGGCCAAACTAAGACTTTTTTGCTCATCGACTCTAATGTGGTGACAGGGGCAGGGGCTTATCAACCTTCACCTCTTTTTGAAATCTCAATCGGCCTTCGTTTATAGCCGATTGTATTTGAGATGGAAGACAGCACAATCATTGGTGTTATGAAGAAAAGAGCCATGTCATTTACAATATACACACCCTTTTAATTCTTCAGCCGAAGGAATTATATGTGACAATTTAATATTACCATGCTTAAGTAACTTATCAAATATTTTATCACACTTAGCAATATTAAATGTGAACTTAACTTTCTCCTTTCGTGTTGAGTGCGGGTGAGAGCGAACAGAAGGTTTGGCCTTAGCAGGCCAAACAAGCTCAGCGTTAGGTGACTTTTTCGGCTCTTGGGGCTTGGGTGGCCGACTATATTTATCGCGGCCTTCCGCACTAGGAGGATCACATGTGATTTTAGGTGCTCTGGACGGTCCGACCTGTGCAGTCGGACGGTCGACGAGTGGACCGGACGGTCCGGTACTATTCCCAGACTGTTCGACCACGTCGGGCAACGCGTGCGACCCTTGTGGTGGGCTCTGTGTGAAATTAGGCATGTGAGTTTTCCCTAATGCATGTGCCATCTTCTCTATATCCTCCATGATACTTTTAATCCGATTATCAAAAGAAATTTTAATAAAGGGAATATCATCGGCTGACCTGGCATCACCTATCGTATGGAGCTTTTGTAGCACGACTAACATGTAATCGGCGTTTATTTCCCTCTATCGGACGGTCTTCTTGTGGCAATCTAGCCTGAAGTGCGAGAGGAACCACTTCCCCGCCACCTTGAGCACCTGATCTTGTTGTCGCTGGACCTCCTCATCTATTTTCTTCATGTTATCTTTTAATCTTTTATGCTCAGCGGCCGATAAATTAGTCAGTCTTGTGTCGCTATTTGGAGAAGCACTGTTGAGATCTTTAGAATCGACTATGTAAGCCTAATTTTATAGATCTGTAACCTTGTCCCTAGAGGAGTCGCCAAAAAGTGTGTTGGCGTTGATCTGGGCAGCGCCAATCACTAGGGTGTACCGCCTGGCGATGCCCTCAGCGGCGGCACGGATGGTTCGCGGCTCTGGGCCGGACGGTCCGCAACCTGGGTGCAGGAGCGATGCCTTCCTTGCGTCGCATCGGACGGTCCGCAACACAGGGTCGGACGGTCCGCGGTGGCGTAGGGTCATCTTCCTCCTCGCTGGAATCTAGATCTCGCCCCGTGAGGGAGAAATCTTAGGGCGCTCCGGGTTGATAGGTCACTCGAGACGTCCCTAGACAACGTGGAGCCGCCTAAGAATTAAGAGATCAATTCGAGGAAGAGGCCTTGGGTGGATAACTAGATCTTGTCCCCGGGAGGGGTAAGATCCTAGGGACGTCTTGGGATCAGCGGGCCACCCAAGACGGATCTAGACAACGTAGAGTCGAATAGGGGTGGAGGTAGATATGCGGAAGGTGTGTAGAAAGGTAAATAAAATAGTAGATTCGATTGGAATGTGTTTGGGGTTCTCAATCGGCCGTACCCCTTTATATTTATAGGGGGAGGTCTGGACCTGTTCCTAGGAGATAGCTAACAACTCCTATATGATCAGATGGATAACCACACACGAGATAAGGATAATCACTTGAGTTGATCTGATCTAGGGGCCATGGACCGTCCGGTCCCTCGGGCCGGACTGTCCGCCACTTTTGGTGCTCAACAATATATTACTTACCATTATTTAAAATTTATTTATAACTAATTTAATTTTAATATTATAAATGGTATATAAGTCTTAAGTTTTAAATAACTTGAATGTGGATAATCATATTAGTATTCTATTTATATATTTATAGAGTTGATTATTGATTGGAATTTAGAAATTAATATATATTATCTATAATTTCTTATATTTAGTTATTGAAATAATGATTATAATATTTTATTTTTTCTAATTATCTTAATCCATTGTGTTATATAACTATATTTTAGATTTTATCATTCATACTAATTTTATTATACTAGAAAATTATAGATAAGCATGTAGATACATGTTATCCTCAAATCAAATAGATAACTGAATTCAAATCTAAATTTAAGATATTTGTTTTGTATTAGCATTCAACAACATTTGTGTTTGAATTTAAACTAAAAAGTGTTAAATAGTATGTGAATCTGGTTTGAATCCATACATACTCGGTGGTCGAAATATGGTATATTTGGGATAATTTCACCACTTCTAACATTCACAAAACATACTTAGATTTAATTTTTTAGCTAAATGTTTTTAGATTTAGTAGTTTCACCATTTTTCTTCTCTACTAAAACGGTGGATCTACTACCATGTTCACTAAGAGCCTATTCAATATAGCTTCATTATTATAAAAAGTGTATCTAAATCTATACTTATATAATCTATATCTATATCTATAATCTATGATAATATATTAAGAATCTAATATGAGCAACTGGTGCTACCACGGCTTCACCCCACGCACCCCACATCGGACCCGTGCCCTGTGGGCCCCACGCACCCCACATCGGACCCGTGCCCTGTGGGCCCCACGCACGCGACCCAAACGCCTGTCTAGCACCCGACCTCTGCCCGCGCAGCTACCATCAAAACACACGTATCTTAGTGTTTAAAAATAAACAATAATTATATAAAAAATAGTGCAGAGTGAGCACTAGAACCCACGCCCCTGCTCTAGAAATTTGGGGCTAATCATCAGACCACATGTACATTAGTGTTTAAAAATAAACAATAATTATATATGAATAAATATCTCAGTAACTATTTATATAATATATAAAAACGTAGCAAAGCACATACTACTAGCTATATATGATTAACTGTAGATCCACATGGGAACTATTTGGCTACGCTAGTTTCAGATCCACGAAACTGAGTTTTGGTGGCAGGAATGGCGTGTCTTTTCCTTGGGATATATTATGATATATGTAGCACACATCTTTTGTTCATATTTATTCAAAAAATAGTGTATTTTTAACACAAATGCAATATGTTGACACAGGAAGATAGATAATTAATTAACTCATACCTATAACATCTCAATAAAACAATAATTGTCCATACATAATAATAGCTACAGATTAAATGAAGACTAGTGTTTCATTACATGCTAGTTCAAAACAAGAGTAAGAGTCATGGTCAAGTCATCACAAAATACATCCATAGTGACATTATTTGGATCGAAATAGAACTGTCCAATGTAACTGCATACTGGGCATAACTTTTCAGTATTGTTGGGACAAAATAAGGATCATGTTCGAAATGAATAGAGCCCAAATCTTCACTATCATACTCACGAATAAAATTGTGAAGGACCATACAAGCAATAATCATCATCTTTTGCTTCCAGATCAGGTAGTTAGGCATCATATATAGATTTTGCCACTTCATTATCAACACTCCAAAGACATCTTAATAACATTTTGAATAGAAGAGTAAATGCAATTGTTTTTTCATAAGTGTCTTAGCAACTCCAAAATATGATATCTTTTACCTTGTAAGGTGCTAGATAGTTGGAGTGATTAGGATATCAGGCATCAATACCATAATATTTGTCTAAACATGGTCAAAACAATAGAAGTCAATATTTGCTATCATACAAAAGGGACTAAGAACTAAGTATTCATTCACATTAACTTTATGGAGGACGCGGGAAGATTTTTTTACCATATTGATTGTATTATATAGCACAATTATGTTGTGCATAGCTCTCTATTAACCCATGGATATATAAGTTAATTGTATGTCAAAATCACATACTGTTAGGATATTTTGAGTGGCTGCCCCTTTTCCCAATATATCTCACTTGTTTATCGGGTGGAAGAGAAACTCAAATATGTGTACCATCTAGAGAACCAGTATAATCCTTAAAATGTGGATAAGCTCATCTATCATCACTTATCCTCCTACGAACCAAAAGAAAATTAGAGGTTCTTAGGTCCAATGAAATTCTTTGCGATCGTCAACAAAGAGTTAAAGACATAAAATTTCCTAGTAATTGTCTCACTTGAATGCTTAAACTAAATTTAAACTTTTTGACTCAACTCATTTCTCATTCATGTAAATAAAAATATGTCAAGCTCTCACAGCTAGTCATATTTTAGGATGGTTTTAACTCATACCTCTCCACCAATAAACCATAGAGGACCTCAAATATTTCATTGCTCATGTGAAGTTGATCATACCATTCTTCTGAGTGCACAATATCTCTAGCAAAATCCCCATGCCACTAGTGGTTGAAGTCCTTGATAGGTTTTTATCTACATACATGTCACAATATATTTGGACAAGCATAACCACCTAAGATGATTTTAAAAAAAATCATCGCTCCCATCACTAGACATCTACGAGAAATGATATGTTCAAATAAGCATAAAATGACAACAAGTCCAAATGATCATACAAAACTACTCCAACATTTTTGAATGAGCTTAAAATGATGGGTTGGAACTCATAATATTATAATGATCTTGCTCCTCATTAACGATGTTGCCAAACATCACCTTCAAGTCATCTTCATTTTTGGAGAGGCTTATTCTTAAACTTGCCACCACTAGTTATTTTCTAAAACATATGAGAAGTTCAAAACAAGTTTTATTTCTAAATTGCAGATAACAACATAAAAACATAGCATTATAAATAACACACACCTCTATTATATTCTTCCACCACTCAGGGTCCATGTTGATAGTTCCTGTATTCCAATTGAAACATGTTACCATTTGCTTCCTCATTCATTTTTTGCCAAGCAATCTGATCCTTTTTTATCTTGTCTTTTTTGTTCTTTTAGTTGCATTTTATTCAACATTATTCCAATGAACTTAAAAACCTGTTATATACCTTGGTAAAGACTACATTATTTAAATGGTGTTCAATTGATTCCATTTTGTAACTTGTTTGGTGAACAACTTAAAAACAAGCATGTATAATCATTAATCCAGCCCATAGCATCACCCTAACCATAATTTCCCACAAGTATTTTTCGATCCAAATCAAGATTTCCCCAATTGTAGTAAAAATTTGGAAGAGAAATGTGAAAGCATCTAGGCTCATGTTTTATTTTGGTGATTAATAATAATATAAAACTATTGTGATTAATATGTGTTTTGTATGAAATGGTAAGTTAGATCACAATGGAAGATGATTGGACACTAGGCATCTAGGCCCCAGTAGCACTAGACGTGTTTGATGTCCCACCGGATACAACACCAGACATGAATGTGTCCTATTGTGTTTAAGAGAGACTAACATGTTTGGTGTGCATCGGACATGCACTCAAAGAGCTTGTAGAAGTGGCCTAAACACACTTATGCTCATAGGACGATGTATCCGATGTATCACTGGACATGATACTTAGAGAACATATAAACTACTAGGTGAGTGCCCATGCGTTGCAACGGGGACATATAATATCACAGTGACTTATATATAAAATGTGTGTATTATATGTCTCCGTTGCAACGCACGACGGCACGGGCGCTCACCTAGTGATCTTCTTATGAATTATCATACTATAGATATATAGATTATATAATTCACTCTAATAATCTATGTTGTTTGTTTGCCTCTCAACTTATTTAAGCTAAATTATTTAATGTAGCCAGGTTTTAGGGAATGTTTGTTTCATCATTTTTCAACTTCTAGCCACCAGAAACTGTTGTAGATTGGTAAACACTCAGCTTTTCGACCTTCTTTTGTGAGAGCCGCTTTGGTGAAAACCATCCGAAATAAACATGATCACAGAATCGGCTGAGCCATCATGATAGTAGGAATCTATTACTTCCTAGATACTAAACCCTATGGACTCCTTCATCCTCATCTACACATAGTTCCCCAGATTCTCTCCATAGCCAAATTATTCTTATAACTATCAACCCTTAATTTTAGGATTGCATAGCAAGCGACACTATCTACTTATAGGCTAAGCTTAATCTCACAGATATTATAGAATTTAGTTCAACTGAAGCACTAAAAAATCAACATGAGCTAGCTAGACCGGCATCTGTATTTCAAAGAAGAATTTCTAATAGTCGTACGTACTATAACACCTTACAATGAACAAGTTGCACAGATAGAAACAAACCACATACACCTTCAGGTTTGAAGCAACACATGAGGATGGAAAGCACTTCAGAGGCTAGGACACGAAGCTCTCCTCTGTCCTCGAATCTACATGCACATTGAATTGGAGCAAACAGCACCGCAACCACCAGTCAAGCATCCCACATTGGTGCCAGAGTGAACTTGCAGGACACCAAAAGCCATCAAGGAACCTATTTTGGGCAACAACAAACAAACTATGCCACTGGCAAATACTTACAGATCCTGCTATCAGTCGAATCGACTCAGAAAAGATGGAGTCACATTTCACCTGGAGATAAAACTTGAGAGCACTTCCAGGATGTGTTCTATTTCTATATGCTGACAGACTACTACAGAAGGCCAGAAATGAGAAAGACCAAAGACCATGGTCAGGCTCACACGAAAAAAACAGATCGGGTCTATAAACACAAGCCCGGTAACCTGTCCACACATAAGGAGGCCCGACACTGAACTGAGCCAATTGCAACCAGATAACAATAGATGACGTAGATAGGCCTAATAAATCTTGCTTGATAATTACAAACCGGACCGATGAAAAATCCGACTAACAAATTAGCAAATAATTCAGGTGTTGGGGGCCTTCGTCCTCCGAAGGTCCTCAAAAACATGATTTGACAATGTTTTCCAAGTGGATTATGTGAACAGGTACCTTCGGACTCAGAATTATGAACATGAAGTACGGTCAGGACGAAGCCTGGACCAGACGAAGGACGAGCTGATTACCAAGCTCCACGAAGGATGATGCACAGCCGAAGCTGTGCGCAGGGAAGCTTCGTCGCGATAGCAGAAAGGGGAACCGACTTAAAGATGAAAAGACTACGTGGGCCTTGACAGATTTCCATAAGTCATTAACGAATGTAATGGACATGGATGTAATTTTACGTGGGCTGTGTCCCGCGTCTATAAATAGATGAACAGTACTCCCGTACTGTTCACGCTGACTTGGCATTTGCTTTTGCGTCACACTTGTACTTTTACCTTCTCAAGACCGAAGGTACATTTGTAATTTGAAATCATTTCTATTTCTTCATGTTAATAAAATAGAAATGATTTTATGATGTTTATATTCTATTTCATGCTTTATATGAATCCTTCGTCATTACTTGTTATATTTACGAAGGTATGTCTTTTGTGACCTTCGTCCGAAACTCATTATTTCCCGAAGGGGAATAATGTTTCGAAGGACGAAGGACTTTAACACTTAACACTTTTTATGTTGCCTTGTTCTTAACTCTTAGTATTTGAGAACAAGTCCCCAACATTGGCGCCCACCTCCGGTGAACTCACTTCCGCTTCGAGCTTTTTGAACACCTTCGGAAGCTATAGACCTTCGCCATGGCGCCGAAGAAAGCTTCAGCGACTGGGGCTGCAGCGTTGCAACCGCTGGACCACAACCAGGAGACCGTCTCTCTTCGGGAGGCCCGAACCCAGAAGAGGAAGGCCGTCAGCCCGACGCTTCAGGAGGATGAACTAGACCAAGAAATCAGGGATATGGAGATGCTTCATCAACAGGTGCAGAGGAAGAAAGAGAAGATGGCCAGGCTAGCTGAGCTGCAAAGGCAGATAGACGAAGCTTCTGAAGAAGTCCGTCATCTTACCCACGATGAGCAAGACCGAAGGCCTCAACAAAAAGACCTTCGTCAGGAGGGCTTCTTCAACGAAGATGACTGGTATGAAAATTTCCATCATGGAAATTTTGTTTTCGATGATGCCTCTCCTCTGTCCGCTGAGCTGCAGGCTACACCCTGGCCTTCATCCTATAAGCCACCCTAGCTTCCTATGTTTGACGGCCACTCAGACCCGAAGCAGTTCTTGATGAGCTACGAAGCAACAGTGTCTTCGTATGGGGGCAATGCTGCAGTCATGGCAAAGTCCTTCGTCATGGCCGTCAGGAGTGTTGCTCAGACCTGGTATTCTTCCCTTCGACCAAGAACTATTACCTCATGGCAGAAGCTGAAGGATATGTTGTTAACCAGCTTTCAAGGATTTCAGACGAAGCCGGTTACTGCTCAAGCCTTGTTTCAGTGCACTCAGGATCATGAGGAATACCTTCAGGCGTATGTCAGAAGGTTCTTGCGTTTGAGGGCACAGGCACCAACGGTGCCCAATGAAATTGTCATCGAAGCCATGATCAAGGGGCTTCGTCCTGGACCTGCAGCCCAATACTTTGCTAGGAAGCCCCCTCAGACTCTGGAGAAGCTGCTCCAAAAGATGGACGAGTACATTCGTGCTGATAATGACTTTCGCCAAAGAAGGGAGGAGGCCTTCAGATTTTCTGAGATGACCAGGGGCTTCGGGGGAAGATTCTATCCGAGGCATGTCAGGTCCATCCACAACACTCAAAATGATGATAAGGGGAGTCAGCAGAACAGGCCGCAGTGCTCCTCACAGGCTTCGGGGCAACGGCAAACTTTCTTTCGGCCACCAGCTCCAAGAGGCAGAGGCGCCAGGGGCTTCGGCGGGAGATTTGGAGATCAACCAAGGAGGACATTTTGCTTATTCTGCGGTGAGAACAAGGGCCATACCACCAGGATGTGCCATGTCACCATCCAGAAACAAAAGGAGCTAGCAGAAGCTGCAGCGCAACAAGGACAGCCGAAGCAGGTCATGCATACTGCTTCGTACCATCAGCCTTACATCCCGGAATATGTGGGCAACCACCCTGCAGTTTCCGTAGCTTCGGCGAGTCAACCTCAAGCTTCATGGCAACAGCCCCCGCCTCCACCTCCGCTGCAACAAGGCCAACAGCCAGAAGGGAGCCAATATGTTCCGCACCAAAGGGATCTCAGAGAGCAATCTGAAGCTCGCACAGTCAATAGTACTGTGCCAGAATCGAAGCACATTTATTAACAGATATCCTACTTTGATAACAGTCTTTTTCGTTTAAGTTCCATTTTCTGTGTAATAAAGAACATTTCAGTTTTCATATAATAGTTTCGTGGTTGGTTATGAGGAAAATCTATCTTCTCCACAGGCTTAAGTTGCTGAAGCTTAAATATTTGCGGTAACAAGGAGGACCTTCGAATTATTAATCCTTCGAAGCAACAAAAAGTCGTTCTAAGGAACGCAGAGTAAGTTGCCGAAGTTACAAAAAGCCGTTCCAAAGGGAGCGCAGTGTAAGTTTTTTGCTCCAAAGACGTTCCTAAGGGAATGCAGAGCATACAGCGAAAAGTCAACGCTGATACCGCCTAAGTAAAAGGCGAAGAAGCTCCAAAGACGTTCCTAAGGGAATGCAGAGCTTATACCGCCTAAGTAAAAGGCGAAGAAGCTCCAAAGACGTTCCTAAGGGAATGCAGAGCTTACAAATATATTTTGTGTATATCTTCGGAACAAATGTCATTTGCATAACATAACATCATCACATCATTTTGCATAGCATAAGCATCATACATCATGTTGCACATGGCAAAAGAAGGGGACACAGTATCGACCTTCGAAAGGATGCTTTGAGAAAGAGCAAATTGTGTAAAGTCACGAGGGAATACAATGATAATCTTCGGAAAATAGCTTCGGAGAATGTTTACACGAAGCATGGATGTGATTTATCAGAACAGTTTTAACGGAGAATGTTTTCTTCACGAAGCATGAAAAGAAGGGAAGGTGTTTTTTCGCCGAAGGCTCAAAAATGGTATGTATGTAGAATTTCATGCATCGTAAAGAATTGAATAACGAAAAGAGACTTGTATATTACATTCAAATGTACAAAATATTACAAAGATCACACTTCCAATGTTTTTTCTAATAACATTTAGTCTTCTCTTAACACTGCTTCGGCGGCCTCAGTTAGAAGTTGATCAACAACTTTATCCATGATAGCTTCGGCCATTCGTTTAATCTCGTCATCTCCTTTTGTGTGAGGGTCGGCAGTCGATCCAGCAGGTTCTGAGGGAAGAGAACATTTCTTCATTACTATTACAAATCGCGAGCAAAGTTTGAAATAAAAATTACAACACAATAAGAACGACTAATTAATACCTATTTGCCCTTCGGCAGCTTCTGTCACCTTTCTAGCATCATGGATGCCTTTTTCACTCCTTTGAATGATTTCTTGCGCCATTCCTTGGCCACCGTCGTTCCAGATATCAGTAAAGAATTTGCCACCAACCACGCTTGCTTCGGCCGAGGGGTCTTTGATGTCTTCGGAAGATAAGGTAGCTTCGGACTGAGCTAAAGATTTTACATGCCCGCAACCCTTCTTCTCTAATATAGAAGCAATTCCCCTGGCGCCCGAAAAAGCGCAGATGTCGCCACGACTACTCAGAATCTCCTCGAAGGCCTCTGCTTCGTGACTAATCCATTCCAGTGGACCTTCGGGATTGCCTCTTGAGAAATTCTCTTCGCTGGAAAAGGCGCCCACGCTGGCGAAGCTGGTTTTAATTTTATTCACGCATTCCATGGATTTTTCGTAGCATTTTTTCTTAGAAGACCGAAGCTCTGTCACGGTTGCCTCCAAATGATCAGCCCATTGATCGCTGCATTCCCGTCTTGTTTCTTCAAGCATGCGCTCTTCTTTCGCCCGGGCCAGTTGTTTCTGAAGATCTTTAATCTCGCGTTTGTGAGCTTCGGTCTGAATCTTCGCAGCAGCTTCGTCCTTTTTTACTTTGTCTACTAATGTAAGCAGAATTTTGTCTTTTTCTAGAGCTTCGTTTCTCAGTTTAATAACTTCTGAACGTAAATTGTTGAACGCAATTTCGTAGCTTTCATCTTCGGCGCTCTTTTGTGCTCTTAATGCGTTGCTTAGAATTAAACCCTATACAAAGAAAAAAAAAGAATCTATATAAGAATAAAAGAAAGAATTACGTAATAAAAATTTTTTTCAAGCGTCTAATTTCCATACCTTTAAGCTATTGTATGCAAGACTATCTGCGAGATCTTCCTTCGTCATAGCACACAATCCAGCTTCGAGCTTCGGGAAACCCATACTTCTAGCCATCTCCCGGCAGACAGATAATTCTTTGTTATCAGGGAGGCAGTATAGGAAGTCATCTTCATTTGTCCCATTGAATACTATCGCCCCCTTCGGATACTTTAGCTCTCTAGCATAGTAGTTAGCTTCGTAAGTTTCCTCTTCGGATAATTTCTTCCCCGAAGCATGTCGCACAATGTAATCGCGTGCGCTGGAAGGAGCTTCGGGGGCGGCAGTGTCAATTTCTTTAACCAGAGCTGGTTCTGACATTTTCTCGGTCTCCAAAGATTGTTCTTTGGTGGGCTCTGAGGGCCCAGCTTCAGCTTCAGGTTGTTGTTTCGAAGCTTCAGCAACTTCAGCTTCGGTAGACACTTCAGCAACTTCAATAGTCCCTTTTGGAGTTGTGCTTGAAGACTTAATTGTCTCCAAAACATCTAACACGTTCACCATTCTTTTTCTTCTCGGGGTCACCGACGGCCCCTTTTGATTTTTTGTTATTTCAGCAGTTGCTGAAGGACTTAAGATTTCCGATATTTTTCGCTCTTCAATCTTCGGTTTTTCTGCTTTTTCTGCCAGGAGCGCTTCAGTTTTCTCTTCTATCTTCGGCACTGGAGCTGGTTCTGTAGCTTCAGAGGCCAAAGAGACTTCACCAATAAATTTTGGCACTATGGCCGGCTCAATAAAGCGCGCTCGGTGGGTGAGCACCTTCATCTTTTTCCTTTGCGGCGCTAGCTCACTAGTGGCACTTGTGGTAGCTTCTGTCGCAGGAGAAGGAATTTTTCTTTTGCGACCCAGTACCGGATAATGATAGTCAGGGTAGACAAACCCGACTGCGTCGAATACTCGGTTGAGCCTTTTCTTCTTTCGGCCTCCGAAGGCTGCTGATAACGCAGTATTTTCGGCCTTCGAATATGCCCCAAGCAGTTCGTCACTTAATGTTTCAATGCTTTTCAACCAGTCATCATCAGGTTCAACAAATTTATCTGCATATTTGAATGTGTATTTCAGTCTGATCAGTCCGCCTTCGTCGGAATCTTTGATGGTCTCCTTCGGCATTTCCCACTTTTCTGCAAGTGGCCACACCCTGAAAGCAATGTGCTCTTGGACCAAGTCCCTTGTCCCAATGAAAGAGCAGATTACGCCGAAGGCCCTTTGGCATTCCTCGGCCGCTTCATCCATTTCAACCTTCGGCCTTCGAAGTCCGAAGCGTTGCCAGATGGGGCGCATAATGATACTCTTGACATTTTCTTGCGCTGTTAAGTCATTCTTTACATAGAACCATTCAGTCATCCAGGCTCCGGGCCACCTCTTCCGAAAAGTTGGCACAGGGCGGCTTGACCCGGAGCGGGCACCGAAGCTGTAACACCCAAAATTGTTGTGATATTGTTCTTTTCCCCAGGGCTTCGTCTCATATAACAACTCATGAATGTTGCAAAAACTTTTAGCATTTGGTTCTAAACCTTGGCTTCTTGCAGCCCAGACAAACATCCCCATTCTTATGATAGCTTCGGGAGTAAGTTGATGAAGGTAGACTTGAAATGTTTTTAGTACCTCAACAACAAAGTTGCTTAGCGGGAATCGAAGCCCAGCCTTGAGAAAGCTTCGGAAAATTACAACTTCATCTTCTTCGGGGGTGGGAGAAGTCTTTTCTCCAGCATCAGCCCTCACAATAGATATATCTCGAAAATACCGCCCCCTCATATTATCAATATGGCTCTGCTTAATAGTAGTTTTCCCGAAAACCGTGTGACTTGGTCGCCATGGTCGATCTTCGGATTCTTCCCCACCACTTTCTACATCAAAACTGTCGCTGTCATCAGTATCTTCGGACAAACCTTCAAGAATTTCCTTGGTGATTTTCTCTGTGTTGGTTTCCGCCATCGCTATAAGGAACCCCAAGTTCTTCTCTTCGTCGAGGCTCAGCTTCGTCTCGGCAGCGATCTTCTTACCTTCAGACATCTTCGGAAGCGCTGAAAAACTGTTTTCAAGGCCGAAGCTTTAAAAACAAAAAGATCAGCAAATCTTAGTGCACAAGAGCTAAAAATGTAGTGGGCCGAAGCAGATGGCAAGAGCGTGTACCAAATAAGTTTGCGGTATGATCTTATTTATACGCCCAGGGCGTTGAAAATTGAAAGACCCCACTTGTCAGTGAATGTTGCTATTCTAGCAAAGGGAAGGTGTTTTTTCGGACCTTCGGCTCAAGGCCTTCGTCCATATCGCAATCTGAATTTATTATTAACAAATTAATATTGCGAGGGGCTACTGTTGGGGGCCTTCGTCCTCCGAAGGTCCTCAAAAACATGATTTGACAATGTTTTCCAAGTGGATTATGTGAACAGGTACCTTCAGACTCAGAATTATGAACATGAAGTACGGTCAGGACGAAGCCTGGACCAGACGAAGGACGAGCTGATTACCAAGCTCCACGAAGGATGATGCACAGCCGAAGCTGTGCGCAGGGAAGCTTCGTCGCGATAGCAGAAAGGGGAACCGACTTAAAGATGAAAAGACTACGTGGGCCTTGACAGATTTCCATAAGTCATTAACGAATGTAATGGACATGGATGTAATTTTACGTGGGCTGTGTCCCGCGTCTATAAATAGATGAACAGTACTCCCGTACTGTTCACGCTGACTTGGCATTTGCTTTTGCGTCACGCTTGTACTTTTACCTTCTCAAGACCGAAGGTACATTTGTAATTTGAAATCATTTCTATTTCTTCATGTTAATAAAATAGAAATGATTTTATGATGTTTATATTCTATTTCATGCTTTATATGAATCCTTCGTCATTACTTGTTATATTTACGAAGGTATGTCTCTTGTGACCTTCGTCCGAAACTCATTATTTCCCGAAGGGGAATAATGTTTCGAAGGACGAAGGACTTTAACACTTAACACTTTTTATGTTGCCTTGTTCTTAACTCTTAGTATTTGAGAACAAGTCCCCAACATCAGGTGAACCACACCGTACAGATTTGATCAAAATGCATAGTACATCAATATGTGGCTTATCACACCATCACCATTGTTGGAGCGAAGGCAGAAACGCCACCCTTCGCCCGAAGTCTCCACCGCTTAGCCCCTGCCCTGACAGACAAAGCAGGCAGGGACACCCTTCGCTTCATCGGCACCAGAGACAACATGGAGACCCTTCGCTCGATTCGGCACCAGACGAAGGCCTGCGGCAACGCCTCTCCACGGCGCGGCCTCGGTCAGCTCCGAGGCCCACATGAGATCAGGCCCATTGTAACGGGCCCTGCGTGGCCGCGTTTGTGTTACGGGCCTAATTTGTAAAGGTGTACTTGTAATTACAGCTTGTAACCCCGCTTTATGGGAATATTCTGGGGATAAACTAGGTACCTGAGGGCACATGCGTCCTCAATGCAAGGCGTCGTGCACTCGGATACCTATAAATACCCCCGCACAGTGCCCGTGAGAGGCCAGATTAACAGAGCTTTTGCCATCACGCGCGAGTGCCCTGTTGCCATCACCATTCACCCGTGTTGGATCTCCTTGCTGTCGAGAGACAGTCCCAACATTTGGCGCCCACCGTTCGTGCTACGAGACAACCACCCGCGATGGCACCCAAGAGAGCTAACCCGAAGGCTGACGAGGCTGCGAAGGCAGCACTGCTCGCCGCAAGAAAGGGCAAGGCCCTCGCCCTCACCCAATCCACCCACCAAGAGGCCACTGAAGACGACACCCTCCGCACCTGCAACCCTGAGGGACAACCCTCAGGCTTCGCACCTCCCTCAGGCTTCGCACCTCCCCCAGGCTTCGCACCTCCCTCAGGCTTCGCATCACCGGAGGGCGCGGACCTCGCCGAGGACGGTGAGGTCCTCGGCATCTCCGCAGAAGAACAGCTACAGCTGCGCGCTCTGCGCCTCAAGAACCGCAACCTCCAGAGGCAGAAGGAGATATTGGAGGCCAAGCGCCAGCGTGTGTCCGCACTCGCCAAAGTGCGGCAGATGATACGCGACGAAGAGCACAAGGCCCAAGAACTCGAGCGGGAGATCGCGCTGATGCAGCGCGAAGGCCACCTCGGCCCGCAGCACGAGTCATCCCTCCAGCAGCGCGCACAAAACGAAGACACGCGCGAAGGCCACCCCGGCCTGCAGCATGAGCCACCCCTGCAACACCGCGCGCAACCGGAGGACCCGCGTTTACCCCAGCGCGACTTCACTTTCCCGCACGCCGCGCCATTCCAAGGGGTCAATTATCTCGATGAGCGAAGTCCCCTGGCGCCTCACCTGCAAGTGACGCCGTGGCCAGCTAACTTCCGGGCTAGGACCTACCCCAAGTACAACGGCAGCACTGACCCGGCTCAATACATAATGAGTTACCAGGTCGCCGTCGCATCGTCCGGGGGGGACGACGCCACAATGGCGAAGTCCTTCATCATCGCCCTCGAGGGCCCCGCGCTCACCTGGTTCACCAGGTTGCCTCCGCTGTCCATCGATTCCTGGAGAAGTCTCCGGGACAAGTTCCTCCTCAACTTCCAAGGGTACCGCCCGGACACCGACGCCCTGGCCGAGCTCTCGCTCTGCAAGCAGCTAGAGAGGGAGACCCTGAGGGAATATTACCGCAAATTCCTCACACTCAAGTCACAGCTACCCTCAGTCGATGACCAGATTGCCATCCACTATGCTATCAGTGGTCTTCGCGCTGGCGTCCTTTACAGCCACTGCATCAGAGACCCGCCGAAGAACCTCCAAGAGTTGTACCAGCTGTTTGAAAAGTATGCCAGATCCGAGGAGCTCCACCAGCGCAAGATTGAGTCCCAGCGGAAGCCAAAAGACGCTCCACAGTCCAGCCTCACGTGGACAAGAACTCCGCAACCAGACTCCGGTCGAGATGGCCGCGGTCAGCCGCAAGTGCACAACATTGCCAACGAGCAGCCGGCCGCTGACCCCCTTCGACGCCAGGAATATCCCCCCCAGGGCCGCGGAAGTGGAACTCGCGGCAGGGGCCGAGGGCGTGCGCAGCCACCCCCTCCACCGCGCCGATTTTACTGCCTTTTCCATGGCGAAGACTGCGCCCACCCAACCAAAGACTGCCCCGAAGTGGAGGCCACCAGAGACAGAATGGCGAGGGCGCAGCCAGCCGACAACCCCAGAATTGTCGCGCATAACTACCAGCCACCCCCTCCACCATATATCCACGCTCCCGCCCCGCATCCACCGCACCACGCTTACCAACATCATCAGGAAGTACAAATCGTACATCCTCCGCCTCCACCACCACACCAGCAACAACAAAACATCCCCAACGCCCCAAAGCAGGAGGACTTCGCCGATCAACCTTATCGCGGAGTCATTCATATGATAACTGGGGGGTCCAGCACCGACTTCGACACCAAGCGGCAGAAGCGGGACCACTACCGCAGCATAAACCATGTAGCCGTCACGGGCCCAGTTGTACAGACAAAGTGGTCCCACGTACCGCTCACCTTCGACGCACGGGACGTCGATTTGCGCAGCGCACCCCACTGCGACGCCATGGTCATCAATTGCAGCGTGGCAGGCTGGGACCTACACAAGGTCCTCGTTGACAACGGCAGCCAGGCAGACATCATCTTCCTCCACGCCTTCGATCGCATGGGCATCAGCCACAGCCTGCTTAAGCCTTCGGACAACCCGTTGTATGGCTTCGGCGGCAAAGGCACCTTCCCCGTCGGCAAAATAGAGTTGCCCCTCTCCTTCGGTGTAGCACCCAATGCCCGAAGTGAGCAAGTGACTTTTGACATTGTGGATATGGTATATCCATACAACGCCATCATGGGCCGGGGCTCCATCAATAAGTTTGAAGCTGCCATCCACGGACTGTATTTGTGCATGAAGATACCAGGCCCGCTAGGCGTAATTACAGTCTTCGGTAACCAGCAGACAGCGCGCAACATAGAGCGAGACTTCGTGCCGGGTCAGAGGAACGTGCACTGTCTCACGACACAGTGCGAGGTCTCTGCGCCCGCCAGCCCAACTGACAAGCAGCACGACAAGGCTCAGTTGCAGAGTCAGGATGGGACCAGGACTGTCCCCCTCGATCCGGCCACGCCCAAGCAGACAGTCACTATCAGCGAAGACCTTACTTCGCATAAAGAAGAAAAGCTCCTCTGCTGCCTGGCCAAGAATAAAGATGTCTTCGCCTGGTCCGCCACGTCATCGGCACACCAGCAGTCCGGAGCCCCGAAGGGCTCCAAATAACCAATGACAGCGAGGGCCACCGTACAGTCAACCTCATCATGACCGAAGACTGGCGCGCACCCATAACCCTGTTCCTGCAGGGGTATTATCACTCAGCCGACATCAGTGAGGCCAAGCGCCTCAGACATCGAAGCCGAGACTTCGCTCTGATTGAAGGCCAACTCTATAAAAAAGGGGCCATGTAATATATGCGTAAAAAATCCCCCGCAAAAAGACATGCGTCGAAAAAGACCGCGATGACGGTCTTCGACATTCGACCACCACGAGGTCACCGCGAGGCTAAGCGCTAGCTACCCTCGCGTGCGACAAATCCGCGCAAAAGTCGCCTAAGGGTGCAGCCGGATTAGCACAACAAGTGCGAAAAAAAAAATCTAAGTCTATCGCGAAGACTATCCGCGCAAAAGTCGCCTAAGGGTGCAGCCGGATTAGCACAACAAGTGCAGGAAAAAAAATCTAAGTCTATCGCGAAGACTATCCGCGCAAAAGTCGCCTAAGGGTGCAGCCGGATTAGCACAACAAGTGCGAAAAAAATCTAAGTCTATCGCGAAGGCTATCCGTGCAGAAGTCGCTTAAAAGTGCAGCCGGATTAGCACAACAAGTGCGAAAAAACCGAAGACTATCTGGGCAGAAGACACCTAAGGATACACCTGGACTAGCACAGCAACGGCCGAAACGACAACATCAAACCATCCGCACCAAGACCAACTATAATCAAGCCAACTCAGCGCAGCAAAACAAATCAGTAAGTACAAAACGCCTTCGCACGCACACATGCACGCGAGGGCACACAATTCCACCATACAAGCCTCGACGTACACAAGCGAGGGCACCACACTCTACATCGGCTCAACCTTAGGAATAATTCCCATCTCCCTATAATTAAATAACATTATCCTAAGCTCCTCACCCGCAAAAAGCCTTCGCAGTTCCCCTTCACCTACACCCTCGGCGGTCGGCAGGGACAACAGTTCCTGCCGACCAGCCCCACTCACACGAAGCAGAGCCCGCTCCTCCGCGCTAACCCTACGTTTTGCAACCGCCCTTCGTCGACGGCGCCCAGTGCTAGGGCCTGGCACGTCCGACGCGTCCGCGGCGTGTGGCGAAGCCTCCGCCGCAGCCACGTCCAAAGCCGCAAAATAATCCAAATTCTCCTCCGACGACTCCTCAGTCCACTCAACCGAGCTCCCGGAGTCGGCAAAATCCAAAAACTCAGATGCAGACCCACTATATTCATTACCACCTTCCGCGGTCGAAGCCGCCAAAAACTCAGTAGCAGCGGTTGCGTGCGCAGGCCCAAAATCTTGAACCTGCGCAGCAACCAAAATTCAGTACAACATCCAAAAATCCTCAACCCTAAACAACCACTATGCCACCTGCGAGGGCCCTGACGCTGCGGGGGCCTCCGCCGTTGGCTCCGCTGCCACCTCCGCCATTGTTTCCACCGCCTCCGCCGCCGGATCTTCGACGGTCGGCGCAGCTGCTGCGAGGGCATCGGGAGCGCCTTCGGCCACCTTCAGGGGCAGGTCTTCCACTGTCGCAGCAGATGTGGGGGCGCCTGGTGCGTCCTCCATGGTCTCCGGGGTCGGCTCCGGGTCAGGCAGGGCGTCGTTCAGTGCTCCGAAGTCGTCCACCCGCTCGCCTCGCTCCGCCTAAAACAAAACATACAAAAAGTCAGCAAACACACGCACAGACCACATTCAGCAAACGCAGAACAAACGACAACGTTACCTGAGCCCTCGCAGCCTCGGCCCGCTCCCTGACCACTTCACCACCATACAGACCCCATATCCGGTCATAGAGGGCGCCGGCGGACTCCTTCACCACGGGGTCTTCGACCTTATAGATGTCTCACCCAAAATCTTCATCTGCCTGGTCGAAGGCCTCATAGTGCCGGCACCCTTCGCGAGAGAGTGCGTTCATCGCCCCCTCGCAGGTGACCAGGGAGGCGAACGACATTAATCCCCCCAGGACGGTGGGGAGCTCCCGCAGCTCCTCTTGCACCCATTCCAAACAGCGAAGCCCGGCCTCTCGCTCCGGCACCACGAAGTCACCGGTCCGCGCACCCAGCTCGCGATATGTGGCCATAAGCTGTGTGCGCGTCCGTTCGGCCTCCGTTCGCACCGCGGCTTCGGCCCCCTTCGCGCGGCTCTCCAGAGCGGTGAGCCGCCCCCGCAGGTCTTCGGCGAGATCCTTGGCAAGATTGGCTTCCGCCCGTGCCAGCCTAGCCTCCGCCTGCGCGGCCTGCTCCTTGGCGACGGCCTCGTTGGTCTCCCTCCTCTCCCCCGCCAGCTGGCGCCGGAGGTCAGCCTTTTCCTCCTCCAGGGCGGCCACCTTGTCCGCCAGTTTACGACACCTGCTGTCGGAGGCAGACTTCTCACGGACAGCGTCAGCATGTTGCGTCCGAAGTCCCTCGACTTCGGCAGATAAGGCTGCCGTAAGTGCCCCCGACGCAGTACGGCTGGTGAAGTCAGCCACCTGCAGAGCACACGTAAGGCCTTGGCCGTAAAAAAAAAAAAAAGCTCCGCGGACCTGACTCAGCGCCTCCGTCGCCTGACTCAGCGCCTCCGTCACTCCTTTCAGCCGGCGGGTCGCCGCGCCAGCCTCGTCTCTGACCAACGCGAGGGCCGACACCTCGCCTCCGGCGCCAAGGGTCCCGCCCCTCGCCTTCGACGACAGCGCAGCCGTCGCGATTGACCCGGCAGGCACAGCTATAGCAAGCCGGCCTTCGTCCGACCCTGCAACGCATCAACGATCAAAAAAAAAAAAAGCGGCCGGGTGACTTACCCCCAAGATAATCGTCCACACTAATGTCCGTGCCGAAGTCGGCAACGCGTTTGCCCGGCGGCGGCAACGTTCGGGCCGCCTTCGAAGCCTCCGCCACTCCGCTGGCCGGCGGCACCACCTTCGTCAGCTTGGAGACTCCGGCGCCCGCCGTTGTCTCCGGCGCCTTGCTGGGTGCAGAGGCGCCCGCCTTCGCCGGCAACAGCGGCTTGCCTCCGCTAGAGGCCGCAGCCTTCGCCGTCCCCCGCTGCCTTTTCGGCCGGGCCTCGTGAATCCTGACGGTCGCCTGGCGTTTTTGCGCCGCCCCTTGGCGATCCTTGTCCATCACTGCCCACACAACAGCACCGATATTTCGCCCGTAAGGAAAAACTCTCCACTGACGAGCCATACGAGATGTAAAACAGTCTTCTTCAGCCGCGTAGGGGACAGGAACATTTCTAGGCCAGCAGCCCCCGGTAACCCTCAGCATCCGAGCCGAAGACTCCCGGAGCTCGGGCGAAGACATCCTCTCCCCCGGGGCCGCACACGTCCTCATTAACTCTCTAGCAAACCTATCAGACACCCCGATTCCTCCCATCGCAGTACCTAATTTTCTCTTTTTTGAGGAGGGGGCGGCCGTCAGCGCAGGGTCGCCTCCAGTCTCCACCGCCGGCTTCTTCCCACGGCGGTCCGCTTCGTCTTGACCAGGGTAGCCGTCGTACGGCAATTGATTTAACTCGAAGACCCTGTTCAAACGTTCATTTGACCCGCGAATATCAAAGCTGCGCTGGCCTTCCGTCCTCGCCACGTACCGCCCCACGAGCCGCACCGCCAAGTCCTCCGCATCACGCACAAAGGCGGCCGGGTCACGGTTTCGCAAGTTCAGTGCAAAGGCAGGACTTCGCACCACCCTTCCTCCGTGAAAAGGCATCTGACGAGGGCACACTTCGCCCAGCGTCCAGCCGTGCGCCAAGGGCCAGACCCCGTACGCCACAAACTCTTCAACTAAATCACGACCGCTGCTCTGGCCGGCGGCACACCGAAGGGCCCCTTCGTCTGCATCCTCTTCTGCCACTTCAAAAGGCGGATACGCAGAGTAATAGTGAGAGCACATCTCAGACACAGGGAGTCCTTCATGGCCTTCGACAGTAGCCTCAGCAACGTAAAACCAAAATTCATTCCAATTGCCCCACTTGTTGCGGGCGCACGGAACCAACTCCACTACTGGCATTGTGGTCTTGCCGGTCTTCGGCGTGAATGTACACGACCCAAACTGGGCAACTCCGTCCTCAATCACCCTCTTCTGCCAATGCAAGCAGTAATTCTTCGCAAAAACTTCAACCGACGGCTGTCCGCCGTACGAAGTCGTCGCCCAGACATACTTCGCCAGCGCCACCACGGCGTTCGGTGTCAGCTGATGAATTTGAACATTGAATCTACGCAGGACTTCGCCAACAAACCGGTGCGCAGGCAAGCGGAGACCGGCGACGAAGAACGCCTCAAAAACAACCAACTCACCCTCCGGCTCGGGGACTTCCTCCGTCCCCGGAGCACGAGCGACTCCGCCGCCAAAGTAGCCCAAGCGCTGCATCTCTTCGACGCGGGCCGACGTCATCCATGACACACCAAAATCAACAGAGTCGCCGGCGCGCAGCTCCTCCACCATCACGCTACTCAACGTCTCCTCAGACGAGGCGGCGGCCGGTGGCGTGGCGTCGGCGGAAGAAGAAGAGGATGGCATTGCTACGTACCGTCGGCGGCGGCGGGCGGTTTGCTTCACTCGAGCCAGATCTCCGACGAGCAAAGGGAGCAGTAGAAGAAGAGGAGCAGAAAGACGGCGGGCGGCTAGGGTTTTCACGGAGCGCGGAAGGCAAAGTGCAAACAGCGCCGTCCCCCGCCCCCCTTTATAGGCAGGGCGCGGCTCCTCGGGAAACCCGCAATCCCACAGGGCGCGACGCTTCGGAAAACCCGCAGTCCAACAGTACGATGTCCATCAACGGTCACATCAAAAACCCCCGCGGAACCACTTCGAGCGAGGGCAGCGTCTCCGCCATCTAGCGACGTCTTCGGCACCAGGTGACTTTGTCGAACTGGTCCCTCGGAGGGCAAATGTTGGAGCGAAGGCAGAAACGCCACCCTTCGCCCGAAGTCTCCACCGCTTAGCCCCTGCCCTGACAGACAAAGCAGGCAGGGACACCCTTCGCTTCATCGGCACCAGAGACAACATGGAGACCCTTCGCTCGATTCGGCACCAGACGAAGGCCTGCGGCAACGCCTCTCCACGGCGCGGCCTCGGTCAGCTCCGAGGCCCACATGAGATCAGGCCCATTGTAACGGGCCCTGCGTGGCCGCGTTTGTGTTACGGGCCTAATTTGTAAAGGTGTACTTGTAATTACAGCTTGTAACCCCGCTTTATGGGAATATTCTGGGGATAAACTAGGTACCTGAGGGCACATGCGTCCTCAACGCAAGGCGCCGTGCACTCGGATACCTATAAATACCCTCGCACAGTGCCCGTGAGAGGCCAGATTAACAGAGCTTTTGCCATCACGCGCGAGTGCCCTGTTGCCATCACCATTCACCCGTGTTGGATCTCCTTGCTGTCGAGAGACAGTCCCAACAACCATATCCCTAACTGTGGGAATTCGACCCACAATTGTTCCTTCTGAAAACAACACCTAGTAAAGTATATTTATTCTTCATTCAATCTCACTGCTTAGCTAGTTATATACTCCATGTCACTTGACATGATGGACATGCATGGTCTTGAAGTTAAAGATACGAGAGGAGGCATGAAGGACCCCGGTCAGCCTTGACATTGAACCCCCGGACTCTCTTCTTGTCTTCTTCTTCCTACTTAGGACTGATGTTGAGAAAAGCAGACATGTCTGGGCGGGCAGTGAGTGGCATCTTCCCAATCCCCATACCAGTGCAGCAGCAAGGGTCCAGTCGCTATTCAAACAGGTCCTTGTCGTTTCCACAGACGAACTTACGGCAGCCCATAGGGTGTAAAATGTCCCGGTAGCTGGGACAAAAGGCACAGCTACGCCTATATTGGGATAGAAGTTCCTCTGCATGTAGCATATCACAATACACAATGCAACCAACACACATTACAGTATGTCTGATCTGATCTCTACAAGTTGAGGAGGAGGATCTTGCTAGCTTACCGATAATGATGCATATTTCAACTATACGAACTGCAGTTATTGCAAGTGATGACGAAGACGATGAGGGGCTGCTGATCGGGGTTGGCTTGTAGTGCACCTCATCAAAGAAGCGCTTGATTGTCTTGTTATTACTGTTGCTGCTGCTGCGGGGGCGAGCCCAAAAGTTGATATGGAACCATGCCTGGCCCCGGAATCCCACGCGGCTCTGCTTTAGGGGCTTCACAGCATCGAACTCGCCACCCTGCAATGCATACTCCAATTAAGCTAGGTCATGTCCACGGCATTGTAGTATAATGCAGATATTTGCGATCTAGTACTAAAGGGCAGACGTACAGGGTGCCTGGCATTGTAGTGGGCGAGAGCGTGGAGAACCTGGGGAATTTTGAAGAAGTTGCACTGATCCCTGCGTATATGCATTTAGAAACCATCCAAATTCAAGCAGGCAATTAGGAGCAATCACAGAGAAGCCCGATGATCCTAGTTTAATTAACAATAATATCATTAAACAAATAGACGTGTTTTAACAATGAACATCTAAAAATTGGAGTACATGCCTGCTTATGTATGTCCAATAGTTGTTTTGAAGGCACCCAGAAAAACAGAGAACACTGTTTACCTGGAAGGGTAGAACTGAACATCTTCAACTGTGTTGTCATGTCCATGAAATATACCTCTAGGATCAACTTTAGGGCTCTCCTTTTCATTTGCAGTTTTAACAGACTGCTTGCTGCCAGATGCTCCAGGAGAAGA
Source organism: Zea luxurians (assembly GCA_029449295.1). NCBI lineage: Eukaryota > Viridiplantae > Streptophyta > Magnoliopsida > Poales > Poaceae > Zea > Zea luxurians. The sequence goes on along the minus strand of JAOPSE010000008.1, from coordinate 85,008,287 downwards.
CGAGGAATCCCCAAGGGCAGATATATGGTCTTGGATGCTCCACAAGACAACAGATTTGTCCTTTCCTATTTAAGTTTTGTATTTGAACAAAACACAGGTTATTATTTATCAAAAGCACAATAATCAATAAATTCTGAAAATGAACAGTTCTTCTAGTTGAGCTAAAAAACAGAATTTTATAGCCCCAAAAGTTCAAACAAATCATCTTATGTCCAAACTGAACTTTACAAATGGTTATTACATAGGCTGAGATGGTGTGGCGGTGACTAAGGTTCCACTCCAAATATTCTTCTTGTGTCTTAAAGTTGCCATGGCATCCTAAGGGGAAGGACACTTGCCAATACAATAAAGAAACATATTGCCATTGAATGGAAGTTAGGTGGACCCAAGTCTTGTGCTCGTGATGTTCAAAGGATAAATAGTTGACTCCCAAAATAGTAGGAAAACACAAACATACAAGATGAAAATAGGCTAACCTCCTGATAGGACATATGGTCCTGCTGGACACATGGCAAGCCCAAATTCCGCATTTTCCTCATGTCCTGTTAATATCTGAACAAACAGTATATGCTAGTAAGCCCTGTGCCAAAGAAGAGTATATCTGGCACACTGAACAAAACAATGAATCATACCAGATCAAGGCGAGACTCGCTTGCTCCTAGGACAGCATGTCTATTTGGTTGTGCTTCAACATCCCAAATAAGTACCTGGATGACAATGGGAAAAAGGTTGCCTGCTCATCTAAAAAAATCTAAGGGAATGTGTTTTCACCACCTGGTAGCTGCGCTAGCTCGATGAAGTCACTTGCTTCACTCGGGGATTCACCAAGATATGCTACATCATTATATTAGTTTGAACCGTGCAGAGATCGAGGAGGGTTAAATGTGCAAAACAATCTGCTTCAGATGCTTATGTAATATCGGTGAACATTTTCCAGCTAAGAAAGCACGCAACAGAATCACTGTGTAGGTAGAGAAATAATTTCTTAATGAAAAGCCCAGTTGAATTTAATTATATTTCATTTTACATCATAAGCATGCTTTGATTTGAACTTTGTTGGGAACCATATCAACACATGGGCACCTCGGCTAGTCATCAATCTGAGGGGGTTACTTACTGCTTTCTTTATTTTGCTTGTTATATCAGCAGCCTTTACCGAAGCAATTCTTAAACACTGCATGGTAAATATATGTTTCATGGGCTCATAACAAATCTAATGGTACCTATTTAGTACAATAAACATTAATTATTAACATATTTATATAAACCCGATCAAACTTGACATACTTTAGTGTATCACTATTCTATAATTGCATCCTTTTCAGGATGCAGGGAGTATAATTAATGAATCTAATGCTATAAGGGAGCATGACCTTTGAGGGACTTCTCAGTGTATCACATTAATCATGATGATGACCTTAAACTGATAGATCATAAAATTCAGCCAGAGCCAGTTATTGCTACAAGAACGAACTGGAATCATTGTAACGAACAGAACTGGAATTAACGAAATGCTAGTAAATAAAAAAATAAAATAAACTGGAAAAAACTGAGAAGTCCAACTTCTATTGTACAATAAACTGGCCTCCATTGGATGAAATACAGGTAGAGACAACAAAACCAAGACTATGATAAAGAATTATCTGATGTTCAACTACATTATCATACAATGAAAAGTGATCCTTTGACTCCTCTGAAATTTTGTGCCTTCTCAGTATCATAAACAAATTGAGTTTAATATTCTTTGTTGATAGCAAACACCTACCTTCTGTAAGAGATGGTGGTAGCCCACTGATGCTCATCTTTCTTGCCTTAGGGTCGTCTTTGGTAGTCATTTCTTTCATCGAGACTGTCCTCTTGACCCCAACCTACATAAATAAGTTGAGAGGGATCGAAAGAAGCTAAATGTCAACTAAATTGCATTGTGGAGCTAGAAACTTAGGTACCATGTTACGATCGATCTAAATTAAAAGCCCTATTATTCTGCCATCCATAACGTGATCTTCCTCCAAAACCTTGTCTATAACAGACGGATAAAAAAATGTAAAAAATTTAAATCCGTGAGGCATATTAGTATGCTTGTCCTACATAATTACAAAATCAGCTATTGCCCCATACTTCTCAAAATGCTTGGAGAATTAATCAATTTGGCTGCATGGTACCCCTAAGTGGCTAAAATTCTAGTAAAATGTAACTTAAAACAACAAAATAGCGAGATCATAAGCTTTTGCCGAGACATGGGCAACTACCTTTGTTGAAATATATTCAGCTAGTTCTTCAGCTGTCCAATCCACAAACCAGTGACCCCAAAAAAAGACGCATAAATAGTAACTGTACAACAGTAAAGCATATCTGGAAATGAATGATCCTCTCGAAATCTAGCAGATCGTGTTTACCAGTAGCAAGGACCATATCATCTGACACCCGGACCGCTCCTGAGATCACCACCCCTAGTTAAAAACCCTGGGAAAATTTACGCACTGATTGCATGTTATAGTTCAAGATAAAGTTCGCAAATAGCTGAAACTGTTTTGATATCACAAACTATTTTTCATACTTCAGCAGGCACTGTATTCTCAGATTGAGGCATTCGAAATAAATTTGGCATGCAAAAAGATGAAACTAAGCATGAAACTCTATCTGACTCCATGTATATGCTTGTTCAGTAGTACATTTAGACTCTGGCGTTGGGTTTGACAGAGCAAGAGTTAATCAGTCTTTACATTTCACTGGAGTTAATTCTAAATAATTGACAAAACTATACAAAACACACTATCTAGATAAGGAAGTGATTGAGGCTACGTCAGCGATGCTCTGTCGAACACCTGGTGGGCGTAGGCGAGGTGTTGATGTGCTGATAGAATCTGAATCGCTGAAAGAATACACTCCTCTTGAAAATCCCTTGATTTCAGCAGGTTCTTTGGCACCTGAATACGAAGATACAGCAATTATCTAAACCATTCTCAGCATAAACGAACTTCATCATTTTGATCAGCAGCTATAGTGGCTACAAAAGAACAGAGCTGCTTTTGTTTGGACAGCTAGAGGTAGCATAAATGGATTGCAAGAAGACAATGATTTTAAACAGGACTAAAATAAATCTATCAAACCACATGATGTTCAAACAGACAACACTACAATTTTATGAGTACCTGTAATTTTAAACACTTGAACTTGTATATGTTCCAATTGTATGATTAGCAGTAGTTTTGATCAAAGAAGAGATCAGTTCAGCGACTTCAAGTTCCTTTGAAATACCTTTATGTTCATTCGTGAGAACAAAAAATAAACATTAGAAGAAAAGATGAAGGTGTCTCTACTCTCTACTCTCTAGAAATGTGTATGACAGACAGAGACAGTGGACTAATAAATGTTTCATCTTTCTTCTAATATAAAGAAAATCCATACTCATAGTTCATATAACTTAACCACACAAGACTTATGAGAAAGTTTTAATGTGCATTTGGACAGAGCAACACTTCTATACACAAATTTAGGATCTGTGCAGGATATAGGGTTCTGGCAAATATTACTAATGACATGCTCCTATAGAGCAAAATTCAGTAGCTCCTCATTTCAAAAAATCCTCTTGTTTACTTTGGACTGCATTTCGACTGCATGGCGGCATGAGCAGAATCCATAAAGTAAAACTTATGACGTACTTTTATTTTTTAGCACTGAATTCACAAAGTTCTAGCCATGAGTTGCAATATCTAGAGACACGAATATCTTTTGCATGATAATTTGTAGATTACATCATAAGTCAGATTAATCCATGTTGAGCGAAAATTTCATTTTGGAAAACATTTTTGCAAGTTCTGAGCTGAGGTGACTGAAACGATAACAGAAAATGTGGTTTTTGCACGAGATCTTTAAACTAATGACCATAGGTGCTAGAACAAAGTATTGATCAGGAGAGAATCATGTTCTTTATTCATGTCTAAGCTGAACAATGCGGGGATTTCGTCGAGCGGCAAGCATACCTACGTGAACACGGAGCTGTAGAACGTGGGTGACCGACGGGGAGGCAGCCCCGCCTCCGCATCCGTGTAAGCCTCCTCGTCCGCCCACGCTTGCGGTCTCGCTGGCGCGTCGCGATAGAGGCGAGGAGGCACATGACGGCTGTGCCCTGCAGCACGAGCTTCGGCGGTGGGGCAGCCGGCCAGCCGCCACTGGAGCCGACGCTGGGTCTGGCGCTGGAGCCGCTGCCGCGGAGGTGGATCGGGCTTGGACCATTCCGTAGCAATCTTGCATGTTTCTTGAAGGATGGATCGGGCTTGGACCATTCCGTAGCTGCAAATGACAGGCATCTTTTGTTAATTAAACGCCATAGGAAAAAAAGACGGATGTTCATGTCAGGATGCCCTGCCTTAACATCAAGCAGTGGATATTTGGGCCTTGGCACCCAAGGAGGAGGAGGGGACATCTTCGCTAGCTCTTGTGCCGCAGAGAAGAACACGCTCTCCTGCAGCAGATTGCTGCTGTCGTCTGAAGTCTCGTGCTCTTGGCTTGGCTTCTCATCAGATTGTTGCTGGAAACATGGTGTTCTGTGTTTAGGAGATGCAGGTGGAGTCCTTTCTCTGACAGCCACTGCATCGGTGGAAGTGAGGCCGCCTGTTGGAGGGGAGGGAGTAGGAGATGAGGAGGCGGAGAAGGAGGGGCCACGGAGGGAGAAGATCGGGAGGCGGAGAAGGGAGGAGGAGACATGAGGCGAAGGGCAAGCAGCAGTGCACCGGCACCGCTTCGCCGGCGTGGGAGGGAGATGGACCTGCAAGCGGGGCTTCTGTGGAGGGTGGAGGTGGGCGCCTCCTCACCTTGCTCAAAGGCGATCCATGGCACCATGGCGTCGCGGGGTGGCGCGGGCGGACGAGGACATGAGGAAGAGGCGGAGGAGGAGAGCGAAGGTCGCCGCCATTGCGGGGTGTGGAAAGGTCGACGGGGATAGGCCACCAAACACAGATCTGTCTTGACCCAAGAGACGACGGCGCGAGGGATGTGTGGGGGAGGGTGCGGAGCGGTTTTGCAGGGGGGCGGGGAGAGACGCGGCGGCGAAGATCGCGGGCGAGGCGGGGCGTGCGGGTCCGCAAGGCGGGCGAGGCGGATCCTCCTAGGCTCGCCCCCCGCTGGGGAGTTTGGGGCTAGACTTTTTTCCGAGCCCGCGCGAGGGAAGGGCCAGAGGGGAGGGAGGCGAGCATCCGACGCGTGCGCGGAGGAGGGCGAGGATGGCAGGGTGCGTGTAGTCAGCGTGGGGGAGCAGGGGCGGTGAGCATCGCGGACGGGATAGCGACGACCCATTGATGGCGGCGACGAAAGCGCGGAGCGGAGGATGTCGGGGTGGGAGGCAGAACCGTGCACCACGGATGGATGTGGACGTCTACACTACACTCTTATAGAGTAGTATAGATGTAGGATATGTCAAGTACTCACTAAATGTGTGAATGTGTCTGGTGTGCCATTAGACATGGTACCATATAGGATACTCAAAGAGGTCTATAACTATGTATTCGAGGTTGTACTCACTATACATATTTCTTAATCGGCCGTAGCCCTTCATCTATATAAAGGGGGAGGTCTGGATCCGCTACAAGTTGTTTCCCAAGCTAATCCCGCAGTTTTAGGTAACAAATCCCGTGAGAAACTTGAAACCCTAACTGACTCTGCGCACGGGCGGACCGTCCGCGCCACCACCGCGGACCGTCTGCAAGGATACTTCTGGAGCTCAACACCTGTGTCAATGAATGCAAACCTAATTATAGGGTTTACTAGAATTTTCATAAAGTTTATTATAATCTTGTTATTCTTTTTGTTATGTGCAGAAATGCTTAGCCTCACGAATAAAGCTCAATTTAATTAATTAATTGCTTCATATAGTCAAGTAATCTTCATGTAAAATGAAAAGTTAAATTTTGATGATATGGGAGGACTACATCTAGGGTTACAAGCAGCCAGAGAAATATATTTGGGGTTATCGGCAGTTTGGAAACTACATCCAAGGTTATTGATAGCTTCCTTGGTTATGTTATCACCTAAATCCTATGAATCTTAAGGACCAATTCTTGGAGTGGGCATCCATGAAAATCGTACGACCATGAACCAAGTACGGGTGTGACCTAGCATAATAATAGTGGAGTCCAGTTACACGAAAACAGTGGTACGAGTATGGTGGGGTATGTCAAATTCGTTGCAAAAGTGATACGTGGAAGATAGGAGGAGTACTCCTTATTTCACTCTATATAAGAGGGGGCTTCTATGAAAGGGATACTTTCCTATTGATTGAAACCTCAGTGGGCGCAAACAACCTGCTTGAACCCATTCACAAGCCTGGAAGCGGTCTCCTGGTCATACACAAAGAAAGTGTTCAAGTGGATTGCAACCATAGACTAGATGGAGATATTCAGACTCATGAGGATTGGGAATGAAGTCACTTCTCATGGAGATTTTGTACAACATCTGTAGAGTGTGAACTGGGATGGTAGTCACTCATGATTAAGAGCGACATGGACCCCCACACGATTAGATGATATGTGTTTTGGTTGGTTTGTTATGGGTTTGATGATGATCCTTGTTTACGAGAAAATTATGAGTTGAGAATCATGTAATGATTAATTGTTTTTATAAATGGTTTTGGACTAAAATCATTTAACCAAAAGACAAGTTAACGTTTCTTGATATCAGCCTGTATACCACAAGTTCTCAAACTTAATTTAAAACATTGTTGCTCAGCTGAAGGTGGCATATGGGTGTACACATATGAAGACGGTTATGAAGTATAGGCTTGTGGTCTTCTTGATCGATGTCTATGGAGGCCACTAGATCCATTGAACTTTATTGTCTGTGTAACAATTATAATATTTCTCTTTGACCTATGGGTCTATATGTAATAAGATACATTATTTTATGCTAGTTATGGATTATTATTATTATCACTAATAAAATTTTTTGTATGTGTGGGCAAACTTCCTAGGTAAAAATATAGGTGTATTCGGTTTTGTCTTCAAAACTAGGTGTGACAAATTCAAATCAAGCTTTTACTTCCCTAAAATTGTCACACTGGTATAGAACTAGAACTAAAAGTGCAAAACTCTTTATCACATCTTTAGATAAAATTTGTGAAGTTTGGTCTTGAACTTAGGATTTAATTTATGCAAGAAAAAATAGATAAGCTCAATTCACTCCCCTCTTGGCAATATTAATGCTTTGAAAAGATATAGCTCATAATCTCTTGTCCTCTTGTTGGTCGATAGAGTTTGTGTCCTCACTTGCTATGCACTTAACCTGGCTTGCTAGGGAGGGCTACTGAATGGTCGGGGAAGACTATTAGCTAGGTAGAGTTCCCTGCATGCCGGTTGTGGAGCCCTGCACGCTTGCTGGGGTGGGACAGAGGCCGGTCGCAACCCTCTAGGTGTCGACTAGGAAGGCCTGGTGTGGTCTATAGCCGCAACTTTCAATGCAAAGTCTTGGGAGGCCACAGCTCAGTCGCGTCGCTAGCTAGAGGGTGTGAGGACAGTCGGAGATGGCTCAACGTTGGACGTGCCACATGGAGGATCCATACTCCATAGTTGACATGAAAGCCCAACCTTAGGTGTACTTTCCACATTGATATGAAAGAAGAAGGGGGTGGAGGAGGTTGAGGATCGCCAGATCTATCGAATCCAATCATGACTGGCTTGTCAAAGAGGAAGAATTAGAGATGGTAATAGGTAAAAACCTATTGGGTATCTCTTGTCTAAATCCATACCCATGAAGAAAACACGCCCGCTAAAAAACCTATATTCATGACAAGTATGAAATTTTGCCCAAACCCATGCCCAAGCGGCTTTTGAGTATCCAGCGAGAATCCCATATCCATTAACATCAACGTAAAAATAATTCATCATGTAAATGTTAATCAATATATTAATAAGCAAGGATAAAAAAACAAGTAATAACAAACTTCAGCTTAAACTTTTACAAGTAGTTCATTTCAACTAGAACATATTTAGTTAATAATATTATGAGACATATTTATAAGTTATATTAATTTTAAGATAGTTTTTTCAAACCCATGGGTTTGCGGGTATGAGTAGTGCAATAACAAACTCATGCCCACAAACCGTTGGGTTTCCTTTTAGGCCCACTAATAAACTCATGTGTAGAGAAATTAGCTCAAACCCATGCCTAATAGAGCAAAATATATCGAATTTAGGACAGTGGGTACCCCTTGTAGGAAGAACGGAGGGATGACTAGAGGATGTGGGTGATGCAACCTCCCTATCCGCGATATGAGGAAGAGGATACGCACCTACAGATGGGTGGGAGTAGAAGAACCAAACAAAACAAAGGGATACATAGATGAGAGTGTATAACCAGTGGTAACAGCGGGTAATTCCCACCTAGCTCCATGAGAAGATACAAAACATTATTTCATACTCTATGAGGAACTCCACTAAAATGGTGAATGTAGTCTTTAAATCCACCATCTTGGCGAGTCTAGAATGTTTGAGATTTTCTTAGAGTGAAGCTATTTTTTGTTAAGTTTGGAGCTGGTGAAGCTCTACTAATGTAGTACCCAAAATTATAAGACTTATAAAGAGTTGATCTTCTTATGTGATTTGCCATCTACTTCTTGAGACATTCGACTAAACCTAATTAAAAGAGAATAATTCTTTACTAAAACAAAAAAAACCATGCATCATGTTGGAGTTTTGTTTGTGCATTGATTAAATATAATGGTGACACTACAAAAAAAATATATACATAGTAATAATTTGAGAATTTAGATTTATCACAAAGGCACAATTTATAGAATTGGAAATAAGAAAGAAAGAGAGAAATATTATACAACACAAAATAAGTTTATAAATAAATAACTTCATCACAATTGGGTATGATCAAATTAAATATTTGATCTGAGTACAAATTTACCACAAAGATTTGAATTTATATGGGAATTTAAACTATGAATTGAGAAATTTAAAAAAAAGAAAGAATAGAAAAGGAAAAAGGAAAATTTGGTTTGGGCCAAACAGTTCCCTCTCGGCCCACTCTCTTTTCACTCCTCCACGCGGCCCACAACGCGCCAGCATTCTGCCATGTGACTGACGCGCGGGGCCCGTTGCCAGCCTCTCCCACCAACATGCGCTGTCTCGCACCGGTCGCTGACTGGTGGAGCCGCTCCGTCAGTCGGACTCCTTCGTTGAAATGCGCCAGAGCTTTCTTCCTCGCGAGCACCGGATCGCGCTGACCGGGTCCTCCGCCGGAGATGCCGGATCTTCCAACCACCTGCGCCGCAAATCGAGCTGCGCTAACCGTCTCCACGCGAGCCGCTGCACTGCGTCACCCCTCTACCAGGGCTTCTTCTCCCCCAACAAACCGAGCGGACATCGCGCGTAACCTCGAGCCATTAGTCAACTACCTCGCCGTGAATGGCGCAGTCCGGGGCGGGACTACCGGAGCTCGTGACCCGGCCGTTGGCCGAAGCACTTCCCCAGTATATAGCTCTCTCTTCCCCTCTATTCCCCCCCCCTCAAACCCGAGCGCCCCTCTCTAGCCATTACATCCGTGCCCGCCGCAGCCGCCTTGCTCGATTCGCAGACAAGCTTCGTCGATCCTCGATTGACCACCAGAGAAACCTCCTTGGCGGATGCCTGTGCTGATGGTGTGGGTTGGCCGGCGCGGAACTGACCGGTTGCGGTTGAATTCTTCGCCGGAGTACAAGCGCCGCTGCGGAACCATACATCGCTGTGGTCTGCATCACCTGCGCGACAATCCACGGTAAGAAACTCACCAATCAACTCGCCTGTTCCAATGCATCGTATAGAACCTGTCGGGGTTAAGTTGAGGGCACCAGGGCCGCCAGGGCACTGCACGCCGGCGTGGGCTCCGCCGTTGGCTAGGGAGCGCCGCTGTGCGGTCAGGGGTGATTTGGGGAAGACGAGTGTAGCTCGGGCCCTTAGATAACGAATGGACGGTCTGGATTGTGCACGTCTCCATTACATCATGGCCCTAGATCGCCCATCTAACGGCTCGTACTGCGTATCGCTTCACGTTCAGTATTGGGCCTTTGGATCATGATCTAATGGTCGGTGGTGAACCCCCCCCCCCTTGCGTGATCTAATCTGCACCGCGGGATGCTGATCGGGTGGCTCAGGTTTAACGGTACCCGTTCGCGCTCGCTGTTTTATAAAAGAGCCCCCGAAGTATTTAGATATCAACCCGCGGTCCGCAGTACAGTATTCTGAGTCTTAGTACCTTTTGCACTTGGGCCCCTGCGGTTTTCAGTAATGTTGTGTGGGGTCCATACATTTAGTAAAACAGAGGAAATAATCCAGAAAAATGATTTGTAGTGTAAAATTTATTGCAGAAACTTAAATAATTCATAGAAAATTTATTTTAACTCATTTTTAACCCATTCCAGTTTCTATAATTTGGTATTAATATTGTTTATCACTTAGTAACATTATTTTAGCATGAAACCCCTAGTAAATTTGATCACTTAATTAATCTCGTACCGAACACATAAATACTTCGGAAAATCATAACTTCGTCGTTCTAACTCTGATTTGATCCGTTCAAGTTGCGTTAGTCTCGTAGCAACGTGTAGATCATTATAATGCAGTATATTCTTATGTTTGATGTGATGTTAATTTTATCTATACCATGTTTGCTTGTATTGCTACGACTAGCGCGAGGACACGTGTCATCTGACAAGCAAGTTGGTACTTGGAATCTCAAGTGCCAGGCAAGTTGTGCCCTTGTTTCACTTTTGTTACCCAATAATATTCTTTATAATCATTTACCATGTATAGGTTTAATTTTGATGGGACCCAATAGGTCACCCTAGTTGTTATCTCATTACCTTGTTTACCCCTGAATCACTTGGGTAGTTTGCTATTGCTTTATATAGTTTTGGGATAATCATTTATTATATCCATGTTCCAGTTATTTTGTTATTCTATTTATGTTCATGTCAAGATCATTATGTTATTGTTAATTGGAACATGGAGCTTAACTTGAGAAACATGTGCCACCACAAGGGAGGAATGGGACCCCTTGGCTAACTAATTAGGAAAGCTAGTGGAAGACTACCTTGAAAGGGAAATGTGCCCTTGGGCCATTTCTAAGGATTTTGGTGATTTAGTGCTCAACACAGGTACCTATTTGTAAAATGGAACAAGGTGCAAATCATGAAGTAAAGGTATGTTTCTAAGCCTTAGTACATTGGTTTTGTGGACTAACATGTTTGTCTAAGTGTTAGAAACAGCATGAAGAAATAGAGAAAAGGGGAGAGAATGACTTGGCTGTGTGCAGCCAAGTCCCAGCTCGGTCTGGAGCACCGGACTGTCCGGTGTGCACCGGACAGTGTCCGGTGCGCCAGACCTCCTCGGCGCGAACTGGCCGCTCTCGGGAATTCGCCGACGGCGTACGGCTAAAATTCACCGGACTGTCCGGTGTGCACCGGACTGTCCGGTGTGCACCGGACATGTCCGGTGCGCCAACTGAGCGCAGATCTGGAGCAGCCAGCAACGGTCAGAAGTGCTGTTTTTGGAAACAAATCGGGCACCGGACAGTGTCCGGTGTGCACCGGACTGTCCGGTGCGCCACGAGACAGAAGGCAAAGATGGCCTTCCAGATTTGTTCCCAACGGCTCCTAGCTGCCTTGGGGCTATAAAAGGGACCCCTTGGCGCATGGAGGAAGCACCCAAGCATTCCTTGAGCACTCTTGATCACTCACACATCAATCTTGCGCACTTGTTTGAAATTCTAGTGATTTGAGCTCTGTTCTAGTGTGTTAGCCTCTTGAGCTCAAGTCTGGGTTTTGTGTGTGCGTATTCGCTGTGATCTTTGTGTTGTGTGTGAGTTGCTAATCCCTCCCTTACTCCGTGATTCTTTGTGAACATCTTTTGTAAGGGCGAGAGGCTCCAAGTTGTGGAGATTCCTCGCAAACGGGATTGAGATAAGAACAACAAAACACCGTGGTATTCAAGTGGGTCTTTGGACCGCTTGAGAGGGGTTGATTGCAACCCTCGTCCGTTGGGACGCCACAACGTGGAAGTAGGCAAGCATTGGCTTGGCCGAACCACGGGATAAACCACCGTGTCCCTCTGTGCTTGATTCTTGTGGTATTGTGTTTTGTTGAAGACTTCACCTTAGCCACTTGGCATTAACTGTGCTAACGCTTAACAAGTTTTTGTGGCTTAAGTTTGAAGTTTATTCAGGATCACCTATTCACCCCCCCCCCTCTAGGTGCTCTCAATTGGTATCAGAGCCGTTCTATTCACAAAGGGACTAACCGCCCGAATAGATGGATCCTAAGGGGAAGGGTATAGTGATCAACGACAAAGAGAAGGAGACCTTCGTCAACGAGCCGAAGGACGACAAGCCTACCGACTCCGGCTCGGGTCAAAGACGAAAGGATGGGAAGAAGAAGAAGACCAGGCGCATCAAGGAGATCATCTACTACGACAGCGACGAGTCTACTTCTTCCCAAAAGGATGAGGACCACAACGACTACGAGAGGAGAAAACCGGTTAATTCGAACTTTTCCTTTGATTACTCTCGTATTCCGCAAAGTTCACATTCTCATTTGCTCTCCATTCCACTTGGCAAGCCCCCACACTTTGATGGAGAGGACTACGGATTTTGGAGTCACAAAATGCGTAGTCACCTATTCTCTCTCCATCCTAGTATATGGGAGATTGTAGAGAGTGGAATGCACTTTGATAGTTCGGATAGTCCCATGTTCATTAATGAACAAATTCATAAAAATGCACAAGCTACTACTGTTCTTCTAGCTTCCTTGTGCAGGGATGAATACCATAAGGTGAGCGGCTTGGACAACGCCAAGCAAATCTGGGACACCCTCAAGATTTCTCATGAGGGGAACGACGTCACCTTACTCACCAAGATGGAGTTGGTGGAGGGCGAGCTTGGACGGTTCGCGATGATAAGGGGCGAGGAGCCAACGCAAACGTACAACCGGCTCAAGACCCTTATCAACAAGATAAGAAGCTACGGGAGCACGCGATGGACGGACCACGACGTCGTCCGCCTAATGCTCAGGTCCTTTACCGTACTTGATCCTCATCTCGTGAACAATATTCGTGAGAATCCCAGGTACACGATGATGACGCCCGAGGAAGTGCTTGGAAAATTCGTGAGCGGGCGGATGATGATCAAGGAGGCAAGATACGTCGACGACGCGTTGAACGGACCACTCCACGAGCCTCAACCCATTGCTCTAAAGGCAACGAGGAGCAAGGAGTCGCTACCTAGCAAGGTGGCGCAAGTTGAGGCGGCTGGCCTTAATGATGAAGAGATGGCTCTCATCATTAAGAGATTCAAGACGGTGCTTAAAGGTCACAAGGGACAACCAAGCAAGACCAAAGCCAAGGGGAAGCGCTCATGCTTCAAATGCGGTAAGCTTGGTCATTTCATTGCTAACTGTCCCGATAATGAAAGTGACCAGGAAAAGGGGAACAAAAGAGAGAAGAAGAAGCAATACAAGAAGGCAAAAGGCGAGGCGCATCTAGGAAAGGAGTGGGACTCGGATTGCTCCTCCTCCGACTCCGACAACGAAGGACTCGCCGCCACTGCCTTCAACAAATCGGCTCTCTTCCCCAACGAGCGTCTCACTTGCCTTATGGCAAGGGAGAAGAAGGTGAGTATTCAAGACTCCACTTATGCTTCATCTAGTGATAGTGAGTCTAGTGATGATGACATAGATTATTCTTGCTTGTTCAAGGGCTTAGATAGATCTAAGATAGAGAAAATCAATGAATTAATTAATGCATTGAATGAAAAGGATAGGCTTTTAGAAAAGCAAGAAGATTTATTGTATGATGAACATGATAAATTTGTAGAGGCACAAAAATCATATGCTTTAGAAGTGAAAAGAAATGAAATGCTTTCTAGTGAAATATCTTCCTGTCATGAAACCATTTCTACCTTAAGAAGTGTTAATATTGATTTAAGTGCTAAACTAGAAGTAGCTAGTAAATCAAATTCTTGTGTTGAACATGTTGAAATTTGTACTAGGTGTAAGGATTTTGATGTTAATGCTTGTAGTGAACACCTAGTTCTAATTTCCAAATTAAATGATGAAGTGGCTAGTCTTAATGCCCAACTTAAGACTAGCCAGAATGAAGTTGATAAAATCAAATTTGCAAGGGATGCCTACACGATTGGTAGACACCCCTCAATTAAGGATGGGCTTGGCTTCAAGAGGAAAGCCAAGAACTTAACAAGCCATAAGGCTCCCATCTTCGTCAAGGAGAAGGGGAAGGCCCCGATGGCTAGTAATACTAAAAAGAATCATGCTTTTATGTATTATGATAGGAGACATGCTAGAAATGCTTATAATCATTTTGATTCATATGCTTATGATTCTCATGCAATGTTTGCTTCTAGTTCTTCTTATAATCATGGTAGAGATATGTGTAGGAGAAATGTTGTACATATGCCTAGGAGAGATATTGCTCATGTACCTAGAAAGAATGTTATTCATGCTCCTAGGAAAGTAGTGAATGAACCTTCTACCATTTATTATGCTTGTAATGCTCCCTTTGCTATTTGTAGAAAGGGTAAGAAGGTAGTTGCTAGGAAATTAGGGGCTAGATGCAAGGGAGATAAATCTTGCATTTGGGTCCCTAAAGACATTTGTGCTAACCTTGCAGGACCCAACATGAGTTGGGTACCTAAGACCCAAGCCTAAATTTGCCTTGCAGGTTTATGCATCCGGGGGTTCAAGCTGGATTATCGACAGCGGATGCACAAACCATATGACGGGGGAGAAGAAGATGTTCACCTCCTACGTCAAGAATAAGGATTCCCAAGATTCAATTATATTCGGTGATGGGAATCAAGGCAAGGTAAAAGGGTTAGGTAAAATTGCAATTTCTAATGAGCATTCTATTTCAAATGTATTCTTAGTGGAGAGTCTTGGATATAATTTGCTATCTGTTAGTCAATTATGTCAAATGGGATATAATTGTTTATTTACAAATGTAGATGTGTCTGTCTTTAGAAGATGTGATGGTTCACTAGCTTTTAAGGGTGTACTAGACGGCAAGCTTTATTTAGTTGATTTTGCAAAAGAAGAGGCCGGTCTAGATGCATGCTTAATGGCTAAGACTTGCATGGGCTGGCTGTGGCATCGCCGCTTAGCACATGTGGGGATGAAGAACCTCCACAAGCTTCTAAAGGGAGAACACGTGATAGGTCTAACAAATGTTTATTTCGAAAAAGATAGACCTTGTGCAGCTTGTCAGGCAGGTAAACAAGTGGGAGGAGCACATCACAGCAAGAACGTGATGACCACGTCGAGACCCCTGGAGCTGCTGCATATGGACCTCTTCGGACCCGTCGCCTATCTGAGCATAGGAGGAAGTAAGTATGGTTTAGTTATTGTTGATGACTTTTCCCGCTTCACTTGGGTGTTCTTTTTGCAGGATAAGTCTGAAACCCAAGGGACCCTCAAGCGCTTCCTCAGGAGAGCTCAAAACGAGTTTGAGCTCAAGGTGAAGAAGATAAGGAGCGACAATGGGTCCGAGTTCAAGAACCTTCAAGTAGAGGAGTTTCTTGAGGAGGAAGGGATCAAGCACGAGTTCTCCGCTCCCTACACACCACAGCAAAATGGTGTGGTAGAGAGGAAGAACAGGACGCTAATCGATATGGCGAGGACGATGCTTGGAGAGTTCAAGACCCCCGAGTGCTTTTGGTCGGAAGCCGTGAACACGGCTTGCCACGCCATCAACAGGGTCTACCTTCATCGACTCCTCAAGAAGACTTCGTATGAGCTACTAACCGGTAACAAACCCAATGTATCGTACTTTCGTGTATTTGGGAGCAAGTGCTACATTCTAGTGAAGAAGGGTAGAAATTCTAAGTTTGCTCCCAAAGCTGTAGAAGGGTTTTTATTAGGTTATGATTCAAATACAAAGGCGTATAGGGTCTTCAACAAATCATCGGGTTTGGTTGAAGTCTCTAGCGACGTTGTATTTGATGAGACTAATGGCTCTCCAAGAGAGCAAGTTGTTGATTGTGATGATGTAGATGAAGAAGATGTTCCGGCGGCCGCTATACGAACCATGGCGATTGGAGACATTCGGCCACAGGAACAGGATGAACGTGATCAACCTTCTTCCTCAACTACGGTGCATCCCCCACCTCAAGACGATGAACAGGTTCATCAAAAGGAGGCGTGTGATCAAGGGGGAGCACAACACGATCAAGTGATGGAGGAAGAAGCGCAACCGGCACCTCCAACCCAAGTTCGAGCGATGATTCAAAGGGATCATCCCGTCGACCAAATTCTGGGTGACATTAGCAAGGGAGTAACTACTCGATCTCGATTAGTTAATTTTTGTGAGCATTACTCTTTTGTCTCCTCTATTGAGCCTTTCAGGGTAGAGGAGGCCTTGCTAGATCCGGATTGGGTGTTGGCCATGCAGGAGGAACTCAATAACTTCAAGCGCAACGAAGTTTGGACACTGGTGCCTCGTCCCAAGCAAAATGTTGTGGGAACCAAGTGGGTGTTCCGCAACAAACAGGACGAGCACGGGGTGGTGACGAGGAACAAGGCTCGACTTGTGGCAAAAGGTTATGCCCAAGTCGCAGGTTTGGACTTTGAGGAGACTTTTGCTCCTGTGGCTAGGCTAGAGTCCATTCGTATCTTGCTAGCATATGCCGCTCACCATTCTTTCAGGTTGTACCAAATGGATGTGAAGAGCGCGTTCCTCAACGGGCCAATAAAGGAGGAGGTGTACGTGGAGCAACCCCCTGGCTTCGAGGATGAGCGGTACCCCGACTACGTGTGTAAGCTCTCTAAGGCGCTCTATGGACTTAAACAAGCCCCAAGAGCATGGTATGAATGCCTTAGAGATTTCTTACTTGCTAATGCTTTCAAGGTTGGGAAAGCCGATCCAACTCTCTTTACAAAGACATGTGATGGTGATTTGTTTGTATGCCAAATTTATGTCGATGACATAATATTTGGGTCTACTAATCAAAAGTCTTGTGAAGAGTTTAGCAGGGTGATGACGCAGAAATTCGAGATGTCGATGATGGGCGAGTTGAATTACTTCCTTGGGTTCCAAGTGAAGCAACTCAAGGACGGCACCTTCATCTCCCAAACGAAGTACACGCAAGATCTGCTGAAACGGTTTGGGATGAAGGACGCCAAGCCCGCAAAGGCTCCGATGGGAACCGACGGACACACCGACCTCAACAAAGGAGGTAAGTCCGTTGATCAAAAAGCATACCGGTCAATGATAGGGTCTTTACTTTATTTATGTGCTAGTAGACCGGATATTATGCTTAGCGTATGCATGTGTGCTAGATTTCAATCCGATCCTAAGGAGTGTCACTTGGTGGCGGTGAAGCGAATTCTTAGATATTTAGTCGCTACGCCTTGCTTCGGGATCTGGTATCCAAAGGGGTCTAACTTTGACTTAATTGGGTACTCAGATTCCGACTATGCTGGATGTAAGGTCGATAGGAAGAGTACATCGGGGACGTGCCAATTCTTAGGAAGGTCCCTGGTGTCATGGAATTCCAAGAAACAAACCTCCGTTGCCCTATCCACCGCTGAGGCCGAGTATGTTGCCGCAGGTCAGTGTTGCGCGCAACTACTTTGGATGAGGCAAACCCTCAGGGACTTTGGCTACAATCTGAGCAAAGTCCCACTCCTATGTGATAATGAGAGTGCTATCCGAATAGCGGAAAATCCTGTTGAACACAGCCGCACAAAGCACATTGACATCCGGCATCACTTTTTGAGAGACCACCAGCAAAAGGGAGATATCGAAGTGTTTTATGTTAGCACCGAGAACCAGCTAGCCGATATCTTTACCAAGCCTTTAGATGAAAAGACCTTTTGCAGGCTGCGTAGTGAGCTAAATGTCTTAGATTCGCGGAACTTGGATTGAATCGTAGCATACATGTATCTATGCCTTTGATCATGTTCATTCTGCATTTTGTTGCTTATTATGGTGCTCAAGTTGTACAAACACTCCCTGGACCTCACAAGTCCGTTGCAATGTGATGCACATGTTTAGGGGGAGATGTGTTACAACTTGACCCTTTGAGACTAACCATATGTTTGAGTTTGCTTGTGTTAGTCACAAAGGAGAATTGAAAGGGAAAAGGTGGACTTGGACCATGAAAGACTTCCACTGCACTCCGATGAAGGGTAACTTATTCCAAGTCCATCTCATGAACTCTTATTGCCATTTGCTCTTAATTGAAGATTTTGGTGAGGCAATGGGGTTAAAGGGCCAAGATTGATCCCGTTTTG
This sequence comes from Zea luxurians, assembly GCA_029449295.1. Classification (NCBI taxonomy): domain Eukaryota; kingdom Viridiplantae; phylum Streptophyta; class Magnoliopsida; order Poales; family Poaceae; genus Zea; species Zea luxurians. The sequence goes on along the minus strand of JAOPSE010000008.1, from coordinate 84,990,013 downwards.
GTGCTTGATGCCAAAGGGGGAGAAAATAAAGGCCAAAGTGATAAATGGATCAGCTACCACTTGAGAGTTTTTGAAAATAGTAGAATAGAGCGTTTGGTTTGTCAAAACTCTTTTGATGTCTCTCTTGTCAAAAGTTGGCTTCTTGTGGGGAGAAGTATTGATTATGGGAAAAAGGGGGAGTTTTTGAAATTCTTGATCAATCTCTTTTTGAATGACTCTCTTTATGCTTAAACATGTGTGTTTAACTTAGAGATAGAGATTTGTGTTTGATTTGCAAAAACAAACCAAGTGGTGGCAAAGGATGATCCATATATGCCAAAAATTGAATAACACCTAAATTTATGTCATTTGAATTGAGTTGGCACTTGTTCTAGTGGCTTTATGAAGTGTTGGCATAAATCACCAAAAAGGGGGAGATTGAAAGGGAAATGTGCCCTTGGGCCATTTCTAAGGATTTTGGTGATTTAGTGCTCAACACAGGTACCTATTTGTAAAATGGAACAAGGTGCAAATCATGAAGTAAAGGTATGTTTCTAAGCCTTAGTACATTGGTTTTGTGGACTAACATGTTTGTCTAAGTGTTAGAAACAGCATGAAGAAATAGAGAAAAGGGGAGAGAATGACTTGGCTGTGTGCAGCCAAGTCCCAGCTCGGTCTGGAGCACCGGACTGTCCGGTGTGCACCGGACAGTGTCCGGTGCGCCAGACCTCCTCGGCGCGAACTGGCCGCTCTCGGGAATTCGCCGACGGCGTACGGCTAAAATTCACCGGACTGTCCGGTGTGCACCGGACTGTCCGGTGTGCACCGGACATGTCCGGTGCGCCAACTGAGCGCAGATCTGGAGCAGCCAGCAACGGTCAGAAGTGCTGTTTTTGGAAACAAATCGGGCACCGGACAGTGTCCGGTGTGCACCGGACTGTCCGGTGCGCCACGAGACAGAAGGCAAAGATGGCCTTCCAGATTTGTTCCCAACGGCTCCTAGCTGCCTTGGGGCTATAAAAGGGACCCCTTGGCGCATGGAGGAAGCACCCAAGCATTCCTTGAGCACTCTTGATCACTCACACATCAATCTTGCGCACTTGTTTGAAATTCTAGTGATTTGAGCTCTGTTCTAGTGTGTTAGCCTCTTGAGCTCAAGTCTGGGTTTTGTGTGTGCGTATTCGCTGTGATCTTTGTGTTGTGTGTGAGTTGCTAATCCCTCCCTTACTCCGTGATTCTTTGTGAACATCTTTTGTAAGGGCGAGAGGCTCCAAGTTGTGGAGATTCCTCGCAAACGGGATTGAGATAAGAACAACAAAACACCGTGGTATTCAAGTGGGTCTTTGGACCGCTTGAGAGGGGTTGATTGCAACCCTCGTCCGTTGGGACGCCACAACGTGGAAGTAGGCAAGCATTGGCTTGGCCGAACCACGGGATAAACCACCGTGTCCCTCTGTGCTTGATTCTTGTGGTATTGTGTTTTGTTGAAGACTTCACCTTAGCCACTTGGCATTAACTGTGCTAACGCTTAACAAGTTTTTGTGGCTTAAGTTTGAAGTTTATTCAGGATCACCTATTCACCCCCCCCCTCTAGGTGCTCTCATACCTTACCCGAAAGAGGCAAGGGCAGTAGGGGAGTTGCATGCAAGGGGGTTCTCGGGTTGATTTTGCTGCGATGGCGGTCAGACGAGGGATTCTTGCAAGTGCTCTTCCCATAAACTGTAGCGGGTTTTCGGAAGCTAGTGGAACTTTGTAAAGGCCTCGTAGTGGATCCCTAGCCATTCACCTTGGTAGTGTCTAAGGGCCAAGCTAACTCTGGTGACATGGGAAACACGACTTGTGGGTAAAGGGTACAACCTCTGCAGAGTGTAAAACTGGTATACTTGCCGAGCTCACGGTCATGAGCGGCCCAGGACTCTCCGATAATTAAATTATGGAACCTAAACTCAATTTGTCATTTGCATTTGCATGGGATTATTATTAATTTTGTTCTATTATTTTATTATGGTTTGGTATTCACTTACACTTAGTAACTGCTAATAAAATTTTGACCAACTTGTTAAAAGCAATGCTCAGCTTTAACCTCTATTGTTGATCAGCCTTACACTCCATAAACTCCCATCTTTGGTGAGTTCATGTCACATTATTTCTCACAACTTGTTGAGCGATGAACATGTGTGAGCTCACTCTTGCTGTCTCACACCCCCCACAGGTCAAGAACAGGTACCACTGGATAAGGCGCATGGTGGATGTGCACTGTGTTCGTGTGAGGTCTAGGTCGTCGTCTCCCAGTTGACTTTCTGGCGCCAAGGATGGATTTTAGTTCGATCCTTGTATATTTATCTTTTATTTTGTAAGACTTCCGCTATGTAATAAATACTCTGATTATTGTGACATTTATCTCTATACACTCTGTTATTATATATGTTGTCTTCTTGGCGCATGTATGAGATGCACCTGGCTTTGTTCCTTAAAACCCGGGTGTGACAACTAAATAGTCTTTAAATTAGTTAAACAATCTTGAGATGCTCCACCAAATCCTAATATTGTGGAGTTAAAAAAGTTACCTACCATATCACTCGATAATAATAAGAGAAAACAGCTTGGTCATTTCTTCCATGCATGTGTCTCAGCCCCCGCCATGTGTCATCTCCGTCCCGGTCGGAGCCCTTAGTTTTAAAATCTTTATTTTTTCAGTCTATATATGAAGCTATTCCAAATACATGTACATAAAAAAAGATGAAATAGAAATATACCACTCCAATTTTGAAAAGTTAAAATTTAGTTCATTTTCATATGACTTCATGGCAACGAAATGAAGTAACGAACTAACCAAAAGTTAAATACCTAAAAAATCCCCGTGAACCTATGATCCTATGATAGACGCTGCCATACCAAACAACCAGTTGTTCTTTCCGAAAGGTGGTAGTGGCTCGATTGTTTTCATTATCCGGAGGCCGATCAGATCAGATCAGATCAGATCAGGGTTACCTTACCTTACCTACCTACTTGATGTGTGATGTGTGTAGTTCAGTGGCAGTGAAGCCGTGGCCATTATAGCTAGATAAATTTAGTTATCATCAGAAGAAAAACATATGAAGTAGACTTTGTAAATGGCTCTCTAAATTCAAATTCAGTGGCTCTCTATCCCCAAACAACCCATCTATTTTTGGATAGCGTGCTTCACTTGCTATACAGAGTTCTGAATTTACCAAGTCTGTTGAACTAGTCTAGTCCTTTCTTTGTGAAATCTATTTTAGAGGTTTGCTAAATCAGTCAAAGCTAGCTTGAAAACTCAAATTTTCTTTGAAGATGGGAAGAGGGAGAAATAAACTAATTTTCTTCTCCATCTCCTATAATCTTGGAAGAAAATTTAAGTCTTTTAAATTAACCCTAAATTTACTAATCTCTTGGAAGTTGCTTAACATTACATCAGAGAAGCGGCAGTAGCGTAACTTCGCGATACAATACAAATTAGGAGCGGCGACGTCGAAAGCAAAGCGTCGTGATTGGGAAACGAAGGCAAAGCGTCCCCTTTCCATACTGCGGTGTCCAATCCATGAACGATGGTGATGGACCATATACAGCCCACAAGGCACAAGCCGATAAAGCACCCGTGAAGGCCCAAAGGCCAACTATGAAGTAACCGTTCAGTACTTCAGTCTTATTTGACACTGGTAATAAAGGTCCTCCTTTCTTTTCTGGGCCTCCGAAATATTTTTTTTATTTACCACTAGATGTAAATTTAGTTCCACACTAATGTTAGTATGTTAGTTCTGACATCTAACAATATTAACTTTCATGTGAAAAAGACGATTCTACCTCCATTGAAGATATTACATATAAATTGTTGTAAAAATAGTATATATTAAAATAATGTACTATATGTTATACACTTTGCAACAAGTTGATAGACTATCTTTAATAGGGGTAAAATCATCTTTTCACATAAAAGTTAACAGCATTAGAGATCAGAACTAACGTTAGTGAGAAACCAAATTAACATCTTGTGCCAAATAAAAAAATCATATATTTAAAGGACCAACTATGCTTACCACAAACCATTAGATTTCTATATAATATTCCTGTGTTCCAAACACTAATTCCTATAAAATTCTGTATTTCTGATCTTCTATTTACACTTCTATTGCTGTTCTATGTATTTTATTTCTCATTCTAATGCTTTACATCCCTCCGTTGACATCTCTATTCCTTTCCTATTGTTTTTTTTAATTCCTATATTTTATATTCCTCCGTTGCAAACGGACCGTGACGAAAAAAAATCCAAGGTAACAATCCTATCGGACTGCAAAAGTGTACCAGAGGCACCTTTATTCATGGAAAACAATTTTTTTATTTAAGCTCCTTTTCTACGCATTTTCCTACACATTTTTGTTCTGATAGCAATTTTTCGCATACCATATGCAGCAACAACAATGCTTAATTGCTTACTAGGTGGGTGCCCGTGCGTTGCAACGGAAACATATAATATCATAATAACTTATGTACAAATGTATGTTATATTATTATGAGAAAAGATTTCGTAATCATTTGTGATCCTAACCATACGCAAACACATCTCAAAACTATCCATAATATCAGTAGTACACCTACCATTGTTTCTTCATATTGTGAAGGCTCAACAAGTTTGTGATTAGAGGAACAAGTTTCCGATTAAAAGAGGCAAAAGCCACATAAATTGTTCCTTCAGAGCAACTGCAGCTTTTGGTTTTGCTCATTAATCAATGTTCTTCTCAATTGAGCATCAGTCAACCATGATATGAAATTCTAGTTGTCAAAATGACCACTACAACATTTGCTAGGTCATGAGTTCATCTTAGCTAAAGAATCCAAACTACTTTCAGTGGCATTTTAGGTGTCGATAGTTCATCTTAGCTAAAGAATCCATCTATTTTTCATAAGGAAAACACAACTTGAATCAAGTAGTGCAATGGTTTTGATGGTCACACTAATATAGGCACCTTGCTCTAGGAACCTAAAAAACATCACAAAATTAAGAAAAGCAATAGTGTCCCTCAATTCTTTCAAAGCATCAAAATGCAATACAGTCTAAAATTAGACACCACAAGCAAGTAACCTGTTTTAAGATAAGTATCACAATCACAACCAAAATCTAAAATGCAAGGCAAATACAATGGAACTGGATGCCACAATACAGACTGGGTGCTAGGCTACATAAACAAAAGAAAAATGTGAAGAGTTATAGCAGAGTATTTCTCAAGAGCTTTTTAGTCTATAAGGGCTAGTGAGTGGAACCGTATATTATCATGTGATGAACTGGAGGATATCACAAGATGGAACTCCTAGAAGATCCCAAAAGAGTCAAACTAAGAGGCTGCTCGGCGGAAGTCTAAAGGAAACCGCATCCATCTCGTCGTGAATCAAGAACAAGCAATAACATCTGGGTGCCCGCGACATCAAATCTGCAAAAGATAAAAAGGGTTTCCATCAAGAACCAGTTTTAGATTTTTTAGAAGTCATGATAAACTAAATAATGAAAACTTTAATATTACAATATAAAGTAAGACATGCTTAGTTTACCAGTGCTATAGAAAATTGTAAAGTATCAGTTCTATTGAAGCACATATTTTGATGTGTTGTTTCCAGATTTTATGTTCACTTTAACTTACCTGGAAAGTATGCACAACCTACAGAATAGGATTTTAAATCAATAAACATGAACCTTTAAGAACAAAGCATGGATTGCCCTGAAAACATCTACCCCAAAAGCTCGTGTCTATCCCTAATAGGGTAATACCTTGAGGTAATGCAATTTAGAAAATAATTACTATTGCACCAGAAAATTGCTTCCCTTTGCTTTAGAGCCTCTTCACCTTCAAACCTCATTTGAATCTCATCCCTATATGGTAATGTCATATTAGTGATTCCATATAGCAACCACAGGGGACAACAAACTCAACTGGACTTGTCCTGAGAGTAGTAATTCAAAAGACAATTCTATTAAATGAAGGCCTAATAGAATTCAGGAATTATCAAGCAGGAAGGGAACAGAAAGAGCGAGCAAACATGTTTGAATACTTACAAATCTGTGTTGGAATTCCCTGCCAATTTCTGATTGGACCCAAATGGCTTTTATAATGAGATAATCACAAAGAAGACAAACAGGTAAAGCAAATTCCGGTTACTCAAGTGAAGAAGTTAGCCTAGTCAAAAGTAATAATTCAAAACTGACATGCATGTATGTTTCTATAGAAAAAAAAAACTCAGTAATGTCATAAGCTTGTTGAACCCAAGGTTAGCCATTAGAGGAAGTGCCCATGGAGGTGGCAACCAGTTGTTAGGTGGTGGATGCCTACTTTGCTCTCTTATAGAGTAGTAAAGATTATCAAGAAGGTTGCAACGTTTAGATGTGACCAAAGAATTGAGATAGCAGGTACCATTTGACAAGAATAAGATACCAAATCATTGCCGCACTACTCAAAGGAAACACAAATCTGTAGATACATAAACCACATATGGAATAGAACTGGACAAAGAATTTTCTATTCAAGAAATAAATACAGACGCTATACAGCAAACCATGAGAACTATATGAACTATAAGACCTATATCATCTAAAGCGTATCAGATTGTCATCTCTGGAGGCATTCTAACATCTAAGCTAGGACCAAAAGGCCCACATTCTTGGTTCTAATATATTATAGTGATAAAAAATGAACAATACCTACTATCCAGAATTTGTGAAGAAAAATAGCCTGAAAAGAATAACAATTTTAGTACAAGATCAACAACACCATTCGCACACGGGAAATGGGCTAAAACCTGAAGCAGTTTAACATCTTTGGCGTAAATGTGTGTTGTAGTCAGGATTTGTTAGCAGGAGATATTTATACTGATACACAAAGCAAGACATATTTACACTATTACTATGACAACAACACTGCCAGGAACCAAAAATAAAAGGGTTGAAATAGACAGTGGAATAGGAATGTGATACGATTCAGCATGTGCAAGAACAAGTATCAGTATTCGTGACACTCCTTGCAAGCAAGGAATTGAACATCTAAAATGCTCATGATCTCAACAGTTATGCAGCATGTTACCACACTTGGGGCATGTAATGTGAATGTGGAGAGGTCAATCCAATTAACACCAGTTGTTACTTAGAATTTATGGTCCGGACACTGGATTGCCAAAATTTGCATCCCAGTATTGTCAAACATCGAACCAAGTGTGGTAACATTATTCTTTCACTTGTATTACTTGCAAAAAAGGATAACAAACACTTCTTATATCTGAATGAGCACTAAACATAAGTGTTTTTCTCAATTGTGTGTTCAAATAAATACACACAGATAGAGCACTGAGTTTTGGAAAGAAAAATAGAGGAAGCAGGGATATATTGTCATAAAGAGTACTTACAAGATTTGGAGCATTCCTCTTGCAGGTCAGTATTCAAACATCTGATGACTAAATCAGCAAGGCAGTAAAATCAAGCAACAGTTAAGATAGCCTCGCTAACTTACAGAGACTAAGGACCAAATCATGCTTACTGACAGAAACAGAAAATATCCGATTATGAAAACAACAGAATAAACTAAAGCAAATAATCGAATCTGACAGTGAACAAATTGAAAGGGAACAAGAATATAAAGAAACAATTATGGTGATGGCAAACATTCACTACCTTGTAAAAATGTAGCCCTTTATTCTTTTTAGCACTGATTCGTCCATTATTTCTGTCAAAATATAACAAGCATGTAGAGACAGACCTGGTTCTTGGAGATCACGTGTTTTGACTCGAAATATTGAAAAGAAGCCCTCAGTTGGGAATATTTCCCTATTTCTTGTGTATCCATGACTCTTTGCTCCGTGGAATATGACATGCTGAAAAGCTCATGTGCATGCTACTTGCAGCTTCCAGCCAACATTCAAGATCATCGAGGATGGAATGATGTCAAAGAGGTCACTGGTCCCAAGATCGATGAATTATAGCTCGTGCCATCGAGACAGTGAGGCCAGGATAAGAAATGACCTGAAAAAAAATGTGCACAAATTAGTAGAACAAGTCTCAGTATTCGTGACACTCCTTGCAAGCAAGGAATTCAACATCTAAAATGCTAATGATCTCAACAGCTATGCAGCATGTTACCACACTTGGGGCATGTAATGTGAATGTGGAGAGGTCAATCCGATTAACACCAGTTGTTACTTAGAATTTATGGTCCGGACACTGGATTGACAAAATTTGCATCCCAGTATTGTCAAACATCGAACCAAGTGTGGTAACATTATTCTTTCACTTGTATTACTTGAAAAAAAGGATAACAAACACTTCTTATATCTGAATGAGCACTAAACATAAGTGGTTTGCTCAATTGTGTGTTCAAATAAATACACACAGATTGAGCACTGAGTTTTGGAAAGAAAATTAGAGGAAGCAGGGATATATTGTCATAAAGAGTACTTACAAGATTTGGAGCATTCCCCTTGCAGGTCAGTATTCAAACATCTGATGACTAAATCAGCAAGGCAGTAAAATCAAGCAATAGTTAAGCTAGCCTCGCTAACTTACAGAGACTAAGGACCAAATCATGCTTACTGACAGAAACAGAAAAAATCCGATTATGAAAATAACAACAGAATAAACTAAAGCAAATAATCGAATTTGACAGTGAACAAACTGAAAGGGAACAAGAATATAAAGAAACAATTATGGTGATGGCAAACATTCACTACCTTGTAAATGTAGCCCTTTATTCTTTTTAGCACTGATTTGTCCATTATTTCTGTCAAAATATAACAAGCATGCTAAATGCAGGTAAGTAGAGACAGACCTGGTTCTTGGAGATCACGTGTTTCGACTCAAAATATTGGAAAGAAGCCCTCAGTTGGGAATATTTCCCTATTTCTTGTGTATCCACGACTCTCTGCTCCGTGGAATATGACATGCTAAAAAGCTCATGCGCGTGCTACTTGCAGCTTCCAGCCAACATTCAAGATCATCGAGGATGGAATGATGTCAAGGAGGTCACTGGTCCCAAGATCGATGAATTATAGCTCGTGCCATCGAGACAGTGAGGCCAGGATGAGAAATTACCTGAAAAAAAATGTGCACAAATTAGTATGTTATAGGTATATGCACGTGCGTTGCTACAAAATCAATATGATAACATACATTGATATGCAAAAACATTAATTGTTATTCTATACTTTTGTTAGCGTTAATAAAAGTGGATGTTTTTGAAAGATATAGTAAGGTGCTCGTGCATTGGTAGCATTTGAATTTCTTTGTGACCACGACACCAGCAAGGTCTATGGGTTTCTACGATTTTTTTCTTGCCTATGAGTATGTTGGTAGCTTTCGCTTAGTACTATGTATAGAAGGGAGAAGCTGTATGATATGAAAACCTCATGTACAATTTTGGAAAGGAGATTTTCGAATAGAATAACCCCTAGTAAAAGAGCGAAAGCAACGACCATGTCATGCGCGGTTCTTGGCAGACAGACAAGAAGCGAACGCCAATGCGTCACTGGGGATATGAAATTCTGAATCTAGAGCATTCCTCGAACCTGTACTTGTAGCATGTACAAGTGCATGATGACAAGTTTTCGTCAGACACCACTATGGTGGTCAGACTCGTCGTGAGGCTTCAGCTAGCTGCTAACCTCGGACCCTAGGTGCATCTCCCTGACAGTGATCAACATCGGCGTAAAAATGCCTGGCACAGGAGGGAGCCGCCCTGCCAGCCACGGAACTGTTTATCTATCATTGCTGGATACGAAGAATGTTGAATGTCACGAAAATTCCCTTGAGTTGCTTTGGATGCAAGGAAGGGCAAAGATGATGTTTATGCGTTTATCAGTTTCTTCTGCCTTACCTGCTGATTTGTTCTAGTCCTCAGTTTATAATTTCTGCATTCAAGAATTCATGATCAGAACCTGTGAAATACCCTGGCCCAACTTTCTACAAGTTGATCATTACAAGAATCCAATTAATTCCCGTCGGCTTAAAACCGACGGGAATAAGCACTAAATGTGGTTGACCGGCGTGTCAGGGCACCGGCGGACGGTGAAGTGGTGGGGACGGTGCCCTGGCTAGGGACGGCGGCGAGCTCGGGACGACAACATTTGGTTGGGGTGGCGGCACGGCGGTTGTGGGTGGTGGCCTGGCTGAGGCCGGCAGGGCCGGTTGGGGGTGGCGGCCTGGCTGGGGCCGACGGTTGGGGGCGGCGTCGGCGTGAAGGAGCGGTGGCGGCATGCAGGAGAGGCATGCACGATAAAAAATGAGCCCGCGCGTGCGGCGCTCGGCTCATACCACATTAATCCCCGTCGGCCAGGTACCGGGCCGATGGGAATAACCTAATCCCCGTCGGTCCTGAAAAAAGCCGACGGGAATAAGTTAATCCCTGTCGGCCCTGATACAGGCCGACGGGAGTTAAAATAATCCCCGTCAGCCGTTAGGTAGTTCCCGTCGGCCTTTGCCCTGGCCGACGGGAGTTAATTTAACCAACGGGAATCTTTAGAATTCCTGTTGTGGATTACAGCCATATGTGATTTTCCAAACGATGTGAAGTCTGAAGAGCTCCAATCACATGCGGTAAGATTGCTACCAATCCAAGCATATGTGCACTATCTGCCACCCCTGCTACTGCGGTCCACATTTCAAACCTGCTATTTGAGTAGTATTCAGTTGGCAATGGCATTAGAATCTTTGAAATTCCTAGGCCCAACTTTGGATTCTGTCACAGGCACTCCTAATTATCATTAGAAGAATCTTAAGAGCTCTAGTCAGATAAAATTCATCATATGTTAACTTAGGAAGTATGATGCCAAATAAATCTAGATACTAAGATTCTTACTTCAGGCTAAGCACAAGTGGGCCGTTCTGTTTCCAATAGTGTTAGCAAATACATTCCCTACCATGTAACATGTTGAAAACTTAGCTGCTTCTAAACCATAAGTTCCCATACATGACAGCAACGACGGTCGATATTTACGCATTCTAACCACATTTCTAATAGTCAAAATCACCAAAACAGGAACCCATGACAAAATAGGAAACAAATCAATACTATAATTTTGCTGAAATGGATGCCACTACACCTAATAGTAACAAATGGAATCAACTAACTATTTCGCTGGAAGGAAGAGCCTTATAAAAACTAAATCAAAAACCTTCCAGTATAAGCTCCCTTCTAATACACAAAAAGAATTATAACATCTAAATTAAGAACATTCCAATTACTACTTTCCAGTTTAGTAGTTCACTCAAAGTGGAGTGTTCCAATAGCAAACCGAACACCTTCCCATACTTAAAATTACGAAAACAGAAACCCATGACAAAACAAACAGAAAAGCAATACTATGTTTTGCTCGATTCTATGTGGCAGCAATCGTTGCACCTAAAAGTAGCAAAAGGATGCCACTTGCTATTTTGCGGAAATGAAGAATACCTCAACACCTCAGCTGAGCACCTCCCATTCTAAGCTCACCTCTAATACTCAAAATCACGACAAAGGATGCTTGTAGTGTAGCTAACAAAAGAAATAACTGTCAGCTCTGCTCTAAGTGGCACATACCCACCTTGTAGCCAAATCCAATTGTTGTGTAACAAATTGAGAGCAAAGGGCACGAGATGAGGTAGCAATGCCAATTCTCCTGCTAAATACCTATTATTCTAACCACATTTCTAGTACCCAAGCACCAAAACGGGAACCATGACAAAACAAACAAAAAAGTAACACTGCGTTTTGTACTATTCTATGTGGTAGCAACCCTTGCATCCTAACGATAGCAAGAGGATGCCACTTGCTATTTCACAGAAAGGAAGTGTACTCTAACAGCTAAAATTAGCACCTACCAGTCTAAGCTCGTTAGTATAAGAAACAAAATCATGACCGCGGATGCTTGCAACATATAGCTAACAAAAGAAGTAACGGTAATATTTGTACGATTCTAAGTGGCACAGAGCAGTCCTTGCAACCAGATGAAACTGGCTGCGTCACGAATGTGAAATGGAAGCATATATGGAATATAAGGTGGTACAGACCAGTTCCTGCCAAGAAACTCCTCGACGCGGTAGCTCGTAGCTTCCTCGAAGCCGCGGTTGGCGTAGATGATGGGACAGTCGGGCTCGAGCGCGTCGGTGACGACGAGCCCGCACGGACCGGACGCGTGCAGCATGCCTTCAAGCGTGAACATCCCACCGGCGTCAACACCTCCTCCCTCGCCTCCCCGCTCCTCCTCCTCCTGCTGCTCCTCTTCCTGCTCGTCGACGCCGTCGGACTCGTTGTCCCAATCCATGGCGTTGTCGCCGAGGACAGAACCCTAGCTCTAGATCCGGGCTCCCCACCGAGACGCGGTCAGCCCATGGATACCACGAGCACGAGGTCTAGGGTTTGGTTGCCCTGCCCTGGCTCACTGGATTGGGTTAGGGCGAAGGAGGAGGAGAGGAGGCAACCACGAGCGAATGGGCGGAGGTCGTTCGGTTGTTGCGCGGAGGCAAGGCGAGTGCGGATCTCCCGACCATCTCGTGGGGATGAGGGAGGGCGGGCTCACGAGGATCGACAACGCACGAGAGAGAGGTGCGCACGGACGGTCTAGATCGCCGGGAGGCAGAACGTCAAAAAGGCAGGCTACCCTTAGAGCCTTAATAGATAGTAAAGATACGAAGTATGTATATATAACACAAATAAAAATCGAACGGCCTTATTCTCCTATATACCACGACAACGACAACTTCCCTCTTTGTTGAACGAAATCTAACCGCCAATTTACACACGCTGAAAATGGTCAACAAGCTTACACGCGCTCGACGATCTCCGGCCGTCACGCACGTCTCTGAATGCCACCGGACATCACCCGCACACGACGTTTGCACCGAAACCACACTTTTTCTTGGGTCTCTATGCGGAGTGCGACTGCGGCTCGCCTGCTGGCCGCGACGCCGCCGCCTCTCCGTCGCTCAAGAACGACGAGGCGGTGCTGCTGTCGTCGGCGCCAGTGTCGCGCTCCCGGAGCTCCTCGATGCGCGCGAGCGCCTCCTCGAGGCCCCAGCGCCGGTGCACGTCGGGCTCGCAGCAGCCGAGCCCGACCTGGAGCAGCTTCACCATCTCCCCCTCGCCGCTCCGCGTCCCACGCATGTCCTTGTCGAACACCTCGCCAGTCCACTCCTCCCGCACCACCGAGTTGACCCAGCCGGCGAGGTCGGTGCCCGCGTGGCCCCGCCGGAGATAGTTGGCGGGGAACTTGCCCGTCAGCACCTCCAGGATGAGGATGCCCAGGCTCCACACGTCGCTCTTCCGCCCCGGCCGCCCGCCCTGCGCCGCGCACTCGGGGGACTTGTACGCCACCATCACCTGCGCCGCGTGCTGCGGCGTCACCACGGGGGCCAGCGCGTAGTCGCTCAGCAGCGGCTCGCAGGTCGCGTCCAGCAGGACGTTGGAGGACTTGAGGTGCCCGTGCGGCACCATCAGCATCGGCAGCTCCTCGTACAGGTGCGCCAGCCCGCGCGCCACGCCCTTGATGATCTTCAGACGCTTCGGCCAGTCCAGCGGCGGTAGGCTCGACCTCGTCCCTGCAATTCCATTGCATCGCATTGCTTTCAGATCATCATCACAACATGTCAATGTATGTGTATGTCTCGTCGCGTCGTTGCTTGCTTACCGCCGTGGAGCGCGTGAGCCAGGCTGCCGTTCGCCATGTAGTCCGTGACGAGCAGCTTCTCCTCCTTCTTGTAGAGGTAGGCAATGACGGGGAGAAGGTTGGGGTGGACGAGCAGCCCCAGCCGACGCATGTGCTCCGAGAAGTCCTCGCGCCCGGCGCCGTTCATGTCCTTGAACCGCTTCACCACCAGGGCCGGGCCGTCCAGCAGGGTCGCCTTGTACGACGCGCCGAAGTTGCCGCTGCCAAGCACCTCGGCGGAGGCGCGGAGCAGGTCCTCCAGCCCGAACCGCGCTCGCCCCTCCTGGATGAACACCAGCTTCCCGTGGTCGTCGCGCCGACCGCCGCGCTTCCCGGCCGCGGGCGTCGCGCCGCCGTGCTGATCCGTGCCACCCTGCGGTCCGAACGTCAACGGCAGTTTGAACCGGCTGGATGGCTACGGGCAGGTGCAGGCTGTTGTGCGCATACCTTCTCGATCTTAACGGCCGGAGCCGAGGTGACCTTGACCTTGGCGGCGTCAGGGCTATCGCCTAGTGTTTCGATGCCGCCGGAATAGCATGGCTCGTTGCAGCGGGCCCGGACCGCCGCGATGACGCCGGCAACGGCCAGGACTGCGCCGACCGCGATCACCACGATGGCGATGGTTATCAGTACCTTCATGCCGCCGGATGACGAAGCCGAGGAGGACGAGGGAGGGGCCGGAGGGCACGGGGTGCCGACCATGTCCCCGCAGAGAAATTTGTTCCCTGAAGATTTCCATGACAAGGTTTGGATCAGAGGGCATGTGAGGCAAGCTAGGACCAAAGATGAACACTTTAATTAATAATTAGCTACATGCTAGCGGTAATATTCTAATCTCCATTGCCCCCTCTCATTGTAAAATGAAGTTTCTATAGTGTTTCAGTGTGCATTGCAAGCATGAACAGATTCGCATGCTACTTCCTCAGCATCAAAATACTGTATAGTGTGTACTATGATTGAAAGAAACTTCCGAGTTCATATTTATTGACCAATATTCAGACTATATATATCACAAGTTAATAAAAGTTACATGAATTGATTCACATCACATGTATCTTCTGTTAGGAATTAATTTTGTAGCAAATTGAGGATACTTGCTCTGTTAGTCTAAAATCCCATGAGGCATAAATTGATTAAAAAAAGTGGAAAAGTCATATATACCCCTACTATTGGCATGCTTGTGGGGACATACAAGAACTGTAGATTAGTACTCAATCCTCAGTATAAGGCATCCTAGAAATTCTAGAATAAATTATGCCTCCGTTCTTAAATAAATGACAACGTTGACTTTTAAAAAAACTTTGAACGCTCGTTCTATTTAAAAAATCATGAATTATAATTTATTTTGTTATGATTTGTTTTATCACTTAAGATTGTTTGAACATGACTTGAAATTTTACATTTTCGAATAAATATTTTAAATAAGATGAATGGTCAAAGTTTTTTTAAAAAAAGTGAACAGCGTCATATATTCAAGAACGCAGGGAGTAGTAAACTAAATGACATCCGCTCGTTTTAATCTCAATCCATATATATTGTAGGGGATTAAGTAAGTTTAAATCCCTAGCGAATTAAAATCTCTTCTGATTCCTTCCAATCGCTTCTAGCATCTATGTAATGAGAATAACCAAACAAGACCAAACAAGACATAACCACATAAATGTTTTAACAATTTTGAGCTCCTTTTGTATTAGGCATGTACAACTCAGAGATCGTGGATCGGTTTTCAAAGTATAGGAAATGACTAAAAACAACATGATACAACTTTGAGCCTTTGGATCATAAATATGGTTAAAAGACAATATATGTGAAGAGTCGTATAAAGACAAACTCTTCAAAAAAAGCTCATTTCTTATATTTTTTCAATTAACCACTAGAGACGCCTCAAAAGACCTTATATTTAATGAAATAAGGTTATACATGCCCTTATTACACCACCAAAGGTAAGAATAGACACGGGATGTATTGTATATTGTTGATTCTAAAGGGAGAGCTCCTGACAAATATTCTTGGAGCAATTCTCTATATGCCACTCAGGATGCAATTTCTTATCCTTCTATACTATCGCTGGTGATATAGAAGGGATTAGTATTTAATACGGTTGTACATGGGCTTATCACACTAAAGGTAAGACTAGATACGGGATGTATTGTATTATTGTTGATTCTAAAGGGAGAGCTCTGGACAAATATTTTTGGAGCAATTTCTTATATGCCACTCGGGATGCAATTTCTTATCCTTCCATACTATCGCTGGTGTTTTTTTTTTGTCAACGATTAAGAAAGTCTCCAAAGAAAAACATCGTAATCTTCATCCCATAAAATTGAGCGTTCCAATGTTCGAGTTATATTATTATATATATTATAGTTAGGATTCTCTTATTGAAACATCTGATGTTGATTCTATAAAATTTGAAGCCATGGTCCACTCTGTAGAGTTAGGTTCGATTTAACCGATACGTTTGCCCATGTTCAATCTTTGACTTGGTTAGCCGCAAAGTAGTAATATATTCGACTTCGGTTGATGCACCGTGACTTTAGAAACATGAAACAAATTTGTTTTTTCTCAAACATTTTTAAAGACCATAGTTTCCTGTTTTTTTAGGCAACCAAGCCGCCTGCTAAAATATAAAATAAATTAAAATCAGGTGCCTATGGTCTACGGACCACAGGACTAAAAAGCAACTTAAACCAAACTAGTCACGTATCGATACGGTTTCTATATATCACGTGGATAGACTTTGTTTAATAAAACAAAAAAATAGGCGTTCTGTTGATGAGGCTGGGTATAAATATGGAGCCAGACAGCCCCACTTCACACAACTTTATCATATTTTTTTGCATAAATCGAGAAAGGGAACAAGTACACGACCGTGAAAACTAATATTTTATATAATAACCAGTGTTACTAAAACCACGTTTAAACGTCAAAACGTTAATTAGAAGTTGAAATCATGTTTTGGTGTTCTAAACTGTAAAACCATTAGCTACTTTTGAACCCAGTCTGTTAGTTACTTTTAGGTCCAATCTGAATCACTTTCCACACGCTTGCCCTACTCCCCTACTCTAAAACCCAATGGCTAGTAGCACACCGCTCTGATCTTTATCGTCACTGCCGCCTGAATGTGTTGTTGCTGTCGTTTCTTGCACCTTGTGTCCCCTCTCCCTTCATACCGAGTGTGCCCTCCTTACATGGAGTGTGTAGCTGCTTATCCACGCTGTGAGCCGTATACCCCGCTCCTCTCTCTTTGTGATGCCCTCTCCCTTCGTGCTGCCCTCTCTCTCCACGTCTTTGTTTGCTAGCAGCCGGTGGCTAGCACCAAGCAGTTCACTCCTCTCATGCTTTCTGCCTCTGTTTTAGTAAGCTACTAACTTCTTTGTTTTGGTATTTAACTTTATGTTATTATCTAAAATTATGATACATTGGTATTGATCTATATTGTTTAAAACTATATTTAAACTTTCTTTAAACGTTTTTAAAAGTCAAAACTTTACCCATGAAGAGTTTTAACGTTTTACTGTTTTAATATTGATCGTGCTAACGCTACCGTTGAGGGGGGCGAGGGACAGGACAGGCGGCAGGGTCATGTGGGAAGGCAGGATAACATTTAGCTAGTTCGAGTTGCTCGTGTTCGACTGCTATTCGACTGTTCGGCTGGATGTTTGCTAGCTGCAGCGCAACCGCTGCTCATTCAGCCGAACATGCTGAATTTAAGTGGGTAAAAAAAATGAGAGATCCAGCGATTTGAAGCGTTGATTTTAAAGATATGTTATATGTAGATGCAACTTGTTTGGTTAATTTAGGGGATTATGAGTGTAGGGTCATTTGATTGAGTAGGTTTTTTAAAGTTAAAATCGATGAGTTATACAGGGATATAGAACCACTCCTAAACAAATAAATCCTACAAGTAAATAAATTATTAATTGCACATCCCATGCATCAAAGAGAAACTCGACCATGGGAACGACCGGAAGCCATGGCGAGCTAACTCACCTTGGAGCTGGACATTGGCGCCTAACCTCCGGAGCCCTTCCGGGACGGGACCGGAGAAGTTGTTGTTGGCGAGGTTGACGGACAGCAGCCTGGCGGATGATGCGATGGAGCTCGGTATCGGGCCGGAGAACTCGTTCCTGGAGAGGTCGACCCTCTGGAGCCCCCTGAGGGCCGCGAACGCGCCGTCGGGGATCTCCCCGGCGAGCCTGTTCTGCCAGAGGAAGAGGAACTTGAGCGCGGGGAGCGGCGACACGTCCGGGAACGCGCCCGCGAGGCTGTTGTTGCTCAGGCTGAGCGAGCGCAGGCTCCGAAGCGGCGCGAGCAGGGCCAGGTTCGGCGCGGCGCCCTGCAGCCGGAGGCCCTCCAGCTGGAGGACCACCACTCGGCCATCGACGCACTTCCTCACTCCAGGCCAGCTGGTCCCGCTGCCGTTGCAGGGCGCGCCCCCCGTCGTCCACTGGTTCAGCTCCGCCGGCGGGCCGCCGTCCGGGTCCGGCCCCCGCAGCGTCGCCCGGAACTCGCTCAGGACATCGGCCTCCGACTTGGCCTGAGCCGCCGCCAGGGGGACGCCGCTGGACGCCGCCGCGAGGACGAGCGCCGCCGCGGCTAGGAGCAGCCGCCCGGGCGCCGTGGCGGCGGCCATGGACACGTACGGGAGGCGGAGACGGATGCGTGTGGCGGCGGCGACGTGCGTGCGTGCTCAAGGGGTGGAGCGCGTGCGCGTGCGCATGGGCATGGCGCGGGGAGGATGGCGCGCGGGCGGACACGGACACGGGCACGGCTCCCGCGCAGGCCTCGTGGCGGGCTAAAGAATAGGGACGGGGGCTGTGTTACCGAGGCCGGCGCGTTTGGGAGTCGCCGCTGCCACCGCGACGTCTTTCTTGTTGCCATCGGTAAGGTAACAAACGGAGGTTCTGCTTTCATCAGCTGGTTGGCGACGCAAGGCCTGGCGTGCCAGCAGCGGGCGAACTTGAAACCCTGCTCCACCTTTTCTTCTCAGTTTTCTACTGGACACTGAACTTTCATTCCCATTTACACCGAGGGAATGGGGTACATTTTTTTTTACAAGTGGTTTGTTGGAACCAGCACACCCAATGAAATTGGCAAATTGCCACACGAGCTTCTGTGCGACACGTTCAGTCGGTCCTCGCAGAGCTATAAAGAGTGGTCTGATGACCTGTGGAGACGTTGTTCCACTTCCACTTGGTGTCCGTGCATTCGCACTCGTTTTTTCAACCCATGCCAGACTCACCGTGTACCTACCAAACAAGTATCCATAGATATTTTCTACTGCCATGGATGGAACAAGCGAGACGCACGACGGGTCGGTGGCCTCACGTTTCAGGCTATCAGATCAAGCCAGGCTTCGAGCGTCGTGCGGCCGAGTCGCGGCCACGATTTTGGGCGACGTGAGCGAGCATGCCATCCGCCGAGTCGTGATCTGCAATTCTGCAAAAGCGTTAACAAAAATGCACGATGAGAACGAGGGGGTGTGTCCTTATGTTATGCGACAAATGGGAGCCGAAGCAGATGTTTTTGCCGGGATATGCCGCGATTCAAGTGCTTTGTTCCCTCGCTACTATCACGGCTAGCTATGTGCGCCTTCCGCGACATATTCATTCTACATGCCTATATATACCTTGGTTCCTGTAATAATATTGGTAGCACATTGGTACCGGTAAGATGTGTCTTCTTTTTTCAAAGCCTATATCGAAAAGGCCTATATGCTAAATGTGCTTGATTCAAATAAATTTTGGTATCAATGACCTATCGAAAAGTTTTCATAAGTACGCACGAATGAGAACGCTGGAGGGCTACTAGAAATAACTACCACTAAAGAGTTGATTGTGACCTTAAATACTGGTACCAACAAGATATAGTTTCTTTTTCCGAATACTAGAGGGCTACCACGAGTAACTATCGGAGTGTTATAGAGGGTGGATTGTGGCATAGAATATTCATACCAACAAGGTATACCTATTTCAAAATCCTATCTCAAAACAACCTCTGGCTTAAGCATGTTTCCATGATGTTAAGGGGGTAGATTGCGACATCCAATAATACAAGAGAACTCCAGGAGCAACTTGCCACACCTGGGTTTTTGGGGACACCAAGACCCGAACGCAAGACATATAATCACCAAGTGTGCTGGGATCAAGTCTCACACATATGATGATCCATGGTATAGAAACAAATATCACATCTTTACTATATAATAGGAGTTCTGTACAAAAATAAATAAATTATTACATCATATGAAGACAACGATCCAGCAACCCAAAGTTGACTGGGAGACGACGGCCTAGACGTCTCACGAACTCATCACAGCATCTTCCATGCACCTCATCCTGCGGTACCTGTTCTTGACCTATGAGGGTGTGAGACAGCAAGGGTGAGCTCACATACGTTCATCGCTGTCACACCCGGGTTTTAGGGGTCCAAAGCCCGGGCGCGAACATAATCACCAGGTGTGCTGGAACCAAGTCTCACACATATGATGAATCATCGCACAGGATCGAATGTCACATCTTTACTATATAATATGAATTCTATACAAAATAAATAATTACATTATAAGGAGACAACGGTCCAGCAACCCAAAGTTGACTGGGAGACGACGGCCTAGATCTCTCACGAACACATCGCAGCATCCTCCATGCGCCTCATCCTATGGTACCTGATCTTGACCTGTGGGGTGGTGTGAGACAGCAAGAGTGAGCTCACATACGTTCATCGCTCAACAAGTTGTGGGGAATAATGTGTATGAACTCGCCAAAGGTGGGAGCTCATGTGAAGTGTAAGGCTTACCAAAGAGGATGGTTAGAGCTGAGCATTGCTTTTAAAGTTGGTCAAAATTTTGTTAGCAATTACTAAGTATAAGTAAATACCAAACCCAATTAAGTAGTAGAACAAGAATAACAACATCACCTGCGATGCAATGCATATGACAAATTGAATTTAGTTCCATAGATTAATCATGTGAGTGTCCGAGCTGCTCATGACCGTGAGCACGGCTAGTATACCAGTTTTACACTCTGCAGAGGTTGCGCATCTTTACCCACAAGTCATGTTACCCATCTGCCAAGGGATCGCGACTTCCCATACACCTCTACCGAGGAGGCGAGGCAGGGTAACACTACGAGGCCTTTACAAAGTTCCACTAGCTTCAGAAAACCCGCTACAGTTTATAGGAAGCTCCAATGCAGGAATCCCTTGCAGGACTGCCATCGCAGCAAAATCCTCCCGAGGGCCTCCCTACACTGACCACTCCCCTACTGCCCTTGCCCCTTTCGGGTAAGGTAGTCTTCCACTAGCTTTCCTAATTAATCAGCCAAGGGGTCCCATTCCTCCCTTGTGGTAGCACTGTTTTCCCGGGTGGTTCTCCATGTTCCAATTAACATAATGATCTTATCATGAACAGTAAATAGCAACTGATAACAAAAGTATGAATAATATGTATCTCAATGCCCAAATCCACATATAGCACTAGCAAGTACTACCCAGAAAGTTTAGTGGTAAACAAGGCATAAAGATAGACAAACTAGGGTAACCTATTAGGTCCCATCAAATTAACCTATGCAGATCATTATGATTAATTAGAACATGAGTGGGTAAAAGAAGTGATCAAGGGCACAACTTGCCTGGCACTTGAGATTCCAGGTAACAGGATGATCTTCAGGTGACACGTGTCCTCACTGCTAAACGTAGCAATACGAACAAACATAGTATAGGCAAAATTAACATCACACCAAACATAAGAATAAACTATGTGATAATAATCTACGCGCCATAACGAGATCGTAGAAACAAGAACCACTAAATTCGGAGCTACGGTTATTAAGTTATGAATTTTCGAAATTATTTAGCACCTAGAATAGATTAATTCAATTGAGCAAATTTTAATTCAAGTTTCATGGTTAAACAAAGGTACGAGGTGATAAACAACATTAATATAAAATTATTGCAACTAAAATGACTCAATTTGGAGTTAAAATGAATTAACTATGAATTATGCAAGTTTATGGAATTATTTTCATACTAAAAACCTATTTCTTTATTAATTCCTAAATATCCTAAGTGTTCTGGACTGGGCACCAAATAATACAAAACTCAGGGTCCAATCTGTAACAATTCCCCAGACTCAATGATCATCTCCCACGGACGGCGGGTTGATTTGTGAAAAGGACAGGGGCTCTTTTACAAAGACGCTGCGGCGAAAGGGTATGTCCAATTCTGGGCCGTCAGATCTGATTTTAGCGGTTCGGATTAAATCATGGCTCAAACGAAACGGTAAGCAGTGTTAGCCACACGATCCTGCGCGGATGGTTGAGATCGGATCCGCAACCTAGCGAACCGGTACGCACTCACGGCCCTACGATCTACCATCTACGGTCGAGGATAGCGCCTGACCGCAACCCATCTAAGCCGTCAGCTAATGATTCGATGGCCAGGAAGCTTCTTCCTTCCCTTCCCCGAGCTGGGCGACGGCGCCATGCCCCAGCCATAGCTGTGCAGATCCGAGGCACCCAAGCTCCAACCGCAGCGGCCAGCTCTAATCCTCCGTGCTTGGTTGCCGATCCACGGCCAACGCCCGACCTTCTTCTACCTTACGCCCTCCTCTCTCTTGTCGACCGCGAGCTGAAAGAGACACACATGCCGCAGCGGCGTTCCTGCCGGTGCGACGACCATCCACCTCCCCGTACCATCCCGAAGGGCACCCAGCGCAATGGAGTACAGAGGACACAATACATTGATCGGTGACTTCTTACCGGCGATTGTGAAGCCGACACAGTGGTCCGAATGGCGGCCTTCTCCCTGACTTCTCTCTCTTCCCAATCTCTCTCCCTTCCACCGAATTACCCAGCCTGGTGGAGGAGTAGACGCCAACGCAGGCTATGGCAAGATGGCCAAGGGTTGAGTCGTGATGGCTTCCTACTTATACCCTGAAGTCTGGTTTGTTCATAGGATCGCAGCGAACCCGATCTTGGTGGGATTGAGCAGTGTTCGGGGTTTGTTAGGCGATGAAGGAAGTCCGAGCAGGAGGAAGACCCTGGCGCGCAGGCCCCACATGTCATCGGGCAAGTCTGTTGTAGAGGGAAAGGGATGAAGCTGATCCATGGGCCCCACCGGCAGAGGCAGTAGTTCCGCGGCACAATGGCACACCGCGTGCGAGCGCGCCCGGGAGTGCGTGGGCTTGTGTGGGCCGGATGGGGGAGAATTGGCCCACACGTAAGTGACTCAGAGAAAAATATAAGGGCGCTGATGGGCCAGTGGGGTGCGATTTAGTCTTGGGCCAGGCAGGAAAATAGGGCCCAGATGCGGTTTTGGTCCCATTCCTGTTTTCTTTTCTTGTTTATGATTTCTATTTCAAATTCAACCATGATTCATCTTTGAATTTCAAGCAAAATTCTGATGTGGACAGAAATCATATCTTCATATTTATTCTTATTACTGTTACTATTATTATTTTTATTATTTATCTTCCTCCTCACCCTTTATTTCAAAAAGGAATAAAGGATTATCATAATTACCTTTCTCAAATTCTTTACTATATATATATATATATTTATGTGAATTGAGGTCAAATTAAGTCTTGATTCCTTTGTTCAAACAAAAATGCTCATCACAAAATCATTGGCATGAGATGCATATTTATAAACTCATTTATTTGTTATGTGACCAATATAATTCCATTATTTGAATATGCACAAATAGGAGTTCAAATGATCTCCAAGGTTCCATAAATTCTCAAACACTAAGAATAATTTTATTTATTTATTTATTTATTTTCCTGATACAAATTTTGGGCTTTACAAATCCTACCCCCCTTAAAAATAATCTCGTCCTCGAGATTTGCAAGGAAAGGGTGTATACTCATATTATCTCAACACATATACGCAAACAAAATCTCAGCATGATGCATACTTCATTAGCAAGCCATGGGGTCGACTAGACCTTATTATTCCTTCTAAAATAATATCATATCATCTACTAACTAAAGTAACATCTAGATCTTACAAATAGTAGTAATTTATATATATGTTTATGTAGCTTGGTGGAGCTGGCGGTGGTGAAGGTTGTTGTTGTTGTTGTCTCTCCAATCGCGCTTGCCTTATTTCTTGGCGGACCTGACGTATTTCCTCGCATTCTTGTCTTATCTGATTTTGCATCTCGGTCACCAGGTCTGTTAATTGTTGTATTACCAGTCTTTGGGCAGCAACCACTTGGTCGATTTCAACAGGTGGAGGATTTGGAGGATTCATTTCTGTTTGCTGTTATGTGATAATCTTTCCTTTCCTAGTATTGACCATGAAAGTTAGAAGCATATGGTATTAGTTTTGCAAAGGAAATTATTCAATAAGCGGAATGAATAAGCTAGTAGCTGGTTATAATCTGAAGATTCTTTAGTAGGGCTTAATCTTTGTTTTATGTCCAGATTGGGGTAACCAGTCGTATAAGGTGAATATCCAAGGGTAAGATAGAATCTGTCAAAATGAGAGATATATATATATATATATATATGGGTGAGATAGACTACAAGATGTAGGTTAAAAGTTTGTTTGTTGTTAGGTGGGAATAAAGGTTATACCATTCATCATGGCTCTATGGGTTGGGTTAGCTCATGGTTGAGTTGATCCAATGTGCTAAGTTAAGTTAATACATGGCTAGTGGGGTCTAATCTCTTCTACTAGTGTCATTAATCTGTTTAAGTGGACCACATTAAGTTAGATAACATTAGACCACACTAGATCAGGTCACATTGGGTAAGATAAGATCTAGATTAGATTGGATATGACTAGATTAGACTAGTTTAGGTTAGATAGGTCCAACAGGGTAGAATATGTATTATTAAGATATGTTAGAATCTTTTGAGATTAGTTAGATATGTTATGATAAGATAGAATCTCTTCAAGATAAGATGAATTTATTAAGGTAAGAAGAACCTTTTAAGATGAGGTGGATCTAGTAAGATATGAGGGAATCTTATAAGATACGATGAATCTATTAAGATATGGGAGAGTCTTTTAAGATTAGAGGGATCTCTATGAG
Source organism: Zea luxurians (assembly GCA_029449295.1). Lineage (NCBI taxonomy): Eukaryota > Viridiplantae > Streptophyta > Magnoliopsida > Poales > Poaceae > Zea > Zea luxurians. The sequence goes on along the minus strand of JAOPSE010000008.1, from coordinate 84,965,323 downwards.
ATAGATACATTTTAATGGAGGATAATCTAAGTTGCTTAGTTTTCTTATGAATCTATTTAAGCCTATACGTATATGCAGATGTAATTGTGGACATTACTCCACAACTCATCACACTCAATCAAAAATCCAAATCAAACATGTATCATAAGAACAAGCATTCAAACACATAGATACCTATAAAAATAGTTTTGTTTTTGTTCCTAAGATTAGGTCTCCTAGTCCTAAGAGTCACTTTAGGTACGGAATTTCAAAGTGTGAAATCCACATTTGTCTTTTAGAAAGAAAAGGTAAGAATAATCAGAGTGAAGCGGAAATAGATGAGAAAATATTAAGAAAAGTTTAGAAAAGAATCAGAGTAGCAAAGGTAAGTAGGTAAGGGTTGTCCAGTTCTATCTAGGTTTCGTCCTACAGTCAACATTCCTCTGATACCACTTCTGTCACACCCGGGTTTTAGGGGTCCAAAGCCCGGGCGCGAACATAATCACCAGGTATGCTGGGACCAAGTCTCACACATATGATGAATCATGGCACATGATCGAATGTCACATCTTTACTATATAATATGAATTCTATACAAAATAAATAATTACATTATAAGGAGACAACGGTCCAGCAACCCAAAGTTGACTGGGAGACGACGGCCTAGATCTCTCACGAACACATCGCAGCATCCTCCATGCGCCTCATCCTATGGTACCTGATCTTGACCTGTGGGGTGGTGTGAGACAGCAAGAGTGAGCTCACATACGTTCATCGCTCAACAAGTTGTGGGGAATAATGTGTATGAACTCGCCAAAGGTGGGAGCTCATGTGAAGTGTAAGGCTTACCAAAGAGGATGGTTAGAGCTGAGCATTGCTTTTAAAGTTGGTCAAAATTTTATTAGCAATTACTAAGTATAAGTAAATACCAAACCCAATTAAGTAGTAGAACAAGAATAACAACATCACCTGCGATGCAATGCATATGACAAATTGAATTTAGTTCCATAGATTAATCATGTGAGTGTCCGAGCTGCTCATGACCGTGAGCACGGCTAGTATACCAGTTTTACACTCTACAGAGGTTGCGCATCTTTACCCACAAGTCATGTTACCCATCTGCCAAGGGATCGCGACTTCCCATACACCTCTACCGAGGAGGCGAGGCAGGGTAACACTACGAGGCCTTTACAAAGTTCCACTAGCTTCAGAAAACCCGCTACAGTTTTGTCGGCGTTCCGAGACCGGGGGGTCCCCGAGCCGACGAGTGAGAGTGCCGCGTGCCCCAGCCCAGATGGGTCGAGCACGTGGAGCGAGCGCGAAGGGGGGAACAGAGAGAGAGAGAGAGTCGGTGGCCGGAGCCGGGTCGTGAGGGAGTCGGAGAAATTCCCGCGGCCTTCGTGTTCGTCCCGCGCCCAGGTCGGGTGCGCTTGCAGTAGGGGGTTACAAGCGTCCGCACGAGGTGAAGGGAGAGAGCGGCCCCGAGAGAGCGCCTGCCTCTGCCTTTCGTCCCCGTGAGGCCAACCTTCTCTAAGAAGGCCCTGGCCCTTCCTTTTATAGTCGTAAGGAGAGGGTCCAGGTGTACAAGACGGGGGTGTAGCAAGGTGCTACGTGTCTAGCGAGGGAGAGCTAGCGCCCTATGTACATGCCCAGGTGGCAGCCGGAGAGATCGTGGCACCCTGTTGGTGTGGCGTCGTGGCTGTTGGAGGAGTAACGGAGCCGGACGGGGGGACAGCTGTCGAGGTGGCTGGGTCCTTGCTGACGTTCTCCTGCTTTCGTAAGGGAGCTGGGAGCCGCCGTCGTCATGATCTAGCGGGGTGCTATCATGGCCTATCTGGCATAGCTGGCCAGATGGGACGCCGGTCTTGTTCTCTGCGACCCAAGTCGGCTCAGGGCAGGGTGATGATGACGCTTTCTGTTGACGTGGCGGTCTCGTGTCCTAGGTCGGGCGTCGTGGAGGCTCCTCCGAGGCTGAGGCCGAGTCCGTCCTGCAAGACAGAGACAGAGTCCGAGCCCTGGGTCGGGCGAGGCGGAGGTTATTCGGCAAAGGCCGAGGCGGAGTCCGAGCCCTGGGTCGGGCGGAGCGGAGTTCGCCGTCTTCCGAGGCCTTAGCCTGAGTCCGAGCCCTGGGTCGGGCGGAGCGGAGTTCGCCGTCTTCCGGGGCCTTGGCCCGAGTCCGAGCCCTGGGTCGGGCGGAGCGGAGTTCGCCGTCTTCCGGGGCCTTAGCCCGAGTCCGAGCCCTGGGTCGGGCGGAGTCTCCTATGGCACCACTGGCGGAGTCTGGTCGCCCGTCGGTCTTACCTTTTGCGTTAAACGCCCCGGTGACTCGGTCGGTTGGTGCGGTGATTTAGTCAGGGTTTCTCCTTATCGGAGGCGTGGCCTAGGGCGAGCCGGAGATGCGTCTGCCGTGAAAGAGGAGACCTCAGGCGAGACGGAGTCATCTTAGGGTCGGCTGCCCTCGCCCGAGGCTAGGCTCGGGCGTGGCGTGGTCAAGTCACTCGTATGGACTGATCCCTGACTTAATCAAACCCATCAGGCCTTTGCAGCTTTATGCTGATGGGGGTTACCAGCTGAGAATTAGGCGTCTTGAGGGTACCCCTAATTATGGTCCCCGACAGTAGCCCCCGAGCCTCGAAGAGAGTGTTAACACTCGCTTGGAGGCTTGCATCGCACTTTTTTGCAAGGGGACCAGCCTTTCTCGGAGGTACTTTGTTCCGGTGGGTGCGCGCGAGCGCACCCGCCGGGTGTAGCCCCCGAGGCCTCGGAGGAGTGGTTTCACTCCTTCGAGGTCTTAATGCCTCGCGCAATGCCTCGGCTGGTCTGGCGGTTCCCTCATGCGAGCAGGGCGTAACCCAGGTGCACTGTCAGGGCCCAAGTTCTCGGGCTGGTATGTTGACGCTGTCAACGGTTCGGCCGGAGCCGGGTTTGCGAGAGCAGCCCCCGAGCCCTCGCACGGAGCGAGAGGACGATCAGGGACAGACTCGACTTTTTATATACGCCCCTACGTCGCCTTTCCGCAAGGAGGAGGGGGGGAGTGCGCCATGTTACCCTCGATGGGCACCGAACATGGTGTCTCCGGTGAGCTGCGATCGGGTAATCCGAGTGGACGTCCGTGCCCCGTTCGTTAGGGGTCGGCTAGGGGCCCGGAGGCACGCCCAAAAGTACCTGTGGGTGATCTGCCGGACCCGGTCCCCTAGCGACGGGGTCCGAGGGCTCGTTGCCTCCCTCCGATGGGATTCCGTTACAGAGTCGTTCCCGCTGGTCTCGGAAATGTCCTAGGGTACCTCGGGAGCGCAGCCCGAGCCTTGGTTATGTATCGAACGTACCCCTGGTCATCCCTCGCTCGGCGTCTGAGGCGACTGTGAACCCTTCGACGGGCCAGCCTTCGAACCCCTGATCAGTAGGGGGCACGGAGCCCGAGTAGCCTGAGGCGGTCGTGGAACCTTTCGGGGGCCGACCTTCGAACCCCTGACCAGTAGTGGGTGTCGGGCCCACGCGATCTGAGGCGGCTGTTGAACCCTTCGGGGGGCCAGCCTTCGAACCCCTGATTAGTAGGGAGGCTCGGAGCCTAGTTCCTTCACGGGGAAGGATCCCTTTGGGGTTATCCCCCTTCTCGTTCCCTGTTGCAAGAGATAGAGAAAGAAGGAAAAGGGAAAAAGGATTCGAAATTGAACTTCGTGGCGTACCTTTTTCGGCGTGGCCGTTTTGGCGGAGGCGAAGCGTCGCCAGCTGCCCCTGCCAGAAACGTCACCTATTTCGCCGCGGAGTTAATGCGCCGGGGTAAGCGGTCGGCGAGGCTGCCGTTGCGTGCGCGAGCCGTTCGAGGTACGGGTCACGGGCGCGTCGTCTTCACGCCGTAAGAAGGGGTTCTCTTGCTGCCTCCGGATGGGACGTGAGCCTGGCCGATGGCGTGACTGCTGCCCTCGCGCGCCTGCCACCTTCATTACTGCCGGCCCATTTTTGACCGTGTTTGACCGCTGCGCCAGGCTGGCGCCGCTGGATCGCAGGCTGGGCGGCCTCGAGTCGCGGTATCGGTTCCACAATCGAGGAGGTGCGGTGGTGGAGCGAGAGGCGCAGCGGTTCGCATGCAGCGCCCGGCGCGCCAGTTGAACGACGCGTGGTCTTGAGCCGTCGCGCTGGCCTGTCAGGAGTCGGAGAGGCGCGTCCACTTGGCGCGGTTGCATGCCGCCTGCATGGCCGCTCGCCCCTTTTGCCTGTTGGTCTGGGCAAAAGTGGAGGGTTACTTGTAACCGCTGGGCGGTTGCGTGCGTCGTGCGCGGCGGTTCGGCTTTCTCTGCTTGGAGCCGGTCTGCATGACAGGCGGGCCCCAGCCCCCGTGTCGCGGGGGAGGACTTTGGAGGCGTGTTGGAGAAGACTCCGCCCGTGACGGTTGAGGGCGCAAGCAGGGGGAGTTGCCTTTAAAAGGAGGGCGACCCTCTTCGTGAGGTGACCATGTCCCCCACCTCCCTTATGCATTGTGTCTTTCCATCTTCCGAGCCCCCGGATGGGGGAAACCGCCGTCTTTTCGCTCCATCGCCGGAGGGACGCAACTCTGTGGGAGTTGGTACCTTTCAGCCATCGCTCGGCTTCAAGGATTTTCATCATGCAGCCCGGCTGCACCCCTCCACCGGCGATCGCCCAAGAGGGCGACCTCCGGCTTGATGGTGGGGGAAAGCGAGCCGGGCTGCGGTATCTGCCCCTCCCTCGGCCTCAAGGATTTTCATCACCAGGCCAAGAGGGAGGACGAGGCGAGCCAGGGAGCTGTCTCCGTGTGGGTCGGTTGCCCTCTTCTTCCCCGTGTTCCTGGGGTGAGAACGGCATCCTCCAGCATCACGGAGACTTCCTCTAGCCATGCCGGAAGTGGGGGGTCCCGAGGCGTCGGCGGACGGAGCTGGCTTCTCTACTGATGAGATTGCCAACTCCGTCAGTAGCCCTGGGTCTCCGTCTCCCGGCCTGAATGGCTGGCTCTCGTCCTCGGGGGGTGAGAGTCTTTCCGCTGCCCCGCAGGCCCGCCCCTATCGAGTGGGGTTGTTCGTACCTGCGGGGGGGGGGGGGGGGGGGGGGGAACCGGAGTTCCATTTGTAATGGCACTTCGAGTGCCGGGTTTTTTGTTCATTTTCGGCTTTCGGGGCCTGAACATGTATGTAACTCCGGCACAGAGCCGTGTTTTTTCCTCATTTCTGAGCAATAAGACTTGCCTGTCGATTGTCTGAATCGCTTCACCAAGCATGAGTCGCCCCGTGTCCAGGTGACGAGTGAGGTATCCGTATCCCGGAGGCGTAGGAATCCCTCGGCTCGGTCGGACCTGTTGTCCGAGGCTCCTCTAGCTTAGTTAAAGAGACCCCTCGGCCGCTCTTCGACGAGCCGAGGCCAGGGGTAGCGATATCAGCACAAGCAGAGGCGTTGTTGGCTCGGAAATGGAACCTGGTCGGCCGGAGCCTAGCCGAGTTGTCTGTCGGCAGGATCGACGTCGAAGCTGATTAGCCGAGGCCTCGGACCGAGCTGGCGCCCTCGGAAGGTGGTCGGCCGAGGCCCCGGAGGTGGCCGGCCGAGCCGTCTGCTCGGGCCGGGTTCTCGGGGAAGTCTCTGGCAGAGAATGCTCGAGCGCGGTGACGACATCGTCCTTCGGAGCGGAGGCCCTCGGGCTGCGTCGCCGCCCGAGGCTAGGTCGGGCCTTGCCGAAGGTGCTGCTGATGCCTAGGGTGTCGTCGCCCTCTTCCAGTGTCAAGATCCGCGCCTGCAGGGTCAGATCGTCTTGTAGCGTGGGCCTTGTGCGGCCGTTGAGGCCAGAACACACACCCTTGTCGCGTTATAAAGCTGTGTCTCTTTTCCTCTTGTTTCGAGTATCTGGACTTTTTGTCGGTAGCAGGGATGTTAGTGCGAGCAAGAGTTGCTTCTCGCGGGAGGTGATGAGTGAGGTATCCGTATCCCGGAGGCGTGGGAGTCCCTCGGCTCGGTCGGCCTCGCCGCTTACGCGTACTTTTACCCATCCATGAGGCCCTGTCACCGACTCGGTCGAGAAGGCTCGAAGAACCTGCTTCAACAGAAGAGCTTCCGTACGTAAAGACTCATTCGATCCGCGGAGTCACTTTATCCGAGCGCGAGTTACTTATCGCAGAAGGTGATGAGTGAGGTATCCGTATCCCGGAGGCGTAGGAGTCCCTCGGCTCGGTCAGCCTTGACTGCTTACGTGTACCCCGTCGTTTCCAGGACCCACTTTCCGAAGTAGTCAAAAAGCACGAAAGATGTTCTGGTGAAAGAGGTTTTTTGTTCGAGGAAAATTTTGACGCAGAGGGGGTTAACCCCCTTTTAGCCCCCGAGGGAGGGTCGGGCTCTGCCGAGGCGAGGCCGACCCTTCCTTGTTGACTAAACTTTGCGCGGGTACGGGGTATATGAACAACTTGGAAACATCTTAAGGATAGAAGCGACGTAGCTGTTGGATGTTCCAAGCGTTGCCGTAGACCTCGCCTTGACTGTTGGCCAGCTTGTACGTTCCGGGCTTCAGAACTTTGGCGATGATGAACGGCCCCTCCCAGGGGGGCGTTAGCTTATGCCTCCCTCGGGCGTCTTGCCGCAGCCGAAGCACCAGATCGCCCACCTGGAGATCTCGGGGTCGGACCCCTCGGGCGTGGTAGCGTCGCAGGGACTGCTGATACCGTGCCGAGTGTAGTAAGGCCCTGTCCCGAGCCTCGTCCAGCTGGTCCAGCGAGTCTTCTCGGCTGGCTTGGTTGCTTTCTTCGTTGTAAGCCCTCGTCCTCGGGGAACCGTATTCCAGGTCCGTGGGCAGGATTGCCTCGGCCCCGTAGACCAGGAAGAACGGCGTGAAACCCGTGGCTCGGCTTGGAGTCGTCCTCAGGCTCCAAACCACCGAGGGGAGTTCCCTCATCCATCGCTTGCCGAATTTGTTGAGGTCGTTGTAGATCCGAGGCTTGAGCCCTTGTAGAATCATGCCATTGGCACGTTCCACTTGCCCGTTCGACATGGGGTGAGCTACGGCGGCCCAGTCCACCCGGATGTTGTGATCCTCGCAAAAATCCAAGAATTTTTTGCCGGTGAACTGGGTGCCATTGTCGGTGATGATGGAGTTCGGGACCCCGAAGCGATGGATGATGTTGGTGAAGAACGCCACCGCCTGCTCGGACCTGACGCTGTTTAGGGGTCGGACCTCGATCCACTTGGAGAATTTGTCGATGGCGACCAGCAGGTGCGTGTAGCCCCCGGGCGCCTTCTGCAGTGGGCTGACGAGGTCCAGACCCCACACAGCGAAGGGCCAGGTGATGGGTATCGTCTACAGAGCCTGAGCGGGCAGGTGGGTCTGCTTTGCATAGAATTGGCACCCTTCGCAGGCGCGGACAATTCTAGTGGCGTCAGCCACCGCCGTTGGCCAGTAGAAGCCTTGGCGGAAAGCATTCCCAACGAGGGTTCGAGGTGCTGCATGATGACCGCAAGCCCCCGAGTGTATTTCCTGCAGGAGGTCCTGACCCTCGGCGATGGTGATGCATCGCTGGAGGATGCCCGAGGGGCTGCGGTGGTAGAGCTCCTTCTCATCGCCTAGCAGGACGAACGATTTTGCTCGTCGCGCTACCCGCCGAGCCTCGGCTCGGTCGAGGGGCAGTTCTCCTCGGCGGAGATATTGCAGGTACGGGGTCTTCCAATCTTGATCTGGCACGACCCCGTTCTGCTCCTCCTCGACGTGCAGCGCTTCGCCCTCGGGCTCCGAAGGTTCCTCGGATTGAGCCGAGGACGGCTCGGGCTGGGCCGAGGTTACCTCGGACGAGGCCGAGGGTGCCTCGGGCTCGGGCGCGTCGCCTATCTTGACGGAGGGTTGGTGCAGATCCCGGGCGAAGACGTCCGGGGGAACCGTTGTCCGCCCCGAGGCTATCTTCGCCAGCTCGTCCGCAGTCTCGTTGTAGCGCCGGGCGATGTGGTTAAGTTCGAGCCCGTAGAACTTGTCCTCCAGGCGTCGAACCTCTTCACAGTAGGCCTCCATCTTCGGGTCGCGGCAGTGGGAGTTCTTCATGACTTGGTCGATGACGAGCTGCGAGTCGCCGCGCGCGTCGAGGCGTCGGACCCCTAGTTCGATGGCGATTCGCAACCCGTTGATCAGAGCCTCGTACTCAGCCACATTGTTGGACGCCGGGAAATGGAGGCGGAGCACATAGCGCAGGTGTTTTCCGAGGGGCGAGACGAAAAGCAGGCCCGCGCCAGCTCCCGTCTTCATCAGCGACCCGTCGAAAAACATGGTCCAGAGCTCTGGCTGGATCGGAGCCGTTGGCAACTGGGTATCGACCCATTCGGCTACGAAATCCGCCAGTACCTGGGACTTGATGGCCTTCCGAGGGGCGAACGAGATCGCCTCGCCCATGATTTCCACCGCCCACTTCGCGATCCGTCCCGAGGCTTCTCGGCACTGGATGATCTCCCCCAGGGGGAAGGATGACACCACAGTCACCGGATGGGACTCGAAGTAATGTCGCAGCTTTCGCCTCGTCAGGATCACAGCGTATAGCAGCTTCTGGACTTGTGGGTAGCGGATCTTGGTCTCGGACAGCACTTCGCTGACGAAGTAAACTGGCCTCTGAACGGGCAAAGCATGCCCCTCTTCCTGCCTTTCGACCACGATCGCGGCGCTGACCACCTGAGTGGTTGCGGCGACGTAGACCAGGAGGGTTTCTCCATCAGTTGGGGGTACCAAGATGGGCGCCTGTGTGAGGAGTGCCTTCAGGCTCCCGAGGGCTTCCTCGGCCTCGGGAGTCCAAGTGAAGCACTCGGCCTTCCTTAAGAGGCGGTACAGGGGCAGGCCTCTTTCGCCGAGGCGCGAGATGAAACGGCTCAAGGCCGCGAGGCATCCCATGACCCTCTGTACGCCTTTTAAGTCTTTGATGGGCCCCATGTTTGTGATCGCTGCGATCTTCTCCGGGTTGGCTTCGATGCCCCGCTCGGAGACGATGAATCCCAAGAGCATGCCTCGGGGCACCCCGAAGACGCACTTCTCGGGATTGAGCTTGACGCCCTTCGCCTTGAGACACCGGAATGTCAGTTCGAGGTCGGAGAGAAGGTCGGAGGCTTTCCTCGTCTTGACTACGATGTCATCGACGTAGGCCTCGACCGCGCGACCAATGTGTTCGCCGAACACATGGTTCATGCACCGCTGGTACGTTGCACCCGCGTTCCTCAAACCGAACGGCATTGTGATGTAACAATACATGCCGAAGGGCGTGATGAAAGAAGTCGCGAGCTGGTCGGACTCTTTCATCTTGATTTGATGATACCCTGAGTAAGCATCAAGGAAAGACAGGGTTTCGCACCCTGCAGTGGAGTCCACGATTTGATCGATGCGAGGTAGAGGGTAGGGGACCTTCGGACATGCTTTGTTGAGACCAGTGTAGTCTACACACATCCGCCACTTCCCCCCTTTTTTCCTCACAAGCACAGGGTTGGCAAGCCATTCGGGATGGAATACCTCTTTAATGAACCCTGCTGCCATCAGCTTGTGGACCTCCTCGCCTATCACTCTGCGCCTTTCCTCGTCGAATCGGCGCAGAGGTTGTCTGACCGGTCGGGCCCCGGCCCGAATATCCAGCGAGTGCTCGGCGACTTCCCTCGGTATGCCGGGCATGTCCGAGGGACTCCACGCGAAAACGTCGGCGTTTGCGCGGAGAAAGTCGACGAGCACTGCTTCCTATTTGGGGTCGAGCCCGGAACCGATCCGGATCTGCCTGGAGGCGTCGCCACTGGGGTCGAGAGGGACGGCCTTAACCGTCTCCGCTGGCTCGAAGTTGCCGGCATGCCGCTTCACGTCCGGCACCTCTCGGGAGAGGCTTTCCAGGTCGGCAATGAGGGCCTCGGACTCGGCGAGGGCCTCGGCGTACTCCACGCACTCCACATCGCATTCGAAGGCGTGTTTGTACGTGGGGCCGACAGTGATGACCCCGTTGGGGCCCGGCATCTTGAGCTTCAGGTAGGTGTAGTTGGGGATGGCCATGAACTTCGCGTAGCATGGCCTTCCCAACACTGCGTGGTAGGTTCCTCGGAACCCGACCACCTCGAACGTCAAAGTCTCCCTTCGGAAGTTGGAGGGTGTTCCGAAGCAGACAGGGAGGTCGAGCTGTCCGAGGGGCTGGACGCGCTTCCCGGGAATGATCCCGTGGAAGGGCGCAGCGCCTGCTCGGACAGACGACAGGTCGACGCGCAGGAGCCTGAGGGTCTCGGCGTAGATGATGTTGAGGCAGCTGCCTCCATCCATCAGGACCTTGGTGAGCCTGACGTCGCCGATGACAGGATCGACGACGAGCGGGTACTTCCCCGGGCTCGGCACGTGGTCGGGGTGGTCGTCTCGGTCGAAGGTGATGGGCTTGTCGGACCAGTCTAGATAGACTGGCGCCGCCACCTTCACCGAGCAGACCTCCCGACGCTCTTGCTTACGATGCCGAGCCGAGGCGTTTGCCGCATGCCCTCCGTAGATCATGAAGCAATCGCGGACCTCTGGGAACTCTCCTGCTTGGCGATCCTCCCTTTTGTCGTCGTCGTGAGCCTTGCCACCCTCTGCGGGTGGCCCGGCCCGATGGAAGTGACGCCGAAGCATGACGCACTCTTCGAGGGTGTGCTTGACGGGCCCCTGATGGTAGGGGCACGTCTCCTTGAGTGCCTTGTCGAAGAGGTTAGCACCTCCGGGGGGCTTCCGAGGGTTCTTGCGCTCGGCGGCGGCGACAAGGTCTGCATCGGGAACGTCGCGTTTCGCTTGCGACTTCCTCCTGCCTCTCTTCTTGGCGCCGTGCGGAGTAGACGCCTCGGGAGCATCTTCCGACGGGCGGCCCTGGGGCTGCTTGTCCTTTCGGAAGATGGCCTCCACCGCCTCCTGGCCGGAGGCGAACTTGGTGGCGATGTCCATCAGCTCGCTTGCCCTGGTGGGGGTCTTGCGACCCAGCTTGCTCACCAGGTCACGGCAGGTGGTGCCGGCGAGGAACGCGCCGATGACATCGGAGTCGGTGATGTTGGGCAGCTCGGTGCGCTGCTTCGAGAACCGCCGGATGTAGTCCCGAAGGGACTCTCCCGGCAGTTGCCGACAGCTTCGGAGGTCCCAGGAATTCCCGGGGCGCACGTACGTGCCCTGGAAGTTCCCGGCGAAAACCTGGACCAGATCCTCCCAGTTGGAAATCTGCCCTGGGGGCAGGTGCTCCAACCAGGCACGAGCGGTGTTGGAGAGAAACAGGGGGAGGTTTCGGATGATGAGGTTGTCATCGTCCGTCCCACCCAGCTGACAGGCCAGGCGGTAGTCCGCAAGCCACAATTCCGGTCTCGTTTCCCCCGAGTACTTCGTGATAGTAGTCGGGGGTCGGAATCGGGGCGGAAACGGCGCCCGCCGAATGGATCGGCTAAAGACCTGCGGACCGGGTGGTTTGGGCGAGGGACTTCGATCCTCCCCGCTGTCGTAACATCCCCCACGCCTGGGGTGGTAGCCTCGGCGCACCCTTTCGTCGAGGCGTGCCCGACGGTCGCGATGAGGGTGCTCGACGCCGAGGTGGCCCGGGGCCGCAGGCGCGGTGATGCGCGTGCGCCCGGTGAAGGCCGAGGCTTCCCGCGTGAGTCGGGAAGTCGCGGCACGAGGTTCCGAGGGGTATCCCTGCCTGCGGGAGGCAGAGCTCTCGGCCCGCCGGGCCGCAGCGCCTTCCAGGAGATGCTTGAGTTCTCCCTGGATTCGCCGACCCTCGGTGGTTGATGACTCCGGCATCGCGCGGAGGAGCATTGCTGCAGCGACCAGGTCCTGGCCAGTCCCGCCGGATGCGGGTGGCGGTTTGTCCCTGGCATCGTTGGCGATGCGGTGCTGGAGACCTTGGGGCAGGTGACGTATTCCTCCGACCGGGGGTTGGCTCGCCCATACCTGCCCGATGTTCTGGCGGATTGCCTCGAGCGCTCCTGCTCCTTCATCGAACCCGGCCTGCGCCCCGCGGACTTGCTCGAGCTGTGGGTCGTGACCCCCCGCCGGAACGGGGACCACAGCTAGCTCCCGCGGGATGTCGGCGCGAGGCGCTGGCCTAGGGGGATCACCATCCTCCGGCATGCCGAGACAGCCACCTCCGGAGGGATCCCCTAGCTCGATGTGGAAACATTCGCGACTCGGGCCGCAGTCCTTGTCGCCAAGGCTGCGGCTGCCGTCGGAACAGTCGGAGAGGCAGTAGTCACATGCGGTCATGAAGTCCCGCATGGCACTAGGGTTGCCAGATCCGGAGAAATCCCAGCAGATGCTGGGGTCGTCGTCTTCCTCGGACCCAGAGGGTCCGTAGGTCGAGACACCCGTCAATCGGTCCCAAGGCGACCGCACAGGAAACCCCAGAGAGGTTGCACTCGCCTCAATGTGAGCGCCCGCCAAAGCGAGGTCGCCAGGCGGGCTGAGGCCGAGTCGAAATAACGAAAGATGGGGAGCAGTCGGTACCTTTTTGTCGACGAGGAGCGATGAAGTCGTGTCGGGGGCTGACCGCGCCGTCGTCTTGGGTATGAGGGCGACGTCCTGCAGGCCCTCCGTGAGCGTGCTGGCGTCGTCCACTTGCTCGGGGTCGACGTGTTGCGGGGGGGTGGCGCTCGCGTTTGCCTCGAACGCGAGGGCGACGCTTGGCGTGTCCCCCGCTGGGGCGCCGGGGATGTCGATTTGCTCGACAGCCATCGGAGCGCGGCCTCCCGCTCGGCCCCGGTTGCCCCGCCTCCTCCTCCTCCGGTGGCGAGGGAGAGGATGGGGCGAGCTCGTACGTTGTCCTTCCCCATCGTGGGAAAGACGTCGTCGATTCCGCCGCCGGCGGGCGGACTGTCCGCCAGCGAGGTCGCCGTCACGCGGCGGTGGAAGGAGTATCATGTCGTAGTCGCCATCGAGGGACATGAACTCGAGGTTCCCGAAACGGAGCACCGTCCCGGGTTGAAGAGGTTGTTGGAGACTGCCCATCTGGAGCTTGACGGGAAATCGAACGTCAACACGCAGCGTGCCCCTACCTGGCGCGCCAACTGTCGGCGTTCCGAGACCGGGGGGTCCCCGAGCCGACGAGTGAGAGTGCCGCGTGCCCCAGCCCAGATGGGTCGAGCGCGTGGAGCGAGCGCGAAGGGGGGAACAGAGAGAGAGAGAGAGTCGGTGGCCGGAGCCGGGTCGTGAGGGAGTCGGAGAAATTCCCGCGGCCTTCGTGTTCGTCCCGCGCCCAGGTCGGGTGCGCTTGCAGTAGGGGGTTACAAGCGTCCGCACGAGGTGAAGGGAGAGAGCGGCCCCGAGAGAGCGCCTGCCTCTGCCTTTCGTCCCCGTGAGGCCAACCTTCTCTAAGAAGGCCCTGGCCCTTCCTTTTATAGTCGTAAGGAGAGGGTCCAGGTGTACAAGACGGGGGTGTAGCAAGGTGCTACGTGTCTAGCGAGGGAGAGCTAGCGCCCTATGTACATGCCCAGGTGGCAGCCGGAGAGATCGTGGCACCCTGTTGGTGTGGCGTCGTGGCTGTTGGAGGAGTAACGGAGCCGGACGGGGGGACAGCTGTCGAGGTGGCTGGGTCCTTGCTGACGTTCTCCTGCTTTCGTAAGGGAGCTGGGAGCCGCCGTCGTCATGATCTAGCGGGGCGCTATCATGGCCTATCTGGCATAGCTGGCCAGATGGGACGCCGGTCTTGTTCTCTGCGACCCAAGTCGGCTCAGGGCAGGGTGATGATGACGCTTTCTGTTGACGTGGCGGTCTCGTGTCCTAGGTCGGGCGTCGTGGAGGCTCCTCCGAGGCTGAGGCCGAGTCCGTCCTGCAAGACAGAGACAGAGTCCGAGCCCTGGGTCGGGCGAGGCGGAGGTTATTCGGCAAAGGCCGAGGCGGAGTCCGAGCCCTGGGTCGGGCGGAGCGGAGTTCGCCGTCTTCCGAGGCCTTAGCCTGAGTCCGAGCCCTGGGTCGGGCGGAGCGGAGTTCGCCGTCTTCCGGGGCCTTGGCCCGAGTCCGAGCCCTGGGTCGGGCGGAGCGGAGTTCGCCGTCTTCCGGGGCCTTAGCCCGAGTCCGAGCCCTGGGTCGGGCGGAGTCTCCTATGGCACCACTGGCGGAGTCTGGTCGCCCGTCGGTCTTACCTTTTGCGTTAAACGCCCCGGTGACTCGGTCGGTTGGTGCGGTGATTTAGTCAGGGTTTCTCCTTATCGGAGGCGTGGCCTAGGGCGAGCCGGAGATGCGTCTGCCATGAAAGAGGAGACCTCAGGCGAGACGGAGTCATCTTAGGGTCGGCTGCCCTCGCCCGAGGCTAGGCTCGGGCGTGGCGTGGTCAAGTCACTCGTATGGACTGATCCCTGACTTAATCAAACCCATCAGGCCTTTGCAGCTTTATGCTGATGGGGGTTACCAGCTGAGAATTAGGCGTCTTGAGGGTACCCCTAATTATGGTCCCCGACAAGTTTATAGGAAGTTCCAATGCAGGAATCCCTTGCAGGACTGCCATCGCAGCAAAATCCTCCCGAGGGCCTCCCTACACTGACCACTCCCCTACTGCCCTTGCCCCTTTCGGGTAAGGTAGTCTTCCACTAGCTTTCCTAATTAATCAGCCAAGGGGTCCCATTCCTCCCTTGTGGTAGCACTGTTTTCCCGGGTGGTTCTCCATGTTCCAATTAACATAATGATCTTATCATGAACAGTAAATAGCAACTGATAACAAAAGTATGAATAATATGTATCTCAATGCCCAAATCCACATATAGCACTAGCAAGTACTACCCAGAAAGTTTAGTGGTAAACAAGGCATAAAGATAGACAAACTAGGGTAACCTATTAGGTCCCATCAAATTAACCTATGCAGATCATTATGATTAATTAGAACATGAGTGGGTAAAAGAAGTGATCAAGGGCACAACTTGCCTGGCACTTGAGATTCCAGGTAACAGGATGATCTTCAGGTGACACGTGTCCTCACTGCTAAACGTAGCAATACGAACAAACATAGTATAGGCAAAATTAACATCACACCAAACATAAGAATAAACTATGTGATAATAATCTACGCGCCATAACGAGATCGTAGAAACAAGAACCACTAAATTCGGAGCTACGGTTATTAAGTTATGAATTTTCGAAATTATTTAGCACCTAGAATAGATTAATTCAATTGAGCAAATTTTAATTCAAGTTTCATGGTTAAACAAAGGTACGAGGTGATAAACAACATTAATATAAAATTATTGCAACTGAAATGACTCAATTTGGAGTTAAAATAAATTAACTATGAATTATGCAAGTTTATGGAATTATTTTCATACTAAAAACCTATTTCTTTATTAATTCCTAAATATCCTAAGTGTTCTGGACTGGGCACCAAATAATACAAAACTCAGGGTCCAATCTGTAACAATTCCCCAGACTCAATGATCATCTCCCACGGACGGCGGGTTGATTTGTGAAAAGGACAGGGGCTCTTTTACAAAGACGCTGCGGCGAAAGGGTATGTCCAATTCTGGGCCGTCAGATCTGATTTTAGCGGTTCGGATTAAATCATGGCTCAAACGAAACGGTAAGCAGTGTTAGCCACACGATCCTGCGCGGATGGTTGAGATCGGATCCGCAACCTAGCGAACCGGTACGCACTCACGGCCCTACGATCTACCATCTACGGTCGAGGATAGCGCCTGACCGCAACCCATCTAAGCCGTCAGCTAATGATTCGATGGCCAGGAAGCTTCTTCCTTCCCTTCCCCGAGCTGGGCGACGGCGCCATGCCCCAGCCATAGCTGTGCAGATCCGAGGCACCCAAGCTCCAACCGCAGCGGCCAGCTCTAATCCTCCGTGCTTGGTTGCCGATCCACGGCCAACGCCCGACCTTCTTCTACCTTACGCCCTCCTCTCTCTTGTCGACCGCGAGCTGAAAGAGACACACATGCCGCAGCGGCGTTCCTGCCGGTGCGACGACCATCCACCTCCCCGTACCATCCCGAAGGGCACCCAGCGCAATGGAGTACAGAGGACACAATACATTGATCGGTGACTTCTTACCGGCGATTGTGAAGCCGACACAGTGGTCCGAATGGCGGCCTTCTCCCTGACTTCTCTCTCTTCCCAATCTCTCTCCCTTCCACCGAATTACCCAGCCTGGTGGAGGAGTAGACGCCAACGCAGGCTATGGCAAGATGGCCAAGGGTTGAGTCGTGATGGCTTCCTACTTATACCCTGAAGTCTGGTTTGTTCATAGGATCGCAGCGAACCCGATCTTGGTGGGATTGAGCAGTGTTCGGGGTTTGTTAGGCGATGAAGGAAGTCCGAGCAGGAGGAAGACCCTGGCGCGCAGGCCCCACATGTCATCGGGCAAGTCTGTTGTAGAGGGAAAGGGATGAAGCTGATCCATGGGCCCCACCGGCAGAGGCAGTAGTTCCGCGGCACAATGGCACACCGCGTGCGAGCGCGCCCGGGAGTGCGTGGGCTTGTGTGGGCCGGATGGGGGAGAATTGGCCCACACGTAAGTGACTCAGAGAAAAATATAAGGGCGCTGATGGGCCAGTGGGGTGCGATTTAGTCTTGGGCCAGGCAGGAAAATAGGGCCCAGATGCGGTTTTGGTCCCATTCCTGTTTTCTTTTCTTGTTTATGATTTCTATTTCAAATTCAACCATGATTCATCTTTGAATTTCAAGCAAAATTCTGATGTGGACAGAAATCATATCTTCATATTTATTCTTATTACTGTTACTATTATTATTTTTATTATTTATCTTCCTCCTCACCCTTTATTTCAAAAAGGAATAAAGGATTATCATAATTACCTTTCTCAAATTCTTTACTATATATATATATATTTATGTGAATTGAGGTCAAATTAAGTCTTGATTCCTTTGTTCAAACAAAAATGCTCATCACAAAATCATTGGCATGAGATGCATATTTATAAACTCATTTATTTGTTATGTGACCAATATAATTCCATTATTTGAATATGCACAAATAGGAGTTCAAATGATCTCCAAGGTTCCATAAATTCTCAAACACTAAGAATAATTTTATTTATTTATTTATTTATTTTCCTGATACAAATTTTGGGCTTTACAATCGCTCAACAAGTTGTGGAGAATAATGTGTATGAACTCGCCAAAGGTGGGAGCTCATGTGAAGTGTAAGACTGACCGAAGAGGATGGTTAAAGCTGAGCATTGCTTTTAAAGTTGGTAAAAATTTTATTAGTTGTTACTAAGTATAAGTAGATACCAAACCATAGCAATAATAGATCAAAAATAATAATAAACCACAATGCGATGCAAATGACAAATTGAATTTAGTTCCATAAATTAATCATATAAGAGTCCTGAGCTACTCATAACCGCAAGCACGACTAGTACACCAGTTTTACACTCTGCAGAGGTGGTACCCTTTACCCACAAGTCATGTCACCCGGTTGCCAAGGGGTCTAGAAGTCACATTCATCTCTACCGAGGAGACGAGGCAGGGTAACACTACGAGGCCTTTGCAAAGTTCCACTAGCTTCAGAAAACCCGCTACAGTTTCTAGGAAGAGCAATGCAGGAATCCCCCGTCTAACCACCATCGTAGCAAAATCAACCTGGGAACCCCCTACACGCCTACTCCCCTACTGCCCTTGCCCCTTTCGGGTAAGGTAGTCCTCCACTAGCTTTCCTAATTAGTCAGCCAAGGGCGTCCCATTCGACCCTTGTGGTGGCACGTGTTTCTCAAGTTAAGCTCCATGTTCCAATTAACATAATGGTCTTATCATGAACAAAAATAGAACAATAATAATAAAAAAGTATCATGTGTAATAGTTATATCAACACCCAAAACCATACATAGCAATAGCAAAGACTAAGCAAAAGTTCAGGGGTAAACAAGGTGTAAAGATAACCAAACTAGGGTGACCTATTGGGTCCCATCAAAATTAAGCCTATGCATACCACAGTGATTAATAGATAATATTATTGGGTAAATAAAAGTGGTCAAGGGCACAACTTGCTTGGAACTCAAGATTCCAGATACTAGGATGATCTTCAAATTCTCATGACCACACTGCTATTCGTAGCAATACAAACAAATATGGTATAGGAAAAATTAACATCATATCAAACATACGCACAAACTGTATAATAATAATCTACGTGTCGTAACGAGGTCGTGGGTTTGAGAACGACTAAAATGGGAGTTACGGTTATAAGGTTATGGTTTATGTGATTAAGTATTAACCTATATTATAAATTGGTTACAACATATGAGTAAATATACTATTAATAACTAACTCAGTTTTAATATAAATTATAACTTGTTTAGGGATTTTATTTTAATCAGATTATAATTATAGAGAGATTAACCTAGATTAGTAGAGTTAATCTACTGAATATAGATTGAACACTTATCTAATTACAAATTTATGGAATATGGTACACCTGATGGTGCTACTGTGTAGAAAATATTTTTATGAAGCTAGCACAAGTGGAACAAGTTGATTCGGAGTTAAAATGTAGAAGTTATGAATTTTTGAAGTTTTATGAGATTAAAATAGTGGTAATATACCCATTCTATGTTAATTAATGTCATTCATGTAGGGAGGGATTTATTAAGAAAAAGATAGTTCATCCATAATCTAATTTACAACCAAATTAGGACCAAGTTAAGATATCATACTTAGCTTTATTCAGGAAGATTAATCTACTATATATAGGTTACATGATTTTCCATTTATAAAAGTATGGGATATGGCATAAATCAGTGTTGTACTACGTAGACAAAATTATTATGGATCTAGTGCAATTTGAATGGATCAAATCAGAGTTAAATAAGAGAGTTATAAACTTTACAAGTTTCTAGACATATAAATATTATTCTTATACCTAAAATAGTTTCTAGGAGCTAAACTGCAAAAGCCAGAGACTTGTTTGTAATCTAAACATTAAATAGAGGGCTCAACCATACCAGATAGGACGACAGGTGAAATAGGGACAAAGTCAGGGGCTCTTTTGCACTAATCCGAGACCGAAAGGGTATCTACATCTTGAACCGTCTGATCCTCTATCAGCGGCTACGATTAGACCTTCATCTCATCGAACCGAGATCCGAGCCTCCTCCTGTGAAGGGGCATGGAGGCAACGCCGTCGGCGGCGGCGACCACACACCTCCTCCACACAAGCCAGGAAGTGCCTCCACCACTATAAGGCATTGGAGGATCCCAGGAGGCTTCTACCTACACCAACCCTGGCCTTAATCAAGGCCAAGAAGGTACCCCCTAATTCCCTTTGTCCCATATGTTAACAGTTTGTGCACAAGTATAGATCATCACCATGTTTATTGTTAAGTTTGATCTTGGATTTGACTAAGTAGACACCGGTAAAGATCCCCTAAGTTCTAACACGATTTTCACAGATAGCTCACATATAAGCAATCACATATGTAAATCGTATTTGCATAAACAGTGCCTTATGTTAGCCATTGTTGGAACCTGCCCTCCAAGACAGGTTGATCCAACGGGAAATAAGGGAGGGAGTTTGCAAAGCTTAACACGGGATGTCAAAAGCCTCGTTTGTCCCCCTGTGTCTGGGCATAATACGGGGGTATTTATAGGTACTCGAGTGGCCGCTTGTCACTATCAAAGACATTTAGACCCTCGAGTACCTGGTTTATCCCCAGAATATTCCCACGAGGAGGGTTACAGACAGTCATTATGGTAAACTTTATTACAGACACAACCCTAATCACGCATGCCCATGCGGGGCCCGACTCTGTGGGCCGAACCGCACATGGGCCTCTCTCGGTGGTGAGGGAGTGGGAGGTCCTATAGTCTTCGGCGGGGCCTTCGTCTTGTCACATGTGAGCGAAGGGGGTCGAACAGGCCTCCATCCAGTTAGCGCCCTTGGCCTGTCAGGCGGGTTATGTGGATCCAGCCTTCGCCTGCGTAAGGCGAGGACGAAGTCGTAGAGCGAAGGGTGGCATGTTCGCCTTTGTCCCAACATTTGCCCTCTGAGGGACCAGTTCGACTAAGTCAACTGGTGCCGAAGACCGCTGTGAGATGGTGAAGACGCTACCCTCGCTCGAAGTGGTCCCGCGGTGGTTTTTGAAATGTGACCATTGATGGACGTGTTACTATTGGACTACAGGTTTCCTGAGGCGTCGCGTCGCGCCTATAAAAAGCCGACCACGACCGAGTCCATTTCCTGCTTGCATTTGCGTGGTACAAACCCTAGCTTTTTTCAACTGCTCGCCTGCCCTCCTTGCTCACTCTGCTTTGGAAATCTGGCCCGTATCAAGCAGACCGCGCGCCGCCGCCGCTGGTACGTTGCAATGTCTTCTTCTTCGTCTGCTGCGAGCGTGTCGCCTGCCGCGCCGTCGTCCGAGGAGACCTTGAGTGATTTGGCGGTGATGGAGTTGCAGCCTAGCCATACCGTGGAGTTTGGTACCTCGAGGATTTCCTTGGTCGACGTGCTAGAGATGCAGCGGCTTGGTTACTTTGGTAAAAGTGTCGGGCGGGCTCCGGGCGTAGAGGAGGTCCCCGAGCCTTAAGGCGAGTTGATAGTTTTTAAAGCTTTTTATTGTCGGTGGTCTTCGCCTCTCAACACATCGATTCGTGGCGGAGGTGTTGCAAAGGTTTGAAGTGCAAGTCCACCAGTTGACGCCGAACGCCATGGTGGCACTAGCGAAGTATGTCTAGGCAGTTACTTCCTACGGCGAGCAGCCGTCTATGGAGGTCTTTGCCAAAAATTATTGCCTGCATTGGCAGAAGAGGAAAATAGGAAATAAGATAGCACAATTAGGATCGTGCACCTTCACGCCGAGGACTGGGAAGACTTCGGTTGAGATTGTGGAGATAGTCCCTGCGCTAGGAACAAATGGGGTAACTGGTGGGATTTTTGGTTCTATGTGGCTCCCGGTGACGTCGAAGGCCTGCCGAGCCTGCCTCCGGCCATTCTGTGCTCACACTGCTATGTGGCGTTTCCTCGATTTGAGGTGGCGGAGGAAGACGAAGACGAAGGGGCCCTTCGACATGCTGCCCACCTGAGTAGCGGGAGTGACTTGGTTGAGGAATTTATTGCCTATGGAGTGTGGCCCTTGGTGCACGACTGGGTATTGGGCGAAGTGACCCCCTGTCGGATGCCAACACTGGGCGACCAGCTAGTGCGAAGTCCAGCCTTCGTGGTGGATTTACACGGTCGCGATGCGGCCGCGTTTGTGTGTGAAGTGGAGGCCGAGGCTGAGAGCACCTAGAGGGGGGTGAATAGGTGATCCTATAAAAATCAAACACTAATAACCACAAAACTTAGTTATAAGTGTTAGAACGGCTAAGTAGCTTGAAGCGAGTTCTTGTGAACACAAATAATCACAGAGAGAGCAACACAAGACACGCGATTTTTATCCTGTGGTTCGGCCAAGTAACACTTGCCTACTTCCACGTTGTGGCGTCCCAATGGACGAGGGTTGCACTTAACCCCTTTCAAGTGATCCGATGATCAACTTGAATACCATGGTTTTTTCTTTAGATGATTGTTCCCGTTTGTGAGGAATCTCCACAAATTGGAGTCTCTTGCTCCTACAACAAAGATCACAATTAAGGCACAGAGTAAGGTTGGGAAGAGCAACACACACAAGATCCAAGTATGTAGCACACCCACGCACACAAGTGAAGACTAGAGCTCAAATGACAACACAGGGAGTCCTCAACTCGAATAGAGCTCAAATCTCTAACACGACGAAGCAAATGCGCGGGAGCGGAGTCTGAATGCCTTAGAATACTTACCGTGTGTTTGGTTGCCCAGATGTACGCGTCCAGACCCATGTCATGCGTTGACTGAGCAAGTGCGTCCGTTTGGTTACCTGCGTAATGGACCTAGAAAATGCACGCGCGGGTGCAAGGTAGGTTGTTTTGGAGAACGTTGGCTGCATCCGCAGAGATGTGAAAAAGACCGGTATGCTGTCGTGCAGGCGCGAACGGGCCTGTGCGTCTGCATCTCGGCATCCAAACACGTGGTTAGTGAATGCTTGGGTGACTCCTCCATGCGCCTAGGGGTCCCTTTTATAGCCCCAAGGTAGCTAGGAGCCGTTGCAGGCCAACTTGGAAGGCCAAACTTGCCTTCTGTCGAGTGGTGCACGGAACAGTCCGGTGCACCACCGGACAATCCCTGTAGCTGTCCGGTGCGCGATCTCCTTCCTTTTCTGGCGCATCCGACCGTTGCAACTCCGGGCCCGTTGGCGCATCGGACACTGTCTGGTGCCCCCCGCCGACCGTTGGAGCTGCCACGCGTCGAGCGAAGATTGCGCGGCTGACCGTTGGCGCTGGCGACCTTTGCACCACCGGACAGTCCGGCGCACCACCGGACAGTCCGGCGAATTATAGCCACTCGCCCCTATGCTTTTCCCGAGAGCGACGAGTTTGCCACGGACGACTCACCGGACAGTCCGGTGCACCACCAGACAGTCCGTTGAATTATAGTCGTACGCCGTCGTCGAGTCCCGAGAGCGGCCTTTTCACGCGGACCAGCTTGGCGCACCAGACACTGTCCGGTGCACCACCGGACAGTCCAATGTGCCAAGCCGAGCTAGAGTTAGCTGCACAGAGCCAAGTCTTTTTCCAATTCTTTTCTCCCTATTTCTAGCACTTAAACAAAATATGTTAGTACTCAAAACAATATACTAAGTCTAGAAACGTACCTTTATCTTTGATTTGCACTTCTCACTTTACTTGGCACATGTGAACTTAATTAACCATGTTGGGCACTTAATCACCAAAACATTATAGAAATTGCCCAAGGGCATATTTCCCTTTCAATCTCCCCCTTTTGGTGATTTATGCCAACACATCAAAAAGCAACCGAAATAAGTGCAACATCAACGCAAATGAGGACCAAATTATTTTTTACCATAATTTGGCATATTTGGATCATTCTTTGCCACCACTTGGTTTGTTTTTGCAAATCAGATTCATTTTCCTATCTCTAAGTCAAACTCACTTGTTTGAGCACAAAGAGAGATAAATCAAGAGTGAAATTGAACAAGTGCCAAAAACTCCCCCTTTTCCCATGATAAAAAATTCTCCCCCACAAGCGACTAAAGTTTGCAATAAGAGTATTTTGGACAAATCAAAAGTTCTAACTCTATTGTTTTCAAAATTCACAAGTGGTAGCTGATCCATTTGCTTTGGCCTTAATTTCTCCCCCTTTGGAATTAAGCACCAAAATGGGATCATTCTTGGCCCTTTAACCCCATTGCCTCACCAAAAATGTCAATTAAGAGCAAAAAGGCAAATAGAGCATAGGAATGAACTTGGAATTAAGTACACCAATACTGGAGTGCAATGGAAGTCTTTGCAACGTCCAAGTCCATTTTCCCTTTCAATGCACCTTTGAGACTACATCAAGAATACTCAAACACAAAGGTTAGTCTCAAAGGGTCAAGTTGTAGCATATCTCCCCGTAAATAAGTGCACCATTTGCATATGGACTTGTGAGGTCCGGAGAGGTCTTGTACAACTTGAGCACCACAGATATACAACAAGTAATGTAAATGCTTCAAAGTAAGATGATCAAAGACATAGAACACATGTATGCTATAGATCAATCCAAGTTACGCGAATCTAAGACATTTAGCTCACTACGCAACCTGCAAAATGTTTTCTCATCCAACGGCTTAGTGAAGATATCAGCTAGCTGGTTCTCGATGCTAATATGAAAAATCTCGATATCTACCTTTTGCTGGTGATCCCTCAGGAAGAGATGCTGGATGTCTATGTGCTTGGTGCGACTGTGTTCAACAGGATTATCCGCCATGCGAATTGCACTCTCATTGTCACATAGGAGTGGGACTTTGCTCAGATTGTAGCCAAAGTCATGGAGGGTTTGCCTCATCTAAAGTAGTTGCGCGCAACACTGTCCTGCGGCAACATACTCGGCCTCATCGGTGGATAGGGCAATGGATGTTTGTTTCTTGGAACTCCAGGACACCAGGGACCTTCCTAGAAATTGGCACGTCCCTGATGTACTCTTCCTATCTACCTTGCACCCGGCATAATCGGAGTTTGCGTATCCAATTAAGTCAAAGGTAGACCCCTTTGGATACCAGATCCCAAAGCAAGGCGTAGCAACTAAATATCTAAGAATTCGCTTAATGGCCACAAGGTGACATTCCCTAGGGTCAGATTGATATCTAGCACACATGCATACACTAAGCATAATGTCCGGTCTACTAGCACATAAATAAAGTAATGACCCTATCATAGACCGGTATGCCTTTTGATCAACGGACTTACCTCCTTTGTTGAGGTCAACATGCCAGTCGGTTCCCATAGGTGTCTTCGCGGGCTTGGCATCCTTCATCCCAAACCGCTTGAGAAGATCTTGAGTGTACTTCGTTTGGGAGATGAAGGTGTCGTCCTTGAGTTGCTTCACTTGGAATCCAAGAAAGTAGGTCAACTCGCCCATCATCGACATCTCAAACTTTTGTGTCATCACCCTGCTAAACTCCTCACAAGACTTTTGATTAGTAGAACCAAATATTATGTCATCGACATAAATTTGGCATACAAAAAGATCTCCATCACAAGTCTTTGTAAAAAGAGTGGGACCGGCTTTCCCAACCTTGAAAGCATTAGAAATTAAGAAATCTCTAAGGCATTCATACCATGCTCTTAGGGCTTGCTTAAGTCCATAGAGCGCCTTAGAGAGCTTGAACACATGGTCGGGGTACCTATCATCCTCAAAGCCAGGGGGTTGTTCCACGTATACCTCCTCCTTGATTGGCCCATTGAGGAAAGCGCTCTTCACGTCCATTTGAAACAACCTGAAAGAATGGTGAGCGACATAGGCTAATAGAATTCGAATAGACTCTAGCCTAGCCACAGGAGCAAAAGTCTCCTCGAAATCCAAACCTGCGACTTGGGCATAACCTTTTGCCACAAGTCGAGCCTTGTTTCGTGTCACCACCCCGTGCTCGTCTTGCTTGTTGCGGAACACCCACTTGGTTCCCACAACATTTTGCTTTGGACGTGGCACCAGGCTCCAAACTTCATTTCTCTTAAAGTTGTTGAGCTCTTCCTGCATGGCCAACACCCAGTCCGGATCCTGCAAGGCCTCTTCTACCCTAAAAGGCTCAATAGAAGAGACAAACGAGTAATGCTCACAAAAGTTAGCTAATCTTGAGCGAGTAGTTACTCCCTTGCTTATGTCACCCAGAATCTGGTCAACAGGGTGATGTCGTTGGATCGTTGCTCGGATTTGGGTTGGAGGTGCCCGTGGTGCTTCTTCCTCTATAACTTGTTCTTTCTGTGCTCCCCCTTGATCATGTGCCTCTTCTTGAGGTGCCTGTTCACCGTCTTGAGTTGGAGGATGCACCATTGTGGAGGAAGATGGCTGATCTTGCTCTTGTTGTTCCTGTGGTCGCACATCACCTATCGCCATCGTGCGCATTGCGGCCGTCAGAACATCATCTTCATCTATGTCATCAAGATCAACTTGCTCTCTTGGAGAGCCATAAGTCTCATCAAATACAACGTCGCTAGAGACTTCAACCAAACCCGATGATTTGTTGAAGACTCTATACGCCTTTGTATTTGAGTCATACCCTAGCAAAAACCCTTCTACAACTTTGGGAGCAAATTTAGAATGTCTACCTTTCTTCACCAAAATGTAACATTTGCTCCCAAATACACGAAAGTAAGAGACGTTTGGTTTGTTGCCAGTAAGGAGTTTGTAGAAGGTTTTCTTGAGAAGGCGATGCAGATAGAGCCGGTTTATGGCATGGCAGGTTGTGTTCACAGCTTCTAACCAAATCTGCTCGAGCGTCTTGAATTCTCCAAGCATCATTCTTGCCATGTCGATGAGCGTCCTGTTCTTCCTTTCTACCACACCGTTTTGCTGTGGTGTGTAGGGAGCGGAGAACTCGTGTTTGCCGCCTTCCTCCTCAAGATACTCCTCCACTTGCAAATTCTTGAATTCGGACCCGTTGTCACTTCTTATCTTTTTCACCTTGAGCTCAAATTCATTTTGAGCCCTCCTTAGAAAGCGCTTTAGGGTCCTTTGGGTTTCTGACTTATCCTGCAAAAAGAACACCCAAGTGAAGCGGGAAAAATCATCAACAATTACGAGACCATACTTACTTCCCCTGATGCTAAGGTAGGCAATGGGTCCAAAGAGGTCCATGTGAAGAAGCTCCAGTGGTCTTGATGTTGTCGTCACATTCTTGCTGTGATGAGTGCTTCCCACCTGTTTTCCTGCCTGACAAGCTGCACAAGGTCTATCTTTCTCGAAACAAACATTGGTTAGTCCTAACACATGTTCTCCCTTTAGAAGTTTATGAAGGTTCTTCATCCCAACATGTGCTAGACGGTGGTGCCACAGCCAGCCCATATACTAGTCTTAGCTATTAAGCATGCATCTAGATCAGCCTCCTCTTTCGAAAAATCAACTAAGTAGAGTTTGCCATCTAATACACCCTTAAAAGCTAATGAACCATCACTCCTTCTAAAGACAGATACATCAACATTTGTAAAAAGACAATTGTAACCCATGTGACACAATTGACTTACAGATAGAAGGTTGTAACCAAGCGACTCTACTAGAAATACATTCGATATGGAGTGCTCATTGGTGATGGCTATCTTGCCCAAGCCTTTAACCTTGTCTTGGTTCCCATCTCCAAAAATAATCGTATCCTGGGAATCCTTGTTCTTGACGTAGGAGGTGAACATCTTCTTCTCCCCTGTCATGTGGTTTGTGCATCCGCTGTCGATAATCCAGCTTGAGCCCCCGGATGCATAAACCTACAAGGAATTTAAGCTTGGGTTTTAGGTACCCAACTTTTGTTGGGTCCTACAAGGTTAGTCACAATAGTTTTTGGAACCCATATGCAGGTTTTGTCTCCCTTGCATTTGGATCCCAAATTCCTAGCCACTACTTTTGCATTCTTACATGAAAGAACAAAAGAAGTGTTGCAAGCATGGAAAACAGTAGTAGATTCATTACACACTTTCCTAGGCACATGATGCACAACATGATTTCTCCTAGGCCTACATCTACCGTGAACAAAAGTAGAACTAGAGGCAAATATAGCATGTGAATCAAAAGCATCATGATCATAACTCCTATTATAATTGGAATGACTAGCAATTTTCCTATTATAAATGAAAGCATGATTCCGTTGAGTACTACTAGCCATAGGAGCCTTCCCTTTCTCCTTGGTGAGAGTGGAAGCCTTTTGGCTTGTTAAGTTCTTGGCTTCCTTTCGAAAACCAAGCCCATCCTTAATTGAGGGGTGTCTACCAATAGTGTAGGCGTCCCTAGCAAACTTTAATTTATCAAAATCACTTTTGCAAGTCTTAAGTTGAGCATTAGGACTTGCCACCTCATCATTTAATTTAGTAATAGCAATAAGATATTCATTACAAGTATCAACATCAAAGTCTTTACATCTATTGCAAATAACAACATGCTCTATACATGAACTAGATTTGTAAACTTCCTCTAGCTTAGCATTTAAATCATCATTTAAAATCTTTAAACTAGAGATAGATTCATGGCAAGCAGATAACTCAGAAGATGGCATTTCATTTCTCTTAGTTTCTAAAGCAAAAGACTTTTGTACACTAACAAATTTGTCATGTTCCTCATATAAAATGTCTTCTTACTTCTCTAGCAATCTATCTTTTTCATTTAGAGCATCAATTAATTCATTAATTTTCTCTACTTTGGCTCTATCTAAACCTTTAAATAAGCTAGAGTAATCTACTTCATCATCGGAAGAATCATCATTGCTAGAAGTAGTGTACTTAGGGGTTTCTCGAACGCTTACCTTCTTCTCTTTGGCCATGAGGCAAGTGTGGCATTCGTTGGGGAAGAGCGAAGACTTGTTGAAGGCTAAGGCAGCGAGTCCTTCATCGTCAGAGTCGGATGAGGAGCAGTCGGAATCCTATTCTTTTCCAAGATGAGCCTTGCCTTTCGCCTTCTTATAGCTTTTCTTCTTCTCCTTCTTCCCATGTCTTTCTTGTCCCTGGTCATTTTCATTATCGGGACATTGAGCAATAAAATGACTAGTCTAATTGCATTTGAAGCATGAGCACTTTCCCTTTGTTTTATTCTTGTTGGGATACTCCTTGCGTCCTTTAAGTGCGGTCTTGAAGCGCTTGATGATAAGCGCCATCTCATCTTCGTTGAGGCCGGCAGCCTCTACTTGAGCTACCTTGCTTGGTAGCACCTCCTTGCTGCTTGTTGCTTTGAGAGCAACGGGCTGTGGCTCATATATGGGTAGTGGACCGTTCAAAGCGTCATCCACGTATCACGCTTCCTTCACCATCATGCGCCCGGTCACGAACTTTCCAACGATCTCCTCGGGCGTCATCTTTGTGTACCTGGGGTTTTCACGAATAAGATTGACAAGATAGGGGTCAATTACAGTAAATGACCTGAGCATGAGTCGGACGACGTCATGGTCCCTCCATCTTGAGCTTGCATAGCTTATAATTTTGTTGACCAGGGTCTTGAGCCTGTTGTAGGTTTGAGTTGGCTCCTCTCCCCTGATCATCACAACTCTCCCCAGCTTGCCTTCCACCAACTCCATTTTGGTGATCATGGTGGTGTCATTTCCCTCATGAGATATCTTGAGGGTGTCCCAGATCTGTTTTGCATTGTCCAAGCCGCTAACCTTGTTGTATTCATCCCTGCACAGAGATGCTAGCAAAACAGTAGTGGCTTGGGCATTTTTATGAATTTGCTCATTAATAAACACAGTGTTATCCGTACTATCGAAATGCATTCCATTTTCAACTATTTCCCAAATGCTAGGATGGAGAGAAAATAGATTACTATACATTTTATGACTCCAAAATGAGTAGTCCTTTCCATCAAAGTGTGGAGGTTTTCCTAGAGGAATAGAAAGTAAATGTGCATTCGAATTGTACGGCATGCAGGAATAATCAAAGGAATAGTTTTGATTAACCGTCTTTTTCTTTGACGAAGAATCGTCGTCGTCGTCTCTTGGTGAAGAGGAAGATGCATCGCTGTCATAGTAGATGATCTTCTTGATGCGCCTCTTCTTCTTCCCATCCTTCTTCTTGTGACTCGAGCTAGAGTCAGTTGGCTTGTCGTCTCTAGGCTCGTTGAGGAAGGACTCCTTTTCTTTGTTGTTGACCACCATCCCCTTTCCCTTAGGGTCCATATCTTCGGGCGGTTATTCCCTTAGATGAAGAGGACGGCTTTGATACCAATTGAGAGCACCTAGAGGGGGGTGAATAGGTGATCCTGTAAAAATCAAACACTAATAACCACAAAACTTAGTTATAAGTGTTAGAACGGCTAAGTAGCTTGAAGCGAGTTCTTGTGAACACAAATAATCAAAGAGAGAGCAACACAAGGCACATGATTTTTATCCCGTGGTTAGAACGGCTACCCGGGGGACGACTATGCCGATGTTGCTGTCCGCCGGGGGGAAGAGGCGATGACAACGGCCGATGAGGGCCCTTCACGGGGAACAACGCTGGGCGCGGCCGCCAAGAAGAGGAAATTAGGTACATCAGCTGAGGGGTCGAGGGCTTCCGATCGTTTTGCCTCGGATTTGCTAGAGACCTACACGGTTCCTAGGGAGACAATGTCTTCGCCCGAGCTCCGGGAACCTTCCGCGCGAATGCTGAAGGTTATCGGGGGTCGTTGGCCTAGGAATGTTCTGATTCCCTAGGCGGCCGGCGAGGACATGTTCACATCGCGATTTGCTCGTGAGATGAAAATTTTCCCTTACGGACGGAATGTTGGTGCTGTTGTATCGGCAGTGATGGAGAAGGATCGCCAAAACACGCCACGCCGGGCGATCTCCATGTTGGGGGACCTAAGGCACGAGGCGAAGATGGCACGGGCGAGCATGAAGCCTGCCACCCCCGACGCCAGCATGCCTCCACTTGCCGTGCCACACATGGGTGAAGGCCTCCCTCGCCACCGCGCGCTGGTGAGGCAGCGGTGGCGGGTGCCGAAGACTCCATGGATATTTTCGTGGATGACTACCTTGTGGGCGGGGTCGCAATGTTCGACGCCCACACGGGACTGGATCCTACTGGTGAGTTTCTAATTTTTTTACGAAGTATGCGTTTCTGATGTGACCATGGTGTAGGAGTGGAGTCCGGGCAACTAGATGTTGTCCCGGCAGCGGTGGCGGCTAGTCCGGTGGCCGTGGCAACTGTGGTCCTCGCAGGACCCGTGGTCCAAGGTCTGCGCTGCGAAATTGCCTCTACCGCCGCTGCGAAGGATGTGGCCGCCTCAGTTGCGTAGCAGCTGAAACATGTGAGTGTGACCGGTGCTTTTGGAACTTGTTTTTCTTCCATAGCTCCGCTTTTGACGGTCTTTGTGCCAGGCGGCTACCTTCGCCGAGCGCATTGCATCGGGGGCGCTGACCTCAGAGTTTTCTACCGAAAGGCGGCGACTTGAGAGGAGGATTGAGCGCCTCCGAACGCAACATACGGAGGCTATTCAAGACAAGTCGGTGGCGGAAAACAGGAGCCATAATCTACTTGAAAAGCTGATGGTGGTGGAGGCTGAGAAGGAGGACCTCAGCCATGGGCTTGCGACAGAAAGGGAGGACGCAGAAAAGGCCCGCACTGAGGCCAGTCTTGCCCTCAAGCGCGCCATCGATGCGGAGTCGGGGCAGAGAAGTCTGCATGGCTACGTGGACAGGACGGAGGCCTCCACCCGCGTTGAGGTTGACCGAGTGCACGTGTTGCTCATGGACGCGTACCTTCAGCTTGGTGCGCGAACCGCCCCCTTTGACAAATCTGGCGAAAAGGTGGGCCTCCGCTTCCTCGGGTGGCTGTAGGAGGAGTTGGAGTTGCTCCCGTCCATCGTGACCGGTCTCATGTCCATCGCGAGGAGGCTGCGAATGCCTTGTCCCGTGAGGGATGTAGGCATTTCGAAGTCTTTGATCGGGTAACCGAGGACTTCGACCGCAAAATCTTCCAGGTCAGAGACGAGGTGCTAAAACGGTCTGCTAGAGCGCTTTACGACAGGATGTGGGGCCCTCACGGTCGCGACACTGTCCGGGAGAGGGCCGACCGAGCGCTAGAGTAGGTTTTTTTGGTAACGTTTTTGCTGTTTCTGTAGATGCTGAACGAGAAAGAAGTCGAGGACTTCGGTGGCCTGGAAAGCTCGATGACCCGGGCAGAAGATGCGAGGACGGGGGCTGAAGAGCAACCGGTGCCACAAGCCAACCCTCACGGAGACCCTACAGCGGCGGCTATGCCGGTTGGCAAAGACCCTGCAGCGGTGGCTGCTCCTTCGCAGGTGGCGGGGTCGTGTTAGGGGCGTTGGGTTTAAGGTTTTATTTTTGTGATACTGAAGGTCGGTTGCTGCGTAGGTTCCGATGTCCAGGCCTGCGCAAGCAACCCCTACTGATGTTGATATTAATTTTGTGGCGGCTACGAATGCAGTGCCTGTTAATGGAAATTCGTCTCATTCTGAAACTGAGTCTTGGTCATCAGACATGGGTGATTTTGAGAGCCCGTTTTCCTGGATTGAGGAGTCTTCTGATGAAGATTTAGATTATTTTGCTGCATTGGATGTGGTCGCGGCGGAGTCCTTGTCGTGGCCTGAAGTGCGCGAAGGGTCTGCTCCCCTGTCTGGGGCGATAGCCGAAGAGCACCGCAGCGAAAGGTGCTGTTGAAGCACAATGTTGATGAGATATCATGAAGTGAGAGGTGTCGACGGATGGGCATGGAACGATCCCGTCTTTGACTAGATCGGGGTGGTCAACGAGATTTGCTATCCTCGACGTACGGGACATGTATTAGGGAGGGGGATCTGCGGAATCTTTTTGATGGCGAGGAGTTGAAGATGATGTTGTTTAACTTCTGAGAGGCAGGCCTTATTCCGAAGGCTGAGTTGATGTAGCATGGTTGCTGCTTCGCTCTCGTGTTGCGGTAGTGAGTGAAAATGTTGCCCTCCCCCGGCTCGCAATAGAGAGGGAGGGCAACAAGACATGATTTGTATTATTTATGCAATGTGGCCGGCGGGTCCCTCGCTGTGTGTATGTAAACTATGATGACACCGCGTGCTGCGCTTGTTGTGAGGTTGTCCCGACTTGTAATCGTGCTGGCGTGGCGCGTAAATGGGATGGGGACCTCGCTTTCCATGGTGATGTTGGACGCTTATGACGCGTACCTGGCTATGCCCTTATGTGGTTTTTGTTCGACCGTGTCAGATAGTAGAGACTTCACACCTTTAAGGTGATCGTAATAGACTTTGCACCATTAGGGTGAAGTCGCGCATTTATGCATGTCCGCTACACCCTTAGGCGGCTTTTGTTCGGATGTGCCTTATAGTAAAGACTTCACACCCTTAGGGTGATGTCGCGCACTTATTGTGCATGTCCGGCTGCACCCTTAGGCGGCTTTTGCTCGGATGTGTCTTATATTAAAGACTTCGCACCCTTAGGGTGATGTCGCGCACTTATTGTGCATGTTCGGCTGCACCCTTAGGCGGCTTTTGCTCGGATGTGTCTTATATTAAAGACTTCGCACCCTTAGGGTGATGTCGCGCACTTATTGTGAATATTCGGCTGCACCCTTAGGCAGCTTTTGCTTAGATTTGTCGCACGCGAGGTTAGTATAGGATGCCCCTTGCGGTGACTATTTATATGTCGAATGTCGAAGACCGTCGATGCGGTCTTTTTCGACACTCATGACCATGATGCTTGCTGGATTTTTGCGGGGGCTTTTTGGCGGTATATTACATGGCTCTGCCTCATTAAAAACCTCACCCCTCGGGAGGAAAAGAGTGCGGTCTTGAATGACATTGTTTGAGGAATTACAAAGGCACTTGGGCCTTGGATCTTAAATAAAAAATTTCTAGAGGTTATTGATGTTCCATGAGTGCTCTAAGTCTTCGCCGGATGAAGTTGTTAGCTTGCAAGAACTTGGGGACGTCTTCGTCTTGACTATGTACGACCCTTCCCACTTTGGTTCTAGCTTGCCCCGGGACTCTATCCTGGTGGTCCTCACGAGTACTAGATCCCCTTCGTTGAATTCTCTTGGGACGACATTGTTGTCACACCATGCCTTAGTCTGGACCTAATACTTGTTTAGGGCCTATAGGGCGAGGACACGGTCTCTGTCAATGAGATCTTTGGAGGTTGGTTCGTCGACATCGAGGACGGCTGATTGTTTTGTTCGGGGGGACCCATGCTTTAACTCTTGCGGTGTCATTGCTTCGGATCCATAGATCAGGCGGAAGGGTGTGAACCTAGTTGCTTGGCATTCTGTCATATTCAGTGACCATATGACTTCGGGTAATTGGTCTACCCATTTGCCCTTTTTTGTCATCAAGGAGCCTTTTCTTGATGGCGCTGAAAATCTTGTCGTTGGCACATTCAATGATGTCATTGGATTGTGGGTGGTAGACAGAGGCGAAGACTGGATTGGTGCTGATGGAACTATAGAATTCCTGGAAGTCCTGGTTGTCGAACTGTTTGCCGTTATCAACTCTTAGCTCGGACGGGACTTCGAATCGGCAGATAATGTTTTTCCAGAAGAATTTTTGGGCGGTCTTCGTTGTTATCATGGAGACTGCTCTGGCCTCGATCCACTTGGTAAAATATTCGATGACGACGAAGATGAACTTTAGGTTCCCTTGAGCCGTAGACAGTGGCCCGACGATGTCCAGCCCCCAACGCTGACGTGGCCAGGTGTGGGCGATGAGCTTGGTGAATTGCGAAGGGCCGCCTAAGCGAGGAGAGAATTTTTGGCATGCTTCGCATGACCTTGTGACTCAGTTGGCCGTGCATATTATCGCGGGCCAGTAAAATCCCTAACGAATCACCTTGGCTGCGAGGGCCCTGGGCCCTGAGTGTGACCCGCAGGTTCCGCTGTGGACTTCGCGAAGGATCTTTAGGCCTTCGGTTTCGGTTATGCATTTTAGCATAGGCTGGCTGATGCCCTTTTTGTAAAGCTGGCCCTCGACTATTGCGAAATCCCTGCTCTCGTGTTTCAGTCGTTTGGCCTCGTTGCGATCAGTTGGATGGTAATGGCCCTGGAGGTATAGTGTTATTAGGGCCCACTAGTCTTTGGCCATTATGAGGTTGACTATTCGGTGGCCCTCGGTGTCTTGAGTTATTTGCAAGCCTTCGGGGTTACGGACGGCTGGTGTGCCGATGACGTGGTAGAACACGTCAGAGGCCAGGGCCTTGCCCTTGGCTGCTGCCTCGGCCAATGCATCGGCCTATTCGTTCTTGTTGCGCTCGACATGCTGCAGGGTGAAACCCTTGAATTGTTTTTCGAGGCGGCAGACGGCGGTGAGGTATTGCATCAGCATAGGCTCCTTTGCTGAGTTCTCCTTTTCGATCTAACCAGCGACGACCTTGGAATCTATTCTGATGATGCATGTGGTGACACCGAGGGCCCATAGTTTGCGAAGACCCAGGATGATGGCTTCGTATTCTGCTATGTTGTTAGTGCACCTGTCGGACTCTAGAGCAAAGTTGAGGCGCGCGACGTATCTGTACTTGACACCAGCGGGTGATGTGATAATCGCCGCGACGCCTGCCCCCGCATGGCACCATGTGCCATCATAGTGGATGGGCCAAACTTTTTCTGAGTGTTCTTGCTGTGGCCCCACGGGTCTTGTCCAGTCGACGATGAAGTCCGCCAAGACTTGTGACTTGATTGCCGTTCTGGGCTCAAAGATGATGTGGTACCCAGACAGTTCAGCTACCTATTTTGCAATTCTAGGGGACGCCTCCGGGTTCCTAAACAATTCTCCCAGACTCCTGTCCGAAGTGACTCGTACTTTGAACGCCTCGAAATAGTGTCGTAGCTTGCGTGAAGCCATGACCATTGTGTAAGAAATTTTCTCGAGTTTGGTCATGTTGCACTTGGGTGTCGTGAGGACTTCGGAGACGTAGTACACCGGTCATTGCTGGTTTTTGCCATCTCTGTCCTGCTCTTGGACTAATGCTACGCTGACCGCGCAGTGTGAAGCCGCAATGTAGAGAAGCAGTGGAAGCGAAGAGTCAGGACTTGTCAGAGTTGCTAAGTCAGACAGGTGTTGTTTGAGCGACTTGAAGGTCGCTGCCTGC
Organism: Zea luxurians; assembly: GCA_029449295.1. Classification (NCBI taxonomy): domain Eukaryota; kingdom Viridiplantae; phylum Streptophyta; class Magnoliopsida; order Poales; family Poaceae; genus Zea; species Zea luxurians. Next base: position 84,930,358 of record JAOPSE010000008.1, on the reverse strand, counting down.
TCTGGGCCCCAAACAAAGTCTTTCGCACCACACAACGTTTTGAGGAAGGGTAGGCTTCGCTCAGCGGACTTAGAGATGAATCTGTTCAGGGCCGCCAGTCTTCCTGTCAGTCGCTGGACGTCTTTTTGGACTGTGGGGTTGCCATGTTGATGATTGCTTGGATCTTGGTTGGGTTGGCCTCGATCCCTCGGTGCGATACTAGGTAACCAAGTATCTTCCCCTGGCGTACTCCGAAGACACATTTCTCTGGGTTGAGCTGGAGTCGTGTGTCGCGCATGTTAGCGAATGTCTCTGCAAGGTCGGCCAGGTGGTCCTCTTTGCTTTTGCTTGCGACGACAATGTTGTCTACAAAAGTGAAGATGTTGTGGCCTACTTGGTTTTCAAGGACCTTCTTGGTGAGGCGAGAAAAGGTTGAGCCGATATTCTTGAGCCCCTCAGGCATCCGTACGAAACAGTACGTGTCGAAGGGTGTGATGAAGCTTGTACTTGCCTTGTCCTCATCTTTCATGTAAATCTGGTGGTAGCCCGAGAAGCAATCTAGGAGGGACATGACTTCGCAGCCTGCTGCGCTGTCGACAATTTTGTCAATTCGTGGCAGAGGGAAATTGTCCTTGGGGCAAGCCTTATTGAGGCTTGTGAAGTCGATGCACATACGCCATTTGCCACTCTTTTTCTGCACCATGACCATGTTGGGGAGCCATGTTGGATAAGCAATTGGCTCGATGAATCTGGCTTCCAACAAGCGATGCACTTCAGCCTTGGCTGCCTCCATTTTCTCGTTGGACATTTTCCGCAGCCGCTGTTTTTTTCGGGCGCACCGAGGGGTCGATGCCCAGGCTGTGCTCGATGATGGAACGGCTGACCCCGACCAGATCGAGGGCAGACCAAGCGAAGACATCCTTGTTGCGGGAGAGACAAGAAAGGAGTTTTTCCTCATCTCGTGATGTTAGGTCTTCGCTGATTATTAGTGTTTGCTTCGGTGTTGCTGGGTCGAGGGGTACTGCCTTCGTCTTGTCGTTGCTTTGGAGCTGGGCCTTGACTTTTCCGTCTTTGATTGGGCGAGTGCTCTTGAAGCCTCCGCGCTCTGCCGTGAGGCAGTGTACATTTTGTTGCCCTAGAACGAAGTCTCTTTCGATGTTGCACGCTGTCTACTGGTCGTCGTAGACACTGATCATGCCCTATGGGCCTAGGATTTTCATACAGAGGTAGAGCCCATGAATGGCCGCCTCAAATTTGTTGATCGAGCCACGCCCCATTATGGCATTGTATGGGTAGACCATATCGACGATGTCGAATGTGAACTGCTCACTCCACGTGCTGGGTGCTACACCAAATGGCAGGGGGAGCTCTATCTTGCCGATGGGGAAAGTGCCATTGCCGCCGAATCCATAGAGGGGATTATCTGTAGGCTTGAGGAGGCTGTGCCTGATTCCCATACGATCGAAGGCGTGCAGAAAAATGATATCAGCCTGACTGCTGTTGTCGACCAGCACTTAGTGTAGATCCCAGCCTGCTACCCTGCAGTTTATCACCATGGCATCTGCGTGTGGAGCGCTGCGCAAGTCAACGTCCCTGGCATCGAAAGTGAGCGGTACATGGGACAACTTTGTTTGCACCACTGGGCCAGTGAGAGCGGCATGGTTCACGCTCCGATAGTGGTCCCTTTTCTGCCACTTTGTGTCGAAGTCCACGTTGGATCCCCTAGTGATCATGTGGATGACTCCGTGATATGGTGGCTCAGCGAAGTCTTCTTGTTTGGGTGCTTGCGGTGGGTGGTTGTGGTGTGGAGGATTTGGGTGGTGCGGAGGCGGTGGTGGTAGAACCTGCACCTCTTGATGGTGCTGGTAAACATGATTGGGTGGATGCTGGATTTGCTCATTGTGGTAGGGTTGTTGGTGATGGTAAGTGTGCACGATGACCCGCTGGTTGTCGGCTGGTTGAGCTCTAGACATTCTGTCCTTGGTTGCCTTAGTCTCCAAACAGTCCCTTGTTGGATGCGCACAGTCTTCACCATGAAACAAGCAATAGAACCTTCGCGACTGTTGTGTCCGTCCTCGGCCACTTTCTCTTGCACTGTTGCCGCGGCCTTGGGGGGTATTCCTGATAACGGGTGGGCTCTCCGTATAGATGGCCAAACGGGCCGCCCGGCCCGGCACGGCACTAAGCACTATTAGGCACGGCACTATTAGGCACGGCACTATTAGGCACTATTAGTAATCGTGTCGTGCCGTGCCGGCACTAGTGCCTAACTAGCGGCCCAGGCACTACACTATAGTGCCTAATCGTGCCGTGCCGGCACTATACGGCACTAATATCTAATAGTTCCTATGCCAGCCCAGGCACTATTTCATTTTAAAAGATTAAAAAATATAGAAGATCTTTAAGATTATATATATAATTTTAAAACTTGAATATTTATATCATTATAAAGTGAATTCATTATGTGTAAATCATAACAAATAACAATGTATAACCACATGCACATATCACAATCACATTTATAAACCACATGTTGGTCTAAGTCGTGCCTAACCATGCCGGCCAGTTAATCGTGTCGTGCTCGTGCCAGCTCATCGTGCCGGGGTGGCGGCCCAAGCATGGCACTAGACTCGTGTCGTGCCGGCACTGGCACTATATGAATCGTGCCCGTGTCGTGCTGAAGCACTATGGGCCGTGCCGTGCTTAGTGCCGGCCCATTTAGCACGGCCCGTTTGGCCATCTATAGCTCTCTGGCTGGGTGCTGATTGGCTATGGTGTGCACCTGTTGATGATTGCGATTGTCACTGCCGGAGTCTGGCTACGCCGGTGAGAGCACCTAGAGGGAGTGAATAGGTGATCATGTGAAAATTCAACACTAAATAGCCAACACTTGGTTATGAAATGTTAGCGCAATCAAAACCAGGTTGCTAAAGTATGGACTTTAGAAGAAAATCAATCACAATAAAGATGGATACAAGACACAGTGATTTTTATCCTGTGGTTTGGCCAATGCCTACTCCACGCTGTGGTGACCTCCTTCGGTCAAGGATTGCACTCAATCCCTCTCAAGTGATCCAATGATCAACTTTGAGTACCACAATTTTCTTCCTTAGCAGTCTTTTCCCGTTTGCGAGGAATCTCCACAAATTGGAGCCTCTCGCCCTTACAATCTTTGATCACAAGAGAAGCACAAGAGTAAGGGAGGGAAAGCAACACACACAAGACTCAATTCACAGCAAACACACGCACACAAGCCAAGACGTGAGCACAAAACATGGTGTAGGGAGTTCACAACTCAAAAGCTGCTCAAATCTCTAACACAATGATCCAAATGCGTGGCGGTGAAGTCTAGGCGTCTTAGAATGATCAGAGAATGCTTGGTGTAGTGCTCCATGCGCCTAGGGGTCCCTTTTATAGCCCCAAGGCAGCTAGGAGTTGTTGAAGTTCCCATTGCAAGGCAATTCTTGCCTTCTGTCGGGTGGCGCACCGGACAGTCCGGTGCACCACCGGACATGAACAGTAGTTGTCCGGTGCCCGATCTCCTTCCTTATCGGGCAAAGCCGACCGTTGGGTCTTCGTTCCTGTTGGTGCACTGGACACTGTCCGGTGCACACCGGATAGTCCAGTGTGACCATCCGACCATTGGCTCGGCCACGTGTTGCCCATTGATTATGCAGATGACCGTTGGTCGCGGACGCCGTTGGCTCACCGGACAGTCTGGTGCACCACCGGACAGTCCGGTGATTTTTAGCCATGGCGCCTTCACTTTTCCTGAGAGCGACGAGTTCATCGCCGGGCTAGCCTGGGCACCGGACACTGTCCGATGCACCACAGGACAGTCCGGTGCACCACAGGGTGGTGCTGGTTTGGCTAAACTTAGCCAAACCTTCTCCTGTCCGATTCTAGTTTTCTTGGCTATGTTCCTAGCACTTAGAGAGATGTGTTAGTATCCAAAAACAATTTACTAAGTCCAGAAACATACCTTGATTCTTGATTTTGCACTTCTCAACCACTTAGCACATATTAATTTAAAACCATGTGTTGGGTATCTAATCACCAAAACATTTATAGAAATGGCCCAAGGGCACATTTTCCTTTCAATCTCCCCCTTTTTGGTGATTTATGCCAACACATTGAAAAGCAACTAAAGAGTGCAATACCATTCTCAAGATTTAACTTCACTAGGATTTGGCATATTTGGATCGCTTTTGCCACCACTTGGTTTATTTTCGCAAAACAAATTCATTTTCCTATATCTAAGTCAAACACACTTATTGAGGCAAATAGAGAGATATTTCAAGAGTAAATTTTATTAAGAGCCAAAAACTCCCCCTTTTTCCCATAATCAAAATTCTCCCCCGTAAGAGACCAAATTTTGCAATGAGAGGATTTTGGGCGAAATACAAATTCTAACTCTAAATTTTTGAAATTCACAAGTGGTTGGCTGATCCATTTGCTTTGGCCTTAATTTCTCCCCCTTTGGCATTAAGCACCAAAACGGGACAACTTTTGGCCCTTTAACCCCATTGCCTGACCAAAATGTCAAATAAGAGCAAAAAGGCAATGAGAGTATAACAAAGAATTTAGGACAAGATACATTTTACGAAATGCAGTGGAAGTTCTCTCTATGTCCAAGTTCATGTTTCCCTTTCAATATTCCTTCGAGACTATTTCAAGTGCACTCAAACAATTAAGTTAGTCTCAAGGGAGTCAAGTTGTAGCACATCCTCCCCTAAACATGTGCATCATTTGCATAGGGACTTGTGAGGTCCAGGGATGACTTGTACAACTTGAGCACAACGTATAAGCAATTAAAGACAGTAAAGCTTAAAGTAACATGATCAAAGGCATAAAACACATGTATGTTGTAGATCAATCCAAGTTACACGAATCTAAGACATTTAGCTCACTACGCAACCTGCAAAACCTTTTCTCATCTAAAGGCTTGGTGAAGATATCGGCTAGTTGGTTCTCGGTGCTAATGTGGTAAATGTCGATATCTCCCCTTTGCTGGTGGTCTCTCAAGAAGTGATGCCGGATGTCTATGTGCTTAGTGCGGCTGTGTTCAAAAGGATTATCCGCCAAGCGGATTGCACTCTCATTGTCATATAGAAGTGGGACTTTGCTCAGATTATAGCTAAAGTCCCGGAGGGATTGCCTCATCCAAAGCAGTTGCGCGTAACACTGTCCTGCGGCAACGTACTCGGCCTCAGCGATGGATAGGGCAACAGATGTTTGTTTCTTAGAGCACCAGGACATCAGGGACCTTCCTAGAAACTGGCACGTCCCTGATGTGCTCTTCCTATCAACCTTGGTCCCGGTATAGTCGGAATCTAAGTATCCAATCAAGTCAAAGGTAGACTCCTTTGGATACCAGATTCTGAAGCACGACGTAGAAACTAAATATCTAAGAATTCGCTTAACGACCACAAGGTGACAATCCTTGGCTCGGATTGAAATCTAGCACACATGCATACACTAAGCATAATATCCGGTCTACTCGCACAAAGATAAAGTAATGAACCTATCATTGACCGGTATGCCTTTTGATCAATAGACTTTCCTCCTTTGTTGAGGTCTAGATGTTCGTTAGTTCCCATCAGTGTCTTCGCGGGCTTAGCATCCTTCATCCCAAACCTCTTGAGAAGATCTTGAGTGTACTTCATTTTGGAGATGAAGGTGCCTTCCTTGAGTTACTTTACTTGAAATCCAAGGAAGTAGTTCAACTCGCCCATCATCGACATCTCGAACTTTTGCATCATTACCCTGCTAAACTCCTCACAAGACTTTTGATTAGTAGAACCAAATATTATGTCATCGACATATATTTGACAAACAAAAAGATCACCATCACAAGTCTTTGTGAATAGAGTGGGATCAGGTTTCCCAACCTTGAAAGCATTAGCAATAAGAAAATCTCTAAGGCATTCATACCATGCTCTTGGGGCTTGCTTAAGTCCATAGAGCGCCTTAGAGAGTTTGTACACGTGGTTGGGATACCTGTCATCCTCAAAGCCAGGGGGTTGTTCCATGTATACCTTCTCCTTGATTGGTCCATTTAGGAAAGCGCTCTTCACGTCCATTTGGAATAACTTAAAGGAATGGTGAGCGGCATAGGCTAATAAAATTCGAATTGATTCTAATCTAGCCACAGGAGCGAAAGTCTCCTCAAAGTTCAAACATGCGACTTGGGCATAACCTTTTGCCACAAGTCGAGCCTTGTTTCTTGGAACACCCACTTGGTTCCCACAACATTTTGCTTTGGACGTGGCACCAGGCTCCAGACTTCATTTCTTTTGAAGTTGTTGAGCTCTTCCTGCATGGCCAACACCTAGTACAGATCCTGTAACGCTTCTTCTACTCTGAAAGGCTCAATAGAAGAAATAAACGAGTAATGCTCACAGAAATTAGCTAATCGTGAGCGAGTTGTTAATCCCTTGCTGATGTCAACCAGAATCTAATCCACTGGGTGATTTCTTTGGATCGTTGCCCGGACTTGAGGTGGAGGAGCCCGTGGTTCTTCTTCCTCCATAGCCTATTCTTCCTGTGCTCCCCCTTGATCCTGCCCCTCTTCTTGAGGTACCTGTTCATCGTCTTGAGTTGGGGGATGCACCATCATAGAGGAAGAGGATTGATCTTGTCTTGTAGTTCCTGCGGTCGCACATCACCTATTGCCATTGTTTGCATGGCGGCCATCGGAATCTCATCTTCATCTATATCATCAAGATCAACTTGCTCTCTTGGAGAGCCATTAGTCTCATCAAATACAACGTCGCTAGACTTCAACTAATCCTGATGATTTGTTGAAGACCTTATATGCCTTTGTATTTGAGTCATATCCTAGTAAAAAACCTTCTACATCTTTGGGAGCAAATTTTGAATGCCTACCTTTCTTTACCAGAATGTAGCATTTGCTCCCAAATACACAAAAATAAGAAACATTAGGTTTGTTACCAGTTAAGAGTTCATAAGAGGTCTTCTTGAGGAGGCGGTGCTGAAAGGGAAATAGGCTCAAACCTTTTCCTAAATGATTTTGGTGGTTGAATTGCCCAACACAAATAATTGGACTAACTAGTTTGTTCTAGATTATAAGTTCTACAGGTGCCAAAGGTTCAACACAAACCAATAAAAAGTCCAAGATAGGGTTCAAAAAGAAAGGAGCAAAAGAAACTGAAGGCTGCCCTGGTCTGGCGCACCGGACTGTCCGGTGTGCCACCGGACAGTGTCCCGTGCCCTAGGGAGATCAACTCTGAACTACTCAGCTTCGGGTTTTTGGGAAGCCACTCCGCTATAGTTCACCGGACTGTCTGGTGTGCCATGCGGAGCAACGGCTACTGCGCCAACGGTCGTCTACAAAAGTGAACAGTGAACGCTACAGTGCATGGACAGTTCGCGCAGAGTCAGAGTAGCCGCTAGAAGGCACACCGGATAGTGAACAGTGACTGTCCGGTGGGCCAGGTTGTCAGAGCTCCAACGGTCGAACCCTAACGATTGGATGACGTGGCTGGCGCACCGGACAGTGTCCGGCAGCGCACCGGACTGTCCGGTGCGCCCATCGACAGACAGCCTCCCCAACGGCCATTTTGGTGGGTGGGGCTATAAATACCCCCCAACCAACACACTTCAAGGCATCCAAGTTTTCAGCCATTGCATTCAATACAAGAGCTCTAGACTTCACTCCAAGACACAAAACAAAAGATCAAATCCTCTCCAAGTCCCAAACTCATTCCAAAGACTTAGTGGCTTGTGAGAGAGAGACATTTGTGTTCATTTGAGTTCTTGTCGCTTGGATCCCTTTTCTTCTTCCCCATTATTGTTCTCAACACCTTTGTAATCAAAGCAAGAGACACCAAGTTGTGGTGGTCCTTGTGGGGTCTAAGTGACCCAATTGATTGAGGAGAAAAGCTCACTCGGTCTAGGTGACCGTTTGAGAGAGAGAAAGGGTTGAAAGAGACCCGGTCTTTGTGACCACCTCAACGGGGAGTAGGTTTGCAAGAACCAAACCTCGGTAAAACAAATCACCGTGTCATCCGCTTTCATTTGCTTGTGATTTGTTTTCACCCTCTCTTTCGGACTCGACTTTATTTCTAACGCTAACCCCAGCTTGTAGTTGTGCTTAAAGTTTATAATTTTCAGATTTGCCTATTCACCCCCCCTCTAGGCGACTTTCAATTGGTATCAGAGTCTGGTACTTCATTAGAGTCTAACCACTCGAAGTAATGTCGGGAGCATCCACCAAGAGGGAGATTGGGACCGGCGGCAACAAGTCCGCAAGCTTGGGGAGAACCCATTTGAGGGAATCCGCCCACAAGCACAAGGAGGAATCCTCTTCCTCTATCAAGTCACAACAGAGAGGTGACAAGAAAAAGAAGATGAAGAAAGTGGTCTACTACGAGACCGACTCTTCGTCACCCTCCACCTCTGGCTCCGAATCGGCATCCACCACTTCTAAGTGCCATGAGCGCAAGAAGCATAGTAAGATGCCCCTTCGCTATCCTCGCATTTCCAAACACACTCCATTCATTTCCGTCCCATTAGGCAAACCACCGGTTTTTGACGGTGAAGATTATTCTATGTGGAGTGATAAAATGAGGCATCACCTAACCTCACTCCACAAAAGCATATGGGATATTGTTGAGTATGGAGCGCAGGTACCGAAGGAAGGGGACAAGGACTATGATTCGGAGAAGGTCGACCAAATCCGGCACTTCAACTCCCAAGCCACTACTATACTCCTCGCCTCTCTAAGTCGAGAGGAGTATAATAAGGTGCAAGGGTTGAAGAGTGCCAAAGAGATTTGGGACGTACTCAAGACCGCACACGAAGGAGATGAGGTGACCAGGATCACCAAGCGGGAAACGATCGAGGGGGAGCTCGTTCGATTCATGCTCAACCAAGCGGAGGAGCCACAAGCCATGTACAACCGGCTCAAGACCTTGGTGAATCAAGTACGCAACCTCAGGAGCACAAAATGGGATGACCATGAAATGGTCAAGGTTATTCTAAGATCACTCGTTTTTTCTTAACCCTACGCAAGTTCAATTAATTTGTGGTGATCCTAGATACAAGCTAATGTCTCCCGAGGAGGTTATAGGAAAGTTTGTGAGCTTTGAATTGATGATCAAAGGCTCCAAACAAATCATCGAGTGAGGCGCCATCTCCACACCCGAGGTGCAACCAGTTGCATTCAAAGCGACGGAGGAGAAGAAAGAAGAGTCTACGTCAAGTAGGCTTCCCATCGACGCCTCCAAGCTCGATAATGAGGAGATGGCGCTAATCATCAAAATCTTTCGCCAAATCCTCAAGCAAAGGAAGGGGAGAGACTACAAACCCTGTTCCATGAAGGTTTGCTACAAGTGTGGTAAGCCTGGTCATTTTAATGCTAAATATCCGTTATCAAGTGATAGTGACAAGGCGATGACAAGAAGGGAAGAAGGAAGGAAAAGAAGAAGTATTACAAGAAGAAGGGCAGCGATGCCCATGTGTGTCGGGAATGGGACTCCGATGAGAGCTCCACCGACTCCTCCTTCGACGAGGACGCCGCCAACATCGCCATCAACAAAGGTCTCCTCTTCCCCAACGTCGGCCACAAGTGCCTCATGGCAAGGGACGCCAAAAAGAAGGTAAAATCTAGAGCGTCCACTAAATATGCAACATCTTGTGATGAGGATAACTCTAGTGATGATGAAGATAATTTGCTTGCTCTTTTTGCCAATCTAAACATGCAACAAAAGGAAAAATTAAATGAATTGATAGGTGCTATTCATGAGAAGGATGAACTCTTGGATAGCCAAGAGGACTTCCTTATTAAGGAAAATAAGAAGCATGTTAAGGTTAAAATGCTTTTGCTCAGGAAGTAGAAAAATGCGAAAAATTAATTAGTGAGCTTAGCATTTGCCATGACACTATCTCTAACCTTAGAATTGAAAATGCTAAATTAATTGCTAAGGTTGAGAAATTAAATGTTTGTGATAATTCTCTTGTCAAAAATGATAATGCTAGTTTGATTGCTAAGATTGACAAGTTGAATGAATCACTTTCTAGCCTTAAGATTGAGAATGATAAATTAATTTCTAAGGCTAAAGATTTAAATGTTTGCTATGTTTCTATTTCCAATCTTAGAAATGAGAATGCCATGTTACATGCCAAGATTGATGAATTAAATGTTTGCAAACCCTCTACATCCACCGTTGAGCATGTTTCTATTTGCATGAGATGTAGAGATATTAATTTTGATGCTATTCATGATCACCTAGCTTTAATTAAACAACAAAATGATCACATAGCACAACTAACTAGCAAAATTAATGAGCATGAAATAGAAAATGAAAATTTTAAATTTGCTAGAAGTATGCTCTATAGTGGGAGACGCCCTGGCATTAAGGATGGCATTGGCTTCCAATAGGGAGGCAATGTTAAACTTAATGCCCCTAAGAAATTATCTAACTTTGTTAAGGGCAAAGATCCCATGGTTCAGGATAACGAGGGCTATATTTTATATCCTGATGGTTATCTCGAACATAAGATTAGGAGAATTCATTCTAGGAAGTCTCACTCTAGCTCTCATCATGCTTTTATGTATAAGAGTGAGACATCTAGTTCTAGGCAATCCACACATGTTAAATTGCCTAAAAAGAAATATCCTATTGCATCAAATGAACCCAATGTTTCATTTAAGACTTTTGATGCATCATATGTTTTAACTAACAAATCAAGCAAAGTAGTTGCCAAATATGTTGGGACAAACACAAGGGCTCCAAGACTTGTGTTAGGGTACTCAAGGTACTTGTTTCTAATGTCAAAGGACCCAAGACCGTTTGGGTACCTAAGAACAAGGCCTAAACTTGTTTTGTAGGTTTATGCATCCGAGGGCTCAAGTTGGATCATTGATAGCGGGTGCACAAACCACATGACTGGGGAGAAAAAGATGTTCTCCTCCTATGAAAAAAACGAAGATCCCCCAAGAGCTATCACATTCGGGGATGGAAATCAAGGTTTGGTCAAAGGACTTGGTAAAATTGCTATATCACCTGACCATTCTATTTACAATGTTTTTCTTGTAGATTCTTTAGATTACAATTTGCTTTCTATTTCTCAATTATGCAAAATGGGTTACAACTGTCTTTTTACGGATATAGGTGTTACTATCTTTAGAAGAAGTGATGATTCAGTAGCATTTAAGGGAGTATTAGAGGGTCAGCTATACTTAGTTGATTTTAATAGAGCTGAACTCGATACTTGCTTAATTGCTAAGACTAATATGGGTTGGCTCTGGCATCGCCGACTAGCCCATGTTGGGATGAAAAATCTTTACAAGCTTCTAAAGGGAGAACACATTTTGGGACTAACTAATGTTCATTTTGAGAAAGACATGGTTTGTAGCGCATGTCAAGCAGGGAAGCAAGTTGGTGTTCTTTATCCACACAAGAACATCATGACGATCGACAGGCCGCTTGAGCTACTCCACATGGATCTATTCGGCCCGATAGCTTACATAAGCATCAGCGGGAGTAAGTATTGTCTTGTAATTGTGGATGATTATTCTCGCTTCACTTGGGTGTTCTTTTTGCAGGAAAAATCTCAAACCCAAGAGATCTTAAAGGGATTCTTGAGACGGGCTCAAAATGAGTTCGGCTTAAGGATCAAAAAGATTAGAAGCGACAATGGAACGGAGTTCAAGAACTCTCAAATTGAATGCTTTCTAGAGGACGAGGGCATCAAGCATGAGTTCTCTTCTCCCTACACACCTCAACAAAATGGTGTAGTGGAGAGGAAGAATAGAACTCTACTTGACATGGCGAGGACCATGCTTGATGAGTACAAGACTTCTGACCGGTTTTGGGCGAAAGCAATCAACACCGCTTTCTACGCCATCATCCGTCTCTACCTTCACCGAATCATCAAGAAGACATCCTATGAACTCATCATCGGTAAAAAGCCCAATGTTTCATATTTTAGAGTCTTTGGTAGCAAATGTTTTATTCTTGTTAAAAGAGGTAGAAAATCTAAATTTCCTCCTAAGGCTGTAGAAGGCTTTTTACTTGGTTATGGCTCAAACACAAGGGCATATAGAGTCTTTAACAAGTCCACTGGACTAGTTGAAGTTTCTTGTGACATTGTGTTTGATGAGACTAACGGCTCTCAAGTAGAGCAAGTTGATCTTGATGAGCTAGATGATGAAGAGGCTCCGTGCGTCGCGCTAAGGAACATGTCCATTGGGGATGTGTGCCCCAAGGAAACCGAGGAGCCTCCACAAGCACAAGATCAACCTTCATCTTCCATGCAAGCATCTCCACCAACTCAAGGTGAGGATCAAGCTCAAGATGATGAGAATGAGGATCAAGAAGATGAGCCACCTCAAGAGGAGGGCAATGATCAAGGGGGAGATGACAATAATCAAGACAAGGAAGATGAACAGGGTCCTAGACCGCCTCACCCAAGAGTCCACCAAGCGATTCAACGAGATCACCCCGTGAACTCCATCCTCGGTGATATTCATAAGGGGGTAACCACTCGATCTTGTGTCGCTCATTTTTGTGAACATTACTCCTTTGTGTCTTCTATTGAGCCATACAGGGTGGAAGACGCATTAAGGGATTCAGATTGGGTGTTGGAAATGCAAGAGGAACTCAACAACTTCACGAGGAATGAGGTATGGCATCTAGTTCCACGTCCTAATCAAAATGTTGTAGGAACCAAGTGGGTCTTCCGCAACAAGCAAGATGAGCATGGTGTGGTGGCAAGGAACAAAGCCCGACTTGTGGCCAAGGGATATTCACAAGTCGAAGGTTTGGATTTCGATGAAACCTATGCACCCGAAGCTAGGCTTGAGTCAATTCGCATATTACTTGCTTATGCTACTTACCATGGCTTCAAGCTTTATCAAATGGATGTGAAAAGTGCCTTCCTCAACGGACGAATCAAGGAGGAGGTCTATGTTGAGCAACCTCCTGGCTTTGAAAATAGTGAGTACCCTAACCATGTATACAAACTCTCTAAGGCACTTTATGGGCTCAAGCAAGCCCCAAGAGCATGGTATGAATGCCTAAGAGATTTTCTTATCACTAATGGATTCAAAGTCGGCAAAGCCGATCCTACTCTCTTTACTAAAACCATTGCAAATAATTTGTTTGTATGCCAAATTTATGTTGATGATATCATATTTGGGTCTACTAACAAATCTACTTGTGAAGAGTTTAGTAGGATTATGATTCAAAAAATCGAGATGTCTATGAAGGGGGAGTTGAAGTATTTTCTAGGATTTCAAGTAAAGCAACTCCAAGAGGGCACATTCATCAGCCAAATGAAGTACATTCAAGACATACTCACTAAGTTTGGAATGAAGGATGCCAAGCCCATCAAGACTCCCATGGGAACCAATGGGCATCTCGACCTCGACACGGGAGGTAAATCCGTAGATCAAAAGGTATACCGGTCGATGATAGAATCTCTACTCTATTTATGTGCATCTCGACCGGATATTTTGCTTTCTGTATGCATGTGTGCAAGATTTCAAGCCAATCCTAAGGAAGTTCACCTTAGGGCCATGAAAAGAATCTTAAGATATTTAGTTTATACACCTAAGTTTGGTCTTTGGTACCCCAGGGGATCCACCTTTGATTTAATAGGTTATTCAGATGCTGATTGGGAAGGGTGTAAAATTCATAGAAAGAGCACATCAGGGACTTGTCAGTTCTTGGGAAGATCCCTGGTGTCTTGGGCTTCAAAGAAACAAAATTCAGTAGCTCTTTCTACCGCCGAAGCCGAGTACATTGCCGCAGGCCATTGTTGCGCGCAATTGCTTTGGATGAGGCAAACCCTTAGGGACTAAGACTACAAATTAACCAAAGTCCCTCTCCTATGTGATAATGACAGTGCAATCCGCATGGCAGATAATCCCGTTGAGCACAGCCGCACTAAGCATATAGCCATTCGGTATCACTTTTTGAGGGATCACCAACAAAGGGGGGATATCGAGATTGCTTATGTTAGCACCAAAGAACAATTAGTCGATATCTTTACCAAACCACTAGATGAGAAAACCTTTACCAAACTTAGGAATGAGCTAAACATTCTTGATTCTCGGAACTTTTATTGATACTTTGCACACATAGCTCACTTATATACTCTAGATCATATCTCTTTCATGTGCTATGACTAATGTGTTTTCAAGTACATTCTTATGCTAAGTCATAGATTGAAAGGGAAATGGAGTCTTCGGCAAAGACAAGGCTTCCACTCCACTCTACCGGTATTCTTTACCCTTCGTCGTCACTCCGCATCGTTCTCCACTTTGGTATACTCTTCACTCATATTCATTACTAGTACCATTGGGAGAAAGTAAAAAGGGGCTCTAAAGACTCCGTTTTTGGCGATTAATGCCAAAGAGGGAGAGAGCATTAGCCCAAAGCAAAAGGACCGCACCACCATGCCAATTTCAAAATTTTTTGAAACAAGTTGTTTTCAATTAGTATCTTTCAAATTAGTATTCCTCTAAGAAATTCTATCTCAATTGGTATCTATATTTTAAAGGAGGAGTTTTTTCAAAATTTGATATCTAAAATATTTGATCTTCTTTCAATTGATAAAACCCTCTTGAACACTAAGAGGAGAATTTCATTAAGGGGGAGTTTTGTTCATTACAAGGAGCAAAAAAAAACCAAAGGCTGCCCTGGTCTGGCGCACCGGACTATCCGGTGTGCCACCGGACAGTGTCCGGTGCCCCAGGGAGATCGACTCTGAACTGCACAGCTTCAGGTTTTTGGGAAGCCACTCCGCTATAATTCACCGGACTGTCCGGTGTGCTATGCAAAGCAACGGCTACTGTGCCAACGGTCGTCTACAAAAGTGAACAGTGAACGCTACAGTGCACGGACAGTTCGTGCAGAGTCAGAGCAAGCGCCAGAAGGCGCACCGGACAGTGAACAGTGACTGTCCGGTGCACCACCGGACTGTCTGGTGGGCCAGGTTGTCAGAGCTCCAACAGTCGAACCCTAACGGTTGGGTGACGTGGCTGGCGCACCAGACTGTCCGGTGCGCCCATCGACAGACAGCCTCCCCAACGGCCATTTTGGTGGGTGGGGCTATAAATACCCCCCAACCAACACACTTCAAGGCATCCAAGTTTTCAGCCATTGCATTCAATACAAGAGCTCTAGACTTCACTCCAAGACACAAAACAAAAGATCAAATCCTCTCCAAGTCCCAAACTCATTCCAAAGACTTAGTGGCTTGTGAGAGAGAGACATTTGTGTTCATTTGAGTTCTTGTCGCTTGGATCCCTTTTCTTCTTCCCCATTCTTATTCTCAACACCTTTGTAATCAAAGCAAGAGACACCAAGTTGTGGTGGTCCTTGTGGGGTCTAAGTGACCCAATTGATTGAGGAGAAAAGCTCACTCGGATTAGGTGACCGTTTGAGAGAGGGAAAGGGTTGAAAGAGACCTGGTCTTTGTGACCACCTCAACGGGGAGTAGGTTTGCAAGAACCGAACCTCGATAAAACAAATCACCGTGTCATCTGCTTTCATTTGCTTGTGATTTGTTTTCACCCTCTCTTTCGGACTCGACTTTATTTCTAACGCTAACCCCAGCTTGTAGTTGTGCTTAAAGTTTATAAATTTCAGATTTGCCTATTCACCCCCCCTCTAGGCGACTTTCAGGTGCAGATAGAGCCTGTTTATGGCATGGCAAGCTGTGTTCACAACTTCCGACCAAAACTGCTCAGGCGTCTTGTATTCCCCGAGCGTCGTCCTTGCCATATCAATTAGCGACCTGTTCTTCCTCTCTACCACGTCGTTTTGTTGTGGTGTGTAGGGAGCGGAGAACTCGTGCTTGATGCCTTCCTCCTTAAGATATTCTTCGACCTGAAGATTCTTGAACTCAAACCCATTGTCGCTTCTTATCTTCTTCAGCTTTAGCTTAAATTCGTTTTGAGCTCTCCTTAGAAAGCGCTTTAGGGTTCCTTGGGTTTCAGATTTATCCTATAAAAAGAACACCCAAGTGAAGCAAGAAAAGTCATCTACAATAACAAGACCATATTTACTTCCCCCGATGCTGAGATAGGCAACGGTTCCAAAGAGATCCATGTGTAGAAGTTCCAGTGGTCTTGATGTTGTCATCGCATTCTTGCTATGATGAGTGTTTCCCACTTGCTTTCCTGCCTGGCATGCTGCACAAGGTCTGTCTTTCTCAAAACAGACATCGGTTAGTCCTAACACATGTTCTCCCTTTAGAAGTTTATGAAGGTTTTTCATTCCAACATGTGCTAGACGGCGATGCCAATGCCAGCCCATATTAGTCTTAACGATTAAGCATGCATCTAGATCGGCATTCTCCTTTGAGAAATCAACTAAATAGAGCTTGCCGTCTAATACACCCTTAAAAGCTAATGAACCATCACTCCTTCTAAAGACAGATACATCAATGTTTGTAAATAAACAGTTGTGGCCCATATGACACAATTGACTTACAGACAATAAATTATACCCAAGTGACTCTACTAAAAACACATTTGATATTGAGTGTTCGGTCGTGATGGCTATCTTGCCCAATCCTTTAACCTTGCCTTGATTCCCATCTCCAAAAATGATGGTGTCTAGGGAATCCCTGTTCTTGATGTAGGAGGTGAACATTTTCTTCTCCCCCGTCTTGTGGTTTGTGCATCCACTGTCGATAATCTAGCTTGAGCCCCCGAATGCATAGACCTGTAAGGCAATTAAGCTTGGGTTTTAGGTACCCAACTCTTGTTGGGTCCTACAATGTTAGTTACAATAACTTTTGGAACCCAAATGCAAGTCTTGTCTCCCTTGCATTTAGATCCCAATTTTCTAGCAACTACCTTAGTATTTTTGCATGAAAGTACAAAAGAAGTATTACATGTTTGATACATAGCAGTTGGACCAGTATAAACTTTCCTAGGTGCACGAGAAACAGTATGATTGCGCCTAGGCCTACTTTTATCATGAACATATGTGGAGCTCGATGCAAACATAGCATGTGAATTATGATAAGTAGGTAAAGCAGCATGGTTATAACATTTATCATAATGAGAACCTTTCTTGACATGAGCATAAAGATAAGCATGGTTCTTTGGATCATGTGAAGAATACGAGCTACTAGCCATAGGGGCCTTCCCTTTCTCCTTGTTGAGACCGGAAGTCCTTTGGCTTGTTAAGTTCTTGGTTTCCTTTCAAAAACCAAGTCCATCCTTAATTAAGGGGTGTCTACCAATAGTGTAGGCATCCCTAGCAAATTTAAGTTTCTCATAATTATCCATGCAAGTCTTAAGTTGAGCATTAAGACTTGCAACCTCATTATTTAACTTAGCAATAATGGAGGCATGTTCATTACAAGCATCAATATCAAAGTCTTTACATCTATTGCAAATAACAACATGCTCTACACATGAACTAGTTGTATTTACTTCCTCTAGCTTAGTATTCAAATCATCATTTAAATTCTTTAAGCTAGAAATAGATTCATGATAGGAAGACAATTCAGACGACAGTATTTCATTTTTCTTAACTTCTAGAGCAAGAGATTTTTGAACACTAATGAATTTATCATGTTCCTCATATAAAATATCTTCTTGCTTTTCTAGTAGTCTATCCTTTTCATTAAGAGCATCAATTAATTCATTTATTTTGTCTATTTTAGCTCTATCTAAACCTTTAAACAAATCAGTGTAATCTACTTCATCATCAGAGGATTCCTCATCGCTAGAAGAAGAATACTTAGGAGTATCTTGAATACGTACCTTCTTCTCCTTAGCCATAATGCATGTGTGTCGTTCGTTGGGGAAGAGTGACGATTTGTTGAAGGCCGAGGCAGCTAGTCCTTCATCTTTGGAGTCGGATGAGGAACAGTCGGAGTCCCATTCCTTCCAGATGTGTGCCTTGCTTTGTTGGCCTTCCTGTAGCTCTTTTTCTTTTTCCCTCTTCCCATGCTTTTCTTGTGCCTAGTCATTTTCATTATCGGGGCATTAAGCTATAAAATGACCAGTCTTACCGCATTTGAAGCAGGAGCATTTTATCCTTGACTTGTTCTTGTTGAGGTACTCCTTGCGTCCTTTCAGTGTGGTCTTGAAGCGTTTGATGATTAGGGTCATCTCATCCTCATTAAGCCCGGCAGCCTCCACTTGTGCTACCTTGCTAGGTAGCGCCTCTTGCTGCTGGTTGCTTTGAGGGCAACAGGATGTGACTTGTAGATGGGTAGTGGACCATTTAGGGCATCATCCACGTATCGTGCTTCTTTCACCATCGTACGCCCGCTTACGAATTTTTCGAGGATTTCCTCAGGCGTCATCTTGGTGTACGTAGGTGTTGGGGACTTGTTCTCAAATGCTATAAATTAAGAACAAGGCAACATAGAATATTAAATGTTAATGTCCTTCGTCCGCTGAAGCATTATCTCCCCAAGGGTTTAATGAACTTCAGACGCAGGCCATGATCAGAATATCACGAAGGTCATACCTTCGTGATCAAACTTATAAAATAATGTAAAATGAAGTATAAATTGTAAAACATTAGAAAGAGATATGTTAAAAACAGATAACATTATTCACATATTTTATTATATTTATACCTTCGCCTTGGCAGAAAGCGATAATTCCAGTGTAATGCGTCAGCGATCACAAGATTGCGTGAACAGTACAGGGGTACTATTCACCTATTTATAGGCACAGGGCGTAGCCTGTGCATAATTACATATATGCCCTTCACAATTAACTACAATAATGACACAGAACATCATGGGTTTTTAAGTCATTTCATCTTTAAGTCGGTTCGCCCCTTCGTCATGAAATCCGTCATTGTGCCGAAGCTTTATATGTGACAGCTTCGGCGCTGCTTCTGGGAAGATCTTCCGAAGGTGTTTTCTTCCTTTAGGATCTTCGGCTACAAAGCATACCCCCAACAGTAGCCCCTTCGCGGTGCTAGATTGTTTGTCGTAACAAGCTTGATCCGTGAAAAAGTCTTCTAGGCTTCGGGATGCCGAAGATCTGAAAAACACCTTCCCTGAGCTCGTTGGTGAGAAACGATTAAAATAATCCGCACGCGAGGTGGCCCCATCTTGCAGCAGTTATGCGCGCCCTAGCGATTCACCTTCGCGGACCCTTTGGCCCACCGTTCAGCGAATGCAGGTGGCTATTTATCCGGTGTGGAAGACCTTGATGATTCACTTTCGCACCTGTGGCACTATATAAACAGACGGGTAGGTGTGAAGTTACCACAGCATTCATTGCTATTGCACTGTTTTGCTGCCAAAAATTTAACCATAGCCGAAGCTTGATCATCGTGCTCAAACGAAGCGCCGCTTTTGATTCTGCTTCGTCACAAGAGGAAGAGCTTCGGAAAAATCAAAAAAGTCAACAACTTCAAAAAATTTCAAGAAATTCATAATCAAATGGCAAGAGTGCACTCCACTGCCAGGGTTGATCGTGAGGGAGATGAAACCGAAGCTACTGAGACTGTTCCCATTTCCGAAGCGAAGAAGCGGTCTGGGCTGGTAACATTGGAGGATGCACCTGCCGCTGAAGCAGAGCAGGCTGATGTTGAGGAGACTGATTCCAAAGATGATTACAGCAGTGCAGTGCCGAGTAAACCCAGCCACCTGGATTTCGGAAAATCTACCATCTTTGAAGGTGATTTGCCTAAGATGATGAAGTTGGGCTATTTTAGTGAAGCGAAGAAAGAGCTGATTCGCTTTGGTGGGGAAGAAACTACTCCGAAGCCAGGAAAAGATGAAGTAGTGGTCTTCAAAAGTTTCTTTAAAGCTGGTTTAAGATTCCCTTTGAACAAGATGGTTGCTGATGTGCTGAAAAAGTTTGGGATCTACCTTCATCAACTAACTCCTAACGCTATCGTTAGGCTTAGCGTTTACATTTGGGCCCTCCAAAGCCAAGGGGTGGAACCATTTGCCAAAGGTTTTTGCCGAGTGCACGAGCTTCATTACCAGACCAAGGCTAGAGGAGATGGGCTACATGAAAACTTTGGCTGCTACAATTTTGCCTACCGTAAGACTACAAAATTTCCTGTGATCAGTTACCGTAGCAAGTGGCCAGCTGGCCAGAAATCCGAGTGGTTTTACGTCAAAGTTGACGAAGATAAGGAGAAATTGGTCCAGATTCCATTGGAATTGATCTTCGGAGAGACCAGACCCCCGTGCAACATGACACCAGAGGGTCCGACCCAAATTGCTCTGGCTGAATTTAGAGTTATTGCGGAGCACATCGGCACTAGGGACTTAGTGCAAGAATTTTTGGCCTTCAGAGTATTCCCAACTATGAAAGAGTGGGCCATGCCGAAGCTTGAAGGAAAAAAGAAGGAAGGGCAGCTTGTTCAGTTGCCTTACCATTACAAATTCAAGAGACATTTCAAAGTGCCTTGCCAAGAATGGCTAGACACGATCGAAGTAATGTGCAATGAAATACTCGGCAATTACTCTAAAAAAGAAGATCAGTTAATGACTGCGGCCTTCGGCACCCGTCCGAAGTGAAGACTGAACCGAGTAATGGATGCTATTGACTTTGAATATCCCGACTATGAGCGGCTAGACAAGGGTGCCGAAGGGCAAAAAAGGAAGAAAGTGGCTGATATTCTGAATAAAGATGATGAAGATCAATTGAAAAAGAAAAAACCAAAGTCCGAGCCAAAAACAGATGCTTTGAAGAAGAGAAACACTACAGGAAACGCCTAAATTTTTGTGGGCCAAAAACCCACGAAAATAAGCCTAAACCGATGAAAATAGCATATTTTCGTCGGCAGGCCGACGAAAATAGCCACCGAAAATAAGTTCGACGAAAATAGGCAACTATTTCCGTCGGTACCGACGAAAAAAAACCTATTTTCGTCGGCTTTCCCAAGGCCAACAAAAATAGTTGGTCGACTGACTATTTTCGTGGGCCCGGTGGTGGCCGACAAATATACGTGCCCAGGCTATTTTCGTCGGCCAGGTGGAGGCCGACGAAAATACATGCCCGATATTTTCGTCGGCCTGACGGTGGCCGACGAAAATATGTTCCCAGGCTATTTTCGTCGGCCACCACCGAGGCCGACGAAAATTGATGGTTCCCCCCCAAAACAGATTTTTCTGCACCTTTTATTAATTCACAGCAAAATACACAATATCACAATTCACATATACAGATTCACAAGCAAAATACACAATTCACAAAACACATTCACATATACATAAATAGTCCATAGTCCATTCAAATAAGTCCATAAGTCCATTGTCCATTCAAATACACAATTCACAAAACACACTCACTACTCACTACTCACTCCGGCGGGCTGTGGGAGTTTTGGCCACTCCCTCCTCCACCACCAGGAAGGTGGCCACTCCCTCCAGAACCATGGATGAGGAAGTCTTGGGCGTTGACAGCACCCTCCGATCCATGAGCATGTGACGCTGAACCCTGCAATTCATCAATCATTCAAATAAGGTTGTATTTTGCTATCCCTATACCTATACATTGCTGTGTTTGGTCAATATTTGCATAAAACGAAACATGGAATGTCACCTGTGATCCATGGTGAGGAGGAGGATGTGCATGCATCCACGGGTACTGTTGTGCTGGCCACCCCAGAGGTGGTGGCACCCACCCCGTCGGTGGCGGTGCCATCCACGCTTGAAATGGCTGAGAGCCCGCCGGTGGCTGGGAGACCGGTGGCACCCATCCCGGGACTGGCTGCGATTCTTTGGGATGGTGGAGGCGTCCAAGTGCCTGGAGGTGCCTGCATCCACCCAACACCGGTCCACTGTGGCCGCGACGCTGGAGCTTGTCCTGGCCACTGTCCCCATCCTTGTGCCTGCGAGCCATTTTTGATAATAAAAAAAGAGTTGCTATGGAATTGAAGTGTTCAGATAGTGTTACCTGGGGAGGGCGAAAAGCGGGCAAGTTCATATCAGGGCCGAGTCTAGTAGTCATTTCGTGCAAATGGATGCAACGTTAGAATCGCAACATTATACTTTGAATTCAATGACGACACGTGATGAGATAGACGAATTACCTGAAAATAAGAAGCCATATATTGCGTCAGCTGTCCAACTTGCTCATGCGCTGCTCGAGCCTGCTCCTGTGTTGCTCGAGCCTGCTCCTGTGCTGCCCGAGTCTCCTCCTCCAGCTAAGCCTCTCGAGTAGACCTGGAGGAGCGAGAACTCCCTCCCGAAGACGATGCCTTCCCTTGACCTATTGTCCTGTTATACTCCACAACGCCGGTGCCAAAGGCAAACCAGCATGATACATATAGTTGAGCCATTAAGTGGACACATTCTTGTTAATGAAATCGTCGAATCAAACACAAACACCTCACCTGCCATGCTTTCTACCCCCACCACTGTGGTACAACGCCGAGGCATCTAAGTCTGAATGCATCCAGTCGAAGTCAGGCCCATGGCGTTGAGTCATTTCCTCCCCATATGCATTTTGCAAAGAAAGTTAGAGTTGGAGTTAGACACAGAACATGCAATTTAATTCGTAAATACAAACTTGTTTACCATTTTCTCCTTTGCCGCCTCGCTACATAGCACATCAGGGTTCACCGGATCGGGGCCACGGTGACCACGGACGTAAACCTCCATAAAACTTGGAGCAACTCCACTTTCAGCTTCCTGCATGAAAAAGAAGAGTTAAACCATAGAATTTTCATAGATGTAACATACAAGTTTGATTTATATACTTACCATGCGGCGTGCGGTACCAAGGTGTCCATCGGCGCCGTACCTGTGCCCCGGTCCTTCAGTGCCACGGTTGGTATGGTGCTTCTGGGACTCTGCAATCCACTCAGGCGATGCCCATCTCTTAGCCAACCACCTCCAGGCTTCCATGTCCTTCGCCAGCCAATCCACAATGCTCTCCAGGTACTGCTCCTCTGTGAGGTAGATCTCATTGGCCCCTAATGCTTTGCTCATTTTCTGCCCCTTTATCTTCTTGTAGTAGTAGTTGACGGCCGCGATGCGAGCATTGTACATGGCATCCTTGATTACCTTATCAGCGTACTTCTGAAAGTGCCTCTTCACACGTGCCCACTGAGCCTGATCCTCCTCGATCTCATTCGGCAATTGGAACCTCCCCTACATATCAATGGAGAAGTTAAGTTAAAGTAAGATTAGGAGAAGCAATAATTCAGTGAATTGCTTATATAAGAAAGTAAACTCACCCAGAACTCGTCCCACACAGCCACCTGACAAGTCCTTCATTTTTGTTCTGAACTTCCCCCTCCGCTACTACTTTCCCCTGGCTCCCCTGGCTGGACAAAGTCCTTCAGACCCCAGTCGGCCCACTGCATAGCCGCGAACCTCTCGCCATTGAGCTCCACCATGCCAGGGTAGTAGAAGCGACAGAGGCTACCCAACACCGCGTTCACCTTGGGACGTCTGCCTGTACCGTCCCAAGTCAAGTCTTCCCATGACCTACAAACATTAATAAAACAAGTAAACCAGTGCAATCACGTTCACATTAAAAAATTAACACAACAGAAATAAGCCCCACCATTCTCCATGCGGCTAGATGAGCCTCCTCTCGGCAGGTCTCGGACCAAGCGCATTGCTCTTTTTATACCTAAGTATACAAGTAAATTCAATATGATGAAATGATTAAAAACTAATATCAATTAAACTAATATGCATAATAATACCTGAAGGACGTAGAACCATCTGACGCGTCGCCCGCGCTGCCTGCCCCCATAGGGTCAACCTCCTCATCCTGCTCACCCTCCTCATCCTGCTCACCCTCGTCACCGTGCACATGAGCATCCAGATGAGGAGCCTCCTGCTCACCCTCCTCACCCTGCACTTCGTCTAGACAGTCGAGAAGTTGTTGCTGCCTTTGTCGGCTCTGTGAGGTGCCCTGAAAAAGCCCACTGTCCGAGCTGTCCTCGCTGGCCGCACTGCCCCCACTCCTCCTCGATCTCCTATGCTTGAACATGTTCAACTGTAGATAAATTAATGTCAAACCACAGTATATGAAACAAATAATATGAAAATTAATAATGTGAAAAATGGAATGCATATCTTAATTGATTAACTAAAAGAAACATACTAATCAAAAGTCATCCGCATCCGATGATGCTTGTTCGGCTCGTTGTTTATTCATACGCTCTTGATTTCGTTGGATCCTTACTGATCTTCTAACGACGACAGGTCGTTTGCGCTTTGACCTAGGTTCTTCAATTAAGTCACTTGAATTGCAACGGAGATTTTCAAGGCCTTCTCCATTGGTCACATGGAATCGGTGAGCTATGTCTTGATTCGACGCCGCTTCTGGTTGAAAAACAGCATCATCGTTGTCCCTGCTCGTACTCACGTAGTCAGCACTCTCTGGAGCGACGACTTGTGGGTTGACTTTGATTGCAACCCACCAAGCCCTAAGGCTTGGGTGAGGATATGGCAGGTAGTACACCTGTTTTGCCTGATTTGCAAGGACAACATCGCTCATACTGCTCGGAATCCTAGAGCTATGCTTCACCTCGACATTACCATACTTGTCGACACGAGTCCCACTATGAGCATCAAACTAGTCGCACTCGAAAAACATGACTTTAAGTTCCTTGGGGCCATCGAAAATCAACTCTACAATGTTTTGAAGAACATCGTAATAGTCCACTACTTTGTCATCGTCAACATATGAACTTGCCAACACACCACTATTGGTGGTGGCTGCCAATGGTCGACTCTTCTCCAATTTCGCGGTTCGGAAGCGATATCCATTTACATCATAGCGAGTATAGTTTCGGACGGACATAGAGGTATGTGCCATTTGCTGCAAGTCCGGGTGCACAGAGTTTTTGGAAACCTATACAAGGAATTAGTATATGCATTATATCTTCCAAGTCCAAAATTCAAAGATTAAGTATGGACAATGAGAGAACGACAATTACTAACATAATTACGAAACCACTGCACGAAGTTTGGTCCACCTTTCAACCCATCACGTCGAAGATTTTCTAATTGGATGGCCGTAGGTTTACTAGTAGATTTCCAACATTCTTCATCAAACATGCTGGACATATTAGAAACATGGAGATTACACACTATAGAAATTATGAGATGAGAAAATGGACGTAACTATGAGGAAAACTTACTCGAACGCCTCCTGTGTGCTGTCAATATTGCTATACATATATAGCATTAGCGTGTTCAAATCTGATCCTTCAATGTGACGTACACTCCCTTTTCCAACTGCTTTACCCGGATTCGCAAAAAATTGAAGGGTGCTTTGGGGCGATTCATTTTCGACATGAAGTCGCACTGAAGGAGCAAACACACTGTTGGCTCGAGCGAAATACCTGGTTGAGAATTGAGATATCTCCTTAAGGGCAAAAGCCTCCGCAATACACCCTTCGACTCTAGCCTTATTGCAAACAGACGCCCTGAGCTTTTTCAACGCCCTTTCTATAGGATACATCCACCTGAATTGCACTGGTCCGCCTACCAAAGCTTCCCAAGGCAAATGCACAATTAGATGTTGCATCACATTGAAGAATCCTGGCGGGAAACCTTTTCAAATTTACAAATAAGAATTGGAATTTCTTTCTCAAATTTCTTCATCAACCTCTTCGATACCGTCTTTGCGCATACTTCCCTATAGAAGTAACTCAGCTCTGCAAATATGCTCCAAAGCTCATCCTTAAAATAGCCTCGAAACATCACGGGCATCAGCCTCTCCATAATAATATGGTAGTCATGGCTTTTCAAACCGATCAATTTACTGGTCTTCAGATTGACTGCCCGTTTCAGATTTGCCGCATATCGATCTGGAAATTTCAGATTCTTCAACCACTTAAATATTTCTTTCCTTTCATCCGGCTTGAGGCAGTAATCAGCTCGCGGCCTACTCTCATGCCCTTTATCGCTTACTTTCAACTCGAGCATCGGCCTCTTACAAATTTCAGCCATGTCTTTTCTTGCCTTCATATTATCTTTCGTTTTATCAGTCACATCGAAACATGTGCTTATGATGCTTTCAGCAACGTTACGCTCTTGGTGCATCAAGTCTATGTTGTGCGGCATGATCAAGGCTTTTGCATACGGAAGCTCCCATATTGATGAAATATGGGTCCAGTTGTGGTCCTCCCCGTAGCCTTGGAACCTATCATTTTCTCCTTGCTTCAGACAAGCATGCCATGCCATTATCTGTGGTGCAGTTTGCCTCTTTGGTGGCCTATTTCTAATTTTGGCTCCACTTCTGAATGCAGTAAGCGAACTCCTGAAATCATGCTTGAATGGAGTCCAACGTCGATGAGCATCAAAGAATGACACTTTCCCACCATGCTTCAGTCTGAATGCATCCGTATCATTCATACATATGGGACAGCACAACCGACCATGAACACACCATCCAGACCAATCTCCATATGCCAGCAGATCATGCACTGACCACAAATAAGCAGCGCGCATGGTAAACTCTTTTTCAGTATGGCTGTAATACCCAAATTTTTAAACCATGGTAATGGAGATAATTCTCTTATTTGCCTTATTTAACTAAGCATGTGAACAACCCCATTGAAAGGAATTAAATGATTAATGTAAACTAAACAACGTGTGCATCATATTGGAGTTTTGTTTGTTGTACATATAATAATAATAATATCAATACTAATAATCAAAATGTACTAATAAGAAAATTGAATTGAAACCCAAAAGGAAATTAGGGTTTGAAAATGAGAAAAAGGAGAGAAGAGAAAGAAAAAGAGAACGGTTATGAAAATATAAATAATATATATAATTATATTTCTAAAAATTGGTGTTTTTCATCTCACAATATGATTTGTGAATAAATTTGCACAAGGTTGATGTTAAATTTGAATTCCATTGACTTTAGGAATAAAGAAAAGAAAGAGAGATAAGAATAAAAGTGAAAAGCAAATCTGGTCGAATGGGCCCCTCCCCTCAATTCGGCCCAACAGCTAGAAACTATCCAGCCGACCCAACTCCCCTTTCCACTTCTCTCCTCCTGGCCAGCCACTGTGCCCCGCCGTTCTCACCGTGCCGTGGGCCCCACAAGCCAGCGGCCTCAGCCTGAGTTCGTGCGCGGCTGACAGAAGAGACCCGCTTGACAGCCTCATCTCGCTCGCGCTCTGCTCGGTGGACCCAGCGGGTCAGGAGCATCTTCCCAACGAAACTCGCTGGTCTCCAGCCGTGTATCTCGCGTGAGAGACTTGACCACCGCCAGGATCGCCGGAGCCACGGCTACCCCCGCGCTGCTCCAGCTAGCGCACCAGCCAGGCGAGATTCCCGTGCGCCGCCTTCTTCCTCTCTGTCTCTGGCTACTCTGCCCCACGGTCGGCGCGGATCGAGCTCAACGGAGCTTGCGCCAACAACCACCGCGGACTCCGCTCTTGCTGGTCGGATTCCGCTATTTCTTAGGCTCTAGCAAATAAATACCGTGCCCGCTTTCCCCCTCGACTCAATTCACCAGGAGCCACCCATAGCCGCACAGGTCACCAAGAGAGGCAAGTTTGGGGGAGATCGCAGGAGGATAGCCGCCATGGAATCCTGTCTGCAATGCTATCTGGGCCCCTGCAGCTATGGCGCCACCATGGGGCGTACCACGGGGCATGGCAGATGCTCGTCGGGTCTCCCCTGGAGGTTTGCACGGGCGCCGGTGGGCGGAATCACGCTTGGTTGCTCGCCGGTAAGTAGCTCGGCGCAGACGTCCGCATCGCTGTGTGGCCCGCATCATGCAATCACCGATTGAAGGTAGGGAGGCCACCGTTGAATTCACCTAAGTCATCTCTGCGTGTGGGCGTGTCGTGGGCAGAGTGGGATTCCTTGGAGGTTACGATGGGTGGGTCGCCGGCGTAGCTCTGCCTGGGCTTGCGGCGGCGCTTCCTTGGGTTGGCAAGGGGGAGAAGGAGAACGCGAGCACCGTTGGATCTGTGGGGATCGTGCGGATGGGAATAGATCCGGGGTTAACCCAGTGTGGGCCATTGATCCGCTGAGCAACGGTGGAGATTAGCGTGGCGCATACCCTTTCGCGGGATTAGATCTGTGCCATAGGATCGGTGATGGAGGGCCACGATTAGATGTAGCGTATCTGTTCGGTGAGGTCAAAACTGGACCGTTGGATGAGATCTGAACGGTCTACGCAAACCGAGTTTATAACAGCGCGTGCGTTTTTGTAAAAGAGACCCTGAAATAGCAGGTAATCAACCCGCGCTCCGATCACAGTTGTAGAATATTTAATTTAGGTCCTAAAATTTACACCAAGAACCCTGTCCTTTCTACAAATAGAATCCGCAGTCCAGAAAATTCCGGGAAATGATAAAATAAATTATGAAATGATTTTTAGTATAGAAATAAATCCAGAAATCTTAATAAATTCATAACTAATTCGTTTTAACTCCGATTTAATCCGTTCAAGTTGCGTTAGATTTGTAATAATATTACCTACGCAGAAACAACATTATTTGTACTATATCACATACTTTTATAATTAGATATTTGTTTAAACCTATGGATAACTTCATAATCTAAATTGATATAGTATTTCAGTCCATAATTATAATTTGATTACTTTTAATTAAGTTATAATTGGTATTAAAGTTAAACTAGTTATTTATTTATCTTTCTCACATGATCTATATTAACTAAAATCAACATAGAACCTAGTTTTAATGTTTAATCACGTAGATCTTCCGAGAACTATATCTTTTAACCTTAACTCCGATTTTAGTGATTCTCGAACCTACGATCTCGTAGCATTGCGTAGAATATTCCTACACAGTTTGATTCCATATGTTTGGTGTAATGTTATTGTATCCATTATTTGCTTATTTGTATGTATTGCTACGACTAGAAGTGAGGTCACGAGGAATCTGAAGCTCTAATTGGAGAAGTACCTGGAGTTGCACCAAAAAGGCAAGTTGTGCCCTTGATCACTTCTTTTACCCACTCATGTTCTAATTAATCATAATGATCTGCATAGGTTAATTTTGATGGGACCCAATAGGATACCCTAGTTTGTCTATCTTTATACCTTGTTTACCACTGAACTTTCTGGGTAGTACTTGCTAGTGCTATATGTGGTTTTGGGTATGAAGATTACACTATTCATGATTATACTTTTGTTATCAGTTGTTATTCACTGTTCATGATAAGATCATTATGTTAATTGGAACATGGAGAACCACCTGGGAAAACAGTGCTACCACAAGGGTGGAATGGGACGCCCTTGGCTGATTAATTAGGAAAGCTAGTGGAAGACTACCTTACCCGAAAGGGGCAAGGGCAGTAGGGGAGTGGTCAGTGTAGGGAGGCCCTCGGGAGGATTTTGCTGCGATGGCGGTCCTGCAAGGGATTCCTGCACTGGAACTTCCTATAAACTGTAGCGGGTTTTCTGAAGCTAGTGGAACTTTGTAAAGGCCTCGTAATGTTGCCCTGCCTCGCCTCCTCGGTAGAGGTGTATGGGATTGGCCGTCTCTTGGCAGATGGGTAACATGACTTGTGGGTAAAGATGCGCAACCTCTGCAGAGTGTAAAACTAGTATACTAGCCGTGCTCACGGTCATGAGCAGCTCGGACACTCACATGATTAAATGATGAAACTAAATTCAATTTGTCATATGCATTGCATCGCAGGTGAAGTTGTTACTTTTGTTTTACTATTTAACTGGGTTGGTATTTACTTATACTTAGTAACTGCTAATAAAATTTTGACCAACTTTAAAAGCAATGCTCAGCTCTAACCATCTTCTTTGGTAAGCCTTACACTTCACGTGAGCTCCCACCTTTGGCGAGTTCATGCACATTATTCCCCACAACTTGTTGAGCGATGAACGTATGTGAGCTCACTCTTGCTGTCTCACACACCCCACAGGTCAAGAGCAGGTACCACTGGATGAGGCGCTTGGAGGATGCTGCGATGAGTTCGTGAGAGGTCTAGGTCGTCGTCTCCCAGTCAACTTTGGGTTGCTGGACCGTTGTCTCCTTATAATGTAATTATTTATTTTGTATAGAACTCCTGTTATATATAAAGATGTGACATTCGATCCTGTGCCATGATTCATCATATGTGTGAGACTTGGTCCCAGCACACCTGGTGATTATGTTTACGCCCGGGTTTTGGACCCCTAAAATCCGGGTGTTACAGAAGTGGTATCAGAGGAATGTTGACTGTAGGACGAAACCTAGATAGAACTGGACAACCAATACTTACTTACCTTTGCTACTCTGATCCTTTCTAAACTTTTCTTAATCTTTTCTCATCTAATTCCGCTTTACTCTGATCATTCTTATCTTATCCTTCTAAAGACAAACTTGGATTTCACACTTTGAAATCCTGTGTTTAAAGTGACCTTTGGGAATAGGAGACCTAATCCTAGGAACAAAAACAAAACTATTTTTATAAGTGTTTATTTGAATGTTTGTTCTTATGATATTTGTCTGATTTGGATCTTTGATTGAGTGTGATGGGTTGTGGAGTAATGTCCACAATTACACTTACATATATATAATGCTTATAAAACTAACTAGACAAACTAGATTATCCCTCATTAAAATATCTAGCCTAACAATATCTATCTCATCTTAAAAAGATTCTATCCTACACTCATGGATCCATCTTAACTTAAAAGATACTCTATCTTGAAAAGATTTTATCGCATCCTAATAGATCTAATTAATCTCAAAAGATTCTATTCATCTTGTCTTAATAAGCATACCTATCCCAACCAATTTTCTTATCTCATTATAGTACAACGACCTGGAACTAATCCAAAATAATGATGTCTTATCTAGTAGAAGCTAGTCATACCTAGATTTGAGCTAATGTGATAGGTTAATCTAACCTAACGAAGTCTAACCTTAAGTTGAGCTAATCTAATGTAAGTTACTTAAACAAGCTAGTTAATATTGGTAACATAGATTAGATCATATCCCTATAAATGGGTACTAAACCTAAATTGGTGTCTTAGACCAAATCGTCTGTGGAACCCCCACAACCTAGCCTATGTTATAGGTTGCCCAACCCATCTATCCCAAAAGCAAATTAAACCTTGTTGGGCCATACCCCTCATGCACTTAAAACTAAACTAGTGCCTTAAACCAACTCAGCCACATGTATGAGATCTTGATCTACCTCATTTAGTCTATCTCATCCATGTATGTTTTAACCATATTCCCTGACCTCGATGTTAAACACTAACCTTGAATCAATAAGACCAAGAATGGAGAAGGAAAGATCAACCCCGTCAAGGAAGGAGAGAAGTCAAACTCGATCTTCAGATGCATTACCACCCAACACGGAGTTCTTTCTCACCGGAAACTTTCTTACCTAGGCTATTATTTTCCTAACCTATCCATCTCTTATATCCTACATAATAAGTAGCTGGATACCTATACTCTCCTAATTACACATTATGGACAAAAAAAAATGTGAGATTCTGAATTTTTGAACCAATTAGAAAATTAAAGGCTAAAAGCATAAACCAATTCCTCTGTGTCCCTTTTCTTACAAATCTCGAGGACGAGATTATTTTTAAGGGGGGTAGGATTTGTAATACCCAAATTTTTAAACCATGGTAATGGAGATAATTCTCTTATTTGCCTTATTTAACTAAGCATGTGAACAACCCCATTGAAAGGAATTAAATGATTAATGTAAACTAAACAACGTGTGCATCATATTGGAGTTTTGTTTGTTGTACATATAATAATAATAATATCAATACTAATAATCAAAATGTACTAATAAGAAAATTGAATTGAAACCCAAAAGGAAATTAGGGTTTGAAAATGAGAAAAAGGAGAGAAGAGAAAGAAAAAGAGAACGGTTATGAAAATATAAATAATATATATAATTATATTTCTAAAAATTGGTGTTTTTCATCTCACAATATGATTTGTGAATAAATTTGCACAAGGTTGATGTTAAATTTGAATTCCATTGACTTTAGGAATAAAGAAAAGAAAGAGAGATAAGAATAAAAGTGAAAAGCAAATCTGGTCGAATGGGCCCCTCCCCTCAATTCGGCCCAACAGCTAGAAACTATCCAGCCGGCCCAACTCCCCTTTCCACTTCTCTCCTCCTGGCCAGCCACTGTGCCCCGCCGTTCTCACCGTGTCGTGGGCCCCACAAGCCAGCGGCCTCAGCCTGAGTTCGTGCGCGGCTGACAGAAGAGACCCGCTTGACAGCCTCATCTCGCTCGCGCTCTGCTCGGTGGACCCAGCGGGTCAGGAGCATCTTCCCAACGAAACTCGCTGGTCTCCAGCCGTGTATCTCGCGTGAGAGACTTGACCACCGCCAGGATCGCCGGAGCCACGGCTACCCCCGCGCTGCTCCAGCTAGCGCACCAGCCAGGCGAGATTCCCGTGCGCCGCCTTCTTCCTCTCTGTCTCTGGCTACTCTGCCCCACGGTCGGCGCGGATCGAGCTCAACGGAGCTTGCGCCAACAACCACCGCGGACTCCGCTCTTGCTGGTCGGATTCCGCTATTTCTTAGGCTCTAGCAAATAAATACCGTGCCCGCTTTCCCCCTCGACTCAATTCACCAGGAGCCACCCATAGCCGCACAGGTCACCAAGAGAGGCAAGTTTGGGGGAGATCGCAGGAGGATAGCCGCCATGGAATCCTGTCTGCAATGCTATCTGGGCCCCTGCAGCTATGGCGCCACCATGGGGCGTACCACGAGGCATGGCAGATGCTCGTCGGGTCTCCCCTGGAGGTTTGCATGGGCGCCGGTGGGCGGAATCACGCTTGGTTGCTCGCCGGTAAGTAGCTCGGCGCAGACGTCCGCATCGCCGTGTGGCCCGCATCATGCAATCACCGATTGAAGGTAGGGAGGCCACCGTTGAATTCACCTAAGTCATCTCTGCGTGTGGGCGTGTCGTGGGCAGAGTGGGATTCCTTGGAGGTTACGATGGGTGGGTCGCCGGCGTAGCTCTGCCTGGGCTTGCGGCGGCGCTTCCTTGGGTTGGCAAGGGGGAGAAGGAGAACGCGAGCACCGTTGGATCTGTGGGGATCGTGCGGATGGGAATAGATCCGGGGTTAACCCAGTGTGGGCCATTGATCCGCTGAGCAACGGTGGAGATTAGCGTGGCGCATACCCTTTCGCGGGATTAGATCTGTGCCATAGGATCGGTGATGGAGGGCCACGATTAGATGTAGCGTATCTGTTCGGTGAGGTCAAAACTGGACCGTTGGATGAGATCTGAACGGTCTACGCAAACCGAGTTTATAACAGCGCGTGCGTTTTTGTAAAAGAGACCCTGAAATAGCAGGTAATCAACCCGCGCTCCGATCACAGTTGTAGAATATTTAATTTAGGTCCTAAAATTTACACCAAGAACCCTGTCCTTTCTACAAATAGAATCCGCAGTCCAGAAAATTCCGGGAAATGATAAAATAAATTATGAAATGATTTTTAGTATAGAAATAAATCCAGAAATCTTAATAAATTCATAACTAATTCGTTTTAACTCCGATTTAATCCGTTCAAGTTGCGTTAGATTTGTAATAATATTACCTACGCAGAAACAACATTATTTGTACTATATCACATACTTTTATAATTAGATATTTGTTTAAACCTATGGATAACTTCATAATCTAAATTGATATAGTATTTCAGTCCATAATTATAATTTGATTACTTTTAATTAAGTTATAATTGGTATTAAAGTTAAACTAGTTATTTATTTATCTTTCTCACATGATCTATATTAACTAAAATCAACATAGAACCTAGTTTTAATGTTTAATCACGTAGATCTTCCGAGAACTATATCTTTTAACCGTAACTCCGATTTTAGTGATTCTCGAACCTACGATCTCGTAGCATTGCGTAGAATATTCCTACACAGTTTGATTCCATATGTTTGGTGTAATGTTATTGTATCCATTATTTGCTTATTTGTATGTATTGCTACGACTAGAAGTGAGGTCACGAGGAATCTGAAGCTCTAATTGGAGAAGTACCTGGAGTTGCACCAAAAAGGCAAGTTGTGCCCTTGATCACTTCTTTTACCCACTCATGTTCTAATTAATCATAATGATCTGCATAGGTTAATTTTGATGGGACCCAATAGGATACCCTAGTTTGTCTATCTTTATACCTTGTTTACCACTGAACTTTCTGGGTAGTACTTGCTAGTGCTATATGTGGTTTTGGGTATGAAGATTACACTATTCATGATTATACTTTTGTTATCAGTTGTTATTCACTGTTCATGATAAGATCATTATGTTAATTGGAACATGGAGAACCACCTGGGAAAACAGTGCTACCACAAGGGTGGAATGGGACGCCCTTGGCTGATTAATTAGGAAAGCTAGTGGAAGACTACCTTACCCGAAAGGGGCAAGGGCAGTAGGGGAGTGGTCAGTGTAGGGAGGCCCTCGGGAGGATTTTGCTGCGATGGCGGTCCTGCAAGGGATTCCTGCACTGGAACTTCCTATAAACTGTAGCGGGTTTTCTGAAGCTAGTGGAACTTTGTAAAGGCCTCGTAATGTTGCCCTGCCTCGCCTCCTCGGTAGAGGTGTATGGGATTGGCCGTCTCTTGGCAGATGGGTAACATGACTTGTGGGTAAAGATGCGCAACCTCTGCAGAGTGTAAAACTAGTATACTAGCCGTGCTCACGGTCATGAGCAGCTCGGACACTCACATGATTAAATGATGAAACTAAATTCAATTTGTCATATGCATTGCATCGCAGGTGAAGTTGTTACTTTTTTTTTACTATTTAACTGGGTTGGTATTTACTTATACTTAGTAACTGCTAATAAAATTTTGACCAACTTTAAAAGCAATGCTCAGCTCTAACCATCTTCTTTGGTAAGCCTTACACTTCACGTGAGCTCCCACCTTTGGCGAGTTCATGCACATTATTCCCCACAACTTGTTGAGCGATGAACGTATGTGAGCTCACTCTTGCTGTCTCACACACCCCACAGGTCAAGAGCAGGTACCACTGGATGAGGCGCTTGGAGGATGCTGCGATGAGTTCGTGAGAGGTCTAGGTCGTCGTCTCCCAGTCAACTTTGGGTTGCTGGACCGTTGTCTCCTTATAATGTAATTATTTATTTTGTATAGAACTCCTGTTATATATAAAGATGTGACATTCGATCCTGTGCCATGATTCATCATATGTGTGAGACTTGGTCCCAGCACACCTGGTGATTATGTTTACGCCCGGGTTTTGGACCCCTAAAATCCGGGTGTTACAATGGCTGTCATAAGCCTTCACACCTCTCCACAATTGTTTCAGCTCTTCAATTAAAGGGCGAACAAACATATTCAGCTTTGGCCCTGGATGCTCGGGGCCTGGGATGACTAGTGCAAGGAACATGAACTCTTCTTTATTGACCAACTCAGGAGGAAGATTATATGGCACAATGAAGACAGGAAACACGAGTAAGGGCTTGCACTG
Organism: Zea luxurians; assembly: GCA_029449295.1. Taxonomy (NCBI): domain Eukaryota; kingdom Viridiplantae; phylum Streptophyta; class Magnoliopsida; order Poales; family Poaceae; genus Zea; species Zea luxurians. The sequence continues at coordinate 84,895,013 of JAOPSE010000008.1, read as the reverse complement.
GTATTGAAAGGTGTGAATCCGTCTGTCGATAGACCAAGCCGTACACTCCTAGGGTTGTTTGCAAATTCGGGATCAAACTCGTCAAATGCCTTCCACGCATCACCGTCCGACGGATGGACCATTATGTCTGGATCAGTGATGAGACGTACACCATTCTTTGGCCACGTCATATGCAAAGCTATTTCCTTGTTGAGGAACAACCTTGAAAGCCGAGGAATGATGGGCAACCGACGAAGTTGTTTAGCTGCGACCTTCGTAACTACCAATTCACCCTCATCATTTGTCACCTCGACATATCTAGAAGCTTCGCAATGCTTACAACGGTCCAGCTTGTCATCCTCCTCAAAGAATAGCATGCAATTGTTGGGACACACGTCGATCTTCTCATATGTCATCCCAAGACCAGCCAACATCTTCTTTGCGAAGTACATATTCTTTGGCAACTTATGATTCTCCGGGAGCACCTCGCCCATCAGTTGGACGATGTCGTTGTAAGCACTGTTTGAAATGTTGTGCTTTGACTTTATCGCCATTAGTCTTGTGAGAGTCCCAAGAACTGACATCTGAGTGTGCTCGTGCAGTCTCTCTTCTCCCGCGGCGAGTAGCCAGAAGAATTCCTGAGCATCGCGTGGAAGCTGCCCCGGCTCCTCAGCGTTCATTTCAACATCCCTACCAAGATCATGCAACATGTCGTCCATCCTATCATGATCGTCATCAAGTTCCACCTCCGCGTCAACGTGTCTAATAGACTCTCCATGCTGGTACCATACAAGGTAGTTCGGCATAAACCCACTTTTGCAAAGGTGTTTCTCCATTTCTTCCTTCTTCTGAGGCCACTTGTTCTCGCAGCGATTGCAAGGACACTTCACTAGACGACCAGTTGCATCTTTGAAAGCGTGCTCAAGAAAAGCCTTTGTTACACCCATCCATTCATTCGAATGTGCCCCATCCTTTCTCCACCCGTCATACATCACCCTCCGATCACCGTCCATTTCAAAGGCTAAACAAAAGACAAAGAACATCAACGATCGTCCGTGGCTTAGGTGAACTCCCTATTAGGTAAAGGCCCTAAACCCACCTAAGAGTGTAGGTCGATGCTTGTGATTTGTGATGTGTAGCCTACGATTGCCACGAAATTTCGGCAGCATAACCCCGCTGCTCTCCAAGCACACGCCTGAACATGGTGTGTTGGAGAACAACTGGGTTATACAACCGAAATTCCGCGTCAATCGTAAGGCACATGTCACAAATCACAAGCATCGTCTTACCCTCCCAGGCTGTCCAAAATACGTGGACAATTCCAGAACGGCGAACCTCACAAGCCAATGTGACGTTCACCGTTCCCGAATGGGTGATGCATACGGTTCGCTACGGTTAACGCTCACCATCCATAATAAATAACTTAAACAAAAGACAAATAACATTCACATTAATGGCACGCGCACGGCACGCCGCACGCGCACGGCCGCCACGGCACGCGCACGGCCGCGCGCCCAGCACGCCACAGCCGCCATGAGCATCAAATATGTCGGGAAAGAAGGGAGACGGGGAGGCTCACCGCGGGGAACGACGACGACGTGGACGAACGTCGGGCACGACGTGGACGAACGTCGGGCACGGCGTGGACGAATGGCGGTCGTGGACGAACGGCGTGGATGGCGGGCACGGCGTGGACGAGTCTGCTCCTATGAACGGCGTGGACGAACGGCGAGCCGCGCGCAGCGGCGCGGAGCGGCGAGGGCGCGCGCGCGGGCCACGTGCGGCGGCGCGGCGCGTGCGGTCGGGCGCGTGCCCAGGGGCGGCGCGTGGAGAGCGGGCGGGCGCGGGTGGCGGTGCAGCGAGGGAGGGCGGGCGGGCACGGACGACGGCGCAGCGATGGTGGACGGCGGCGCGGCGATGGTGGACGGCGGCGCGGCTATGGTGGGCGGGCGTGCGGGTGGGCGCGTGAGGCGGCGCGGTGCGTGGAGAGCGGGCGGCTTTGCGGCGAGGGAGGGCGGGTGGGTGGGCGCCGACGGCGGCGCGGCGATGGAGGGCGGGCGGGCGGCGGCGCAAGGTCGAGCGAGAGAGTGACGAGCGAGAGAGAGAAGGTGCGCTAAGGCCGAGGCGGACGATTAACGGGCCTCTATTTTCGTCGGCCTCACTGAGGCCGACGAAAATAGTGGTCAGTTAATGCCATATTTCTGTCGGCCGGGAGAAGGCCGATGAACATAAATGACTTATGTTCGTCGGCCAGGCTATGATCGACGAAAATACACCTTATTTTCGTCGGCCTCGGGGCCCACGAAAATAGCGTTCCTATTTTCGTGGGCAGGCCGACGAAAATACGTACTGGCCCACGAAAATAGGCCAAATTTTCGTCGGTCCCGAGGGCCGATGAAAATAACTATGTATTTTCGTGGGCCGACCGACGAAAATAGCCGGGCCCACGAAAATTTATGCATTTCCTGTAGTGAAAAGCTACAGCTCCGAAGCAGAAGGCAATTGGCGAAGAAGAAGAAGAAATTGCCGCATCACCTTCTACCACCGTCGTGGAGGAAATTTTAAAGGTAATGACTGAATCCTTGCCTGTCAAGCTGAGTCCATTAGGGTCACATCTGACAAAGCTTTTTCAGAAGGACAAAGAGCCCGCAAAAACGAAGAAGGCAGCTAGGCCAAAAAAGCAAAGAATCATTACAGTGACGGAAGTCATTGAAAAGACGCCACCAAGAGCTTCAGCTCCGAATGCGCCAGCTGTTGAGGACATAACGGCTACCGAAGCTGCACCTTCGGAGGCTACAGCTGCCAAAGCTACCACAGCCGAAGATATAGAGTTAGAAACCACAATTGCAGATATTGATAAAATACTGCAAGACATGGCCGCAGAAGAAGCTGCAGCAGCTACCAAAGAGACTTCGGCCCAAAGCCCGAGAAAAAGAAAGAAATAGCCGAAGACACTTCGGAAGATGAAATTTTTAATTTTCAAAACTTAGTTGGGCAAGAGCTGACAAAGGCCAAAAAAGAAGAGTTAAAAGAGTATGCCATATCCTGCGGGTATCGGCCGGGGGCATTTCTCTTCGGTGGTATCGATGATTAAAAGTTGGGCTGTATCCGGGATCAGACCGGAGCAAAGGTTATCGGGACTCTATCAAAGAGTATTGGTTTCCCGAAGCTCGAAACAGACATCAGCCGCTACCGACGACAGCACATCGTCGGTAGTTTGTTTTATTCTAATTTCAAGGTAAACAACTTTTCTCTAACTTTTTTATCGTTTGTAATAACGAAGATGTTTTCTAACGAAGGTTGTTTATGTACAGACTATGTTGCTGAGCAAAGCTTTAAAAATGCAGCAAGATTTGGAAGACAAAAAACACGAGGTTATAATCGAGAATTTAGAAGGCAAAATAAAAGACCAATCTGCTACTCTTGAAAAGAAAGACTTCGAGCTTCAGACGACTGAAGGCTTATTGGCAGAAGCTGAAGCTAAAATAGCAGAACTGGATATGAAGCTTCTCTGCCAGTCAGAAAGTTTCGAACAAGAAAAACAGAAGCTTAATGAAAAATTTGAGGCCGAAGTCCAGAAGGTTTCAGATTTGCAAAAATCATTAACAAGCCTTCAAAATAAATGTTTGGAATTTCAGCAATCAATGTGTTCAACGGCTGAAGATCTTCTATTCGGTCAAGGCCAGCAGCGAAAATTTACTCCTTCGGCTGAAGATCTACCAGGAGCCTTCGAGCACATCGCGGGTGAAATTGATGACCTTGATGATGTTATTGCTGGACATGGTGATTTCTGTGCCCTAGTAGCTTCTCGGGGCACTGCTGCTGCGTTCCTGAAATCTGGCTGCGAGCATGGAAAAATTATCAATAGACCCAATTTTAGCTTATCATCAGCAGATCTGGATGATATCCCCAACCTTGCCCGAAGCATAGCAAATAAATTTATAAAGGTGGTATGGACAAAGGGTGGACGAGACAAAGCTGGTGACGAAGCTCAGAGTCATCTTAAGCCGGTAACAAAATCATACCTTGTGCTTACCTCTTCCTTCGAACTTGAATTTTTCTTACAATACTTTAATTCGTGTAGGATGACGGAACCGAAGCCGAAGCTTGAAGAGTAAGAAGATGACGCTGAAGCTTTAATGGATGACTATGCCGAAGCTGAAGCTCGATGAGTATGATGAAGCTTGAATAGATGACTGTAAAAAAACCTCTAAAAATTTTTTGTAATAACTTTTGTAAATGTAATTAAATTTTACTTGATGAATTTTGTCCGTACCTTGCAATATATTCCTACCTTCCCATAAATGTATGAAGTGCTTTGGTGTGAACAAAATTAGCATTTTTGAGCCGAAGGCGAAAAGCACCTTCCCTTCTTTTCGTACACAGCGAAGCATAAAAACTGCATCTTTTTCTCTTTTGCCGAAGCCTAATCTTTAGAGCCGAAGCAACTGCCTGTGTTATGATAATGATGATCCTACGTATGTCTAAATGAATGTTTATGAATGCAAATGTTATGATGTAATGTACCGTGCAAATGAATGTCCAAACACATATATGAAGCAACAATCATAGCCTTCATTCCCTTAGTAATAAACAAAGTCTCTTTGTCATTTATTTTTCGGCTTCACCGTTTATTTTTCGGTGTATCAGCGCTGACTTTTTGCTGTAAGTTTTGCATTCCCTTAGGAACGTCTTTTGAACTTCTTCGCCTTCTATTTCGGCGGTATCGCGTTGACTTTTCACGCTTCGCCTTATATTTCGGCGGAATCAGCGTTGACTTTTGCTGTAAGCTCTGCATTCCCTTAGGAACGACTTTTGAGCAGAAAACTTACGCTGCGCTCCCTTAGGAACGACTTTTTGTAACTTCGTCGTGCTCTGCATCCCCTTAGGGACGCCTTTCGAGCTTCTCCATGTTTCTTCTTTTTTTTTCTTTGCACTCGATGGTGCGAGCTTAGTTTTTACATTTACATCTTTGGGGGATATTGCTCTTGTAGAGCTGAAATAAGAAAAAGGGAAATTACATGCTATAGCCCCATTAAAAACTTTTCTCCCCCTTCAGAAAGGAAAAGGGTGCCATAGGAAAAAAATAAAAAGATTACATTAAGCTATACATAATATCACCGAAGCTCATCCGCATTCCAAGATCTAGAAATGTCGTTGCCATCCATATCCTTTAATATGTAGGAACCGGGTCTTGACAAAGATACTACCAGAAAAGGTCCTTCACACTTCAACTGTAGCTTGCCTACTGTATCTGGGTTGGAAACTCTCCGAAGTACCAAGTGACCTAGCCTGATATTTTTTAACCGAACTTTTCTGTCACGCCATTTTATTGTTTCGGCTTGATATTTATTGATGTTCTCCACAGCCTGAAGCCTGATCCCTTCTAAGGCATCTTTTGCCACAGAACAATCAGCTTCGTCCTCTGCCGAAGCCACTGTTCTTATTGATCCTGCTTTAGCTTCTTTCGGAGTTATTGCTTCGTCACCAAACAGTAATTTGAATGGTGAAAAGCCTGTTGACCTTGACATTGTTGTATTGTGGCTCCACACCACTTTGATCAATTCATCTGGCCACTTTCCCCTAGGCTGATTGAAGATTAATTTCATTATTCCCATCATTATAATGCCATTAGCTCTTTCAACAAGTCCATTTGACTCTGGATGTCTGACTGATGCAAAATGAATCTTCGTGCCAATTTGCTCACAGAACTTTTTGAAAGCTTTGGCATCAAACTGTGTTTCGTTGTCCACAGTAATGGCCTTCGGCACTCCGAAGCGACAAACAATATTTTGCCAGAAAAATTTCTGAACAGTGACTGAGGTTATTGTGGCTAAAGGTTTTGCTTCAATTCATTTGGAAAAATATTCTACCGCCACCACAACATATCTTAAATTTCCCTGTGCTGGTGGAAGTGGGCCTAGCAAATCAAGACCCCACCTTTGCAACGGCCAAGTGGGCTGTATTAACTGAGTCAGGGATGAAGGCTGTTTTTGATCTCTTGCACATTTTTGACAACCTTCACACTTTTGGACTAATTCCGCTGCATACGAAGCTGCCTTCGGCCAATAAAACCCCTGACGAAAGACTTTTCCCAGCAAGGGCCTAGATCCGATGTGAGATCCACATAAGACTGCGTGTATTTCCTTCATCAATTCTATACCTTCAGCTCTAGATAAACATTTAAGCAATGGAGAGCAGACTCTATGTTTGTAAAACTCCCCTTCTATCATTACATATGGTCGGGCTCTTGCCTCTATTCTCTTATTATATACTTCGTCATCTGAAAGGTAATTGCCCTAGAGAAAGGATATAATCTCAGTTCTCCAATCTTCACTATGAATAGGAGATATATTGAGCACTGCTCTTTCAAGAAGTTCCACCGAAGGTGCTCTTATTATCTCGAACAATACTTCTGAAGGTAAAGGCAGCCCCTGTGCCACTGACTTAGCTAGTAGATCAGCATGCTCATTTTCTCCTCGTGGTATATTCTTGACAGAAAACCCTTCGAATGAAGCTTCAAGCCTTCGAACTGTATCCAAGTATTTTCAAGCTTCGGATCTCTTGCTTTACAACTCTTGTCAATATGACTAGAAATAACTTGGGAATCTGTTTTGAGAACCGCCCTTCTTACCCCATTGCCTTTAACTTCCGAAGCCCCAAAAGCAAAGCTTCGTATTCAGCAATATTATTTGTGCAGCTGAAATCAAGCTTCACTGCATAGCATGTTCTGACTTTGGAAGGTGCAACTAAAACAGCAGCTGTGCCTGCCCCGAAGGTTCCCCAGGAACCGTTGCAGAACACTGTCCAGGCTTCGGCATCTTTACTTGCTTCTTCCTCCTGAGCCCCTGGCGTCCAGTCAGCGATGAAGTCTACTAACGCCTGGGACTGAATCGAGGATCTATGTACATAATCAATGGTGAATTCGTTGAGTTCCGCAGCCCACTTTCCAATCCTTCCAGTAGCTTCTCTGTTTCTCATAATATCCTTCAAAGACTGTGATGAAGGAACAATTATATGGAATGCTTGAAAGTAATGCCGAAGCTTCCTGGAGGCCATTAAGACAGCATATAGCACCTTCTCCAACTCTGTATAATTTTTCTTTGATAAACTAAGGACTTCGGAAATAAAGTATACTGGAGCTTGCTTTTTAGTTTGTCCTTCAAGCTTCTCCTGGACAAGTGTTGTACTTACTGCAGATTGCGAAGCTGCCACATACAACAGCAGAGGAGCCCCTGGCGCGGGTGGAGTTAGCGTCATTAGGTCTATCAGATACTGCTTCAACTCTTCGAAGGCTTTCTGCTGAGCTGGTCCCCATTGAAAGACTTTGGCTAACTTCAGCACTTCGAAGAATGGTAAATTCCTCTCTGCTGATCTAGATATGAATCAGTTCAAGGATGCTAGTCTTCCTGTCAGCCGTTGGGCCCCCTTCTTTGTGCTCAGCGGTTCCATCCGAAGAATAGCTTCGATTTTATTCGGATTAGCTTTGATTCCCTTTGTCAAAACCAGACAACCAAGGAATTTTCCCTTCTTTACTCCGAAGACATATTTTTCTAGATTCAACTTCAGGCCAGCTTGCCTAAAGTTAGCAAATGTTTCCTACAAATCAGCAATGTGATTTTCTTGCTTCGTGCTTTTTACTATGATATCATCAACATATGTTAGCACATTTCTGCCTATCTGAGAATGAAGGACTTTGGCTGTCATTTTGCTGAAGCTTCCTCCAGCATTCTTGAGCCCCTCAGGCATCCGAAGGTAACAATATGTTCCACTGGGGTTATGAAGCTGGTTTTTGGCTCATCTTCCTTCTTCATCCAGATTTGATGGTAGCCTGAATAACAATCTAGTAGACTCATGAGCTCCGATGAAGCCGTTGCATCTACTAGAGAATCTATCCTCGGTAATGGAAACTCATCCTTCGGACAAGCCTTGTTAAGATCAGTAAAATCAATGCACATCCTCCATTTACCATTGGCCTTCTTTACCATAACAGTGTTAGCTAGCCATTCTGGATATTTTACTTCTCTGATGACTCCAGCACTGAGAAGTCTTTTCATTTCATTCCGAGCACCTTCGGCTTTGTCATCAGACATCTTCTGAAGCCTCTGCTTTCTGGGTCTGAAGGATGGATCAACATTGAGCGAGTGTTCAATGACATCTCTGTTGACACCACATAGATCGTTGGCGGACCATGCGAAAACATCTTTGTTGTTGAACAGAAACCTTATTAGGTTTTTCTCCTATTCCTCAGACAATTGAGATCCCAGCAACACCTTCTGCTCTACTATATCTTCACATAAGAGCATGGGCTTCGGCTGATCGGCCGAAGTAGCCTTCTCCCTTCTATACTTGTACTGCTCACAAGCTTTGACTCCATCTATATTATGGATTGCCTTTGAATCTGTCCAGTTTCCTTCAGCCTTTCTGGCAGCTTCCTGACTTCCATGAATAGCAATAGGTCCTTGATCCAAAGGTATCTTCATGCAAAGATATGCTGGATGAAGAATTGCTTCAAAAGCATTGAGTGTCCCACGACCAATGATTGCATTGTAGGGGTATTCCATGTCGACAATATCAAACACAACTTGTTCAGTTCTTGTATTGTTGACAAACCCGAAGGTCACTGGCATCGTGATCTTGCCAAGCACTACAATCTGTCTTCCCTCGAAGCCACAAAGAGGGTGTGTAGCATCATGAATCTTATCCTCTGGCTCTTGCATTTGTCTGAAGGCCTTAGCAAATATAATATCCGCTGCACTGCCTGTATCGACCAGAACATTGTGGACCAGAAATCCTTTGATAACACAAGAAATAACCATAGCATCATTGTGAGGGTAATCCTTGAGCTGAAGGTCCTCTTGGGAGAAGGTAATTGGGATGTGAGACCATCTTGACTTGATGAAGGGTCCCTGCACCCCGACATGTTGTACCCTTCTCTGTGCCTCCTTCTTCTGCTTCTTGTTGGCCGGCTCTGAGCATGAACCGTCTGTTATCGGGAGCACCAGCTTTGTAGCCGAAGCAGCTCCAGCTTAGTTGTTGAACGAAGCCATTGGCTCAAAAAGTGGAAGTGAGTTCACCGGAGGTGGACGCCAATGTTGGGGACGTTTTCTCAAATGCTATAAATTAAGAACAAGGCAACATAGAATATTAAATGTTAATGTCCTTCGTCCGCTGAAGCATTGTCTCCCCAAGGGTTTAATGAACTTCGGACGAAGGCCATGATCAGAATATCACGAAGGTCATACCTTCGTGATCAAACTTATAAAATAATGTAAGATGAAGTATAAATTGTAAAACATTAGAAAGAGATATGTTAAAAACACATAACATTATTCACATATTTTATTATATTTATACCTTTGCCTTGGCAGAAAGCGATAATTCCAGTGTAATGCGTCAGCGATTACAAGATTGCGTGAATAGTACAAGGGTACTGTTCACCTATTTATAGGCACAGGGTGTAGCCTGTGCATAATTACATATATGCCCTTTACAATTAACTACAATAATGACACAGAACATCATAGGTTTTTAAGTCATTTCATCTTTAAGTCGGTTCGCCCCTTCGTCATGAGATCCGTCATTGTGCCGAAGCTTTATATGTGACAGCTCTGGGAAGATCTTCCGAAGGTGTTTTCTTCCTTTAGGATCTTCGGCTACGAAGCATACCCCCAACACTAGGGTTCTCACGAATAAGATTTACAAGATGGGGGTCAATAACTGTAAATGACCTGAGCATGAGTCGGATGACATCATGATCCGTCCATCTTGTACTCTCATAGCTTCGGATTTTATTGACTAGGGTCTTGAGCCTGTTGTAGGTCTGTGTTGGCTCCTCTCCCTTGATCATTGCAAACCTCCCCAACTCGCCTTCCATCAGTTCCATTTTGGTAATCATGGTGGTGTCAGTACCCTCGTGAGATATTTTGAGGGTGTCCCAAATCTGTTTGGCGTTGTCCAGGCCGCTGACCTTGTTATATTCATCCCTGCATAGAGATGCTAGCAAAACATTAATGGCTTGGGCATTTTTATGAATTTGTTCATTAATAAACACAGGGTTATCAGTACTATCAAAGTGCATTCCATTTTTTACAATTTCCCAAATGCTAGGATGGAGAGAAAATAGGTGACTACGCATTTTATGACTCCAAAAGAATAATCCTCTCCATCAAAGTGTGGGGGTTTTCTAAGTGGAATTGATAGAAAATGAGCATTCGAATTATAAGGGATGCAAGAGTAATCAAAGGAGTAATTTTGATTAACCATTTTCTTTTTTGATGAAGAGTCTTCATCATCGTCATCCCTTGGTGAGGAAGAGGAGGCATCGCTGTCGTAGTAGATAATCTTCTTGATGCATCTCTTCTTCTTGTCCTTCTTCTTATGACTCGAACCTAAGTCAGAGGGCTTGTCCTCTCTTGGCTTGTTGAAGAGGGACTCCTTCTCCTTGTCGTTGATCACCATCCCCTTGCCCTTAGGATCCATCTCTTCGAGCGGTTAGTCCCTTTAATGAAGAGTACGACTTCGATACCAATTGAGAGCACCTAGAGGGGGTAAATAGGTAATCCTGTGAAAATTCAACACTAAATAGCCAACACTTGGTTATGAAATGTTAGCGCAATCAAAACCAGGTTGCTAAAGTATGGACTTTAGAAGAAAACCAATCACAATGAAGATGTAACACCCGGATTTTAGGGGTCCAAAACCCGGGGTTAACATAAACACCAGGTATGCTGGGACCAAGTCTCAAACATATGATGTATAGTGGCACAGGATCGAATGTCACAACTTTATATATAACAGGAGTTCTATACAAAATAAATAATTACATTATAAGGAGACAACGGTCCAGCAACCCAAAAGTTGACTGGGAGACGACGACCTAGACCACTCACGAACTCATCACAGCATCCTCCATGAGCATCATCCTGCAGTACCTGGTCTTGACCTGTGGTGTATGTGAGACAGCAAGAGTGAGCTCACATACGTTCATCGCTCAACAAGTTGTGGGGAACAATGTGCATGAACTCGCCAAAGGTGGGAGCTCACGTGAAGTGTAAGGCTTACCAAAGAAGATGGTTAGAGCTGAGCATTGCTTTTAAAGTTGGTCAAAATTTTATTAGCAGTTACTAAGTATAAGTAAATACCAAACCCAATTAAGTAATAGAACAAAAGTAACAACACCACCTGCAATGCAATGCATATGACAAATTGAATTTAGTTCCATAAATTAATCATGTGAGTGTCCGAGCTGCTCTTGACCGTGAGCACGGCTAGTATACCAGTTTTACACTCTGCAGAGGTTGCGCATCTTTACCCACAAGTCGTGTATCCCATGTCGCCAGGGTTTGCAAGGCCCTTAGACACTTCCGAGGTGAATGGCTAGGGATCCACTACGAGGCCTTTACAAAGTTCCACTAGCTTCCGAAAACCCGCTACAGTTTATAGGAAGATCCAGTGCAGGAATCCCTTGCAGGACCGCCATCGCAGCAAAGTCCTCCCGAGGGCCTCCCTACACTGACCTCTCCCCTACTGCCCTTGCCCCTTTCGGGTAAGGTAGTCTTCCACTAGCTTCCCTAATTAATCAGCCAAGGGCGTCCCATTCCACCCTCGTGGTAGCACTGTTTTCCCGGGTGGTTCTCCATGTTCCAATTAACATAATGATCTCATCATGAACAATAAATAACAACTGATAACAGAAGTGTAACCATGAATAGTTGTATCTCCATACCCAAAACCACATAAAGCACTAGCAAGTACTACCCAAAAGGTTCAGTGGTAAACAAGGTATAAAGATAGACAAACTAGGGTAACCTATTGGGTCCCATCAAAATTAACCTATGCAGATCATTATGATTAATTAGAACATGAGTGGGTAAAAAGAAGTGATCAAGGGCACAACTTGCCTGGGCCTTGAGATTCCAGGTACCAGGATGATCTTCAGGTGACACGTGACCTCGCACTAGTCGTAGCAATACAAACAAACAGTGTATAGGCAAAATTAACATTACACCAAACATGTATGCCAAAATACATATTAATAATCTACATATAAAAATAAGATCACAGGAAAAAGAATTATTAATTTTGGAGTTGTAGATTTTAAGTTATGGATTTCCAAAGATTTAAGGTGATTATAATAGGATTAGATGATAAATTAATTTCCTAACAGAGTTCATGTCAAAACAGCAGTTCTAAATGATAGAGAATATTATTACAAAATTTTAGGAATTGGAATGACTCAATTTGGAGCTAAAATGAATTAGTTATGAATTAATTAAGTTTCTGGATTTATTTTAACACTAAAAATCATTTTCTAAATCATTTTCTATGATTTTATAACTCTCTGGACTGGGCGCACTAATATAAAGAAGCTCAGGGGGCTCGGGGTAAGATTCCCGAGACACAGCGCACAGTAACAAGAGGACGGCGGGTTCTATTTCCAAAAAGTCCAGGGACTCTTTATGAAGATTACCCACCGAAGGGGTACGGGGAAAATCTGGCCGCCCGATCGACGATTAACGGCTACGATTAGATTCGCGCTTTATGAAAACCCGCTCAGATCTGGGCCACCCGATCCCAAACTGACCGCCCGGATTTTATGAAGGCCGCAATGAATCTCAAGCGTTCGCACAGAGATGGACAGACCAGATCAACCCACCGATCCGATACGCGCGGACCAATTTCCACCGCTGGATCAGGATCCAACGACAGGGAATCGTCCCCAACCTCCCGACGGCAGCCGAGCAGAGGTGCCCCGGCCACGGCGGAGCCCTCGCCGGCGCCATCAAATTCCACCGCCCCAGCCATCCATTGTGGCTAATATCGCGAGAAAATGAAATTAAGGGCTATGTGATCACGTAGAGGGCGTCTCACCGAGGATGATCAAGCCGAGGAGGCCGACCACGGCGCGCGGCGGGTCCGAAGCGGTGGTGCAGCGACGGCGAGAAATTCCGGTGCCGCCGGTGGCTTATCTTCTGAAGTTCGGTTGCGGCCACCTTCAACACATCCGAAAGGAGCCCCTGGGTTCCTTACTCCGAGCACGGTCGTCGGTACGCCCGGATTCGCCCGCGGCGGATCGCTCTCACAAATGGCGGCGTCGGCCTTCTTCTGCTTGAGCTCACGGGTGGATGAGGGAAGGGGTCGCGGAGCTTCGGCTTTATACCCAAGGAGCGACCCGCGGCCGTTGCACGGAGGCCGAGAATCCCCGGAGAGTCCCGCGGAGTCCGCGCGGCGCGATCGGCGAAGTTGTTGAAGACGAACCCGACAAGCGGGCCCCACGGACCAGAGAGAGGGAGGGCAGACGAGCGCGGGACGAGGGACTGGGCAGGGGGCCCCGCGTGTCAGTGAGAGGCGAGAGCGCGCGTGAGGGGGAGTGGGCTGCGCGCGGCGAGGGTGAGATTGGGCCGAAATGAGGTGAGTGGCCCATGTAGGATTTTTATTCTTTTTCTTTTTATTTTCTATTTTCTTTTCTCCATTTTTCAAAACCCAAATTCAATTCAAATTAAATTTCAACTTGTGGCAAATTCTCTTTCAGATCAATAGTAAGATTTAGACATACCTAAAAGTGTGATGAATTTTATAACTTTATTTTGTTTTGTATAGTATTTCTTTCTTTCTTTCCTATTTCCAATTCAATTCAAACCAAGTTCTAGATTTCAAATTTATGCACAAGTTAAACTTTCACATGATGCACAATTACTACATAGTGTTTTCTTCATTTATTTTATTATGATTATTTGCCTTTAAAAAAAAGTGAACTATAAAGTTTAATCACTTATCAATGGTACTTTGCTCAAATTTCTTCTACCAATCCCAAATTCAGAATTTGGGTGTTACAGAAGATGGACACAAGACACAGTGATTTTTATCCCGTGGTTCGGCCAATGCCTACTCCACGTTGTGGTGACCTCCTTCGGTCAAGGATTGCACTCAATCCCTCTCAAGTGATCCAATGATCAACTTTGTGTACCATAGTTTTCTTCCTTAGCAGTCTTTTCCCGTTTGCGAGGAATCTCCACAAATTAGAGCCTCTCTCCCTTACAATCTTTGATCACAAGAGAAGCACAAGAGTAAAGGACGGAAAGCAACACATGCAAGACTCAATTCGCAGCAAACACACGCACACAAGCCAAGACGTGAGCACAAAACATGGCGCAGGGAGTTCACAACTAAAATGGTGCTCAAATCTCTAACACAACGATTTGAATGTGTGGTGGCGGAGTCTAGGCGTCTTAGAATGATCAGAGAATGATTGGTGCAATGCTCCATGCGCCTAGGGGTCCCTTTTATAGCCCCAAGGCAGCTAGGAGCTGTTGAAGTTCCAATTGGAAGGTAATTCTTGCCTTCTGTCGGGTGGTGCACCGGACAGACCGGTGCACCACCGGACATGAACAGTAGCTGTCTGGTGCCCGATTTCCTTCCTTATCGGGCGAAGCCGACCATTGGGTCTTCGATCCCGTTGGCGCACTGAACACTGTCCGGTGCACACCGGACAGTCTGGTGTGACCATCCGACCGTTGGCTCGGCCACGTGTCGCCCGTTGATCGCGCAGACGACCGTTGGCTGTGGGCGCCGTTGGCTCACCGGACAGTCCGGTGCACCACCGGACAGTCCGATGATTTTTAGCCGCGGCGCCTTCGCTTTTTCCCGAGAGCGACGAGTTCGTCGGCGGGCTAGCCTGGGCACCGGACACTGTCCGGTGCACCACAAGTTGGTGCTGGTTTGGCTGAACTTAGCCAAAACTTCTCCTGTCCGATTCTAGTTTTCTTGGCTATATTCCTAGCACTTAGAGAGATGTGTTAGTATCCAAAAACAATTTACTAAGTACACAAACATACCTTGATTCTTGATTTTGCACTTCTCAACCACTTAGCACATATTAATTTAAAACCATGTGTTGGGCATCTAATCACCAAAACATTTATAGAAATGGCCCAAGGGCACATTTCCCTTTCAGCCGGTCTGGTCTAGGTTCTGCTAGACTGTGGAGGGTTCTTGGGCTTCCTCTGAGATTCAACCTTGCGTTGATGGAGCTCCTTAGACCTGGCATACTTCTCAAATAGTTGGTATAGCTCCTGTATGCTCTTGGGTGGATCCCTGATGCAATGACTGTATAGGACGCCTGCCCGAAGACCACTGATGGCATAGTGGATCGCTATGTGGTCGTCAACTAATGGCAGTTGTGATTTGAGCGTCAGGAATTTCCTGTAGTATTCGTGAAGGGTTTCCTTTTCTTGCTGCTTACAGAGGGATAGCTCGGCCAAGGCGTCTGTGTCGGGTCGGTACCCTTGGAAGTTGAGCAGGAATTTGTCGCGAAGGCCTTTCCAGGACTCGATGGACAATGGCGGTAGCCTGGTGTACCAAGTCAAGGTAGGGTCTTTGAGGGCGATGATGAAGGACTTGGCCATAGTGGCATCGTCCCCTCCCGACGATGCAACAGCTACCTGGTAGCTCATGATGTACTGAGCCGGGTCAGTGCTGCTGTTGTATTTAGGGTAGGTGCTGGCCCTGAAGTTGGCAGGCCAGAGTGACGCTTGGAGCTGCGGAGCCAGAGGACTTTGCTCGTCGAGATAGTTGATCCCCTGGAAAGCGGCAGCTGGTGGAATGAAGGGGTCACGCTGTGACTGGAATGGGTCTCCGGCTTGAATGTGTTGCTGGAGAGGCACTGGCGGTGCGAGGGGTCCGCGCTGCAGGTTGTATAAGCCTTTGCCTTGAATGAGCACGATCTCTTGCTTCAGCTCCCGAGCTCTCTGCTCTTCATCTTGTATCATCTGGCGCACTTTGGCTTGCATGGTGATTCGTTGGTGCTTGGCTTCGAGGATTTCCTTCTGCTTTTGCATGTGATTGTTTTTGATGCGTAAAGCTCATAGCTTTAGCTAGTCTTCGGCCGATATGCCGATGACTTCTCCGTCCTCTATGGTGTCTTCGCCCTCTGGCGGAGCGAAGCCTGGTGGTGGTGCTTGGGGTGCGTCCTCGAAACTGCAGATGCGCATAGTGCCATCGGGGGTGGGGTGATCCTGGCGTTGTCTCTTGTTGTTGACAGCGTCATCTTCGAAGGCCTCCTGGAGGGTGGTGTCCTCGAGGGCTTTGCCTTTCTTCTCCGCCAGGAGTGCTGCCTTCACCACGTAGTCGATGGATGCGGTGGCCTTGGACGTTGCTCTCTTGGGGCCATCACGGGTTGTTTTTCGACGCACGAACGGTGGGCGCCAAATGTTGGAACCTGCCCTCCAAGACAGGTTGATCCAACGGGAAATAAGGGAGAGAGTTTGCAAAGCTTAACACGGGATGTCAAAAGCCTCGTTTGTTCCCCTGTGTCTGGGCATAGTACAGAGGTATTTATAGGTACTCGAGGGGCCGCTTGTCCCTATCAAAGACATTTAGACCCTCGAGTACCTGGTTTATCCCCAGAATATTCCCACGAGAGGGGTTACAGACAGTCATTACGGTAAACTTTATTACAGACACGGCCCTAATCACGCATGCCCACGCGGGGCCTAACTCTGTGGGCCGAACCACACATGGGCCTCTCTCGGTGGTGAGGGAGTGGGAGGTCCTGTAGTCTTCGGCGGGGCCTTCGTCTTGTCATGTGTGAGAGAAGGGGGTCGAACAGGCCTCCATCCGGTTAGTGCCCTTGGTCTGTCCGGCAGGTTCTGTGGATGCACCCTTCGCCTGCGCAAGGCGAGGACGAAGTCGTAGAGCGAAGGGTGGCGTGTTCGCCTTCGTCCCAACAGCCATAATGGTGTACATTTTAAACATCTATACCAAAAAAGAAGTTTGCAAACATTTTACAAATTTACAAGAGGTGGAAAATAGCATTGCCAAACTCAAAATAATTTGGAAGATAAAATATTTTGGATATTTTCATGTATGGAGTTGCATGTGAAAATAACATTTACCAAGATGGTTCTTTATGAAAACCTCAGGTGAGAACCATTTTGACAAGGTTTTGGTTAGTGGTTCGGTCTAGGTGAGAAAAAATATGTTTGCGAGGAGAGATGGCTTGTGGATTGGCATTGTGTTTTTTTATACTTCCTCTATTTCAAAATAGTATTCATTTTAGCTTTTAATTTTTATGTCTATATACAAATGAATGATGATAAATCTAGACACATATATAAAACAGATACATCAAGTATTGTATTAATCCATTAATTACCTAGTCCATTAATTATCTAAAACGAACTTTAATTTGGTACAAAGTGAGTAGTTTTACGCTTTTGTTGGAACTAGCTTGTCATGCAGGTCGTTGTTCATTTTGCAACTATGAAAATTGGTGTTTTTCACCGGTGATAAGATACACCTAAGGGCTTGTTCGGTTATTCCTGTCCCATATGGATTGGATGGGATTGGAAAAAAATATGAAGGATTTTAACTTGTTCGGGATTTAAACCCATCCAATCCCACCCAATCCACATGGATTGAGAGGAAAGCGAACAGGCCCTAATTGGTTAGATGCCTTGTATAAAATAGCCATCGATGACCTATACAGATATTTTTAGTGGTGTTAATCTTTTTGTTTTTTTAAGGAAAACAAACCTCGGCCTACTTGATTAATGGTTTTGGTGTTTAATGGTAAGCATAATCATTTGAATTAATGTATTTGCTAGCATTTATATTTATAGTTCAAATGATGCAGCGAACTTGCTAGCATTTATATTTATAGTTCAAATGATGCAGCGAACTTGGATGAAGGTGATAAGAAGGCCAACACCTCAAAACAAGTTGACAAGATATTAGAAAACTTATTGAAGACATATCAAGATAATGCAAGAGTATAACACACAATATAAAAGAAGCCTAAGAGAAGAAACACGAAGAATTCATCACATCAAAGGGCACCGGTCGATATTATGACTGAACCGAGGACAAGACCGAACAGGACACAGAGAGATACTTTAGAGTATATATGTTTTAAAGTATATATGTTATGCTGGTATATATATATAGTTTTACTTGATTCAAAAAGAAGATTTAAAAAACTACTCTCTTTATTCTAAATTCTAAATTATTTTTTCCTTTTCTAGATATAGTTTATTATATAGATTATGTTTAAATATATAATAGATAGAAAAATCTCTACTACTTATTAAGGCTCTAAGGGTAGCCTGCCGTTCTGCCTTCGTTCAATCTGGATCGTGCATCGCTATCGTTTAATCTGGATCGTCCATCACCACACTAACCTCCTCACCCCGCCCCATCCGCGCTCGCTTCACGCAAAAATTCGACACAATTTGACAATACCGAGAGCTGATTACACAAGTTGACTGCTTTCTCTGTAGCAGAAAGGTTTATAAGTTGCTACCACAACCTTTGGCTAGCCGATATGGTACAATATATTTGCGCCGCGGTAGCCTGCGTGTGCTGTGTTATTTGGTTAACGTGTGAGGCCCATCTATCAATTAAGTTCTATAAGGCCCATCTAGCAAAAAAACCCTAGAGACTTCATCCCCGCAGGCAAGCGCTCCGACGGCAAGCAGCGGCGCTGCAGCGCGCCCTCCATGCCCGACAAGACCGTCTGCGAGAAGCACTACGTCCAGGCCAAGAAGCGCTCCGCGCCTCGCTCCGCCGCTCCTCAGCCTCCTCCCTCGCGCCCGCCTTCCCATTCTCCTCCTCCTCCTCCTCCTCCGCTGTCGCCGCTCGCCTCCGCGTCGCCGATGAGGACCCGCCCATGGCGGTCGCGAGGCCCCTCTACGGCAGGGTCGCCGGGGAGGCGGTGTACGTGGTTGAACCGGTGTCGGCGCCCGCGCGGAGGGGGTCGCCTACGAAGGGCTGCCTCGGTGCAATGCGGCTGGTGGCAGGACCGCGGCGGTGAGTTCGCCTGCCCTCGTAGCTGTGGCGCGCTGCCTTCGTTCTATGGCCATGTGCTCAATTGGGTTCCTGTGCTACTGAACTCGTGGTGATTGTGCGCTGATGATTGCAGGGGCTGGTCGGCAGAGGCCCACTATGGTTTCCTGTGGTGGCGCTGAAGGGATAAGGAGTTGCCACCAGTGTCGGAAGGCTAGGGGTGTCATCTGGCGTACCAGCTGTGACAGGAGAGGCTACAGTGCCAGATGCATCTCCAGATGGTATGTTGCGCTAGAGTGTAGCAGCTCACAGTGAACTAATGCACATTAGAAAGTCGGCAGAGAGGATTGTTGGTCTGTAATCTATATATGGATATTCCTATTTTGCAACAATATATTCTGTCAGCTATGTGTTTTTTTATATTTTGGCTTTGAATGAATGGTTGTTGCAGGTCTCAACTCTCAAGTCAGTACCAGCAACAGAGTTGAATGTTTGGTAATTTGGGTACCATTGCTCAACCTTCTCTTTTTTATTTTGCCTATTGTTTTTCTTCAGTAAATTCAAGCTGATACATCATACTATAATACAGTCCAAAGCTAGCTCTTGCTTCATGGGATCTGATCAGAGTTTATATCAGCATTCTTTTTAGTCTCTTTCTTTTGTGTTCATGAACTCGAATGAACTGGATCAGTTACTTCCTGTTATTGCCATCACACTATGTTCCCTTTTGTGTTTATAATGTTTGATGGCTTAAACTGTTTAGAGCTGCAGTAACTATTGATCTGTCAGACTCAGATGTTTGCATAAGGAAATAGGATAGTTTTTTTTCTATTGCGTGTTTAGGCATTGTAGAATGGATTGGGTTAGGTGAAGGATGACAAAACACATGAACATAGAGAATATAGTTGAGCACAGAAAGATATTTCATACAGAAGTTCATTTTCAAGGAACACAATAGGATCTAGATCCCTGATTGCTGCTTTCAGCAAACCTCAAGCATCTTTTTGCAGAATACGGAGCCAGAACTTTCAATCCAGCAAAAAAAAGTAGTTTGGGAAAAATGAGAAAAAAAATAAGTCAGAGAACAAGTTATATTTTGATGAATCACATGATTGCACTACCATTTTACCTTTTCTGGTGAGAGTTTGACCCCTATAAGACGCCCAATTACAGAGCTCATCCATCCTTTCTTTAAGTTCTTCTTCATCCTTCAGTTTAAACTTTGAACAATCACTTAGAGGGAAATTCCCAGGTTCTCTAATCGAGTCTCTCAAACTCTTAAACTTCAAGGTCTTCCATTCTTTCACCTGTGTAATGATTCCACCTTTTGTATAAGTGCCAAAGTTACTTGTATCCTCGATGCAAAAGGAAAATGGTCATGCGCACATTACTGTCCTTGGCTTGCCAACATTCAGTTCTGTCATACCCTGGACCAAGATCACCATCCTGAAATTCAGTTCAAGATAGGAACGAGGCTCTAGGTGGGGTTCAAGTTTGCCATACTCAAGATATTCGAAGCCCGAGGGCATGTAGTTTTTTGCATGGTTTGAAAAATGATTCGAGCGCTGGTAACACTGTTCTGAAACCATGTGAGCAAGAATATTTTCCATGGTTTTTTTGGTAGCAGCCTCCAGTTCTTGGATCTGTCCAGCAACAACTTGTCTGATGCTATACCTTGGCATTTGGAGAAATGAACCGGTATGACGACACTGAGCCTTCAAGCTTTTCGTGGCCTAGCGCCTAAATATCATGTTTAGTCCACCAGAGACTCTGGAAGCATGTATTCTTTAGGCAGATGTAGTTAAGTGGATTAAATAATATGGTAAGCTGCCAAAGTCATCACTTGTAGCAATGGTATAGACTGAAACCTTGGAGGTCAAATCTTTCACATTTATACTCTTAAACAATGATGACAGTGCCATGTTGAATACCAGAAAATAATTAGGATAAGTGCAAAATTATTTATTGTTAGCATATCAAACAGAACATCATCATGTGCATTAATGCGAGTAGAACAAATGAGCACTCAACTACGTCAAATCAAATGTGTGTGTATATACAAATTTTTAAAAAAGTATGGCAAGTAGTAATTAGTACTGCAGGTCTAATTAATGAGTGGCTATTAATTTTGTATGAGCAAAATGGCCAGTAAGTAGCAAGAAGAACAAGATTTTTTTTAAAAAAAAAGTATGACAATTAGTAAATAATATGGCAGATCTGGTTAATGAGTGGCTATCAATTTTGTATGACCAAAGTGTCCAGTAAGTAGCAGGAACATCGGGCACAATTTTTTCTTTTTTTTTGGCTCATTCGGCCTGCCAACTGATTTCTAGACTTACTATAATGAGATGGCTAAAGTCCATTTCCTAATGGGATGTGCTGACCCAATGCCATCAATTCCAGAAACAAAAAAGATGAGCCAATCTTTACCTAACTAGAGCTCACTAAATCAGTTAATCAACTGCTGTTAGGCACTTTAACTATCTGAATATAATCGCTTGATGATGGGTATATGTACTCATCAACATTAATTACTTGGTTTAATCATTTTAGATATTAAGACAACATAACCAAGGCATACTCGGACTGTCACAGATGAGTTAGCTGTTACCCAAGCTAATGGAAACGTCATAAGAGGAAAACCAATAGGAAAAGACCACCTCAAATCAGGGAGGTTTCAAACATTAGAAATTGAATAGCAACGCCCCAAGGAAGATAGATGAAGCAGCGAGGAATTCAGTGCACACAGGAAATGATGTTGAATCAAAACAAGATGATATGGCAATAAAAGTGGTTTGTCCTAACGTGGGCAATAAAAAGGAACTACATCAGATATCACATTGGACAATTTAAATGAACAAAGGAAGCTTATAACTTACCAGATGTTGTGCATGGTGTTAAATCAGACACATTCTTCTGTGATATGAATTCATATCCCTTAGCCTCAGCATCTCTACCAGTTTGTGCTGGCTCAAGACAGCACCAAAATCATAAGCAAATGTCCTAGCTGGCTTTACCTAAGAAATTCAGTCTATTGCAAAAATCAGAAAATATCATACATCACCTATGGACATTTTAGCAACAAAACAAATCTCTAAACAAGCATCCAATTTTTGGTGAATAATAAAAAAACTACAATGGCCATGATTATTAAGGATTAAGGGGGACATACTACTCGTGCAGCCACATACAAGAATATGGAAGGCAAGTCTGTAAGGGCTAAAAAACTATGGTTGATCCACATAAAAACACGTTTTGGACAGTGGACTCACTGAGAAACGACAATAACAAGTCTGAAGCACATGATGATAGTAATAGGGAAATCTTAAATGGAGTCACACTCCAGCTGGATCATAGGGCTAGCAATGAGTTGCTGCCGAGAAGCATGGCCACCAATGTACCATAGCTGCCCACTCAGCAAACCGACGCTATGGACACAGTCATGCCATATTCCCCCAATGATGTTTGTGAGGGATTATTTTCCTGCATGCCCTGACATGAACATCCCAAGTGTTCGAGGAAGAAGTGTGCATCCCATTAATATTTCAAGCGTTTCTCATACCATAGAAGCATTTGAAATCTGGTTGATGGATGCCGGGGACTGAGGGGTGGTGCTATGGCTGGTGTGATCCATGGGCACGCACAACACGGAGATCCTATGTTTCAGGAGTTTATGGGTCGATTACTGTGCCGGGTGTGCTCGTCGTTGTTTGAGATGGTCAGGAAGACTATGTCCAGGTTCGATGAGTTCATGTGCTTCTGTTTGTGACTCATTTTAGTGCTTCTGTTTGTGACTCATATAAATTGCCGTCAACATGTGTGCATTTGTTTGTAACCACTTGCTAATACACAAGAGAATCCTAGGTTTTTTTCCAATTTATCATATTGAAAAAATGAGATGGGTTTAGTTTTCTCCATACTGCACCATTGCTGCCTCATTTGATTTACATGATTCATGTGCACAATTAAGTCTTGTTGCCCCCTGACAATCACGTAGGATCAGTTTAATGGCACTGGCATTTTTGCAGCTTACTATTACAACAAACGAAATGAATATGAAATTTAAAATGTTATTGCAAATACATAAGCCTCTCTGTCTACTATAGAAATATAGAATGTGCTCCTGAGGTTGTAAAAAAATGAGCTGTTTTTTTTTTCTTTCTTCTGGCCGCCGTTCGTGAAGCATTTTGCTGCATGTGTACGGTTCAAATCATGAATCCATAGCTATTGTTTTTTAACACAATGGCAGAAGCTCAATTAAAAAGTGAGCAAAGGGAGTTATCATTTGTTTCGTCCGTATAATTTTAGTGGATCAGAATAATAAATTTATTTACAACTTTTAGAGTCCATCACATGTTAAATATGACAGGTTCACCCTGTACTTGGAAATTCCCTTTCCCAGACCTCTACAATTTTTAGGATCCTTTAGCACTGATACTCCTATTCCCTTTTCCATCTCAATGCTTATAGGCATCATCGTCTCAGACTCCCAACACTGTTTCAGTTTATGTATTGCTTGTTGTAAATTAAATTTCAATGCATCTAACTTTGGTGCTTGTTCATGCCATCCTTTTTAGGTCTCGGCTTTCCTTTTGCACCATTTCTCTGAGGTTGCTGATTACAGCTTTACAGCTAAGATGAGACAGAGGTTTTTAAACATTTCTCAGCTTATGCTTATAGTTTCTGTGTGCTATATATCAAAACCTCCAATTCACGACTAAGGTTATAAAAAAACGTGCTCCTGACGTTGCGGGACAGCGTGCACAAGGTCTTCTACCCCGTCGTCGAGGCCGCTGCAGTTCGCGCAGACAACAACCATCTTGGAGGTCAGCTGCTTGTTTTTCGTCTCCCGTTTTCGATTGCTCGGTCACAGTAAAACTGCAAACTTGGCTCAATTTCATATTTTTGCTTTGCTCATGAGTTATGGATATATCCTATTAGAATGATTACTGTTTAAATTTAAGTAAGGATACTACAAGTGGTTCTTGGTAGGAAGAACCGCTAATCAACTAGATTTATGTGTACAAAAAAGAGCAGATATAGTACCATAGGCTCTTACACAGGTGTATAATTACATAAATGTTACTTATGGTCACCTTTTTGTCACTATTCTGATAAGTTTGTCTTCTTTATAGGGTTGGTGAGGTATCCGGTCTCTGCAACTCTTCCACAGATTGGATCCAGATTATTCCTTACGTGGGGTGTCTTCTGGAGTTTTCCTGAGGTATCGCCACTAGCAAGTTTTTGTGTTTTCATATATGACACCATTTTAGGAATACATCTTAATTTGTACATGAACTTTAGAGTTTCTAATTTATAATTTTAAATTTTAGATTAGATACATATCTATGTGTTGTTGTTTGGCGGGACCTCGAATTATGACGTAGTTCTAGGTTTAATAGCATTTGCTAGAACTAGAGAACACATGTGTTAGATGATTATGGGACTTTTAGGACAAAGGTTAGTCGATTATTTAATTTTTTATTCCAATAATGGAATAAGAAACTATGAGTGGGTATTGTAACAAGTTTCTACAACAGGCGTATTAGAAATGGATAAATAGCGCTTTTTACCCTATTTCAACTGGGCTATTCTATTATATTTGTGGACCTGCAATTGGATGTTGATGTTATGTTCTTGCCATAAAGTCCAATGTATCGTGCTAGCTGTACACTGATCTGTAACAGGTGATCGACTGACTCGAGAGTTTGCCGATGCTTGAAGAAGGACCTAATGTGAGCTTTTACATACTTGATGAACAGCTTGAGATCTTGAGCAAGGTGGGGGTCTTTTTGTACCCACTGGTCATAGTTTTGTTGGCCATTCACCTCTACCAATAGGTGATGAATGCAGGGGATGACATGATTGGTGTTGAGTGCTTAGAAGAAGATTCTGATGGCAATGTTCTATTTGTTTGAGGTTGCTTCACCATTCCCCAAAGCACATTGCAGCTAACCCTTTTTGTATTTTGCAGATTCGATGTCGCGGGCACCCAGATGGCATTGCTTGTTCTTGATTCACGACGAGATGGATGTGGTTTCCTTCAGAGTTCCGCCGAGCAGCCTCTTGGTTTGACTCTTTTGGGATCTTCTAGGAATTCCATCTTGTGATATCCTCCAGTTCATCACATGATAATATACGGTTCCACTCACTAGCCCTTGCAGACTAAAAAGCTCATGAGAAATACTCTGTTGTAACTCTTCATATTTTTCTTTTGTTTATGTAGCCTAGCACCCAGTCTGTACTGTGGCGTCCAGTTCCATTATCTCTGCCTTGCATTTTAGATTTTGGTTGTGATTGGGATACTATCTTAAAGCTGCTTACTTGCTTGTGGTGTCTAATTTTAGAATGTATTGCATTTTGATGCTTTAAAAGAATTGAGGGACACTGTATTGCTTTTTCTTAATTATGTGATATTTTTAGGTTCCTAGAGCAAGGTGCCTATATTAGTGTGACCATCCAGTTTGACTGTTGCACTACTTGATTCAAGTTGTGTTTTCCTTATGAAAAATAGATGGATTCTTTAGCTAAGATGAACTGTCGACACCTAAAATGCCACTGGAAGTAGTTTGGAATGTGCATATGTTAGTGTGATCATACAGTTTCATTGTTACACAGCCTGATTAAAGCAACCTTTTCCTTATGTAAAAAGATGGTTTCTTTAGCATGTGTTGAACTGCTAACACTTAAAATGCCACTAGAATTAGATTTGAATGATAGTTTTGTATGAACACATTTATGTACGAGTTATCTATATGCTTTAGTTGTAGTGGTCATTTTGATAACTAGAATTTCATATCATGGTTGACTGATGCTCAAGTGAGAAGAACATCGATTAGTGAGCAAAACTAAAAGTTGCAGTTGCTCTGAAGGAACAATCTATGTGGCCTTCGCCTCTTTTGATCGGAAACTTGTTCCTCTAATCACCTGAAGGAACAACTGACAATCTGAAACTTGTTGAGCCTTCATGATATGAAGAAACAATGGTAGGTGTACTACAGATATTATGGTATTGTTACTCTAAAGAAGCAATATGTTCAGTATGTGTCGAGGTGATGCAATTTCTATTTGTTTCAGGTGATATGTGCAACACCTGTTCGCATTGGTCAGCACAACACTTGCTTCAGCTATAGGGTTTTGTATTTTTTGTATAAAGCATACATGTGCATTGGTCAGTATGTGCCATGTATCTTTTCCACTACATAGCATACATGTAATGTGTGATCAAAATTTCTAGCCTTCAACTCTAATGTTTTTGGCATTATGGTTACTTTGGAAGAACTTGTTAAGCTATGTGTGGTGTGCATTGTGCCTGCTTCCAACAATTGGGTTATGTTCAGTGTTAAGTATCTAGATTATACTTAAGTAAACGACATGCTCTTCCTCTCCTCATCGCAATATGTTGATTGGATTAGATTTCATTTTGGCATATTTTTATAATATTTGTCTTGCCTGCAACACCATCTGGAGCCCTTCCGTGAACCAGCATGAGTGGACAATACTGGTGGGTAGCCACATGCACAAAAGAGGAAAAAATGGTCTTTTTTCCTTCATGATTTAATTATTGTGTCTTCACATATACATGATGGTTGAAATTGTCCTCCATTTAAACTCTTTTGGTATACATGCATACTTGAGAAGTTGTCATATTTTCTATAATTTTATAACTACTAATTATCGAATAATGTCTTAGGGACCATTTGTTTCCCTTCACTTTGAAAATCGAAATCTAAGTAATGGAATAGGGTATCTTTTTAGAATGTGACATTCCATAACTTTTCAAAGTTTATATATAAGTCTATCTCAAATTTATGGGGTAAGAGATGGAAAATGATTATATAGATTTACATGCTACTTTCCTAATGTACAACTTATAACACACTCGTCTATTGCTTCTCTATAGTATAAATATAGCGTATAACTATCTCTCTTATATGATTTAGGATAATATACAAATATATTATATGTACAAATATATTAACTTAATTAGTTTTGTCTAAATTATAATTAGTAAAATGAAATTTAATTCCAACCAAACAAACGGGTCTTAGTGATTTTTTGGATAGTTTTGAGATGTGTTTATGTATGTCTAGGATTACAAATGGTTTACGAAATCTTTTCTCATAACAGTATAACATACATTTGTATATAAGTAAGTTATCATGATATTATATGTTCCCGTTGCAACGCACGGGCACTCACCTAGTATAAAAAAAGGGTCAAATCACTTAGATCCCCTTTCCACTTATTTTACAGTGGCGGCTTATTTGGTGGTAATCCAAGGTATACTAGTATACTAGCCACCAACTTTACCACTCTAGCAGTGACAAAAAAATATTTTTACCGCTCTTGGAGATTTGAACAGATTGGCAACAGTAACTGATCTACTCCAGATTGCCCGCAGAAATAAGTGTTTCATCACATCAGATTTGGAGTATCAATTTCCATGGTGGTGTTGATTTCCCGCAGAACTGTTCCAGATTGCAACGTTCTTCAGGGCACGGTGAATTGGTGATTGCCCATGCATCCAAACCAGCCTTGTTCGAGAGAAGGGGATTGTGGAGGGGGGTAAAAACTCAACACACGGGTAACGGCACCAATTATCAGGACACATCTCTCCACTTCCATTTTGGAGTGGAAACCCCCCTAGAAATAAGTGTTTCAGGTTTTTACAGCGTCGTCATGGCAAACACACACATGCTTTCCATCACAACTCTCTCTACATACAATTGCTAATCGGAAGAATATGAACGCTACCGTGGCCGGTGGCCATCAGAGAAAAAATTACAGCTGATTGATCTTTAAGAACGGGAGTGGCGGCGCCAAAGGTGAGCAACGCGGGCTCACGTTAAAAAGGCAAATCGAGGCTCCCACGTAAATGAGGTATGAGAAAGAGATAAACTGATGCAAATCTTCCTCCCTAAATGCGAAGAGGCTGGTTTGAAAACCCACAACTCAACACTGCGCCAGATCTGCCCCTCGTCGTTGAAGAAAAACTGCCCTGGTGTTATATCTTGTACAAATCCTCATCAGGAGGGTCCCTTATGCTTCCATCTGGGGATGCGACTGCCTCCAGGCCGAGCTGCTGTCCGTCAGAGTCTGGTGACGGGATGTACATCTTGCACTCCAACGATGGCTCGCTCTTGCTCCGGCCATTCCCAGGCCGCGTCCGCCTGCTCTGGGGGACTGGCTTTCCGTTCACAGGCGGCATCGCGGCGCTCTTTACTGCCGGTTCCTGCTTGGCCTTCTCCAGCTCAACTCTGTCTGCAGGCTCCTTGGGGACCTCATAGAGCGTCACGGCACCTGTGATGCTGTTCTGGAGGAGTATGTCTTGGCATTCAGGCATGTTCTGCACGGCCTCAAAGGTCTCCACGACTTGGCTCATGGTTGGTCGTCCCTTGGGGTTCTGGCTCAGGCAGCGGTATGCAAGGCTTGCCACCTCAGTGGCAGCCTTGGTGGAGTATTGCCCTTCCATTCTCGGATCGATTATTCGGAACAGCTTCCTGTTATGGACGAGGAGGGGTCGTGCCCAGTCAACTAGGTTATGCTCACGGCTTGGCCGGCTCTTGTCCACAGCCCTTCTTCCGATAATCATCTCTAGAAGCACGACTCCGAAGCCATAAACATCACTTCGTGCCGTCAGATGGCCTGCGTCAAGTTAAATGGTGATTTGAGGATTAAAATATTTTGACCAAGTCAAGTAACATGAGTGTCTATTCATTCTTGGGGACAAGCTCATTTAATCCTCAAATCGTTGGCTTGATGATAGGAAATCCTTGCTTACCAGTCATGACATATTCTGGAGCTGCGTATCCATAAGTTCCCATGACCCGAGTTGACACATGGGTTTGGTCTCCACTAGGACCTGTTCTTGCGAGACCAAAGTCTGAAAGCTTAGCATTGTAATCCTGCAACAGCGGTAAAGAGTGGCAATGAGAAGCTATCAGAAGTATATATTAATGCATAACATATCAATTATCAAGATCTGCAGTGAGAAACTTAGATCAGCATTCCTTGTGCAACATTTTGTTGAAAAACAGAAGCCAGAAGTGATTTTTTTTAAAAGCTCTGTATCAACTCAATGCACTGCTCATGAGAAAGTAATAAAATCTTCCTTTATAAAAAAACATCTTGTTCTACAAGATGGGCAAAGCAAAGTAATAAAGTGTCTTTGCTAGCCTAAAAAACATGGATGCATTTTGGAGGCACGGTAAATAAAATCGCACGTGCGGGGGAATTAGTATAAAAAAGGAGCTTTGGTGCACTGGTAAAGCTGTTGCCTTGTGTGCCTTGTGACCAGGAAGTCGCGGGTTCAAGTCGTGTAAACAGCCTCATGCAAATGCAGGGAAATGGGTCCGACTCTTCCCTGGACCCTACGCAAGCAGAAGCACATGCACCGGGCTGCCCATTTTTGCGGGGGACTTAGTACAATGTATACACACTTAACACAGAGTAGTTCCTCTAGATGTTGAGATAACCAAATTGTGATATATAGGCATAACGTGTCACAGGCTCACAGCACTGTTCACCAGTGAAAATATCATGGTTATCAGAGTGACAAGGTGAGGCAAGGCAACTCAATACTGCTTACCTCTTTGGCAAGTAAGGGGCGTGAGGCAAGGCAACCATACCAAGGTAAGGAAGTGCAAGACATCAGCGAGGAAGGAAGAGAAGTGGACTGGCCAGCCCACCTGGCAGCCAATGTGCACCTTCCCTACATATACATCACCAATTCACCATCTAGAGGCATCTAGCGTCGTCACCCTGCTTCTTGCATCTCTCGCTCTCTCATTCTCAGCCATCGTTCCACCTCCATCCCTGATCTGTCTCTTGCTTCTCTCTCTGTCCTCCAGATGTGCCGCTGCCGCTCACAACCTCTCCGCTTCCTTTCACTTCCCTCACTGTCCTCCCTCAGACCAACCACCACCACAGTCCCCTTCCTGATTGAGCGATTGGAAAGCGGGGATGGAAGAAATCAAGTGAGCAGCAGTGGAATCAGGCAGAAGGCACAATCGAGTGGGAGATGCACAATCAAGCGGGTGGCGGCATGTGTGTATGCCTACAGCACGACTGCATGCCTCTATGGAGAGACCTAACAGCTTTGGCACTTAAGGGAGGTCTTAATAACCTTGGAAAATATATAATTCGGTAGGTAATGAAAGAAGTTTTATACAGAAACAACCTTAAACATGTAGTTGAAATACAGCATAAATGCAACAATACTATCAACACATTATTAAAAACTAATAAATGAAACACGAACCGCATCTAGCAAGATGTTTGATGTCTTGAAATCTCGATAAATGATGGATCTCTCAGCTCCGTGAAGGTACTCGAGCCCCCTTGCAGCACCCAATGCGATCTTCATGCGTGTTGACCATGGCATATTAAGGCAAACCCCTGCAATGTTACAGGCAAGATAAAATCAATGGGAACACCCTCTCAAAATGGAAATATAGATATAACTGACAATCAAATATGTGGAAGGTTGATTAGCATATTTTCCTGTCACCATTTGAATACTAACATATCTTACAGGGAAAAATAGCAAGTGTGCTTTTCAGACCAATCAATGATGTTTAAAATTAGATTCAGCAGATACAAGACTAACATCCACTGTAATGCTGGTGCAGTAACTATTGGCATACATTTACTAACATATTAATTTCATTTTCTCAATAGTCAAGTTACCATAATAACTCCAATCACATACGATCACCTGGCCAACTTTGTTACGGGGTTTAGTACATAAATTGAAGTGCTAGTTGGATCCAACGACTCCAACAAGTTCAAACAAATACTACCCACTATCATTTCAAAAACAAACCTTAACATTTGGAGATTAGATTTGTAGTGTAGATGACTAAGTTAAGCGACCATGCACAATAGTTGCTGATGAGATTAAACTGAAACTAATACCAATTTCTTTCCTACTGATGATTTTTCCCAAGGCAAAAATGATACACCCCTACGCTATGTGGAATAATGAATGTTAAAGAGGTAGTGCAAATAGCCTGTTAGAGCTTACGGCGAAAAAGGTGCTTTTCGAGGCTTCCACAAGCCATGTACTCATAGACAAGCAGTCTATGTGAACCCTCACAGCAATAGCCAATCAATTCAACAAGATTTGGATGACTAAGTTGCCCAAGATAGTTGACTTCTGCCTGAAACACATCAAAAAACCATTAGTGCTCCAACAATCACAGTCTATGTGAACCCTCACAACAATAGACATAGCAAACAATTCAGCATAGTTTTCACTCTTGTACCTCTAGTGTGATGTGAAAGTTATTTCTTAAAAGGTAATCAAGGAAAATGGCTTTCCAATATAGATTACAAAGAAAAATGTTATCACTAAGTAAAACTTCAAAGGTACGATCAGCTACCCTCAAAAGATTTCACATGGGCAAGAAATTAAAAAGACTTCTTTTCAATGTACATTACCAAAGCAAGGTTTAGAAACAGGAACAGAGCAATGGGACTTACAAGCCACTCCTTGTCCCCTTGAAAGCCCTCTGGGTTTAGTTCTTTCACAGCAACCTGTCTCGATGGGAAACCTGCTCTAACATTTTCATCAATTACACCTTTGTAAACAACTCCAAATCCACCCTCTCCAAGAATTTGATCTGGCCGGAAGTTTTTTGTGGCTGCTCTTAATTCGTCATATGTGAAAATATTCACATTTCCATATCCTTCTACTTGCAGGTCCACCACATCTTTTGGAGGAGCAAGAACACTTGCTACAGCTTTAGAATCAGATTTAGACTTCCGCAATCCATCTGCTCCAGCAGCTTCAGCTGATAGAAATTTTAGAAGTAATTTCATCAGGAGAGGAAAGCTTGTACATATAATCAATGCATTTCTTTAAGATGCAATCATCAATCCTTCAGTCCTTGTAGACAATTCTTTTTTATTCACATTAGTCCATGGCATGCATGCCAATAAGAAGGCACAACAGAACACGGTCATAATGATCTTAAGGGAAGATTTAAAATGGTTTCACGAGAGCATTTATGATCACAAGATAACATAAGCAGGATAGTACACGTCATGTCTTCCCCTGCATTTTTGGACAAGGCAATTTCTACTGAAACTCTTGAAGATATCAGCACAACTGCAGAGCTACCCATCATCAAAGTTTTGCTTTATAGGTTTATCGTCTTCAGGATTAATTAGAGACATGTTTGACTAGCTTATCAAGAATCAATTCAAGATCAAGTTACCAGAATTGTTCAAGCACTACCTTGCAGGTACCAAATTATCTGCAAACTTTTCTGATGTTATTTGTACATCAAAATGTGAGCTGAGATTGTCTTATTCTTCCCCTAAAATATGCCTTGAATGCAATTCTACAAGCAATGCATGGGTTTATTATGATATCACAGGTCTTCCACAGGACATCAAAGAGCGAAATTACACCATGTAAAGTTTGGGCGAAAAGAATAAATGTGGTACTATAGAGCATAAAAATACGACATTGAAAAGGGAAAATTTGGGCCAAAATTGCTATGCATGGCACATCTCATCACTAATCACTTGTTACATGACATGAGCTCACAAGCATCGGGCATTTCTGTTACCCCCTCCCTCCCTCATCTTAAGGTGATTGTACCAAAACCCACTAAGCAAACGATAGCTAATCCACAACTAAATTACACAGGTAACACAGCAACTGATAGTAAACGCAAACTCTGTCACGCGGGCGGGGTCGAGGTGACGGGAAGCAGGTGGCGGTGGCGAGGCGAGGCGGCTGGAGCCGCCGGCCGCGGGTGGTGCTAACCGGGGCGGGAGCGAGTACGACGCCGGCGAGGTCGCGCGTTCACATGGAAATATGGGATGGGAGTAGGACAAGCAGAGAGCACGAACCTGGCCTGCTCTGGAGCCGGTGCTCCTCCTGCGAGAGGCATCCGCCCATGGGAACCTCCAAGATCGCGCCTTTCCCTCCAATCGAGCCCTAGTCCCTCCTTCCCATCGCCCACCGCCGGCCAGATCCACGCCTCCAACAGCACCTTCGCTCGCACACCAACCGGAACCGACCTACTCGCAAACTCCCGCGGCTACCAACAGGCCACCTCGTCCGCCACAATTCCACCGGCGGCGGCAACCTGAACCGGCGCACTCGCGGCCCGAATTCGCGTAGCTCCTGCTGCTCTCCACGCTGGGTGCGCGTCCTCCACCAACCTGTCCCTCTGCCCTCCGACGCGTGGTTTTACTCCACTACCATCACTTCTTGGCCTTTATTTTCCGTGGGGGCTCCGCGTTGGAACGGCGAAGCGAAAGCGAGGGATGAGGAGAAAAGGGCGAGGGGGCGGAGTAGCTGTGTGCCAGAGCCCAGAGGGTTGGAATAAGTAAAAGAAAGCTGCTGCCGCGTACTACAAGAACAACAACGCGGGCCGCTGGGGCGGGGCGACTAGGGGGTGAGCCGTTGAGGTTGAGGCTTTTTTTTTTGATCATTTTTTTTGTTGCAACCGCGGTTGGGCTTTTGGTTGATGATGGATGTGGTTAGACAAACAATAGGTAAATAGACAATGACAGTGGTTTGGACTGTAATTGAATGGGGTTTAGTTTCTGAGAAACAAGCACAGTTTTATGATTGTTCATCTTACTGCTTCATATATTACATATACTAATATGACTATGATTATTACTTCCAATATTGTTAAATGCTTTAAAAACTTATGATTTAGATGAATAAACCCATATACGACCTTTTAGCTTCACTGTGTTTACTTAAACCATATTTCCTTGAACTAGATTAATACTCATATTTTATAGTCTATGCTTGCCTACGCGAATTACATCGTGCAAGCAATTTTGGTGATTGGTGCAAATTATTACTCACTCCGTTATTACTCTGTTATTTTTTCTTTATCTTATTTTAGTTCAAAAATAGACGAGCGAGCGACAAATATTCGATAACGGATGTAGTATCTATTTTGCTTCATCTTCTTAAATTTGCCACTATGTGTGTCTCTTAGGACATGATTAACGCATAACATAGATATGGCCATAGAGCCTATTACCCATAGATGACTCATTAAATAGTACTTGTGGCACATGAGTAAAATAATGACCATTTTAAGAAACTAGTTGTGGAGTAAATTAAACCAAAATTTTATGAGTTCTAATCTCTACTACTTATTAAGTTAGCAATAGTAGCCTGCCTTTTTGTGTTCTGCCATTCTGCGATCTCATCCGTCCATTCTACCGTTCTACAATCTCAGTCGTCCAATCTCGCACACCAGTTTTCCGCGCGCAGAAAAAAAAAATCAATCTGTGGCTGCCTAGGGATCGAACCTTGGATCTATTGAGCAGAATGCCTAACCTTCCACCCTCTAGCCAACATGACTCATGTTGAATTGTGTACAACTTCAACTAAAACGTCTTTTGTGTTTAACCCACCGTCCACTCTGTATGCTTCCTGAATCTAGAAAAACATTTATAGCTTGGCCCCTGATCTTTCTGGAATTTGGGACGCAGTCCAGGAAATAAAGAAAATAGGGAAAAGGAGTTTAGAAATTGATTTTTTAGTTTAAAAATAATTGCAGAAACCCATTTAATTCATGGAAATTTCATATTAAATCTAAATGAGTTCATTCCAATTTCTATAATTCTATAATATTATTTTTATCACATAATACCTCTGTTTTGTCATGAAAACAACAATAAAATTGATTTCCTAATTAATCCTATATCAAATATCTACTACTTATTAAGTTAGCAATAGTAGTCTGCCTTTTTGTGTTCTGCCATTCTGCGATCTCAGCCGTCCATTCTACCGTTCTACAATCTCAGCCGTCCAATCCCGCACACCAGTTTTCCGCGCGCAGAAAAAAAAAATCAATCCGTGGCTGCCTAGGGATTGAACCTTGGATCTATTGAGCAGAATGCCTGACCTTCCACCTTCTAGCCAACATGACTCATGTTGACTTGTGTACAACTTCAACTAAAACGTCTTTTGTGTTTAACCCACCGTCCACTCTGTATGCTTCCTGAGTCTAGAAAAACATTTATAGCTTGGCCCCTGATCTTTCTGGAATTTGGGACGCAGTCCAGGAAATAAAGAAAATAGGGAAAAGGAGTTTAGAAATTGATTTTTAGTTTAAAAATAATTGCAGAAACCCATTTAATTCATGGAAATTTCATATTAAATCTAAATGAGTTCATTCCAATTTCTATAATTCTATAATATTATTTTTATCACATAATACCTCTGTTTTGTCATGAAAACAACAATAAAATTGATTTCCTAATTAATCTTATATCAAATACATAGAAACTTTGGAAATTCGTAACTTCCCCATTTTAATTCCAAATTGAATCGTTCCAGTTGTGTTAGTCTCGTATGAATATTTACTACGCAGTAACAACATTGATTATACCATGTTTCATACTTTTATAATTAGATATTTATTTATCCTATGTTAATTGGGTTAATCTATGTCTATTGGATTAATATATACTACTATATTAAGGCTGCAAGGGTAGCCTGCCTCATTTGTGTTCTGCCTTTGATCAATCTGGACTGTTCGTGCCACGCTGATCGCCCGTGCGCTCCTCCGTCCGATCCGTCAACTGCATAAAGAAATGCTACGCGTGCGGACTCACGGTCCTGGCTGACCAATGGGGTCACACGACCAGAGGGGTCTTCTTCTCCGTATCTATCCCCCAACAGAATCTCACCATGCTGATCTCCGTCGAGCGTAACCGGGCCGTGATCCCTCGGCCTTGGGACTATATATACGGTATAAACCGCACCCCCTTCCTTAGCCATAACATCTGCTAGCCAAGTTTTCAGAATCCAGCGAGAGCTTCATCAAGCAGAGAGAGAGGAGAGCGCCGCTAGGAGTCATTTCCGCCTCACCGTCGGCTTTGCCTTGGTGGTCGGTCCAAAATCTTAGTGCTACCAGCAGTCGGTTGAATGAGTCAATGCAGGGGCAATCGACCAAAGTTGGAAGAGGGGATGCGAAGTTGAGGTCAAGGTGAGGCCACCTCTGCAATTGTCCCTTCCTTTAACGAAACCAAACCCATGTTTCATTGTTTCATCAACAATAATAATAATAATGATGTTAAACCAGCATCAGACCCTCACAGCTGTCGCTGCTAAACCAGCCTTCACTGCAGAAGGTTCACATACTAGACTAATCCTTCAAAGTTTCTTAATAAACCACAATACAAGGAAGCATCTTTGGTAGGCTCATGCTCGCACCCCTAGCTCAGCCATCAATACAAAAATAGTCCCAGCAACATAGGCAGCCCATCTGATATGGAAAAAGTTTCATTAAACATCAATAAACATGAAAGTTATTCATAATAGACGAATATAAAAACATCTTACTTTTGGGATGGATCCCGAGAAAAGTATTCCTTCACATTATCATAAGATATTGGTTTGTCGCCATCCATAAAATCAGAAAGGTCCATGTCAAACGTAGGTGCACGATTACTTAATTCAGAACCAAAGGATACCTGCGCAAACATATTTAGTAAGATCACCTATTTTTATAATATTTTTCTCATATTTTTTTCCATCTTTGGTGTAATGTTATCATATATATTATTTGTTTGATTATTTGTATTGCTACGAGTAGAAGCGATGTGACGAGTAATCTGAAGCCCAACTTTTGGGTCAACATCTGGACTACAAGTTTATCGTAAGTATAAGGCAAGTTGTATCCGTTATAGCAAGTATAAGGCAAGTTCCAATTCAAATGGCCAAAGGCGCGTCGCCGGGTTCGGTGTTTAGTAGGAAGACAACTTGTAAACCCTCGATCCGTGAATGAACGGTCCATATTAGAGCTGGTCGATACCCTTGGCCTTTCGTCCTTTTATCGTGGGCCGTTGATCTGCGGGCATGTGGCCAGGATTAGATCGCTGTGTAATCCTGGTGCAATTAACCCTGACCAGCGGATCTGGATCTAACGGATCCGATGGGATGGTGGGGATTTTAAATCCGGGTCGTTGATCTCGAGATCAGGGGCCACAAATGCATACCGATTCGTTTGGGTGATTGATTTAATCTGGGCCATCCAGGTGGGATCGAGCAGCCCCTGATTTTTGTGATATTAGTAGCCGCCGTCCAACAACCGGATATAATTATGAATTTAATCCGAAAATTGAAATTTAGTACAAAATTTAATCCTAAAACTTAGTAAACCCATAACTTCTATGTTTCAACTCCAAATTAATTCATTCCAGTTGCATTAGACTCAATATTAATATTGTTTATCATCCAGTAACTTTATTTTGTTATGAAATTGGGATTAAAAAAATTATGCACTTAGTTCCTTTTAATCCAACACTTAAAACTTCGGAAATCCATAACTTCTTCGTTTTAATTTCGATTTAGTCCATTCAAATTGCGTTGCTTCATAATAAAATTGTCTACGCACTGGTAGTATTAATTGCCCAATAATTCATAGTTTAGGAATAGATAAATGGTAAGTGGAGGAAGAATCCGACCTTGGCACGTGGGAAGCGCTTGCGGAGGAAGGTCGGAAGCGCGAGGAGGTGGTAATCGTGGATCCAGACGAGGTCCTCGTCAGGGGACAGCACCTCGGTGAGGCGGTCGACGAACGCCCTATTGGCCGAGAGGAAGGAATGGTAGAGCGTACGCTGGAAAGGGAGGCCACCGAGCGAGGTTATTGAAATGCAGCAGGAAGCGCTTGCGGAGGGAAGAATCCGACCTTGGCGCGCGGGAAGCGCTTGCGGAGGAAGGTCGGGAGCGCGAGGAGGTGGTAATCGTGGATCCAGACGAGGTCCTCGTCGGGGGACAGCACCTCGGTGAGGCAGTCGACGAACGCCCTATTGGCCGAGAGGAAGGAGTGGTAGAGCGTACGCTGGAAAGGGAGGCCACCGAGCGAGGATATTGAAATGCAGCAGGAAGCGCTTGCGGAGGGAAGAATCCGACCTTGGCACGCGGAAAGCGCTTGCGGAGGAAGGTCGGGAGCGCGAGGAGGTGGTAATCGTGGATCCAGACGAGGTCCTCCTCGGGGACAGCACCTCGGTGAGGCGGTCGACGAACGCCCTATTGGCCGAGAGGAAGGAGTGGTAGAGCGTATGCTGGAAAGGGAGGCCACCGAGCGAGGATATTGAAATGCAGCAGGAAGCGCTTGTGGTGGGAAGAATCCGACCTTGGCGCGCGGGAAGCGCTTGCGGAGGAAGGTCGGGAGCGCGAGGAGGTGGTAATCGTGGATCCAGACGAGGTCCTCGTTGGGGGATAGCACCTCGGTGAGGCGGTCGGCGAACGCCCTGTTGGCCGAGAGGAAGGAGTGGTAGAGCGTTCGCTGGAAAGGGAGGCCACCGATTTTGAAATGCAGCAGCATCTTGATGTCTCTACTGAACACTAGAAACAACTGGAGGATAAAATACTCTTCCACCAAGAATAAGGTTCTCATTTGTGCTAGCAGAATCAGAGCTAATTGCATCATTAGTTCTAGGAACCTACTGGGGTTGAACTTTATCACCCATCTGGTACACATTTGTGCTCGGTATGGATTGTATAGATTATATGGAGGAGATTAAAACTAGGGAGACTGTTTGTGGAAGCTCGGTAGTATAATAACAGTTCAGAAAAAATGAAGCAAATTTATAGTTGTCTAACCAAACTAAATGTCCCCAATAGGAGAAAGAGCCAAACCTGAGTAAACTACTTGAGTAAGTGAGAATTATTATCTTAAGCTCCTTATGATGTTTGTTGTTACATTAGTCTACACCTCTAGAGGCTACTGTTTTTGCACAGCTACTACTTCCCCCTTTGTTGATTTATATTCCTTTCAAGGTGGCCAATGGGTTCAGATTTGGCGCTCTTGTCGCGTGTTAGTCTTGCGGATTGTAACCTTTCTTATCCCTTAGTTCAATTCATGGATAAATTTTTGTTTTAGGCTACTCTTTTGCTGTGTTACATTATTACAAAAAACAACTTGGTCTTAGTTCATTTCTGACATGAAAGTAGCCTCTTGCTGTTCTTATGCTTCCCCTAATATAACTTTTATTTTTTTGAATAATTTCCCAGCTTGTCGATAATTAGAGGCTCTCCCATTCTTGGATCCACTGAAGCATTTTAGAGGTGCTCTATTCTACTATCAAAGGTTAGCATGATTGTTTATGCACATCTCCTACTCCCTTCTTTGCTTAGTAATGGTTGATAAGTATAAGCACATGAATAGTATGGAAGAAAAAAGATAATACATTATTACAAAAAACAATTTGGTCTTGGTTCATTTTCTGACATGAAAGTAGCCTCTTGTTGTTCTTATGCTTCCCCTAATATAACTTTTATATGACATATGTTAAGTAATACAATGTCGAGCTTGTGTGTATTGGGGTTTTTTTTATTGAGGTATAAAGTTTATTTGCATTCTTTCGATATATATCGGTTGATGCTAATTTTTAAATAAAATGATAGTGGGGAGGCTTAGCTGGTAGTATACTTTGAGTTCGGTGCACTTGCATCCGTTCACAATTCTCTTTGTCGTTTGCTTCTCTTCATGTTCTTTTCCGAATATACCATTCAACACAAAGGCAAACACCCTTTAGTGCTTCTCTTCATGTTATTTTTCAGTTACATCGATTGCTCTGTGAGACAACCACTCACTTGCATTTCTTAAAGCATTGGCAGTTATATGTAGCAGTCCCATAGTACCTCTCGCATCAACAAACATGAAACAAGTTCTTCTTACCCAATGATGAACAAAGATATATAACAACCTAGGGAGTCTGTCTGCATAAACTCACTTGAAATCAGAACCTTGATGACGACATGATGACTGATGAGATTAAATGGCTTTATAAAGTAAACGACATGATAATTGATCAGAAACTCGATGACGGCATGAGATTTGATGAGAATAAAAGGCACATTTATCAATATCTCTACAAAGAATAGATTAGTGTACAATTGTCGATATATTGTTTGTTTTCATGTAATTGTTGTGCACTCGCGTTTTATTAATAATTTGTGAGTCGCTGCAACGCACACCTAACTATCATATATATAGGTCTGCATGATATTAATGGTTGTAATGTAGTGGTGAAACAAGTAGATTAAAATAACAAAATTTATATGTATAGCCAGGATCACCAATGGATTACAACATATTTTCTCATAACAATATAACACATTTATATATAAGTTATCATGATATTATATGTTCCCGTTGCAACGCACGGGCACTAACCTAGTTGGACGAGAATAAATCGGAGTTCTTTCTACATTTAAAGTTTGCATCTTAGTTAAAACAACGTTTTACTATAACTGAAGCAGAGCAACATGATATCACGATTGTAAGCTGCAACTTTCTGATACATAAATATGCTTGTCATTTCATTTTGTTGTCTTTGAAAATAACGAAATGAAATCGTTTTTTTTTCACACGGATACTTTTTATTTCTCTAGCCATCGTTCCAAACAAAATTTGAACTCAGATTATTATCAATACCTTGTATGAATTGGTTCAATCTGCTTTAAAGGCTAGTTTAGTAGCTTTATTTTTCGAATGGATTCTTATTTTTCTAATAGAAATTAATTTATTTTTCCTTGGAAAATAAAAATTTCTTAGAAAATGGGATTGTCAAACTAGTCCTAAAGAAAGCATCGTTCTTCCGTCTCCTCGCACGTCTTAAATTTTCGGTTCAAATTTTGCTAGAAAAAATAATCATGTAGATCAAAAAATGCTAGAAAATATGCATGAATGTTCCTTAAATATTTTCGTGACATAATTCATGACGCCATGTTCAACTCTCATAAAAATCAAGATTAACACGCAGCGTGAACGTGGAAAATTTAATTATGGAGAATTAGCGGGTGACACTTTTCGTGAGTTAGTTGGCTAAAAATTGGTAGTGGGATTAGCTAGCTAACAAATAGGTACCTAATTATTAACTAATTTATCAAAAATAGCTAGTATGTTTGGATATCTCAACTATTTTTAGCCATTAGCTATTATCTTTAGTGCATTTAAACACCCCTTAGGACCACTATAAAATCCATGGGTTACTCACTTTAATTTTTTTCATATGGTAGCCGATGAAATAGCAATCATCACTGTTACAACAAGTATAGTTAAGGGTTTGTTTGAGAGGCCTTTATTTCAACAGTTTTAGGTTTGTTCTAGCTTCATCCATTTAAACTGGCCTATCTCTAAAAGTTCTAGCTTAAAAAAGTGAAACTCAGTTTAATGAATTTTTTCATAGGGTGCTCTAAAAAATCATTAGTTTCATACATCATCAATCAAGAAATTGCACGAAAATTACTCACCATGTCAATGGTTACATAACATACCGCTTCAATTATCTTGCACGAAACATGAAGGGTAATCAAAGGAACTCACGCAAATCAGTTTTATTAGAGAAGCTGAAGTCCATGTGCAAGCCAAACTCTCATAAAATGCACCTCAACAATTTGCTGAAGTTGTTTTATAGTGATACTGGAAAACCAAAGCTGCAATTATTGAAGCGAAGCTCTCTATCCTAAAACAAGCGCTAAATTTTAAAAATAGCTTTTTGCGGGAACATAAATATTACATGCCAATCTTTAAAATGTGTTGCTTGTTCTAGGTTCTACTTCTAAGAACAGAAGTAATCAAGTTGAAATTTAATTAGGGTGGGTGGAGGTTGAATTTGGACAGCGATAATAACTAGTTAGGTGTTTATACGTTTCTACAATTTCTATTTATATCTAAGTATAGAGTATAAACTATAAAGACGTGTGCTATATTGTTTAGGTGGATGTGAATGCGGGTTTAAGGCTAACAAACATGTTTGAATTTGTGTATAGTTGAAATGGTGGAACTGATGATTTAGGTCCTGTTTGGGAGATCTTCACTTCAAAAATTTTAGGTGCATTTCAACTTCTTCTATCAAACAGGTTTAGTTCACGAAATCTAGCTTCAAAAAATGAAATTAAAGGCCAATTTCATGAAATTTTCGAACCTTCTCAAAAGGTGCTTCAAATAAACTGTTTT
The DNA here is from genome assembly GCA_029449295.1 of Zea luxurians. Taxonomy (NCBI): domain Eukaryota; kingdom Viridiplantae; phylum Streptophyta; class Magnoliopsida; order Poales; family Poaceae; genus Zea; species Zea luxurians. Next base: position 84,853,287 of record JAOPSE010000008.1, on the reverse strand, counting down.
TAGACCTCATCATGAAGTTGCACAAAAATTACACATCATTGATTAAATGACCTACTGATTTATATTTCTTTCTCCACAAATTAATTGTGTTACAGAAGCTAGAGTCTATATGCAAGACAAACACTCTTGAACCCAGACTTACTAATCTGTTGAAGATGTTTCATGATGAAGCTGAAAAACCGAAGGTATAATTCTTTAAATGAAGCCCTAACAAATAAGGGCTTATAGCAGTAGATTTCTCTCTTTTAAAAAAGAATGTACATAAATTTGAGCTTCAGACTTGCAAGCAAGACGGTTCCCTTGTGGGGTCAGCCCCGTACATAAAGAACAAAACACACAAACCGATCAAGCTGGACAAAGAATCGGCGAGGACACAACTAGACATACATGCCGGTAAACTGGGGCTAAGCTCTAGCCTCTAGCAAAATGGATCGAGCATCGCTTGCAGCTGCGGGCTGGTAGGTTCGGTCGGTTGTCTGCTAGTTGTTGGATCTAACCCGGGGCACGCACGACGGCCAGCTCCAGGAGGAGGATACGAGGCAGGCGGCGGTCGCGAAACAAGGGGCCCGGCAGTGCCCTGGCGGTGTCGCTAATCCCAGGTGCCCTGCCGATTAATCAACTGGCCACCACCACCCCGAGCCGAGATTAGTAGTAGCAGTTCGTTCGTGGCTCCGATCAGTGGGATGGGGTGGTAGAGCGACCAAGAACGTGATTGGTGTGGTTTCCGGACGCCCGCCGCTACGGCCCACGGCCACCCCCAATTGGCACCGGGAAATCCGAACCAAATCCAAGACGGCACATGCCGCGGCGACGCCTCCACATGGCCGCCCGCCCGAATCGGGCACGCCTCTGTCTGCGCGGCTCGGCTTCGGCTTGGAAGGAGTGGAGATGGAGCGCGCTGTGCCGATTTTTTTTTGTTTTTGTCTTTTTTTCAAAAATTTTATATTTAGAATCCTCGATGACTTAATTACTGTTTTGGACCTGAATCTCGGCACAACACCTCATGACGTCGAGCCAACACAGTTCAGAGACGTCAAGACCTATGACGCCGAGCAGGCTAACGTGGCATCCCCATCCTACATGACATCCTAGCTCGAAGCCACGGATCTTGACGTCGAGCTAAAATTTATAGTCGGACACGCCCGTCTTCTTGCTTCTTTCCTTATCTCTTTCCTCCAGCCGTCCGGCCGCGCCGCGCTCGCCCGCGACACCGACCACCGCCACCAGCGCCCTCTCCGCCACGCCGAGGGTCACCGTGGCCGCGCCCGCCCAGCGTCCTCTTCGACGCTGGCTAGGGCCCTCTCCGATGCCGGTCGCCGCCCCGCCGCGTAAGGTAACGATTTTTTAATTATTACTTAATAGTTTTTTATTTAGTTGGTATTTACTTAATTTAAGAGTTAGTGTTTAGCATTTAGTTATTATCTACTTAGTTTAGTACTTAGTATATAGTTTTTAGCATTTTAGTATTTAGTATATATAGTTAGCTAGCCATTTATATGTGAGTATGTTTAGTCCTTTTATATGTCAGCCATCGTGGTGTTCTTTCAGTTGTTGAATGTGCATGTCAGCCATCAGTGAGACGTTTGCTCGGCGCCAAAGTCTAAGTCATCCAGGGGTCTAGATATATTTTTTTGTCGAAAAACGATTAAAAACAAAAAAAACGGGAAAGAAACACGAGAGATTTCTGCGGCCGCTAGCTATAGATGCCTAAATGAGACGTTCGGCACGGCACTAGTACTATTATACACGACACTATTAGTTAATGGTAACCGTATCGTGTCGTATTGGCATTAGTGCCTAACCAGCGACCTAGGCACTACACTATAGTGCATAATCATATCGTACCGACACTATACGACACTAACCTCTAATAGTACTCGTATCAGCCTAGACACTTTCATTTTAAAGCTCAAAAAATATAGAAGATCTTTAATATTATATATATGATTTTAAAACTTGAATATTTATAATTTGTATTTAAAATCATAACAAATAACAATTTACAATTACATGCACATAACACATTCACATCTATATAACACCAGTTGGTCTAAGTCGTGTCTAATCGTGCTGGTCAATTAATAGTGTCGTGCTTGTGTCAACCCATCGTGCCCCAAACACGACACTAGACCCGTGCTCGTGCCGTGTCGAAGCACTATAGATTGTGTCGTACATAGTGTCGGCCTATTTAGCATCACCCATTTAGCCATTTATACCACCAGCTGTGTTGTGTGCGACAAGTCGCCGCCATGTCCATGGGTCTCAGCTAGTGCTGGGAGTATGAGCCGGGCTAGCAAGGCCCGAAGGTGGGTCTGGGTCGAGCCTAAAACTCCGTTCCATCGGCCCCCGGCACGGTTCAATGAAGCTTAACTTGTTTAATTACTTTAATTTAGTAGGCTACCGACTTTATATTCTTATGATATTTGGAGTTTATATGGTGAAATGATGTTAGAATTGTTTAATATCTTTAATTTATTAAGCTATGCACTTTATATGGTTGTAATATTTTGATTTTATATGGTCAAATATATGGATCGGAATTAGGCCGCCATGATCTAACGAAGGCACGGCGTGGTTTAAAACTGAATTGGACCACTGTTTTTATACTTTGGACTAGCACAATACGATTCAAAAGTTTTTAGACATGTCCAAAACCATTTAGCACGAAGCATGATAGGCGGCCCGGCCCGCCCCAATTTCCAGCAATAGTCTCGGCCCACCCGACCCGACCAGTCGACCACCCAAGCGTTTCGTTTAAGTCGGCGCCGGTGCGGGACGCGGTTTCACTTGTCGCCACTCGCCACCGGGCGCCGGCCTTGGCGTGCGCGTTTCCCCCTCCAGCCTCTCTCCCGGTTGGTAGGGAGAGTTCCAGCCACCATTTCTCTCCGTCTCCGGCCCCTGCCAGCCAGACGCGCTTTCTTCTTGTGCCTAGCTAGGAGCCTAGGACCGCAGCGTAGCACAAGACGACGAAATCTGTGCAGCATAGGGTAGGTAGTATCCCCTTGAATGGATGGATGGTCGTGCCAGCTTGTCACTGCTCCGTCCGGTCCGTCGCGGTGTCATTGTCAACGTTCTGTGGAGATTTAAATATTTTATTCCCGGATCCCCGTTTGACTCAGTCTTAAGTACACATACATGCATGCATGCCCTTGTCAATCATGGTGCTCCTGTACTGCTGTGTGCCGGTGATTCGGTGTGTATGTATCAGGGTGGGAAAGCGCGCGGGGTTAGTCAACGTCTCCGCGACATCCTCTGCCCTTGCGAGTCTGCTGCCACTGCACACGCCCTGCTCAATGCTCATATATAGTCACTAGCTGAATTACCTTGCGTTGCAACGGGAATATATAATACCAGTATACTATGATAACTTATATACAAAATGTGTGTTATACCGTTATGAGAAAATGTTTCGTAATCAATTTGTGATTCTGGCCATACATAAATTTTGTTATTTATAATCTATCTGTTTTACCACTACATCGCAACCATCAGTATCATACACACTTCGATATATGTCACGATTTGCATGGTCTCATTATTGGAGAGCACGTTTCACACATACCGGAAGAAATTCCCTCGTACATCGTTAGTCATCGGACACGTACCACCATACGCTTTTGCTTAAACAAAAAGACAAGTATATGTTTGCGAAGAGAATTAAAGGCAAGCCGGCACAAAAGCTACCCCAACGGTGGCGAGGATAACGAACTGGACATTGTTGTCGGTCCTCCTCTGCGTCACCTCTGGTACCAAGATGACGCCACAGTCCTCGATATAGTAGTCGTCGAACGCGCGCGACATATCAAGTACTGATGACTCTTGGCTAGGCTGTAAAACGAAGTGCACCCCTGTCGGTGTTTCGACCCCGAGGGGGTCCCTGGACCGACGAGTAAATTGTCGCTGCGTGTCCCTGCCCAGATGAGTTGGCGCGGGATGGAACACAAGATGTGGGACAAGCCTTGTATTATCCTGCACCAGGGGTGCTGCTCGTAGTAGGGGTTACAAGCGCGTCGCGTGAGAGAGAGAGAGGGGGACACAGAGCTCGTCCGCCGCTTCCCTTGCGCGAACCTCCCTCAGGGTGGCCCTGGTCTCCCCTTTTATAGAGGCAAGGAGAGAGTCCAGGTGTACAACGGGGGCGTAGCTATGTGCTAACGTGTCCGGCAGTGGAGTGTCTAAGCCCTGTGTACAAGCCAACGTGGCCGTCGGGGGAGAGCTTGGGCGTTGTACATGTGATGGCGTGGCCGCCGGAGGAGCGCCTGAGTCCTGTAGGAGCACAGCTGGCACCGCGGCGAGGACCCTGCTGACGTCTCCTTGCTGTCGTAAGGGGCGGAGAGCCACCGGCGTCATGGCGCACGCGGGGCACCATCATTACCCGTCGCGGGGTAAGCCAGATGGGACGCCGGTCTTGTTCCTTGTAGCCTGAGTAGGCTAGGAGTAGGGGAATGATGCATCCCCTATCAGCATGGTCAGTCCGAGCCCAGGGTCGGTCGAGGCGGAGACTTCTCTTGTGGTCGAGGCCGGGGTCGGGCGAGGACGCGGTTCCTCCCGAGACCGGGGTCGAGGCTGAGTCCGGGGGTCGGGCGAGGCGGAGACCTCCTCCCGAGGCCAGAGCGTGAGGTCAGGCGAAGCGGAGACCTCCTCCCGAGGCTGGAGCGTGAGGTCGGGCGAGGCAGAGCTCCCTGTTGCGCCCGAGGCTTGAGCTCGGTGGTTGATCGTGACCTGTTGTCAGTCGTTGCCGGGGTGGTTGACACGGCAGTCGAAGCGGAGCGAGCGACGCTGTTTTCCTGTCATATCGGACAATAAAGAGGAGGAATGAAGTGACTGCGGTCACTTCGGCCTGACCGATTGAGACGCGCGTGTCAGGATACGTCGTCAGGCATCCCCTCATTAAATGCACCTGCGAGGCAGTCGGTTGGTGAGGCAGTATGGCCAAGGTTGCTTCACGATGAAGCCTGCCCGAGCCGGGCCTCGGGAGAGCCGAGGGGGTGCCCGCCGTCTGAGGAGGCCCTCGGGCGAGGCGTGAATTCGTCTGGGACCACTGTTCCAACCCGAGGCTGGGCTCGGGTAAGATCGCGTCCTTCGGGTAGACGAAGTCTTGGCTTGAACCGCACCCGTCAGTTGGTCTGAGGGTGTTAACCAGCCGTGATTAGGAGCGTTGGGGGTACCCCTAATTACGGTACCCGACAGTAGCCCCCGAGCCTCGAAGGGAGTGATGGTACTCGCTTGGAGGCTTTTGCCGCATTTTCGGTGAGGGGACCGGCCTTTCTCGGTTTTTTGCCTTGTTCTGGTGGGTGCGAGCGAGCGCACCCGCCGGGTGTAGCCCCCGAGGCCTCGGAGGAGTGGTTTGACTCCTCTAAGGTCTGAATGCTTTTCGTGGTGCTTCGGCCGGTCTTGTTGTTCCCTCTTGCGGCCCGGCAGTAGCCCGGGTGCGCGGTCGGGTTCCAAGTTATCAGGCTGGTTTGTTGACGCTGTCAACAGTTTTGGCCGTAGCCGGGTGCGAGAGCAGCCCCCGAGCCTCTGCACGGAGCGAGAGGATGATCGAGGACTTTCCCGACTTTTATTATACGCCCCTGCGTCGCCTTTCCGCAAGGAGGAGGGGGGAAGCACCATGTTGCCCTCGGAGGGCGCCGAACATGGTGTTTCCAGTGAGCTGCTAATGGGTGATCCGAGTGGATGCCCGTGCCCCGTTCGTTAGGGGTCGGCTGTGGCCCAGGCGCACGCTCCAAAAGTACATGCGGGTGATTCGCCGGACCCAGACCCCTTCGACAGGGTCCGAGGGCTCGATGCCTCCCTCCGGTGGGATTCCGTTACAAATCGTTACCGCCGGTCTCGGAAATGTCCTAGGGTACCTCGGGAGCGTAGCCCGAGCCTTGGTTATGTATCGAACGTACCCAGAGTCATCCCTCACTCTGCATGATCTGGGGCGACTGTCGAACCCTTCCGAGGGGCCAGCCTACGAACCCCTGATCAGTAGTGGGAACGGAGCCCGGGCACTCTGGGGCGGCTGTCGAAACCCTTCCGAGGGGCCAGCCTTCGAACCCCTAATCGGTAGTGGGCTTGAAGTCCGAGTGCTCTAGGGCGTCTGTCGAAACCCTTCCGAGGGGCCAGCCTTCGAACCCCTGATCAGTAGGAGGGCTCGGGGCCCGCTTCCTTCGCCGGGAAGGATCCTTTCCACAACGTCCCCTTTCCTAGTCCCTATGGCAAGAGAGAGAGAGAGAGGAGGAGGGGAAGGATATGAATTTTAAATAAAGTGGCACACCTTTTTTGACGCGGTCATTATGGCGAAGACGAAGCGACGCCCGCCTCGCCTGCCAGAGGTGTTGCCTGCTCCGTCGGGGAGTTGATGCGACGGGACGGGTGATTCGCGTGGTGCCCGTTGCGCATGCGAACCGTTCGAGGAACGGGGCACGGGCGCGTTGTCTTCACGCCGTGAGAGAGGACTCTCCTGTCACTTCAGGAGGGGACGCGAGCCTGCAGGTGACTTGACTGCTGCCTCTGCTCGTCTGCCGCTGCAGTTACTGTCGGCCCACTTTTGACCATGCCAACCGTCGTGCCTACCCTGCGGCTGATCGACCCATGGCCGTCGCCTTTAATTGGCACTGTTGGGTCATGCGCAGGGGTACCTCGAGTCGCGGTACTGGTCCCGCAGTCGAGGAGGCGCAGCGTTGGCGTGAGTGGCGGTGTAGCTTCTTGCACATCGTAACCGGCGCGCCGGTTACATGACATGCGGGCCCGCTTCCTTTGCGCTGGTCCACCAGATGTGGACGGAGTCGAAGGGGCGCACAGCTGCGGCGCAGTTGGACGCTTGTCGCGTGGCAGTCCACCCTTTCGACCACCGGTTTCTGCGAAGATGGGAGAGCGCTTGTAACCGCGGGACGGTTACACGCCTCGCGCGCGGCGGTTCGCCTTCTTCGTGCTTCTGATCGGCTCGTATGACATGTGGGTCCTAGCCCCCGTGTCGTGGGGGGAGAACCCTGGAGGATGTCAGTGGGGACTTCGCCCGTGACGCTAAGGGGTGCAAGCGAGAAGGTCTGCCTATAAAAGGGGGATCGATCCCCTAGGCAGTGGCCATGCCTTCGTCCTCCCCTCATGCCTTGCGTCCTTCTGCCTTTTGAGCCCCCAGATGGGGTGCCCCAGCGTCGCCTTGTTCTTGCTGTCGTTGGAGGAGCGCGGCCTCGTGGAGATTGGTACCTTTCAGCCATCGTTCGGCTTCAAGGATTTTCGTCGTGCAGCCCGGCTGCATTCCCTCACCAATGGGCAGTCTGGTGGGGAAAAGCAAGCCGGGCTACGGCCTCTGCCCCGCCCTCAGCTTCAAGGATCTTCGTCATCCTTGCTGAGGCGGAGGGAGCGCTGAGCCGGGGGGTTGCCTCTGCGTGGGCCGGTAACCCTTTTCTTCCCCCAGCGTTTGGGGGAGAAAGGCATCCTCCAGCCCTGCGGAGGCTTCCTCCAGCCATGCGGGGGAAGGCGAACTGCTGCTTCCTGGATAGGGTGCAGCTTTTCGTCCTTCGTCCGGGTGGCAGTTGTGCCGTGCACGGGCCGGCCGCGTTTAGGTCTTCCTCGCGCCGTCAGCCGCGCTAGAGGGTTGCCCAGCACGTCGCGCGCCGCGAGGGCTGCGCTCGTGTTCTGGGGCGGCCTCAGCAGGGGCAGGAGTGAGGACCTGCCGGTGCGCTTTGGGGCGACCGGCGCTCGCTGGTGCGGTGTTGGTGGACAGGTGGACGCCGCCGTCGGTGTTGTGGTGGCAGCAGCCGGAGAAGGTTTCTCCACCGATGAGATCGTCGGCGTCACCTGCGCTCCGGGCCTCCGGCTCTTCAGCTTTAATGGCTGGTTCTTGTCCTCCCGTGAGGGGATACGAATGAGAGCCTTCCACCGGTGGCGTTCGCCCCGGGGCCATTGGCGCTACCGCAGAGGTCACCGGCGAGCCACTCGGAGCTCGTCGTCCCGCGGGCCCTCCGATGTGGGGGGTTGTTCGTACCCGCGGGAACGGAACCGGAGTCCCATTTGTAATGGCACCTTGAGTGCCAATGTATGTTCATTGTGGCTGTCGAGGCCTGAACATTTGGGTATTTGAGAACGAAGCTGTGTGTCTTCCTCATTCCGAGCGCTGGGACTTTTCTGTTGGCTGGCTGAACCACTTAACCGAGCGTCGGTCGCCTTTCACTGAAGGTGACGAGTGAGGTGTCCGTATCCCGGAGGCGTAGGAGTCCCTCGGCTCTGTCGGCCTTGCCACTCTAGGCTTCCCTTGCTCAGTTTTCGGAACCCTCGGCTGCTCTACGATGAGCCGGAGCCGGAGGCAGCGGTGTTAGCGCGGACAGACGCAGAGTCAGCTCGGAACGAGACTTCGTGGGCCCGGGAGATGGCGGCTTCCTAGGCCGAAGAAGGTGTGGCAGCAGCCGCTGGAGCTTGGCCAAAACGTCTGCTGGCGCGGTGCTAGCGCCCTCCCTCAGGTGGAGGTCCTTTTGCCCAGGTCGCCGCCCGAGGCCGGGCCTGGTTCCGCCGAGGATGGAATCAACGCCGAGGGTGCTGCTGCTCCCCCTGCCGATGCCAGAACCTGCAGGAACAGTTTGTCTGTAGCATGCGCGTGCTTTTCTGCGGCCGCCGAGGCCTAAACACTTTATCGTCATGTTTAAAAAGCTGCGTCTTCTCTCCTCTTGTTTCGAGCATCACGACTTGTCTGTCAATAGCAGAATCGTTTATCCGAACGAGAGTTACTTTTCGCGAAAGGTGATGAGTGAGGTATCCGTATCCCGGAGGCGTAGGAGTCCCTCGGCTCGGTCGGCCTTGCCGCTTACGTGCGCTCTCATTCGGTCGAAGGATTCCATTATTGGGACAGTCGAGAAGGCGCGAAAGTCGTTTTCTACCCGAGTGTTAGGACTTGTTTGGTAGCAGGATCGCTTATCCGAGCGTGAGTTACTTCTCGCGGAAGGTGATGAGTGAGGTATCCGTATCCCGGAGGCGTAGGAGTTCCTCGGCTCGGTCAGCCTTGCCGCTTACGTGTTCTCTCGTCGTTCTCAGGATCCCGCTACCAATACGGAAGTCGAAAGCACAAAGGTTGTTTTGGTAGAAAATTTTTCCGAGGAAAATTTTGACGCAGAGGGGGTTCCCCCCTTCTAGCCCCTGAGGGAGGGTCGGGCTTTGCTGAGGCAAGGCCGACCCTTCCTTGACGGTTAGACTTAGTGTACGTAAACGAGGTACGTGAACGACTTAAAACATCTTAAGGGTAGAAGCGACGTAGCTGTTGGATGTTCCAAGCGTTGATGTAGACCTCGCCTTGGTCGTTGGCTAGCTTGTATGTTCCGGGCTTCAAGATCTTGGCGATGATGAAGGGCCCTTCCCAGGGAGGAGTGAGCTTATGGCGCCCTCGGGCGTCCTGTCGTAGGCGAAGCACCAAGTCTCCCACTTGGAAGCCTCGGGCCCGAACGCTTCGGGCGTGGTAGCGCCGCAGCGACTGCTGGTACCATGCCGAATGTAGTAAGACGACGTCCCGAGCCTCCTCGAGTTGGTCCAGCGTGTCTTCTCGGCTGGTCTGGTTGCTTTGGTCGTCGTACGCCTTGGTCCTCGGGGAGCCGTATTCTAAGTCTGTGGGGAGGACGGCCTCGGCCCCATAGACTAGAAAGAATGGCGTAAAACCCGTGGCACGGCTCGGCGTCGTCCTCAGACTCCAGACTACCGAGGGTAGCTCTTTCATCCATCGCTTGCCAAACTTATTGAGGTCGTTGTAGATCCTTGGTTTGAGCCCCTGCAGAATCATACCATTGGCATGCTCCACCTGCCCATTCGTCATGGGATGAGCTACGGCGGCCCAGTCCACATGGATGTGGTGGTCATCGCAGAAGTCCAGGAACTTTTTTCCGGTGAACTGTGTGCCATTGTCGGTGATGATTGAGTTCGGGACCCCGAACCGATGAATAAGGTTGGTGAAGAATGCCACCGCCTGCTCGAACCTGATGCTGTTTAGGGGCCGGACCTCGATCCACTTGGAGAATTTGTCGATAGCGACCAGCAGGTGCGTGAAGCCCCCGGGTGCCTTCTGCAAGGGTCCGACGAGGTCCAGACCCCACACAGCAAATGGCCAGGTGATGGGTATCGTCTACAAGGCCTGAGCGGGCAGATGCATCTGCTTTGCGTAGAATTGACACCCCCGGCAGGAGCGCACAATCCTAGTGGCGTCGGCCACCACGGTTGGCCAGTAGAATCCTTGTCGAAAGGCATTCCCCACGAGGGCTCGAGGCGCTGCATGGTGGCCGCAAGCCCCCGAGTGTATTTCTTGCAACAACTCCTGTCCTTGGGTGATAGATATGCATCGTTGAAGGATGCCCGAGGGGCTGCGGTGGTAGAGCTCTTTTTCATCATCCAGCAGGACAAATGACTTGGCGCGTCGAGCCAGCCGCCGAGCTTTGGTCTTGTCGATAGGAAGCTCTCCTCGGAGGAGATATTCCAGGTATGGGGCCTGCCAATTCGGATCTGGCATGACCCCATTCTGTTCCTCTTTGACGGGCAAGGCCTCTTCCTCGATGGCCGAGGGTGCCTCGGGTGCGGCCGAGGGTGCCTCGGGCTGGGCCGAGGCTTCCTCAGGCTCGGGCGCATCGTCAATCTTGACGGATGGTTGATGCAGGTCTCTGGAGCAGACGTCGGGGGGAACTGTTGTTTGCCCCGAGGCTATTTTCGCCAGCTCGTCCACAGTCTCGTTGTACCGTCGGGCGATGTGGTTGAGCTCCAGCCTGTAGAACTTGTTCTCTAGGCGCCGGACTTTGTCACAGTAGGCTTCCATCCTCCGGTCACGACAGTGGGAGTTCTTCATGACTTGGTCAATGACAAGCTGCGAGTCGCCTTGAGCGTCGAGGCGTCGGACCCCTAGCTCGACGGTGATGCGTAGCCCGTTAACCAGTGCTTCGTACTCGGCTACATTGTTTGACACCGGAAAATGGAGGGGAGTGACGTAGCGGAGATGCTTTCCGAGGGGTGAAACGAAGAGCAGGCCAGCACCCGCTCCTGTTTTCATGAGTGACCCATCGAAGTACATAGTCTAGAGCTCGGGCTAGATCGGAGTTGTCGGTAACTGGGTGTCAGTCCACTCAGCCAGGAAGTCTGCCAAGACCTGGGATTTTATGGCCTTCCGAGGAGCGAATGCTAGTGTTTCGCCCATAAGCTCCACCGCCCACTTTGCTATTCTACCCGAGGCCTCGCGGCACTGGATGATCTCCCCCAGGGGGAAGGATGACACCATAGTTACCGGATGAGACTCGAAGTAGTGTCGCAACTTTCATCGTGTCTAGACCACTGCGTAGAGCAACTTCTGGATCTGTGGGTAGCGAGCTTTGGTCTCGGAAAGTACTTCATTGATGAAGTAGACTGGCCTCTGGACGGGCAGTGCATGCCCTTCTTCTCGTCTCTCGACTACTATCGCGGCGCTGACCACCTGAGTAGTCGCGGCTATGTAGATCAAGAGGGCTTCTCCTGTGGTGGGGGACACCAGGATGGGTGTTTTCGTAAGGAGCGCCTTGAGGTTTTCGAGAGCTTCCTCGGCCTCGGGGGTCCAAGTGAAGCACTCGTCCTTCCTTAAGAGGTGATACAGAGGTAAGCCTTTCTCGCCAAGGCGTGAGATGAAGCGGCTTAGAGCCGCAAGGCATCCCATGACCCTCTATACTCCTTTCAAATCTTTGATCGGTCCCATGCTGGTGACGGCCACGATTTTCTCCGGGTTGGCCTCGATGCCCCGCTCAGAGACGATGAACCCAAGAGCATGCCTCGGGGGACTCCAAAGACACACTTCTCGGGATTGAGTTTCATGCCTTTCGCTCTCAGACACTTGAATGTCGTTTCAAGGTCAGAGAGGAGGTCGGAGGCTCTCTTCGTCTTGACAACGATGTCGTCGACGTAAGCCTCGACCGTTCTGCCGATGTGTTCTCCGAACACGTGGTTCATGCACCTCTGGTAAGTGGCGCCTACATTCCTCAACCCAAATGGCATTGTGGTGTAACAGTACATGCCAAAAGGTGTGATGAAAGAAGTTGCGAGCTGGCCGGACTCTTTCATCTTGATTTGGTGATAGCCTGAGTAGGCATCGAGGAATGACAGGGTTTTCGCACCTAGCTGTGGAGTCCACGATTTGATCGATGCGAGGTAGAGGGTTGGGAACTTTCGGACATGCTTTGTTTAGACCAGTGTAGTCTACACACATCCTCCATTTCCCATCATTCTTCCTTACAAGAATAGGGTTAGCTAACCATTCGGGATGGAATACCTCTTTGATGAACCCTGCCGCGAGTAGCTTGTGGATCTCCTCGCCTATGGCCCGGCGCTTTTCCTCGTCGAAATGGCACAGGGTTTGCTTCATGAGTCAGGCTCCAGCTCTGATATCCAGTGAGTGCTCGGCAACATCTCTCGGTATGTCGAGCATGTCCGAGGGACTCCACGCAAAGACTTCGGCGTTTGCGTGGAGAAAGTCGACGAGCACTGCTTCCTATTTGGGGTCAAGCTTGGAGCCGATCTGAACTTGCTTGCTGGCGTCGTTGCTGGGGTCGAGAGAGACGGACTTGACCGCCTCAACTGGTTCGAAGTTGCCGACGTGCCGCTTCGCGTCGGGCGCCTCCTTGGAGAGGCGTTCAAGGTCGGCGATGAGGGCCTCGGACTCGGCGAGAGCCTCGGTGTACTCCACGCACTCCATGTCGCATTCGTACGCGTGGCGGTACATGGACCCGACAGTGATGATCCCATTCGGGCCCGTCATCTTGAGCTTGAGGTAGGTGTAGTTGGGGACAACCATAAACTTGGCGTAGCATGGTCTTCCCAACACCGCATGGTAGGTTCCTCGGAACCCGACGACCTCAAAGGTGAGAGCTTCCTTTCGGAAGTTTGAGGGGGTTCCGAAGCAGACGGGTAAGTCGAACCGTCCGAGGGGTTGGATTCGCTTCCCGGGCGCGATCCCGTGGAAGGGTGCCGCACCGGCCCGGACTTCGGATCGATCAACCCCTAAGAGTTCCAGGGTCTCGGCGTAGATGATGTTAAGGCTGCTGCCTCCGTCCATGAGGACCTTGGAGAGCCTAACGTTGCCGATGATCGGATCAACGACGAGCGGGTACCTTCCCGGGCTCGGCACGAAGTCGGGGTGGTCGCCTTGGTCGAAGGTGATAGGCTTGTCGGACCAGTCTAGGTAGACTGGCGCCGCCACCTTCACCAAAGCAGACCTCCCGGCGCTCCTGCTTGCGGTGTCGAGCCGAGGCATTCGCCGCCTGCCCGCCGTAGATCATGAAGTAGTTATGGACTTCTGGGAATCCCTCTTCCTTGCCGCCCTCCTTCTTGTCATTGTCATGGCCCTTGCCATCCTCCATCGGGGGCCCGGTCTTATAGAAGTGGCGTCGGTGAAAGGGAAATGTGCCCTTGGGCCATTTCTAAGTATTTTGGTGATTGAGTGCCAACACAAGTGCTTAAGTGTAAATCTATGTCAATTGATGGACAAAGTGCAAATCAAGTCTAAAGGTATGTTTCTAGACTTAGTACATTGTTTTTAGAACTAATGTATTGTGTCTAAGTGCTGGAAACAGGAGAAATCGAATTGGAAAAGACTTAGCTTTGTTCAGCCAAAGTCTGCTCAGTCTGGGTGCACTGGACAGTGTCCGGTGGTGCACCGGACAGTGTCCGGTGCGCCAGGCTGGCTCTGGCGAACTTACTGTTCTCGGGACTTCGACGGCGGTGTACGACTATAAATCACCGGACTGTCCGGTGGTGCACCGGACTTGTAACACCCTGAATTTGGGGGTATAAAATTTCTTTGCTCATATTCACAAATTCAGGTGTTACTTCCCTTTTCTCATCCTTCCCCAATCTTCTCTTTCTCATTTCTATAGGAGAAAAGTGGTTATTTTATTTGTAACTATAGTCCATTAGCTCAAACTCCAAGGGAGTATGAATTGTTGCATCATGTCGAACCCTAGATTTCACTTTTGTTTGGTGCATAATTCTTAGAAAGTCTAATTTGAATTTGTGGCTTATTTGAATTTGAATCAAATAGAGAAAATAAAAAGAAAAGGGAAAACAATTGCTGGAATAAAAGAAAAAGGGAAAAAGGCCCATACCCCCGCCCCCCTCGGCCTTTCGGCCCAATCGGCCCATCCCGCGCGCGCGCCTTCTCCCCCCCCTCCTCTCTCTGCCCTGGCGGGCCCACCCGTCAGCGCAGCCGCTTTCCCCATCCCGCGCGCGCCCGCTTCCCCCGCTCTCTCTGCCCTGGCGGGCCCGCCCGTCAGCGCAACCGTTCTCCGCGCCCGCGCCCGCTTTCCTCTCTCTCTCTGCTCGCGGGCCCGGGCTGTCAGCCCCGTCGTCCCCGCGTAACTGCCGCCCCGAGCCGCGCGTGCCGCGGACTCCGCGCTCACGTCGCGCGTGGAGCTCGCCACCACCTCGCCTCGGCCACTAGAGCCCAGAGCCCCACTCGCCCTCTCCCCCTCCCTCATTTGCGCACCTGCAGGCCTCTCTCTCACCTCCCCCTCGCTGCGCGCACGCCAAAGCACCGCCGCCATTAAACCACCGCCGCCCGAGCTCGTTCCTCCGTCGCCGTTGGAGCCCCGCCGTGCCCTCTGCCACGGTGAGCTCCGCCCCGACGTCCACAACCCGGGACGCGCTCCAATTTCCCCTTCCCCTCCCTATTTCCCTCTGCCCGCGCTCACGCGCCGTCCACCGTGCAGCCGCGCTCGTCGCGCCATTGTCGTCACCAAGGAGTCCCCGGAGTTCGCCTTGAGGTAAGGAACCTCCCATGCCCCCTCCCTTCCCCTCTATTGCACTCTATCGCGTTTAATTGCTCGCCGGAGTCCCATAGCGCCGCCGCCGAGCCGCTTCGCCGTGGACCGCCCCCCTCCGGTGCCCCTGCCCCGACCTAGCCCCCACCAAAAGGTTCCCCGCGCCCTCCCCAACCTCCCCGGCCGCCCAGGTCGCCCCAAGGACCCGCAGAGCCCCTGCGCCCCTCGTCTCCGGCGAGTTCTCCGCCGCGGGACGGGCGCCGTCGCCTCTGCTGGCCGGAGGAGAAGATAGAAGCCAGCCGCCAGATCTCCGCCGTCCATCTTAGATCGGACGGCCCTGTTTCAAATAGCCCGAACCCAACCTCAGCCGTCCGCCTAAGATCCGACGGCCCAGGGCCGTTTCTCCCCCCCGCCTTCCTGTCAATCGGGCCCCGCCTGTCAGCCGCCCGCGCCCGCGCTCGCTCTGCCCGCCCGGCCCCGCCTGTCAGTCGCCCGCGCCCGCGCTGCCCGCCCGGCCCCGCCTGTCAGCCGCCCGCGCCCGCGCTGCCCGCCCGGCCCCGCCTGTCAGCCGCTCACGCCGCCGCGCGCTCGCGCGCCCGCCCGCGGATCTAATCCTGCGCGTCGATCTGAGATCCAACGACCGTAGAAGCCCGATACCCCTTCGCCCGCGCAAATTCTTAAAGAGACCCCCGGTTTTCTGTAAATTGACCCGCCGTCCCTGGATCTTCGCAGTTAGGTCCTCGGACCTTTTATTTAATCCAAAATAAGTATTTAAGGCATATTTTTAATCCCTAATCTTGTAAAATTCATAACTTTGTCATATGAACTCCAAATTAGGTGCTTCAAATTGCAAAATGTTCATAATATTATTATCTATCTGTTTAAGCAATGTTTCCCTGCTGTTTCTATGTCCCAATTAATAGTTGATCATTAGGGTAAAATTAATGTTATGGGAACCCTATTTGAGATAAATAAAAGATAGTAGACTTTAATAAAAGTTGGAGCACTTAAGTTTATGGACTTAACACTATGTAATGATTTAACCCCCACCACTGACTTAGAACTGATTAGTGGATAGTGAATCACTTGGTATAGTCCTCCACCCTAGACCTAGGGAATACTAGAGTACCAATCCTTTTCTATTATGAACTTGTGATCTCTCTGCTGCATATGTTTGGTATATTGCTTTTGTTTGTTATTTCCCAAGTGCATAGTGTGAATGATTACTTTACGTAGACAACGAGCAGTCTGTGTTTTCCGAGGAAGTTGCAGAGGAAGTTCCTGATCAACAGTTTGGTGAAGGCAAGTGTCCTCTGACCCATTATGTCCTATTCATTTATAACTTACTACCCCGCATTACTTACTTGAAACCTAAGGATTGACTAGCTTTACACTTTACTTTATCCTTGATGACCTTATGGGCTATTATGGTTAGCATTCTGCTACTGCCTTAACTTAATCAATGAACATGATGTGAATATTTATGATACTGTTATCCTGATGATGTTGATGATCTTGTGATACTCTAGGGGGCTCAGGCTGTTTCCTGAGTACCTCTCCGTAAGGACCTGTTCGTTGAGAGACCACCCGGGATAACAGTGCAACCATGAGGGTGAAATGGGATGCCCTTAGCTAATTAATTAGAGGAACTAGAGGTGTAGTTGCTTCGCCGTTGTGCCGTCAATGGGGTCCAGGCACAGTGCTTGCTCTGCCGAGGCTGAGTGCCGAGGTTCTTTCGTTTTGCTTTTGTTAGTCACTCTCCTGCAGGGAGGAGTACTGTGTTTATCAAACTGGAGAAACCTAACGGGCAGCTATGACCTCTAGGGAATCTTTGTAAAGGCTTCGTAGTGAATCCCTGGCCATTCACCTTGGGAGTGAATAAGGGTCTTGCAAGCCCGGGCTAGAGAGGGAATCACGGCTCATGGGTAAAGTGTGCGACCTCTGCAGAGGGTAGTGAAACTGATATATCAGCCGTGCTCACGGTTAAGAGCAGCCTTGGGATCCTCTTTGATTAGAGATGCAGATGGTTCGAGATACAAGGATTATGTTATGGTTTTGGTTCGAATATGATGATGTTGTTCCTCGATGAGGAAATGGTTCATGGGTTGGTTAATGATAAAATCTGGCTTCTACTAATGATAAATACCTGACCAACTAAAAGCAACTGCTTGAGCCTAACCCCACATAAAGCTAGTCCACTTCAGCCAAACGGGACATTTGCTGAGTACGTTGATGTGTACTCATCCTTGCTTTACCACAAAACACCAGGTTGTCCGCATTGTAACCACTGCTCAGGAGAAGGCGAAGCCGTGGAAGGAGACTTCCAGGAGTTCCAAGATTACGACGAATTCTAGGTGTGGGTTGGCGGCAACCCCTAGTCAGCTGCCTGTGAAGGCCTTATCTTTATTGCGTTTCGCTAGCACTTTGATTTACCTGTTAAGACGATGACTATGTGGATGTCTATGACTCTGTGATGTAATAAGTTCATACTCTTTTAAGTTATTATTCGAGCAATGTGCATTGATGTTCATTTATGTAATCGCTGTGTACGTGAGTTCTGATCCTGGCACGTACATAGTTCGCACTTGGTTTGCCTTCCAAAACCGGGTGTGACATAAGTGGTATCAAAGCCGTGCTGACTGTAGGACCGCTGACCTAGAGTAGCACTGGTCGTACTAAGGACTATTGACCTTCCCTCTCCCCTTGACCTCTGATGTTACTTCAAAAGTCGGTCACCTCGACCAACCCTATGTTTTACTACATATATATATATATACTATATTATACCTTGTTAAAATTTTCATCTTATTCTGTCTATGGTTTATTCACTTGTCATATTAGTTCTGCTCTTACTCTTATGCTTACGGTGTCTTTTGTAGATGGCTCGTCTTAGACACACTGCACGTAAGTCGGTGATTCCTTTCCTGCCGTCTCGACTTGCGGAGCGTCCTCTGCACCGCACCGTGTCCGGTCAGTCGAGTCACCTGGAGAGACTGCACCACCGCCTGCGTGAGGAGCAGGAACGCCGGCGGTAGCACAGAGAGCAGCAGGGCTCTTCCTCCCCACCCCAGCAAGAGGTGGAGTCCATGAGGCCCCGTTCCTCTGTTGCCCAGCTGGAGGCGCCCCCTGCACCACCGCGGGACGCCCCGGCTGTTGGAGGAGCTACTGGAGGAGGTCCTGGAGGAGACCCCGACGACGATGACTCAGATCACAGCACGGAGTCTTCTGAGCCGCAGGAGGCGGAAGGATGGGTCGCCCGACCCATCACCCGTGACGCCGCTCGCGGTTGTCACTTCCACGACGCACTCGACACCTTGCTGCGCCAGGCTTTTGACCGGCACACCTGGTCGATCGAGTATCGTTGTGTAGTCTACCAGCACAGTCGCGGGAGGTACCCGGACCGCTGGGAGGCTACCTGCCTAGTTCGCCGTCCGGAGGATGACCTCCGGGGTGCGGAGGCCGTTTCAGAGCACTATTCCATCTCCGAGAGGGACACTGCAGAGGCGGCTATGCAGGATGCAGCACGACATGCACTCTCCCAGTACTGTTCTTTGTTCGGTGGCGTAGCCGACGGTCTTAACCTTCGGTACTACCCCCGCCGCCCTACTGGCAGCACAGAGAGTGTGGTTGTCTCACCTGTTGGTGAGGCTAACCCTAGGTTGAGCAGCGCAGTCAACCTAGTCGCAGTGCTTAACACTGAGCTGGATCACTCTCTGGACGAGCTGAGCAGGGCTCGAACGGAGATTGCGGAGTTGCGTGCTGAGCTGGCAGAGCGCCATCACCAGGAGGGTGGTTCTCCCGCTCCTGTTGGGACTCAGCACCCATACCGCTCGCCGCCACGTGGTCACCACACTTATGGTTCCCCTGCCTGTAAGACCAGGATAGATCTGGATCCTTAGATCGTTAGCGTCGAAGTTTGTAATAATTCTTAAGTCAGATGTCTCAGTCTTAAATAGTTAGTTTAGTTTGCTTATCAATTGCTTCCAATTAGCTTAGTTTGCTTATCAGTTGCTTGCATGCTTGTTATGATGAACTTGTGCTGGATTTGAATCTTTGTAATGACTGTTGCCAACCTGTGGGTTTCCCCTGCAATTTGGCCTAGCTATAATGTTAGTAAAGTCAGTTATTTAGTTGGGAGGCCATTTACTTCTACTTTCCTTTCTATCTGAGAAGCTGTGTTGAATCATAATGAGGATCAGTGAAGCTCTTCGTTCACTCAGTGTCATGAAGAATTCTGTATTTCCTTTTCTTATGCTGGAGGGTTGTAAGATCAACGCTGATGTATGAATGTCTTCCACAGATGTCTGACAACAGGCGCCGATGCAACAGGCATGCTCAGCAAGAGCAGCATGACCAGCAGGAGGAACAACAGAGGCAGCCTCCCCCACCACCCCCGATGACAGTGGAGCAGATGTTCTTGATGCAGACTCAGGCAGTGCAGGCCATTGGGCAGACTCTGGCAGCCATGCAGCAGGCTCAACAGCAACCCCAACCCTAGTTGCAAGTGCAGATGCCCCAGATGCCACGGGATAAGCGTGGTGAGTTCATGAGAGGGCACCCTCCTACCTTCGCCCATTCTGCCGACCCCATGGATGCAGAAGACTGGCTGCGCGCAGTGGAAAGAGAACTGCGCACCGCCCAATGTGACGACAGGGAGAAGGTTCTGTATGGTCCCCGTCAGCTAAGGGGAGCAGCCCAGTCCTGGTGGGAGTCCTACCTCGCCACACATGCTGACCCCGAAGCCATCACCTGGGAAGAATTCAGCGAGAGTTTCCGCAGGTACCATGTGCCGGAGGGACTGATGATCGTGAAGAAGGAGGAGTTTCTGGCTCTGAAGCAGGGACCCCTGTCCGTTAGTGAATACAGAGACAAGTTTCTGCAGCTATCTCGTTATGCACCTGAGGATGTCAACACTGATGCTAAAAGGCAGTACAGGTTCATGAGGGGTTTGGTGGATCCCCTGCATTACCAGCTGATGAATCACACCTTCCCCACCTTCCAGCACCTAATCGATAGGGCAGTTATGACTGAGAAGAAGCATAAGGATATGGAAGATCGGAAGCGTAAGATGAGTGGACCCCAGACCGGAGGCATCAGCCGTCCACGTTTCTCAGGCAGTTCATCTCAGCAAGGCAGGCCTGGTCACCCACAAGGATATCAGAATCAGAATCAGCGTCCGCATCAGCAGCAGTTCCAGAGGCAGTACCCACAACAGCAGCAGCACCGTCAGAACAGCCAGCAAGGAGGTAATCAGTATCAGAAGCAGAACAACCAGGCACCTCGCCTTCCTGCCCCAGCAGCAAACCAGAGCAACCAAGCAGCCCCAGCACAAGGAGGAGGCAGAGGATGTTTCCACTATGGAGAACAAGGCCACTGGGCGATGCAGTGCCCAAAGAAGGCGGCGCAGCAGCAGACCAACCCCAATGCTCCAACAAGGCAAGGTGTACTGCAGCCGACAGCAGGCAATCGTAACCAAGCGTACAACCGTGGAAAGGTGAACCACTTGGAGGCCGAAGCAATCCAGGATGCACCAGATGTGGCAGTAGGTATGTTCTCAGTCGAATCTCATCCCACGAAAGTGCTATTTGATACTGGTGCAACTCATTCATTTGTCACTGCAACCTGGGTAGAATTGCATAACATCTCAGTAGAGGCAATGATGCCGCCCATGAGGATTAATTCGGTTGGTGGCAAGGTGCAAACAGATAAAATATGCTCAAATATAAGCGTGGAAATAAGGGGGATAGGATTCCCCAGTGACTTAATAGTAATAGACACCCCTGGGATAGATGTCATTCTAGGGATGAATTGGTTAATGAAGTATGAAGCGAATGTTAGCTGTGACAAGAGGACCGTAACATTGAAGTCCCCGTCAGGAGAAGAGGTAGTGGCCGAGCTAAGGATGCCTAAATCAGCGGAGGGTGTCTGTCACCAGATTTCAGTTGATAGTAAGGAGCCCAACCCGCTCGAGGCTATCAAGGTTGTGTCGGACTTTCCGGACGTATTTCTCGAGGAGCTAACGGGCATGCCACCCGAGAGAAAAGTCGAATTTGCCATAGAGCTTATCCCTGGTACCGCCCCCATTTCCAAAAGAGCCTACCGAGTGTCTGGACCAGAATTGGTGGAACTCAAGAAGCAGATAGATGAGATGTTAGAGAAGGGTTACATCAGACCAAGTACCTCGCCTTGGGCCGCTCCGGTGTTGTTTGTAGAGAAGAAAGATGGTACCAAAAGGATGTGCATAGACTACAGAGCCTTGAATGAAGTCACTGTCAAGAACAAGTACCCCATGCCAAGGATAGAAGATTTGTTCGACCAGCTCAGAGGTGCCAGCGTATTCTCGAAGATAGATCTGAGGTCAGGCTACCATCAACTCAGAATCCGACCCTCGGACATACCGAAGACGACATTCATCACCAAGTACGGGTTATATGAATTCACAGTTATGTCCTTTGGTTTGACAAATGCGCCAGCCTTCTTTATGTACCTGATGAACAGTGTGTTCATGGATTATCTGGACAAGTTTGTGGTAGTGTTTATCGATGATATTCTCATATACTCTCAAAGTGAGGAAGATCATGTAGAGCATTTGAAGATGGTATTGCAAAGACTTCGAGAGCATCAGTTGTATGCCAAGCTGGGCAAATGCAAGTTCTGGATTCATGAAGTCCTGTTTCTGGGTCACATCATAAACCAAGATGGGTTGGCAGTGGATCCAAAGAAAGTAGCAGATATCCTGAACTGGAAAGCACCAAAGGATGTTCGTGGGATCAAGAGCTTCATTGGAATGGCTGGGTATTACAGGCGTTTCATCGAAGGCTTCTCAAAGATTGCTAGACCAATGACAGCGTTACTAGCGAAGAAAGTTGAGTTTAAGTGGACCCAAAAGTGTCAGGAAGCATTTGAAGAACTGAAAAATAGATTGACTACAGCTCCGGTGTTAGTCCTGCCTGATGTTCACAAGCCATTCTCAGTGTATTGCGATGCTTCTTACACCGGATTGGGATGTGTGCTAATGCAAGAAGGAAGAGTTGTAGCATACTCATCTCGACAGCTGAAGATCCATGAGAAAAATTATCCCACACATGACCTAGAGTTGGCAGCAGTAGTTCATGCTTTGAAGACCTGGAGACATTACCTGTATGGGCAGAAGTGCGACATCTACACAGATCATAAAAGTCTGAAGTACATATTCACCCAGTCAGAGTTAAACATGAGACAGCGAAGATGGTTGGAATTGATCAAAGACTATGAGTTGGAGATACATTACCATCCAGGCAAAGCCAATGTGGTTGCAGATGCTCTGAGCAGGAAGAGTCAAGTCAATATGATGGCCACGTACCCAATGCCATATGAGTTAGCCAAGGAGTTCGACAGACTGAGTCTTGGTTTTTTGAATAGTACGCAAGGAGTAACAGTGGAATTAGAGCCCACCCTAGAGCGGGAGATCAAAGAAGGGCAGAAGGATGATGAAAGCATCAACAAGATCCGGCAGCTGATCTCAGAAGGAAGAGGCAAAGACTTTCGAGAGGATAAAGAGGGAGTAATATGGTTCAAGGACCGATTGTGTGTCCCCGACCTCAAACCTATTCGGGAGCTGATCCTAAAGGAAGCTCATGAGACAGCCTACTCCATACACCCGGGAAGCGAAAAGATGTACCAGGATTTAAAAAGGAGGTTTTGGTGGTATGGCATGAAAAGAGAAATCGCAGAATATGTCGCCATCTGTGATAGCTGTCAAAGGACCAAAGCAGAGCATCAAAGGCTCGCCGGATTGTTGCAGCCATTGCGGATTCCTCAGTGGAAGTGGGATGAGATCGGGATGGATTTTATAGTTGGCCTACCTCGTACCCGGGCCGGTTATGATTCCATCTGGGTGGTTGTGGACCGCTTGACAAAGGTGGCCCATTTCATACCTGTGAAGACCACATACACCGGAGCAACGTTAGCTGAGTTATACATGTCACGGATAGTCTGCCTTCATGGTGTGCCGAAAAAGATAGTGTCAGATCGAGGAACGCAGTTCACCTCTCATTTTTGGCAGCAGCTACAAGAAGCTTTGGGCACACATTTGAATTTCAGCTCGGCTTATCATCCACAGACAGACGGTCAGACTGAAAGAACTAACCAGATCCTAGAAGATATGCTGAGAGCCTGTGCGTTGCAAGACAAGTCAGGATGGGACAAAAGGTTATCTTATGCAGAATTCTCCTATAACAATAGGTACCAGGCCAGCTTGAAGATGTCACCGTTTCAGGCACTCTATGGGCGGAGTTGTAGGACTCCGCTGCATTGGGACCAGCCTGGAGAGAGACAGGTGTTTGGCCCCGACATTTTGCTTGAAGCCGAAGAGAATATCAAAATGGTTCGGGAGAATCTGAAGATAGCCCAGTCAAGACAGCGAAGCTATGCAGACCGAAGGAGAAGAGAACTGAGTTTTGAAATGGGGGATTTCGTCTATCTGAAGGTGTCACCTATCAGGGGAGTCAGAAGGTTCGGAGTTAAAGGCAAGTTAGCACCCCGGTACGTTGGACCATATCAGATTCAAGCAAAGCGTGGAGAAGTGGCCTACCAACTCAACCTACCAGAAAGTTTGTCGGCAGTGCACAATGTGTTCCACGTGTCACAATTGAAGAAGTGTCTGCGAGTACCAGAAGAACAGTTGCCAGTGGAGGGTTTGGAAGTCCAGGAGGATCTGACATACATAGAGAAGCCAACGCAGATTCTGGAGTTTGCAGACAGAGTCACCCGGAGGAATACCATCAGAATGTGCAAAGTCAGATGGGGTCACCACTCCGAGGAAGAAGCAACCTGGGAACGAGAAGATGATCTGAAAGCCAAATACCCTGAACTCTTTGCTGACCAACCCTGAATCTCGGGGCGAGATTCTTTTAAGGGGGATAGGTTTGTAACACCCTGAATTTGGGGGTATAAAATTTCTTTGCTCATATTCACAAATTCAGGTGTTACTTCCCTTTTCTCATCCTTCCCCAATCTTCTCTTTCTCATTTCTATAGGAGAAAAGTGGTTATTTTATTTGTAACTATAGTCCATTAGCTCAAACTCCAAGGGAGTATGAATTGTTGCATCATGTCGAACCCTAGATTTCACTTTTGTTTGGTGCATAATTCTTAGAAAGTCTAATTTGAATTTGTGGCTTATTTGAATTTGAATCAAATAGAGAAAATAAAAAGAAAAGGGAAAACAATTGCTGGAATAAAAGAAAAAGGGAAAAAGGCCCATACCCCCGCCCCCCTCGGCCTTTCGGCCCAATCGGCCCATCCCGCGCGCGCGCCTTCTCCCCCCCTCCTCTCTCTGCCCTGGCGGGCCCACCCGTCAGCGCAGCCGCTTTCCCCATCCCGCGCGCGCCCGCTTCCCCCGCTCTCTCTGCCCTGGCGGGCCCGCCCGTCAGCGCAACCGTTCTCCGCGCCCGCGCCCGCTTTCCTCTCTCTCTGCTCGCGGGCCTGGGCTGTCAGCCCTGTCGTCCCCGCGTAACCGCCGCCCCGAGCCGCGCGTGCCGCGGACTCCGCGCTCACGTCGCGCGTGGAGCTCGCCACCACCTCGCCTCGGCCACTAGAGCCCAGAGCCCCACTCGCCCTCTCCCCCTCCCTCATTTGCGCACCTGCAGGCCTCTCTCTCACCTCCCCCTCGCTGCGCGCACGCCAAAGCACCGCCGCCATTAAACCACCGCCGCCCGAGCTCGTTCCTCCGTCGCCGTTGGAGCCCCGCTGTGCCCTCTGCCACGGTGAGCTCCGCCCCGACGTCCACAACCCGGGACGCGCTCCAATTTCCCCTTCCCCTCCCTATTTCCCTCTGCCCGCGCTCACCCGCCGTCCACCGTGCAGCCGCGGAGGTCCGCCACCGCCGACCCGGGCCGTCGTCGCGCCATTGTCGCCACCAAGGAGTCCCCGGAGTTCGCCTTGAGGTAAGGAACCTCCCATGCCCCCTCCCTTCCCCTCTATTGCACTCTATCGCGTTTAATTGCTCATCGGAGTCCCATAGCGCCGCCGCCGAGCCGCTTCGCCATGGACCGCCCCCCTCCGGTGCCCCTGCCCCGACCTAGCCCCCACCAAAAGGTTCCCCGCGCCCTCCCCAACCTCCCCGGCCGCCCAGGTCGCCCCAAGGACCCACAGAGCCCCTGCGCCCCTCGTCTCCGGCGAGTTCTCCACCGCGGGACGGGCGCCGTCGCCTCTGCTGGCCGGAGGAGAAGATAGAAGCCAGCCGCCAGATCTCCGCCGTCCATCTTAGATCGGACGGCCCTGTTTCAAATAGCCCGAACCCAACCTCAGCCGTCCGCCTGAGATCCGACGGCCCAGGGCCGTTTCTCCCCCCCGCCTTCCTGTCAATCGGGCCCCGCCTGTCATCCGCCCGCGCCCGCGCTCGCTCTGCCCGCCCGGCCCCGCCTGTCAGTCGCCCGCGCCCGCGCTGCCCGCCCGGCCCCGCCTGTCAGCCGCCCGCGCCCGCGCTGCCCGCCCGGCCCCGCCTGTCAGCCGCTCACGCCGCCGCGCGCTCGCGCGCCCGCCCGCGGATCTAATCCTGCGCGTCGATCTGAGATCCAACGGCCGTAGAAGCCCGATACCCCTTCGCCCGCGCAAATTCTTAAAGAGACCCCCGGTTTTCTGTAAATTGACCCGACGTCCCTGGATCTTCGCAGTTAGGTCCTCGGACCTTTTATTTAATCCAAAATATGTATTTAAGGCATATTTTTAATCCCTAATCTTGTAAAATTCATAACTTTGTCATATGAACTCCAAATTAGGTGCTTCAAATTGCAAAATGTTCATAATATTATTATCTATCTGTTTAAGCAATGTTTCCCTGCTGTTTCTATGTCCCAATTAATAGTTGATCATTAGGGTAAAATTAATGTTATGGGAACCCTATTTGAGAAAATAAAAGATAGTAGACTTTAATAAAAGTTGGAGCACTTAAGTTTATGGACTTAACACTATGTAATGATTTAACCCCCACCACTGACTTAGAACTGATTAGTGGATAGTGAATCACTTGGTATAGTCCTCCACCCTAGACCTAGGGAATACTAGAGTACCAATCCTTTTCTATTATGAACTTGTGATCTCTCTGCTGCATATGTTTGGTATATTGCTTTTGTTTGTTATTTCCCAAGTGCATAGTGTGAATGATTACTTTACGTAGACAACGAGCAGTCTGTGTTTTCCGAGGAAGTTGTAGAGGAAGTTCCTGATCAACAGTTTGGTGAAGGCAAGTGTCCTCTGACCCATTATGTCCTATTCATTTATAACTTACTACCCCGCATTACTTACTTGAAACCTAAGGATTGACTAGCTTTACACTTTACTTTATCCTTGATGACCTTATGGGCTATTATGGTTAGCATTCTGCTACTGCCTTAACTTAATCAATGAACATGATGTGAATATTTATGATACTGTTATCCTGATGATGTTGATGATCTTGTGATACTCTAGGGGGCTCAGGCTGTTTCCTGAGTACCTCTCCGTAAGGACCTGTTCGTTGAGAGACCACCCGGGATAACAGTGCAACCATGAGGGTGAAATGGGATGCCCTTAGCTAATTAATTAGAGGAACTAGAGGTGTAGTTGCTTCGCCGTTGTGCCGTCAATGGGGTCCAGGCACAGTGCTTGCTCTGCCGAGGCTGAGTGCCGAGGTTCTTTCGTTTTGCTTTTGTTAGTCACTCTCCTGCGGGGAGGAGTACTGTGTTTATCAAACTGGAGAAACCTAACGGGCAGCTATGACCTCTAGGGAATCTTTGTAAAGGCTTCGTAGTGAATCCCTGGCCATTCACCTTGGGAGTGAATAAGGGTCTTGCAAGCCCGGGCTAGAGAGGGAATCACGGCTCATGGGTAAAGTGTGCGACCTCTGCAGAGGGTAGTGAAACTGATATATCAGCCGTGCTCACGGTTAAGAGCAGCCTTGGGATCCTCTTTGATTAGAGATGCAGATGGTTCGAGATACAAGGATTATGTTATGGTTTTGGTTCGAATATGATGATGTTGTTCCTCGATGAGGAAATGGTTCATGGGTTGGTTAATGATAAAATCTGGCTTCTACTAATGATAAATACCTGACCAACTAAAAGCAACTGCTTGAGCCTAACCCCACATAAAGCTAGTCCACTTCAGCCAAACGGGACATTTGCTGAGTACGTTGATGTGTACTCATCCTTGCTTTACCACAAAACACCAGGTTGTCCGCATTGTAACCACTGCTCAGGAGAAGGTGAAGCCGTGGAAGGAGACTTCCAGGAGTTCCAAGACTACGACGAATTCTAGGTGTGGGTTGGCGGCAACCCCCAGTCAGCTGCCTGTGAAGGCCTTATCTTTATTGCGTTTCGCTAGCACTTTGATTTACCTGTTAAGACGATGACTATGTGGATGTCTATGACTCTGTGATGTAATAAGTTCATACTCTTTTAAGTTATTATTCGAGCAATGTGCATTGATGTTCATTTGTGTAATCGCTGTGTACGTGAGTTCTGATCCTGGCACGTACATAGTTCGCACTTGGTTTGCCTTCCAAAACCGGGTGTGACAGGACTGTCCGGTGAGCCATTCACAGGCGAACTCATCGCTCTCAGGAGATGATTAACGGCGTACGGCTATAATTCACCAGACTGTCTGGTGGTGCACCGGACTGTCCGGTGATCCAACGGTCAGCCGGGCCAACGGTCAGCCGAGGATTCCGCGCGTGACACGTGGCCGAGCCAACGGCTAGAATGGGGCACCGGACTGTCCGATGTGCACCGGACAGTGTCCGGTGCGCCAACGGCTCTCAATCTGCAACGGTCGGCTTCGCCAAATAAGGAAAGAAATCCGCACCGGACAGTGTCCGGTGCGCCAGGCGACTGAAGGCAACAATTGCCTTCCTGGAATGCTCTCAATGGCTCCTAGCTGCCTTGGGGCTATAAAAGGGACCCCTAGGCGCATGGAGGAGTACACCAAGCATTCTCAAAGCATTCCTAAGCACCAAGACTTCGATTTCGCGCATTTGATTCTTTGTGAGAGCAACTAGAGCTCTAGTTGAGTTGTGAACTCGTCGGGTTGTGTTGTGAGCTATTGTTGCGACTTGTGTGCGTGTTGTCGCTCTGATTTTGTGTCTTGTGTGCGTTGCTCATCCCTCCCTTATTCCGTGCTTCTTTGTGAACATCAAAGTGTAAGGGCAAGAGACTCCAAGTTGTGGAGATTCCTCGTGAACGGGATAAAGTAAACAAAGCAAAACACCGTGGTATTCAAGTGGGTCTTTGGACCGCTTGAGAGGGGTTGATTGCAACCCTCGTTCGTTGGGACGCCACAACGTGGAGTAGGCAAGTTTTGTACTTGGCCGAACCATGGGATAAACCACTGTGTCTATTTGTGTTGATCCTCTTGTGGTTGTTGTGTTTTGCAAGAACTCCTCTCTAGCCACTTGGCCTTATTGTGCTAACGCTTAATCAAGTTTTTGTGGCTTTAAGTTTAAGTTTTTATAGGATCACCTATTCACCCCCCTCTAGGTGCTCTCAATTGGTATCAGAGTCGTTCTTTTCAAGAAAGGGACTAACCGCCCGAAGAGATGGATCCTAAGGGCAAGGGGATTGTGATCAATGATAAGGAGAAGGAGTCCTTCATCAACGAGACGAAGGATGACAAGCCTACCGACTCGGGCTCGGGCCACAAACGTAAAGATGGGAAGAAGAAGAAGACAAGGCGCATCAAGGAAATCGTCTACTACGACGACAGCGACAAGTCCTCTTCTTCCCAAAAAGACGACGACAACGACTACGAGAAAAAGAAGACGGTTAACTCAAACTTCTCTTTCGATTATTCTCGTATTCCGCATAGTTCAAATGCACATTTGCTTTCCATCCCTCTTGGCAAACCTCCACACTTTTATGGGGAGGACTACGGATTTTGGAGTCACAAAATGCGTAGTCACTTGTTCTCTCACCATCCAAGCATATGGGAGATTGTTGAGAGTGGAATGAAATTTGATAGTACTGATAGTCCTATGTTTATAAATGAACAAATCCATAAAAATGCACAAGCTACTACTGTCCTTTTAGCATCTTTGTGCAGGGAAGAGTACAATAAGGTGAGCGGCTTGGACAATGCCAAGCAGATCTGGGACACCCTCAGGATCTCACATGAGGGGAACGACATCACCATGCTCACCAAGATGGAGTTGGTGGAGGGCGAGCTTGGGAGATTTGCAATGATAAGGGGAGAGGAGCCAACCCAAACATACAACCGGCTCAAGACCCTCATCAACAAAATAAGGAGCTACGGAAGCACGCGATGGACGGACCACGACGTCGTTCGCCTAATGCTAAGGTCTTTTACTGTCCTTGATCCACATCTTGTGAACAATATTCGTGAAAATCCTAGGTACACCAAGATGACGCCCGAAGAAGTACTTGGGAAGTTTGTGAGCGGGAGAATGATGATCAAGGAGGCGAGATACGTGGACGACGCGTTGAACGGTCCAATCCATGAGCCTCAACCCATTGCTCTCGAGGCAACGAGGAGCGAGGAGGCGCTACCTAGCAAGGTGGTGCAAGTTGAGGCGGTCGGGCTCAATGATGAAGAGATGGCCCTCATCATCAAGCGCTTCAAGACGGCGCTAAAGGGATGCAAGGGGCAGCCTAACAAGAACAAGACGAAGGGGAAGCACTCATGCTTCAAATGTGGTAAGGCTGATCATTTTATCGCTAACTGTCCCGATAATGATAGTGACCAGGAACAAGGGAACAAGAGGGAAAAGAAGAAAGCTTACAAGAAGGCTAAGGGCGAGGCACACATTGGCAAGGAGTGGGACTCAGATTGTTCGTCGTCCGACTCCGACAACGAAGGACTCGCCGCCACCGCCTTCAACAAATCGGCCCTCTTCCCCAACGAGCGTCACACATGCCTCATGGCGAAGGAGAAGAAGGTATGTGCTCGGAATACTACCTATGCTTCTTCAAGTGAGGATGAGTCTAGTGATGATGATGAAATAGATTATTCATGTTTATTCAAGGGCCTAGATAGAACCAAGGTTGATAAAATTAATGAATTAATTGATGCCTTGAATGATAAGAATGGGATCTTTTGTATGAAGAACATGATAAGTTTGTAGAGGCACAAAAATCCCTTGCTTTAGAAATTAAAAGGAATGAAATGCTTTCTAGCGAATTGTCTACATGCCATGACTCTATTTCTAGCTTAAAGAGCATGAATGATGATATTTGAATGCTAAGTTAGAAATAGCAAATAAATCAATGTCTTGTGTAGAACATGTTACAATTTGTAATAGGTGTAAAGATTTTGATGTTAATGCTTGTAGTGGACACCTAGTTTCAATTTCTAAATTGAATGATGAATTGGCTAGTCTTAATGCCCAACTTAAGACTAGCAAAAATGAATTTGATAAACTAAAATTTGCAAGGGATGCCTACACAATTGGTAGACACCCCTCAATTAAGGATGGTCTTGGCTTCAAGAGGGAAGTCAAGAACTTAACAAGCCATAAGGCTTCCATCTCTGCAAAGGAGAAAGGGAAGGCCCGTATGGCTAGTAGTGCTAAAAAGAACCATGCTTTCATATATCATGACAGGAGACATTCTAGGAATGTTTATAGAGGTTATGATGTTTTTAACTCTCATGCCATGATTGCTTCTAGTTCTTCTATTATGTATGATAGAAATTTGACTAGGAAAAATGTTGTTCATCATATGCCTAGAAGAAATATTGTTCATGCTCCTAGGAAAGTAATGAATGAACCTTCTACAATTTTTCATATTTGCAATGCTTCCTTTGCTATTTGTAGAAAGGATAAAAAGGTAATTGCTAGGAAATTAGGGGCAAGATGCAAGGGAGATAAAACTTGCATTTGGGTCCCTAAGTGTAACACCCACTTTGTAAATTGCTAGAAATAATACCAATAGAGAAACAATTTCTCTTTATGTGAGTTTGATCTTTATGCATCATCATATGTGAACACCATGTCCAAAAACAATTAATAAAAATATATACTACCAAATTATGCATCATGCTCGATTTTATTCTGTGTGCATTTTGTGACAACATATAATAATGTGAGAAATAAATATATTAATACCCAAATGGGAATTTAAGATTTGAAAGAAATTCTAGAATTTAGAAGGGAAAAGAAAATAAGTATTGTGTGGATAAAATAAGTAATTAAAAGTATATAATTCCAAGACTAGATTTTGTACTTGTATAATTTAACCCAAAGCTGAAATTTATATTCAAAATTCAAATCTGGATTCAAATAATTATGAATAAAAAAAGAGAAAGAAGAAAACAGAAAATAAAAGGAGAAAAGAATAAAACCTCACCTGGGCCGGCTGCTACTAATTCGGCCCACAAACAGAAACCAGCCCACCTTACACGCCGGTGCTGACACATGGGGCCCCCAGGCAGTCACCCACTCACCGCGCACCCTCAAAGCCGCTGACAACCCGACCCCGCGTGTCATCCCTACCGAAGACGCGTCAACCACGCGAGCGCGCAGCGCGGAACTTCTTCCTCTTCTCTCGGAGCTGCCGATCCATACCTCCGAGTCCGTGGGCTCGAGGCAATAAATACGAACCTCGTCCACGAGCACTCCACCCGAACATCGCAAGGAACTAGCCGTCTGCCCAAGCCGCCATTGGAACATTTGCGCCGCCGCGGGTTGGGAGTGAGAGCCGGTAGGCAAACCTTGTGCTCCTCGTTGCCACTGCCTTAACATCGTGTCTGGGAGTTTCCACGGACCACAAGGAAGGTGTCGGTGGCCTCGACGTGCACGTTTGGTCGACGGAGACCCCGGGATTCCTCACCGTCGTGTGCCATCTCCGCCGCGCCGTGGACAGGAAGATTCGCCCTTCAACTGTCGGTATGCACCTCCATCCCAAGTCCGTCGTCGTGCCAATTTCGTTTTGCGGGTATCGGGAGTAGGGGCGGTGCACCGGAGGGGAGGAATTGGGTTCGCCGGTGCCTGCGCCACCGCGGTGGGAGCGCGCCGCCGCGCTGGAGCTCGGGGTGTTGGGGGAAAGATGCTGGCCGTTGAAACCGCATCCAACGGTTCAGAATGATGGCGCCGGTGTAGGATTGAAGGGAACAACCTGTGCCGTTGATCGCTCTCTGGACGGCTTAGGTTAGATCGGGTCTCATTAAACCGTGGCCGTGGATCTCGGATCCGACGGCTAGTATCGTGTACCGCTTCAGTTAAGTTAGATCTAATCTGCACCCTAGAATTCTAATCGGACGGCCCACGTTAGTCCATACCCCTTCGCGGGTCAGTTTTATTAAAGAGCCCCTGAAGTTTCATAGTATCAACCCGCCATCCTCTGGCACTATGCGCTGTGTCTTGGAAATGTTACCCTGAGACCCCTGCACTTTTCGGTAATTGAGGCCTGATCCAGAGCTGTTTGAAATTGAGTAAATAAATTGGAAAAGGGATTTTTAATAGGAAAATAATTGCTAGAACTTCAATAATTCATAGAAAATGCATATGAACTCCAAATTACTTCATTCCAGTTGCTAAAATTTTGTAGTTTTATTCTCTATCACCTAGAGCCTCTGTTTTGTCATGAAAACAGTAAGAAATTTATTTCTCACTTAATCCTATTTTTAAACACATAAAACCTTTGAAAACTCATATCTTAAAATCTATAACTCCAAAAATTATGGTTCCTGTTCCTAGAATTTTATTTTAATGAGTAGATTATTACTGTGTATTTTGTTTATATGTTTGGTGTGATGTTAATTTCTCTATATGCACTGTGCTTGTTTGTATTGTGGCGAGTAGAAGAGCCCGTGATCGAGGATCCTTGTGAGCAGCAGGTTGAAGTAGCTGAGCAGGAGCTCATTGAAGGCAAGTTGTGCCCTTGACCACTTTTTACCCAATAATGTTCTTTAATATCATTTACTCATGCATAGGTTAATTTTGACGGGACCCGATAGGTCATCCTAGATTGTTTATCTCATTACCTTGTTTACCCCTGATTCACTTGGGTAGTTTGCTAATGCTTTACCTGGTTTTGGGATAATCATTTATTACCTCTATGTTCCAATTCTTTTGTTATTCTATTTATGTTCATGTTGAGATCATTAATGTTAATTGGAACATAGAGCTTAACTTGAGAACCACGTGCCACCACAAGGGTTTAATGGGACACCCTTGGCTGACTAATTAGGAAAGCTAGTGGAAGACTACCTTACCCGAAAGGGGCAAGGGCAGTAGGGGAGTGGTCAGTGTAGGGAGGTCCTTGTTTGATTTTACTGCGATGGCGGTCAGACAAGAACCCTGCATTGGAACTTCCTATAAACTGTAGCGGGTTTTCAGAAGCTAGTGGAACTTTGTAAAGGCCTCGTAGTGTTGCCCTGCCGCGCTTCCTAGGTAGAGGTGTATGGGAGTCGCGACCCCTTGGCAGATGGGTAACATGACTTGTGGGTAAAGGGTACAACCTCTGCAGAGTGTAAAACTGGTATACTAGCCGAGCTCACGGTCATGAGCAGCTCAGGACTCTCTGATGTTTAAATTATGGAACTTAAATTCAATTTGGTCATTTGCATTGCATGGGTCTATTATTAATTTTGTTCTATTACTTTATTTAAGGTTTGGTATTTACTTACACTTAGTAACTGCTAATAAAAGTTTGACCAACTACTTAAAAGCAATGCTCAGCTTTAACCCCTGTCATTGATTAGCCTTACACATCACATGAACTCACACCTTTGTGAGTTTATGTCCACTGGTTCCCCACAACTTTTTGAGCTATGATCATGTGTGAGCTCACCCTTGCTGTCTCACACCCCCCCACAGGAGAAGAGCAGGTGGTTCAGGAGGAGCCACAAGGCGAGGAGTATGATCTGATATAGGTGGTGTTTCTCAGTTGACATTGGCGTCGACGATCCTTAGTTCGTTTTATCTTTATTTCTTTATTTTGTAATAAGTCTTCCGCTATGTAATAAATACTCTGATGTTTTATGACATTTATCTCTATACACTCTGTTATTATATATGTTGTCTTCTTGGCGCATGTATGAGATGCACCTGGCTTTGTTCCTTAAAGCCGGGTGTGACACTAAGACCATTGTGACTAACCTTGTAGGACCCAACAAGAGTTGGGTACCTAAAACCCAAGCCTAAATTTGCCTTGCAGGTTTATGCATCCGGGGGTTCAAGCTGGATTATCGACAACGGATGCACAAACCACATGACGGGGGAGAAGAAGATGTTCACCTCCTACGTCAAGAACAAGGATTCCCAAGATTCAATCATATTCGGTGATGGGAACCAAGGCAAGGTGAAAGGGTTAGGGAAAATTGCTATTTCATCCGAGCACTCTATTTCTAATGTGTTTTTAGTTGAGTCACTTGGATATAATTTGTTATCCGTTAGTCAATTATGTAATATGGGATATAATTGTTTATTCACAAATGTAGATGTGTCTGTCTTTAGAAGGTGTGATGGTTCACTAGCTTTTAAGGGTGTACTAGACGGCAAACTTTATTTAGTTGATTTTGCAAAAGAGGAGGCCGGTCTAGATGCATGCTTAATTGCTAAGACTTGCATGGGCTGGCTATGGCATCGCCGTTTAGCACATGTGGGGATGAAGAACCTTCACAAGCTTCTAAAGGGAGAACACGTGATAGGTCTAACTAATGTTACTTTCAAAAAAGATAGACCTTGTGTAGCTTGTCAAGCAGGAAAACAGGTGGGAAGCTCTCATCACCCCAAAAATGTGATGACCACATCAAGACCTTTGGAGATGCTTCATATGGATCTCTTCGGACCCGTCGCCTATCTAAGCATAGGAGGAAGTAAGTATGGTCTTGTTATAGTTGATGATTTTTCCCGCTTCACTTGGGTATTCTTTTTGCAGGATAAATCTGAAACCCAAGGGACCCTCAAGCGCTTCCTAAGGAAGCTCAAAATGAGTTTGAGCTCAAGGTGAAGAAGATAAGGAGCGACAACAGGTCCGAATTCAAGAACCTTCAAGTGGAGGAGTACGTTGAGGAGGAAGGGATCAAGCACGAGTTCTCTGCTCCCTACACACCACAACAAAATGGTGTGGTAGAGAGGAAGCACAGGACACTCATCGATATGGCGAGGACGATGCTCAGTGTGTTCAAGACCCCCGAGCGCTTTTGGTCGGAAGCCGTGAACACGGCTTGCCACGCCATCAATCGGGTCTACCTTCACTGCCTCCTCAAGAAGACTTTGTATGAGCTTCTAACCGGTAACAAACCCAATGTGTCTTACTTTCGTGTATTTGGGAGCAAATGTTATATTCTAGTGAAGAAAGGTAGAAATTCTAAGTTTGCTCCCAAAGCTGTAGAAGGGTTTTTATTAGGTTATGACTCAAATACAAAGGCGTATAGGGTCTTCAACAAATCATCGGGTTTGGTTGAAGTCTCTAGCGATGTTGTATTTGATGAGACTAATGGCTCTCCAAGAGAGCAAGTTGTTGATCTTGATGATGTAGATGAAGAAGACGTTCCAACGGCCACAATACGCACCATGGCGATTGGAGATGTGCGGCCACAGGAACAAAAGGAGCAAGATCAACCTTCTTCATCAACAATGGTGAATCCCCCAACTCAAGATGATGAACAGGTTCATCAAGAAGAGGCGTGTGATCAAGGGGGAGCACAAGATGATGATGTGATGGAGGAAGAAGCACAACCGGCACCTCCAACCCAAGTTCGAGCGACGATTCAAAGGAATCATCCCGTCGACCAAATTTTGGGTGACATCAGCAAGGGAGTAACTACTCGCTCTAGATTAGCTAACTTCTGTGAGCATTACTCTTTTGTCTCTTCTATTGAGCCTTTCAGGGTAGAAGAGGCCTTGCTAGATCCGGACTGAGTGTTGGCCATGTAGGAGGAGCTCAATAATTTCAAGAGGAATGAAGTTTGGACACTGGTGCCTCGTCCCAAGCAAAATGTTGTGGGAACCAGGTGGGTGTTCCGCAACAAACAGGATGAGCACGGGGTGGTGACGAGGAACAAGGCTCGACTTGTGGCAAAAGGTTATGCCCAAGTCGCAGGTTTGGACTTTGAGGAGACTTTTGCTCCTGTGGCTAGGCTAGAGTCCATTCGTATTTTGCTAGCATATGCCGCTCACCATTCTTTCAGGTTGTTCCAAATGGATGTGAAGAGCGCTTTCCTCAACGGGCCAATCAAGGAGGAGGTGTACGTGGAGCAACCCCCTGGCTTCGAGGATGAACGGTACCCCGACCATGTATGTAATCTCTCTAAGGTGCTCTATGGACTTAAGCAAGCCCCAAGAGCATGGTATGAATGCCTTAGAGACTTTTTAATTGCTAATGCTTTCAAGGTTGGGAAAGCCGATCCAACTTTATTCACTAAGACTTGCGATGGTGATCTTTTTGTGTGCCAAATTTATGTCGATGACATAATATTTGGTTCTACTAATCAAAAGTCTTGTGAAGAGTTTAGCAGGGTGATAACGCAGAAATTCGAGATGTCGATGATGGGCGAGTTGAACTACTTCCTTGGGTTCCAAGTGAAGCAACTCAAGGACGGCACCTTCATCTCCCAAACGAAGTACACGCAAGACTTGCTAAAGCGGTTTGGGATGAAGGACGCCAAGCCCGCAAAGACTTCGATGGGAACTGACGGACACGTCGACCTCAACAAAGGAGGTAAGTCCGTTGATAAAAAAGCATACCGGTCCATGATAGGTTCTTTGCTTTATTTATGTGCTAGTCGACTGGATATTATGCTTAGTGTATGCATGTGTGCTAGATTTCAATCCGATCCAAGGGAGTGTCACTTAGTGGCCGTGAAGCGAATTCTTAGATATTTAGTCGCTATGCCTTGCTTTGGGATCTGGTATCCAAAGGGGTCTACCTTTGACTTAATTGGATACTCAGACTCTGATTATGCTGAATGTAAGGTCGATAGGAAGAGTACATCGGGGACGTGCCAATTCTTAGGAAGGTCCCTGGTGTCATGGAGTTCTAAGAAACAAACCTCCGTTGCCCTATCCACCGCTGAGGCCGAGTATGTTGCCGCAGGACAGTGTTGCGCGCAACTACTTTGGATGAGGCAAACCCTCCGGGACTTTGGCTACAATCTGAGCAAAGTCCCACTCCTATGTGACAATGAGAGTGCTATCCGCATAGCGGAAAATCCTGTTGAGCACAGCCGCACAAAGCACATTGACATCCGGCATCACTTTTTGAGAGACCACCAAAAAAAGGGAGATATCGAAGTGTTTTATATTAGCACCGAGAACCAGCTAGCCGATATCTTTACTAAGCCTTTAGATGAGAAGACCTTTTGTAGGCTACGTAGTGAGCTAAATGTCTTAGATTCGCGGAACTTGGATTGATTTATAGCATTCATGTGTTCATGTCTTGATCATGTTCCTTATGTATTTTGTTGTTTATTCATGGTGCTCAAGTTGTACAAGCACTCCCCGGACCTCACAAGTCCACTTGCAAGTGATGCACACCTTGAGGGGGAGATGTGCTACAACTTGACCCTTTGAGACTAACCATGTGCTTGAGTTTTCTTAATTTAGTCTCAAAGGAGGTTTGAAAGGGAAAAGGTGGACTTGGACCATGAAAAACTTCCACTGCACTCCGATGAGAGGTGTTGGGGGCCTTCGTCCTCCGAAGGTCCTCAAAAACATGATTTGACAATGTTTTCCAAGTGGATTATATGAACAGGTATCTTCGGACTCAGAATTATGAACATGGAGTACGGTCAGGACGAAGCCTAAGCCAGACGAAGGGGGATTGAGATGAAGGACGGGCTGATTACCAGGCTGTACGAAGGATGGTGCGCAGCCGAAGCTATGCGCAGGAAAGCTTCGTCGCGATAGCAGAACGGGGAACCGACCTAAAGATGAAAAGACTGCTTAGGCCTTAGCAGACTCCCATAGGTCATTAGCAAATGTAATGGACATGAATGTAATTTTACATGGGCTGCGTCCCACGTCTATAAATAGATGAACAGTACTCCTGTACTGTTCACGCTGACTTGGCATTTGCTTTTGCGTCATCCTTGTACTTTTGTCTTCCTGCAATCCGAAGGTACATTTGTAATTTGAAGTCATTTCTATTGTTATATAATAATAAAATAGAAATGACATTGTGATAAAATTTAAATGTTTACATTACTTTTTATGTTATGCATAAGTCCTTCGTCATAACTTATCGTGCTTACGAAGATATATTGTTTATGACCTTCGTCCGGAGCACGTTATATCCCAAAGGGAAATAATGTTTCAAAGGACGAAGGACCTTATCATTTAACACTTTTTATGTTGCCTTGTTCTTAACCCGAAGCATTTGAGAACAAGTCCCCAACATTGGCGCCCACCTCCGGTGAACTCACTTCCACTTTGAGTTTTTTGAACACCTTCGGAAGCCATATACCCTCGTTATGGCGCCGAAGAAAGCTTCAGCGACTGGGGCTGCAGCTCTGCAACCGCTGGACCCCAATCAGGAGACTGTCTCTCTTCGGGAGGCCCGAAGCCAGAAGAGGAAGGCCGTCAGCCCGACGCTTCAGGAGGATGAGCTAGATCAAGAGATCAGGGATATGGAGATGCTTCATCAACAGGTGCAGAGGAAGAAGGAAAAGATGGCCAGGCTAGCTAAGCTGCAAAGGCAGATAGACGAAGCTTCTGAAGAAGTTCGCCATCTTACTCACGATGAGCAGAACAGAAGGCCTCAACAAAAAGACCTTCATCAGGAGGGCTTCTTCAACGAAGATGAC
Source organism: Zea luxurians (assembly GCA_029449295.1). Taxonomy (NCBI): domain Eukaryota; kingdom Viridiplantae; phylum Streptophyta; class Magnoliopsida; order Poales; family Poaceae; genus Zea; species Zea luxurians. The sequence goes on along the minus strand of JAOPSE010000008.1, from coordinate 84,814,844 downwards.
TGGTATGACAATTTCCATCATGGAAATTTTGTTTTCGATGATGCTTCTCCCCTGTCCGCTGAGCTGCAGGCTACACCTTGGCCTCCATCCTACAAGCCGCCCCAGCTTCCCATGTTCGATGGCCATTCAGACCTGAAGCAGTTTTTGATGAGCTACGAAGCAACAGTATCTTCGTATGGTGGCAATACTGCAGTCATGGCAAAGTCTTTTGTTATGGCTGTCAGGAATGTTGCTCAGACCTGGTATTCCTCCCTTCGACCAGGAACGATCACTTCATGGCAAAAGCTGAAGGATATGTTGTTAACCAGCTTTCAAGGGTTTCAGACGAAGCCGGTCACTGCTCAAGCCTTGTTCCAGTGCACTCAGGATCATGAAGAATACCTTCAGGCGTATGTCAGAAGGTTCTTGCGTTTGAGGGCGCAGGCACCAACGGTGCCCAACGAAATTGTCATTGAGGCCATGATCAAGGGACTTCGGCCTGGACCTTCAGCTCAATACTTTGCTAGGAAGCCTCCTCAGACTTTGGAGAAGCTGCTCCAGAAGATGGACGAGTACATTCGTGCCGATAATGATTTTCGCCAAAGAAGGGAGGAGGCTTTCAGATTTTCTGAAATGACCAGGGGCTTCGGAGGAAGATTCTATCCGAGGCATGTCAGGTCCATCCACAACTCTACTCAAAATGATGATAAGGGGGGTCAGCAGAACAGGCCGCAGTGCTCCTCACAGGCTTCGGGGCAACAACAAACTTTCTTCCGGCCACCAGCTCCAAGAGGCAGAGGCGCCAGGGGCTTCGGCGGAAGATTTGGAGATCAACCAAGGAGAGTATTTTGTTTATTCTGTGGTGAAAACAAGGGCCATACCACCAGGATGTGCCATGTTACCATCCAAAAGCAAAAGGAGATAGCCGAAGCTGCAGCGCAACAAGTTCAGCCAAAGCAGGTCATGCATACTGCTTCGTACCATCAGCCTTACATCCCAGAATACGTGGGCAACCACCATGCAGTTTCTGTAGCTTCGGCGAGTCAACCTCAAGCTTCATGGCAACAGCCCCCGCCTCCACCACCGCTGCAACAAGGCCAACAGCTGGAAGGGAGCCAATATGTTCCACACCAAAGGGATCTCAGAGAACAATCTGAAGCTCGCACAGTCAATAGCACTGTGCCAGAGTCGAAGCACATTTATTGACAAATATCCTACCCTGATAACAGTCTTTTCCATTTAGTTCTATTTTCTGTGTAATAAAGAACATTTCAGTTTTCATGTAATAGTTTCGTTGTTGGTCACGAGGAAAACCTATTTTCTCCACAGGCTTAAGTTGCTGAAGCTTAGGAATTTGCGATAACAAGAAGGACCTTCGAATTATTAAAAATCCTTCGAAGCCATAAAAAGTCGTTCTAAGGAACGCAGAGTAAGTTGCTGAAGTCACAAAAAGCCGTTCCAAAGGGAGCGCAGTGTAAGTTTTCTGCTCCAAAGTCGTTCCTAAGGGAATGCAGAGCATACAGCGAAAAGTCAACGCTGATACCGCCTAAGTAAAAGGCGAAGAAGCTCCAAAGTCGTTCCTAAGGGAATGCAGAGCTTACAGCGAAAAGTCAACGCTGATACCGCCTAAGTAAAAGGCGAAGAAGCTCCAAAGACGTTCCTAAGGGAATGCAGAGCTTACAGCGAAAAGTCAGCGCTGATATAAAGATATTTTGTGTTTTATGGGGATATGTGGGTATCTTCGGAACAAATGTCATCTACATAACATAGCATCATCACATCATTTTGCATAGCATAAGCATCATACATCATGTTGCATATGGCAAAAGAAGGGGACACAGTATCAACCTTCGAAAGGACGCTTTGAGAAAGTGAAAATCGTACAGCTTCGGAATAATGTTGATCTTCAGAATACAGCTTCGGAGAATGTTTTCACGAAGCATGGACGTGCTTCATCAGAGTAATATCGAAATTGTACAGCTTCGGAGAATATTTTCACGAAGCGTGGATGTGCTTCATCAGAATAGTATTAAAGGAGAATGTCTTCTTCACGAAGCATGAAAAGAAGGGAAGGTGTTTTTTCGCCGAAGGCTCAAAAATGGTATGTATGTAGAATTTCATGCATCGTAAAGAATTGAATAATGAAAAGAGACTTGTATATTACATTCAAGTGTACAAAATATTACATAGATCACACTTCAAATGTTTTTTCTAATAACATCTAGTCTTCTCTTAGTACTACTTCGGCAGCCTCATTTAGAAGTTGTTCAACAACTTTATCCATGATACCTTCGACCATGTGTTTAATTTCGTCATCCCCTTTCGTGTGAGGGTCAGCAGACGATCCAGCAGGTTCTGAGGGAAGAGAATATATGTCTATGTTACTATTACAAACCATAAGCAAGTTCGAAAATCAAAAATTACAACAGACCTAAAAACCACTAGTTGGTACCTATTTGGCTTTTGGGCTCTGCGCTTTTTTCAGCGGCCTTGGCTACTTCCCTAGCATCATGGATACCTTGTTCGCTTCTTCGAATAATTTCCTGGGCCATTTCTCGGCCACCATTGTCCCAGACATCGGTGAAAAATTTTCCACCAACCTGGCTAGCTTCGGTCGAGGGGTCTTTAATATCTTCAGCGGATAAAGTGGCTTCGGATTGCGCAAGAAACTTAATATGATCGCAACCTTTCTTCTCCAAAACAGTAGCAACTCCTCTGGCGCCCGAAAAAGCGCAAATGTCACCGCGGCTACTCAGGATTTCCTCGAAGGCCTCTGCTTCATGACTGATCCATTCTAGTGGACCTTCGGGATTGCCTCTTGAGAAATTCTCTTCACTAGAGAATGCGCCAACACCGGCGAAGCTGGATTTTATCTTTTTGACGCATTCTATAGATTTAACATAGCATTTCCTCTGGGATGCACGAAGCTCCTTAACACTTAACTCTAAATGATTGACCAACTGATCACTAAGCTCTCGTTTTGTTTCTTCAAGCACACGTTCCTCTTTAGCTCTAGCTAGCTGTTTCTGAAGATCTTTAATCTCCCGTTTTTGGGCTTCGGCCTGGACCTTTGAGGCAGCTTCGTCCTTTTTTACCTTGTCTACCAATGTAAGCAGAATCTTATCCTTTTCCAGAGCTTCGTTTCTCAGTTTAATAACTTCTGACCGTAGGTTGTTGAACGCAATTTCATAGCTCTCATCTTCGGCATTCTTTTGTGCTCTCAATGCGTTGCTTAGGATTAAACCCTGCATGTAAAAAAAATAATAAAGAAGCTGGTATAAGAATAAAAGAATGAGTTTCGAATTATAAAATTTCCAAGCGCCCAATTCTCATACCTTTAGGCTATTATACGCAAGACTATCCGCGAGATCCTCCTTCGTCATAGCGCATAGTCCAGCTTCAAGCTTCGGAAACCCCATACTCCTAGCCATCTCCCGGCAGACAGATAATTCTTTGTTGTCAGGGAGACAGTATAGGAAGTCATCTTCGTTTGTCCCATTGAACACTAGTGCCCCCTTCGGATATTTTAATTCTTTGGCATAGTGGTTGGCTTCATAAATCTCTTCTTCAGATAATTTTTTCCCCGAAGCATGTCGCACAATGTAATCACGTGCGGCGGAAGGTGCTTCGGGGGCCGCTGTGTCAATTTCTTCAACCAAAATTGGCTCTGGCATTTTTATTTTCTCTTCGGCTTCCGAAGGTTGTTCCTTGGTGGGCTCTGGAGGCCCAGCTTCAGCTTCAGGTTGTTGCTTCGAAGTTTCAGCAACTGAAGCTTCAGCAGATACTTCAGAAAGTTCAGCAGTCTTCTTTGGAGTTACACTTGAAGACTTAATTGTCTCCAAAACATCTAGCACGTTCACCATTCTTTTTCTTTTTGGGGTCACCGATGGGCCCTTTTGATTTTTTATTGTTTCAACATTTGCTGAAGGACTTAAGATTTCCAATATTTTTTGTCCTTCAATTCTCGGTTTTTCTGCCTTCTCTGCTGAAGGCGCTTCAATTTTTTCTTCTATCTTCGGCACTGGAGCTGGTTCTGTAGTTTCAGTGGCCAAGGAGACTTCACCAATAAATTCAGGCACTGTGGCCGGCTCAATAAAACGCGCCCGGTGGGTGAGCACCTTCATCTTTTTTCTTTGCGGCGCTGGCTCACTAGAGGCACTTGTGGCAACTTCTGTTGCAGGAGAAGTATTTTTTCTTTTGCGGCCCAGCACCGGATAATGATAGTCAGGGTAGACGAACCCGATTGCATCAAATACCCGGTTGAGCCTCTTCTTCTTTCGGCCTCCGAAGGCTGCCGATAATGCAGTATTCTCGGCCTTCGAATATACTCCAAGCAGTTCGTCACTTAATGTTTCAATGCTTTTTAACCAGTCGTCATCAGGTTCAACAAATTTATCCCCGTATTTGAATGAGTATTTTAGTCTGACTAGTCCACCTTCGTCAGACTCTTTGATAGTCTCTTTCGGCATTTCCCACTTTCCTGCAAGTGGCCACACCCTGAAGGCAATATGCTCTTGGACCAAGTCCCTTGTCCCAATAAAAGAGCAGATTACGCCGAAGGCTCTTTGGCATTCTTCGGCTGCTTCATCCATTTCAATCTTCGGTTTTCGGAGACCGAAGCGTTGCCAAATAGGACGCATAATGATACTTTTAATATCTTCCTGCGCTGTCAAGTCATTCTTTACATAAAACCATTCTGTCATCCAGGCACCGGGCCACCTCTTCCGAAAGGTTGGCACGGGGCAGCTTGACCCGGTGCGGGCACCGAAGCTGTAACAACCAAAGTTGTTGTGATATTGTTCTTTCCCCCAGGGCTTCGTCTCATATAACAACTCATGAATGTTGCAAAAGCTTTTAGCATTTGGTTCTAAACCTTGGCTTCTTACAGCCCAGACAAAGATCCCCATTCTAATGATAGCTTCGGGAGTAATTTGATGAAGGTAGATTTGAAATGTCTTCAGGACTTCGACAACAAAGCTGCTCAGGGGGAATCGAAGCCCAGCTTTGAGAAAGCTTCGGAAGATTACGACTTCATCTTCTTCGGGGGTGGGAGAAGTTCTTTCTCCAGCGTCAGCCCTCACAATAGATATATCTCGAAAATATCTCCCCCTCATATTGTCAATATGACTCTGCTTAACAGTGGTTTTCCCGAAAACCGTGTGACTTGGCCGCCATGGTCGATCTTCGGACTCTCCCCCACAGCTTTCTGCATCATAACTGTCGCTGTCACCAGTATCTTCAGACAAACCTTCCAGAATCTCCTTGGTGATTTTTTCCGTATTGGTCTCCGCCATCGCTATAAGGAACCCCAAGTTCTTCTCTTCGTCGAGACTCAGCTTCATCTCAGCAGTGACCTTCTTATCTTCAGACATCTTCGGAAACACTAAAAAACTGTTTTCAAGGCCGAAGCTTCAAAACCAAAGGATCAGCAAATCTTAGTGCGCAAGAGCTAAAAATTTAGTAAGCGGGAGCAGATGGCAAGAAAGCGTACCAAACAAATTGTGACGGGTCCCTATTTATACACTCGATATAACGGAAACTGTGTGGTCCCGCGTGTCAGTGACTTTTGCTATTCTAGCAAAGGGAAGGTGTTTTTTCGGACCTTCAGCTTAAGGCCTTCGTCCATATCGCAATCTGAATTTATCATTTACAAATTAATATTGCGAGGGGCTACTGTTGGGGGCCTTCGTCCTCCGAAGGTCCTCAAAAACATGATTTGACAATGTTTTCCAAGTGGATTATATGAACAGGTATCTTCGGACTCAGAATTATGAACATGGAGTACGGTCAGGACGAAGCCTAAGCCAGACGAAGGGGGATTGAGATGAAGGACGGGCTGATTACCAGGCTGTACGAAGGATGGTGCGCAGCCGAAGCTATGCGCAGGAAAGCTTCGTCGCGATAGCAGAACGGGGAACCGACCTAAAGATGAAAAGACTGCTTAGGCCTTGGCAGACTCCCATAGGTCATTAGCAAATGTAATGGACATGAATGTAATTTTACATGGGCTGCGTCCCACGTCTATAAATAGATGAACAGTACTCCTGTACTGTTCACGCTGACTTGGCATTTGCTTTTGCGTCATCCTTGTACTTTTGTCTTCCTGCAATCCGAAGGTACATTTGTAATTTGAAGTCATTTCTATTGTTATATAATAATAAAATAGAAATGACATTGTGATAAAATTTAAATGTTTACATTACTTTTAATGTTATGCATAAGTCCTTCGTCATAACTTATCGTGCTTACGAAGATATATTGTTTATGACCTTCGTCCGGAGCACGTTATATCCCAAAGGGAAATAATGTTTCAAAGGACGAAGGACCTTATCATTTAACACTTTTTATGTTGCCTTGTTCTTAACCCGAAGCATTTGAGAACAAGTCCCCAACAAGAGGGTAACTTATTCCAAGTTCATCTCATGTACTCTTATTGCCTTTGTATTCTTAGATTTTGGTGAGGCAATGGGGTTCCAGGGCCAAAATTGGTCCCGTTTTGGTGCTTGATGCCAAAGGGGGAGAAAATAAGGCCAAAGCAATAAATGGATCAGCTACCACTTGAGAAATTTTGAAAATAGTAGAATAGAGCTTTTGGTTTGTCAAAACTTTCTTGTTGTCTCTATTGTCAAAAGTTGGCTTCTTGTGGGAGAGTAGTTGATTATGGGGAAAAGGGGGAGTTTGTGAATCCTTGATCAATTTCTCTTGGAATATCTCTCTTTATGTCTCTACAAGTGAATTTGACTTAGAGATAGGAAATTGAGTTTGATTTGCAAAAACAAACCAAGTGGTGGCAAAGTATGATCCATATATGCCAATTTTGAATCAAAACAATTTTGAGTTCTCATTTGCATTGATATTGCACTTGTTCTAGTTGCTTTTTGTTGTGTTGGCATAAATCACCAAAAAGGGGGAGATTGAAAGGGAAATGTGCCCTTGGGCCATTTCTAAGTATTTTGGTGATTGAGTGCCAACACAAGTGCTTAAGTGTAAATCTATGCCAATTGATGGACAAAGTGCAAATCAAGTCTAAAGGTATGTTTCTAGACTTAGTACATTGTTTTTAGAACTAATGTATTGTGTCTAAGTGCTGGAAACGGGAGAAATCGAATTGGAAAAGACTTAGCTTTGTTTAGCCAAAGTCTGCTCAGTCTGGGTGCACCGGACTGTCCGGTGCGCCAGGCTAGCTCTGGCGAACTTACTATTCTCGGGACTTCGACGGCGGTGTACGGCTATAAATCACCGGACTGTCCGGTGGTGCACCGGACTGTCCGGTGAGCCATTCACAGGCGAACTCGTCGCTCTCGGGAGATGATTAACGGCGTACGGCTATAATTCACCGGACTGTCTGGTGGTGCACCGGACTGTCCGGTGATCCTACGGTCAGTCGGGCCAACGGTCGGCCGAGGATTCCGCGTGTGACACGTGGCCGAGCCAACGGCTAGAATGGGGCACCGGACTGTCCGGTGTGCACCGGATAGTGTCCGGTGCGCCAACGGCTCTCAATCTGCAACAGTCGGCTTCGCCAAATAAGGAAAGAAATCCGCACCGGACAGTGTCCGGTGGTGCACCAGACTGTCCGGTGCGCCAGGCGACTGAAGGCAACAATTGCCTTCCTAGAATGCTCTCAACGGCTCCTAGCTGCCTTGGGGCTATAAAAGGGACGCCTAGGCGCATGGAGGAGTACACCAAGCATTCTCAAAGCATTCCTAAGCACCAAGACTTCGATTTCGCGCATTTGATTCTTTGTGAGAGCAACTAGAGCTCTAGTTGAGTTGTGAACTCGTCGGGTTGTGTTGTGAGCTCTTGTTGCGACTTGTGTGCGTGTTGTCGCTCTGATTTTGTGTCTTGTGTGCGTTGCTCATCCCTCCCTTATTCCGTGCTTCTTTGTGAACATCAAAGTGTAAGGGCGAGAGACTCCAAGTTGTGGAGATTCCTCGTGAACGGGATAAAGTAAACAAAGCAAAACACCATGGTATTCAAGTGGGTCTTTGGACCGCTTGAGAGGGGCTGATTGCAACCCTCGTCCGTTGGGACGCCACAACGTGGAGTAGGCAAGTTTTGTACTTGGCCGAACCACGGGATAAACCACTGTGTCTATCTGTGTTGATCCTCTTGTGGTTGTTGTGTTTTGCAAGAACTCCTCTCTAGCCACTTGGCCTTATTGTGCTAACGCTTAATCAAGTTTTTGTGGCTTTAAGTTTAAGTTTTTATAGGATCACCTATTCACCCCCCCCTCTAGGTGCTCTCAGTCGGAGCATGACACATTCTTCGAGGGTGTGCTTGACGGGCCCCTGGTGATAGGGGCATGGCTCTTTGAGCATATTGTCGAACGAGCCGACCCCTCCAGGTGGTTTCCGAGGGTTCCTATGCTCGGCCGCAGCGACGAGATTCGCGTCTGCGGCGTCACGCTTCGCTCGCGACTTGCTTTTGGCCTTCTTCTTCATGCCCCGCTGGGCGGACGCCTCAGGGGCGTCTGTCTTCGGCTCGACCTGAGGCTGCTTGTCCTTCCGGAAGATGGCTTCGACCGCCTCTTGACCCGAGGCAAACTTGGTGGTGACGTCCATCAGTTCGCTCGCGCAGGTGGGAGTCTTGCGCCCCATTTTGCTCACCAGGTCCCGGCAAGTGGTGCCGGCGAGAAAAGCCCCAATGACATCCGAGTCAGTAACGTTGGGCAGCTCGGTGCGCTACTTCGAAAACCGTCGGATGTACTCTCGGAGGGACTCCTCTGGCTGCTGGCGGCAGCTTCGGAGGTCCCACGAGTTCCCAGGGCGCACATATGTGCCTTGGAAGTTCCCTGCGAAAGCTTTGACCAGATCATCCCAGTCGGAGATCTACGCAGGAGGCAGATGCTCCAGCCAGGCTCAGGCGGTGTCGGAGAGGAAAAGGGGTATATTACGGATGATGAGGTTGTCATCATCCACCCCTCCCAACTGGCAGGCCAGTCGGTAGTCCGCGAGCCATAGCTCCGGCCTCGTCTCCCCGAGTACTTGGTGATAGTAGTCGGGGCTCGGAAACGGGCAGGGAACGGTGCTCGTCGTATGGCCCGGCTGAAGACTTGCGGGCCGGATGGTTCGGGTGAAGGACTGCGGTCCTCCTCGTTGTTGCAGCGTCCCCCACGCCTGGGATGGTAGCCTCGGCGCACCTTCTCGTCGAGGCGGGCTCGATGGTCGAGATGGTGGTGTTCGTTGCCGAGGCGTTCCCAGGCGATGGGCGCCTCGTCCCGTGTCCGCTTGGGACGGACCGAGGCTTCCCGAATGCGCCGGGAGGACACCGCATGATGCTCCGAGGGGTCAGCTCGCCTACGGGAGGCGGAGCTTTTGGCTCGTCGAACTGCGGCGCCCTCTAGAAGATTCTTGAGTTCGCCCTGGATGCGTCGTCCCTCGGTGGTGGATGGCTCCGGCATGGCCTGAAGCAGCATCGCCGCTGCAGCTAGGTCCTGGCCGGACCCGCTGACGGCCGGAGGCAGCGCTGCCCTGGCATTGTCGACGATGCGGTGCCGGATGTCTTGGGCCCGATTATAGGCTTCTCCGGCGAGTGATCGGCCTGCCCACTCCTGTTCGATGTTGTGTCGGAGCTGTACAAGCCGGCCTGCTTCCCCGTCGACACGGGCCTGCATCTCACGGATTTGCTCGAGCTGTATGTCCTGACCCCCCACACGGACTAGGACGACAGCTAGCTCCCGCAGGATGTCAACGCGAGATGAGGGCCCAGGGGGATCGTCAACCTCTAGCATACCGAGGTGGTTGCCTTCGTTGTGATCTCCCAGATCGACGTGGAAGCATTCACAACTTGGGCCGTAACCCTCGTCGTCAAGGTCATGGCCATCGTCAGAACAACCGGAGAGGCAGTGGTCACATGCGGACATGAAGCCCCGCATGGCACCGGGGTCATTGAGGGCAGAGAAATCCCAACCGGAGTCGGGGATGTCCTCTTCCTCAGAACCCGCCGGTCCGAAGGTCGAGACGGCTGTCAGTCGGTCCCAGGTCGACCACATGTGGTACCCCGGAAGGTTTGGATACGCCTTTACGAAGGCGCTCACCATTACGGGGTCACAAGGTGAATCGAAGCTGAACCGAAAAGGTATGGGATGGAAAACGGACGGTACCTCTTGGTCGTTGGACAGTGGTGAAGTCGCGTCGGGGGCGGTGCACACCGTCATCTCAGGTACGAGGGTTACGCCCAGCAGGTCCTTCGTGAGGGTGCTAGCGTCATCAGTCCGCTTGGGGCTGACACGTCGCGGGGAAGTGACACCCGCCGTCGCCTCAGGTGCGAGGGCAATGTCCGACATGTCCCGCGGGGGAGTGCCGGCGTCGTCGACTCGCTCTGGTGTGACAGCCGACAAGGTGCCGCCTTCTGCGTGGCCATGGTTGCCCCGTCTCTGCCTCCTCCGATGAGGAGGGTGGCGGGGACAACCGGACTGCTCCTCTTCCGCCGCGGGGAGATGCTGTCTTAGAGCTCGCCGCCGCCGGGCGAGTCGAAGACCGTCGTTGTCGTCATACCGCGGGGGGAGGAGTACCATGTCGTAGCTACCGTCGAGGGACATGAACTCAAGACTCCCGAAGCGGAGCACCGTCCCAGGCTGGAGAGGTTGCTGAAGACTCCCCATCTGGATCTCAACGGGAAGGTGTTCGTTAACACGCAGCAGGACCCTACCTGGCGCGCTAACTGTCGGCGTTTCGACCCTGGGGGGTCCCTGGACCGACGAGTAAATTGTCGCTGCGTGTCCCTGCCCAGATGGATTGGCGCGGGATGGAACACAAGATGTGGGACAAGCCTTGTATTATCCTGCACCAGGGGTGCCGCTCGCAGTAGGGGTTACAAGCACGTCGTGTGAGGGAGAGAGAGAGAGAGAGGGGGACATAGAGCTCATCCGCAGCTTCCCTCGCGCGAACCTCCCTCAGGGTGGCCCTGGTCTCCCCTTTTATAGAGGCAAGGAGAGAGTCCAGGTGTACAACGGGGGGCGTAGCTATGTGCTAACGTGTCCGGCAGTGGCGTGCCTAAGCCCTGTGTACATGCCAACGTGGCCGTCGGGGGAGAGCTTTGGCGTTGTACATGTGATGGCGTGGCCACTGGAGGAGCGCCTGAGTCCTATAGGAGCACAGCTGGCAGCGCGGCGAGGACCCTGCTGACGTCTCCTTGCTGTCGTAAGGGGCGGAGAGCCACCGGCGTCATGGCGCACGCGGGGCACCATCATTACCTATCGCCGGGGTAAGCCAGATGGGACGCTGGCCTTGTTCCTTGTAGCCTGAGCAGGCTAGGAGTAGGGGAATGATGCATCCCCTATCAGCATGGTCAGTCCGAGCCCAGGGTCGGTCGAGGCAGAGATTTCTCTTGTGGTCGAGGCCGGGGTCGGGCGAGGACGCGGTTCCTCCCGAGACCGGGGTTGAGGCCGAGTCCGGGGGTTGGGCGAGGCGGATACCTCCTCCCGAGGCCGGAGCGTGAGGTCGGGCGAAGCGGAGACCTCCTCCCGAGGCCGGAGCGTGAGGTCGGGCAAGGCGGAGCTCCCTGTTGCGCCCGAGGCTTGAGCTCGGTGGTTGATCGTGACCTGTTGTCAGTCGTTGCCGGGGTGGATGACATGGCAGTCGGAGCGGAGCGAGCGACGCTGTTTTCCTGTCATATCGGATAGTAAAGAGGAGGAGCGAAGTGACTGCGGTCACTTCGGCCTGGCCGACTGAGGCGCGCGTGTCAGGATACGTCGTCAGGCATCCCCTGCATTAAATGCGCCTGCGAGGCGGTCGGTTGGTGAGGCGGTATGGCCAAGGTTGCTTCACGACGAAGCCTGCCCGAGCCGGGCCTCGGGAGAGCGGGGGGGCGTCCGTCGTCTGAGGAGGCCCTCGGGCGAGGCGTGAATTCGTCTGGGACCACTGTTCCAACCCGAGGCTGGGCTCGGGTAAGATCGCGTCCTTCGGGTAGACGAAGTCTTGGCTTGAACCGCACCCATCAGTTGGTCTGAGGGTGTTAACCAGCCGTGATTAGGAGCGTTGGGGGTACCCCTAATTACGGTACCCGACAACCCCGAGATCATCAGCAAGGTAGTACCCCTGACCGTTGCACCACCGGATGCACTACTCCTCTACATACATCGTGTTCGAGGACACTCATATAACGTCAGCAACGGCCATTGTCTCAGCGCACAAGAATTCATGGCCAGTCAGTAGCGACTTACGTGGCAGGTTGGGCTTCAGGTGGACGATGAGCTGGACGACGTGATGGCGTCATCGTCGAATGCGGTGCCTAGAACAACCCGAGAGTCGCCGACGTTGGCGACGACCATGAGGTCCCCATGCTTGACGATGGACAGCACAGAGCAGCCGCTCTGCACCGCGTCCAAGCGGCGGCTGCGCCGGAGCTTGTAGTACATAGCGGCACATACGGCCATGTAGGACTGTTTCTAGAGGCGAACTGGCAGTCGCCAAGTTTCTTCTTGTCGTCGATGAGCGACCCCAACACGAGTGCCTCCTGCTAATGGTGTTTGTTCGGGGTTTTCAAGTAAGAAACATGGATTCATGTTTGTCATTGGTTTATAAAAATGATTCACAAGTCAGATTCATGGAAAAAATATTACGAATAATAAATGTCACACATGCAAAAAAGAAATTTAAGTTGAAAACATTATTCAAACAAAAGAAATTGCATGCAAGGCTCTTCTTTAAATACTACTCCCTCCATCTAAAAATATAATTCAAGAATTTCGGTGATACTTATCTACTACCATGCATTGTGCAAGGGTAGCAGGTGGACTTGGGGAGAGATGTAGTAGATGTGTTTTCTATTATAGATGTTGTTGGCGTTCCGAGACCGGTGGTCCCTGGGCCGACGAGTGAATGTCGCCTCGTGCCCCAGCCCAGATGGGTCGAGCGCGAGGGCGAGCGCAAAGGGGGGAGAGCGAGGCGGCCAGAGACCGGCGTGAGAGAGGTGGGAATCCCGTGGCCTTCGTGTTCGTCCCGCGCCCAGGTCGGGTGCGCTTGCAGTAGGGGGTTACAAGCGTCCACGCGGGAGAGGGAGCGAGCGGCTCCAAGCGAGCGCCTGTTCTCGTCCTCATCCCCGCGCGGCTAACCCTCTCTAAGAGGGCCCTGGTCCTCCCTTTTATAGGCGTAAGGAGAGGATCCAGGTGTACAATGGGGGGTGTAGCAGAGTGCTACGTGTCTAGCGGAGGTGAGCTAGTGCCCTAGGTACATGCCGTTGTGGCAGCCGGAGAGGTCTTGGCACCCAGCTGGTGTGATGTCGTGGCCGTTGGAGGAGCGATGGAGCTTGGCGGAGGGACAGCTGTCAGAGCGGTTGAGTCCTTGCTGATGTCCTCTTGCTTCCGTAAGGGGGCTGAGAGCCGTCGTCGTCACAGAGCATGCGGGGCGCCATCATTGCCTATCTGGCGGAGCGAGCCAGATGGGACGCCGGTCTTGTTCTCTGCGGCCCGAGTCAGCTCGGGGTAGGGTGATGATGGCGCCTCCTATTGACGTGGCTGGTCTGCGCCCTAGGTTGGGCGATGTGGAAGCTCCTCCGAAGCCGAGGTCGAGTCCGAGCCCCCGGGTCGGGCGAGGCGGAGATTGCCGGCTGGTGCCGGGGCGAAGTCCGAGCCCTGGGGTCGGGCGAAGCGGAGTTTGTCGTCTTCTGGGGCCGAGCCCAAGTCCAAGCCCTGGGTCGGGCGAGGCGGAGATCGTCGTCTTCTGGGGCCGAGCCCAAGTCCGAGCCCTGGGTCGGGCGGAGTTCGCCGTCTTCCGGGACTTAGCCCGAGTCCGAGCCCTGGGTCGGGCGGAGTTCACTGTCTTCCGGGACTTAGCCCGAGTCCGAGCCCTGGGTCGGGCGGAGCGGAGTTCGCCGTCTTCCGAGACTTAGCCCGAGTCCGAGCCCTGGGTCGGGCGGAGCGGAGTTCGCCATCTTCCGGGACTTAGCCTGAGTCCGAGCCCTGGGTCGGGCGGAGCGGAGCTTCCTATGGTGCCTCCGGCAGGGCCTGACTGCCTGTCAGTCTTACTCTGTCAAGTGGCACTGCAGTCGGAGTGGCGCAGGCGGCGCTGTCCTTCTGTCAGGCCGGTCAGTGGAGCGGCGAAGTGACGGCGGTCACTTCGGCTCTGCCGGCTGGGGGGCGCGCGTCAGGATAAGGGTGTCAGGCCACCTTTGCATTAAATGCTCCTACGACTTGGTCGGTCGGTGCAGCGATTTGGTCAGGGTTGCTTCTTAGCGAAGGCAGGGCCTCGGGCGAGCCGGGAATATGTTCGCCGCTGAAGGGGGGCCTCGGGCGAGACGGAAATCCTCCGGGGTCGGCTGCCCTTGTTCGAGGCTAGGCTCGGGCGAGGCGTGATCGTGTCCCTCGAATGGACTGATCCCTGACTTAATCGCATCCATCAGGCCTTTGCAGCTTTGTGCTGATGGGGGTTACCAGCTGAGAATTAGGAGCCTTGAGGGTACCCCTAATTATGGTCCCCGACAGTAGCCCCCGAGCCTCGAAGGGAGTGTTTGCACTCGCTTGGAGGCTTTCGTCGCACTTTTTTGCAAGGGGACCAGCCTTTCTCGGTTGCGTTTTGTTCCGGTGGGGGCGCGCGAGCGCACCCGCCGGGTGTAGCCCCCGAGGCCTTGGAGGAGTGGTTTCACTCCTTCGAGGTCTTAATGCCTTGCGTAATGCTTCGGCTGGTCTGGTCGTTCCCTCATGCGAGCTGGCCGTAGCCCGGGTGTACGGTCGGGTCCCAAGTTCTCGGGCTGGTATGTTGACGCTGTCAACAGTTCGACCGGAGCCGGGTTTGCGAGAGCAGCCCTCAAGCCTCTGCACAAAGCGAGAGGGCGGTCAGGGGTAGACTCGGCTTTTTTACATACGCCCCTGCGTCGCCTTTCCGCAAGGAGGAGGGGGGAAAGCGCCATGTTGCCCTCGATGGGCGCCGAACATGGTGTCTCCGATGAGCTGCAAGCGGGTGATCCGAGTGGACGTCCGTGCCCCGTTCGTTAGGGGTCGGCTAGGGGCCCAGAGGCACGCCCAAAAGTACCTGCGGGTGTTCTGCCAGACCCGGTCCCCTGGCGATGGGGTCCGAGGGCTCGATGCCTCCCTCTGATGGGATTCTGTTACAAGATCGTTCCTGCTGGTCTCGGAAATGTCCTAGGGTACCTCGGGAGCGCAGCCCGAGCCTTGGTTATGTATCGAACGTACCCATGGTCATCCCTCGCTCGGCGTCTGAGGCGGCTGTGAACCCTTTGGGGGCCAGCCTTCGAACCCCTGATCAGTAATGGGCACGGAGCCCGAGTAGCCTGAGGCGGTCGTTGAACCCTTTCGAGGGGCCGGCCTTCGAACCTCTGACCAGTAGTGGGTGTAGGGCCCACGCGATCTGAGGCGGCTGTTGAACCCTTCCAGGGGGGGCAGCCTTTGAACCTATGATCAGTAGGGGGGCTCGGAGCCTGGTTCCTTCTCGGGGAAGGATCCTTTTCGGGGTATCCCCCTTTCCCTGTCCCTGTTGCAAGAGAGAGAGAAAGAGGAAAAACAGAAAAGGATACGAAATCGAACGACGTGGCGTACCTTTTTTGGACGTGGTCGAAGGCGAAGCGTCGCCTGCTTCTTCTGCCAGGGGCGCCGCGTGTCCCACCGTGGAGTTAATGCGACGGGGCGAGTGGTTGGAGGGGTGACCGTTGCGCGTGCGCGTGCGCGAGCCGTTCGAGGGACGGCTGTTTCGCTTCGCGTTTTTGAATCCCACGTCCGGTCCGGGCGGAACGTTTGAACCGGTCGCGCCTTGGTCTTCATATACTCGGGAGAGGGTCTGGCGACGGTTCTTTGCTCCGCTTCCTGTCTCCCTCTTAGGTTTTTCGCAGCCTGAGAGACTTAGCTAGAGAAAAGGAAACCGCCCTCCCTGTCCTTTGCGCCGCCACCCCTTCCGCTCGGCGATGGCTGACCGGGTGACCATCATCTCGCCGCGCGACCCATGGCCTTTCTCCACGGTGACGGCGAGTGATCTAGAGGATCTTGTTGGCGAGGGTTTACTTCGCCCTCTCACCGATGAGCATCGACCGGAATGGATTCCCCCCGTGGGCGGAGCCGCTCCATCGCCACTGCCGGGGTACATCGTGAGCTTCGTCTCCATCCACGAGCGGGGCTTTGGTGTGCCGGCGAGCCGCTTTATGCGGGCGATCCTGCACCACTACGGGGTGGAGTTGCACAACCTCAGCCCCAACTCCATCTCGCAGGCCGCCATCTTCGTAGCGGTGTGCGAGGGGTACTTGGGGATTGCCCCCCATTGGGATCTGTGGACCCATCTCTTTTTCGCGGAGCTTTTTGCCTCGCCGACGGGGGAGAGGAAGGTCCGCGCAGCGGTGCGGGCCGGCGGCTGCACCCTCCTGCTGAGGCAGTCGCGGGCATCGCTGTATATTCCCGCCATCCTCGCGTCCTCGAACAAGGGGTGGCAGCGCCGGTGGTTCTACCTCCGGAATGACGGCGAGTTGCTCCCGCCGTTCTCTCAGCGAGTAGTCACCGCCGCCGCTGATGCTTGGCGCCACGGGACCCCTCACGAAAGACAGAAGAACCTCGAACCCCTCCTCAAGGCCTTAGAGGCGTTGCAGAAGGGGGGACTCACCGCTGCCGGGGTGATTGCCGCCATCCACCGCCGGAGGGTGCTTCCCTTGGCGGAGCGATGGCTGCCGCTTTGGGAAATGACACCGGAGGCGGACTTGGAGGGCTCGCGGATGTCCTCTGATCCTCTTCCCCTTGACGTCCTCCACGGGCGGGTGTCCGTTGCGTTGGGGAAGCCGGACCCCAGCGCCCTCTCCCAGCCTTTGATGCGCCCTGACCAAGGGTGCGTGACTCTGGTGAGTGTCCACTTCTTTCTTCTAGCGTCGGATTGCCCCTGGTTTCTAAGGTCGGGATTTCCACCCGTCTTCAGGAGGTAGGGTGGCACAAGTCTTCCCTGCCACGGGTCCCGCAAGATGCGGCGGACCGAGCAGCGCGGCGGGTCGCCGCGGAGGAGAAGAAGAAAAAGAAGGACGCGGAGAAGGCCCGGGCCCGCGAGCGGAGGCGGGCTCGGGACGCCTTGGAAAAGCTTCGTCGCCGGCAGGAGAGGGAGGGGCTCCCGAGGGAGCCGTCGTCGGAAACGCCCGACGACGATGACAATGATGAAGATGATGACGAGGAAGACGACATGGCTGCCCGCCTTGGCCTCAGCCCCGGCTTGGGGTTAGGCCAGGAGCCATCAATCCAGCCCCCGAGCGGGTTGACGCCGTCAGTCCTCGGAGTCGGGACGCCGGGGTCCCGGCCTGAGGAGCGGGGGCAATCCGAGAGGGTACTTGACCCCTCGGCTGGAGGAGCTGAGGCGACCCCGGGGAGCCAGGCCGGGGCGTCTGCTCCCCGAGAGCCGCCGCCCACGTCGGCAGCGCAGGGGAGCGGCCCCCAAGTCGTCGTGGCAGTGCCTGAGCAGCCCGCCTCCGAGGCGTCCAGGGCGCCCAAAGCAAGGGTGATGCCGAAGCTGCCGGCGAAGCGGACCTCGGCGGCGTCGCCGGGGGTCGAGATCCGAGAGACCTCCCCCCAGGCACGGTTGATCATGGCCCGAAGCGGGTGAGTATCCTGGAATGTCTTCGTCCTGGTTTTTCATTCGTATGTCCCGGCCGTGATTTTTCTTTTTTCCTTAGCAAGCGAAGCCATGGGCTGACTGACCTGGCACCCCGGAAGGCCCTTAAGACGACACCGGCTTGCGTGGCCAGCGCCGCTCCGGGCCTTGCCGTTCAGGTGACCTTCTCGCAAGGCGCTCCACAGCAGGGGGCTCAGGCGGCACCAGTCGCCGTGGAGCGGGTTCCCGAGGCTGACGCTTCTGCTGGGGCGGCCATCATGATGGGGGTGGCGGCTGACGCGAACGTGGCCCCGGGCCCACCGGACGTGCTGGCGATGCCGGCACCTGTCGCTACTGAAGTCGCCGCCGTCCCCGTCGGGGAGCGACCGGCCGCTGCCGACGTCGAGATGGCTGAGGCGTCGGCGCTCGGTGCCTCGGAAGAGGGGGGCGTGGAGGCGCGATCCGTCCCGCCGGGCGGTAGCCTCGTTGCTGTGCGGCGGAGCTCCGAGGGCCGGCGCCAGTTGCTCCGGTTCCGGACCCGTGAGGCCTCGGGTCCCGGCTTCGTTCTCGACGATGAGCGGGAGGACCAGTCCTGGGACGAGCTCCGCAAGTGTGCCGAAGCAACGGTGGGGTCGCTCCGGTCGTCGCTGGAGGTTTTCTGCAGGGACGTCCCCAAAATCCTCCAGGTAACGGTTTCAGGCATACCTTTTCTCTTTCGTGACCAAGGCGTCTTTCGTGACGCCCCGTTTCCTTCCCTCAGGATCTGACGGATCGGAGCGCCGCCAAGTCGTCGTTCATCCGCCGCGAGGTTGATGTCTGGGGCTCGCTGCGATCCCTGAGGACCTCGCTTGCCGGGGCTACTACGTGCCTCTCTCAGCAGGGTGCCGAGGTGGCGGACCTTCGGTTGCTCTGCACCAATCTGAGAGCCAAGGCGGCAGCGGCGCGCGCGGAGGCGGCCGCGGCGCGTGCAGAAGCGCAACGACAGCAGTCGGAGTTCGACCGGGTCGTCAAGGAGCGGGACCAATCTCGGGGCCGGGCTGCCGAGGCCGAAAGCCGGGCCGAAACCCATGCGGCCGACCTAGCCGTAGCCCAGGTCGCAGCCTTGGAGCAGCGTGCCCGAGCCGGAGGTACGCCTTGGCCGTCTTCGGTTTTCGTTTCTGCTTGTTTCCTCTGCTTGTGTTTGAGATCCTTCCTTTGGCTGTTCGCAGAGCTCGAGTCCGCCCTCGATGAGTCCGCCAAGGCGCTTGCTGAGGCGCTTGCCGGGGCGGCCGAGCAGAGGGAAACCGACCACGCGGCCATGTCCGAGGCCGTCTCGGACGTTTACCGGGTCCTTGGCTCCGACGATGTCCCCTCAGGAAGCTCCCCTCGAAGTCGCCTTCAAGTCTTGGGCGATCATGTGCGCGGCAGACTCCGCGAGGCGTTACACCACGGCGTCAGGCGGGCCTTCGCCGTACTCGCTTCCCACTACGTTGTGGACCTGGAGCGGGTTAGCGAGGGGTATTGCCTTCTCGACGAAGATGAAGCCGCCCTGGCAGAAGTCCAGAGGCTCGATGCGGCCGCCGCGGGTCCGAGCACAGTGCTGGCGACCACCTTTGAGGCAGAGATCCTCCCACCTGCGCCGTCGCCGGAAGCCGGGATGGACTTTGCTGATGGTGGGGATGAAGCCGAAGGTGCGGCTCCTTCCCAAGGCGACGCCTAACTCTGTTGGATCAGTTTCTGTCGGATGCACGTGTGTCCTTCTGCGGCCGCTGAGGCCTGAACACTTTGTTACCGTTGCATGAAGTCGTACTCCTTTCCTTTTTGCGTGTCCGGCTTCGCCTGTTTAGTAACAGGGTGGTTTCCCCAAGTAGGGGTCACTTTTCGCGGCGGGTGACGAGTGAGGTGTTCCTAACCGGAGGCGTAGGAGTCCCTCGGCTCAATCGGCCTTGCCACTTACATGCACCCGCGTTCGCTCCTTGGGGCCTTGCTTCCGACATAGCCGGGGGAACGCAAAAGCTTTTTTTTTGATTGAAAATCTTGGACGCGAAGAGGTCCCTCAATCTTGACGCAGAGGGGGTTCCCCCCCTTTTAGCCCCCGAGGGAGGGTCGGGCTTTGCCGAGGCGAGGCCGACCCTTCCTTGATGACTAAACTTTGCATGGGTGCGAGGTATATGACCAACTTGAAAACATCTTAAGGGTAGAAGCAACGTAGCTGTTGGATGTTCCAGGCGTTGTCGTAGACCTCGCCTTGACTGTTGGCCAGCTTGTATGTTCCGGGCTTCAGAACCTTGGCGATGACGAATGGCCCCTCCCAGGGAGGCGTGAGCTTGTGCCGCCCTCGGGCGTCTTGTCGCAGCCGAAGCACCAGGTCGCCCACCTGGAGGCCTCGGGACCGGACCCCTCGGGCGTGGTAGCGTCGCAGGGACTGCTGGTACCGCGCCGAGTGTAGCAAGGCCTGGTCCCGAGCCTCCTCCAGCTGGTCCAGCGAGTTTTCTCGGCTGACTTGGTTGCTTTGGTCGGTGTAGGCCCTCGTCCTTGGGGAGCCGTATTCTAAGTCTGTGGGCAAGATGGCTTCGGCCCCATAGACTAGAAAGAACGGCGTGAAGCCCGTGGCTCGGCTCGGCGTTGTCCTCAGACTCCAGACCACCGAAGGGAGTTCCTTCATCCATCGCTTGCCGAACTTGTTGAGGTCGTTGTAGATCCGAGGCTTGAGCCCATGTAGAATCATGCCGTTGGCACGCTCCACCTGCCCATTCGTCATGGGATGAGCCACGGCGGCCCAGTCCACCCGGATGTGGTGATCCTCGCAGAAGTCCAGGAACTTTCTGCCGATGAACTGGGTGCCGTTGTCGGTGATGATGGAGTTCGGGACCCCGAAGCGATGGATGATGTTGGTGAAGAACGCCACCGCCAGCTCGGACCTGATGCTGTTCAGGGGTCGGACCTCAATCCACTTGGAGAATTTGTCGATGGCGACCAGCAGGTGCGTGTAGCCCCCGGGTGCCTTCTGTAAGGGGCCGACGAGGTCCAGACCCCACACCGCAAAAGGCCAGGTGATGGGTATCGTCTGCAGAGCCTGAGCGGGCAGGTGGGTCTGCCTCGCGTAGAATTGACACCCTTCGCAGGTGTGGACGATTCTGGTAGCGTCGGCCACCGCCATCGGCCAGTAGAAGCCTTGCCAGAAAGCGTTCCCGACAAGGGCTCGAGGCGCTGCGTGATGGCCGCAAGCCCCCGAGTGTATCTCTCGCAGGAGTTCCTGACCTTCGGCGATGGAGATGCATCGCTGGAGGATGCCTGAGGGGTTGCGGTGGTAGAGCTCCTTCTCATCTCCCAACAAGACGAACGACTTGGCGCGCCGCGCCACCCGCCGAGCCTCGGCTCGGTCGAGGGGTAGCTCTCCTCGGTGGAGATATTGCAGGTACGGGGTCTGCCAGTTTCGATTAGGCGCGACCCCGCTTCACTCCTCCTCGACGCGCAGTGCCTCACCCTCGGGGGCCGAGGGTACTGAAAGGGAAATGTGCCCTTGGGCCATTTCTAAGTATATTGGTGATTTAGTGCCCAACACAGGTGCCTAATTGTAAAATGGTGGACAAAGTACAAATCAAGGATAAAGGTATGTTTCTCAGACTTAGTACATTGTTTTATGGACTAATGTATTGTGTCTAAGTGCTGGAAACAGAAAAAATCGAGTTGGAGAAGAAATGGCTCGAGCAGCCAAAGTCTGCCCAGTCTGGGTACACCGGACTGTCCGGTGTGCACCGGACATGTCCGGTGCGCCAGGCTGCCTCGGCCCGAAGTGGCTGCTCTCGGGAATTCACCGGCGACGTACGGCTAAAATTCACCGGACTGTCCGGTGTGCACCGGACTGTCCGGTGTGCACCGGACTGTCCGGTGAGCCATCGGTCGGCCGGGCCAACGGTCGGCCGCGCAATCTGCGCGGGACACGTGGCCGAGCCAATGGCTAGAAGACGGCACCGGACTGTCCGGTGTGCACCGGACATGTCCGGTGCGCCAACGGCTCTCAGGCTGCCAACGGTCGGCTTCGCTATTTAAGGAAGGAAATCGGGCACCGGACAGTGTCCGGTGTGCACCGGACTGTCCGGTGCACCCGACGACAGAAGGCAAGATTGGCCTTCCAGATTTGCTCTCAACGGCTCCTAGCTGCCTTGGGGCTATAAAAGGGACCCCTAGGCGCATGGAGGAGTACACCAAGCAACCTTAGAGCATTCTTGATCATCCACACTAAGTCTTTGCGCATTCGTTTGTCATTCTCAGTGATTCGAGCTCCGTTCTAGTGAGAACTTTTAGATAGTCTTTTGAGCTCGATTCCTGGCCGTGTGTGTGCGCATTTTGCTGTGGATTTGTGTGTGTTGCTGTCCTCCCTTACTCCGTATTTCTTGTGAATTTCAAGTGTAAGGGCGAGAGGCTCCAAGTTGTGGAGAATCCTCGCAAACGGGATATTGAAAGGCAAAACAAAACACCGTGGTATTCAAGTTGGTCTTTGGACCGCTTGAGAGGGGTTGATTGCAACCCTCGTCCGTTGGGACGCCACAACGTGGAGTAGGCAAGCGTTGGTCTTGGCCGAACCACGGGATAAACCACTGTGTCATCTCTGTGTTTGATCTCTTGTGGTATTGTGTTTTGCTGAGACTCCTCTCTAGCCACTTGGCGATAATTGTGCTAACACTTAACAAGTTTTTGTGGCTATAAGTTTAAGTTTTTACAGGATCACCTATTCACCCCCCCCCCTCTAGGTGCTCTCAATTGGTATCAAAGCCGTTCTCTTCACAAAGGGACTAACCGCCCGAAGAGATGGATCCTAAGGGGAAGGGTATTGTGATCAACGACAAAGAGAAGGAATCTTTCGTCAACGAGCCGAAGGACGATAAGCCTACCGACTCCGGCTCGGGCCACAGACGGAGGGAAGGGAAGAAGAACAAGACAAGGCGCATCAAGGAGATCGTCTACTACGACAGCGATGAGTCTACTTCTTCCCAAAAGGACGACGACCACAACGACTACGAGAGAAGGAAACCGGTTAATTCGAACTTTTCCTTTGACTACTCTCGTATTCCGCAAAGTTCAAATTCACATTTGCTCTCCATTCCACTCGGCAAGCCCCCACACTTTGATGGGGAGGACTACGGATTTTGGAGCCACAAAATGCGTAGTCACCTATTCTCTCTCCATCCTAGTATATGGGAGATTGTAGAGAGTGGAATGCACTTTGATAGTTCGGATAGTCCCATGTTCATTAATGAACAAATTCATAAGAATGCACAAGCTACTACTGTTCTTCTAGCTTCTTTGTGCAGGGATGAATATCATAAAGTGAGCGGCTTGGATAACGCCAAGCAGATCTGGGACACCCTCAAGATTTCTCATGAGGGGAACGACGTCACCTTGCTCACCAAGATGGAGTTGGTGGAGGGTGAGCTTGGACGGTTCGCGATGATAAGGGGCGAGGAGCCGACGCAAACATACAACCAGCTCAAGACCCTTATCAACAAGATAAGGAGCTACGGAAGCACGCGATGGACGGACCACGACGTCGTCCGACTGATGCTAAGGTCCTTTACCGTTCTTGATCCTCATTTGGTAAATAATATTCGTGAAAATCCCAGGTACACCAAAATGTCGCCCGAGGAAGTCCTAGGAAAATTTGTCAGCGGGCGAATGATGATCAAGGAGGCGAGGTATGTGGACGACGCCTTGAATGGACCGATCAACGAGCCGCAACCTCTTGCTCTCAAGGCAACGAGGAGCAAGGAGGCACTACTGAGCAAGGTGGCGCAAGTTGAGGCGGCCGGGCTAAATAATGAGGAGATGGCCCTCATCATTAAGCGCTTCAAGACGGCGCTTAAGGGTCGCAAGGGACAGCCAAGCAAGACCAAGACAAAGGAGAAGCGCTCGTGCTTCAAATGTGGTAAGATTGGTCATTTCATTGCTAACTGTCCCGATAATGAAAGTGACCAGGAAAAGGGGATCAAGAGGGAGAAGAAAAAGGCATACAAGAAGGCAAAGGGCGAGGCACATCTAGGAAAGGAGTGGGATTCGGATTGCTCCTCCTCCGACTCCGACAATGAAGGACTCGCTGCCACCGCCTTCAACAAGTCATCTCTCTTCCCCAACGAGCGTCTCACATGCCTTATGGCAAGGGAGAAGAAGGTATGTACTCGAGACTCTACGTATGCTTCTTCAAGTGAGGATGATTCTAGCGATGAGGAAATAGATTACTCTAGCTTG
Source organism: Zea luxurians (assembly GCA_029449295.1). Classification (NCBI taxonomy): domain Eukaryota; kingdom Viridiplantae; phylum Streptophyta; class Magnoliopsida; order Poales; family Poaceae; genus Zea; species Zea luxurians. The sequence goes on along the minus strand of JAOPSE010000008.1, from coordinate 84,791,130 downwards.
TTCAAGGGATTGGATAGAAATAAAATTGATAAAATCAATGAATTGATTGATGCCTTGAATGAAAAGGATAGGCTTTTAGAAAAGCAAGAGGATTTGTTGTATGATGAACATGATAAATTTGTAGAGGCACAAAAATCCTATGCTTTAGAAGTTAAAAGAAATGAAATGCTTTCTTATGAACTATCTACTTGTCATGAAACCATTTCTACTTTACAAGGTGTTAACAATGATTTAAATGCTAAATTAGAAGTAGCAAATAAATCCAATTCTTGTGTAGAACATGTTATGATTTGCACTAGGTGTAAGGATTTTGATATTGATGCCTGTAGTGAACACCTAGTTTCAATTTCCAAATTAAATGAGGAATTGGCTAGTCTTAATGCCCAACTTAAGACTAGCAAGAATGAATTTGAGAAGCTGAAATTTGCAAGGGATGCCTATACGATTGGTAGACATCCCTCAATTAAGGATGGACTTGGCTACAAGAGGGAAGCCAAGAACTTGACAAGCCATAAGGCTTCTATCTCCACCAAGGAGAAAGGGAAGGCTCCTATGGCTAGTAGTACTAAAAACCATGCTTTTATGTATCATGATAGGAGACAAACTAGAAATGCTTATAGGAGTTATAATGCTTATGATTTTGACTCTCATGCCATGTTTGCTTCTAGTTCTTCCTATATGCATGGTAGAAATATGTCTAGGAGAAATGCTATTCATCATGTGCCTAGAAAGAATATTATTCATGCTCCTAGGAAAGTAGTGAATGAACCTTCTACAATTTATTGTGCTTTAAATGCTTCCTTTGCTATTTGTAGAAAGGATAGGAAAATAGTTGCTAGGAAGTTAGGGGCAAAATGCAAGGGAGACAAAACTTGCATTTGGGTCCCTAAGGATATTTGCACTAACCTTGCAGGACCCAACATGAGTTGGGTACCTAAGACCCAAGCCTGAATTTGCCTTGCAGGTTTATGCATCCGGGGGTTCAAGCTGGATTATTGACAGCGGATGCACAAACCATATGACGGGGGAGAAGAAGATGTTCACCTCCTACGTCAAGAATAAAGATTCCCAAGATTCAATTATATTCGGTGATGGGAATCAAGGCAAGGTAAAAGGGTTAGGTAAAATTGCAATTTCTAATGAGCACTCAATTTCCAATGTGTTTTTAGTTGAGTCTCTTGGTTACAATTTGCTATCTGTTAGTCAACTATGCAATATGGGATATAATTGTCTTTTTACAAATGTAGATGTGTCTGTCATTAGAAGATGTGATGGTTCACTAGCTTTTAAGGGTGTACTAGACGGCAAGCTTTACTTAGCTGATTTTGCAAAAGAAGAGGCCGGTCTAGATGCATGCTTAATGGCTAAGACTTGCATGGGCTGGCTGTGGCATCGCCGCTTAGCACATGTGGGGATGAAGAACCTCCACAAGCTTCTAAAGGGAGAACACGTGATAGGTCTAACCAATGTTTATTTCGAAAAAGATAGACCTTGTGCAGCGTGTCAAGCAGGTAAACAGGTGGGAGGAGCGCATCACAGCAAGAATGTAATGACCACATCAAGACCCCTGGAACTGCTACATATGGACCTCTTCGGACCCGTCGCCTATCTAAGTATAGGAGGAAGTAAGTATGGTTTAGTTATTGTTGATGACTTTTCCCGCTTCACTTGGGTGTTCTTTTTGCAGGATAAGTCTGAAACCCAAGGGACCCTTAAGCGCTTCCTCAGGAGAGCTCAAAATGAGTTTGAGCTCAAGGTGAAGAAGATAAGGAGCGACAACGGGTCCGAGTTCAAGAACCTTCAAGTGGAGGAGTTCCTTGAGGAGGAAGGGATCAAGCACGAGTTCTCCGCTCCCTACACACCTCAGCAAAATGGTGTGGTAGAGAGGAAGAACAGGACGCTCATAGATATGGCGAGGACTATGCTTGGAGAATTCAAGACCCCTGAGTGCTTTTGGTCGGAAGCCGTGAACACGGCTTGCCACGCCATCAACAGGGTCTACCTTCACCGCCTCCTCAAGAAGACGTCGTATGAGCTACTAACCGGTAACAAACCCAATGTATCTTACTTTCGTGTATTTGGGAGCAAATGCTACATTCTAGTGAAGAAGGGTAGAAATTCTAAATTTGCTCCCAAAGCTGTAGAAGGGTTTTTATTAGGTTATGATTCAAATACAAAGGCGTATAGGGTCTTCAACAAATCATCGGGTTTGGTTGAAGTCTCTAGCGACGTTGTATTTGATGAGACTAATAGCTCTCCAAGAGAGCAAGTTGTTGATTGTGATAATGTAGATGAAGAAGATGTTCCGACGGCCGCTATACGAACCATGGCGATTGGAGAAGTGCGGCCACAGGAACAAGATGAACGAGATCAACCTTCTTCCTCAACAACGGTGCATCCCCCAACTCAAGACGATGAACAGGTTCATCAAAAGGAGGCGTGTGATCAAGGGGGAGCACAAGATGATCACGTGATGGAGGAAGAAGCACAACCGGCACCTCCAACCCAAGTTCGAGCGGTGATTCAAAGGGATCATCCCGTCGACCAAATTTTGGGTGACATTAGCAAGGGAGTAACTACTCGATCTCGATTAGTTAATTTTTGTGAGCATTACTCCTTTGTCTCTTCTATTGAGCCTTTCAGGGTAGAGGAGGCCTTGCTAGATCCGGATTGGGTATTGGCCATGCAGGAGGAACTCAACAACTTCAAGCGCAATGAAGTTTGGACACTGGTGCCTCGTCCCAAGCAAAATGTTGTGGGAACCAAGTGGGTGTTCCGCAACAAACAGGACGAGCACGGGGTGGTGACGAGGAACAAGGCTCGACTTGTGGCAAAAGGTTATGCCCAAGTCGCAGGTTTGGACTTTGAGGAGACTTTTGCTCCTGTGGCTAGGCTAGAATCAATTCGTATCTTGCTAGCATATGCCGCTCACCATTCTTTCAGGTTGTACCAAATGGATGTGAAGAGCGCTTTCCTCAACGGGCCGATCAAAGAGGAGGTGTACGTGGAGCAGCCCCCTGGCTTCGAGGATGAACGGTACCCCGACCACGTGTGTAAGCTCTCTAAGGCGCTCTATGGACTTAAGCAAGCCCCAAGAGCATGGTATGAATGCCTTAGAGACTTTTTAATTGCTAATGCTTTCAAGGTTGGGAAAGCCGATCCAACTCTTTTTACTAAGACTTGCGACGGTGATCTTTTTGTGTGCCAAATTTATGTCGATGACATAATATTTGGTTCTACTAACCAAAAGTCTTGTGAAGAGTTTAGCAGGGTGATGACGCAGAAATTCGAGATGTCGATGATGGGCGAGTTGAACTACTTCCTTGGGTTCCAAGTGAAGCAACTCAAGGACGGCACCTTCATCTCCCAAACAAAGTACACGCAAGACTTGCTGAAGCGGTTTGGGATGAAGGACGCCAAGCCCGCAAAGACTCCGATGGGGACCGACGGACACACCGACCTCAACAAAGGAGGTAAGTCCGTTGATCAAAAAGCATACCGGTCCATGATAGGTTCTCTGCTTTATTTATGTGCTAGTAGACCGGATATTATGCTTAGCGTATGCATGTGTGCTAGATTTCAATCTGATCCGAAGGAGTGTCACTTAGTGGCTGTGAAGCGAATTCTTCGATATTTAGTCGCTACGCCTTGCTTCGGGATCTGGTATCCAAAGGGGTCTAACTTTGACTTGATTGGGTACTCAGATTCCGACTATGCTGGATGTAAGGTCGATAGGAAGAGTACATCGGGGACGTGCCAATTCTTAGGAAGGTCCCTGGTGTCATGGAACTCTAAGAAACAAACATCCGTTGCCCTATCCACCGCTGAGGCCGAGTATGTTGCAGCAGGACAGTGTTGCGCGCAACTACTTTGGATGAGGCAAACCCTCAGGGACTTTGGCTACAATCTGAGCAAAGTCCCACTCCTATGTGATAATGAGAGTGCTATCCGACTAGCGGAAAATCCTGTTGAGCACATCCGCACAAAGCACATTGACATCCGGCATCACTTTTTGAGAGACCACCAGCAAAAGGGAGATATCGAAGTATTTCATGTTAGCACCGAGAACCAGCTAGCCGATATCTTTACCAAGCCTCTAGATGAGAAGACCTTTTGCAGGCTGCGTAGTGAGCTCAATATCTTAGATTCGCGGAACTTGGATTGAATTGTAGCATACATGTGTCTATGCCTTTGATCATGTTCATTCTGCATTTTGTTGCTTATTATGGTGCTCAAGTTGTACAAACACTCCCAGGACCTCACAAGTCCGTTGCAAAGTGATGCACATGTTTAGGGGGAGATGTGTTACAACTTGACCCTTTGAGACTAACCATATGCTTGAGTTTGCTTGATTTAGTCTCGAAGGAGAATTGAAAGGGAAAAGGTGGACTTGGACCATGAAAGACTTCCACTGCACTCCGATGAAAGGGTAACTTATTCCAAGTCCATCTCATGAACTCTTATTGCCATTTGCTCTAAATTGAAGATTTTGGTGAGGCAATGGGGTTAAAGTGCCAAGATCAATCCCGTTTTGGTGTTTGATGCCAAAGGGGGAGAAAATAAAGGCCAAAGCGATAAATGGATCAGCTACCACTTGAGAGATTTTGAAAATAGTAGAATAGAGCTTTTGGTTTGTCAAAACTCTTTTGTTGTCTCTCTTATCAAAAGTTGGCTTCTTGTGGGGAGAAGTATTGATTATGGGAAAAAGGGGGAGTTTTTGAAATCTTTGATCAATCTCTTTTGGAATGACTCTCTTTATGTTTCAACATGTGTGTTTGACTTAGAGATAGAGATTTGAGTTTGATTTGCAAAAACAAACCAAGTGGTGGCATAGAGTGATCCATATATGTCAAAATTGAATCAAAATAATTTGAGTTCTTATTTGAAGTGTTTTTGTACTTGTTCTACTTGCTTTATGTTGTGTTGGCATAAATCACCAAAAAGGGGGAGATTGAAAGGGAAATGTGCCCTTGGGCCATTTCTAAGTATTTTGGTGATTTAGTGCCCAACACAGGTGCCTAATTGTAAAATGGTGGACAAAGTACAAATCAAGGATAAAGGTATGTTTCTCAGACTTAGTACATTGTTTTATGGACTAATGTATTGTGTCTAAGTGCTGGAAACAGAAAAAATCGAGTTGGAGAAGAAATGGCTCGAGCAGCCAAAGTCTGCCCAGTCTGGGTACACCGGACTGTCCGGTGTGCACCGGACATGTCCGGTGCGCCAGGCTGCCTCGGCCCGAAGTGGCTGCTCTTGGGAATTCACCGGCGACGTACGGCTAAAATTCACCGGACTGTCCGGTGTGCACCGGACTGTCCGGTGAGCCATCGGTCGGCCGGGCCAACGGTCGGCCGCGCAATCTGCGCGGGACACGTGGCCGAGCCAACGGCTAGAAGACGGCACCGAACTGTCCGGTGTGCACCGGACATGTCCGATGCGCCAACGGCTCTCAGGCTGCCAACGGTCGGCTTCGCTATTTAAGGAAGGAAATCGGGCACCGGACAGTGTCCGGTGTGCACCGGACTGTCCGGTGCACCCGACGACAGAAGGCAAGATTGGCCTTCCAGATTTGCTCTCAACGGCTCCTAGCTGCCTTGGGGCTATAAAAGGGACCCCTAGGCGCATGGAGGAGTACACCAAGCAACCTTAGAGCATTCTTGATCATCCACACTAAGTCTTTGCGCATTCGTTTGTCATTCTCAGTGATTCGAGCTCCGTTCTAGTGAGAACTTTGAGATAGTCTTTTGAGCTCGATTCTTGGCTGTGTGTGTGCGCATTTTGCTGTGGATTTGTGTGTGTTGCTGTCCTCCCTTACTCCGTATTTCTTGTGAATTTAAAGTGTAAGGGCGAGAGGCTCCAAGTTGTGGAGAATCCTCGCAAACGGGATATTGAAAGGCAAAACAAAACACCGTGGTATTCAAGTTGGTCTTTGGACCGCTTGAGAGGGGTTGATTGCAACCCTCGTCCGTTGGGACGCCACAACGTGGAGTAGGCAAGCGTTGGTCTTGGCCGAACCACGGGATAAACCACTGTGTCATCTCTGTGTTTGATCTCTTGTGGTATTGTGTTTTGCTGAGACTCCTCTCTAGCCACTTGGCAATAATTGTGCTAACACTTAACAAGTTTTTGTGGCTATAAGTTTAAGTTTTCACAGGATCACCTATTCACCCCCCCTCTAGGTGCTCTCAGGTACCTCGGACTGAACCGAGGGCGCCTCGGGCCGAGCTGAGGGTGCCTCAGGATGAGCCGAGGGTGCCTCGGACTGAGCCGAGGGCGCCTCGGGTTGAGCCGTGGGTGCCTCGGACTGGGCCGAGGGTACCTCGGGCTTGGACGTGTCGTCGATCTTGACGGAGGGTTGATGCAGGTCTCGGGAGAAGACGTCCGGGGGAACCGTCGTTCGCCCCGAGGCTATTTTAGCCAGCTCGTCCGCAGTCTCGTTGTAGCGCCGAGCGATGTGGTTGAGCTCGAGCCCGTAGAACTTGTCTTCCAGGCGCCGAACCTCATCGCAGTAGGCCTCCATCTTCGGGTCGCGGTAATGGGAGTTCTTCATGACTTGGTCGATGACGAGCTGCGAGTCACCACGAGTGTCGAGGCGTCGGACCCCTAGCTCGATGGCGATCCGCAACCCGTTGACTAGAGCCTCATATTCGGCCACATTGTTGGACGCCGGGAAGTGGAGGCGTAGCACGTAGCGTAGATGCTTTCCGAGGGTGAGATGAAGAGTAGGCCTGCGCCGGCTCCTGTCTTCATCAGCGACCCGTCGAAGAACATGGTCCAGTGCTCCGGTTGGATCAGAGCCGTCGGTAGCTGGGTGTCGACCCATTCAACCACGAAGTCCACCAAGACCTGGGACTTAATGGCTTTCCAGGGAGCGAACGAGATTGTCTCGCCCATGATCTCCACCGCCCACTTTGCAATCCTACCCGAGGCCTCTCGGCACTGGATGATCTCCCCCAGGGGGAAGGATGACACCACAGTTACCGGATGAGACTCGAAGTAGTGTCGCAGCTTCCGTCGCGTTAGGATCACCGCGTACAGGAGCTTCTGAACTTGTGGGTAGCGAATCTTGGTTTCGGACAGTACCTCGCTGACGAAGTAGACTGGCCTCTGAACGGGCAACGCATGCCCCTCTTCTTGCCTCTCGACCACAATCGCGGTGCTAACCACCTGGGTGGTCGCGGCGACGTAGACCAGGAGGGCTTCTCCGGCAGCTGGGGGCACCAAGATAGGCGCCTTTGTGAGGAGCGCCTTCAGGTTCCTAAGGGCTTCCTCGGCCTCAGGGGTCCAAGTGAAGCACTCGGCCTTCCTTAAGAGGCGGTACAGAGGTAGACCTCTTTCGCCGAGGCGTGAGATGAAGCGGCTCAGAGCCGCGAGGCATCCCATGACCCTTTGTACGCCTTTCAAGTCCTTGATGGGCCCCATGCTGGTAATGGCTGCGATCTTCTCCGGGTTGGCTTCGATGCCCCGCTCGGAGACGATGAACCCCAAGAGCATGCCTCAGGGCACCCCGAAGACGCACTTTTCGGGATTGAGCTTGACGCCTTTTGCCTTGAGACATCGGAATGTCGTTTCAAGGTCGGAAAGGAGGTCGGAGGCCTTCCTCGTCTTGACTACGATGTCATCGACGTAGGCCTCAACCGTGCGGCCAATGTGTTCGCCGAACACATGGTTCATGCACCGCTGGTACGTCGCGCCCGCATTCCTCAAACTGAACGGCATGGTGACATAGCAGTACATGCCGAAGGGTGTGATGAAAGAAGTCGCGAGCTGGTTGGACTCTTTCATCTTGATTTGATGATACCCTGAGTAGGCATCGAGTAAAGACAGGGTTTCGCACCCAGCAGTGGAATCCACGATTTGGTCGATGCGAGGCAGAGGGTAGGGAACCTTCGGACATGCTTTGTTGAGACCAGTGTAGTCCACACACATCCGCCATTTCCCCCCTTTCTTTCTCACAAGCATAGGGTTGGCAAGCCATTCGGGATGGAATACCTCTTTAATGAACCCTGCCGCCATTAGCTTGTGAATCTCCTCGCCTATGGCTCTGCGCTTCTCCTCGTCGAATCGGCGCAGCGGCTGCTTGACGGGTCGGGCTCCGGCTCGGATGTCCAGCGAGTGCTCGGCGACATCCCTCGGTATGCCAAGCATGTCCGAGGGACTCCACGCGAAGACGTCGGCGTTCGCGCGGAGAAAGTCTACGAGCACTGCTTCCTATTTGGGATCGAACCCGGAGCCGATCCGGATCTGCTTGGAGGTGTCGCCGCTGGGGTCGAGGGGGACGGACTTAACCATCTCCGCTGGCTCAAAGTTGCCGGCGTGACGCTTCACGTCTGGCACCTCCTTAGAGAGGCTCTCCAGGTCGGCAATGAGGGCCTCGGATTCGGCGAGGGCCTCGGCGTACTCCACGCACTCCACGTCGCATTCGAACGCGTGTTTGTACGTAGGGCCGACGGTGATGACCCTGTTGGGGCCCGACATCTTGAGCTTCAGGTAGGTGTAGTTGGGGATGGCCATGAACTTCGCGTAGCATGGCCTCCCCAGTACCGCGTGGTAGGTTCCTCGGAACCCGACCACCTCGAACGTCAGGGTCTCCCTTCGGAAGTTGGAGGGTGTTCCAAAGCAGACGGGAAGGTCGAGCTGTCCGAGGGGTTGGACGCGCTTCCCGGGGATGATCCCATGGAAGGGCGCAGCGCCTGCCCGGACAGAGGACAGATCAACACGCAGGAGCCCGAGGGTCTCGGCGTAGATGATGTTGAGGCTGCTGCCTCCGTCCATGAGGACCTTGGTGAGCCTAACGTCGCCGATGACGGGGTCGACGACGAGCGGGTATTTCCCGGGCTCGGCACATGGTCGGGGTGATCGTCTCGGTCGAAGGTGATGGGCTTGTCGGACCAGTCTAGATAGACTGGCGCCGCCACCTTGACCGAGCAGACCTCCCGGCGCTCTTGCTTGCGGTGCCGAGCCGAGGCGTTCGCCGCTTGCCCACCATAGATCATGAAGCAGTCGCGGACCTCGGGGAACTCTCCTGCCTGGTGATCTTCCTTCTTGTCGTCGTCTCGGGCCTTGCCACCCTCCGCGGGTGGCCCGGCCCTGTGGAAGTGACGCCGAAGCATGACGCACTCCTCAAGGGTGTGCTTGACGGGTCCCTGGTGATAGGGGCACGGCTCCTTGAGCATCTTGTCGAAGAGGTTGGCACCTCCGGGGGGCTTCCGAGGGTTCTTGTACTCGGCGGCGGCGACAAGGTCCGCGTCGGCGGCGTCGCGTTTCGCTTGCGCCTTCTTCTTGCCCTTCTTCTTGGCGCCGCGCTGAGTTGACGCCTCGGGAGTACCTTCCGATGGGCGGCCCTGGGGCTGCTTGTCCTTTCGGAAGATAGCCTCGACCGCCTCCTGGCCGGAGGCGAACTTGGTGGCGATGTCCATCAGCTCGCTCGCCCTGGTGGGGGTCTTGCGGCCCAACTTGCTCACCAGGTCGCGGCAGGTGGTGCCAGCGAGGAACGCGCCGATGACATCCGAGTCGGTGATGTTGGGCAGCTCGGTGTGCTGCTTCGAGAATTGCCGGATGTAGTCTCGGAGAGACTCTCCCGGCTGTTGTCGGCAGCTTCAGAGGTCCCAGGAATTCTCGGGGCGCACATACGTGCCCTGGAAATTGCCGGCGAAAGCTTGGACTAGGCCGTCCCAGTTGGAGATCTGCCCCGGAGGCAGGTGCTCCAACCAGGCGCGAGCGGAGTCGGAGAGGAACAGGGGGAGGTTGTGGATGATGAGGTTGTCATCGTCCGTTCCACCCAGTTGGCAGGCCAGACGGTAGTCCGCGAGCCACAGTTCCGGTCTCGTCTCCCCCGAGTACTTAGTGATAGTAGTCGGGGTCGGAACCGGGTCGGGAACGGCGCCCATCGGATGGCTCGGCTGAAAGCTTGCGGACCGGGTGGTTCGGGCGAGGGACTCCGATCCTCTCCGTTGTCGTAGCGTCCCCCACGCCTGGGGTGGTAGCCTCGGCGCACCCTCTCATCGGGGTGGGCCCGACAGTCGCGGTGATGGTGCTCGTTGCCGAGGCGACCCGGGGCCGCAGGCGCGGTGTTGCGCGTGCGTCCGGTGTAGACCGAGGCTTCCCGCATGAATCGGGAAGTCGCGGCATGAGGTTCCGAGGGGTACCCCTGCCTTCAGGAGGCAGAGCTCTCGGCCCGTCGGACCGTGGCGCCTTCCAGGAGATTCTTGAGCTCTCCTTGGATTCGCCGCCCCTCGGTGGTTGATGGCTCTAGCATCGCGCGAAGAAGCATTTCTGCTGCCGCCAGGTTCTGGCCGACCCCACTGGATGCGGGTGGTGGCCTAAGCCTGACGTCGTCGGTGATGCGGTGCTGGAAGCCCTGGGGTAGATGACGTATTTCTCCGGCCGGAGGTTGGCCCGCCCATGCCTGCCCGACGTCCCGACGGATCGGCTCAAGCGCTCCTGCTCTCTCGTCGAGCCTGGCCTGCACCCCGCGGATTTGCTCGAGCTGTGGGTCATGACCCCCCGCCAGAACGGGGACCACAGCTAGCTCCCGTGGGATGTCAACGTGAGGCACCGGCCTAGGGAGGTCACCGTCCTCCGGCATGCCGAGATGGTTGCCTTCGGGGGGACCCCCTAGATCGACGTGGAAGCATTCGCGACTTGGGCCGCGGCCCTCGTCGCCGAGGCTGCGGCTACCGTCGGAACAGTCGAAAAGGCAGTAGTCGCATGCGGTCATGAAGTCCCGCATGGCACTGGGGTTGCCAAGTCCAGAGAAATCCCAACAGACGCTGGGTTCGTCGTCTTCCTCGGACCCAGAGGGCCCATAGGTCGAGACGTCCGTCAGCCGGTCCCAAGGTGACTGCACACGAAACCCTAGAGGGTCTGGATTTGCCTCTACGAGAGCGCCCGCCAAAGCGAAGTCGCTAGACGGGTTGAGGCTGAATCCGAAAGACGCGGGATGGGAATCGATCGGTACCTTTTGGTCGACAGGCGGCGATAAGGTCACGTCGGGAACTGACTGCGCCGTCGTCTCAGGTACAAGGGTGACGTCCAGCAAGCTTTTCACGAGCGTGCTGGCGTCGTCCGCTTGCTCGGGATTGGCGTGTCGCGGGGAGACGGTGCTCGCCTTCGTCTCAAACGCGAGGTCGACGCCCGGTGCGCCCCCCGTTGGGGTGCCGGGGCCATCGACTCGCTCGACAGCCGACGAGGCGCTGTCTCCTGCTCGGCCTTGGTTGCCCCGCCTCCTCCTCCGTCGGCGAGGGAGAGGACGGGGTGAGCTCGAAGGTTGTTCTCCCACCATGCGGGGAAGACGTTGCCAATTCCGCCGCCGGCAGGCGGGTTGTCGGCCGCCACTGTTGTTGTCGCACGGCGGTGGAAGGAGTATCATGTCGTAGCTGCCGTCGAGGGACATGAACTCATGACTCCCGAAACGGAGCACCGTCCCGGGTTGGAGAGGTTGCTGGAGACTGCCCATCTGGAGCTTGACGGGAAGCTGTTCGTCAACACGCAGCAGGCCCCTACCTGGCGCGCCAACTGTCGGCGTTCCGAGACCGGGGGGTCCCTGGGCCGACGAGTGAATGTCGCCGCGTGCCCAGCCCAGATGGGTCGAGCGCGAGGGCGAGCGTGAAGGGGGGAGAGCGAGGCGGCCGGAGACCGGCGTGAGAGAGGTGGGAATCCCGCGGCCTTCGTGTTCATCCCGCGCCCAGGTCGGGTGCGCTTGCAGTAGGGGGTTACAAGCGTCCATGCGGGAGAGGGAGCGAGCGGCTCCAAGCGAGCGCCTGTTCTCGTCCTCGTCCCCACGCGGCCAACCCTCTCTAAGAGGGCCCTGGTCCTCCCTTTTATAGGCGTAAGGAGAGGATCCAGGTGTACAATGGGGGGTGTAGCAGAGTGCTACGTGTCTAGCGGAGGTGAGCTAGTGCCCTAGGTACATGCCGTTGTAGCAGCCGGAGAGGTCTTGGCACCCAGCTGGTGTGATGTCGTGGCCGTTGGAGGAGCGATGGAGCTTGGCGGAGGGACAGCTGTCGGAGCGGTTGAGTCCTTGCTGACGTCCTCTTGCTTCCGTAAGGGGGCTGAGAGCCGCCGTCGTCACAGAGCATGCGGGGCGCCATCATTGCCTATCTGGCGGAGCGAGCTAGATGGGATGCCGGTCTTGTTCTCTGCGGCCCGAGTCAGCTCGGGGTAGAGTGATGATGGCGCCTCCTGTTGATGTGGCTGGTCTGCGCCCTAGGTTGGGCGATGTGGAAGCTCCTCCGAAGCCGAGGTCGAGTCCGAGCCCCCGGGTCGGGCGAGGCGGAGATTGCCGGCTGGTGCCGGGGCGGAGTCCGAGCCCTGGGGTCGGGCGAAGCGGAGTTCGTCGTCTTCTGGGGCCGAGCCCAAGTCCGAGCCCTGGGTCGGGCGAGGCGGAGATCGTCATCTTCTGGGGCCGAGCCCAAGTCCGAGCCCTGGGTCGGGCGGAGTTCGCCGTCTTCCGGGACTTAGCCCGAGTTCGAGCCCTGGGTCGGGCGGAGCGGAGTTCGCCGTCTTCCGGGACATAGCCCGAGTCCGAGCCCTGGGTCGGGCGGAGTTCGCCGTCTTCCAGGACTTAGCCCGAGTCCGAGCCCTGGGTCGGGCGGAGCGGAGCTTCCTATGGTGCCTCCGGCAGGGCCTGACTGCCTGTCAGTCTTACTCTGTCAAGTGGCACTGCAGTCGGAGTGGCGCAGGCGGCGCTGTCCTTCTGTCAGGCCGATCAGTGGAGCGGCGAAGTGACGGCGGTCACTTCGGCTCTGCCGGCTGGGGGCGCGCGTCAAGATAAGGGTGTCAGGCCACCTTTGCATTAAATGCTCCTGCGACTTGGTCGGTCGGTGCGGCGATTTGGTCAGGGTTGCTTCTTAGCGAAGGCAGGGCCTCGGGCGAGCCGGGAATATGTTCGCCGCTGAAGGGGGGCCTCAGGCGAGACGGAAATCCTCCGGGGTCGGCTGCCCTTGTCCGAGGCTAGGCTCGGGCGAGGCGTGATCGTGTCCCTCGAATGGACTGATCCCTGACTTAATCGCACCCATCAGGCCTTTGCAGCTTTGTGCTGATGGGGGTTACCAGCTGAGAATTAGGAGCCTTGAGGGTACCCCTAATTATGGTCCCCGACAGATGTAGACATAAACACACATGTGGTGTAGTGGTAGCTACTGCTAGCATTTGTTTGAGAGGTCGTGAGTTCGAATCTCCTAGGGGTCATGTGTATTTTTTAATTTTAGCTAGGCGTCGGTTGTACGGGAGAATGGGAATGGACTTTGGAATGAGAATGATAGATATAGAATGGTGGCAGAACATGGGAATTGTCGGGGACCATAATTAGGGGTACCCTCAAGACTCCTAATTCTCAGCTGGTAACCCCATCAGCATAAAGCTGCAAAGGCCTGATGGGTGCGATTAAGTCAGGGATCAGTCCATTCGAGCGACTCGAACGTGCCTCGTCCGAGCCTAGCCTCGGACAAGGGCAGCCGACCCCGGAGGATTTCCGTCTCGCCCGAGGCCCCCCTCCAACGGCGGACACATCTCCGGCTCGCCCGAGGCCCTGCCTTCGCTTAGAAGCAACCCTGACCAAATCGCCGCACCGACCGACCAAGTCGCAGGAGCATTTAACGCAAAGGTGGCCTGACACCTTTATCCTGACGCGCGCCCCCCGGCAGAGCCGAAGTGACCGCCGTCACTTCATCGCTCCACTGACCGGCCTGACAGAAGGACAGCGCCGCCTGCGCCACTCCGACTGCAGTGCCATTTGACAGAGTGAGACTGACAGGCAGTCAGGCCCCGCCAAAGGCACCATAGGAAGCTCCGCCCGACCCAGGGCTCGGACTCGGGCTAAGCCCCGGAAGACGGCGAACTCCGCTCCGCCTGACCCGGGGCTCGGACTCGGGCTAAGTCCCGGAAGACGGAGAACTCCGCTCCGCCCGACCCAGGGCTCGGACTCGGGCTAAGTCCCGGAAGACGGCGAACTCCGCTCCGCCCGACCCAGGGCTCGGACTCGGGCTAAGCCCCGGAAGACGGCGAACTCCGCTCCACCCGACCCAGGGCTCGGACTCGGGCTAAGTCCCGGAAGACGACGAACTCCGGTTCGCCCAACCCTAGGGCTCGGACTCGGGCTCAGCCCCAGAAGACGACGAACTCCGCTTCACCCGACCCCAGGGCTCGGACTCGGGCTCAGCCCCAGAAGACGACGAACTCCGCTTCGCCCGACCCCAGGGCTCGGACTCCGCACTGGCCTATGCTGAACGACCTCCGCCTCGCCCGACCCAGGGGCTCGGACTCGGCCTTGGCCATGGAAGACAGACTCGACCTCGGCTTCGGAGGAGCCTCCACGTCGCCCAACCTAGGGCGCAGGCCAGCCACGTCAACAGGAAGCGCCATCATCACCCTACCCCGAGCTGACTCGGGCCACAGAGAACAAGACCGGTGTCCCATCTGGCTAGCTCCGCTAGATAGGCAATGATGGCGCCCCGCATGCTCTGTGACGACGGCGGCTCTCAGCTCTCTTACGGAAGCAGGAGGACGTCAGCAAGAACTCAACCGCTCCGACAGCTGTCCCTCCGTCAGGCTCCGTCGCTCCTCCGACGGCCACGACATCACACCAGCTGGGTGCCAAAATCTCTCCGGCTGCCACATCGGCATGTACTTAGGGCGCTAGCTCTCCCCCGCTGGACACGTAGCACTCTGCTACACCCCCATTGTACACCTGGATCCTCTCCTTGCACCTATAAAAGGAAGGACCAGGGCCCTCTTAGAGAAGGTTGGCCGCGCGGGGACGAGGACGGGACAGGTGCTCTCTTGGGGCCGCTCGCTTCCCTCTCCCACGTGGATGCTTGTAACCCCCTACTGCAAGCGCACCCGACCTGGGCGCGGGACGAACACGAATGCCGCGGGATTCCCACCACTCTCACGCCGGTCTCCGGCCGCCTCGCTCTTTTCCCCCCTTCGCGCTCGCCCACGCGCTCGACCCATCTGGGCTGGGGCACGCGGCGACACTCACTCGTCGGCCCGAGGGACCCCCCGGTCTCGAAACGCCGACAGTTGACGCGCCAGGTAGGGGCCTGCTGCGTGTTGACGAACAACTTCCCGTCAAGCTCCAGATGGGCAGTCTCCAGCAACCTCTCCAACCCGGGACGGTGCTCCGTTTCGGGAGTCTTGGGTTCATGTCCTTCGACGGCAGCTACGACATGATACTCCTTCCACCGCCGCGCGACAACGACAATGGCGGCCGACAGCCCGCCCGCCGGCGGTGGAATCGACGACGTCTTCCCCGCGTGGTGGAAGAACAACATTCGAGCTCGCCCCGTCCTCTCCCCCGCCAACAGAGGAGGAGGCGGGGCAACCAAGGCCAAGCAGGAGGCCGCGCCTCGTCGGCTGTCGAGCGAGTCGATGTCCCTAGCGCCCCAACGGGGGGCGCGTCAGGCGTCGACCTCGCGTTTGAGACGAAGTCGAGCGCCGTCTCCCCGCGACATGGCAACCCCGAGCAAGCGGACGACGCCAGCACGCTCGCGGAAGGCTTGCTGGGCGTCACCCTCGTACCTGAGATGACGGTGCAGTCAGTCCCCGATGTGACTTCATCGCCGTTCGTCGACCAAAAGAGGCGAGTTCAAACCCTCTGGGGTTTCGCATGCGGTCGCCTTGGGACCGGCTGACGGACGTCTCGACCTATGGGCCCTCCGGGTCTGAGGAAGACGACGACCCCAGCATCTGTTAGGATTTCTCTGGACTTGGCAACCCTAGTGCCATGCAGGACTTCATGACCGCATGTGACTACTGCCTCTCCGATTGTTCCGACGGTAGCCGCAGCCTCGACGACGAGGACTGTGGCCCAAGCCGCGAATGTTTCCACGTCGATCTAGGGGTTCCCTCCGAAGGAAATCATCTCGGCATGCCGGAGGACGGTGATCTCCCTAGGCCGGTGCCTCGCGCTGACATCCCGCGGGAGCTAGCTGTGGTCCCCATTCCGGCGGGGGGTCACGACCCACATCTCGAGCAAGTCCGTGGGGCGCAGGCCAGGCTCGACGAGGGAGCAGGAGCGCTTGAGCCGATCCGTCGGGACGTCGGGCAGGCATGGGCGGGCCAACCCCCGGCCGGAGAAATACGTCACCTGCCCCAGGGTCTCCAGCTCCGCGTCGCCAACGACGTCAGGGTCAGGCCGCCACCCGCATCCAGTGGGGTCGGTCAGAACCTGGCTGTAGCAGCGATGCTTCTCCGTGTGATGCCGGAGCCATCAACCACCGAGGGTCGGCGAATCCAGGGAGAGCTCAAGAATCTCCTGGAAGGCGCTGCGGTCCGACGGGCCGAGAGCTCTGCCTCCCGAAGGCAGGCATACCCCTTGGAACCTCATGCCGCGACTTCCCGATTCATGCGGGAAGCCTCGGTCTACACCGGGCGCACGCGCAACACCGCGCCTGCTGCCCCGGGCCACCTCGGCAACGAGCACCATCATCGCGACCGTCGGGCCCACCTCGACGAGAGGGTGCGCCGAGGCTATCACCCCAAGCATGGGGGACGCTACGACAGCGGGGAGGATCGGAGTCCCTCGCCCGAACCACCCGGTCCGCAGGCCTTCAGCCGGGCCATCCGGCGGGCACCGTTCCCGACCCGGTTCCGACCCCCGACTACTATCGCAAAGTACTCGGGGGAAACGAGACCGGAACTGTGGCTCGCGGACTACCGCCTGGCCTGCCAGCTGGGTGGAACGGACGACGACAACCTCATCATCCGCAACCTCCCCCTGTTCCTCTCCGACACCGCTCGCGCCTGGTTGGAGCACCTGCCTCCGGGGCAGATCTCCAACTGGGATGACTTGGTCCAAGCCTTCGCCGGCAATTTCCAGGGCACGTATGTGCGCCTCGGGAATTCCTGGGACCTCCGAAGCTGCCGGCAGCAGCCGGGAGAGTCTCTCCGGGACTACATCCGGCGATTCTCGAAGCAGCGCACCGAGCTGCCCAACATCACCGACTCGAATGTCATCAGCGTGTTCCTTGCCGGCACCACCTGCCGTGACCTGGTGAGCAAGTTGGGTCGCAAGACCCCCACCAGGGCGAGCGAGCTGATGGACATCGCCACCAAGTTTGCCTCTGGTCAGGAGGCGGTCGAGGCTATCTTCCGAAAGGACAAGCAGCCCCAGGGCCGCCCATCGGAAGATGCTCCCGAGGCGTCTACTCAGCGCGGCGCCAAGAAGAAAGGCAAGAAGAAGTCGCAAGCAAAACGCGACGCCGCCGATGCGGACCTTGTCGCCGCCGCCGAGTACAAGAACCCTCGGAAGCCCCCCGGAGGTGCCAACCTCTTCGACAAGATGCTCAAGGAGCCGTGCCCCTATCATCAGGTGGCCCGTCAAGCACACCCTTGAGGAGTGCGTCATGCTTCGGCGCCACTTCCACAGGGCCGGGCCACCCGCGGAGGGTGGTAGGGCCCGTGACGACGACAAGAAGGAAGATCACCAAGCAGAAGAGTTCCCCGAGGTCCGCGACTGCTTCATGATCTACGGTGGGCATGCGGCGAATGCCTCGGCACGGCACCGCAAGCAAGAGCGTCGGGAGGTCTGCTCGGTCAAGGTGGCGGCGCCGGTCTATCTAGACTGGTCTGACAAGCCCATCACCTTCGACCAAGACGACCACCCCGACCACGTGCCGAGCCCGGGGAAATACCCGCTCGTCGTCGACCCCGTCATCGGCGATGTCAGGCTCACCAAGGTCCTTATGGACGGGGGCAGCAGCCTCAACATCATCTACGCCGAGACCCTCAGGCTCCTGCGCGTCGATCTGTCCTCCGTCCGAGCAGGCGCTGCGTCCTTCCACGGGATCATTCCCGGGAAGCGCGTCCAGCCCCTCGGACGACTCGACCTTCCCGTCTGCTTCAGAACGCCCTCCAACTTCCGAAGGGAGACTCTGACGTTCGAGGTGGTCGGGTTCCGAGGAACCTACCACGCGGTACTGGGGAGGCCATGCTACACGAAGTTCATGGCCGTCCCCAACTACACCTACCTGAAGCTCAAGATGTCGGGCCCCAACGGGGTCATCACCGTCGGCCCCACGTACAAACACGCGTTCGAATGCGACGTGGAGTGCGTGGAGTACGCCGAGGCCCTCGCCGAGTCCGAGGCCCTCATCGCCGACCTGGAAAGCCTCTCCAAAGAGGTGCCAGACGTGAAGCGTCATGCCGACAACTTCGAGCCAGTGGAGACGGTTAAGGTCGTCCCCCTCGACCCCAGTGGCGACGCCTCCAAGCAGATCCAGATCGGTTCCGGGCTCGACCCCAAACAGGAAACAGTGCTCGTCGACTTTCTCCGCGCGAACGCCGACGTCTTCGCGTGGAGTCCCTCGGACATGCCCGGCATACCGAGGGATGTTGCCGAGCACTCGCTGGATATTCGGGCCGGAGCCCGACCCGTCAAGCAGCCTCTACGCCGATTCGACGAGGAGAAGCGCAGAGCGATAGGCGAGGAGATCCACAAGCTAATGGCAGCCGGGTTCATCAAAGAGGTATTCCATCCCGAATGGCTTGCCAATCCTGTGCTTGTGAGAAATAAAGGGGGGAAATGGCGGATGTGTGTAGACTACACTGGTCTCAACAAAGCATGTCCGAAGGTTCCCTACCCTCTGCCTCGCATCGATCAAATCGTGGATTCCACTGCTAGGTGTGAAACCCTGTCTTTCCTCGACGCCTACTCAGGGTATCACCAAATCAGGATGAAAGAGTCCGACCAGCTCGCGACTTCTTTCATCACACCCTTCGGCATGTACTGCTATGTCACCATGCCGTTCGGTTTGAGGAATGCGGGCGCGACGTACCAGCGGTGCATGAACCATGTGTTCGATGAACACATCGGTCGCACAGTCGAGGCCTACGTCGATGACATCGTAGTCAAGACGAGGAAAGCTTCCGACCTCCTCTCCGACCTTGAAGTGACATTCTGATGTCTCAAGGCGAAAGGCGTCAGGCTCAATCCCGAGAAGTGTGTCTTCGGGGTGCCCCGGGGCATGCTCTTGGGGTTCATCGTCTCCGAGCGGGGCATCAAAGCCAACCCGGAGAAGATCGCAGCCATCACCAGCATGGGTCCCATCAAGGACTTAAAGGGCGTACAGAGGGTCATGGGATGTCTCGCGGCTCTGAGCCGCTTCATCTCACGCCTCGGCGAAAGAGGCCTGCCTCTGTACCGCCTCTTAAGGAAGGCCGAGTGCTTCACTTGGACCCCTGAGGCCGAGGAAGCTCTCGGGAACCTGAAGGCGCTCCTCACAAAGGCGCCTATCTTAGTGCCTCCAGCTGACGGAGAAGCCCTCTTGGTCTACGTCGCCGCGACCACTCAGGTGGTTAGCGCCGCGATTGTGGTCGAGAGGCAAGAAGAGGGGCATGCATTGCCCGTTCAGAGGCCAGTTTACTTCGTCAGCGAGGTACTGTCCGAAACCAAGATCCGCTACCCACAAGTTCAGAAGCTGTTGTATGCAGTGATCCTGACGCGGCGGAAGTTGCGACACTACTTCGAGTCTCATCCGGTAACTGTGGTGTCATCCTTCCCCCTGGGGGAGATCATCCAGTGCCGAGAGGCCTCGGGCAGGATTGCAAAGTGGGCGGTGGAAATCATGGGCGAGACAATCTCGTTCGCCCCTCGAAAGGCCATCAAGTCCCAGGTCTTGGTGGACTTCGTAGCCGAATGGGTCGACACCCAGCTACCGACGGCTCTGATCCAACCGGAGCTCTGGACCATGTTTTTCGACGGGTCGCTGATGAAGACGGGAGCCGGCGCAGGCCTACTCTTCATCTCGCCCCTCGGGAAACACCTACGCTATGTGCTACGCCTCCACTTCCCGGCGTCCAACAATGTGGCTGAGTATGAGGCTCTGGTCAACGGGTTGCGGATCGCCATCGAGCTAGGGGTCAGGCGCCTTGACGCTCGCGGTGATTCGCAGCTCGTCATCGACCAAGTCATGAAGAACTCCCACTGCCGCGACCCGAAGATGGAGGCCTACTGCGATGAGGTTCGGCGCCTGGAAGACAAGTTCTACAGGCTCGAGCTTAACCACATCGCTCGGCGCTACAACGAGACTACGGACGAGCTGGCAAAAATAGCCTCGGGGCGAACAACGGTTCCCCGGACGTCTTCTCCCGCGATCTGCATCAACCCTCCGTCAAGATCGACGACTCGCCCGAGCCTGAGGCGCCCTCGGTCCAGCCCAAGGTGCCCTCGGCACAGCCCGAGGCACCCTCAGCTCGGCCCGAGGCGGCCTCGGTTCAACCCGAGGTACCCTCGGCCTCCGAGGGTGAGGCACTGCGCATCGAGGAGGAGCGGAGCGGGGCCATGCCTGATCGAGATTGGCAGACCCCGTACCTGCAATATCTCCGCCAAGGAGAGCTACCCCTCGACCGAGCCGAGGCTCGGCGGGTAGCGCGACGCGCCAAGTCGTTCGTCTTGCTGGGCGATGAGAAGGAGCTCTACCACCTGAGAGCACCTAGAGGGGGGGGTGAATAGGTGATCCTGTAAAAACTTCAAACTTAAGCCACAAACTTGTTAAGTGTTAGCACGATTATTGCCAAGTGGCTAAGGTGAAGTCTCAACAAAACACAATACCACAAGAGATCAAGACAGAGGTGACACGGTGGTTTATCCCGTGGTTCGGCCAAGCCAATGCTTGCCTACTTCCACGTTGTGGCGTCCCAACGGACGAGGGTTGCAATCAACCCCTCTCAAGCGGTCCAAAGACCCACTTGAATACCACGTTGTTTTGTTGTTCCTTTCACTATCCCGTTTGCAAGGAATCTCCACAAATTGGAGTCTCTTGCCCTTACAAGTGTATGATCACAAAGAAAGCACAGAGTAAGAGAGGGAAGCAACACACACAAATCCACAACAAAAGCGCACACACACGGCCAAGACTCGAGCTCGAATGACTATCTCAGAGTTCACACTAGAACAGAGCTCGAATCACTTAGAATCACAATCGAATGCGCAAAGAACTTGTGTGGATGCTCAAGAATGCTTAGGAGTTGCTTGTGTGTCTCCTCCATGCGCCTAGGGGCTCCTTTTATAGCCCCAAGGCAGCTAGGAGCCGTTGAGAGCAATTCTGGAAGGCTATCCTGGCCTTCTGTCGTCGGGGGCACCGGACAGTCCGGTGCACACCGGACACTGTCCGGTGCCCGATTTGTTTCCTTTTCTGGCGCTTCCGACCGTTGGAAGACTGCCGTAGATCTGCGAGCCGTTGGCGCACCGGACAGTCCGGTGCACACCGGACAGTCCGGTGCCGTCTTCCGACCGTTGGCTCGGCCACGTGTCCCGCGCCGATTGCGCGGCCGACCGTTGGCCCTGGCCGACCGTTGGCTCACCGGACAGTCCGGTGCACACCGGACAGTCCGGTGAATTTTAGCCGTACGCCGCCGGCCAAAATCCCGAGAGCGGCCAGTTCGAGTCGAGCCAGTCTGGCGCACCGGACACTGTCCGGTGCACACCGGACAGTCCGGTGCTCCAGACCGAGCTGGGACTTGGCTGCACACAGCCAAGTCATTCTCTCCCCTTTTTTCTTTTTCTTCTTCCTGTTTCTAACACTTAGACAAATATGTTAGTCCACAAAACCAATGTACTAAGGCTTAGAAACATACCTTTACTTCATGATTTGCACCTTGTTCATCCATGTACACAAATTCACAAACAAACACATGTGTTGGCACTCAATCACCAAAATACTTAGAAATGGCCCAAGGGCTCATTTCCCTTTCAATCTCCCCCTTTTTGGTGATTTATGCCAACACAACATAATGCCACTAGAACAAGTGCAAACTCAATTCAAATAACACTTAAATTTATTTTGAATCAATTTTGGCATATATGGATCATCCTTTGCCACCACTTGGTTTGTTTTTGCAAATCAAACACAAATCTCTATCTCTAAGTTAAACACACATGTTTAAGCATAAAGAGAGACATTCAAAAAGAGATTGATCAAGGATTTCAAAAACTCCCCCTTTTTTTTCATAATCAATACTTCTCCCCACAAGAAGCCAACTTTTGACAAGAGAGACAACTTAAGAATTTTGACAAATCAAAAACTCTATTCTACTATTTTCAAAATCTCTCAAGTGGTAGCTGATCCATTTATTGCTTTGGCCTTTATTTTCTCCCCCTTTGGCATCAAGCACCAAAACGGGATCAATTGTGGCCCTATAACCCCATTGCCTCACCAAAATCTTCAATTAAGAGCAAATGGCAATAAGAGTTCAGAGGTGGACTTGGAATAAGTTACCCTCTCATCGGAGTGCAGTGGAAGTCTTGCATGATCCAAGTCCACTTTTTCCCTTTCAATTCTCCTTTGAGACTAACACAAGCAAACTCAAACATATGGTTAGTCTCAACGGGTCAAGTTGTAACACATCTCCCCCTAAACATGTGCATCACATTGCAACGGACTTGTGAGGTCCAGGGAGTGTTTGTACAACTTGAGCACCATACTAAGCAACAAAATGCAGAAGGGAACATGATCAAAGGCATAAATACATGTATGCTACAATTCAATCCAAGTTCCGCGAATCTAAGACATTTAGCTCACTACGCAGCCTGCAAAAGGTCTTCTCATCTAAAGGCTTGGTAAAGATATCGGCTAGCTGGTTCTCGGTGCTAACATAAAACACTTCGATATCTCCCTTTTGCTGGTGGTCTCTCAAAAAGTGATGCCGGATGTCAATGTGCTTTGTGCGGCTGTGCTCAACAGGATTTTCCGCTATTCGGATAGCACTCTCATTGTCACATAGGAGTGGGACTTTGCTCAGATTGTAGCCAAAGTCCCTGAGGGTTTGCCTCATCCAAAGTAGTTGCGCGCAACACTGACCTGCGGCAACGTACTCGGCCTCAGCGGTGGATAGGGCAACGGAGGTTTGTTTCTTAGAGTTCCATGACACCAGGGACCTTCCTTAGAATTGGCACGTCCCCGATGTACTCTTCCTATCGACCTTACATCCAGCATAGTCGGAATCTGAGTACCCAATCAAGTCAAAGTTAGACCCCTTTGGATACCAGATCCCGAAGCAAGGCGTAGCGACTAAATATCTAAGAATTCGCTTCACCGCCACCAAGTGACACTCCTTAGGATCGGATTGAAATCTAGCACACATGCATACGCTAAGCATAATATCCGGTCTACTAGCACATAAATAAAGTAGAGATCCTATCATTGACCGGTATGCTTTTTGATCAACGGACTTACCTCCTTTGTTGAGGTCGGTGTGTCCGTCGGTTCCCATCGGAGTCTTTGCGGGCTTGGCGTCCTTCATCCCAAACCGCTTCAGCAGATCTTGCGTGTACTTCGTTTGGGAGATGAAGGTGCCGTCCTTGAGTTGCTTCACTTGGAACCCAAGGAAGTAGTTTAACTCGCCCATCATCGACATCTCGAATTTCTGCGTCATCACCCTGCTAAACTCTTCACAAGACTTTTGATTAGTAGAACCAAATATTATGTCATCGACATAAATTTGGCACACAAACAAATCACCATTACAAGTCTTAGTGAAAAGAGTTGGATCGGCTTTCCCAACCTTGAAAGCATTGGCAAGTAAGAAATCTCTAAGGCATTCATACCATGCTCTTGGGGCTTGTTTAAGTCCATAGAGCGCCTTAGAGAGCTTACACACGTGGTCGGGGTACCGCTCATCCTCGAAGCCAGGGGGTTGCTCCACGTACACCTCCTCCTTTATTGGCCCGTTGAGGAACGCGCTCTTCACATCCATTTGGTACAACCTGAAAGAATGGTGAGCGGCATATGCTAGCAAGATACGAATGGACTCTAGCCTAGCCACAGGAGCAAAAGTCTCCTCAAAGTCCAAACCTGCGACTTGGGCATAACCTTTTGCCACAAGTCGAGCCTTGTTCCTCGTCACCACCCCGTGCTCGTCCTGTTTGTTGCGGAACACCCACTTGGTTCCCACAACATTTTGCTTGGGACGAGGCACCAGCGTCCAAACTTCGTTGCGCTTGAAGTTATTGAGTTCCTCCTGCATGGCCAACACCCAATCCGGATCTAGCAAGGCCTCCTCTACCCTGAAAGGCTCAATAGAGGAGACAAAAGAATAATGCTCACAAAAATTAACTAATCGAGATCGAGTAGTTACTCCCTTGCTAATGTCACCCAAAATTTGGTCGACGGGATGATCCCTTTGAATCATCGCTCGAACTTGGGTTGGAGGTGCCGGTTGCGCTTCTTCCTCCATCACTTGATCGTCTTGTGCTCCCCCTTGATCACACGCCTCCTTTTGATGAACCTGTTCATCGTCTTGAGTTGGGGGATGCACCGTCGATGAGGAAGAAGGTTGATCACGTTCATCTTGTTCCTATGGCCGAACGTCTCCAATCGCCATGGTTCGTATAGCGGCCGTCGGAACATCTTCTTCATCTACATCATCACAATCAACAACTTGCTCTCTTGGAGAGCCATTAGTCTCATCAAATACAACGTCGCTAGAGACTTCAACCAAACCCGATGATTTGTTGAAGACTCTATACGCCTTTGTATTTGAATCATAACCTAATAAAAACCCTTCTACAGCTTTGGGAGCAAACTTAGAATTCCTACCCTTCTTCACTAGAATGTAGCACTTGCTCCCAAATACACGAAAGTACGATACATTGGGTTTGTTACCGGTTAGTAGCTCATACGAAGTCTTCTTGAGGAGTCGATGAAGGTAGACCCTGTTGATGGCGTGGCAAGCCGTGTTCACGGCTTCCGACCAAAAGCACTCGGGGGTCTTGAACTCTCCAAGCATCGTCCTCGCCATATCGATTAGCGTCCTGTTCTTCCTCTCTACCACACCATTTTGCTGTGGTGTGTAGGGAGCGGAGAACTCGTGCTTGATCCCTTCCTCCTCAAGAAACTCCTCCACTTGAAGGTTCTTGAACTCGGACCCGTTGTCGCTCCTTATCTTCTTCACCTTGAGCTCAAACTCATTTTGAGCTCTCCTGAGGAAGCGCTTGAGGGTCCCTTGGGTTTCAGACTTATCCTGCAAAAAGAACACCCAAGTGAAGCGGGAAAAGTCATCAACAATAACTAAACCATACTTACTTCCTCCTATGCTTAGATAGGCGACGGGTCCGAAGAGGTCCATATGCAGCAGCTCCAGAGGTCTTGAAGTGGTCATCACATTCTTGCTGTGATGTGCTCCTCCAACTTGTTTACCTGCCTGACAAGCTGCACAAGGTCTATCTTTTTCGAAATAAACATTGGTTAGACCTATCACGTGTTCTCCCTTTAGAAGCTTGTGGAGATTCTTCATCCCCACATGTGCTAAGCGGCGATGCCACAGCCAGCCCATGCAAGTCTTAGCTATTAAGCATGCATCTAGACCGGCCTCTTCTTTTGCAAAATCAACTAAGTAAAGCTTGCCGTCTAGTACACCCTTAAAAGCTAGTGAACCATCACATCTTCTAAAGACAGACACATCTACATTTGTAAATAAACAATTATATCCCATTTGACATAATTGACTAACAGATAGCAAATTATATCCAAGACTCTCCACTAGGAATACATTTGATATAGAATGCTCATTAGAAATTGCAATTTTACCTAACCCTTTTACCTTGCCTTGATTCCCATCACCGAATATAATTGAATCTTGGGAATCCTTATTCTTGACGTAGGAGGTGAACATCTTCTTCTCCCCCGTCATATGGTTTGTGCATCCGCTGTCGATAATCCAGCTTGAACCCCCGGATGCATAAACCTGCAAGGCAAATTTAGGCTTGGGTCTTAGGTACCCAACTCATGTTGGGTCCTGCAAGGTTAGCACAAATATCTTTAGGGACCCAAATGCAAGATTTATCTCCCTTGCATCTGGCCCCTAATTTCCTAGCAACAACCTTCTTACCCTTTCTACAAATAGCAAAAGGAGCATTACAAGCATAATAAATGGTAGAAGGTTCATTCACTACTTTCCTAGGAGCATGAATAACATTCTTTCTAGGCATACGCGCAACATTTCTCCTACTCATATTTCTATCATGCTTATGAGAGGAACTAGAGGCAAACATGGCATGAGAATTATAAACATGTGAATCAAAATCATTATAAATATTTCTAGCATGTCTCCTATCATGGTATAAGAAAGCATGGTTCTTTTTAGCACTATTAGCCATAGGGGCCTTCCCTTTTTCCTTGACGAAGACAGGAGCCTTATGGCTTGTTAAGTTCTTGGCTTCTCTCTTGAAGCCAAGCCCATCCTTAATTGAGGGGTGTCTACCAACCGTGTAGGCATCCCTTGCAAATTTTATTTTATCAACTTCATTCTTGCTAGTCTTAAGTTGGGCATTAAGACTAGCCACTTCATCATTTAATTTGGAAATTAGAACTAGGTGTTCACTACAAGCATTAACATCAAAATCCTTACACCTAGTACAAATTTCAACATGTTCAACACAAGAATTTGATTTACTCGCTACTTCTAGTTTAGCACTTAAATCAATATTAACACTTCTTAAGGTAGAAATGGTTTCATGACAGGAAGATATTTCACTAGAAAGCATTTCATTTCTTTTTACTTCTAAAGCATATGATTTTTGTGCCTCTACAAATTTATCATGTTCATCATACAATAAATCTTCTTGCTTTTCTAAAAGCCTATCCTTTTCATTCAATGCATCAATCAATTCATTGATTTTCTCTATCTTAGATCTATCTAAGCCCTTGAACAAGCAAGAATAATCTATGTCATCATCACTAGACTCACTATCACTAGAAGAAGCATAAGTGGAGTCTTGAATACTCACCTTCTTCTCCCTTGCCATAAGGCAAGTGAGACGCTCGTTGGGGAAGAGAGCCGATTTGTTGAAGGCAGTGGCGGCGAGTCCTTCGTTGTCGGAGTCGGAGGAGGAGCAATCCGAGTCCCACTCCTTTCCTAGATGCGCCTCGCCTTTTGCCTTCTTGTATTGCTTCTTCTTCTCTCTTTTGTTCCCCTTTTCCTGGTCACTTTCATTATCGGGACAGTTAGCAATGAAATGACCAAGCTTACCGCATTTGAAGCATGAGCGCTTCCCCTTGGCTTTGGTCTTGCTTGGTTGTCCCTTGTGACCTTTAAGCACCGTCTTGAATCTTTTAATGATGAGAGCCATCTCTTCATCATTAAGGCCAGCCGCCTCAACTTGCGCCACCTTGCTAGGTAGCGACTCCTTGCTCCTCGTTGCCTTTAGAGCAATGGGTTGAGGCTCGTGGAGTGGTCCGTTCAACGCGTCGTCGACGTATCTTGCCTCCTTGATCATCATCCGCCCGCTCACGAATTTTCCAAGTACTTCCTCGGGCGTCATCATCGTGTACCTGGGATTCTCACGAATATTGTTCACGAGATGAGGATCAAGTACGGTAAAGGACCTGAGCATTAGGCGGACGACGTCGTGGTCCGTCCATCGCGTGCTCCCGTAGCTTCTTATCTTGTTGATAAGGGTCTTGAGCCGGTTGTACGTTTGCGTTGGCTCCTCGCCCCTTATCATCGCGAACCGTCCAAGCTCGCCCTCCACCAACTCCATCTTGGTGAGTAAGGTGACGTCGTTCCCCTCATGAGAAATCTTGAGGGTGTCCCAGATTTGCTTGGCGTTGTCCAAGCCGCTCACCTTATGGTATTCATCCCTGCACAAGGAAGCTAGAAGAACAGTAGTAGCTTGTGCATTTTTATGAATTTGTTCATTAATGAACATGGGACTATCCGAACTATCAAAGTGCATTCCACTCTCTACAATCTCCCATATACTAGGATGGAGAGAGAATAGGTGACTACGCATTTTGTGACTCCAAAATCCGTAGTCCTCTCCATCAAAGTGTGGGGGCTTGCCAAGTGGAATGGAGAGCAAATGAGAATGTGAACTTTGCGGAATACGAGAGTAATCAAAGGAAAAGTTCGAATTAACCGGTTTTCTCCTCTCGTAGTCGTTGTGGTCCTCATCCTTTTGGGAAGAAGTAGACTCGTCGCTGTCGTAGTAGATGATCTCCTTGATGCGCCTGGTCTTCTTCTTCTTCCCTTCCTTCCGTCTTTGACCCGAGCCGGAGTCGGTAGGCTTGTCGTCCTTCGGCTCGTTGACGAAGGTCTCCTTCTCTTTGTCGTTGATCACTATACCCTTCCCCTTAGGATCCATCTATTCGGGCGGTTAGTCCCTTTGTGAATAGAACGGCTCTGATACCAATTGAGAGCACCTAGAGGGGGGGTGAATAGGTGATCCTGTAAAAACTTCAAACTTAAGCCACAAACTTGTTAAGTGTTAGCACGATTATTGCCAAGTGGCTAAGGTGAAGTCTCAACAAAACACAATACCACAAGAGATCAAGACAGAGGTGACACGGTGGTTTATCCCGTGGTTCGGCCAAGCCAATGCTTGCCTACTTCCACGTTGTGGCGTCCCAACGGACGAGGGTTGCAATCAACCCCTCTCAAGCGGTCCAAAGACCCACTTGAATACCACGTTGTTTTGTTGTTCCTTTCACTATCCCGTTTGCAAGGAATCTCCACAAATTGGAGTCTCTTGCCCTTACAAGTGTATGATCACAAAGAAAGCACAGAGTAAGAGAGGGAAGCAACACACACAAATCCACAACAAAAGCGCACACACACGGCCAAGACTCGAGCTCGAATGACTATCTCAGAGTTCACACTAGAACAGAGCTCGAATCACTTAGAATCACAATCGAATGCGCAAAGAACTTGTGTGGATGCTCAAGAATGCTTAGGAGTTGCTTGTGTGTCTCCTCCATGCGCCTAGGGGCTCCTTTTATAGCCCCAAGGCAGCTAGGAGCCGTTGAGAGCAATTCTGGAAGGCTATCCTGGCCTTCTGTCGTCGGGGGCACCGGACAGTCCGGTGCACACCGGACACTGTCCGGTGCCCGATTTGTTTCCTTTTCTGGCGCTTCCGACCGTTGGAAGACTGCCGTAGATCTGCGAGCCGTTGGCGCACCGGACAGTCCGGTGCACACCGGACAGTCCGGTGCCGTCTTCCGACCGTTGGCTCGGCCACGTGTCCCGCGCCGATTGCGCGGCCGACCGTTGGCCCTGGCCGACCGTTGGCTCACCGGACAGTCCGGTGCACACCGGACAGTCCGGTGAATTTTAGCCGTACGCCGCCGGCCAAAATCCCGAGAGCGGCCAGTTCGAGTCGAGCCAGTCTGGCGCACCGGACACTGTCCGGTGCACACCGGACAGTCCGGTGCTCCAGACCGAGCTGGGACTTGGCTGCACACAGCCAAGTCATTCTCTCCCCTTTTTTCTTTTTCTTCTTCCTGTTTCTAACACTTAGACAAATATGTTAGTCCACAAAACCAATGTACTAAGGCTTAGAAACATACCTTTACTTCATGATTTGCACCTTGTTCATCCATGTACACAAATTCACAAATAAACACATGTGTTGGCACTCAATCACCAAAATACTTAGAAATGGCCCAAGGGCTCATTTCCCTTTCACCACCGCAGCCCCTCGGGCATCCTCCAGCGATGCATCTCCGTCGCCGAAGGTCAGGAACTCCTGCAAGAGATACACTCGGGGGCTTGCGGCCATCACGCAGCGCCTCGAGCCCTTGTCGGGAATGCTTTCCGGCAAGGCTTCTACTGGCCAACGGCGGTGGCTGACGCCACTAGAATTGTCCGCACCTGCAAAGGGTGTCAATTCTATGCGAAGCAAACCCACCTGCCCGCTCAGGCTCTGGAGACGATACCCATCACCTGGCCCTTTGCTGTGTGGGGGCTGGACCTCGTCGGCCCCTTGCAGAATGCGCCCGGGGGCTACACGCACCTGCTGGTCGCCATCGACAAATTCTCCAAGTGGGTCGAGGTCCGACCTCTAAACTGCATCAGGTCCGAGCAGGCGGTGACGTTCTTCACCAACATCATCCATCGCTTCGGGGTCCCGAACTCCATCATCACTGACAACGGTACCCAGTTCACCGGCAAAAAATTCTTGGACTTCTGCGAGGATCACCACATCCGGGTGGACTAGGCCGCCGTAGCTCATCCCATGTCGAATGGGCAAGTAGAGCGTGCCAATGGCATGATCCTACAAGGGCTCAAGCCTCGGATTTACAACGACCTCAACAAGTTCGGCAAGCGATGGATGAAGGAACTCCCCTCGGTGGTCTGGAGCCTGAGGACAACGCCGAGCCGGGCCACGGGTTTCACGCCGTTCTTCCTGGTCTACGGGGCCGAGGCCGTCTTGCCCACTGACCTGGAATACGGCTCCCCGAGGACGAGGGCCTACAGCGATCAAAGCAACCAAGCTAGCCGAGAAGACTCGCTGGACCAGCTGGAAGAGGCTCGGGACAAGGCCTTGCAACACTCGGCGCGGTACCAGCAGTCCCTGTGACGCTACCACGCCCGAGGGGTCCGGCCCCGAGACTTCCAGGTGGGCGACCTGGTGCTTCGGCTACGGCAAGACGCCCGAGGGAGGCACAAGCTCACGCCCCCTGGGAGGGGCCATTCGTCATCGCCAAAGTTCTGAAGCCCGGAACGTACAAGCTGGCCAACAGTCAAGGCGAGGTCTACGGCAACGCTTGGAACATCCAACAGCTACGTCGCTTCTACCCTTAAGATGTTTTCAAGTTGTTCATATACCTCGCACCCGCGCAAAGTTTAGTCATCAAGGAAGGGTCGGCCTCGCCTCGGCAAAGCCCGACCCTCCCTCGGGGGCTAAAAGGGGGGGAACCCCCTCTGCGTTGAAATTTTCCTCGAAAAAAGATCTCTTCTGCCAGAATATCTTTCGTGCTTTCTGACTACTTCGAAAAGTGGTTCCTGAAAACGACGGAGTACACGTAAGCAGCCAAGGCTGACCGAGCCGAGGGACTCCTACGCCTCCGGGATACGGATACCTCACTCATCACCTTCTGTGATAAGTAACTCGTGTTCGGATAAAGTGATTCCGCGGACCGAACAAGTCTTCACGTTCGGAAGCTCTTCTGCCGAAGCGATCCTTCGAGCCTTCTCGACTGAGTCGGTGACAGGGCCTCATGGACGGGTGAAAGTGCGCGTAAGCGGCAAGGCCGACTGAGCCGAGGGACTCCCACGCCTCTGGGATACGGATACCTCACTCGTCACCTTCTGCGAGAAGCAACTCTCGCTCGCACAAACATCCCTGCTACCGACAAAAAAGCCCAGATACTCGAAACAAGAGGAAAGGAGACGCAGCTTTACAACACAGCGAGGGTGTGTATTCTGGCCTCGGCGGCCGCAGAAGGCACACGCTACAAGACACTCTGATCCTGCAGGCTCGGGTCTTGACGCTAGAAGGGGGCAGTAGCACCCTCGGCATCGACGACACCTTCAGCGAGGTCCGACCTAGCCTCGAACGGCAACGCGGTCCAGGGATCCCCACTTTGGAGGACGACGTCATCGCCACGCCCGGGCAATCGCTGCCAGGGACTTCTCCGGGAATCCGGCCCGAGCAGGCGGCTCGGCCGGTTACCCCTGGGGCCTCGGCCAACCATCTTCCAAGGGCGCCAGCCCGACCCGAGGCCTCGGCTCATCGACTCCGGCGTCGGTCCCCCTAACGGACAACCCGGCTAGGCTCCGGCCAACCAGGTTTCATTTTCGAGCCAACTCCGCCTCTGTTCATGCTGATATCGCTACCCCTAGCCTCGGCTCGTCGAAGAGCGGCCAAGGGGTCCCTTTAACTAAGCTAGAGGAGCCTCAGACAACAAGGCCGACCGAGCCGAGGGACTCCTACGCCTCCGGGATACGGATACCTCACTCGTCACCTTGACACGGGGCGACTCATGCTTGGTGAAGCGGTTCAGGCAACCAACAGGCGAGTCTTAGTGCTCGAAAATGAGGAAAAAACATGGCTCCGTGCCAAAATTACATACATGTTCAGGCCTCGACAGCCGCGATGAACAAAAAACCCTGGCATTCGAAGTGCCATTACAAACGGAACTCCGGTTCCGTCCCCGCGGGTACGGACAACCTCCACACCGGGGAGCCTGCGGAGCGACAAGCTCCGGGCGAATCACCAGCAAACGCGGGTCGCCCCCAAGCGCACCGGCAGGTCCTCGCTGCCGTCCTCACCGCGAATGCGAGGGAGAGGGCGGAATGTTGCATCCTAGCTGGGCAGCAACAGTTCGCCTTCCCCGGCATGGCTGGAGGACGTCTCCGCCGCAGGGCTGGAAGGCGATTGCCACCACCAGAAGCTGGAAGAAGAGGTGGCCCGCCGACCCGCGCAGGAGGTAGAGCCCCGGCTCGCCTCGCTCCCCGCCCCAGCGAGGAAGACGAACACCCTCGATGCTGAGGGCGGGATCGGGATCACAGCCCGGTTTGCCTCTCCCCATCCAGGAGCTGGAGGTCACCGTCTTGGGTGACCACCAGTGGAGGGGAGCAACCGGGCTGTGTGATGAAAATCCTTGAAGCCGAACGATGGCTGAAAGGTACCAACTCCCACGGAGTCGCGTTCCTCCAACGATGAGGCGAAAAGACGGCGGGTATCCCCCATCCGGGGGCTTGGAAGGTGGAAAGACGCGATGCATAAGGGAGCGAGAAGACATGGTCGCCTTCCAAAAGGGGTCGCCCTCCTTTTAAAGGCAACTCTCCCTACTTGCGCCCCCAACCGTCACGGGCTGAGTCTTCTCCAACACGATCCAAGGCCCTCCCCTGCGGCGCGGGGGCTGGGTCCCGCATGTCATGCAAACCGACTCAGAGCAGAAGAAGCCAAACCGCCGCGCGTGGTGCACACGACCGCCCAGCGGTTACAAGTGACCCTCCACTTTTGCCCAGACCAACGGGCGAAAGAGGCGGGCAGCCATGCAGGCGGCATGCAACTGCGCCAAGTGGACGCGCTTCTCCGACTCCCGACACGCCAGCATGGAGGCCCAGGCCCACGCGTCACGCAACCGGCGCGCCGGATGCTGCATGCAAGCAACTGCACCGCCACTTGCGCCACCACCGTGCCTCCTCGATTGTGGAACCAATACCGCGACTCGAGGCGACCCAGCGCACGACCCAGCAGCGCCAGCCTGACGCGGCGGTCAATGCGGCCAAAAGTGGGCCGGCAGTAATGACGGTGGCAGGCGGGCGGGAGCAGCGGTCACGTCGTCAGCCAAGCTCACGTCCCATCCGGGGGCAGCAAGAGAACCCCCTCTCACGGCGTGAAGACAACGCGCCCGTGATCCGTTCCTCGAACGGCTCGCGCACGCGCAACGGCTGCCCCGCCAACCGCTCGCCCCGTCGCATTAACTCCGCGGCAGGACAGGCGGCGCTTCTGGCGGGAGCAGTGGGCGACGCTTCGCCTTCGCCGTAATAACTGCGACAAAAAAGGTACGTCGCGTCGTTCGATTTCGTATCCTTTTCCTTTTTTCCTCTTTCTCTATCTCTTGCAGCAGGGACCGGGAAAGGGGGATACCCCGAAAAGGATCCTTTCCCATAAAGGAACCAGGCTCCGAGCCTCCCTACTGATCAGAGGTTCGAAGGCTGGCCCCCCCCGAAGGGTTCGACAGCCGCCTCAGATCGCGTGGGCCCTACACCCACTACTGGTCAGAGGTTCGAAGGCCGGCCCCCCGAAGGGTTCCACGGCCGCCTCAGGCTACTCGGGCTCCGCGCCCATTACTGATCAGGGGTTCGAAGGCTGGCCCCCGAAGGGTTCACAGTCGCCTCAGAC
This sequence comes from Zea luxurians, assembly GCA_029449295.1. Taxonomy (NCBI): domain Eukaryota; kingdom Viridiplantae; phylum Streptophyta; class Magnoliopsida; order Poales; family Poaceae; genus Zea; species Zea luxurians. The sequence continues at coordinate 84,757,556 of JAOPSE010000008.1, read as the reverse complement.
GCCGAGCGAGGGATGACCAGGGGTACGTTCGATACATAACCAAGGCTCGGGCTGCGCTCCCGAGGTACCCTAGGACATTTCCGAGACCAGCGGGAGCAATCTTGTAACGGAATCCCATCGGAGGGAGGCATCGAGCCCTCGGACCCCGTCGCCAGGGGACCGGGTCCGGCAGATCACCCGCAGGTACTTTTGGGCGTGCCTCTGGGCCCCTAGCCGACCCCTAACGAATGGGACACGGACGTCCACTTGGATTACCCGCCTGCAGCTCACCGGAGACACCATGTTCGGCGCCCATCGAGGGTAACATGGCGCTTTCCCCCCCTCCTCCTTGCGGAAAGGCGACGCAGGGGCGTATGTAAAAAAGCCGAGTCTGTCCCTGATCGCCCTCTCGCCCTGTGCGGAGGCTCGGGGGCTGCTCTTGCAAACCCGGCTCCGGCCGAACCGTTGACAGCGTCAACATACCAGCCCGAGAACTTGGGCCCAGACCGTACACCCGGGCTACGGCCAGTTCGCATGAGGGAACAACCAGACCAGCCGAAGCATTACGCAAGGCATTAAGACCTCGAAGGAGTGAAACCACTCCTCCGAGGCCTCGGGGGCCGCACCCACCGGAACAAAATGCAACCGAGAAAGGCTGGTCCCCTTGCAAAAAAGTGCGACTAAAGCCTCCAAGCGAGTGCTAACACTCCCTTCGAGGCTCGGGGGCTACTATCGGGGACCATAATTAGGGGTACCCTCAAGACTCCTAATTCTCAGCTGGTAACCCCCATCAGCATAAAGCTGCAAAGGCCTGATGGGTGCGATTAAGTCAGGGATCAGTCCATTCGAGCGACTCGATCATGCCTCGTCCGAGCCTAGCCTCGGACAAGGGCAGCCGACCCCGGAGGATTTCCGTCTCGCCCGAGGCCCCCCTCCAACGGCGGACACATCTCCGGCTCGCCCGAGGCCCTGCCTTCGCTAAGAAGCAACCCTGACCAAATCGCCGCACCGACCGACCAAGTCGCAGGAGCATTTAACACAAAGGTGACCTGACACCTTTATCCTGACGCGCGCCCCCCGGCAGAGCCAAAGTGACCGCCGTCACTTCACCGCTCCACTGACCGGCCTGACAGAAGGATAGCGCCGCCTGCGCCACTCCGACTGCAGTGCCATTTGACAGAGTGAGACTGACAGGCAGTCAGACCCTGCCAAAGGCACCATAGGAAGCTCCGCCCGACCCAGGGCTCGAACTACGGCTAAGCCCCGGAAGACGGCGAACTCCGCTCCGCCCGACCCAGGGCTCGGACTCGGGCTAAGTCCCGGAAGACGGCGAACTCCGCTCCGCCCGACCCAGGGCTCGGACTCGGGCTAAGTCCCGGAAGACGGCGAACTCCGCTCCGCCCGACCCAGGGCTCGGACTCGGGCTAAGCCCCGGAAGACGGCGAACTCCGCTCCGCCCGACCCAGGGCTCGGACTCGGGCTAAGTCCCGGAAGACGACGAACTCTGCTTCGCCCGACCCTAGGGCTCGGACTCGGGCTCAGCCCCAGAAGACGACGAACTCCGCTTCGCCCGACCCCAGGGCTCGGACTCGGGCTCAGCCCTAGAAGACGACGAACTCCGCTTCGCCCGACCCCAGGGCTCGGACTCCGCCCTGGCCTCTGCTGAATGACCTCCGCCTCGCTCGACCCAGGGGCTCGGACTCGGCCTCGGCCATGGAAGACAGACTCGACCTCGGCTTTGGAGGAGCCTCCACGTCGCCCAACCTAGGGCGCAGGCCAGCCACGTCAACAGGAAGCGCCATCATCACCCTACCCCGAGCTGACTCGGGCCGCAGAGAACAAGACCGGTGTCCCATCTGGCTAGCTCCGCCAGATATGCAATGATGACGCCCCGCATGCTCTGTGATGACGGCGGCTCTCAGCTCTCTTACGGAAGCAGGAGGACGTCAGCAAGGACTCAACCGCTCCGACAGCTGTCCCTCCGTCAGGCTCTGTCGCTCCTCCGACGGCCACGACATCACACCAGCTGGGTGCCAAAATCTCTCCGGCTGCCACATCGGCATGTACTTAGGGCGCTAGCTCTCCCCCGCTAGACACGTAGCACTCTGCTACACCCCCATTGTACACCTGGATCCTCTCCTTGCACCTATAAAAGGAAGGACCAGGGCCCTCTTAGAGAAGGTTGGCCGCGCGGGGACGAGGACGGGACAGGCGCTCTCTTGGGGCCGCTCGCTTCCCTCTCCCGCGTGGACGCTTGTAACCCCCTACTGCAAGCGCACCCAACCTGGGCGCGGGACGAACACGAAGGCCGCGGGATTCCCACCACTCTCACGCCGGTCTCCGGCCTCCTCGCTCTTTTCCCCCCTTCGCGCTCGCCCACGCGCTCGACCCATCTGGGCTGGGGCACGCGGCGACACTCACTCGTCGGCCCGAGGGACCCCCCGGTCTCGAAACGCCGACAGGAATGGACTGTGCGCGAGGAGGAGGGAATCGGAAAGGCAGAATACGGAATGGGCAGAACAGGGAATGGCAGAACGCGGAATCCACCCTCGAGTAATAGATTAGATTGCTCGCATCTCTTTCTTGTTCGTTCTTCGATTGCGCACAGGAAACGATATTCGTGATCAGGCCGATCTCGCATCAGCAAGGTTGGTAACTACAGGGAGTTAGTTCAGCGATTGCATTGGCGCCTCGGACTTGCTCGTCGTAGTCGGATCACAAGGGTCATCTTCCGTCAAATCAGAATTATCTCCACTCGCCGAAAGATTAGGCACCTCAGCTATATCAAGTGGTATCTACTATTACAGTCTTAATAAATAGTAGAGATATCACGTCGCAGATCTGACCATCAGTCGTGTCACGTGCGCTCGGCGGGGCCTGGACCGGCAGCGAGGTGTGCTGTGTCCCCACTCCCCAGCGGAAGGCGGTCGGGGAATAGAAGAGGTCGCCGGCGACTTGACTTCCAATGCGGGCCAGCACGGCTCCCAGCCGTCGCCGACGCGAAGGACCGACCACCGGGCGACCTGCAGGGAGTCGCGCACTCACACACGGTCGACTCGTCGCACCACCACACGCCGACACCGAGAGCGACGCGCAAGCACGGCGAGGTACGTGGGGCTAAAACGCCTTCACACGGTGTAAGTTACTGCCCCGGCAGACAATCTATATAAGACCGTATAAATTGTGTGTCGTACATTCAGATTTCTCATCCCTCCTATCTCTCTTCTCCACGCGCGCAAAGAAAAATAGGGGTGCAATGTGGGATGTGGAGTCTGCTGGAAATGAAAATGGATACACGGAATACTTTTGGCCGTGCAGGGCCTGTTTGGTTCGTTACCTCAATTGTCACACTTTGCCTAACTTTTATGCCTAAGGTTAGTTATTCAATTCGTACGACTAACCTTAGGCAAAGTGTGACACATTTAGCCACAAACCAAACATGCCTACGAGATAGAAGAGGGAGTCGATTTGATCTAACGTGGCCCACCCGGCATCGTCCCGCCCGAGCGCAAACTGCGCGCGGCGTGCCCCCGGCGTGGGCCGCGGCCCATTCCTTCTCTCCCCCAACTAAGGGACGCACTGCTAAGCCCAGTGTGCTGGTGGTGTCCGGAGCGGTCGCCGCACTTCTGCCTGCAACTGCAAGACAAACATGCAGCGCTCGCCACCCCCAGCAACACAACGACACCCTTCTGCCTGCGTGCCGCGCGGTGCCGTTGTTCGCGTGCAGTGCGGTAACAATGTGCTGGTCCATTTAGGAAGTTCACAATGATCTCATCTGCGAAGCATTATTGTAACCATTCCTGCAGGCTGCAGCGTTTCGGAACAAAAACTTTGCGTGATTCTATTTATTTGTTTTTAATATTTTTTTTAATTTTCGGATTCCCTTTACCTTTTATATAATAAAGGCCAGTAGGGAGGAACCCCTCCTGCAGGGGCGGAGCCAGGATTGCGATATAAGGGGGGCCGGCCAATTCATCAATACTATATGATAAAAATATTGTATAATGTTATCAGGTGACAACTTTAGTTGAAATTTGTAGATTTTATTATCCACAAGATCTAATATAGTATGTATATAAGTTGTTGCCACTCATTCTGCTGCTTCGCGTGATCATCTTCTTTATACTTTTGGTTGTGGGGCTATGGTAGAGACAAGTCAAGTGGTCAGTGGCAATCGGCAGCTGCCTAGCAAGACAATACGATGAAGTATAAAGGGTGAGGTTCAGATATCAACGTCTACAGGCAAAATAGTTTCGACGTTTAATGCATTGATTGGTCATTTAACGAATATTTTGTCTTTTTTCTCCTTTAGACTTTGATTGACATACTACACTAGAGTTATGGATCATGTATTACTAACACTATATTAAATCTTTGATTAATTGCACTGCATAAAATTTAGAGTATATATATTTACACACAAACTATATATATATTCTATTGTATGTGTCACAGCCTTGGGAGAGGCCATGGCCCCTGCCGGCCCCCCCCTTGGCTCCGCCCCTGCCCTCCTGCTGCCACCATAAAGAAAAGGTGGCAGACACGCTTGGTGGTTTGCTGTTTTGTCATGTGATAAACCCACAAAAGCCAGCTCGTTAACAGTACGCCATGCGTTGCTAAACTGAACATGCATGCCGTGGACTTTATTCTCAATGCGTCCAGCCCCGTTTATTTGTTTACCAGTCCATCTGAGAATCGCATCTGCCGGAACTAGCAGCTTCCTGACGTCTGCCCTGTCGCAGCAGCAGAACACGACGTCGCCGCCGCCGTCCTTCGGGTGGCACCGCCCGCCCTTGGGATACCCTTTCCCCTTGCACCAGCTGCTGCAGTTCGGGCAGTCCTTGCACGGGGCGTAGCAGTCGTACCTCGCCTCCGCTGGACCAGAGAGCAATCGATAAAACGATAGAGCCTTTGTTAGCACGTAGCTAGCTAGCATGGCACCACCATGCGCAGATTGCTTTGGATACATGTTTGATGATTGATCGTTGGGCACATATACCATAGGATGACAGGGTAGAAACTATGAGCACGGCGATGGCAATCCTGCAGACGACAACGGGAAACGATGCAGACAGCATGGCCGTCAGTGCTAATGTGATCCTGCAACTACTTTCTTTTTTTCCCCCTCCTCTACTTCTGCACCTCCTCGCTGAGCCAGAAAATGGGGGTGATCCGGTGATGGCACATCGCCGTCGATGTGAGCTTATATATATAGCGCCCGGCCAGAGGCGCAGACTACCAGTCGTCTAAAAACAGTGCCTAATTTTAAATATATATCTATATTTATATCTACATTTTTTATATCTATATCTATATGTGTATATATCTGTGTTTTTTAATATTAAAGATAACAAAAAAATGTGTTGTGAGCTATTTTAATACTACTTTTTTACTTCTCAAACTGTGTCCTACCATCCACAACATTTCATATGTGACACGGACTCATGGCTCATGTTCATAAGTTATAATAACTAGTGCCTAGAGTTAATATGGAATCCAACTCGATGACGTATTGGGTTCATCATAACCCGTGTCTATATAAGTCAGATCAACCCAAGTCTATGATGGTCTATGATGATATATAAGAGATGTTTGGCATAGTTCTGCTCTATCTCGGAGCACCTCAACTCCGAAACTCCAAGGAGTAGCAAGTACTCCGAAAATCTATAATGTAGCTCTCAGGATTGGTTGGCTCTAACCAGCTCTTCTTGAGTTTTGCTCTAGAGCCACGTCAAATAACTCTACCCCTAACGTATGATTCCAAGATATATTAAGTTTCTTTGCAACAGTGCCCAATCATAAATATCTAAAAGCAGACGCACTGATGCCTGGATTTGAGCATAAATCTAATGCTGCCCACTTTTGTTGTTCGGACTATGTAGAAACCATTTCGAATTAAAGCCAAATGAACCAACAGCGTGTTTGAGCTTAACATCTCTAACATCTATGAAAATCAGATGTGACGGGTACCTGGTTTTGTGACCGAGAATCCGGAAAACAGAGAAACAAAATGCTTCTGTTAGTTTCAGAACTGGGTCAGCATTTCTGTAGCTTCTTTTGGCATATTTCTCTGCACCTTTCACGACAATGGAACGTTTTAGAGACATCTCCGATTCGTCTGTGACATCCTTGTTTGCAGGATTGTGCAGTGGTGGCCGTGGTCGGCGTATAGTCATCGTCGCTGGATCATGCTGGCCGTTGCCGTGCAATCATCGGTAGTGTGTTGAGTGCAATCAGTGATCTGAAACCAAGAATCTGCATCGTGTAATGACACCAGGGTACCTGGGTGAGATTTGTAAGTGAAAGATAAGACGAGGGGGGCATAGACTGGTCACTGGAGGCACGCTGACCCATCGTAACTGCTACGGCACTTGCAATAGCTGAATAGCATTTAAATTAAGTATTAGAAGTTTGAAAAAAAAAACTCCTGATTCATGACACGGCAGCATAGGAGTTCACGTTTACTCTGAGAGATATAGACGTGCTAATAAACTTCAAGCATGTCTCGCTACCCATATAAAAAAAACAATATAGACTCTTGTCTCGGCAATCTATAGCTCTCTTAAACATACGAGAAGAAAAAAAAACTTTTAGAATAAAAATCTTAGGACTAGTTTGGGAGCCATAACATCGAAGAATATTGAAGCTGCTAAATTCCTTCAATAAGGGCTAGTTTGGAAACCCCAATTTCAAAAAGAATTTCTATTTTCTTAAAGAAAATTAGTTCATTTTTCTCGTTCCCAAACTGTCCTCAGTGCCCGGGCAACTACGATCGTTGTCCACATGGATCAGTCTGAATCTTGGCCTCGCGCATTCAGAGTTCCCGGAGACCTCAGCCGGTGGCTCTGCCGACGTACTCGACGTCGAAGAGGAGCGTGGAGTTCGGCGGGATGACGCAGGAGGTGGGCTCCCACCCTCTGCACCCGGCGCCCTTCTCGCCGTAGGCCAGCGCCGGTGGCAGCTTCAGCGTCCGCTTACCCCCTGAAGAAACGTATCCACGAACGGTCGGAATGTAATTCAGCAAAAGCCGATCGGTAGTCGTTGCTGGGTTCAGTGTTGACGTACCAGCGAGCATCGGCGGGATCCCTTCGCCGCCAACAATACCCTGATCCCATCCTTTGATCACCTGGTGCAGAACGGAAGAAACACTTGTAACATGACACTGCTGCTGGCCTACTAGCGCGAGTGCGTGACAGACTCACAGACAGACAGTGTACGCAGGGAGGAAAAAAATTTGCTGCAGCCCGGCTCGGTATCGGTACCTCTCCGACGCCAACGCGGAAGGTGAGCGGCTTCCCGCGCTTGTAGCTGCTGTCGAACACTGTGCCGTCCTCCAGCCTCCCCGTGTAATGCGCCTGCACGCACCGAGCGATGCAGATGACATGACATGAGACTATGAGAGAGAGAGAGAGAGAGAGAGAGAGAGAGATCATCTTTGCGCCGTCAAGGACGACGACCCGTAGGTACAGACCCTGATGAGCTGTCCCTCCTGGGCGGCGGCGCCGGTGCCGACGACGCGGTCGCAGAAGGCGAGCCCGGACGGCGCCACCTCCAGCGGGCACTCCCCGCCGTCCGCGGCGGCCGCGGGGAGGGCGAAGCGGGAGAGGAAGGCGGTCGACAGCAGGGCGGCCGCTGCCTCGCGCCGCCGGAGGACGAGGCCGGGGCTCCTGGCCGCGGCGACGTCCGGGCGAGGCTGCGAAGGAGAGGAGGAGGAGCGGGGGTGCCTCGCGGCGCCTGGCTTCGGGAAGCTGAGGAGGAGCCGGGACAGCGGCTGCGCGGAGGTGGACGCGCCCGGACCCATGGCTGCCTGATGGCGCGGAGGAGAGGCTGCCGTTGCCGTTGCTCCCGATAAGGCGACGCGGGTCGCCGCTTCTGAATTGTGGTGGACTGGTGGCGATTTCCGCGGTGAACTTGTGACGGAGATAGTTTGGGCCGTGCTAGAGAGAGAGAGAAGCCCATGCCCGTCGCGTCGGTTCAGTGAGGCCCAGAACCGAACAGCATGTAAGTGTAACCCGAAGCAAATCTTGGCCCGCCAACATTGGCGGACTAGTAGAAAGCGTGACGGGAACCTTCGCCATAAAACACCGCGGCACGTGCCCCCGGGTTCGGCGGCCGGCGGCCTGCAGCGCGCTCCGAAAATCTCGCGTGGGCGGGCGGGCGGGCGACCGGGGTAATAAAAAGCGGGTAGGTTCCGGTCGATCTCACTTTCCTATCCGTCACGCACGCAGGCCCGGGCGCACTCTCGGCATGTGCGCTGCTGTCGTTGGCCGTTGCACGGCCCGAGCGGACCAGGTCACCGGCGACGAGGACGGCCACGTTTCCTCGGGTCCGCGGGGCAAAGCCAAAGCCAGACACGCCAATCGCTCCTGTGATCGCGGTGGGGAACCACATGGACGCGTCACGGCATCAGTTACTCGGTTGACAGCAAAGGCAGAGTCGTACGGGGGACGGTTAGGCCCAGCAAGCACGAGATTAAAAAATAATCTTTTTTTTTTCTTGCGGAAGTCAACACTCAAAGCCTGAGAAACTGACTTGCTGGATCCCCCCTCATATGCAGGCGCAACTGGAAATTGCGAACTTGTCGAGGTAACAGTAACTCGTAACATCATCGGCATGGACTATGGAGTCGTTGACCTGCTCAGCCATTCTCCAACCCAACCCCACGAAGGCAGACGTGCAACAAGCCCATTCCACTCCACCACGTCACTCAACACCATGGTGGTCCGTCCGTGGCGCCGGCCGCCACCCAGCGAAGTGAAGCAGGCGGTCAAAATCCGAGCACAATCAGTGGAGCGTGACTTGGAGCCGAACGAACGACCCAAAGTTAATTATCCACTGTGACTGGGGGCACTGCCAAAAAAAGTCTAGAGGTGTGGGCTCCCCCCACCCAGACTCGTGCTCGGCGGCGTTTGACCGTCGCCCCTGTCGGACGCTAACAGCCACTTGAAATCCTTCCGCCCACCCGCCCGTCCGTCGTGGCCGGCCGGCGGCGAGCCTGTGGTGCTCTATAGCTGGGATGAATAGGGTCTGCAGTCGCGTGTGCACGTTCGGCGAAGGGTAGGAGGCGGAGGTTGTGACTTGTCGGGGGTTTTATGGCGCCGTTTAATCTGACAGCGCCTCGATCGTACTACGGTGTACCGTATGCGTGCGCGTGGAGCTGGCGACGTCTTTTAATTTATTAAGTACTCCGTACTCTGGTGATACCCAGGGTGCCCTTCACACTTACACGCACGCACCTGGGTTCTGCTAAAAACTGAGTTGAATGCCATAACACATGACAGGCACGCACGCTCGTTGGTTCTCGTCTAGTACAGGCAGTACCCTAGGAGCTAGGACAGAGCCACGGAGGTGACACGTTCTGGAGGCGGCCGCGCTGGCGCGGAACCTGGAGAAGTGGATCCTGTGCTCGGCTCTGCCGCCCTGCCGCAGAAGCATGGAGTGGAGTGGAGTGGAGTGGGAGATTCAGTTCGGTTGGGCGCGGGCGATGGAGTGAGCTGCGGAGCATGCGGAATCGGCGGGAGAGGACTAGAGGAGAGGGTTCGGTCCACCTGCTCCCGCCCCGCAACGCACACGCACTCTGCAGGTTGCGCACGCTTGCGCTTGGATAAGGTCTGATGCAAATGGTGGTGCAGTTCGAGCGTAGATTAAGTGGACCGCGCTCCTAATCCATGTTACCTCCCCGCGGAGCAGTAGTGCACAGCGTCACAGCGCAGTGGACAGTCGCACGGTTTCAGAAGTAGTGCTGGGAATATGGGTTCGGCTTTTCGGGCCAGCACCTTCACGACCCGAAAACAGAAGCCTAAAGCACGGTCCAGCACGAAATAATATGAGTCAGGCTAGCATGGCCTGAAGGCGGGCTTGGGCCGGGTCTCAAATTCCAGCCTGTCGGGTCCCCAGCACGACCCGCACAGATGGGCCGAGTTTGGGCCAGCACGGCCCAATTAAGCCTAATTTGTTTAATTTCTTTAATTTAGTAAGATATCGACTTTATATTGTTGTGATATTTAAAGTTTATGTAGTCAAATAATGCTAGGATTGTTTAATATCTTTAATTTAGTAAGCTATATACTTTATGTAGTTGTAATATTTTGTTATTATGTGGTCAAATATAAGGCACGACGTGGTTTAGGGCCGGGTTGGACCACTGTTTTTACACTTCAGGCTGGCACGGCACGGCCCAAAATTTTTTTTTGACTTTTTTGGCCCGGACCTATTTGGTAGTTGGCACGAAGCACGATGGGTTTGGGCCGGGCTGGCCCAACCTGATCCAATTTCCAACACTATTCAGAAGGTAGCTTGGTGTCGCGTTCCCCCCGCACGTTGGCAGCTTAAAGGCTAGTTTGGGAGTCCAAATAACGGAGGGGATTGAGGGGCTAAAATCTATTTCTTATTCAAAATTGAATAACTTGGGAATTTTAGCCTGTCCGATCCCTTTTGGTTTTGTGTCTCCCAAACTAGTCTCAGTCTAAAAAAGAACCACAGAAAAAATGCTGTGGAATGTCCGCTTCTACCAAGTGCGTGCGCGCCGGGTTCTGTGCCATGCCCGTCTCTTTCGGCGCTTTCTTGGTGACACAAGACGAACTAGCTAGTGCCCGGGCGGGCCGACCCGCTAAGCATCCTCTCTACTACGCGCTCCATCGTAGACATGGGAGGAGTCGTGTTCCTTCACAAACACGACTGTCTACTGATCCGATCGTGTTCGTTGCTCACTGTTCACTGTCGTGTACGGTACGACTGCTTCTCGGTAAAAGTTTACTGGCAGCCAGCAAAACATCGTTCGTGCGTGGCCAGCAATTTGGAAACCTGGCTGGGAGCCAGGGCACCGTGGGTGCAGTGCAGTAAATGAGGTGTGGCAATGGCGATTTATCGGGGGATGGAGTGGAGTGAATGGATCCACGAGTTTACCGTTGGTGCTCAGTGCTCTGCCAGCCAACGTCGGATCGTATTGATGCGTGCTTTCCCTGGCTGTGAGGCCCCGCCGCCGTACCCCGTCCGTGCGTCATAGGATACGCGCGCAGGCAGGGGCAGCTTCGTGTCTGTGTCTGTGTCTGTCCAACGTGGTGTTGGCCGTGGATGAGGACGAGATGAGTGTAATACCCAAAATGTATACAGGGAAACTATATTGGATATTCTTACTTTATGTGTCTCATTTGCATCATAAAAAGAGCATACATAAAATTTAGAGATGAATTAAAACAAATGATAAAAAAAATATACATCATGTTCGAGTTATATGTTTGTGCATTAAATAAAAATAATAAGGGTAATAATAATAAGATAATAAATTCTAGAAATTGAAAAGAGAAAGAAAAGGAAGAAGAAATATAAAAGAAAAAAGGCAATAGAAGGAACTGGGCTCACTACACGATTTTGGCCCATTAGGTCTTTCCAGCGCGTGGCCCATTTTTTTCCCATCGCGCGTGCGGCCCAACTTCGTCCCCTGGGCGCACATCGTGCTCTCACCGGTTGGTGGGCCCGTGATGCCAGACCCTCGTGCCGTCGCGGCCACAACGCTTGCGCTCGTCGCTTTCACTGGTCTGTGGGCCCCAGTTGTCAGGTTCATCTCCCACGCCGTGAATTTCGCAACGAATCCAAGCTGCACGGCAACCATCCGCGCGGAGTCCGCCATCCCCGCCCGGATCCTTGCGACCGACCTTCTCGGCGCAGGAATCGGTCACAGGGGAGACTCCACCCTCAACCATAAATATGGCCGTGACTCTTTACGCCTTCACAGTCGTGTATTGAGGGAGAAAAGGGGATCCGCCGTCGATGATGAAGTCAATGTCATGGATATGCGCCTGCGCCGTCTTCGTGGGCTCGTCTTTGGCTCTGGGTGTTTCTCCTGATCTCTAGGAGGGTTTCTAGCATCGCGTGGGAAGGAGGAACCATGGGGCGCCATGAATTGCTCGGAGGACAGACACATCATCGCGGCCTCGTACATCGGCGTGGTCACCCGTATCTGCTTCACGAAACCTGGTAGGGATCTTCTCAATTGATTCGTCTCCCTCTGTAGACCGTGTAGGACCAATCGGATTAGAGGGCATGGCTCTGGTGTGGCGGCTTGGCCGACTCCGGCAGGTCCTCCACCGTGGGGATAGAAGCGCTGCCTCTGCGCAGGGCGTGTTGGGGAAGAAGGCCTAGGGGCGTCGGATCGGAACATGTGAAGCGCTTCGTTCATGACCGTTGATCGGGTATCTAACGCCTGGGGTTCAGATCGGTTGTGATCCGTTGGATTTAGATCTAGCGGTATATATCGCATACCGATTCAGCGTAAGCCGGATCTAATCTGGGCCGTCGGTTTTGATCGAACGGCCCAAATCTCTCTATACCCCTTCGCCAAGCGACTTTTGCATAGGAGACCCTGAGAAAAGAAAATACTGCTCCGCCATTCACTCCCTGTACAAAGTACTTTCAGTTAGGCCCTAAAATTGATGAAAACGACCCTGGGCTCTCTAGAAATCGTGTCTCCAGTCCAGAACCCTTAGAAAATTCAGAAGTAATAAAGAAAATGGGTTTTTAGTATAAAAATAAATCTAAAAAAACTTGTTTAATTCATATTAAATCCATTTTAACTCAAAATTGATCCGTTCCAGTTGCATTAATTTTGTTTTAATACTGTTTATCACCTAGTACCTTTGTTTAGCCATGAAATTTGATTTAAAATTAACCACTTGATTTATTCTATACTAAGTATTTAATAACTTCGGAAAATCGTAACTTGAGAACCTTAACTCCGATTTGATCCATTCAAATTGCGTTAGCTTCATAAAAATATTGACTATGCAGTGGTAACATTAATTGTACCATAGAACATATTTTTATAATTAGATATTTGTTTAGCCTATGTTTAGTAGATTATACCTTTTAACCAAAGTTAAACTAGACCATGATAGTGATTTGACCATAATATGATTTATAAACAAGTTATAATCTGGATTAAAGTTTACTTAACTATTTGGAGTATATTTTCTCATATGATGTATATTAGCCAATTTATAATATAGTTTAATATTTTAAATCACATTTATCTTCCATAAATCATAACTCCTTAATCGCAACTCCGAATTTAGCGGTTCTCGAACCCACGATCTTGTAGCGATGCGTAGATTATTATTACGCAGTTTTTGCTTATGTTTGGTGTAATGTTAATTTTGCCTACACCATGTTTGTGTGTATTGCTACGTTTAGCAGTGAGTGAAAGTTCCCTTTGACCCAGGAACAGGATCTGGATGTCGCCTAGAGGGGGGGTGAATAGGCGAATAAAACTTATTTCTTTAAAACTTAAATTCTTACTCTACTTGAAGACTTAGTACACAGTGGAGTGAGAAGACTCTTCGAGTAGGTTGCAGCGGAATCAGAGATCCTGTCTCAAAAGTGTCCTGCACTTCAAATAAAGCTTATACCACAGATAAGTATTAAAGTGCAGATATAAAGACGAGTAAGACAGAGAGTCAGGATACAATACAGAACAGAGCACACAGACGCAAGGATTTATCCCGAGGTTCGGCCAAGCCTGAAATGCTTGCCTAGTCCTCGTTGGAGTTAGCCACACCTGGGCTTGGAGTCTATTTCAACTCCTTCCTCCGTTTGCTCAGATCTGTCAGTACGACAGATAGAGCCTTTCACTGTTGAGTGGGGTTACAACAGAACCGCGGCTGCTTACAAACTTCTTGGCAGCACCCCGGTAGAGTAACGATACGCTCAAAACCTTGCTCTAGCTCTTAGCAGCACTACTCCTCTCTCTAAAGGCTTATAGCTGTGCCTTCTACACAAACTATAGAGTTACACACAAGAGGGAGAGCGAGAATTGATTCCAATGAAGTCTACACTTGTTTACTGCACCTTGTCTTTTTCTTGAGGCGCCTAGGGGTCCCTTTTATAGGCACAAGGGGCCTAGGAGCCGTTGGAAGCAATCCAGGAAGGCAAATCTTGCCTTCTGTCGGGTGGCGCACCGGACAGTCCGGTGCACACCGGACACTGTCCGGTGCCCGATTTCTTTCCTAAAATGGCGCTGCCGACCGTTGCAGATCTGGGAGCCGTTGGCGCACCGGACATGTCCGGTGCACACCGGACAGTCCGGTGCCCCCTTCCGACCGTTGGCCTAGCCACGTGTCGCGCGCAGATTCCGCAGCCGACCGTTGGCCCGGCCACGTGTCGCGCGCAGATTCCGCAGCCGACCGTTGGCCTGGCCGACCGTTGGCTCACCGGACAGTCTGGTGCACACCGGACAGTCCGGTGAATTTTAGCCGTACGCCGTCGGCAAATTCCCGAGAGCGGCCACTTCACGCCGAGCCAGCCTGGCGCACCGGACATGTCCGGTGCACACCGGACAGTCCGGTGCACCCAGACTGGGCATACTTTGGCTGCTCGAGCTATCTCTTTTCCAACTCGATTTTTTTCTGTTTCCAGCACTTAGACACAATACATTAGTCCATAAAACAATGTACTAAGTCTGAGAAACATACCTTTATCTTAATTATTATATCCATAGCATTTCACATGCTTGAGCTTTGATGTTGGACTCATAAATCATCAAGTCGGCTTGACTTGATCTAGATTGACATTTCTTAGCTCCAACATCCTGCAAAGGTCACATAGAACATCTCCAAACATAGGAACAACCCAAACTAAAGATTAAGGTGAACTTAGCTCTTTTGGGCTGCTTCCAGTTCTGGTTTTTACACTTGTTCTCCTTCTAGTGACCTTGATCTCTTTCTTAGAGCTTGGTCTTGAGCCTTATGACTTACACCACATAACTGTAGCTGTTACCTCATTGGTTGTAAGTCACGTCCTTATGTAGTGATCCTTGATGTGCCGTAGCTGTTCTCAACTCGATCACCCTTGACTTTGCAAGCCTTCTTCTTCACCCTTGGCTTTGGGTTCCTCAGCCTCCTTGACCTTCTCCCGTGCACTTGGTACCTCGAAGCTTCTCTTGCCTCCGTCCTTGGCTTGATCAGTTGTCTCCGAGCTTCGCACCCGAGTCTCACTTTATGCAATGTCCATCTTACTTGTGATGTCCATTATGTATCCATAATCCAGTTCTTGGACCATCACATTTGTTCTCTTGTGTTGAACCCTGTTAGCTTTACCTTAGGCACCTGTTCAACACTTAGTACACTTGTTAGTCCTTTAATTGAGTTGTCATCCAAACACCAAAACTTACAAGAGAGCTTTCAATCTCCCCCTTTTTGGTGATTGATGGCAACACAATTAAAGCTTACATGAGAATAAGATTTGAAGCACAAATTTTGAATTCTAAGTTTATAGAATGCTCCCCCTAAATATGTGCTTACTTCAAAAAACATAATTTTGGCCTCAGACGCCAATTTGCACATACTTAGGCAATTCGAAACATTTCTATATCTTAGCAATTTTGGAATGCATTGTATCTAGAATCAAACCATGATGCTATAACACACAAATGCACATAATCAGAGTTAAACACTATTCAAATTAGTGGATATTTCACAGGAATATCAACCTACCACTATTCACCATTAAGATACCAATTCAACCTAATACCAATTCAAACTAAGACACTAAATTTAAAGCAATCTTAAAGCACCATTAACCACATGATTCTCTATTACACTATAGAAGCCAAATAATTCATCGCAGCGGAAACACTTGTCCATATGAGAAACACATATAATACTGCAAGAAACATATGAATATCACACTTGGCAAAGCTCAAACTAACACATCACCATTAGGATAAGCTTTCCTCTCAGGTTGAGATAAGCTTTAATGCACAACTTCTCCCCCTTTGACATCAAACACCAAAAACCATACGCAAGCAAGAACGTAGGATGATGTTAAGGGACAGCAGGGTGTTTAAGGAGGAGAAACGACTATCAAAACTCCCCCTTACTTATTGAACATATGCACTATCACATATATGCAAAAAGATTAATACTTCCTTTTGTACCTTTACCATTGTTGGGGACTTGTTCTCAAATGCTTCGGATTAAGAACAAGGCAACATAAAAGGTGTTATATGTTAAGGCCCTTCGTCCTACCAAACATTATTCCCCTTCGGGAATAATGAGTTCCGGACGAAGGTCACAAGAGACATACCTTCGTAAATTCAACAAGTAATAACGAAGGATTCATATAAAACATGAAATGTAAATCATAGAATCATTTCTATTTTATTAACACAGAGAAATAGAAATGACTACAAATTACAAATGTACCTTCGGTCTTGAGAGAAGGTAAAAAGTACAAGCGTGACGCAAATGCCAGTGCCCAGTCAGCGTGAACAGTACGGGAGTACTGTTCATCTATTTATAGACGCGGGACGCAGCCCACATAAAATTACATTCATGTCCATTACATTTGTTAATGGCTTATGGGAATCTGTCAAGGCCCACGTAGTCTTTTCATCTCTAAGTCGGTTCCCCCCTCTGCCATCGCGCCGAAGCTTCCCTGCGCACAGCTTCGGCTGCGCTCGTCCTTCGTCTGGTTCAGGCTTCGTCCTGGCCGTGCATCATATTTATAATTCTGAGTCCGAAGATACCTGTTCACATAATCCACTTGGAAGACATTGTCAAATCATGTTTTTGAGGACCTTCGGAGGACGAAGGCCCCCAACAGTAGCCCCTCGCAATATTAATTTGTTAATAATAAATTCAGATTGCGATATGGACGAAGGCCTTGAGCCGAAGGTCCGAAAAAACACCTTCCCTTTGCTAGAATAGCAACATTCACTGACAAGCGGGGTCTTTAAATTTTCAGCGCCCTGGGCGTATAAATAAGATCGCACCGCAAACTTATTTGGTACGCGCACTTGCCATCTGCTTCGGCCCACTAAAATTTTTAGCTCTTGTGCGCTAAGATTTGCTGGTCTTTTTGATTTTGAAGCTTCGGCCTCGGGAACAATTTTTTAGCGTTTCCGAAGATGTCTGAAGGCAAGAAGATCCCTGCTGAGACGAAGCTGAGTCTCGAGGAGGAGAAGAATCTGGGGTTCCTGATAGCGATGGCAGAGACCAATACAGAGAAAATCACCAAGGAGATTCTCGAAGGTTTGTCCGAAGATACTGGTGACAGCGACAGCTATGATGTAGAGAGTGGTGGGAAAGAGGCCGAAGACCGTCCATGGCGGCCAAGTCACACGGTTTTCGGTAAGACCACCATCAAGCAGAGCCATATTGATAATATGAGGGGGAGGTATTTTCGAGATGTATCTATTGTAAGAGCTGACGCTGGAGAAAAGACTTCTCCCACTCCCGAAGAAGATGAAGTTGTAATCTTTCGAAGCTTTCTCAAGGCTGGGCTTCGATTCCCCCTGAACAATTTTGTTGTTGAGGTACTGAAAACATTTCAAGTCTACCTTCATCAACTCACTCCCGAAGCTATCATAAGAATGGGGATTTTTGTCTGGGCTGTGAGAAGCCAAGGTTTGGAACCGAACGCTAAAAGCTTCTGCAACATTCACGAATTGTTATATGAAACAAAACCCTGGGGAAAAGAACAATATCATAACAATTTTGGGTGCTATAGCTTCGGTGCCCGCTCCGGGTCGAGCTGCCCTGTGCCGACCTTTCGGAAGAGATGGCCCGGAACCTGGATGACAGAGTGGTTTTATGTGAAGAATAACTTATCAGCACAAGAAAATGTTAAGAGTATTATTATGTGCCCCATCTGGCAACGCTTCGGACTTCGAAGGCCGAAGGTTGAAATGGACGAAGCAGCCGAGGAGTGCCAAAGAGCCTTCGGCGTTGTGTGCTCCTTCATTGGAACAAGGGACTTGGTCCAAGAGCACATTGCCTTCAGGGTATGGCCACTTACAGAAAAGTGGGAAATGCCGAAGGAAACCATTAAAGAGTCCGACGAAGGCGGACTAGTTAGACTGAAATTCACATTCAAATATGCAGATAAATTTGTTGAACCTGATGATGACTGGCTGAAAAGTATTGAAACATTAAGTGATGAACTACTCGGGGCATATTCGAAGGCCGAAAATACTGCGCTATCAGCAGCCTTCGGAGGCCGAAAGAAGAAAAGGCTCAACCGTGTGTTTGACGCGGTCGGGTTTATGTACCCTGATTATCAGTATCCGGTATTGGGTCGCAAGAGGAAAAACACTTCTCCTGCGACAGAAGCTACCACGAGTGCCCCAAGTGAGCCAGCGCCTCAAAGAAAAAAGATGAAGGTGCTCACCCATCGGACACGCTTTATTGAGCCGGCCACGGTGCCAGAATTCATTGGTGAAGCTTCTTTGGCCTCTGAAGCTACAGAACCAGCTCCAGTGCCGAAGATGGAAGAGAAGACTGAAGCGCCTTCAGCAGTAGAAAAGCCGAAGATTGACGAGCAAAAAATGTCTGAAATCTTAAGTCCTTCGGTAAATGTCGAAGTAATAAAAAACCAAAAGGGGCCATCGGTGACCCCAAAAAGGAAAAGAATGGTAAACGTACTAGATGTCTTGGAGACAATTAAGTCTTCAAGCACAACACCAAAAAAGAGTACTGAAGTTGCTGAAGCTTCTACTGAAGCTTCGACGCAACAGGCCGAAGCTGAAGCTGGGCGTTCAGAGCCCTACAAGGAGCAACCTTTGGAAGCCGAAGCAATAAAAATATCAGAACCAATTTTAGTTGAAGAAATTGACACTGCCATCCCCGAAGCTCCCTCCAGCGTACACGATTACATCGTGCGACATGCTTCGGGGAAGAAACTGTCTGAAGAAGAGATCTATGAAGCGAATCACTATGCGAAAGAGTTGAAGTATCCGAAGGGGGCAATGATATTTAATGGGACAAACGAAGATGATTTCCTGTACTGCCTCCCAGACAATAAAGAATTATCCGTGTGCCGGGAAATGGCCAGGAGTATAGGCTTCCCGAAGCTCGAAGCTGGTCTAAGCGCCATGACAAAAGAGGATCTCGCAGACAGTCTTGCATACAATAGCCTAAAGGTTTGGGAATTAAGCGTTTGAAAAAGCTTTTTTAATACGTAATTCATTCCTACATTCTTATATGGATTCTTTTTTCGTACAGGGCTTAATTCTAAGCAACGCATTAAGAGCCCAAAAAAGCGCCGAAGATGAAAGCTACGAGATTGCGTTCAACAATTTGCGCTCCGAAGTTATCAAACTGAGAAACGAAGCTCTGGAGAAGGATAAAATTCTGCTTACGCTGGTAGACAAAGTAAAGAAGGACGAAGCTGCTTCAAAAACCCAGGCCGAAGCCCAAAAGCGTGAAATTAAAGATCTTCAGAAGCAGCTGGCTAGGGCTAAAGAGGAACGTGTGCTGGAGGAAACAAAACGAGAACTCAGTGATCATATGGTCAACAAATTGGAGTTAAGTGTTAAAGAGCTTCGTGCTTCTCAGAGGAACTGTTATGTTAAATCTGTAGAATGCGTGAATAAAATTAAAAGCAGCTTCGCCAGCGTGGGCGCCTTCTCCAGCGAAGAGAATTTCTCTCGAGGTAATCCCGAAGGTCCACTGGAATGGATTAGTCACGAAGCAGAGGCCTTTGAGGAGATCCTGAGCAGTCGCAGCGACATCTGCGCTTTTTCGGGCGCCAGAGGAATTGCCTCTGTCTTAGAGAAGAAAGGTTGCGGGCATGTAAAAGTTTTAGCTCAGTCCGAAGCTACCTTATCTTCCGAAGACATCAAGGACCCCTCGGCCGAAGCAAGCGTTGTTGGTGGCAAATTTTTTACTGATATCTGGAACGACGGCGGCCGAGGCATGGCGCAAGAAATCATCCAAAGGAGCGAAAAAGGCATCCATGACGCCAGGAAAGTGGCAGAAGTTGCCGAAAGGAGTACAGAGCCCGAAAGGCAATTAGGTACCAATTAGTCGCTCTTGTTGTGTTGTAATTTTTATTTCAAACTTTGCTCACGGTTTGTAATAGTAATGAAGAAATATTCTTTTCCCTCAGAAGCTGTTGAATCGATTACCGACCCGCACACAAAAGGGGATGATGAAATTAAACAAATGGCCGAAGGTATCATGGACAAAGTTGTTGATCAACTTCTAAATGAAGCCGCCGAAGCAGTATTAAGAGAAGACTAGATACTATTTAGAAAAAACATTTAAAGTGTGATCTATGTAACATTTTGTACATTTGAATGTAATATACAAGCTTCTTTTCATTATTCAATTCTTTACGATGCATGAAACTGTACATACATACCATTTTTGAGCCTTCGGCGAAAAAACACCTTCCCTTCTTTTCATGCTTCGTGAAGAAAATATTATCCGTTAAAGCTGTTCTGATGTCACATCCATGCTTCGTGAAAGCATCCTCCGAAGCTAAACAATTTTGATATTGCTCTGATGAAGCTTGTCCATGCTTCGTAAAAACAGCCTCCGAAGCTATTTTCCGAAGATTATCATTGTATTCCCTCGTGACTTTGCAAAATTTGTACTTTCTCAAATCATTCTTTCGAAGGTTAATACTGTGTGCCCTTCTTTTGCCGTATGCAACATGATGTATGATGCTTATGCTATGCGGAATGATGTGATGATGTTATGTTATGCAAATGACGTCTGTTCCGAAGATACACACAAAATACATTCGTAAGCTCTGCATTCCATTGGGAACGTCTTTGGAGCTTCTTCGCCTTTTACTTAGGCGGTATAAGCTCTGCATTCCCTTAGGAACGTCTTTGGAGCTTCTTCGCCTTTTACTTAGGCGGTATAAGCTCTGCATTCCCTTAGGAACGTCTTTGGAGCTTCTTCGTCTTTTACTTAGACGGTATCAGCGTTGACTTTTCGCTGTAAGCTCTGCATTCCTTTAGGAACGACTTCTGAGCAGGAAACTTACACTGCGCTCCCTTTGGAACGGCTTTTTGTGGCTTCATGAACTTACTCTGCGTTCCTTAGAACGACTTTCTGTTACTCCGAAGGGTTTTTAATACTTCGAAGGTCCTCCTTGTTAATACAAAAACTTTATCAACTTAAGCCTGTGGAGAAAATAGATTTTCCTCGTGGGAAACAGCGAAATTATTACATGGAAACTATCAATGTTTTTTGCTACAGAAAATAGAACTGAATGGAAAAGACTGCTATCAAAAGTAGGATATGTGTCAATAAATGTGCTTCGACTCCGGCACAGTGCTGTTGACTGTGCGAGCTTCGGATTGTTCTCTGAAGTCCCTTTGATGTGGAGCATATTGACTCCCTTCTGGCTGCTGGCCTTGTTGCAGCGGAGGTGGAGGCGGGGGCTGTTGCCATGAAGCTTGAGGTTGACTTGCCGAAGCTACGGAAACTGCAGGATGGTTGCCCACATACTCCGGGATGTAAGGCTGATGGTACGAAGCAGTATGCATGACCTGCTTCGGCTGTCCCTGTTGCGCTGCAGCTTCTGCTAGCTCCTTTTGTTTCTGGATGGTAACATGGCACATCCTGGTGGTATGGCCCTTGTTCTCACCACAGAATAAGCAAAATGTCCTCCTTGGTTGATCTCCAAATCTCCCGCCGAAGCCCCTGGCGCCTCTGCCTCTCGGAGCTGGTGGCCGAAAGAAAGTTTGCTGCTGCCCCGAAGCCTGTGAGGAGCACTGCGGCCTGTTCTGCTGACTCCCCTTGTCATCATTTTGAGCTGAGTTGTGAATGGACCTGACATGCCTCGGATAAAATCTTCCCCCGAAGCCCCTGGTCATCTCAGAAAATCTGAAGGCCTCCTCCCTTCTTTGGCGAAAGTCATTATCAGCACGAATGTACTCGTCCATCTTTTGGAGCAACTTCTCCAAGGTCTGAGGAGGCTTCCTAGCAAAGTATTGAGCTGCAGGACCAGGACGAAGCCCCTTGATCATGGCTTCGATGACAATTTCATTGGGCACCGTTGGAGCCTGCGCCCTCAGATGCAAGAACCTTCTGACATACGCCTGAAGGTATTCTTCATGGTCCTGAGTGCACTGGAACAAAGCTTGAGCAGTGACCGGCTTCGTCTGAAATCCTTGAAAGCTGGTTAACAACATATCCTTCAGCTTCTGCCATGAAGTGATCGTTCCTGGTCGAAGGGAGGAGTACCAGGTCTGAGCAACATTCCTGACGGCCATAACGAAAGACTTCGCCATGACCGCAGCATTGCCCCCGTACGAAGACACTGTTGCTTCGTAGCTCATCAAGAACTGCTTCGGGTCTGAGTGGCCGTCGAACATGGGAAGCTGGGGTGGCTTATAGGATGGAGGCCAAGGTGTAGCCTGCAGCTCAGCGGACAAAGGAGAAGCATCATCGAAAACAAAATTTCCCTGATGGAAATTGTCATACCAGTCATCTTCGTTGACGAAGCCCTCCTGATGAAGGTCTTTCTGCTGAGGCCTCCTGTTTTGCTCATCATGGGTAAGATGGCGGACCTCCTCAGAGGCTTCGTCTATCTGCCGTTGCAACTCAGCTAGCCGGGCCATCTTCTCCTTCTTCCTTTGCACCTGTTGATGTAGGATCTCCATATCCCTGATTTCTTGGTCTAGCTCTTCCTCCTGAAGCGTTGGGCTGACGGCCTTTCTCTTCTGGCTTCGTGCGTCCCGAAGAGAGACGGTCTCCTGGTTGTGGTCCAGCGGTTGCAGTGCTGCAGCCCCAGCCGCTGAAGCTTTCTTCGGTGCCATAGCGAAGGTCTACAGCTTCCGAAGGTGTTCAAAAAACTCGAAGTGGAAGTGAGTTCACCGGAGGTGGGCGCCAATGTTGGGGACTTGTTCTCAAATGCTTCGGATTAAGAACAAGGCAACATAAAAGGTGTTATATGTTAAGGCCCTTCGTCCTACCAAACATTATTCCCCTTCGGGAATAATGAGTTCCGGACGAAGGTCACAAGAGACATACCTTCGTAAATTCAACAAGTAATAACGAAGGATTCATATAAAACATGAAATGTAAATCATAGAATCATTTCTATTTTATTAACACAGAGAAATAGAAATGACTACAAATTACAAATGTACCTTCGGTCTTGAGAGAAGGTAAAAAGTACAAGCGTGACGCAAATGCCAGTGCCCAGTCAGCGTGAACAGTACGGGAGTACTGTTCATCTATTTATAGACGCGGGACGCAGCCCACATAAAATTACATTCATGTCCATTACATTTGTTAATGGCTTATGGGAATCTGTCAAGGCCCACGTAGTCTTTTCATCTCTAAGTCGGTTCCCCCCTCCGCCATCGCGCCGAAGCTTCCCTGCGCACAGCTTCGGCTGCGCTCGTCCTTCGTCTGGTTCAGGCTTCGTCCTGGCCGTGCATCATATTTATAATTCTGAGTCCGAAGATACCTGTTCACATAATCCACTTGGAAGACATTGTCAAATCATGTTTTTGAGGACCTTCGGAGGACGAAGGCCCCCAACAACCATGTTGTAGTGTACTTTCAATCTTGAAAGTATTTAATCTCTCGAGAGCTTCTCCACACTTGTGCCTGATTCTTTATCCTAACATTTTCTTGTTGCTAAGACACCAAACTTAGAACAAGTTATAGTATTGGGCACAAGAAGAAACTTCTATTCTAATGATTATCAAGAGATGTCAAATGAAGCAAACTATCACAGCTACCAATTGAAAGATACCAATTGCAAGTTCATTTATTATCATGGCTCCATGATATTTAAGAATAAGCATCTATTATCACCAGATATTATAGAGCATGAGCAATCTAAAGATATACAATTACTCATGACTTAAGATACCAATTACTTGACTTACAGAGGTACCCAAGTCCTGATTGCTCCATTTCATGCTCATCTTCTCTTTTCCACCTTGAGACTGTACAAGATTGCTCAAGAAACAGTTAGTCTCAAAAGACACAAGTTATGTGTGCTCCCCCTCAAGTTGTGCATCAGGTATTTGAATGACTTGCACTTTGCACATTCTAGCTTCCTCAGAACTAGAGGGGATCACAACATACCTTGGTCAAGGCATACTCTAACCCTTTCATCACACAAAGATGCCAATTTGAATATCAAATGAAAAGCCACTTTACACCAGTTGAAGGCTAAATGAAAGGTTGACTAAATATAACAAAGCACGCCTCAGTGGCACCTAAGCCAATTGAAGATCAACACAATCATGTATATAAATCGAAATATCTAAGCATGTCATAATTAAGAAGGTTTCTTAGGTGCACAAAAGAAACAACATTTTAAAGGCATAAATTACCTAAGCCAAGATATTACCAATTGAAAGACAAGAACATATCTATGATCGCAATGAATGGAATTTCAAGAGTATTTAATGAAATTGCATAGCTCCATTTTCCATACCGTTGCCTTTATGAGAGCCCTTGTTATCACCAATTCAGGGCTCCTTTTGCTTACGCACCTCATAGCTCAAAAGGGCATGACATGGATTTGAAATTCACATAGTACCAAACTAGGGTAATTATGTGAGCATGGACTAAACAAAATGTTATAATTGCACATAGCATGACTTACAAAAGATGCAGGTTTATCCATATACACCAAGAGAGTTAATCATGTGGATATAACAAATGAAAGAGCTACCCATGAATGATTCAAAAGATATGTCCTATATAACACCAGTCATGATTAAGCAAACATCATTATGATTCATTTAACACAGGTAATCATAAAGCATAACTACTCCAAAGACAGGTAGCACAACAAGCCAACTTAAGAGTAATACTAAATTGCAATTATGTACTTAAAACACACGGGTACCATCCTTTGGAGAGCAAGGTGTAAATTCTCATCAAAGTCCTTTACTTGATACACCAATAATGATTTAGGACCTATACACCTTATTTCACTTGAGATGAACATGGGATTAGTGTTTCACAATAATTCAACCTTGGGTCAATAAACACCAAAACAATTAATAGCTTAAGCATAGAGTTTTAGATAACCGTCTTAAGCTCTCCCATGGTCTCCAGTTCATCTCAAGGCACCTGCATGGTCTAGTTAGCACAGTTTGGTACCCATCTTGGGATGGGTCCATAATGATCATCTAAATGTGCCTTTGTTACCCAAATGGCCTTTGTGCTAGTTCTAGGTGATCTCATTATAGATCTAGCACAAGTGTATGATTTGAGTCTCCTAAGTGAATGAGATTGACACATATTCACTTCTTTAGGAATCTTACCTTTATAACATACCTTTGATATATGACCCTGCTCACCACACTTGTAGCAGAAGCGTCGCTCAACCTAACATGACGCTTGCTGTTTGCCATTTTCCTTGGTGAGGGTCATCTTGGAGGATGCACATCCTTGATTCTTCATGACCGGACATGAAGTAATAATGTGGTCCTTATTGTTGCATCCAAAACAACTCCTTGTCCCTTCATTTTTGTCTTTGTACGGACAAGACGCGATGAGGTGGCCTAACTTCTTGCACTTGAAACACCTCCTTTTTCCTTTTCCCTTTTTGTACTTGAATGACATGGAGAGAAAGTCAGTGCAAACAACATGATTAATTGAATCTTTACCTTTTTCCAAGCTCATGTTGATTTCTTCATCTTTAGGAACATTTTTCTTATTGAGCTTGACACTTGCTGCAGTTTTTCCTTTCTCAAGCTTCTTCACCACGCGCCCGTGGATATCTTGAGAGAGTTGAGCAATGTGTCTTCTCCTCAGTTGTCTTTGCTTCTTGTTCCCACACAATTTCTTTTGAGACCCTGCAGCTTGATGCTTATTCAAACATTGGCTTTCTTTTGAACAACAGGGGTTAGCACATGGTGATGAATTATCTAAATGTGTACTTGTGCAAGAATGAAGTTCACATGAATTTAAGTTCGTAATTACGACCTCATGAGCAACTTCAAGCATGATATGTCTATCCAAGAGGTTATCATGATAACAAGACAATAAGTCATATTTTTCAGTAAGAGCAAGGTTATCATGACTTAACAATTCTACTTGATTCCTAAGCATAGAATATTCAATTTTAAGTTGAGCAGCATTAGATAATACATCATGATTATTTCTTTGCTCAATTAAAATCGATTCATACCGTTGGACCAAATTCCCATGAGAGTGCTTTAGCTCCTCATGTTCTTTGGTCATCTTCTCCAGGCTGTCGTTGGTTTTGATGAGAGTCTCCTCTAGCCTGAGAAGCGTCTCGCCTTGTTCCTTGTTTCTTCTCAACAACTTAACCAAGAGAGATTTGTCCGCTTTGTTGAGATGGTTGTAGAAACGGTGAATCTCCTCTTCTTCCACATCATCGGTCTCATTTTCCCTGTCATTAATGTCAGTGGAAGCAATATAGGAAAATGTACCTTGTGATGACGAAGATTCATCCTCGCTGTCATCCTCATATTCTTCCTCATCATGGCTTTTGTCTCCACCATCATTGTTAGCAATAAAACATTTATCACTAGTGGAGAACAAACCTGTCGACGAGGTGGATTCATCGTTTGGGTGCCATTTTTCTTGTTCTTCTCCCTTTGAATGGTTAGTATCACAAGTAATATAGAGAGAAGGAGCATCACAGTTTGCCACAAAATATTTTTCTTTAACCCTATTCCATAAATCATGAGCATCAACAAATAGATCACTATCACTACTCATGATGGCAAAATAGGCACCTCTAGATAGGGAATCAACTAAGATATTGCATGCATGGTGATTTAGAGTTAGACATCTTAGTTCTTCATTGGAAGGATTTTTACTAATAATAGAGGGAAAAATACTACTATTAAAGACCTGTCTCAAATCAGGATCAACACTCATGAAAGCACTATAAATAGAGACAGACCAAGACTTGTAATTAGAGCCATCGCCTAAAAGAAGTTCTACAGTTACCTCTTGTGGCGACATCGTCATCTCCGGACGGCTAAGCCCACACTGGAGAGGCCTAGCTCCGATACCAATTGAAAGTTCCCTTTGACCCGGGAACAGGATCTGGATGTCGCCTAGAGGGGGGGGGTGAATAGGCGAATAAAACTTATTACTTTAAAACTTAAATTCTTACTCTACTTGAAGACTTAGTACACAGTGGAGTGAGAAGACTCTTCGAGTAGGTTGCAACGGAATCAGAGATCCTGTCTCAAAAGTGTCCTGCACTTCAAATAAAGCTTATACCACAGATAAGTATTAAAGTGCAGATATAAAGACGAGTAAGACAGAGAGTCAGGATACAATACAGAACAGAGCACACAGACGCAAGGATTTATCCCGAGGTTCGGCCAAGCCTGAAATGCTTGCCTAGTCCTCGTTGGAGTTAGCCACACCTGGGCTTGGAGTCTATTTCAACTCCTTCCTCCGTTTGCTCAGATCTTTCAGTATGACAGATAGAGCCTTTCACTATTGAGTGGGGTTACAACAGAACCGCGGCTGCTTACAAACTTCTTGGCAGCACCCCGGCAGAGTAACGATACGCTCAAGACCTTGCTCTAGCTCTTAGCAGCACTACTCCTCTCTCTAAAGGCTTATAGCTGTGCCTTCTACACAAACTATAGAGTTACACACAAGAGGGAGAGCGAGAATTGATTCCAATGAAGTCTACACTTGTTTGCTGCACCTTGTCTTTTTCTTGAGGCGCCTAGGGGTCCCTTTTATAGGCACAAGGGGCCTAGGAGCCGTTGGAAGCAATCCAGGAAGGCAAATCTTGCCTTCTGTCGGGTGGCGCACCGGACAGTCCGGTGCACACCGGACACTGTCCGGTGCCCGATTTCTTTCCTAAAATGGCGCTGCCGACCGTTGCAGATCTGGGAGCCGTTGGCGCACCGGACATGTCTGGTGCACACCGGACAGTCCGGTGCCCCCTTCCGACCGTTGGCCTGGCCACGTGTCGCGCGCAGATTCCGCAGCCAACCGTTGGCCCGGCCACGTGTCGCGCGCAGATTCCGCAGCCGACCGTTGGCCTGGCCGACCGTTGGCTCACCGGACAGTCCGGTGCACACCGGACAGTCCGGTGCACACCGGACAGTCCGGTGAATTTTAGCCGTACGCCGTCGGCAAATTCCCGAGAGCGGCCACTTCACGCCGAGCCAGCCTGGCGCACCGGACATGTCCGGTGCACACCGGACAGTCCGGTGCACCCAGACTGGGCATACTTTGGCTGCTCGAGCTATCTCTTTTCCAACTCGATTTTTTTCTGTTTCCAGCACTTAGACACAATACATTAGTCCATAAAACAATGTACTAAGTCTGAGAAACATACCTTTATCTTAATTATTATATCCATAGCATTTCACATGCTTGAGCTTTGATGTTGGACTCATAAATCATCAAGTCGGCTTGACTTGATCTAGATTGACATTTCTTAGCTCCAACATCCTGCAAAGGTCACATAGAACATCTCCAAACATAGGAACAACCCAAACTAAAGATTAAGGTGAACTTAGCTCTTTTGGGCTGCTTCCAGTTCTGGTTTTGACACTTGTTCTCCTTCTAGTGACCTTGATCTCTTTCTTAGAGCTTGGTCTTGAGCCTTATGACTTACACCACATAACTGTAGCTGTTACCTCATTGGTTGTAAGTCACGTCCTTATGTAGTGATCCTTGATGTGCCGTAGCTGTTCTCAACTCGATCACCCTTGACTTTGCAAGCCTTCTTCTTCACCCTTGACTTTGGGTTCCTCAGCCTCCTTGACCTTCTCCCGTGCACTTGGTACCTCGAAGCTTCTCTTGCCTCCGTCCTTGGCTTGATCAGTTGTCTCCGAGCTTCGCACCCGAGTCTCACTTTATGCAATGTCCATCTTACTTGTGATGTCCATTATGTATCCATAATCCAGTTCTTGGACCATCACATTTGTTCTCTTGTGTTGAACCCTGTTAGCTTTACCTTAGGCACCTGTTCAACACTTAGTACACTTGTTAGTCCTTTAATTGAGTTGTCATCCAAACACCAAAACTTACAAGAGAGCTTTCAGTGAGGACACGTGTCACCTGAAGAGCAAGTTGGTACCTGGAATCTCAAGTCCCAGGCAAGTTGTGCCCTTGATCACTTCTTTTTACCCACTCATGTTCTAATTAATCATAATGATCTGCATAGGTTAATTTTGATGGGACCCAATAGGATACCCTAGTTTGACTACCTTCATACCTTGTTTACCACTGAACTTTTTGGGTAGTACTTGCTAGTGCTTTATGTGGTTTTGGGTATAAAGATACATTATTCATGATCACACTTTTATTATCTATTTATTATTAATGTTCATGATAAGATCATTATGTTAATTGGAACATGGAGCGACCACCCGGGAAAACAGTGCTACCACAAGGGTTTAATGGGACGCCCTTGGCTGATTAATTAGGAAAGCTAGTGGAAGACTACCTTACCCGAAAGGGGTAAGGGCAGTAGGGGAGTGGTCAGTGTAGGGAGGTCCTTGGTTGATTTTGCTGCGATGGCGGTCAGGCAAGAACCCTGCATTGGAGCTTCCTATAAACTGTAGCGGGTTTTCTGAAGCTAGTGGAACTTTGTAAAGACCTTGTAGTGTTACCCTGCCTCGCCTCCTCGGTAGAGGTGTATGGGAAGTCGCGATCCCTTGGCAGATGGGTAACATGACTTGTGGGTAAAGATGCACAACCTCTGCAGAGTGTAAAACTGGTATACTAGCCGTGCTCACGGTCAAGAGCAGCTCGGACCCTCACATGATTAATTTATGGAACTAAATTCAATTTGTCATATGCATTGCATCGCAGGTGTTGTTATTACTTTTGTTCTACTACTTAATTGGGTTGGTATTTACTTATACTTAGTAATTGCTAATAAAATTTTGACCAACTCTAAAAGCAATGCTCAGCTTCAACCATCCTCTTTGGTAAGCCTTACACTTTATGAGCTCCCACCTTTGGCGAGTTTATGCACATTATTCCCCACAACTTGTTGAGCGATGAACGTATGTGAGCTCACTCTTGCTGTCTCACACCCCCCACAGGTCAAGAACAGGTACCACAGGATGAGGCGCATGGAGGATGCTGCGATGTGTTCGTGAGAGGTCTAGTTCGTCGTCTCCCAGTCAACTTTGGTTGCTGGACCGTTGTCTCCTTATAATGTAATTATTTATTTTGTATAGAACCCCTGTTATATAGTAAAGATGTGACGTTCGATCCTGTGCCACTATACATCATATGTGTGAGACTTGGTCCCAGCACACCTGGTGTTTATGTTCGCGCCCGGGTCTTGATGCCCCGAAACTCGAGTGTGACAGAAGTGGTATCAGAGGAATGTTGACTGTAGGACGAAACCTAGATAGAACTGGACAACCATTATCTGTTTATCTTTGCTACTCTGATTCTTTCTAAACTTTTCTTAATCTTTTCTCATCTATTTCCGCTTTACTCTGATTATTCTTACTTGTTCCTTCTAAAGACTAACTTGGATTTCACACTTTGAAATCCTGTGCCTAAAAGTGACCTTTAAGAATAGGATACCTAATATTAGGAACAAAAATAAAACTATTTTTATAGGTATCTGTGCACTCGAATGATTGTTCTTATGATATTTGTTTGATTTGGATCTTTGATTGAGTGTGATGGGTTGTGGAGTAATGTCCACAATTACATCTGCATATACTTATAGAAAAAAAATTGCTTATAAAAATAACTAGACAAACTAGATTATCCCTCATTAAAGGATCTAGCTTAACAATATCCATCTCATCTTAAAAGATTCTATCCTACACTCATAGATCCATCTTATCTTAAAAAGATACTCATCTTATCTTGAAAGGATTTTATGTCATGCTAATAGATCTAACTGATCTCAAAAGATTCTATCTTATCTTTACAGATCCATCTTATCCTAATAAGCATACTTATCCACCCTAGTTTAACAACCATGATCTATTGCAAATTAATTAGATCTTATCTAGTCAAACTAGTCATACTAATCTAATCTAGATCCTATCTAATCTAATATGATCTAATCTAGTGTGAGTTACTCAATGCTGGTACAAAGGATAAGGCCATACTCCTAATTTAGTTACGCCTAAATTGGTGACCTAGATCAACTCGGCCATACCCAACAACTTGACCTACATGATAGGTTACATAACCTATCCAAACCATTCAGAAGCAAAACAACCAAACTAGATTCTGACTAGTCTCATTCAACTTATAGCTACCTACTAAACCAGCTACACTACCTACTAGTTGTTGCCTACAAATCTAACTTAACCTCTCATCCCTAATCCGGATGAAGGCACCAAGACTCGAGAAGAAGGAGATCAAGCTCGTTGGGGAATGATAAGAGTCCAACCATCCCTCTAAAGGAATCAAGATCCAATATCCATGATGGAGCCTTCCCTTGCCAAAATCCTTATTTCTTATGCTTGTCTTAATCTTTCTTACCCAAACTTTCTTACCGATAGCTAGAACATAATTATAAGGTACCCATGGTATCCTAGTCATCTACTAGTCACTCAAAAAAAACTTTTTTGTATTAAAACCCATGTAAACTGAAACATGGACTACAAACCAAACTTGTTGCAACCTCTTTCTAACTAATCTCGGGGACGAGATTTCTGTTAAGGGGGTAGGATTTGTAATACCCAAAATGTATACAGGGAAACTATATTGGATATTCTTACTTTATGTGCCTCATTTGCATCATAAAAAGAGCATACATAAAATTTAGAGATGAATTAAAACAAATGATAAAAAATATACATCATGTTGGAGTTATATGTTTGTGCATTAAATAAAAATAATAAGGGTAATAATAATAAGATAATAAATTCTAGAAATTGAAAAGAGAAAGAAAAGGAAGAAGAAATATAAAAGAAAAAAAGGCAATAGAAGGAACTGGGCTCACTACACGATTTTGGCCCATTAGGTCTTTCCAGCGCGTGGCCCATTTTTTTCCATCGCGCGCGCGGCCCAACTTCGTCCCCTGGGCGCACACCGTGCTCTCACCGGTTGGTGGGCCCGCGATGCCAGACCCTCGTGCCGTCGCGGCCACAACGCTTGCGCTCGTCGCTTTCACTGGTCTGTGGGCCCTAGTTGTCAGGTTCATCTCCCACGCCGTGAATTTCGCAACGAATCCGAGCTGCACGGCAACCATCCGCGCGGAGTCCGCCATCCCCGCCCGGATCCTTGCGACCGACCTTCTCGGCGCAGGAATCGGTCACAGGGGAGACTCCGCCCTCAACCATAAATATGGCCGTGACTCTTTACGCCTTCACAGTCGTGTATTGAGGGAGAAAAGGGGATCCGCCGTCGATGATGAAGTCAATGTCATGGATATGCGCATGCGCCGTCTTCGTGGGCTCGTCTTTGCCTCTGGGTGTTTCTCCTGATCTCTAGGAGGGTTTCTAGCATCGCGTGGGAAGGAGGAACCATGGGGCGCCATGAATTGCTCGGAGGACAGACACATCATCGCGGCCTCGTACATCGGCGTGGTCACCCGTATCTGCTTCACGAAACCTGGTAGGGATCTTCTCAATTGATTCGTCTCCCTCTGTAGACCGTGTAGGACCAATCGGATTAGGGGGCATGGCTCTGGTGTGGCGGCTTGGCCGACTCCGGCAGGTCCTCCACCGTGGGGATAGAAGCGCCGCCTCTGCGCAGGGCGTGTTGGGGAAGAAGGCCTAGGGGCGTCGGATCGGAATGAAGGGCCAGGATCGGAACATGTGAAGCGCTTCATTCATGACCGTTGATCGGGTATCTAACGCCTGGGGTTCAGATCGGTTGTGATCCGTTGGATTTAGATCTAGCGGTATATATGAAAGGGAAATGTGCCCTTGGGCCATTTCTAAGTATTTTGGTGATTGTGTGCCAACACAAGTGCTTAAATGTGAATTTATGTCCATGGATGAACAAAGTGCAAATCATGAAGTAAAGGTATGTTTCTAAGCCTTAGTACATTGGTTTTGTGTACTAATATACTTGTCTAAGTGTTAGAAACAGAAAGAAGAAGAAAAGAAAAGAGGAGAAAAAGACTTGGCTGTGTACAGCCAAGACTCAGCTCGGTCTGGCACACCGGACTGTCCGGTGTGCACCGGACAGTGTCCGGTGCGCCAGGCTGACTCGGCGCGAACTAGCTGCTCTCGGGAATTCGCCGACGGCGTACGGCTAAAATTCACCGGACTGTCCGGTGTGTACCGGACTGTCCGGTGAGCCAACGGTCGGCCGGGCCAACGGTCGGCCGCGCAATCTGCGCAGGACACGTGGCCGAGCCAATGGCTAGAAGACGGCACCGGACCGTCCGGTGTGCACCGGACATGTCCGGTGCGCCAACGGCTCTCAGATCTGCAACGGTCTGCAACGGTCTGCAACGGTCGGCAGCGCCATTTTTGGAAAGAAATCGGGCACCGGACAGTGTCCGGTGTACACCGGACTGTCCGGTGCACCCGACGACAGAAGGCAAGGATAGCCTTCCAGATTTGCTCTCAACGGCTCCTAGCTGCCTTGGGGCTATAAAAGGGGCCCCTAGGCGCATGGAGGAGGCACACAAGCAACCTTAGAGCATTCTTGATCATCCACACTCATTCTTTGCGCATTCGTTTGTGATTCTAAGTGATTCGAGCTCCGTTCTAGTGAGAACTTTGAGATAGTCATTCGAGCTCGATTCTTGGCCATGTGTGTGCGCATTTCGCTGTGGTTTTGTGTGTGTTGCTTCCCTCCCTTACTCTGTGCTTCTTTGTGATCATATACTTGTAAGGGCAAGAGACTCCAATTTGTGGAGATTCCTTGCAAACGGGATATTGAAAGGCTAAGCAAAACACCGTGGTATTCAAGTTGGTCTTTGGACCGCTTGAGAGGGGTTGATTGCAACCCTCGTCCGTTGGGACGCCACAACGTGGAGTAGGCAAGCGTTGGTCTTGGCCGAACCACGGGATAAACCACTGTGCCATCTCTGTGATTGATCTTCTGTGGTTATTGTGTTTTGTGGAGACTCCTATCTAGCCACTTGGCATTATCTGCGCTAACACTTAACAAGTTTTTGTGGCTATAAGTTCAAGTTTTCACAGGATCACCTATTCACCCCCCCTCTAGGTGCTCTCAATTGGTATCGGAGCCGTTCTCTTCACAAAGGGACTTACCGCCCGAAGAGATGGATCCTAAGGGGAAGGGAATCGTGATCAACGACAAAGAGAAGGAATCCTTCGTCAACGAGCCGAAGGACGACAAGCCTACCGACTCCGGCTCGGGGCATAGACGGAAGGAAGGGAAGAAGAAGAAGACAAGGCGCATCAAGGAGATCATCTACTACGACGATAGTGATGAGTCTACTTCCTCCCAAAAGGATGACGACAACGACTACAAAAAGACGGTCAATTCGAACTTTTCATTTGATTATTCTCGTATTCAACATAGTTCGAATTCGCATTTGCTTTCAATTCCTCTTGGCAAACCTCCACACTTCGATGGGGAGGACTACGGATTTTGGAGTCACAAAATGCGTAGTCACTTATTCTCTCTCCATCCAAGCATATGGGAGATTGTGGAGAATGGAATGAAATTTGATAGCTCGGATAGCCCTATGCTTATAAATGAACAAATTCATAGAAATGCACAAGCTACTACTGTTCTCTTTGCATCTTTGTGCAGGGAAGAGTACAATAAGGTGAGCGGCTTGGACAATGCCAAGCAGATATGGGACACCCTCAAGATCTCTCACGAGGGGAACGACATCACCATGCTCACCAAGATGGAGTTGGTGGAGGGCGAGCTTGGACGATTCGCCATGATAAGGGGAGAGGAGCCAACTCAAACTTACAACCGGCTCAAGACCCTTATCAACAAAATAAGGAGCTACGGAAGCACGTGTTGGACGGATCACGACGTCGTTCGCCTAATGCTCAGGTCCTTTACCGTTCTTGATCCTCATCTCGTGAACAATATTCGTGAGAATCCCAGGTACACGATGATGACGCCCGAGGAAGTACTTGGAAAATTCGTGAGCGGGCGGATGATGATCAAGGAGGCAAGATACGTCGACGACGCGTTGAACGGTCCACTCCACGAGCCTCAACCCATTGCTCTAAAGGCAACGAGGAGCAAGGAGTCGCTACCTAGCAAGGTGGCGCAAGTTGAGGCGGCCGGGCTCAATGATGAAGAGATGGCTCTCATCATCAAGAGATTCAAGACGGCGCTAAATGGTCGCAAGGGATAGCCAAGCAAGACCAAGACAAAGGGGAAGCGCTCATGCTTCAAATGTGGTAAGGTTGGTCATTTTATTGCTATCTGTCCCGAAAATGATAGTGACCAGGAGCAAGGGAGAAACGGGAAGAGAGAGAACAAGAAAGTTTACAAGAAGGCCAAAGGTGAAGCACACCTTGGAAAGGAGTGGGACTCGGATTGCTCTTCGTCCGACTCCGACGACGAAGGACTCGCCGCCACTGCCTTCAACAAATCGGCTCTCTTCCCCCACGAGCATCACACTTGCCTCATGGCAAGGGAGAAGAAGGTAATCACTAGTAATGCTAATACTTATGATTCTTCTAGTGATGATGAGTCTAGTGAGGATGAAATAGATTATTCTAGTTTATTCAAGGGATTGGATAGAACTAAGATAGCTAAGATTAATGAATTGATTGATGCATTGAATGAAAAGGATAGAATCTTAGAAAAACAAGAAGATCTTTTATATGAAGAGCATGATAAATTTGTTAGTGCACAAAATTCACTTGCTCTAGAAGTTAAAAGAAATGGAATTCTTTCTTGTGAACTTTCTACTTGTAATGGAACCATTTCTTCTTTAAAAGGTGAAATTAATGCTTTAACCGCTAAACTAGAAGTAGCAAGTAACTCTTGTGTTGAAAATGTTACAATTTGCACTAGGTGTAAGGATTTTGATGTTAATGCTTGTAGTGAACACCTAGTTTCAATTTCAAAACTTAATGATGAATTGGCTAGTCTTAATGCTCAACTTAAGACTAGCAAGAGTGAAGTTGATAAAATAAAATTTGCAAGGGATGCCTACACGGTTGGTAGACACCCCTCAATTAAGGATGGTCTTGGCTTCAAGAGAGAGGCCAAGAACTAAACAAGCCATAAGGCTCCCATCTTCGTCAAGGAGAAAGGGAAGGTCCCTATGGCTAGTAGTGCTAAAAAGAACCATGCTTTCTTATACCATGATAGGAGACATGCTAGAAATACTTATAATGATTTTGATTCACATGTTTATGATTCTCATGCCATGTTTGCTTCTAGTTCTTCCTATAAGCATGATAGAGATATGTGTAGGAGAAATGTTGTGCATATGCCTAGGAGAAATTTTGCTCATGTTCCTAGAAAAGTTGTGAACAAACCTTCTACCATTTATTATGCTTGCAATGCTCCCTTTGCTATTTGTAGAAAGGGTAAGAAGGTAATTGCTAGGAAGTTAGGGGCAAGATGCAAGGGAGATAAAACTTGCATTTGGGTCCCTAAGGATATATGTGCTAACCTTGTAGGACCCAACATGAGTTGGGTACCTAAGACCCAAGCCTAAATTTGCCTTGCAGGTTTATGCATCCGGGGGTTCAAGCTGGATTATCGACAGCGGATGCACAAACCATATGACGGGGGAGAAGAAGATGTTCACCTCCTACGTCAAAAATAAGGATTCCCAAGATTCAATTATATTCGGTGATGGGAATCAAGGCAAGGTAAAAGGGTTAGGTAAAATTGCAATTTCTAATGAGCACTCAATATCAAATGTATTTTTAGTTGAGTCTCTTGGTTACAATTTGCTATCTGTCAGTCAACTATGCAACATGGGATATAATTGTCTTTTTACTAATGTAGATGTGTCTGTCTTTAAAAGATGTGATGGTTCACTAGCTTTTAAGGGTGTACTAGATGGCAAGCTTTACTTAGTTGATTTTGCAAAAGAGGAGGCCGGTCTAGATGCATGCTTAATGGCTAAGACTTGCATGGGCTGGCTATGGCATCGCCGCTTAGCACATGTGGGGATGAAGAACCTCCACAAGCTTCTAAAGGGAGAACACGTGATAGGTCCAACAAATGTTTATTTCGAAAAAGATAGACCTTGTGCAGCTTGTCAAGCAGGTAAACAAGTGGGAGGAGCACATCACAGCAAGAATGTGATGACCACGTCAAGACCTCTGGAGCTGCTGCATATGGACCTCTTTGGACCCGTCGCCTATCTGAGCATAGGAGGAAGTAAGTATGGTTTAGTTATTGTTGATGACTTTTCCCGCTTCACTTGGGTGTTCTTTTTGCAGGATAAGTCTGAAACCCAAGGGACCCTCAAGCGCTTCCTCAGGAGAGCTCAAAATGAGTTTGAGCTCAAGGTGAAGAAGATAAGGAGTGACAACGGGTCCGAGTTCAAGAACCTTCAAGTGGAGGAGTTCCTTGAGGAGGAAGGGATCAAGCACGAGTTTTCCGCTCCCTACACACCACAGCAAAATGGTGTGGTAGAGAGGAAGAACAGGACGCTGATCGATATGGCAAGGACGATGCTTGGAGAATTCAAGACCCCCGAGTGCTTTTGGTCGGAAGCTGTGAACACGGCTTGCCACGCCATCAACAGGGTCTACCTTCATCGCCTCCTCAAGAAGACTTCGTACGAGCTTCTAACCGGTAACAAACCCAATGTATCTTACTTTCGTGTATTTGGGAGCAGGTGCTACATTCTAGTGAAGAAGGGTAGAAATTCTAAATTTGCTCCCAAAGCCGTAGAAGGGTTTTTATTAGGTTATGATTCAAATACAAAGGCGTATAGGGTCTTCAACAAATCATCGGGTTTGGTTGAAGTCTCTAGCGACGTTGTATTTGATGAGACTAATGGCTCTCCAAGAGAGCAAGTTGTTGATTGTGATGATGTAGATGAAGGAGATGTTCCAACGGCCGCTATACGAACCATGGCGATTGGAGAAGTGCGGCCACAGGAACAAGATGAACGAGATCAACCTTCTTCCTCAACAACGGTGCATCCCCCAACTCAAGACGATGAACAGGTTCATCAAAAGGAGGCATGTGATCAAGGGGGAGCACAAGATGATCAAGTGATGGAGGAAGAAGCGCAACCGGCACCTCCAACCCAAGTTCGAGCGATGATTCAAAGGGATCATCCCGTCGACCAAATTCTGGGTGACATTAGCAAGGGAGTAACTACTCGGTCTCGACTAGTTAATTTTTGTGAACATTACTCCTTTGTCTCTTCTATTGAGCCTTTCAGGGTAGAGGAGGCCTTGCTAGATCCGGACTGGGTGTTGGCCATGCAGGAGGAACTCAACAACTTCAAGCGCAACGAAGTTTGGACACTGGTGCCTCGTCCCAAGCAAAATGTTGTGGGAACCAAGTGGGTGTTCCGCAACAAACAGGACGAGCACGGGGTGGTGACGAGGAACAAGGCTCGACTTGTGGCAAAAGGTTATGCCCAAGTCGCAGGTTTGGACTTTGAGGAGACGTTTGCTCCTGTGGCTAGGCTAGAATCAATTCATATCTTGCTAGCATATGCCGCTCACCATTCTTTCAGGTTGTACCAAATGGATGTGAAGAGCGCTTTCCTCAATGGGCCGATCAAAGAGGAGGTGTACGTGGAGCAGCCCCCTGGCTTCGAGGATGAACGGTACCCCGACCACGTGTGTAAGCTCTCTAAGGCGCTCTATGGACTTAAGCAAGCCCCAAGAGCATGGTATGAATGCCTTAGAGATTTTTTTGATTGCTAATGCGTTCAAGGTTGGGAAAGCCGATCCAACTCTTTTTACTAAGACTTGCGATGGTGATCTTTTTGTGTGCCAAATTTATGTCGACGACATAATATTTGGTTCTACTAACCAAAAGTCTTGTGAAGAGTTTAGCAGGGTGATGACGCAGAAATTCGAGATGTCGATGATGGGCGAGTTGACCTACTTCCTTGGATTTCAAGTGAAGCAACTCAAGGACGGCACCTTCATCTCCCAAACGAAGTACACGCAAGATTTGCTAAAGAGGTTTGGGATGAAGGACGCAAAGCCCGCAAAGACGCCGATGGGAACCGACGGACACACCGACCTCAACAAAGGAAGTTAGGCCTAAACTCTAGGAAGTTAGCGAAACTCTCGGAAGTTAAGCCATCCCGTCGGAAGTTTGGCTCTCGAAAATTTTTTGTCGGAAGTTAGCTTAACTTCCTAGAGGGCTCTAGGAAGTTAATTAACTTCCTACGGCCTGCTAAGTCTCTCGGAAGTTAGTAGATTCTCGGAAGTTAGTAGTTTCACGCCGTCAGCGCCGTCAGCTGGCTAACTTCCTACGAGTAACTTCCTACGGCTTACTGTAGCCTCTAGGAAGTTAGCTGGCTAACTTCCTACGGCTGACTGTAGCCCCTAGGAAGTTAGCTGTCTAACTTCCTACGGCTGACTGTAGCCCCTAGGAAGTTAGCTGTCTAACTTCCTACAGCTGACTGTAGCCTCTAGGAAGTTAGCTGTCTAACTTCCTACGGCTTTCTGTAGCCTCTAGGAAGTTAATTTGGCCAGCATTACAAATGCTGTTTATATTTTACACCACATTGCACAAAATAACAAATATATCAACAGCTACATAACACAACAGATTATCACATAAAACATCTCACACACAATCACATAACAATATTTAAATCCATAGTCTCATCAATTATTACATCACAAAAGTCTCATCCATAGTCTCATCATCACAAAAGTCTCACAAATATCATCATCCAGTACTAATAAAAGACAATATCTCATACATAGTCATAATAAAAGTCTCAAGTATCAGAACACAATAACATGGAAGCTCACGGTCGCCGATCACCATCGATACCTCCACTATTCAAGAGGGTATCGACAAAGTCTAACCCGTCCTCTTGTTCATGCGTCGGCAATGTAGCTGGAGGGGTCTAATATAAATGTACAAATGACATTTGCTCAGTTACATCAAAATATACTAACAACAACTAAATGATGATAAATATGCATACCTGATGTTCGGTAGATGGAGATGTAGGTATAGGTGGAGGTGACGACCAAGGATAATGGACGGGAGGTGGTGGTGGGGGGGGCACCGGGACATGTATCCCTTGGGCCTGTGCTAGTTGCTACAAATTTGTCGAACTCATTCACATCAGCATTTTAAATCAATACATATCTTAAAGTGAAAGCTATTATGTTTTGAACTTACTTGTATGAGTGTTTGCTGTTGCTGAATCTGTGTAGCATAATATTCATGTTGCGCAGCTTGTTGCTTCAAGTAATCCTGATGTCGCCTAAGTTCTTCTCGCAGTTGCTCCACTTCTGCTGGATCTTGAGTGGAGCGACGGGAGCTACGAGCAGCAGACCTCGATGAACCTCCACGCTGAACCCTAACCTGGCTCGAGTCGATGACGTTAGCAAACATTGTGTACCTACAAAACAAGTAACATCACGACAGGATTAAGAATACATGTATTGCACTCAACCA
This sequence comes from Zea luxurians, assembly GCA_029449295.1. Lineage (NCBI taxonomy): Eukaryota > Viridiplantae > Streptophyta > Magnoliopsida > Poales > Poaceae > Zea > Zea luxurians. The sequence continues at coordinate 84,717,399 of JAOPSE010000008.1, read as the reverse complement.
ATGAAACAATATAAGATATGTAGAGTCCTCACCTTCCATGAGCTTTTCCACCACTTGCATACACAGCCTGAGGATCAATAGGTGAGGTCCTCCAGTCATAGTCTGGTCCGTGCTGACTAGTCATCGCCTCGCCATATGCAGCCTCATACAAAAGAACAATGCAATCTTACATACAAAAATCCATATAAACAGAACCTACCAAACATTTCCAAACACTCACCACACGATCTGTTGCCTTTTGGCTGCACAACACATCTGGATTTGCAGGATCTGGTCCTCTGTGCCCCCTAAGGTATATTTGAACATCACTGGGCACTGCACCAGTGCTAGCTTCCTGTATGTACATTTGACAAACACTATAACCAGAAATTACAGCAAGTCAACTACAATCAACGAAAATGGCTTAAACTGTACTTACCATTCGTTTTGCCAAACGAAAGTGATCATCACCTCCATACCTATGATACGACTCGGTTCCACGATTGGAACTGTGTCGCACAGACTTTGCCTTGAATTCAGCCGAAGCCCAGTAATGACATAACGCATGCCAAGCAGCATCATTGGCAGCTATCCATGGAATCGAATGCTACATGAACACAATTCATTTATAAGTAACTGTAATATCTAGAAGCAATGGAAATTTTTTCAACACAAGCAAAAACATCCATTACCTCAAGATATTGTTGCTCAGTCATATCGAGTCCATACTGTGTCGCCTCATTCTTACTCTCTGGACGTCGCCCTTCACTACCAAACATGGCTTGACTAATCACCTGGATTCGAGCATAGTACATCATATCCCCAACAACACTTGCCGCATTCCTATGGAACACGGAGTGTGCGTGTTCCGTATGAGTATCTCCTTCAGGCAACTTGTAATGTTTCTAAAAAAAGAAGCATAGTCAAAATCAATAATATGATAGCTTAACAAAAAATTACAACTTGTCGCATTCCTATCGAGATTACAACTTAACAAAAAAATTTAACATACCCAGAAGTCGTGCCAAACTGCAGCTTGTGCATTCCCATGTTGCGCATTTATTGCAAGGGCATATTGATCCCATCTTGTGATAGGGACCTCCTTACCATCCTCTATCACCAATCCAGGCCATTTCATACGACATATGTTGCCCAACACTTTCTTTACTTGCCTTCGACGACCTGTGCCAGTGAAACTACTATCCACCCAAGCCCTAAGAGCACAAGAACAATTATCAAATACAAAATGTAGTCGTGTAATAGTGTAATACATAAGAACAAAGCAAGGATACTCTTACCCATCTCCAGTTGGTATTATCTCAACCCTATCAACTGGTTCTTTAGGAGGGGGGACCCAACTAGTTCTCCGCGGCTTCCGGACCCGTGAAGACCCTCCAACTCCCCCACTTCCAAAACCACAAGCTTCTCCTTCCCTTGACCCACTAGCTCCCCCAACTCCTGACCCTCCATCTCTTGGCCATCCACTTGCATCCTCAGGCCATTCACGCCATCCACTATGGCTATCATGTCCAAAACCACCAGTATCATGGCATCCCCACCCTGTCTCCGCCTCCTCTGTCTCTACCTCATCATCATCTCCCACCTGTCTCCCCTCCTCTGTCTCTACCTCATCATCATCTCCCACCTGTCTCCCCTCCTCTGTCTCTACCTCATCATCAACATTTCCCACCTGTCTCCCCTCCTCTGTCTCTACCCCATCTTCAGACTCATCCTACAAACATTACATTGCATTGCAAAACAAATATTATATTAATAATTTAGTTATAAGAACTCATACAAATATTACATTGCAAAACAAATATTGGTTACCTCATTCCTCTGAACGCCAACTGTCTGACCCTGCAACTCTGGAACATGCTCCAACAAAGCTCTACGCCTACTCGAGCTGGAACTAGTGCCCTTAAACACTAAGTCCTCCTTTCTCATAACATAGGACGCTCTCTTCGCAAGTCCCTTAGTGAACTGCTTCACCTTTTTAGACATCCTGTTATTAGAACAAAATCACATTAGTAAATGAGGATAATGTAAATGAACATAAAGTAAATGAACATAATGTATTGAAAACAATAATAAATACATAATTACTTTTTAGTCGTATTCGAAATCAGGATCAAATTGTTTCCTTCGTTTCGATGTTTTCTTCTTTGACTTTCGTTTCCTTTTGTTAGGACTTACTACATCTTCCGAATCTCCCACTAAGGATTCTGGCAAAACCTCAGTATCTATATTAAAATTGGTTGGGAGTTCATCTTCTTGATAAATTTCTTCAACTTCTGTCTCGAACCATTCACCCTTGTTGTGTAACCGTTCACGAGGATTAACTTTGTACACTACCCACGTGGCTTCCAGCTTTGTACATGGATATGGTATGTAGTACACCTGGTCAACTTGGTGAGCAAGAACAAATTTGCTACATGCATTTGTTTTGAGCTCTTGTTTGACTTCTACCATGCCAAATTGGTTTTCTACAGTCCCTTGATTAGGATCAAACCAATCACATTTGAAAAACACCACCTTAAGATTTTTGCTACCAGCAAAGTCGTACTCGAGTATGTCATTAATAACTCCATAATAATTCATCTCTCTTCCATGATCATCGACTGCCCTGCATACAACTCCAGTATTTCTTGTCGCCGCAAATGGACGAGTAGACTCAAATTTGGCCGAACGAAAACGAAACCCCTTAATGTCGTAACGACCGTAACTTCTGACTTTTACGATTGCGTAAGACATCTGAAGCAAGTCCTCGTCTAAATTTGGAATTTTATCACACTGTCAATTAGATAGTGAAATTAGATTTCTTAAACATAATATATAAAGTAGAATAATAGTGTTAATTTATTTACATGAGCTCGGAACCAATTAATGAAATTGGGCTTCCCAAGTCTTCCTCGAAGTGCATTTTCATACTGCCTCGAGGACAATTTCTCATTAAGTCGCGATTGGAATTCTCTGTTACAACAAATAAACAATAGCGTATTAAGTCACGATTACTACATAGATACACAAATGACAAATTTCATCTTACTTGAAATACGGAGTCATCTCATCCATATTTTCATACATATAGAGCAAAGCATCCAACTTTTCTTCGCGCTCGGGATGATATTCGGTGGATGCTCCGACAGTCTTGCCCTCAATCTCAAAAATTTGGAGATTGTTGTGAGTCCCTACTTTGTCATCATGATACCTCAATGTAGGGGCATTGATATTGTGCTCGTCTGCAAAGTATACACTCGTGAACGCTGCTACCTCTTTATATTTGAATTCTTCAGCTATGCACCCTTCAACTCTTCCTTTGTTACCAACCATAGAACTAAGTTTCTTTAATGCCCTTTCAATATGATACATCCACCTGTATTGCACAGGACCTCCAACCTTAGCTTCATATGGAAGGTGGACAAGTAGATGTTGCATTGGATTGAAGAATCCTGGGGGGAATATTTTTTCCAACTTGCATATAAGGACAGGAATTTCTGTCTCTAGCTTCTCCATCACATCTTTCTTTATTTCTTTGGCACAAAGTTGTCTATAAAAGTAGCTTAATTCAGCTAACGCCTTCCAAATACTGACATTGAAGTACCCACGAAACATTATAGGGAGGAGTCTTTCCATCATTATGTGATAATCATGGCTCTTCAATCCAGTTATTTTATTTGTATTCAAGTTCACAGCTCTCCTAAACCCTGCCGCATAACCATCTGGGAATTTCAAATTTTTCAACCATTCCATTACTTCTTTCTTCTGTTTAGGTTTTAGACAAAATTGAGCATGTGGCTTTTTTCCATTTTCGTCGAGTTCCTGGCTTGGTCGGTTACAAAGTTTTGCTAAGTCTTTTCTAGCCTTTATATTGTCTTTTGTTTTGTCGCCCAGATTCATGCAAGTACTTAGAATGCTTTCACCAACATTACGTTCCTGATGCATAACGTCAATGTTATGCATCAGAATCAATGTCTTAACATATGGGAGTTCCCATAAACCACATTTATGGGTCCAGTTATGCTCAGTTCCAAACCCGATGTATCCATCACCACTTTCTTTCTCTTTCAAATTATTAAGCATAGCCTCAATCTCAAGTCCGCTCAGACGCCTGGGCGGTCCCTTTGTCACGATAGTGCCCTTCTTAAAGGTGTTAACCTCGAACCTATACGGGTGAGTTTGGGGTAAGAAGCATCTGTGGCAATCAAAGTAACAGATCTTCCCCCCAAACTCAAGGCGAAAACAATCTGTATCCTTGCCACATATTGGACATGTTAGAATTCCATGACAGCTCCATCCAGCAAATAAACTGTATGCCATGAAATCATGAATGGACCACAAATATGCAACTCGGAGTGTGAATCTCTCCTTTTTGTAGCAATCGTATGCTTCAACACCTTCCCATAACTTTTTGAGATCATCGATCAAGGGTTGCATCATCACATTCAGCCCTTTCCCAGGATGGTCTGGTCCAGGAATAATTAGGGAAAGAAACATGTAATCATATTTCATGCACAAATGAGGTGGAAGGTTGTATGGAATAACAAATACAGGCCAACAAGAATATGATGCTGCATTTGTATTGAAAGGTGTAAACCCATCTGTTGCCAACCCAATTCGAATATTTCTCGCTTCACTAGCAAATTCTGGATCAAAGTCATCTAGAGCCTTCCACGCATCACTGTCAGATGGGTGTGTCATCACATGAGTGTCCTCTCGTTCATGTTCTTTGTGCCATCTCATGTGCCTAGCTGTGTTTCTCGAAAGAAACAAACGCTTAAGACGAGGCGCAAGAGGCATGTAACGAAGTTGCTTTTGAGCTATCGTTGATGTGACCATTTCACCATCATCGTTTTTTACCTCTACATATCTCGACTTGCCACACTGACACTTCTTATCATTCTGATGATCCTTCCAGAAAAGCATACAATTATCTGGACAAACATCGATTTTTTGATAGTCCATACCTAGACCAGAGAGCAGTTTCCTGCATTGATACACGTCTTTCGGCATCTTGTGATTTGGTGGAAACACTTCGCTGATTAAGATCAAGAGCTCGTTGTAACAATTGTTCGAGAACACGTACTTAGACTTAATAGCCATAAGTCGAGTCACGAAAGCAAGGATGGAAACTTTTGTGTGTTCATGCAATGGTTCTTCTGCAGCCTTAAGGAGGTCAAAGAACTTTTTAACATCTGGAGGTAGCTCCTTACTATGTGGTGGAAACACAAAATCAGGATCCTCCCTTAAATCTTGAAGCATCTCTTCCATTCTATCATATTCCACGTCATCATTGTTGTGGGCTTCAAACACATTTTCACGGGGCAACTCCTCGCCGTGATACACCCAGACTTCATAGTTAGGCATGTAGCCATATTTGCAAAGGTGTCCCGACAGAGTTCTCTTGTCTTGGCATCTACAAACCCGACACATACTACATGGACATCGCACATCCGTGCCTCTTGACAAAGCAAAAGCACGATCAATAAAATTCTCTGTCTTTCTTATCCACTCCATCGAGGGATGATTCATACGCCAACCTTCATACATCCATCGACGGTCCTCACCCACCATATTTGATGCTAAAATAAAATAACACGTGATTTATAAATTTTCACGATAAGCTTAATTAACCTAACTATATGCAGCGGTTAGCCACCATATTATTAATCAAACATAAACTTAATTTTAGCCATAACATACAAGATTAATTTTAGCCATAACATACAAGATTAATTTTCATCGAAGGTCCTCACCCACCATATTATTAATCAAACATAAACTTTATTTTAGCCATAACATACAAGATTAATTTTAGCCATAACATACAAGATTAATTTTCATCGAAGGTCCTCACCCACCATATTATTAATCAAACATAAACTTAATTTTAGCCATAACATAGAAGATTAATTTTAGCCATAACATACAAGATTAATTTTATCCATAACATACAAGATTAATTTTCATCGAAGGTCCTCACCCATCATATTATTAATCAAACATAAACTTAATTTTAGGCATAACATACAAGATTAATTTTAGCCATAACATACAAGATTAATTTTAGTCATAACATACAAGATTAATTTTCATCGAAGGTCCTCACCCACCATATTATTAATCAAACATAAACTTAATTTTAGCCATAACATACAAGAGTTTAGCATAGCTAAACTATATGCAGCGGTTAGCCAATCAAGTTAATTAACCTAACTACCTACGGCATTATTTGAGTAAACTCTCGAAAGTTAGCACATTGAATAAAAAAATAAAAAAAGTATAAACACGGTACCTCGTGGACAGGCGCTGCCGGGGGTGGGAGAGACGGTCGCTGGTGGGAGCTGCTGGGGGCGGGCGCTGCCGGGGCGTGCTCCTCGGGGGCGGACGCAGGCGGGCAGCAAATCCGTAGGAAGTTACAATCCGTAGGGCGTGGCTGGCGCAGCAAATCCGTAGGGCGTGCTCCTCGGGGGCGTGCACCTCGTGGACGGGCGGGCCGGCGGGCGTGCTCCTCGTGGACTCGGGGCCGGGCCGGCGGGCGTGGCTGGCGCGGCTGGCGGCGGCGCTCCTCGGGGCAAGGTCGGCTGGCGCGTCGGCGGCGGTGGAGCTCCTCGTGGCCGGGCCGGCGGGCGCGGCTGGCGGGGCCGGGACGGCGGGCGCGGCCGGCGGGGCCGGGGCGGGCAGGCGCGGCCGGCGGCGGCTGGGGCGGGCGGCACGCGGCCGGGAAGAAGGGCTGGGGCGGCGCGGCCGTAAAAAACTAGAATGGCGCGCGGGCGTGTATGGGTAGATATTTTCTGAAAGGTGAGAGAAGAGGGAGCTAAAAGCTAAAAACGTAACTTCCGAGAGTAAAGTCGTAGGAAGTTACGTAACTTCCTAGAGTTTATGCTTTGCCCCTAGGAAGTTACTTAACTTCCTACAGCCGGCTGTAGGAAGTTAGGTTTTCGTTTGACCGGTCAACAGATGAATCCTAACTTCCTAGAGGAGGCCGTAGGAAGTTATCTGGGCAGCTAACTTCCTAGAGCCAGCCGTAGGAAGTTATGTTTTCGGTTGACTGGTCAACATCTCAAAGCTAACTTCCTAGAGGAGGCCGTAGGAAGTTATCTGGGTAGCTAACTTCCTAGAGCCAGCCGTAGGAAGTTATCTATTCTATTGGCTTGTGAACGGATGAAACCTAACTTCCTAGAGGTGGCCGTAGGAAGTTAGTTAAGTTTCTACGGTTTTGTAACTTCCGACAGCCTTTATAAAAAACTGTAGGAAGTTCTGTTTATTTCCTAGAGGTATCAGTTGCCTCTCGGAAGTTATGTATTTCCTACGGTTTTATATAAAAGCTGTAGGAAGTTACAAAACCGTAGGAAGTGTATGATTTTGGTGTAGTGGGAGGTAAGTCCGTTGATCAAAAAGCATACCGGTCCATGATAGGTTCTTTGCTTTATTTGTGTGCTAGTAGACCGGATATTATGCTTAGCGTATGCATGTGTGCTAGATTTCAATCCAATCCAAAGGAGTGTCACTTAGTGGCTGTGAAGCGAATTCTTCGATATTTAGTCGCTACGCCTTGCTTCGGGATCTGGTATCCAAAGGGGTCTAACTTTGACTTGATTGGGTACTCAGATTCCGACTATGCTGGATGTAAGGTCGATAGGAAGAGTACATCGGGGACGTGCCAATTCTTAGGAAGGTCCCTGGTGTCATGGAACTCTAAGAAACAAACCTCCGTTGCCCTATCCACCGCTGAGGCCGAGTACGTTGCCGCAGGACAGTGTTGTGCGCAACTACTTTGGATGAGGCAAACCCTCAGGGACTTTGGCTACAATCTGAGCAAAGTCCCACTCCTATGTGACAATGAGAGTGCTATCCGAATAGCGGAAAATCCTGTTGAGCACTGCCGCACAAAGCACATTGACATCCGGCATCACTTTTTGAGAGACCACCAGCAAAAGGGAGATATCGAAGTATTTTATGTTAGCACCGAGAACCAGCTAGCCGATATCTTTACCAAGCCTTTAGATGAGAAGACCTTTTGCAGGCTGCATAGTGAGCTCAATATCTTAGATTCGCGGAACTTGGATTGAAATGTAGCATACATGTGTTTATGCCTTTGATCATGTTCATTCTGAATCTTGTTGCTTATTGTGGTGCTCAAGTTGTACAAACACTCCCTGGACCTCACAAGTCCGTTGCAAAGTGATGCACAGTTTTAGGGGGAGGTGTGTTACAACTTGACCCTTTGAGACTAACCATATGCTTGAGTTTGCTTGTTTTAGTCTCAAAGGAGAATTGAAAGGGAAAGGTGGACTTGGACCATGAAAGACTTCCACTGCACTCCGAAGAGAGGGTAACTTATTCCAAGTTCATCTCATGAACTCTTATTGCCATTTGCTCTTAATTGAAGATTTTGGTGAGGCAATGGGGTTATAGGGCCAAGATTGATCCCATTTTGGTGTTTGATGCCAAAGGGGGAGAAAATAAAGGCCAAAGCGATAAATGGATCAGCTACCACTTGAGAGATTTTGAAAATAGTAGAATAGAGCTTTTGGTTTGTCAAAACTCTTGTGTTGTCTCTCTTATCAAAAGTTGGCTTCTTGTGGGGAGAAGTATTGATTATGGGAAAAAGAGGGGGAGTTTTTGAAATCTTAATCATTTTCTCTTAGAATGACTCTCTTTATGTCTTAACATGTGCGTTTGACTTAGAGATAGAAATTTGAGTTTGAGGTTGATTTGCAAAAAACAAACCAAGTGGTGGCATAGAGTGATCCATATATGTCAAAAGTGAATCAAAACAATTTTGAGTTCTTATTTGATTTGATTTCGTACTTGTTCTACTTGCTTTATGTTGTGTTGGCATAAATCACCAAAAAGGGGGAGATTGAAAGGGAAATGTGCCCTTGGGCCATTTCTAAGTATTTTGGTGATTGTGTGCCAACACAAGTGCTTAAATGTGAATTTATGTCCATGGATGAACAAAGTGCAAATCATGAAGTAAAGGTATGTTTCTAAGCCTTAGTACATTGGTTTTGTGTACTAATATACTTGTCTAAGTGTTAGAAACAGAAAGAAGAAGAAAAGAAAAGAGGAGAAAAAGACTTGGCTGTGTACAGCCAAGACTCAGCTCGGTCTGGCACACCGGACTGTCCGGTGTGCACCGGACAGTGTCCGGTGCGCCAGGCTGACTCGGCGCGAACTAGCTGCTCTCGGGAATTCGCCGACGGCGTACGGCTAAAATTCACCGGACTGTCCGGTGTGCACCGGACTGTCCGGTGAGCCAACGGTCGGCCGGGCCAACGGTCGGCCGCGCAATCTGCGCGGGACACGTGGCCGAGCCAACGGCTAGAAGACGGCACCGGACCGTCCGGTGTGCACCGGACATGTCCGGTGCGCCAACGGCTCTCAGATCTGCAACGGTCTGCAACGGTCGGCAGCGCCATTTTTGGAAAGAAATCGGGCACCGGACAGTGTCCGGTGTACACCGGACTGTCCGGTGCACCCGACGACAGAAGGCAAGGATAGCCTTCCAGATTTGCTCTCAACGGCTCCTAGCTGCCTTGGGGCTATAAAAGGGGCCCCTAGGCGCATGGAGGAGACACACAAGCAACCTTAGAGCATTCTTGATCATCCACACTCATTCTTTGCGCATTCGTTTGTGATTCTAAGTGATTCGAGCTCCGTTCTAGTGAGAACTTTGAGATAGTCATTCGAGCTCGATTCTTGGCCGTGTGTGTGCGCATTTCGCTGTGGTTTTGTGTGTGTTGCTTCCCTCCCTTACTCTGTGCTTCTTTGTGATCATATACTTGTAAGGGCAAGAGACTCCAATTTGTGGAGATTCCTTGCAAACGGGATATTGAAAGGCTAAGCAAAACACCGTGGTATTCAAGTTGGTCTTTGGACCGCTTGAGAGGGGTTGATTGCAACCCTCGTCCGTTGGGACGCCACAACGTGGAGTAGGCAAGCGTTGGTCTTGGCCGAACCACGGGATAAACCACTGTGCCATCTCTGTGATTGATCTTCTGTGGTTATTGTGTTTTGTGGAGACTCCTATCTAGCCACTTGGCATTATCTGCGCTAACACTTAACAAGTTTTTGTGGCTATAAGTTCAAGTTTTCACAGGATCACCTATTCACCCCCCCTCTAGGTGCTCTCAATATATCGCATACCGATTCAGCGTAAGCTGGATCTAATCTGGGCCCCCGGTTTTGATCGAACGGCCCAAATATCTCTATACCCCTTCGCCGAGCGACTTTTGCATAGGAGACCCTGAGAAAAGAAAATACTGCTCCGCCATCCACTCCCTGTACAAAGTACTTTCAGTTAGGCCCTAAAATTGATGAAAACGACCCTGGGCTCTCTAGAAATCGTGTCTCTAGTCCAGAACCCTTAGAAAATTCAGAAGTAATAAAGAAAATGGGTTTTTAGTATAAAAATAAATCTAAAAAAACTTGTTTAATTCATATTAAATCCATTTTAACTCAAAATTGATCCGTTCCAGTTGCATTAATTTTGTTTTAATACTGTTTATCACCTAGTACCTTTGTTTAGCCATGAAACTTGATTTAAAATTAACCACTTGATTTATTCTATACTAAGTATTTAATAACTTCGGAAAATCGTAACTTGAGAACCTTAACTCCGATTTGATCCATTCAAATTGCGTTAGCTTCATAAAAATATTGACTATGCAGTGGTAACATTAATTGTACCATAGAACATATTTTTATAATTAGATATTTGTTTAGCCTATGTTTAGTAGATTATACCTTTTAACCAAAGTTAAACTAGACCATGATAGTGATTTGACCATAATATGATTTATAAACAAGTTATAATCTGGATTAAAGTTTACTTAACTATTTGGAGTATATTTTCTCATATGATGTATATTAGCCAATTTATAATATAGTTTAATATTTTAAATCACGTTTATCTTCCATAAATCATAACTCCTTAATCGTAACTCCGAATTTAGCGGTTCTCGAACCCACGATCTTGTAGCGATGCGTAGATTATTATTACGCAGTTTTTGCTTATGTTTGGTGTAATGTTAATTTTGCCTACACCATGTCTGTGTGTATTGCTACGTTTAGCAGTGAGGACACGTGTCACCTGAAGAGCAAGTTGGTACCTGGAATCTCAAGTCCCAGGCAAGTTGTGCCCTTGATCACTTCTTTTTACCCACTCATGTTCTAATTAATCATAATGATCTGCATAGGTTAATTTTGATGGGACCCAATAGGATACCCTAGTTTGACTATCTTCATACCTTGTTTACCACTGAACTTTTTGGGTAGTACTTGCTAGTGCTTTATTTGGTTTTGGGTATAAAGATACATTATTCATGATCACACTTTTATTATCTGTTTATTATTACTGTTCATGATAAGATCATTATGTTAATTGGAACATGGAGCGACCACCCGGGAAAACAGTGCTACCACAAGGGTTTAATGGGACGCCCTTGGCTGATTAATTAGGAAAGCTAGTGGAAGACCACCTTACCCGAAAGGGGCAAGGGCAGTAGGGGAGTGGTTAGTGTAGGGAGGTCCTTGGTTGATTTTGCTGCGATGGCGGTCAGGCAAGAACCCTGCATTGGAGCTTCCTATAAACTGTAGCGGGTTTTCTGAAGCTAGTGGAACTTTGTAAAGGCCTCGTAGTGTTACCCTGCCTCGCCTCCTCGGTAGAGGTGTATGGGAAGTCGCGATCTCTTGGCAGATGGGTAACATGACTTGTGGGTAAAGATGCGCAACCTCTGCAGAGTGTAAAACTGGTATACTAGCCGTGCTCACGGTCAAGAGCAGCTCGGACCCTCACATGATTAATTTATGGAAGTAAATTCAATTTGTCATATGCATTGCATCGCAGGTGTTGTTATTACTTTTGTTCTACTACTTAATTGAGTTGGTATTTACTTATACTTAGTAATTGCTAATAAAATTTTGACCAACTCTAAAAGCAATGCTCAGCTTCAACCATCCTCTTTGGTAAGCCTTACACTTTATGAGCTCCCACCTTTGGCGAGTTTATGCACATTATTCCCCACAACTTGTTGAGCGATGAACGTATGTGAGCTCACTCTTGCTGTCTCACACCCCCACAGGTCAAGAACAGGTACCACAGGATGAGGCGCATGGAGGATGCTGCGATGTGTTCGTGAGAGGTCTAGTTCGTCGTCTCCCAGTCAACTTTGGTTGCTGGACCGTTGTCTCCTTATAATGTAATTATTTATTTTGTATAGAACCTCTGTTATATAGTAAAGATGTGACGTTCGATCCTGTGACACTATACATCATATGTGTGAGACTTGGTCCCAGCACACCTGGTGTTTATGTTCGCGCCCGGGTCTTGATGCCCCGAAACCCGGGTGTGACAATGAGTAAACGCCCGCCGGCCATTCCATTCCGTTCCGTTCCATGTGCTTTGGAGTGTGGGATTTCAACTTCCCCCAAGAGTGTCAGCGGCCCATACGTAACTGTCCCTGTTCACTTGGCCCTAGCACTAGCCACTAGCAGTGCGGTTCCTGGTGGCGCAGTCACTGTGATGTGGGCCCCACAGTTTCTTTCTTTTCTCAACGTTTTCGGCCACCACACTGCTAGTATCTCTTTTTTTGTCTGGCGTCCTCATTTTAAATTACAAAATGGCAGATACCGAAACACTACTGGTAAACACACTTTAGGAGTGAAATTGTATTTCCTGCCAAAAAAAGAGCTTAGCACATGTTTGGAAGCACGCAAGTTTTTTTTTGAAGAAAAATTAGATGGACATGTTTCGAACTCAATTTCTAAGAAACCAGTTTCTATTTTTTTTTCATACATGGTTATTAGCATACCCTTCCTATATTTTAAAACGGAAGCAATAAATATAAATTTCATAAAACCTACAGATCCTTAGATCCTTAGATCCTTAGATTGTCTCCAGCCACGTCATTTATACTTATCCTCTATATCTGTCATTTCCAACATCCTCTAAAAGATTACACTCTCTATATCTTCTTACTCTAAATCACGTCCTCTGTACGTAAATATCTATATTAGAGATATTTTTTATTTTTTATACATATGTATTTATCATACTCTCAAATGTATTTGACATATTTTAGTTTATCTAAATTGATTGTTTAAAGTATTCAAATGGATAGAGAAGAGGAGAGAGAAACTCTATATATAGGGGATTCAGCAGCGTCATCTAAATTTAGAGAACCGTTTCGATTACGCCGCTAAAGGGAATAGAGTACATGAATCTTTTCCACAATTTAGAGAACATGACTTTTAGAGGGTCTGTTGAAGCCGGTCCCAATAGACCATCCGTGTATTTCTACCTTCATATTGAATTCTCTGCAATGGTACGTGTCTTGGACCTTTTAATGAGTGCCGATGTTGCTAGAGTATCTTTTTGGGAAGAAAGGATAGCAGCCTTTTTTCAACTCAACCTTAAATGCCGCTACGTTTTGAAGGAAAACGTGATCCATAATAAAGATTGCAGACCAGCATGCTACCATCCATACTCCGAGCCCTGAGGAGCAAAAACAATCGGGCATTCGAGTTTGTGGAATTGTGGTACCATTACCATCCCTTTGATCTTTAAGCTATCTCTAACAGATCTTCTATGTTAAACTTTTTTCTACAAATAATATTAAACAATGTAATCTACAGTTGTATGTCCTCTATTTTATATTATCCGTTGGAGACAGTCTTATATTGCATTCGGTGAACCCTATAAATAGGGACGCGGCACTGTAAAGTTTAAAATATAAAATAAGATAAGATAAAGTGGATAATATAAATGATATGCAAGGAGAGCTGCTGAAGACAAACTTAGGCTATATTTAGAAGCACCCGATTTTTAATAAACCGGTTTATATAAATCGAGATAATTTGTGTATATCATCGAGGGGAGATAAGTTTACCCTCCAACTGCTACCTACTGTATCCAACATGGGATGAATCCCAATTCCTGATTGCACGAAGGCAGATATCAACGTCCAATCTATCATCGACTTGATTTACCGAGAGGATTAGGCACAAGACACAGCACAAAGCACCTATCAAAATCCGTTGCTTTTCCACCACCCACTCTCGCATCTCCGCTCTCCTTCTCCACAAGAAACAATTCCATCACACAAAGTTTTGCAAATATTTTCTTCTCTGCCTTCTCCTTCCTGCCTTGCATTCGTAGGTCCCCTCAGGCCTCATGTCACTAAAAGAAAAAAAAAAAGTTGAGGGACTAGTGACTACCACCAGACAGACCTCGAGTGCTCCATTGCTCCCGTCCCCCTTCTCTGTTCTCTCCCGCCTCCCCCCTTCTCTCGCTAGACCTGCCGCCCGGCCGGCCTATATGTTCTCTCCTTTTGAGAGAAGGGAGGAATAGCCGCAAGTCTGCACCGCAAAGGAAAGCACAGCAGCGGCGGTTTGCAAAAGAGCCCGCCACCTCTGTCTCTCTGCCCTGCGCTGCGCCGTCCACACCACTGATCCGGCAACCTCTCTCTGTCTCCACTCGTACAGTATTAATTTCCTCGCGCCTCCTCCGTCCTCCATTTTTTTTGTTGGGTGCCGTGCGAGCTCCAAGTACCCCTGTCTCCCTCCCGTCTTGCGGGCGCTTGCCTTTGCCTGTTCCATTTCCGGCTCCTCCAGTTGGTAGTGTCGTTTCAATGCGAGACGCCGTCCTTCACGAGCTTGATTGCCCTTGAAAGCGAAGTTGGTGTTGGTGTCGTTGCCGGTGAGGAGGAAGAGGGGATATATGGCTCCCACGGAAGGTATTCTTCATTTCTCCCCTTCCCTTCTCCCCCTCTCCATGAGAGATTCTACTGCGCGGAGCGGATACAAAGCTTGCTCCTTTCATTTTCATCGGAGTCATCTCTGTACATTCTTCCGTCTATTTTGGTTGGGCGGGAGAGGGCAACCGCCTGGCCTTGCCGCCGGCCATGGTGAAACTGAAGGAGTTTTTCCTGCTTGGCCCCGCAGAGGCAGCAAGGGAGGACGAGCGGCTGCTGAAGGATCTTCTCGCTTCTTCCTCAGATAAGGAAGGTGAGCGGCGCTTCTTTTGGTGGCCTGGCCTTACTTCCCCAACTTCTGTGGCTCACAGCCTCTGCTGTATCTTTTCTTTCTCCATTTTGATGCTCGTCTTGTGGAAACCATCATTTCTGACTCGTCCCTTCTTTGTAAACCTGGATTTGATTTATGGCTTTCCAAATTCCAAGCTTCGAGGTTTGCTGACGCAAATTCGAAGTTTGAACAGCCGTTTTGTTTTATTTGAGGGGATGGTTGATGTCAGGTTTTGGGATTCTGGTCGAATTCGAAACAGTAAACTAAGTCTCAGGGCGTGCGGTCTTTTCCTTCCGTTTTGTATGGTGGACTGGTAGATGGTCAAATTCTGCCGAATTTCCAACCCTACCAAAGCCTCTGAAACGGACACTTTCGCTGTTTTTATTTAAGCGCCCCCTTTCATCTCCAGCGCCTGTGTCACTCTGTGGTAGATAGGAACAAAACATCAGTGGGGGCAAGGGGTGGTGCAGATGTCAAATTTTTTTTGGGAGGTATTGATATATGTATTTCTTGAAAACAAAACTTCTTCAATAGAGTGCGTCATGTGATAGCTTCTGGCAGCACGTGCTTTTCAAGGCAAGCCAGACAATCGGCGTATCATTGTGCCTTGTTTCTTGCTGTGACTTGCTTTGCAATTTGTCCTGTTCTTGATTGTAGTTAGGTAGCTGTTTTTTTCTTCTTCTTTGTCACGATCATAGTTCAGCTAATTATTTTAAAACAAGCCTGTCACAGCCCATGCTATATTTGCAGGAGAGGATGAAGAGAATACAAAGACACAGTTCGATGAATCTACTAGGGGGGATTGTGACAACGGCGGATCCGTAGCCGCCCTATCGAGTGAAGATGTCAATGATAGGCATGGTAGTGACAGCAACAGCCAATGTGCTGAATCTGATGGTGCTTGCAGTCAAGTGCCTGGAACAGGCTCCAAGAGCAGCAACGATGAGTGCGATTTTGAAGTGCCTCAAACCGGATCCAAGAGCAGTAATGATGAAGATGATGTGTGTGCTGATGAAATGCCAGGAGCCCTCTCCAAGAGCAGTAGCAATGACAGCAGTGAGTGCGCTGACAGGAGCTCTCCGCGAGCTGTCCTAGATATCTCAGTATCTGGTAGCATGGACTCGGATGACAGTGTTTCAGTCGAGCAGTCAGCAGAATCAAACCACAATGTGCAGTGGAGGAACCTGATCAGCAGTCTAATACTCCGGAGAAAGAAGTCCATGGGCAGCGCAGTGACGTTCCCTCAGAGACCCAAGGGCAGAGGGCTTAGAGGGTACTTGGAGAGGATGCGGAGTGGTAAGAACCAAATGGACTGCAGCGCCATTGCTCCTGAGATCCTCCCTCAGATCGGGAAATGGAGGCCATCATGGCGGAGCTTTGACTACAATGAGCTTTGTGGTGCAACTGACTGTTTTAGTTCAGGTAACATGCAGTCATGCACACCAACTGCTTTGTGATGTTGGTGATTTAATCATTATGTGTTGGTACTATCATTGGAACATTTGTGTGGTGGAAAATAGCTTTTTTGCATTAAGCAATGGATTTACAACTGTACTGCTATGATTTCACTCGGAAACAAATTTACGTGAGGGTCTGAGGTCCTAATCATGAATGGTTCTTTAGGTTAATGATGATGACTTGTGACTGTCCTTTAGCAGCAAAAAGCTAAGATCACGCACATGTTAATCTAAACTAGTCTTTTGGCACGAACCTTTATAGATTCCAGTACCTCTGATACTGTGACAATACAAATATAGAAATGCAATTCCTTGAGCTCTTATCTTTTTAGGCAACCGTTTCCTCTTTTTTTTGTTGTAATGCTAATACTGTTTCACCAAACTTTAATATCTAGCTGCCCTGAGTATCTACTGAATTTGTTTTGTGGCTGACTTTTCTAGAGAAAATGATTGGGAAGGGAGGGCATGCAGAGGTATACAAAGGACAGCTTGCTGATGGACAATTTGTGGCAGTAAAGAGATTAACAAAAGGCGGAAACAAAGAGGACAGAGTTAGCGATTTCTTATCTGAGCTTGGAATAATAGCCCATGTTAACCATCCAAACGCAGCACAGCTGCTGGGGTTCAGTGTTGAAGAGGGTCTGCACTTGGTTCTTCAGTTCTCACCTCATGGAAGCCTTGCTTCTGTTCTACATGGTATATTCCCCTCTTTACATTAGCACTTTTGTTAGCCAACTAATGAATGAAATAGTTGAGTGCTTTTCTGTGATATTGGGGCATACTTTATGCAAACGTTTCTGAAAGGGACAGACACTTTAATTAAGAATTGGATGGAATCAGATCTTTACCTTTAATGCCAGCACAGCACAATCCTTCAAAGAAATGTTTGAAATGCCAATTTCAAAGTGCAATTAGTTGGGAGAAAAAAGGTTCATGTGTCCATTTCTGCATACTGTTTTATAAATTTACACTCACTGGCTTAAGTCTCCCGCAGCACTTATGACACAACCACTGCCTTCTTAATATAAAATGTTCATTAGCTGTTAAAGTTTACTGTGATGCCCTTAGTCTAGTGATAAAATGGAGTTCAGCTGATCAGGTACAAAGGAGCCCCTGAAGTGGAAAGTCAGGTTCAAAATTGCACTTGGAATAGCTGAAGGGCTGCTTTATCTACATGAAGGCTGCCATCGCCGCATAATTCACAGAGACATCAAGGCATCTAATATCCTTCTAACTGAAGACTACCAACCTCAGGTATGTTCTACTCTTAGGTTACACTGATCATGCCCATTATGTGATCATCATGGATGTCAAGAATTACAGTTTTGCTCCCTCCTTATACAGATATCAGATTTTGGGCTTGCAAAGTGGCTCCCTGACAAATTGACCCATCATGTTGTGTATCCCATTGAAGGCACATTCGGGTGAGCCTGGCTGTCTCTTTGGTCATGCTTTCATAGTCAACATATAGCACTGTAGTTGTTTTAACTTGAACCTCACACCCTATTTTTAGGTATATGGCCCCAGAATACTTCATGCATGGGATCATAAATGAGAAGACCGATGTGTTCGCATATGGAGTTCTACTTCTTGAACTAGTTACCGGGCGGAAAGCGGTGGACTCATCCAGACAGAGCCTAGTGATATGGGTACAATTTAGCAAACTACTACTGCACACTTTACTATATATGTTCTCAAATCATTCCATTTGGTTTGATTGTGGTATTGTTAAGAGAATTTTGATCATCCAGTAGCAGGAGAGAATGAAAAGAAAATAAAAAGATGAACATCATAACTACATGCTTCTGAAACCCTGGAATTCACAAATTGTTGATCATCTATGAAGGCAAAACCGCTGCTTGATGCGAACAACATCCAAGAGCTGGTGGATCCTTCCCTTGGCAACGAGTATGACCCTGAAGAGATGGTGTACACACTAGCAGTGGCATCCTTGTGCATCCACCACAGCTCAACCTCGAGGCCTAGTATGAAATCGGTAGGTGGATCTTTTCTGCTAATCAAAGTGCAAATGAGAAAATTGACCCTTGAGCTTTTTTTGTTGTTGTTGCTGCAGGTAGTCTGTTTCTTGAAGGGAGACCGGGAGTCACTTGAGCTGGTGAGAAGGCCTAAAATCGTGAAGCCCCTGATGTTTGACTCGGGCGATTCAGAAGATTACACGCGCTCGAGCTACCTCAGCGATCTCAACCGGCACAAGCAGCTCGCGCTGGAGCAGTGAACATGGAATTGAGTTTGAACAGATTCACTGTAATTTTGTACATCATTTACGCTGTACCCATGCACAGTGTGATCCTCCCACCTTCCACATAGGTTTTAAAAATTGTATGGATTGATGTGGGGGGTCAGCTATCATTCCTCCATGGTTGCTGATCTATGCTGTAACTTTGCCCAGAGTTTCAGCGCATGTTACGGCCCTGCGATCATCTATACCATCCGGACTGTCCGATTGTAATGTCAGGTGATGCAGCCACTAGCGACCAGTCTGCTATACTGTTCGTGAAATGGTGATTGTTAGCATGGTTGTGTCCTGATCATTTCCATGGTTTCATATATGTAATGTCTCCTAGTATTAACCCTCACCAGTCATGAGCGACTTGCATGTTTCCTAAATCCGGTGGTGGCATCTAACAAGTTTAGATCCATTCGGCAGCCAGCATTTGCAAAACACGATGGCACTGCTACTACTGCTAGGAAGTGCTGCATTGACTAAATAAAAAAGGGTTGCCAAACTAGCCCTTAGACTTTAGAAGCTTTCTATTATTCACAGATAGCGTGCAGGGTTGAGGAAGCTGCCAATCATAAAACTTTACATTCACTGAGAAGTACAGCAATTTTGGCAGAAAAGAGTGAACAACAATAACAACAACTGGATTTAGTCCCAATCAAGTTGCGGTCGGCTAAAAACCGAGAGGAAAAGACAAGGTATAGTATCGGCAGATAGCCAGATACAGGGTTGCCACACGAGTGTTACCTTATTGTATGCTTGGGCGCTTGAAAAAATCTGAACCTTTTTTTACATATCGTTAAACTTCATATCCAGGATTGACCTTCTGCTGCACATCTCCGTAGCTTTCCAACTCAAGCATGTCATCCATGCTTCCTAAGAACAAAGGCAGCCTCTGGTGCAACTTCACAGGCTGAATGGTGAGGATTCTGTTCTTGCCATCTGACCCTCTACCCCCAGCCTGCTCAGCAAGGAAACTGAGAGGGTTCGCCTCATAAACCAGCCGCAGATGGTCCCTTGGGTTCATAGCGACCCCACCATATATGAGCGTCCGGTGGAAATCAGCCACCAGTGAGCACACGTAGCGAGCTGAGTACTTCTTCGGATGCTGTCCTTTGCCTTGTCTGATTGTGTCAATGTACTTCCTTAAGCCCTCGGGCCAGTCAAAATACCTAGCGTCGTTCACTGAATATATCTGCCCTGCAATGATACGCAACTGTAGCTTTTGAGCAAAGGTAAAAACCTCTAAAAGGAATTACTAGAAGATGCAAGTTTCAAACAGGTTTGTTTAATGAAGCAGAGTTGCACACTCTGCAAGGTTACATCTGTCAGTCTCTAAGTCATAAGAAAATTATCTGGACATTCTTCAGAAACAACTCATGTTGAGAGTTCAGGAATCAATTTTAGTGAAACTTGCACAGCTAGTACTGAAACTAAGCAATCAGTAATGACTAGCAAGCAACCGTTCAATGTTCAGTGAAGAACGTGGAAAGCGGCAAATTACTGAATACTGATATGCTTGGTTACCTCTAGGTGGTATTTGGATGGAAGGATGTGTAAGGATGAATTCTCCAGTCGACCAATCCAATGTGAAGGCATGGGTACCTGCACCAAAGCTGATACACAAGATGGTGGCAGATGAGTACAGGACATATCCAGCAGCAACAAGGCGAGTTCCACTTTGCAGTGAGTTGAGCTGAGCTCTATCCTCCAAAGGGAGATGGTCGACCTCCACCAGCCTATTGTAGATCCCAAATATTGTTCCGGTAGGTATGGAGACCTCAATGTTGCGAGAACCATCAAGCGGATCGGTAACAACAACATATGGACCGCCATCAGATATCCAAATAGGCAGATCGTTTTCTTCAGACGCTAGCGCTGCAACCTTTCCAGAACTTTGGAGCGCTGACAAGATGATATCATTCTGAATCCAAGCAAACAGAAAGGATGCTTAACACAGTTCTGCAACCAGTGAAAGAGGTATGGTAGAATATCTGAAAGTAGTTCTTGTGGTAAGCAGGGCAATACATTCAAGCAATCTGGTAATGCAAACACGGAAACACCTAACATGGCACATGTCATTCTGCCATCCAAACTTTATACAGGAGAATTTAACAAAGGTTCAGGCCTCTAATCTTCTACCTTTCCTATCATAAACCTACGATGTCAAAGTTACAATTTCATGGGTATCAACGAGCTAGTTAACCAAGGAAAAATTATGAACACGGCATAAAATAAAACAACAGAGATCAAGCCCCTTCGGATGGATATTTTGCTATGTACCATACTGCCATGTAGTAAGACCTTAAAACTTAAGTCCGGTCCCACAACACTACAGTGTTACATCCATAAAAAACACGTGGTTAAATGCGAGACTACGAACTCAAGAACAAGCGAAGACAGCACGAACCGACAATTCGTCGAGCGGCTTAGGCGCGTCACGCCCTGCCGACATAGCCCCACCCCTCGCCTTGGCCCGCGACAGCTCGGCGTTGCCGGGGGACGCCACGAGAGCCGCGATGCGCTTGCACGCGCTCTGGATATGGGCCACGAGGACAGTGAGGTCAGCGGCCGTGCCCGCCTGGCCCATGTGCTCGAGCAGTGTGGGGGGCGACGCCGCCGCGGCCGCAGCAGCCATATCGTCCGTGGCCGCGGCGAGCGGCTGGCAGACGAAGGTGCGGCGCGGTGTGAACGGAGGGAGGAGGAGGTGAAAGAGGCGGGGGTGTGGTAGCTGACGATTTGAAGTTGGCGGGAGCTGAAGAGGGAGCGGCAGGTGGTGGCGGAGGAAGGAGAAAGACGACAACGGCATAGTTCAGCGGTTCAGCCCCAGGTTGGAATGGATGGCGCGTGTTGGTCACTTGGTCGGCGAATGCATATTGGAGGGGAAACCGGAAAAGGTTGCATTGCATCCAACTGTCTTGTTCCACGTGTAAAAACCCGAGGCGCTTTATATCCTTCGCTATGGATAGGAACAGAGATTTTAATAAATCAAAAAAATCCTATAGCCTTTTTATTAGATCTTTAATTATTCATATCCTCTAATACTGATTTCTCGAAGATTAAACTCTTTAAAGTGTGTATAAGATATAAAAAAGCTAATATAGAATGAAAATACATGACGATCATTTTATCTAAATAATTGTCTAAATAATGATTTTGAAAAAAAATAAAAATACTTTTGAAGACGTTCTTAATGAGAAATCTCGTGTTTAGTTTGTTAAGTTTTTTTTTGGATCATTTAGCTAGCTTGCAAGCCAACTTGTGAGCTAAAAGAACTAACTATGATTTATAGTTCAACATAGTATAGATGTATTGAAAGCACCCAGACCCAAAAGCTCAAAAAGTATTTAGGTCCGGTTTTTGAAGGATCGAAAAGGCGTCCAGAGCTGGATAAACGAGAGCAAATCAAATTTTGTTGCAATATATATATATATACTGTATTTATATATTACACTTGGGTGCATTCAATATAGAGAATGCACCCAGGCCGAACCTACGTGCCCAGTCCGAGCCAACCGCCCCACTCAGCCGAACTGACGCTTCGTATTCGTCCCTCCCGCACGCTCCCGACAGCGCCTTTTCACTTCCCACCGCGAACGGCTCAACATCTTCTCTTCCCCGGCGACGTAGCCCTCGCCGTAGCCGTTATGCGCTCGCCCGCGCTCGTCTTCGTCCCTCCCGCACGCTCCCGCTCCCGCCCCCTCCACACTTCTCCGCGAACGGATCCTCCGCGAACGGCTCCCATCAGAACTGTTTGCGCGCCAGAGTCGTAGACCGTGAACGGCGACGTAGCCCGCGCCGGAGTCGTTTGCGCGCGCGCCCGCCGTGTAAGCTCATCCGCCCCCTCTCCCGTTTCTCTGTCCCCATTTTTGGATTTGTTTTGTTATCTTCGGTAATAGACTGGTAAACCCCATTTTTTCCCCAAGTATTGCAACTAGTATTATCCGTTGATTGCAATTATTAATTGTTGTATTTTATGCGGATACATTTCATTTGAATAAGCAGTTTGTGTTCTAGATTATCAACTTAGATGTTTCCACTTTTTTGCAACTGCAGTGTACCTTTTTTGCAACTGGTCCATCACATAAGTTGCAACTGTATAATTTTAACTTTCAACCCACATACATCATTCCTGTCTTTTATAACTGTGCTCATATACAACTAGTTATTTGTTTAAATTCACTGTTGCAATTGTCCCAGTAGTAATTATTTTAGCAGTCTTGTTGCAACTGGCTTATGGCGCATGTGGCAATTCTGTCCCAGTACTAATGTGTGTTGCAGCATCAGTATGTATTGCAACTATTTTTTGTTCCTATTTGTACTGTGTGTTTTAGTTTGTTGATTAGCAATTTTTGGTTATGAGATCTGTACCATGTGTTTGTGCCCTCATGTTTTTTTCATGACCATTTTTTCAATGGTTTTTATAATGGATCAAGAACAGAATGTCACAGGCCAGCAAGGCGCTGATACTGTCCGTCGCTTTCCTCGTGTACAAAACAAGAGAAAGCAATTAGATAAAAATGAATTGAAGGAAAGAAGGAAGATGTTAAGGTTGAAAGTCCCCTTGTCTCCTATTCAAGATGAAGAAAGTGATGATGAACAAGACCCAGAGTTTGCTCCTGCCGGCGATGGTTCTGGCGACGACAATGTTGGTATTGTTGGTGGCGATGAGAATAAGGGTAAAACTAAGACGTGAGCTATACGATGCTCACCTGGGAAGTTCATAAAGCTTGTGAATGCTCTCTCTGATGAATTGAAAAGTGAAGTAGTTGCCAAGGGGTTTGGCGGCCTGCTGAGATTCAAGCCGCACTTATTGTCCAGAAAGTTGCTCAGCTGGCTGATGCGGAAGCTCAACCCGGAAACGATGAAATTAGAGATTAGTGGTGGAAAAGAGATTCCAATCACTGAGCACAGTGTTTGGTGTGTTTTGCAGTTACCAAACGTTGGCAGTGACCCGCGCCCCATGTCTGATGCAGATGCTCGTGCCTTGCGGGACGAGCTGTGAGAGCAAATTTGTGGCAACTCTTATAGACGCATATCTGGTATCAATATATCTGTTATCACTGATCGACTGCAGAAGAGGATTCTCACTGAGGAGCTGGGCCTGAGAGCCTTTTTCATGGCTGTATTTTAGTGTCTGCTATTCTCCAACACTAACACTCGCATCAGGATTGATGATGTAAAGTATACTCAGGACATCCAGAACATGGCCAACAAGAACTGGTGCAAAGCGGTAGTTGATAGGCTCAGCATAGCTGCTCGTCTTTATAAAAAGGATTTTGCGGAGGAAGGCATCAACGCACCCATCAGTGGATGCGGGATCTTCGTAGCTGTAAGCTCAACACACACATTCAATTTTTGCCCTTGCAACTTACTCTTCCAATTACACAAGTAGTAATTGTTTTATGTTTACTGTTACAACTGTCATATGTTACAAGTTGCAAATTGATTTATTTTTTTGATTTTTTATGATAGCTTAGTTCACACATTCACATGTATTTTGTAATTTATGTTGTACACAAAGTAGCAATAATTTTAGTATTTTCTATTGCAACTGGCTTATTGCACCTGTGCCAATTCGGTTTACTTTTTTTCATTATCTGAATTCAACCTAAAATACCCATGTGTCTTTTACCTAATGTTAAAAACATGCAGATGCTTTATGTCGACAACCTGCAACATGGATTTGACACAAGTCCCTTTTCGATCCCTCGATGTGCTTTCTTGGACTCGAAGACGATTGATGTGATAGCAAATAAGGATCTCAGGGGAGATGTTCCTCCTGGCACCACCGAGTTTAGACACCTCAGGGTAAGTTGCAACTATATTGTGTTTAACTATTGCAAATGCTACTTCGCAAGAGTTGCAATTTGTTATTCATTTATCATTTTATCATTGTTTTTTTTACTTTCAGCTGAGAAGTATCGCTGACACGTGCTACGGCGTCCCCATTGGTGCTCTAGCAATATTACATGCTCCAGTACCAGCACCTGCCCTAGTAGCAGACCCTAACTCAACAGCAGCACCTAACCCAGGAGCAGCAGCACCCACTGCTACTGGCACATCTGCTGATGTGCTTGGCACATCCCATGATCCCGCTGGTCATGCTTCCTTCAATATCCAACCCCCAGTCTTTTATCAGTACCCTAGCTTCAGATCTTCTTTTGGTCAGAGCATTATCGATTTAGTTGGAAGGAGTAGGAAGTCAGATGCGCTGAACATCTTGAAGGCTTTTGATGAAAGCACTAGTGAAGCCCATTCGTACGCACAAAAGGCTGCGAAGTATTCAACAATATCCCGCGACCTTATGGCAAAAGCTCACCACGAGTGCTACATTGGCATTCAGAAGCTTATCGCTGACGCTATCGCTGAGAAGCGAGCTACCAAAGAGCGCAGGAGGAAGGTGAACAATGACACTAGAGCAGGAGCAGGTATTTTTTGTTGCATATAGCATAATATTATTATTTGCAAGCACCCACCATACAAGTTGCAATTTGCCCACACACATCAATCTATGTTTTCAATCATTTTTTAAATTTGTATGCAGGATCAGGAACTACTTCAATTGCACCGGAGGACCAATCTGGAGGAGGTGATAGTGAAGAAATTATACGGAGTCCCGTTGCAATTGACACTAGAGCAGGAGCAGGTATTTTTTATTGCATACAGTATAATATTATTGTTGCAACCACCCACCATACAAGTTGCAATTTTGCCCATACACATCACTCTGTGCTTTCAATCACTTTTTTTAAATTTGTATGCAGGATCAGGAACTACTTCAAATGTACCAGAAGACCAATCTGGAGGAGGTGATAGTGAAGAAATCCAGTTGGATCGCAGTGGTGGAGATCTTGATGACAGTAGAGATTTTATGAGAACCCCATCGTGTGGTCATGACATTGATCTGCAAGAGAGAAATTTGAATAGAAGTAAGCCTACCTATGTCTTCCATGCTTAAAAAATGTTTTATCTCATCTTGATTATTCCCATTTTTTCATTTATATTTTTTATTCTTCCCCGTGGCAGCACCTCCTAATTTACGTGGGGCATTCCGAAGTGTTGATGATATCTTGCAAATGATGGATTCCCCACAGCACTCTGCCAGCATTGATGGCGAGGTTAGTTTATTATGGTTTTTATTACCATCAACTCCTTTTTCTGATTAATATTATGCTTTTTCCTTTTTCTACAATTCCAGTCCCCTCCCAATAGCCAGCAGACTCGTGCACCACGAATTACTATTCGCAAGAGGAAGGCTTCCTCAAACCCCCCTGGCAATGATCAACGTCCTGTGGTAAGATCCTCTAGTACACAAGTGAAAGCAGACCCTAGTTGCAATCGGCCCCCACCCACTATAGTAATCATAGCCTCTGCCAACTTGCAATTAATCATATATTCTGAATAGGGAGCACCTGATACAGAAGAGGAGCCTCTGAGCAGGGACACTGGGATGCAGCATCCTACTGCCCAGGTATGTTCATGCAATTCGTGTCTTTTTTTTATAATATAAATGATTCACTTTCATAATACAAATATGTTAATTTGGCTATTCTACTCAACTGCACCAGGATCATATAATTTACTCAAGGAGCGATAGGGCCATTCAAGTTGCCAACACACAGAAGGCAGAGGCTGAGAAGAAGAAGGTGTTGGAACCGGACCGCCGACACACGGCGTGTCCGTCGGGGCCGCCCGCACACACGGCGTGCCCACCCAGGCTGTCGGGCCGCGGCACACGCGCCCGCACGTATAGCAGCGGGCTTTAGGTCTCTTGGGCTAACACTCCCCAAAAAGCTAGCCTGTCAGGGGGTTGCACCCTCAACCATATAAACCATGCTTTTCCACTCTCACCAGACAATGTGGGACTATTTCCAACAATCTCCCCCTCACACATTGTGAGCCGAGATTTGTCTTGAGAATGCACTGTAACACCCTAAAAACAATTGTGCCTTGATTACTAGGAAAGGTTATTCAAAGCATTTAGATGAAAACATCTTTTAATAAAATTTTATTGGATCGGGGCAGAGAATAAAGGAAAGTCTTTCAATCCGTTTATTATCCCTTTCTAAACTATACAAGCACTCCCTAAAAAAAATAAAATTTAAATATATATATATATATATATATATATATATATATATATATATATATATATATATATATATTTGAACAACTCATGTTAAAGAAAAAAATATAAGTGTATAATACTCCCTTACAAAATATGTGAGTGGTGAATATTTATTTCAGCCTTTAAATGGACCAGGTATTAAAAAAACCTAATATTGTCCCTAGAAGAAAACGAGATGGGTATGTTATTAATGACGTATTCCCCTAAATACACCCATAAAGTAAATTAAATTAACTAGGTGCATACTTATTGGATGTTTTTGTAATGCGTCAGTAGGATTGAATTTAAAAACACAGATTCAAATTTGAATGAATAAATTGAAATAGAAAAGAAAAGGAATAGAAAAGAAAAAAAAAAGAAAAGAAAACATCACCTCGTGCCTTGCTGGGCCGAATCCAGTCGCCGGCCCAGCTCCATTTCCGTTTGCTGCGCTAGCTCTAGCCCACCGTCGCGTGCCTGCGGATGACATGTGGGCCACACCTTGACATAGCCACCACCCACACCTCGCACGCGCGCTGGCGTCTCTGTTAGTGGGACTGTTTCACCAATCGGTCGCAGGAAGCGCTCGCGTAGAAACCATCCGGTGAATGCCATGTGGGGTCCCGATGTCAGCACCTCCTCCTAAGATCGGACTCTGGCGCGCACGGCCTGGAATTCCGCCGCCGATCTCGGGTGAAGTCGTTGGGGAACCCTTGGACGCGTGCATAAAAACCACCCGTGCCCCCTACCCTCCTTTGAACCAGTCCTCCGTGAGCTCCGCGTCCATGGACTCGCCACTACCACTAGGAGAGCAAAGAGGGAGAGAGAACGGATGGTGGTTCTGCTGGCCCCTGCAGCCGAAGATCACCGCGTCTGTGCCGATCGGGGAGAATGGAAGCGAGACGCATGGGGCCGCCGCACAGGGCCTCGTCTGCGTAGGCATGCCCGCCTGGTTGCGGTCCGCCCAAGCCATAGCCGGTGATGAGCAAGCTCATCCGCCCGAGGCCGGAATACTTCATCAATTCGACGCCGGTGAGTTGTTCTGTTTGGTGTCCTACTGGTTCGATGAGTCGCGATGCGCAGGGTAGTATTTGCTTGTGCGGGTGTGCTACTAGAACCTGCGTGGGGATGCCCGGCGCTAGTCTCCATCGTAGGTCACGACGCCGCTGTGCACATACCCGCCTGGCCGTGGGTGCCATTGCCGCGCATTGTGGCCTCGCTGGCAGACCAAAAGCATCGCTTCACCGAACCGTGCCCACGACCACCTCCGTCGAGCTTCGTCGCAAGGTGAGACTACCTGTGCAAACGCCGCCCCGCTCTGTTGCATCCAGCACTGCTCCATGGACGGGGTCCGCCGCACTAGGCTCTGGCATGCCACTTCTTCAAAGTCATGCTAGTGTTCGCCCTCTTCTGCTCCCGGTAGCACTCGATGTTGGCCCTGGAAGTTCGAATGGGTGTGTATCCAGTGGGGAGCACGACTGCGGAATCGATCGCCGGCGTCTAGTGTCTGCTGGCTAGCTAGAGGTTGAAGACGGGGGGGGGGGGGGCTGGGTCATTGATCTCGGTTTGGGCGGCTGTGATCTGTCCGTGGTCTAGGCCGTGTATCTGGGTGATTTCGTTTCAGATCAGACAAAGGGGGGATATGTTGGTCATGTTGAATCAGAGACATTGAATTGGGATCCGATGGCATAGATTAGTGCACGCGCTTGCCGTCCGATCTGGATCCCGTGACCCAGAATCGATCTCGGACACTTTAAATCAATGCCACGGATCTTAGATCCTATGGCCCACATTGCGCACCGGTTCGCTAGAGACCCAATCTAATCCCAGCCCTTGATCTTAGATCGTGCGGCCAGAAACTGAGGATACCCCTTCGTTGGCTTATTTGCTAAAGAGACCCTGACAAACACTGGAATCAACCCGCAGTCCTAGCGCCAGTCGTTCTGAGTCTTAGGATTGTTTATGAAATAGACCCTGCCTTCTATATAAATTGAGGCATAGTCCAGAAATTAAATAAAACCAGAAAAATAGATTTAGAAATTGATTTTGAGTATAAAAATAATTGTAAAACTTGGGTAATTCATAGAAAACTCATATTAAGCCCAAATTAATCCGTTCCAATTCCTATAATTTTGTAATATTATTGTCTATCATCTAGTACCATTATTTTGACATGAAAGTCACATTAAAATTTATATCGCATTTAATCTTGTACAAAACACATAGAATCTTCAGAAAATCATAACTCCTCCGTTTTAACTCTGATTTGATCCGTTCAAGTTGCGTTAGTCTCGTAGCAACGCGTAGATCATTATTATGCAGTATATTCTTATGTTTGGTGTGATGTTAATTTTATCTATACCATGTTTGTTTGTATTGCTACGACTAGCGCGAGGACACGTGTCATCTGAAAAGCAAGTTGGTACCTGGAATCTCAAGTGGCAGGCAAGTTGTGCCCTTGATTCACTTTTGTTACCCAATAATGTTCTTTATAATCATTTACCATGCATAGGTTTAATTTTGATGGGACCAAATAGGTCACCCTAGATTGTTTATCTCATTACCTTGTTTACCCCTGAATCACATGGGTAGTTTTTGCTATTGCTTTATATGGTTTTGGGATAATCATTTATTATATCCATGTTCCAGTTATTTTGTTATTCTATTTATGTTCATGTCAAGATCATTATATTATTGTTAATTGGAACATGGAGCTTAACTTGAGAAACACGTGCCACCACAAGGGAGGAATGGGACCCCTTGGCTGACTAATTAGGAAAGCTAGTGGAAGACTACCTTACCCGAAAGGGGCAAGGGCAGTAGGGGAGTGGTCAGTGTAGGGAGGTCCTTGGTTGATTTTGCTGCGATGGCGGTCAGACAAGAACCCTGCATTGGAACTTCCTATAAACTGTAGCGGGTTTTCGGAAGCTAGTGGAACTTTGTAAAGGCCTCGTAGTGGATCCCTAGCCATTCACCTTGGTAGTGTCTAAGGGCCTAGCTAACCCTGGCGACATGGGAAACATGACTTGTGGGTAAAGGGTACAACCTCTGCAGAGTGTAAAACTGGTATACTAGCCGAGCTCACGGTCATGAGCAGCTCAGGACTCTCCGATGATTAAATTATGGAACCTAAACTCAATTTGTCATTTGCATTTGCATGGGATTTGTTATTAATTTTGTTCTATTATTTTATTATGGTTTGGTATTCACTTACACTTAGTAACTACTAATAAAATTTTGACCAACTTATAAAAGCAATGCTCAGCTTTAACCCCTATTGTTGATAAGCCTTACACTTCATGAACTCCCACCTTTGGTGAGTTCATGCCACATTATTCCCCACAACTTGTTGAGCTATGATCATGTGTGAGCTCACCCTTGCTGTCTCACACCCCCCACAGGAGAAGAACATGTGGTTTCAAGTGGAGTCAAGTATCGAGGAGTTCGATCTGATCTAGGTGGCGTTTCTCAGTTGACATTGGCGCCGACGATCCTTAGTTCGTGTTATATTTATCTTTTATTTTGTAAGTCTTCCGCTATGTAATAAATACTCTGATTATTGTGACATTTATCTCTATACACTCTGTTATTATATATGTTGTCTTCTTTGGCGCATGTATGAGATGCACCTGGCTTTGTCCCTTAAAGCCGGGTGTGACAGGAGTGGTATCAGAGGAAATGTTGACTATAGGACAAAACCTAGATAGAAAAGGACAAAACCATTACCTACTTACCTTATTCTGATTCATTCTATACTTACCTTACTCTGATTATTCTTACCTTTTCTACTCTGAGACAAGATGGATTTCACACCTTGGAATCCTACATTTATGAACTTTTTAAGAGATAGGAGACCTAAGACAAAATTAAAATTATTTTCTCTATTAAAAATGTTGGTTGATTGTTCTGATGATCAATGTGTGATTTGCTTCTTTGATTGATTGAAATAGTATAGACGGGCATCTTAGCATGTACCACCATAAGGTAATGAATTAGCTTTAGTAGGTGACACACTAATCTACTTAGCTAATAAATCCCCCGCAGTAACATGCCTCGTAATTACTCGCCTTTTCTACAATCCTTTCTTACCCTGTATTTCTAACCCAGATGGGCTACCCCTATACTGTTAGAAGAGAGCAGTATAGATTTGATCCTTGGTATGTCATGGTTAAGAAAGGCGAAGGCAGTATATACACTATGCTAAGGGAACCGTAGAACTCACCAGTTCCAAAGGACAAGGATTTGAAGTTGAAGTTGCAGTAACTACCACCATCAGACTAGCGACATTCTTAGTAGATGAGAAGTTGGTGGGTGACAATATCCGTGCAGTTAGGGATTTTCCGGATGTCTTTCCAGAGGAGTTATTAGGGATGCCACCAGATAGGGAAGTTGAGTTTGTTATTGATCTCTTACCTGGGACTACTACTACTCCCAAACGGTCATACAGGATGTCTATAGAAGAGTTAAAAGAACTTAAGAAGCAATTAATGGAATTACAAGAGGTTGGGTACATTCGTTCGGATTCTTCACCTTGTGGAGCACCGGTTCTATTTGTACAGAAGAAAGATGGATCGCAAGGGATGTGTGTGGATTATAGGTCCCTTAACAATGTCACTGTGAAGAACAAGTATCCATTACCCCGCATTGAAGATTTATTTAATCGGATGAGAGATGCTAGGATATTCTCGAAGATTGATCTCCGATCGGGTTACCATCAAATGAAGATTAGGCCATCGGATATGCCCAAGACTGAATTCTCGACCCGATATGGTTTATATGTGTTCACCGTTATGTCATTTGGGCCAACTAATGCACCAACTTATTTTGTGGATCTGAAGAATAAGGTGTTCATAATCTGGACAGATTCGTCATGGTTTACATCGACGATATTTTTATTTATTCCAAGAGTGTTATTGATCATGAGGAACATCTGAGATTGGTGCTACAGAAGCTACGAGATAATCAACTCTACGCCAAGTTTAGCAAATGCGAGTTTTGGATTGACGGTGCCATTTCTTGGACATATCATTTCTAATGGAGGAATATCAGTGGATTTTGCCAAAGTCAAGGAGATAGTGGCATGGAGCATACCCACTACAGTTACGGAGGTTCGAAGTCTCTTAGGACTTGCAGGATATTATCGAAGATTTATTGAAGGATTCTCTAAAATTGCTAAGCCTATGACATCGCTTTTGGAAAAAGGAAGAGAATTCAAGTGGGATGAGAAGTGCCAATAAAGCTTTGATCAATTGAAGGAGAGACTAAAGTCGCCACCAGTATTGATTATGCCAGATCTGCAGAAGGGATTTGACATTTACTGTGATGCATGTGGCCAAGGACTTGGGATGTGTGCTCATGCAAGAAGGACATGTGATTGCCTACGCGTCTCGACAGTTGCGGAAACAAGAGTTGAACTACCCCACTCATGACTTAGAACTAGCAGCCGGAGTGCATGTGTTAAAAAATATGGAGACATTATATCATGGGAACCAAGTGCCAAGTGTATATGGATCATAAGAGTTTGAAGTATATATTCACTCAGAAGGATCTCAACCTTAGGCAACGCCGTTGGTTGGAGCTTATAAAGGATTATGACTTGGAGATTCACTATCACCCGGGCAAGGCAAACTTGGTTGCAGATGCCTTGAGTCAAAAGGACCATGTTCATTCAGCTGTTGTTGCCTAGCTACCCGATGAGATTGTTGAGGATTTCAGGAGACTTAACCTGGGGATAGTTGCTCACACTGAAGGAGTTATTATTGATGTGGAACCTACCTTGGAGCAAGAAATCCGCAGAAGGACATATTGGTGATGCTAAGATACAAGAGATTAGGGATCTGATTACTGAAGGTCGAGGTCCGGAATTCACGGAAGATGAACAAGGCACCATATGGTTCAAGGACAGGGTATGTGTTCCTGATATTGCATGCCTTCGTGAGACTCAGATTATTCTATTCATCTTGGGAGTACCAAGATGTATCAGGATTTGAAGCAGAAATATTGGTGGTATGGATTAAAGAGAGATGTGGCTGCACATGTGGCTATGTGCGATGTGTGTCAAG
The DNA here is from genome assembly GCA_029449295.1 of Zea luxurians. Taxonomy (NCBI): domain Eukaryota; kingdom Viridiplantae; phylum Streptophyta; class Magnoliopsida; order Poales; family Poaceae; genus Zea; species Zea luxurians. The sequence goes on along the minus strand of JAOPSE010000008.1, from coordinate 84,684,519 downwards.
GAGTTAAGGCTGAACACCAGAGGCTAGCTGGACTACTACACCCATTAAAGCTACCCGAGTGGAAGTGAGAAGAGATTGGTATGGATTTCATTACTGGATTGCCTCGCACCCAGAAAGGATATGATGCTATATGGGTGATTGTGTATAGATTGACTAAATTGGCTCACTTCATTCCTGTAAAGACTACTTATAAAGGTTCTCAGCTAGCAGAGTTATATATGGCCCGGATTGTGTCTCTACATGGTATACCAAAGAAGATCATTTTGGATAGAGGATCACAGTTTACCTCTAGATTTTGGAAAAGTTTTCATAAGAATATGGATACGAAGTTGAATTTTAGTTCGGCCTACCTCAGACTGATGGACAGACAAAAAGGGCTAATCAAGTAATGGAGGACATGTTGAGAGCTTGTGCCCTTCAGCATGGTAGTAGTTGGGACAAGAGTCTACCTTATGCTGAGTTCTCATATAATAATAGTTAACAGGCCAGTCTGAAGATGTCACCGTTCGAGACTCTGTATGGCAGGAAATGCAGGATTCCTCTACATTGGATCAGACTGGAGGAAGACAGTTCTTTGAACCTAAACTTATTCAAGAAGCAGAGGAACAAGTCCAACAAATAAGGGAGAATTTGAGAACTGCACAGTCAAGACAGAAGAGCTATACTGATAATAGAAGAAGACCACTGGAATTTGAGGAAAGGAATCATGTGTACCCCGAGGTGTCACCACTTCGTGGAATGAGGAGATTTAAAGTTAAGGGAAAATTGTCCCCTCGCTTTGTTGGACCATTCAGAGTTTTTAGGCGAGTTGGAGAGATGGCCTATCAACTTGAGCTACCTGATAATCTATCTGATGTGCATAATGTATTTCATGTGTCTCAACTTAAGAAGTGTCTCCGTGTCCCTGAGGAACAGTTACCAATGGAAGAGCTCAGTGTTTAGGGTGATTTGACTTACACGGAGTATCCTGTCAAAATTCTTGATACTTTGACTTGAGTTACAAGAAATAAGGTAATAAAGATGTGCAAAGTGCAATGGAGTCACCATGGAGAAGATGAAGCAACTTGGGAAAGAGAAGAAGAGCTTGAGCATATATTTTCCCCATCTTTTCCCTCGTTCCTCCTAAATCTCGAGGACGAGATTATTTTTAAGGGGGGTAGGATTTGTAACACCCTAAAAACAATTGTGCCTTGATTACTAGGAAAGGTTATTCAAAGCATTTAGATGAAAACATCTTTTAATAAAATTTTATTGGATCGGGGCAGAGAATAAAGGAAAGTCTTTCAATCCGTTTATTATCCCTTTCTAAACTATACAAGCACTCCCTAAAAAAAATAAAATTTAAATATATATATATATATATATATATATTTAAACAACTCATGTTAAAGAAAAAAAGATAAGTGTATAATACTCCCTTACAAAATATGTGAGTGGTGAATATTTATTTCAGCCTTTAAATGGACCAGGTATTAAAAAAAACCTAATATTGTCCCTAGAAGAAAACGAGATGGGTATGTTATTAATGACGTATTCCCCTAAATACACCCATAAAGTAAATTAAATTAACTAGGTGCATACTTATTAGATCTTTTTGTAATGCGTCAGTAGGATTGAATTTAAAAACACAGATTCAAATTTGAATGAATACATTGAAATAGAAAAGAAAAGGAATAGAAAAGAAAAAAAAAAGAAAAGAAAACATCACCTCGTGCCTTGCTGGGCCGAATCCAGTCGCCGGCCCAGCTCCATTTCCGTTTGCTGCGCTAGCTCTAGCCCACCGTCGCGTGCCTACGGATGACATGTGGGCCACACCTTGACATAGCCACCACCCACACCTCGCACGCGCGCTGGCGTCTCTGTTAGTGGGACTGTTTCACCAATCGGTCGCAGGAAGCGCTCGCGTAGAAACCATCCGGTGAATGCCATGTGGGGTCCCGATGTCAGCACCTCCTCCTAAGATCGGACTCTGGCGCGCACGGCCTGGAATTCCGCCGCCGATCTCGGGTGAAGTCGTTGGGGAACCCTTGGACGCGTGCATAAAAACCACCCGTGCCCCCTACCCTCCTTTGAACCAGTCCTCCGTGAGCTCCGCGTCCATGGACTCGCCACTACCACTAGGAGAGCAAAGAGGGAGAGAGAACGGATGGTGGTTCTGCTGGCCCCTGCAGCCGAAGATCACCGCGTCTGTGCCGATCGGGGAGAATGGAAGCGAGACGCATGGGGCCGCCGCACAGGGCCTCGTCTGCGTAGGCATGCCCGCCTGGTTGCGGTCCGCCCAAGCCATAGCCGGTGATGAGCAAGCTCATCCGCCCGAGGCCGGAATACTTCATCAATTCGATGCCGGTGAGTTGTTCTGTTTGGTGTCCTACTGGTTCGATGAGTCGCGATGCGCAGGGTAGTATTTGCTTGTGCGGGTGTGCTACTAGAACCTGCGTGGGGATGCCCGGCGCTAGTCTCCATCGTAGGTCACGACGCCGCTGTGCACATACCCGCCTGGCCGTGGGTGCCATTGCCGCGCGTTGTGGCCTCGCTGGCAGACCAAAAGCATCGCTTCACCGAACCGCGCCCACGACCACCTCCGTCGAGCTTCGTCGCAAGGTGAGACTACCTGTGCAAACGCCGCCCCGCTCTGTTGCATCCAGCACTGCTCCATGGACGGGGTCCGCCGCACTAGGCTCTGGCATGCCACTTCTTCAAAGTCACGCCAGTGTTCGCCCTCTTCTGCTCCCGGTAGCACTCGATGTTGGCCCTGGAAGTTCGAATGGGTGTGTCTCCAGTGGGGAGCACGACTGCGGAATCGATCGCCGGCGTCTAGTGTCTGCTGGCTAGCTAGAGGTTGAAGACAGGGGGGGGGGCTGGGTCGTTGATCTCGGTTTGGGCGGCTGTGATCTGTCCGTGGTCTAGGCCGTGTATCTGGGTGATTTCGTTTCAGATCAGACAAAGGGGGGATATGTTGGTCATGTTGAATCAGAGACATTGAATTGGGATCCGATGGCATAGATTAGTGCACGCGCTTGCCGTCCGATCTGGATCCCGTGACCCAGAATCGATCTCAGACACTTTAAATCAATGCCACAGATCTTAGATCCTACAGCCCACATTGCGCACCGGTTCGCTAGAGACCCAATCTAATCCCGGCCCTTGATCTTAGATCGTGCGGCCAGAAACTGAGGATACCCCTTCGTAGGCTTATTTGCTAAAGAGACCCTGACAAACACTGGAATCAACCCGCAGTCCTGGCGCCAGTCGTTCTGAGTCTTAGGATTGTTTATGAAATAGACCCTGCCTTCTATATAAATTGAGGCGTAGTCCAGAAATTAAATAAAACCGGAAAAATAGATTTAGAAATTGATTTTGAGTATAAAAATAATTGTAAAACTTGGGTAATTCATAGAAAACTCATATTAAGCCCAAATTAATCCGTTCCAATTCCTATAATTTTGTAATATTATTGTCTATCATCTAGTACCATTATTTTGACATGAAAGTCACATTAAAATTTATATCGCATTTAATCTTGTACAAAACACATAGAATCTTCAGAAAATCATAACTCCTCCGTTTTAACTCTGATTTGATCCGTTCAAGTTGCGTTAGTCTCGTAGCAACGCGTAGATCATTATTATGCAGTATATTCTTATGTTTGGTGTGATGTTAATTTTATCTATACCATGTTTGTTTGTATTGCTACGACTAGCGCGAGGACACGTGTCATCTGAAAAGCAAGTTGGTACCTGGAATCTCAAGTGCCAGGCAAGTTGTGCCCTTGATTCACTTTTGTTACCCAATAATGTTCTTTATAATCATTTACCATGCATAGGTTTAATTTTTATGGGACCCAATAGGTCACCCTAGATTGTTTATCTCATTACCTTGTTTACCCCTGAATCACATGGGTAGTTTTTGCTATTGCTTTATATGGTTTTGGGATAATCATTTATTATATCCATGTTCTAGTTATTTTGTTATTCTATTTATGTTCATGTCAAGATCATTATATTATTGTTAATTGGAACATGGAGCTTAACTTGAGAAACACGTGCCACCACAAGGGAGGAATGGGACCCCTTGGCTGACTAATTAGGAAAGCTAGTGGAAGACTACCTTACCCGAAAGGGGCAAGGGCAGTAGGGGAGTGGTCAGTGTAGGGAGGTCCTTGGTTGATTTTGCTGCGATGGCGGTCAGACAAGAACCCTGCATTGGAACTTCCTATAAACTGTAGCGGGTTTTCGGAAGCTAGTGGAACTTTGTAAAGGCCTCGTAGTGGATCCCTAGCCATTCACCTTGGTAGTGTCTAAGGGCCTAGCTAACCCTGGCGACATGGGAAACACGACTTGTGGGTAAAGGGTACAACCTCTGCAGAGTGTAAAACTGGTATACTAGCCGAGCTCACGGTCATGAGCGGCTCAGGACTCTCCGATGATTAAATTATGGAACCTAAACTCAATTTGTCATTTGCATTTGCATGGGATTTGTTATTAATTTTGTTCTATTATTTTATTATGGTTTGGTATTCACTTACACTTAGTAACTACTAATAAAATTTTGACCAACTTATAAAAGCAATGCTCAGCTTTAACCCCTATTGTTGATAAGCCTTACACTTCATGAACTCCCACCTTTGGTGAGTTCGTGCCACATTATTCCCCACAACTTGTTGAGCTATGATCATGTGTGAGCTCACCCTTGCTGTCTCACACCCCCCCACAGGAGAAGAACATGTGGTTTCAAGTGGAGTCAAGTATCGAGGAGTTCGATCTGATCTAGGTGGCGTTTCTCAGTTGACATTGGCGCCGACAATCCTTAGTTCATGTTATATTTATCTTTTATTTTGTAAGTCTTCCGCTATGTAATAAATACTCTGATTATTGTGACATTTATCTCTATACAATCTGTTATTATATATGTTGTCTTCTTTGGCGCATGTATGAGATGCACCTGGCTCTGTCCCTTAAAGCCGGGTGTGACATGCACTGGGCCAACCTGGCTTTGATACCAATTGTTGGAACCGGACCGCCGACACACGGCGTGTCCGTCGGGGCCGCCCGCACACACGGCGCGCCCACCCAGGCTGTCGGGCCGCGGCACACGCGCCCGCACATATAGCAGCGGGCTTTAGGTCTCTTGGGCTTGAAAGGGAAATGTGCCCTTGGGCCATTTCTAAGTATTTTGGTGGTTTAGTGTCCAACACAAGTGCCTAAGTGTAAAATGGTGGACAAAGTACAAATCAAGGATAAAGGTATGTTTCTCAGACTTAGTACATTGTTTTAGAGACTAATGTATTGTGTCTAAGTGCTGGAAATAGGAAAATACCAACTGGAAAAGCCATGGCTCGAGCAGCCAAGACTTTGCTCAGTCTGGAGCACCGGACTGTCCGGTGGTGCACTGGACCGTGTCCGGTGCGCCAGGCTGGCTCGAGCAAAGTGGCTGCTCTCGGGACTTCGACGGTGGCGTACGGCTATAAAACACCGAACTGTCCGGTGGTGCACCGGACTGTCCGGTGGGCTGCTCACAGGCGAACTCGTCGCTCTCGGGAATTCATCGGCGACGTACGGCTATAATTCACCGGACTGTCCGGTGTGCACCGGACTGTCCGGTGAGCCAACGGTCGGCAGGGCCAACGGTCGGCCGCGCGATCTGCGCGGGACACGTGGCCGAGCCAACGGCTAGAAGGAGGCACCGGTCTGTCCGGTGTGCACCGGACATGTCCGGTGCGCCAACGGCTCTCTGGCTGCCAACGGTCGACTGCGCCATTTATGGAAGGAAATCGGGCACCGGACTGTCCGGTGCGCCAGTCGATAGAAGGCAAGATCAGCCTTCCTAGATTGCTCTCAACGGCTCCTAGCTGCCTTGGGGCTATAAAAGGGACCCCTAGGCGCATGGAGGAGTACACCAAGCATCTCCTAAGCATTCCTAAGCACCAAGACATCGATTCCGCGCCTTTGATTCTTTGCGATAGCGATTAGAGCTCTAGTTGAGTGGTGAACTCATTGAGTTGTGTTGTGAGCTCTCATTGCGACTTGTGTGCGTGGTGTTGCTGTGATTTCTTGTCTTGAGTGCGTTGCTAATCCCTCCCTTGCTCCGTGCTTCTTTGTGAACTTTAAGTGTAAGGGCGAGAGGCTCCAATTTGTGGAGATTCCTCGCAAACGGGATTGAGTAAAGCAAACAAAACACCGTGGTATTCAAGTGGGTCTTTGGACCGCTTGAGAGGGGTTGATTGCAACCCTCGTCCGTTGGGACGCCACAACGTGGAGTAGGCAAGCGTTGGTCTTGGCCGAACCACGGGATAACCACCGTGCCATCTCTGTGATTGATCTTTGTTGGTTATTGTGTTTTGTTGAGGATTCCTCTCTAGCCACTTGGCAATTATTGTGCTAACAATTAACCAAGTTTTGTGGCTTAAGTTTTGAAGTGTTACAGGATCACCTATTCACCCCCCTCTAGGTGCTCTCAATTGGTATCAGAACCGTTCTCTTCACAAAGGGACTAACCGCCCGAAGAGATGGATCCTAAGGGGAAGGGTATCATGATCAACGATAGAGAGAAGGAATCCTTCGTCAACGAGCCGAAGGATGACAAGCCTACCGACTCCGGCTCGGGCCATAGACGGAAAAGAAGGGAAGAAGAAGAAGACGAGGCGCATCAAGGAGATCGTCTACTACGACGACAGCGATGAGTCCACTTCTTCCCACAAGGACAACGACGACAACGACTACGACAAACGAAAGACAGTTAACTCGAACTTTTCTTTCGATTATTCACGTATTCCTCAAAGTGAAAATGCTCATTTATTATCTATTCCACTTGGTAAACCTCCTCATTTTGATGGAGAGGACTACGGATTTTGGAGTCACAAAATGCGTAGTCACTTGTTCTCTCTCCATCCTAGTATATGGGAGATTGTAGAGAGTGGAATGCACTTTGATAGTTTGGATAGTCCCATGTTCATTAATGAGCAAATTCATAAGAATGCACAAGCTACTACTGTTCTTCTAGCTTCATTGTGCAGGGATGAATACCACAAAGTGAGTGGCTTGGATAACGCCAAGCAGATCTAGGACACCCTCAAGATTTCACATGAGGGGAACGACGTCACCTTGCTCACCAAGATGGAGTTGGTGGAGGGAGAGCTTGGACGATTCGCAATGATAAGGGGCGAGGAGCCGACACAAACATACAACCGGCTCAAGACCCTTATCAACAAAATAAGGAGCTACGGAAGCACGCGATGGACGGACCACGACGTCGTCCGACTGATGCTAAGGTCCTTTACCGTTCTTGATCCTCATTTGGTGAATAATATTCGTGAGAATCCCAGGTACACCAAAATGTCGCCCGAAGAAGTCCTTGGGAAATTCGTAAGCGGGCGAATGATGATCAAGGAGGCGAGGTACGTGGACGACGCTCTAAACGGTCCAATCAATGAGCCTCAACCCGTTGCTCTCAAGGCAACAAGGAGCAAGGAGGCGTTACCTAGCAAGGTAGCACAAATTGAGGCGGCCGGACTTAATGATGAAGAGATGGCCCTCATCATCAAAAGATTCAAGACGGCGCTAAAGGGTCACAAGGGACAGCCAAGCAAGACCAAGTCAAAGGGGAAGCGCTCATGCTTCAAATGTGGTAAGCTTGGTCATTTTATCGCTAACTGTCCCGACAATGATAGTGACTAGGAAAAGGTAAACAAGAAGGAGAAGAAGAAGAGCTACAAGAAGGCCAAGGGCGAGGCACATATCAGAAAGGAGTGGGATTCGGATTGCTCCTCCTCCGACTCCGACAATGAAGGACTCGCCGCCACTGCCTTCAACAAGTCATTCCTCTTTCCCAACGAGCATCACACATGCCTCATGGCGAAGGAGAAGAAGGTATGTACTCGAGACACCACTTACTCTTCTTCAAGTGATGATGATTCTAGCGATGAGGAAATAGATTACTCTAGCTTGTTCAAGGGATTGGATAGAAATAAAATTGATAAGATCAATGAATTGATTGATGCCTTGAATGAAAAGTATAGGCTTTTAGAAAAACAAGAGGATTTGTTATATGATGAACATGATAAATTTGTAGAGGCACAAAAATCCTATGCTTTAGAAGTTAAAAGAAATGAAATGCTTTCTTATGAACTATCTACTTGTCATGAAACCATTTCTACTTTACAAGGTGTTAATAATGATTTAAATGCTAAATTAGAAGTAGCAAATAAATCTAATTCTTGTGTAGAACATGTTATGATTTGCACTAGGTGTAAGGATTTTGATATTGATGCCTGTAGTGGACACCTAGTTTCAATTTCGAGATTAAATGATGAAGTAGCTAGTCTTAATGCCCAACTTAAGACTAGCAAAAGTGATTTCGATAAGCTAAAATTTGCAAGGGATGCCTACACGATTGGAAGACACCCCTCAATTAAGGATGGACTTGGCTTCAAGAGGGAAGCCAAGGACTTAACAAGCCATAAGGCTCCCATCTCCACCAAGGAGAAAGGGAAGGCCCCTATGGCTAGTAGTGCTAAAAGGAACTATGCTTTTATGTATCATGACAAGAGACAATATAGAAATGCTTATAGGAGTTATAATGCATATGATGCTTTTGATTCTCATGCCATGTCTGCTTCTAGTTCTTCCTATGTGCATAATAGAAATGTTGGTAGAAAAGATGTTCATAATGTGCCTAGGAGAAATGTTGTTAATGCTCCTGGGAAAGTTAATGAACCATCTACAATTTATCATGCTTTAAATGCTTCCTTTGCTATTTGTAGAAAGGATAGGAAGATAATTGCTAGGAAATTAGGGGCAAAATGTAAGGGAGATAAAACTTGCATTTGGGTCCCTAAGACAATTTTGACTAACCTTGTAGGACCCAACAAGAGTTGGGTACCTAAGACCCAAGCCTAAATTTGCCTTGCAGGTTTATGCATCCGGGGGTTCAAGCTGGATTATCGACAGCGGATGCACAAACCATATGACGGGGGAGAAGAAGATGTCCACCTCCTACGTCAAGAATAAGGATTCCCAAGATTCAATCATATTCGGTGATGGGAACCAAGGCAAGGTGAAAGGTTTAGGCAAGATTGCAATATCCAATGAGCACTCTATCTCTAATGTGTTTTTAGTTGAGTCTCTTGGATATAATTTACTATCTGTCAGTCAATTATGTAATATGGGATATAATTGTCTATTTACAAATGTAGATGTGTCTGTCTTTAGAAGATGTGATGGTTCACTAGCTTTTAAGGGTGTACTAGACGGCAAACTTTATTTGGTTGATTTTGCAAAAGAAGAGGCCGGTCTAGATGCATGCTTAATGGCTAAGACTTGCATGGGCTGGTTGTGGCATCGCCGCTTAGCACATGTGGGGATGAAGAACCTCCACAAGCTTCTAAAGGGAGAACACGTGATAGGTCTAACCAATGTACATTTCGAAAAAGATAGACCTTGTGTAGCTTGTCAAGCAGGGAAATAGGTGGGAGGCTCTCATCACACCAAAAATGTGATGACAACATCAAGACCCCTGGAGCTGCTACATATGGACCTCTTCGGACCCGTCGCCTATCTGAGCATAGGAGGAAGTAAGTATGGTCTAGTTATTGTTGATGACTTTTCCCGCTTCACTTGGGTGTTCTTTTTGCAGGATAAGTCTGAAACCCAAGGAACCCTCAAGCGCTTCCTCAGGAGAGCTCAAAATGAGTTTGAGCTCAAGGTGAAGAAGATAAGGAGCGACAACAGGTCCGAATTCAAGAATCTTCAAGTGGAGGAGTTCCTTGAGGAGGAGGGGATCAAGCACGAGTTCTCCGCTCCCTACACACCTCAGCAAAATGGTGTGGTAGAGAGGAAGAACAGGACGCTCATAGATATGGCGAGGACTATGCTTGGAGAGTTCAAGACCCCCGAGTGCTTTTGGTCGGAAGCCATGAACACGGCTTGCCACACCATCAACAGGGTCTACCTTCACCGCCTCCTCAAGAAGACTTCATATGAGCTGCTGACTGGTAACAAACCCAATGTATCGTACTTTCGTGTATTTGGGAGTAAATGCTACATTCTAGTGAAGAAGGGTAGGAATTCCAAATTTGCTCCCAAAGCCGTAGAAGGGTTTTTATTAGGTTATGATTCAAATACAAAGGCGTATAGGGTCTTCAACAAATCATCGGGTTTGGTTGAAGTCTCTAGCGACGTTGTATTTGATGAGACTAATGGCTCTCCAAGAGAGCAAGTTGTTGATCTTGATGATGTAGATGAAGAAGACGTTCCAACGGCCGCAATACGCACCATGGCGATTGGAGATGTACGGCCTCAGGAACATTTGGAGCAAGATCAACCGTCTTCCTCAACTATGGTGCATACCCCAACCCAAGATGACGAACAGGTACCTCAAGTGGAGGCGCATGATCAAGGGGGAGCACAGGATGTTCAAGTTGAAGAGGAAGAAGCACCTCAGGCACCTCCAACCCAAGTTCGAGCGACGATTCAAAGGGATCATCCCGTCGACCAGATATTGGGTGATATTAGCAAGGGAGTAACTACTCGTTCAAGATTAGTTAATTTTTGTGAGCATTACTCTTTTGTCTCTTCTATTGAGCCTTTCAGGGTAGAAGAGGCCTTGCTAGATCCGGACTGGGTGTTGGCCATGCAGGAAGAACTCAACAATTTCAAGCGCAATGAAGTTTGGACACTAGTGCCTCGCCCCAAGCAAAATGTTGTGGGAACCAAGTGGGTATTCCGCAACAAACAGGACGAGCACGGGGTGGTGACAAGGAACAAGGCTCGGCTTGTGGCAAAAGGTTATGCCCAAGTCGTAGGTTTGGACTTTGAGGAGACATTCGCTCCTGTGGCTAGGCTAGAATCAATTCGTATCTTGCTAGCATATGCCGCTCACCATTCTTTCAGGTTGTACCAAATGGATGTGAAGAGCGCTTTCCTCAACGGGCCGATCAAAGAGGAGGTGTACGTGGAGCAACCCCCTGGCTTCGAGGATGAACGGTACCCCGACCACGTGTGTAAGCTCTCTAAGGCGCTCTATGGACTTAAGCAAGCCCCAAGAGCATGGTATGAATGCCTTAGAGACTTTTTAATTGCTAATGCTTTCAAGGTTGGAAAAGCTGATCCAACTCTTTTTACTAAGACTTGCGATGGTGATCTCTTTGTGTGCCAAATTTATGTCGATGACATAATATTTGGTTCTACTAACCAAAAGTCTTGTGAAGAGTTTAGCAGGGTTATGACGCAGAAATTCGAGATGTCGATGATGGGCGAGTTGAACTACTTCCTTGGGTTCCAAGTGAAGCAACTCAAGGACGGCACTTTCATCTCCCAAACGAAGTACACGCAAGACTTGCTAAAGCGGTTTGGGATGAAGGATGCCAAGCCCGCAAAGACGCCGATGGGAACTGACGGACACACCGACCTCAACAAAGGAGGTAAGTCCGTTGATCAAAAAGCATACCGGTCCATGATAGGTTCTTTGCTTTATTTATGTGCTAGTAGACCGGATATTATGCTTAGCGTTTGCATGTGTGCTAGATTTCAATCCGATCATAAGGAGTGTCACTTAGTGGCTGTGAAGCGAATTCTTCGATATTTAGTCGCTACGCCTTGCTTCGGGATCTGGTATCCAAAGGGGTCTAACTTTGACTTGATTGGGTACTCAGATTCTGACTATGCTGGATGTAAGGTCGATAGGAAGAGTACATCGGGGACGTGCCAATTCTTAGGAAGGTCCCTGGTGTCATGGAATTCTAAGAAACAAACTTCCGTTGCCCTATCCACTGCTGAGGCCGAGTACGTTGCCGCAGGACAGTGTTGTGCGCAACTACTTTGGATGAGGCAAACCCTCCGGGACTTTGGCTACAATCTGAGCAAAGTCCCACTCCTATGTGATAATGAGAGTGCTATCCGAATAGCGGAAAATCCTGTTGAACACAGCCGCACAAAGCACATTGACATCCGGCATCACTTTTTGAGAGACCACCAGCAAAAGGGGGATATCGAAGTGTTTCATGTTAGCACCGAGAACCAGCTAGCCGATATCTTTACCAAGCCTCTAGATGAGAAGACCTTTTGCAGGCTGCGTAGTGAGCTCAATATCTTAGATTCGCGGAACTTGGATTGAATTGTAGCATACATGTGTTTATGCCTTTGATCATGTTCATTCTGCATTTTGTTGCTTATTGTGGTGCTCAAGTTGTACAAACACTCCCTGGACCTCACAAGTCCTTTTTGCAAGTGATGCACATATTTAGGGGGAGCTGTGCTACAACTTGACCCTTTGAGACTAACCATGTACTTGAGTTTGGTTGTTTTAGCCTCAAAGGAGGATTGAAAGGGAAAAGGTGGACTTGGACCATGCAAGACTTCCACTGCACTCCGATGAAAAGAGTAACTTTTCCAAGTTCATCTTTATACTCTTATTGCCTTTGTGTTCTCATTTGATGATTTTGGTGAGGCAATGGGGTTAAAGGGCCAAGATTGATCCCGTTTTGGTGCTTGATGCCAAAGGGGGAGAAAATAAAGGCCAAAGCAATAGATGGATCAGCTACCACTTGAGAGATTTTGAAAATAGTAGAATAGAGCATTTTAGTTTGACAAAACTCTTTTGTTGTCTCTCTTGTCAAAAGTTGGCTTCTTGTGGGGAGAAGTGTTAATTATGGGAAAAAGGGGAGTTTTTGAAATCTTGAATCAATTTCTCTTGGAATGACTCTCTTTATGTCTTAACATGTGTGTTTGACTTAGAGATGGAAATTTGAGTTTGATTTGCAGAAACAAACCAAGTGGTGGCATAGAGTGATCCATATATGTCAAAATTGAATCAAAACAATTTTGAGTTCTTATTTGATTTGATTTTGTACTTGTTCTACTTGCTTTATGTTGTGTTGGCATAAATCACCAAAAAGGGGGAGATTGAAAGGGAAATGTGCCCTTGGGCCATTTCTAAGTATTTTGGTGGTTTAGTGTCCAACACAAGTGCCTAAGTGTAAAATGGTGGACAAAGTACAAATCAAGGATAAAGGTATGTTTCTCAGACTTAGTACATTGTTTTAGAGACTAATGTATTGTGTCTAAGTGCTAGAAACAGGAAAAGACCAACTAGAAAAGCCTTGGCTCGAGCAGCCAAGACTTTGCTCAGTCTGGAGCACCGGACTGTCCGGTGGTGCACCGGACCGTGTCCGGTGCGCCAGGCTGGCTCGAGCAAAGTGGCTGCTCTCGGGACTTCGACGGCGGCATACGGCTATAAAACACCGGACTGTCCGGTGGGCTGCTCACAGGCGAACTCGTCGCTCTCGGGAATTCATCGGCGATGTACGACTATAATTCACCGGACTGTCCGGTGTGCACCGGACTGTCCGGTGAGCCAACGGTCGGCAGGGCCAACGGTCGGCCGCGCGATCTGCGCGGGACACGTGGCCGAGCCAACGGCTAGAAGGAGGCACCGGTCTGTCCGGTGTGCATCAGACATGTACGGTGCGCCAACGGCTCTCTGGCTGCCAACGGTCGACTGCGCCATTTATGGAAGGAAATCGGGCACCAGACAGTGTCCGGTGTGCACCGGACTGTCCGGTGCGCCAGTCGACAGAAGGCAAGATCAGCCTTCCTAGATTGCTCTCAACGGCTCCTAGCTGCCTTGGGGCTATAAAAGGGACCCCTAGGCGCATGGAGGAGTACACCAAGCATCTCCTAAGCATTCCTAAGCACCAAGACATCGATTCCGCGCCTTTGATTCTTTGCGATAGCGATTAGAGCTCTAGTTGAGTGGTGAACTCATTGAGTTGTGTTGTGAGCTCTCATTGCGACTTGTGTGCGTGGTGTTGCTGTGATTTCTTGTCTTGAGTGCGTTGCTAATCCCTCCCTTGCTCCGTGCTTCTTTGTGAACTTTAAGTGTAAGGGCGAGAGGCTCCAATTTGTGGAGATTCCTCGCAAACGGGATTGAGTAAAGCAAACAAAACACCGTGGTATTCAAGTGGGTCTTTGGACCGCTTGAGAGGGGTTGATTGCAACCCTCGTCCGTTGGGACGCCACAACGTGGAGTAGGCAAGCGTTGGTCTTGGCCGAACCACGGGATAACCACCGTGCCATCTCTGTGATTGATCTTTGTTGGTTATTGTGTTTTGTTGAGGATTCCTCTCTAGCCACTTGGCAATTATTGTGCTAACAATTAACCAAGTTTTGTGGCTTAAGTTTTGAAGTGTTACAGGATCACCTATTCACCCCCCTCTAGGTGCTCTCAATTGGTATCAGAACCGTTCTCTTCACAAAGGGACTAACCGCCCGAAGAGATGGATCCTAAGGGGAAGGGTATCATGATCAACGATAGAGAGAAGGAATCCTTCGTCAACGAGCCGAAGGATGACAAGCCTACCGACTCCGGCTCGGGCCATAGACGGAAAAGAAGGGAAGACCTACTTTAGTGCTGACTGGTCAGAAGGTCAACAGTCTGCTTGATGACCAAGTTTTCGTATTAAACTGCATCATTCTATGAAGTTTCATTAAGCATGCTATATATGGTGAGAAAGCTTATCAAGTTAGCTTTCCAATGCAACCAGTCCCACGTCATTTGAAGATTCCTAGAAGAAGTTATTGTCAAAATACTGAAGGCTGCGCAGAAGTCAAACAGCCACACGGAAATCAGCTCTACAGATCTCCCGAAGAGGCTCCTTCACATTAGCTCGTGAAAATACTTTTGTTTTGTGTTTATACCTCGCTAAGGCTGGTTGTTACTAGTATAAATACCCCCCTATGTCTATGATGTAAGGCAGCTTATGATAATCTAAAACAGAACCCCTTTGTTCAGCTGTGTGCTAACAAATATTGAGAGTGATCTCTACCCCTTTGCTCTTGTGAATTCCTTCGCGGGATTGCAGAAGCGGCGGCTTCATCCGCTCCCAATTGGTGCTCCTACTCCCTTCGAGGTCTCCTCGATTGATTGTAGGCTGTGTTGGTTGGTTCTTTGAGAGTGTGGTTGGGCGAATCCTCGATTCAAGCTGCCGGTTAAAGACGGTGGTTGGCTTCGAGTTTTATTTGTCAGGTTGCACTAGTTATCGCTGCTTGCAGCAAGTTATCTTGGCTTCTTTGAAGCTAGTTATCTGAAGATTGATCCTACGTCGTGAAGATCGGGCATCGTGACGCATCATCTGGTATCAAAGCCTCAGTTGCCACGGTAGGATTCTTTACCCTTAGCTACATATATTTTGTGTTCGTCCTATCCACCAAAAAGCCATAAAATATTTTGTCATAGCCCTTTGTTTCAATCTGTTGTTCCAGTGAGTTTTGTTAAGTTTCAATCCTTAGAGTCTTTGTTTAGTTGCTGGTCACTCTATCCTTTGTGTTCCCTTTGAGCCTCTTATATATATCTGAAAATATCCACAAAAAGAAAAATCTAAAAACTCTCATCATTTCCTTCGCGTTAACTTTGATCCTATTTAAGTTATAGCTGCTGGTTGAGTTCTTTGTTAAGTATTATAAAGTGTGCAATATCATATAAGATCTCTGTGTTTAGTTTTATAAAAAAGAGTATCAAAAAAAAGAGAAGAAAGAAAAGTACCAAAGAAAAGTGTTGAACAAGATTGTGAAAGAAAAGTAAAACAATCAGTTTGTTTATGTGCACAAGTGCTGAAAATTTTATCAAGTTGTTCAACCAGTTTGCTATTGTCATTTGGTGCAAAATTTTGGTTGGATCTGATTGCAACACTTGCATTCCAATCATACTCCTTGTCTGCATCAAATCTGAAATTTCTTACGCGTGTGTTTGATCTATTTACATCACTCGTAATCTTGTGGTCAGCACTAGGCAGGGAACTTCTAGTCGGATGGTTATTTAACTTAACAACAACTAGAATTCAGATTGTATCCCTTGTTTATTAATCCCCACCAAGCTCCACATATAAGCCATCGTAATCGGTACTCTGGTCTTGTATTCGCTTAACCACCACTTTCTTGTTACCACCACACATTTTCTTGCAACCCGCAGGGAACTCATAAGAGCTTTGGTTGGTAAGAGTGGTGAGGTTGTGAGATTCTACATAGCTTCATATTCCACCTATATTTGTTGCCTTGTTGTCACTAACTTCGCAGGAAGATGGATCCTAACGTTGAGATTGAAGAATGTGTCACCCTGATACAATTCAATGAGCTCAAACAAAGCATAGAAGCCAAGCAAGATCTGTTGGCACAAGATCTTCAGACACTTATGGCTGAAATCAGAGGTCGTCGTCGACTCCCCGACAGTGTAAGAAACCATGATGAAGATGGGGAAGAAGGTGTAGGAAATTATTCTAGAAGAGCAAGTGAACATGGGAGGAGAAATCAAGGTACTGCATATGGTAGAGGAAGAGGCCGGAATCGAAGAAATAATGACAATGAAGAATCTGAATTTGGGGATGATCAGTCTCAACATCGCTATGGTCGTCGTCATCATAGAGGCGTCAACCAAGAAGAGAGATTTGGGAAACTTAAGTTTACCATGCCAAAATTTGATGGTAGATCTGATCCTGAAGATTATTTCACATGGGAATTGAAAGTGGAGAAAATCTTCCGCCTACATAATTATTCAGAGGAGAAGAAACTTGCAATGGCATCTCTTGAGTTTGAAGGATATGCTCTGATTTGGTGGGAGCAACTTCTTCGTGATCGTGAAGAAGATGGAGAGGACCCTATTATTACTTGGCAAGAGATGAAGCGAGAAATGAGAATTCGTTTTGTGCCGAAGCATTATCGGCGTGATCTTTTTGATAAATTGCAGAATTTGAGGCAAGGAAGTTTCTCTGTTGAGGAGTATTATAAGGAGATGGAGAAGGCCATGATTAGAGCCAATGTGTATGAAGACGAAGAGCAAACCATTGCACGTTTCATGGCTGGGTTACACCGCAACATTCAGCGTATTGTTGAGTTTCAGCCGTACCAAAGTCTTATTGATTTGGTACATCAAGCCACCAAAGCTGAACGCCAGCTGCAACAAGATGCTAAGAGCAGCAAGCCCTTGTCATATGGTGCACGAACCATGACTGGAGGAAGCAAATCGATCTCAAGGTTTACTGCTGCATCCTCAGCAACAAAAGGTTCAACTGGAGGCCTGCGATCCAATATTCAAGGCAATTCTAGTGGAAAGAACGGTGCTGCTACAAACCCGAGTTATAAACCAGCAGCATCCACTTCAACATCAGTGGGTTCAACAGCCAAGAGTAGTGGTATTCAGTGCTTCAAGTGTGGAGGTCGTGGTCATGTCATAAAGGAGTGTCCAAATAATCGTGTGATCCTTGTGACTGATGATGGAGAATATACATCAGCTAGTGAAGAGGAAGCTGAAGCAGGAAATGAAGATGACATTGATAAATCTGAAGAACAAACGGGATGTGAATTTGAGCATGGTACTACTCTTGTGGTTACACAAATTTTGAGTGTTCAAATGAAAGAAGCTGAAATTGGACAGCGACATAATCTTTTTCAAACGCGAGCCAAAGTGCAAGACAAAGTAGTAAAAGTGATCATTAATGGAGGGAGTTGCCATAATCTTGCAAGTCGTGAGATGGTTGAAAAGCTTGGTTTGAAGTTGCAGCGACATCCTCATCCATATCATGTCCAATGGTTGAATGAAGTCAGGAGATATCAAGATTGGTTATAAGGTGAAAGTTTTGTTCAAGATTGGAGAGTATGTTGACACAGTGGAGTGCGATGTTGCACCCATGTCTGTGTGTCACATGCTGCTAGGAAGACCTTGGCAATATGATCGATATTCTCAGCATTGTGGAAGAACAAATCAATACACGCTAGATCTGAAAGGGAGAAAGTTTGTACTCAAGCCTATGACCCCTCAACAAATCATGGCTGAACATTTACAAAAGAAAACTGAAATTAGTGCAGCAAGTAGAGGAGGAGAAGAGCAAAAGAAATTGAGTGCCATCCACAATTCGGTGAGCGAGTGCTACAAGCCAAATTCAAGAGATAAAAGGAAGGAAGAGGGAGAACATCTAGTTATGCTAGCCACAAAATCTGAGCTGAGAGAAGTGAGGAACAACCCATATCAAGTACTCTTTGTACTTGTGAACAAAGATGTTTTGATTTCTCCTAACGACATAACATCTCTTCCTAGTGTTGTGGCTGATCTTTTGCAGGACTTTGAAGACGTGTTTCCACAAGAAACACCGGCTGGACTACCTCCAATTCGAGGGATTGAGCATCAAATCGATCTTATTCCAGGGGCTGCGCTTCCTAACCGTCCACCATATCGAACCAATCCTGAAGAAACTAAGGAAATACAAAGGCAAGTGCAAGAACTTCTTGATAAAGGTTTTGTTCGCGAAAGCTTAAGCCCTTGTGCTGTTCCTGTGATTTTAGTACCTAAGAAAGATGGATCTTGGAGGATGTGTGTTGATTGTAGAGCTATAAATAATATTACCGTTCGCTATCGCCATCCTATTCCACAGCTAGATGATATGCTTGATGAATTAAGTGGTTCCACAATTTTTACTAAAATTGATTTGAGAAGTGGATACCATCAAATAAGAATGAAAACTGGAGATGAATGGAAGACTGCATTTAAAACAAAATTTGGGTTGTATGAATGGTTAGTAATGCCCTTTGGGTTGACTAATGCTCCTAGTACTTTTATGAGATTAATGAACCATGTCTTAAGAACTTTCATTGGAAAATTTGTTGTTGTCTACTTCGATGATATTCTAATTTACAGCAAGTCTTTTGATGAACATGTGAAACACATTCGACAAGTTTTAGATGAGCTTAGAAAGGAGAAATTATTTGCTAATCTTGAGAAGTGCAGTTTTTGCACAGACCATGTTGTGTTTCTTGGCTTTGTTGTTTCAGCAAAAGGAATAGAGGTGGATGAATCCAAGGTGAAAGCCATCAAGGATTGGCCAGCTCCAACGAATGTAAGTCAAGTAAGAAGTTTTCATGGTCTTGCTGGTTTTTATAGAAGATTTGTGCGAGATTTCAGTACTATCACTTTCCCTTTAAATAAATTGACAAAGAAAGGTGTTGAATTTAAATGGGGAAACTCACAAGAAGATGCTTTTCAAGAATTGAAGAAACGTTTGACTGAAGCACCTGTACTTATTCTTCCTGATTTCACTAAAACTTTTGAAGTAGAATGTGATGCTAGTGGGATTGGGATAGGAGGAGTTTTAATGCAACAAGGAAAACCTATAGCATATTTTAGTGAAAAATTGGGAGGTGCTCAATTAAATTATTCTGTGTATGACAAAGAATTGTATGCTTTGGTCCGAACGCTTGAAACATGGCAGCACTACTTATGGCCAAAAGAATTTGTTATTCATTTCGAACATGAAGCCTTGAAGTATTTGAAAGGGCAAGCCAAACTAAATCGTCGCCATGCCAAATGGGTTGAGTTTATCAAAACATTTCCATACTTTGTGAAATATAAGAAAGGTAAGGACAATGTGGTCACTGATGCCTTATCTCGAAGGAATGTGTTGTTGAATCAACTAGAGATAAAAGTTTTGGGTCTTGAAAATTTGAAAGAAATGTATAATGATGATCCTGAATTTTCAGAACCATACATTCGTTGTAAAGATGGAAAAGGTTGGGAGAAATATCATATACATGATGGATTTTTGTTTAGAGCTGTCGGGGACCATAATTAGGGGTACCCTCAAGACGCCTAATTCTCAGCTGGTAACCCCAATCAGCATAAAGCTGCAGAGGCCTGATGAGTTTGATTAAGTCAGGGATCAGTCCATACGAGCGACTCGATCACGCCACGCCCGAGCCTAGCCTCGGGCGAGGGCAGCCGACCCTAAGATGACTGTTGGGGGCCTTCGTCCTCCGAAGGTCCTCAAAAACATGATTTGACAATGTTTTCCAAGTGGATTATGTGAGCAGGTGTTTTCGGGCTCAGAACTATGAATATGAAGCACGATCGGGACGAAGCTTGAACCAGATGAAGGACGAGCGCAGGCGAAGCTGTGCGCAGGAGAGCTTCGGCGCAATTGCTGAGGGGGGAACCGACTTAAAGATGAAAAGACTGCGTGGACCTTGACTGATTTCCGTAGGCTATTAACAAATGTAATGGACATGGATGTAATTTCATGTGGGCTGCGTCCCGCGTCTATAAATAGATGAACAGTACTCCCGTACGGTTCACGCTGACTTTACATTTGCGTCACGCTTGTACTTTTTATCTTCTCTCAGGACCGAAGGTACATTCGTAATTCATAATCATTTCTATTCCTTTGTGTTAATAAAATAGAAATGATTCCACGATTTACATTTCATGCTTTTTATGAGTCTTTCGTTACTACTTGCTGAATTTACGAAGGTATGTTTCTTCTGACCTTCGTCCAGAACTCATTATTCTCGATAGGGAGTAATGTTCGATAGGACGAAGGGCCTTAACGTTTAACACTTTTTATGTTGCCTTGTTCTTAATCCGAAGCATTTGAGAACAAGTCCCCAACATTGGCGCCCACCTCCGGTGAACTCACTTCCACTTCGAGCTTTTTTGAACACCTTCGGAAGCTATGGCGCCGAAGAAAGCTTCAGCGACTGGGGCTTCAGCACTACAACCGCTGGACCACAACCAGGAGACCGTCTCTCTTCGGGAGGCCCGAAGCCAGAAGAGAAAGGCTGTCAGCCCGACACTTCAGGAAGAAGAGCTAGACCAAGAAATCAGGGATATGGAAATGCTACACCAACAAGTACAAAGGAAGAAGGAGAAGATGGCCCGCCTAGCTGAGTTGCAAAGGCAGATAGACGAAGCCTCTGAGGAAGTCCGCCATCTTACTCACGATGAGCAGAACAGAAGGCCTCATCAGAAAGACCTTCATCAGGAGGGCTTCGTCAACGAAGATGACTGGTATGATAATTTCCATCAGGGAAATTTTGTTTTTGATGATGCTTCTCCTCTGTCTGCTGAGCTGCAGGCTACACCTTGGCCTCCATCCTATAAACCACCCCAGCTCCCCATGTTTGATGGTCACTCCGACCCGAAGCAATTCTTGATGAGCTATGAAGCAACGGTGTCTTCGTACGGGGGCAATGCTGCAGTCATGGCGAAGTCTTTCGTTATGGCCGTCAGGAATGTTGCTCAGACCTGGTACTTCCTCCCTTCGGCCAGGAACAATAACTTCATGGCAGAAGCTGAAGGATATGTTACTGACCAGCTTTCAAGGATTCCAGACGAAGCCGGTCACAGCTCAAGCCCTGTTCCAGTGTATCCAGGATCACGAAGAGTACCTTCAGGCGTATGTCCGAAGGTTTTTACGATTGAGGGCACAGGCACCAACGGTGCCTAATGAAATTGTCATCGAAGCCATGATCAAGGGGCTTCGTCCTGGGCCTGCAGCTCAATACTTTGCTAGAAAGCCTCCTCAGACTCTGGAGAAATTGCTTCAAAAGATGGATGAGTACATTCGTGCTGACAATGACTTTCGTCAAAGAAGGGAGGAGGCCTTCAGATTTTCTGAAATGACCAGGGGCTTCGGAGGAAGATACTACCCGAGACATGTCCGTTCTATCCACAACACTCAGAATGACGATAAGGGGAGTCAGAATAGACCACAATGCTCATCACAGGCTTCGGGGCAACAACAAACTTCCTTCCGGCCACCAGCTCCAAGAGGCAGAGGCGCCAGGGGCTTCGGCGGAAGATTCGGAGATCAGCCAAGGAGGCTGTTTTGCTTGTTCTGTGGAGAAGGCAAGGGCCATACCACTAGGTCGTGCCATATTACAATCCAGAAGCAAAAGGAAATTGCCGAAGCAGCATCCCAACAAGCTCAGCCGAAGCAGGTCATGCATACTGCTTCGTATCATCCGCCTTATGTCCCACAATACATAGACAACCACCCTGCAGCTTCTGTAGCTTCGGCAAGTCAACCTCAAGCTTCCTGGCAGCAGCTTCCGCCCCCACCTCCATTGCAGCAAGGTCAACAGCCAGAGGGGAGTCAATACGCTCCACATCAGAGGGACTTCAGGGAGCAGTCCGAAGCTCGCACAGTCAACAGCACTGTGCCAGAGTCGAAGCACATTTATTGACACATATCCTACCTTTGATAGCAGTCTTTCCTATTCAGTTTTATTTTCTGTGAAGCAAAAAACATTGATAGTTTCCATGTAATAATTTCGTTGTTTTCCACGAAGAAAATCTATTTGCTCCACAAGCCCAAGTTGCCGAAGCTTAAAATTTTCTCCGCTACCAAGGAGGACCTTCGAATTAAAAATCCTTCGGAATAACAGAAAGTCGTTCTAAGGAACGCAGAGTAAGTTTGTGAAGTCACAAAAAGACGTTCCAAAGGGAGCGCAGTGTAAGTTTTCTGCTCAGAAGTCGTTCCTAAAGGAATGCAGAGCCTACAGCGAAAAGTCAACGCTGATACCGCCTAAGTAAAGGGCGAAGAAGCTCCTGAGGGAGGCTTACAGCGAAAAGTCAACGCTGATACCGCCTAAGTAAAGGGCGAAGAAGCTCCTAAGGGAGGCTTACAGCGAAAAGTCAACGCTGAGATCGTCTAAGTAAAAGACGAAGAAGCTCCAAAGACGTTCCCAAGGGAATGCAGAGCTTATGAATATATTTTATGAGTATCTTCGGAACAAATGTCACATGCATAGCATAACATCATCACATCATTTCGCATAGCATAAGCATCATACATCATGTTGCATACGGCAAAAGAAGGGCACACAGTATTAACCTTCGAAGGAATGATTTGAGAAAGTGCAAATCGTGCAAAGTCACGAGGGAACATGATGATGATCTTCGGAAAATAGCTTCGGAGGATGCTTTTACGAAGCATGGATGTGTCTTATCAGGATAATTTTAACGAGGAGTGTTTTCTTCACGAAGCATGAAAAGAAGGGAAGGTGTTTTTTCGCCGAAGGCTCAAAAATGGTATGTATGTACAGTTTCATGCATCGTAAAGAATTGAATAATAGAAAGAAACTTGTATATTCACATCCAAATGTGCAAAATATTACATAGATCACAATTTAAATGTTTCTTCTAATAGCATCTAGTCTTCTCTTAACACTGCTTCGGCGACTTCATTTAGAAGTTGATCAACAACTTTGTTCATGATAGCTTCGGCCATTTGTTTGATTTCTTCATCTCCTTTTGTGTGGGGGTCGGCAGTTGACCCAGCAGCTTCTGAGGGAAGAGAACATTTCTTCATCAATATTGCAAACTATGTGCAGAGTTTGAAATGAAAATTACAACGCAACAAGAATGACTAATTGGTACCTAATTGTCTTTCAGGCTCCATACTTCCTTCGGCAGCTTCTGCTACTTTTCTAGCATCATGTATGCCTTTTTCGCTTTTTTGGATGATCTCTTGCGCCATTTCTCGGCCGCCGTAGTTCCAGATATCTGTAAAAAATTTGCCGCCAACCACGCTTGCTTCGGCCGAGGGGTCCTTAATGTCTTCGGAAGATAAGGCAGCTTCGGACTGAGCTAGAAATTTTACATGATCACAGCCTTTCTTCTCTAAGACAGATGCAACTCCTCTGGCGCCCGAAAAAGCGCAGATATCGCCGCGACTGTTCAGAATCTCTTCGAAGGCCTCTGCTTCGTGGCTAATCCATTCCAACGGATCTTCGGGATTGCCTCGAGAAAAATTTTCTTCGCTGGAAAAGGCGCCGACGCTGGCAAAGCTGGCTTTAATTTTATTCACACATTCTATAGATTTAACATAGCATTTCCCCTGAGATGACCGAAGCTCCTTAACTCTTGATTCCAATTTGCTGACCATAAAATCACTAAGTTCTCGTTTCGTTTCCTCAAGCGCGCGCTCCTCTTTAGCTCTAGCCAGCTGTTTCTGAAGTTCTTTAATCTCGCGTTTTTGAGCTTCGGTCTGGGCCCTTGAAGCAGCTTCGTCTTTTTTCACTTTATCTACCAATGTAAGCAGAATTTTATCTTTTTCCAAAGCTTCGTTTCTCAGTTTGATAACTTCAGAGCGTAAATTATTAAATGCAATTTCATAACTTTCATCTTCGGCGCTCTTTTGCGCTCTTAGCGCGTTGCTTAGGATCAGGCCCTATACGAAGAAGAATTCATATAAGAAAAAAGGAACGAGTTGCGTAAAAAATAAGGGGGGTCTCTTTTCAAGCGTTAAATTCCTGTACCTTCAGGCTGTTGTACGCAAGACTGTCTGCGAGATCTTCTTTCGTCATGGCGCTTAATCCAGATTCAAGCTTCGGGAAGCCAATACTCCTGGCCATTTCTCGGCAGACAGAGAGCTCTTTGTTGTCAGGCAGGCAGTATAAAAAGTCGTCTTCATTTGTCCCATTGAATATTACTGCCCCCTTTGGATATTTTAGTTCCTTTGCATAATGGTTAGCTTCATAAGTTTCTTCTTCAGATAGTTTTTTTCCCGAAGCATGTCGTATGATGTAATCACACATGCTGGCAGGCGCTTCGGGGATGGCAGTGTCAGTCTCTTCAATTAAAATTGGCTCTGGTATTTTAATTGCTTCGGCTTCCAAAGTTTGTTCCTTGAAGGGCTCTGAAGGCCCAGTTTCAGCTTCAGCTTGTTGCGTCGGAGCTTCAGAGGAAGCTTCAGCAATTTCAGCACTCTTTTTTGAAGTTGTGCTTGAAGACTTAATTGTCTCCAAGACATCTAGTACATTTACCATTCTCTTCCTTTTTGGGGTCACCATTGGACCCTTTTGGATTTTTGCTGCTTCGACATTTACTTCAGGGCTCAAAATTTCTGATGTTTTTTCCTTAGTCAGATTTTTCGCTTCGTCCATTTTTTCTGTCGATGGTGCTTCAGCCATCTCTGCAATTTTTGGCAGCAAGGTTGGCTGTTCAGCTTCGGCAGCCAAAGAAGTTTCTCCAGTAAACTCAGGCACCGAAGCTAGTTCAATATGGCGTGGTCGGTGTGTGAGGACCTTCAACCTTTTTCCTTTTGGTTCTGGCTCGATAGGAGCAGTTCCAGCTTCTTCTTTTTCAGAGGTCGTGTTTTTCCTTTTTTGCCTTCGGATGGGATAGCAATAATCAGGGTAGAAGAACCCGACTGCATCAAACACTCGGTTCAGTCTTTTCTTTTTTCGGCCTCCGAAGGCTGCTGATAGTGCAGTATTTTCAGCCTTCGAGTATGCCCCAAGTAATTCATCACTTAATGTTTCAATGCTTTTCAGCCAGTCATCATCAGGTTCAATAAATTTATCTGCATATTTGAATGTATACTTTAATCTGACTAGTCCGCCTTCGTCGGACTCTTTGATGGTTTCCTTCGGCATTTCCCACTTTTCTGCAAGTGGCCATACCCTGAAGGCAATGTGTTCTTGGACCAAGTCCCTTGTCCCAATAAACGAGCAGACTACCCCGAAGGCTCTTTGGCACTCTTCGGCGGCTTCGTCCATTTCGACCTTCGGCCTTCGAAGGCCGAAGCGTTGCCAGATTGGGTGCATAATAATACTCTTCACATTCTCTTGAGCTGTTAGATCATTCTTCACATAAAACCATTCAGTCATCCAGGCTCCGGGCCACCTCTTCCGAAAGGTCGGCACAGGGCAGCTTGACCCGGAGCGAGCGCCGAAGTTGTAGCACCCGAAGTTGTTGTGGTATTGCTCCTTTCCCCAGGGTTTCGTCTCGTATAATAACTCGTGTATGTTGCAGAAGCTTTTAGCGTTTGGTTCCAAACCTTGGCTTCTTACAGCCCAGACAAAAATCCCCATTCTTATAATAGCTTCAGGAGTGAGTTGATGAAGGTAGACTTGGAATGTTTTCAGTACCTCAACGACAAAATTGCTCAGGGGGAATCGAAGCCCAGCCCTGAGGAAGCTTCGGAAAATCACAACTTCATCCTCTTCGGGGGTGGGAGAAGTCTTTTCCCCGGCATCAGCTCTCACGATAGATATGTCTCGGAAATATCGCCCCCTCATATTATCAATGTGACTCTGCTTGATGGTCGTTTTCCCAAAAACTGAGTGACTTGGTCGCCACGGTCGATCTTCGGCCTCTTCCCCACCACTTTCCACATCATAGCTGTCGCTGTCATCAGTATCCTCGGACAAACCTTCGAGAATCTCCTTCGTGATTTTCTCTGTATTGGTCTCTGCCATCGCTATCAAGAACCCCAGATTCTTCTCCTCCTCGAGACTCAGCTTCGTATCAGCAGGGATCTTCAGTTTCATCTCAGCAGGGGTCTTCTTGCCTTCAGACATCTTCGGGAACGCTAAAAATTGTTCCCGAGGCCGAAGCTTCGAAATCAAAAAGAGCAGCAAATCTTAATGAACAAGCGCTAAAAATTTTAGTGGGCCGAAGCAAAAGGCAAGTATGCGTACCAAATGAGTTGGCGGTGTGCTCTTATTTATACGCCCAGGGCGTTGAAAATTAAATGACCCCGCTTGTCAGTGAATATTGCTATTCTAGCAAAGGAAAGGTGTTTTTTCGGACCTTCGGCTTAAGGCCTTCGTCCATATCGCAATCTGAATTTATTGTCAAACAAATTAATATTGCGAGGGGCTACTGTTGGGGGCCTTCGTCCTCCGAAGGTCCTCAAAAACATGATTTGACAATGTTTTCCAAGTGGATTATGTGAGCAGGTGTTTTCGGGCTCAGAACTATGAATATGAAGCACGATCGGGACGAAGCTTGAACCAGATGAAGGACGAGCGCAGGCGAAGCTGTGCGCAGGAGAGCTTCGGCGCAATTGCTGAGGGGGGAACCGACTTAAAGATGAAAAGACTGCGTGGACCTTGACTGATTTCCGTAGGCTATTAACAAATGTAATGGACATGGATGTAATTTCATGTGGGCTGCGTCCCGCGTCTATAAATAGATGAACAGTACTCCCGTACGGTTCACGCTGACTTTACATTTGCGTCACGCTTGTACTTTTTATCTTCTCTCAGGACCGAAGGTACATTCGTAATTCATAATCATTTCTATTCCTTTGTGTTAATAAAATAGAAATGATTCCACGATTTACATTTCATGCTTTTTATGAGTCTTTCGTTACTACTTGCTGAATTTACGAAGGTATGTTTCTTCTGACCTTCGTCCAGAACTCATTATTCTCGATAGGGAGTAATGTTCGATAGGACGAAGGGCCTTAACGTTTAACACTTTTTATGTTGCCTTGTTCTTAATCCGAAGCATTTGAGAACAAGTCCCCAACAATGACTCCGTCTCGCCTGAGGCCTCCTCTTTCACGGCAGACGCATCTCCGGCTCGCCCGAGGCCCCGCCTTCGATAAGAAGTAACCCTGACTAAATCACCGCGCCAACCGACCAAATCCCTGGGGCCTTCAACGCAAAAGGTAAGACTGACGGGTAGCCAGGCTTGGCCGAAAGTGCCAGAGGAAGCTCCGCCCGACCCAGGGCTCGGACTCGGGCTAAGGCCCCGGAAGACGGCGAACTCCGCTCCGCCCGACCCAGGGCTCGGACTCGGGCTAAGGCCCCGGAAGACGGCGAACTCCGCTCCGCCCGACCCAGGGCTCGGACTCGGGCTAAGGCCCCGGAAGACGGCGAACTCCGCTCCGCCCGACCCAGGGCTCGGACTCGGGCTAAGGCCCCGGAAGACGGCGAACTCCGCTCCGCCCGACCCAGGGCTCAGACTCGGGCTAAGGCCCCGGAAGACGACGAACTCCGCCTCGCCCGACCCAGGGCTCGGACTCCGCCTCGGCCTCTGCCGAACGATCTCCGCCTCGCCCGACCCAGGAGTTCGGGCTCGGCCTCTGTCATGCAGGACGGACTCGACCTCGACTTCGGAGGAGCCTCCACGACGCCCGACCTAGGACACAAGACCGCCACGTCAACAGGAAGCGTCATCATCACCCTGCCCTGAGCCGACTCGGGTCGCAGAGAACAAGACCGGCGTCCCATCTGGCCAGCTCCGCCAGATAGGCAATGATGGCGCCTCACTAGACCATGACGACGGCGACTCTTGACTCCCTTACGAAAGCGGGGAGACGTCAGCAAGAGCACAGCTGTTCCAACAGCTGTCCCTCCATCAAGCTCCACTGCTTCTCCAACAGCCACGACGCCACACCAACAGGGTGCCAAGATCTCTCCGGCTGCCACCTTGGCATGTACTTAGGGCGCTAGCTCTCCCTCGCTAGACACGTAGCACCTTGCTACACCCCCATTTTGTACACCTGGATCCTCTCCTTACGACTATAAAAGGAAGGACCAGGGCCTTCTTAGAGAAGGTTGGCCTCGCGGGAACGAGGGCAGGGGTAGGCGCTCTCTTGGGGCCGCTCGCTCCCCTCACCCGCGCGGACGCTTGTAACCCCCTACTGCAAGCGCACCCGACCTGGGCGCGGGACGAACACGAAGGCCGCGGGAATTCTCCGACTCCCTCACAACCCGGCTCCGGCCACCTCGCTCTCGCTCTCTCTCTCCCCCCTTCGCGCTCGCCCACGCGCTCGACCCATCTGGGCTGGGGCACGCGGC
The DNA here is from genome assembly GCA_029449295.1 of Zea luxurians. NCBI lineage: Eukaryota > Viridiplantae > Streptophyta > Magnoliopsida > Poales > Poaceae > Zea > Zea luxurians. The sequence continues at coordinate 84,656,170 of JAOPSE010000008.1, read as the reverse complement.
ACTCTCACTCGTCGGCTCGGGGACCCCCCAGTCTCGAAACGCCGACAGTTGGCGCGCCAGGTAGGGGCACGCTGCGTGTTGACGAGCAGTTTCCCGTCAAGCTCCAGATGGGCAGTCTCCAACGACCTCTCCAACCCGGGACGGTGCTCCGTTTCGGGAGCCTCGAGTTCATGTCTCTCGACAGCGGCTACGACATGGCACTCCTTCCACCGCCGCGCGACAGCGACAATGGTGGCGGACAGCCCGCCCGCCGGCGGCGGAATCGACGACGCCTTTCCCGCGTGGGGGAAGGACAACTTTCGAGCTCGCTCCGTCCTCTCCCTCGTCATCGGAGGAGGAGGCGGGGCAACCAAGGCCGAGCGGGAGGCTGCGCTCCGACAGCTGTCGAGCAAATCGACATCCCCAGTGCCCCAACGGAGGACACGCTAGGCGTCACCCTCGTGTTCGAGGCAAAGGCGAGCGCCATCCCCCCGCAGCACGTCGACTCCGAGCAGGTGGACGACGCCAGCACGCTCACGAAGGGCCTGCAGGACGTCGCCCTCGTACCCAAGACGACGGCGCGATCAGCCCCTGACGCGACTTCATCGCTCCTCATCAACAAAAAGGTACCGACTGCTACCCATCTTTCGTCATTTCGACTCGGCCTCAACCCGCCTGGCGACCTCGCTTTGGCGGGCGCTCACGTTGAGGCGAGTGCAACCTCTCTGGGGTTTCGTGTGCGGTCGCCTTGGGACCGATTGACGGGTGTCTCGACCTACGGACCCTCTGGGTCCGAGGAAGATGACGACCCCAGCATCTGCTGGGATTTCTCCGGATTTGGCAACCCCAGTGCCATGCGGGACTTCATGACCGCATGCGACTACTGCCTCTCCGACTGTTCCGACGGCAGCCGCAGCCTTGACGACAAGGACTGCGGCCCGAGCCGCGAATGTCTCCACGTCGAGCTAGTGGATCCCTCCGGAGGCGGCTGTCTCGGCATGCCGGAGGATGGTGATCCCCCTAGGCCAGCGCCTCGCGCCGACATCCCGCGGGAGCTAGCTGTGGTCCCCGTTCCGGCGGGGGGTCACGACCCACAGCTCGAGCAGGTCCGCGGGGCGCAGGCCGGGCTCGATGAGGGAGCAGGAGCGCTTGAGGCAATCCGCCAGAACATCGGGCAGGTATGGGCGAGCCAGCCCCTAGCCGGAGGAATACGTCACCTGCCCCAAGGTCTCCAGCACCGCATCGCCAACGATGCCAGGGACAGACCGCCACCCGCATCCGGCGGAACCGGTCAGGACCTGGCCGCCGCAGCGATGCTCCTCCGCGCGATGCCGGAGTCATCAACCACCGAGGGTCGGCGAATCCAGGAAGAACTCAAGCATCTCCTGGAAGGCGCTGCGGCCCGGCGGGCCGAGAGCTCTGCCTCCCGAAGGCAGGGGTACCCCTCGGAACCTCGTGCCGCGACTTCCTGACTCACGCGGGAAGCCTCGGTCTACACCGGGCGCACGCGCAACACCGCGCCTGCGGCCCCGGGCCGCCTCGGCGACGAGCACCCTCATCGCGACCGACGGGCACACCTCGACGAAAGGGTGCGCCGAGGCTACCACCCCAGGCGTGGGGGACGCTACGACAGCGGGGAGGATCGGAGTCCCTCGCCCGAACCACCCGGTCCGCAGGTCTTCAGCCGAGCCATTCGGCGGGCGCCGTTCCCGACCCGATTCCGACCCCCGACTACTATCACAAAGTACTCGGGGGAAACGAGACCGGAATTGTGGCTCGCGGACTACCGCCTGGCCTGTCAGCTGGGTGGGACGGACGACGACAACCTCATCATCCGCAACCTCCCCCTGTTCCTCTCCGACACTGCTCGTGCCTGGTTGGAGCACCTGCCTCCGGGGCAGATTTCCAACTGGGAGGATCTGGTCCAAGCTTTCGCCGGCAACTTCCAGGGCACGTACGTGCGCCCCGGGAATTCCTGGGATCTCCGAAGCTGTCGGCAACTGCCGGGAGAGTCTCTTCGGGACTACATCCGGCGGTTCTCGAAGCAGCGCACCGAGCTGCTCAACATCATCGACTCCGATGTCATCGGCGCGTTCCTCGCCGGCACCACCTGCCGTGACCTGGTGAGCAAGTTGGGTCGCAAGACCCCCACCAGGGCGAGCGAGCTGATGGACATCGCCACCAAGTTCGCCTCCGGCCAGGAGGCGGTAGAGGCCATCTTCCAAAGGACAAGCAGCCCCAGGGCCGCCCGTCGGAAGATGCTCCCGAGGCGTCTACTCCGCGCGGCGCCAAGAAGAAAGGCAGGAGGAAGTCGCAAGCGAAACGCGACGTTCCCGATGCAGACCTTGTCGCCGCCGCCGAGCACAAGAACCCTCGGAAGCCCCCCGGAGGTGCTAACCTCTTCGACAAGGCACTCAAGGAGACGTGCCCCTACCATCAGGGGCCCGTCAAGCACACCCTCGAGGAGTGCGTCATGCTTCGGCGCCACTTCCACAGGGCCGGGCCACCCGCAGAGGGTGGCAGGGCTCACGACGACGACAAAAGGGAGGATCACCAAGCAGGAGAGTTCCCAGAGGTCCGCGACTGCTTCATGATCTACGGAGGGCATGCGGCGAATGCCTCGGCTCGGCATCGTAAGCAAGAGCGTCGGGAGGTCTGCTCGGTGAAGGTGGCGGCACCAGTCTACCTAGACTGGTCCGACAAGCCCATCACCTTCGACCGGGACGACCACCCCGACCACGTGCCGAGCCCGGGGAAGTACCCGCTCGTCGTCGACCCCGTCATCGGCGACGTCAGGCTCACCAAGGTCCTGATGGATGGGGGCAGCTGCCTCAACATCATCTACGCCGAGACCCTCAGGCTCCTGCGCGTCGGTCTGTCATCCGTCCGAGCAGGCGCTGCGCCCTTCCACGGGATCATTCCCGGGAAGCGCGTCCAGCCCCTCGGACAGCTCGACCTCCCTGTCTGCTTCGGAACACCCTCCAACTTCTGAAGGGAGACCTTGACGTTCGAGGTGGTCGGGTTCCGAGGAACCTACCACGCAGTGCTGGGAAGACCATGCTACGCGAAGTTCATGGCCATCCCCAACTACACTTACCTGAAGCTCAAGATGCCAGGCCCCAACGGGGTCATCACCGTCGGCCCCACGTACAAACACGCGTTCGAATGCGATGTGGAGTGCGTGGAGTACGCCGAGGCCCTCGCCGAGTCCGAGGCCCTCATCGCCGACCTGGAAAGCCTCTCCCGGGAGGTGCCGGACGTGAAGCGACACGCCGGCAACTTCGAGCCAGCGGAGACGGTCAAGGCCGTCCCTCTCGACCCTAGTGGTGACACCTCCAAGCAGATTCGAATCGGATCCGGGCTCGACCCCAAATAGGAAGCAGTGCTCGTCGACTTTCTCCACGCAAACGCCGACGTCTTTGCGTGGAGTCCCTCGGACATGCCCGACATACCGAGGGATGTCGCCGAGCACTCGCTGGATATTCGGGCCGGAGCCCGACCGGTCAGACAGCCTCTGCGCCGATTCGACGAGGAAAGGCGCAGGGTGATAGGCGAGGAGGTCCACAAGCTGATGGCAGCAGGGTTCATCAAAGAGGTATTCCATCCCGAATGGCTTGCCAACCCTGTACTTGTGAGGAAAAAAGGGGGGAAATGGCGGATGTGTGTAGACTACACTGGTCTCAACAAAGCATGTCCGAAAGTCCCCTACCCTCTACCTCGCATCGATCAAATCGTGGACTCCACTGCAGGGTGCGAAACCCTGTCTTTCCTCGATGCCTACTCAGGGTATCATCAAATCAAGATGAAAGAGTCCGACCAGCTCGCGACTTCTTTCATCACGCCCTTCGGCATGTACTGTTATGTCACAATGCCGTTCGGTTTGAGGAACGCGGGTGCAACGTACCAGCGGTGCATGAACCATGTGTTCGGCGAACACATCGGTCGCACGGTCGAGGCCTACGTCGATGACATCGTAGTCAAGACGAGGAAAGCCTCCGACCTTCTCTCCGACCTCGAACTGACATTCCGGTGTCTCAAGGCGAAGGGCGTCAAGCTCAATCCCGAGAAGTGCGTCTTCGGGGTGCCCCGGGGCATGCTTTTGGGATTCATCGTCTCCGAGCGGGGCATCGAAGCCAACCCGGAGAAGATTGCGGCCATCACAAACATGGGGCCCATCAAGGACTTAAAAGGCGTACAGAGGGTCATGGGATGCCTCGCGGCCTTGAGCCGTTTCATCTCGCGCCTCGGCGAAAGAGGCCTGCCCCTGTACCGTCTCTTAAGGAAGGCCGAGTGCTTCACTTGGACTCCCGAGGCCGAGGAAGCCCTCGGGAACCTGAAGGCGCTCCTCACCCAGGCGCCCGTCTTGGTACCCCCAGCTGATGGAGAAACCCTCTTGGTCTACGTCGCCGCAACCACTCAGGTGGTCAGCGCCGCGATCGTGGTCGAAAGGCAGGAAGAGGGGCATGCTTTGCCCATTCAGAGGCCAGTTTACTTCGTCAGCGAAGTGCTGTCCGAGACCAAGATCCGCTACCCACAAGTCCAGAAGCTGCTATACGCAGTGATCCTGACGAGGCGAAAGCTGCAACATTACTTCGAGTCCCATCCGGTGACTGTGGTGTCATCCTTCCCCCTGGGGGAGATCATCCAGTGCCGAGAAGCCTCGGGACGGATCGCGAAGTGGGCGGTGGAAATCATGGGCGAGGCAATCTCGTTCGCCCCTCGGAAGGCCATCAAGTCCCAGGTACTGGCGGATTTCGTAGCCGAATGGGTCGATACCCAGCTGCCAACGGCTCCGATCCAACCAGAGCTCTGGACCATGTTTTTCGATGGGTCGCTGATGAAGACGGGAGCTGGCGCGGGCCTGCTCTTCGTCTCGCCCCTCGGGAAACACCTGCGCTACGTGCTCCGCCTCCATTTCCCGGCGTCCAACAATGTGGCTGAGTACGAGGCTCTGATCAACGGATTGCGAATCGCCATCGAGCTAGGGGTCCGACGCCTCGATGCACGCGGCGACTCGCAGCTCGTCATCGACCGAGTCATGAAGAACTCCCTCTGCCGCGACCCGAAGATGGAGGCCTACTGTGACGAGGTTCGACGCCTGGAAGACAAGTTCTACGGTCTCGAGCTTAACCACATCGCCCGACGCTACAACGAGACTGCGGACGAGCTGGCGAAGATAGCCTCGGGGCGAACGACGGTTCCCCCGGACGTCTTCTCCGGGGATCTGCACCAACCCTCCGTCAAGGTAGGCGACGCGCCCGAGCCCGAGGCACCCTCGGCCTCATCCGAGGTGACCTCGGCCCAGCCCGAGCCATCCTCGGCTCAACCCGGGGAACCCTCGGAGCCCGAGGGCGAAGCACTGCGCATCGAGGGGGAGCAGAACGGGGTCGTGCCAGATCAAGATTGGCAAACCCCGTACCTGCAATATCTCCACCAAGGAGAACTACCCCTCGACCGAGCCGAGGCTCGGCGGGTAGCGCGACGCGCCAAGTCGTTCGTCTTGCTGGGCGATGAGAAGGAGCTCTACCACCGTAGCCCCTCGGGCATCCTCCAGCGATGCATCTCCATCGCCGAATGTCAGGAACTCCTGCGGGAAATACACTCGGGGGCTTGCGGCCATCATGCAGCACCCCGAACCCTCGTCGGGAACGCTTTCCGCCAAGGCTTCTACTGGCCAACGGCGGTGGCTGACGCCACCAGAATTGTCCGCGCCTGCGAAGGGTGCCAATTCTATGCGAAGCAGACCCACCTGCCCGCTCAGGCTCTGCAGACGATACCCATCACCTGGCCCTTCGCTGTGTGGGGTCTGGACCTCGTCGGCCCTCTGCAGAAGGCGCCCGAGGGCTACACGCACCTGCTGGTCGCCGTCGACAAATTCTCCAAGTGGATCGAGGTCCGACCCCTGAACAGCATCAGGTCCGAGCAGGCGGTGGCATTCTTCACCAACATCATCCATCGCTTCGGGGTCCCGAACTCCATCATCACCGACAATGGCACCCAGTTCACCGGCAAAAAATTCTTGGATTTTTGCGAGGATCACAACGTCCGGGTGGACTGGGCCGCCGTAGCTCATCCCATGTCGAATGGGCAAGTAGAGCGCGCCAATGGCATGATCCTACAAGGGCTCAAGCCTCGGATTTACAACAACCTCAACAAGTTCGGCAAGCGGTGGATGAAGGAACTCCCCTCGGTGGTCTGGAGCCTGAGGACGACGCCGAGCCGAGCCACGGGTTTCACGCCTTTCTTCCTGGTCTATGGGGCCGAGGCCGTCTTGCCCACGGACCTAGAATACGGCTCCCCAAGGACGAGGGCCTACGACGACGAAAGTAACCAAGCAAGCCGAGAAGACTCGCTGGACCAGCTGGACGAGGCTCGGGACAGGGCCTTACTACACTCGGCGCGGTACCAGCAGTCCCTGCGACGCTACCACGCCCGAGGGGTCCGACCCCGAGACCTCCAGGTGGGCGACCTGGTGCTTCGGCTGCGGCAAGACGCCCGAGGGAGGCACAAGCTCACGCCCCCCTGGGAGGGGCCGTTCATCATCGCCAAAGTTCTGAAGCCCGGAACGTACAAGCTGGCCAACAGTCAAGGCGAGGTCTACGGCAACGCTTGGAACATCCAACAGCTACGTCGCTTCTACCCTTGAGATGTTTTCAAATTGTTCATACACCCCGCACCCACGCAAAGTTTAGTCAACAAGGAAGGGTCGGCCTCGCCTCGGCAAAGCCCGACCCTCCCTTGGGGGCTAAAAGGGGGGAAACCCCCTCTGCGTCAAAATTTTCCTCGAACAAAAAATCTCTTTTACCAGAACATCTTTCGCGCTTTTTGACTACTTCGAGAAGCGGGTCCTGGAAACGACAGGGTACACGTAAGCAGCCAAGGCTGACCGAGCCGAGGGACTCCTACGCCTCCGGGATACGGATACCTCACTCATCACCTTCTGCGATAAGTAACTCGCGCTCGGATAAAGTGACTCCACGGATCGAACGAGTCTCTGCGTTCGGAAGCTCTTCTATTAAAGCGATTCTTCAAGCTTTCTCGACTAAGTCGGTGATAGGGCCTCATGGACGAGCAAAAGTGCGAGTAAGCGGCGAGGCCGACCGAGCCGAGGGACTCCCACGCCTCCGGGATACGGATACCTCACTCATCACCTCCCGCGAGAAGCAACTCTCGCTCGCACTAACATCCCTGCTACCGACAAAAAGTCCAGATACTCGAAACAAGAGGAAAAGAGACGCAGCTTTATAACACGGCAAGGGTGTGTGTTCTGGCCTCGACGGCCGCACAAGGCCCACGCTACAAGACGATTTGACCCTGCAGGCTCGGATCTTGACGCTGGAAGAGGGCGATGACACCCTCGGCATCGACAGCACCTTCGGCAAGGCCCGACCTAGCCTCGGACGGCGACGCGGTCCGAGGGCCTCCGCTCCGAAGGACAACGTCATCACCACGCTCGAGCAATCTCTGCCAGGGACTTCTCCGAGAACCCGGCCCGAGCGGACGGCTCGGCCGGCCACCTCCGGAGCCTCGGCCGACCGCCTTCCGAGGGCACGAGCCCGGTCCGAGGCCTCGGCTGACCAGCTCCGGCGTCGATCCTGCCAACGGACAACTCGGCTAGGCTCCGGCCAACCAGGTTTCATTTCTGAGCCAACTCCGCCTCTGCTCATGCTGATATCGCTACCCCTGGCCTCGGCTCGTCGAAGAGCGGCTGAGGGGTCTCTTTAACTAAGCTAGAGGAGCCTCGGACAACAGGTCCGACCGAGCCGAGGGACTCCTACGCCTCCGGGATACGGATACCTCACTCGTCACCTTGACACGGGGCAACTCACGCTTGGTGAAGCGGTTCAAATAATCAGCAGGCGAGTCTTAGTGCTCGAAAATGAGGAAAAAACACGGCTCTGTGCCGTAATTACATACATGTTCAGGCCCCAAAAGCCGAAACGAACAAAAAACCCGGCACTCGAAGTGCCATTACAAACGGAACTCCGGTTCCCCCCCGCAGGTACGAACAACCCCACTCGATGGGGGTGGGCCTGCGGGGCAGCAGAAGACCGACGAACGGCACGTCGCCGCCCGCCCCGGTAGCGGCGACGATGAAGACGTCTGTCCTCGGGGGCTACACCCGCCGAGGAAGGGGCGGATGCCGCAGCCCGGCTCGCTTTCCCCCACCATCAAGCCGGAGGTCACCACCCTGGGTGACCGCCGGTGGAGGGGTGCAGCCGGGCTGCATGATGAAAATCCTTGAAGCCGAACGATGGCTGAAAGGTACCAACTCCCACGGAGTTGCGTTCCTCCAACGATGGAGCGAAAAGACGGCGGTTCCCCCCATCCGGGGGCTCGGAAGATGGAGAGACACAATGCATAGGGGAGGAAGGAGACATGGTCACCTTACGAAGGGGGTCGCCCTCCCTTTAAAGGCAACTCCCCCTGCTTGCGCCCTCAACCATCACGGGCTGAGTCTTCTCCAACACGCCTCCAAAGTCCTCCCCTGCGGCGCGGGGGCTGGGGCCCGCCTGTCATGCAGACCGGCTCCGAGCAAAAGAAGCCGAACTGCCGCGCACGACGCACGCAACCACCCAGCGGTTACAAGTAACCCTCCACTTTTGCCCGGACCAGCGGGCGAAAGGGGCAGGCGGCCATGCAGGCGGCGTGCAACCGCGCCAAGTGGACGCGCCTCTCCGACTCCTGACAGGCCAGCGCGACGGCTCAAGCCCACGCGTCGTGCAACTGGCGCGCCGGGTGCTGCATGCGAACCGCTGTGCCACTCGCTCCACCACCGCACCTCCTCGATTGCGGAACCGATACCGCGATTCGAGGCGACCCAGCCCGCGACCCAGCAGCGCCAGCCTGGCGCAGCGGTCAAACGCGGTCAAAAATGGGCTGGCAGTAATGACGGTGGCAGGCGCGCGAGAGCAGCGGTCACGCCATCTGCCAGGCTCACGTCTCATCCGGAGGCAGCAAGAGAACCCTCTCTCTCTCACGGTGTGAAGACGACACGCCCGTGACCCGTTCCTCGGACGGCTCGCGCACGCGCAACGGCAACCTCGCCAACTACTCGCCCCGGCGCATCAACTCCGCGGCTCGACGGACAGGCGACGCTTCTAGCAGGAGCGGCTGGCGGCACTTCGCCTTCGCCAACACGACCACACCAAAAAAGGTACGCCACGTCGCTTGGTTTCGTATCCTTTTTTCCCTTTTCCTTCTTTCTCTATCTCTTGCAACAGGGACTGGGAAGGAGGATACCCCTAAAGGGATCCTTCCCCGTGAAGGAACTAGGCTCCGAGCCTCCCTACTGATCAGGGGTTCGAAGGCTGGCCCCCCGAGGGGTTCAACAGCCGCCTCAGATCGCGTGGGCCCGACACCCACTACTGGTCAGGGGTTCGAAGGTCGGCCTCCCGAAAGGTTCCACGACCGCCTCAGGCTACTAGGGCTCCGTGCCCATTACTGATCAGGGGTTCGAAGGCTGGCCTGTCGAAGGGTTCACAGTCGCCTCAGACGCCGAGCGAGGGATGACCAGGGGTACGTTCGATACATAACCAAGGCTCGGGCTGCGCTCCCGAGGTACCCTAGGACATTTCCGAGACCAGCGGGAACGACTCTGTAACGGAATCCCATCGGAGGGAGGCAACGAGCCCTCGGACCCCGTCGCTAGGGGACCGGGTCCGGCAGATCACCCGCAGGTACTTTTGGGCGTGCCTCCGGGCCCCTAGCCGACCCCCAACGAACGGGGCACGGACGTCCACTCGGATTACCCGATTGCAGCTCACCGGAGACACCATGTTCGGTGCCCATCGAGGGTAACATGGCGCTCTCCCCCCCTCCTCCTTGCGGAAAGGCGACGTAGGGGCGTATGTAAAAAAGTCGAGTCTGTCCCTGATCGTCCTCTCGCTCCGTGCGGAGGCTCGGGGGCTGCTCTCGCAAACCCGGCTCCGGCCGAACCGTTGACAGCGTCAACATACCAGCCCGAGAACTTGGGCCCCGACAGTGCACCTGGGCTACGCCCTGCTCGCATGAGGGAACCGCCAGACCAGCCGAGGCATTACGCAAGGCATTAAGACCTCGAAGGAGTGAAACCACTCCTCCGAGGCCTCGGGGGCTACACCCGGTGGGTGCGCTCGCGCGCACCCGCCGGAACAAAGTACCACCGAGAAAGGCTGGTCCCCTTGCAAAAAAGTGCGACGCAAGCCTCCAAGCGAGTGTTAACACTCTCTTCGAGGCTCGGGGGCTACTGTCGGGGACCATAATTAGGGGTACCCTCAAGACGCCTAATTCTCAGCTGGTAACCCCCATCAGCATAAAGCTGCAGAGGCCTGATGGGTTTGATTAAGTCAGGGATCAGTCCATACGAGCGACTCGATCACGCCACGCCCGAGCCTAGCCTCGGGCGAGGGCAGCCGACCCTAAGATGACTCCGTCTCGCCTGAGGCCTCCTCTTTCACGGCAGACGCATCTCCGGCTCGCCCGAGGCCCCACCTTCGATAAGAAGTAACCCTGACTAAATCACCGCGCCAACCGACCAAATCCCTGGGGCCTTCAACGCAAAAGGTAAGACTGACGGGTAGCTAGGCTTGGCCGAAAGCGCCAGAGGAAGCTCCGCCGGACCCAGGGCTCGGACTCGGGCTAAGGCCCCGGAAAACGGCGAACTCCGCTCCGCCCGACCCAGGGCTCGGACTCGGGCTAAGGCCCCGGAAGACGGCGAACTCTGCTCCGCCCGACCCAGGGCTCGGACTCGGGCTAAGGCCCCGGAAGACGGCGAACTCCGCTCTGCCCGACCCAGGGCTCGGACTCGGGCTAAGGCCCCAGAAGACGGCGAACTCCGCTCCGCCCGACCCAGGGCTCAGACTCGGGCTAAGGCCCCGGAAGACGACGAACTCCGCCTCGCCCGACCCAGGGCTCGGACTCCGCCTCGGCCTCTGCCGAACGATCTCCGCCTCGCCTGACCCAGGAGTTCGGGCTCGGCCTCTGTCATGCAGGACGGACTCGACCTCGACTTTGGAGGAGCCTCCACGACGCCCGACCTAGGACACAAGACCGCCACGTCAACAGGAAGCGTCATCATCACCCTGCCCTGAGCCGACTCGGGTCGCAGAGAACAAGACCGGCGTCCCATCTGGCCAGCTCCGCCAGATAGGCAATGATGGCGCCTCACTAGACCATGACGACGGCGACTCTTGACTCCCTTACGAAAGCGGGGAGACGTCAGCAAGAGCATAGCTGTTCCAACAGCTGTCCCTCCATCAAGCTCCACTGCTTCTCCAACAGCCACGACGCCACACCAACAGGGTGCCAAGATCTCTCCAGCTGCCACCTTGGCATGTACTTAGGGCGCTAGCTCTCCCTCGCTAGACACGTAGCACCTTGCTACACCCCCATTTTGTACACCTGGATCCTCTCCTTACAACTATAAAAGGAAGGACCAGGGCCTTCTTAGAGAAGGTTGGCCTCGCGGGAACGAGGGCAGGGGCAGGCGCTCTCTTGGGGCCGCTCGCTCCCCTCACCCGCGCGGACGCTTGTAACCCCCTACTGCAAGCGCACCCGACCTGGGCGCGGGACGAACACGAAGGCCGCGGGAATTCTCCGACTCCCTCACAACCCGGCTCCGGCCACCTCGCTCTCGCTCTCTCTCTCCCCCCTTCGCGCTCGCCCACGCGCTCGACCCATCTGGGCTGGGGCACGCGGCACTCTCACTCGTCGGCTCGGGGACCCCCCGGTCTCGAAACGCCGACAAGAGCTAACAAACTTTGTGTACCAAATTCTTCGGTTAGATTGCTTTTATTGCAGGAGCCACGAGGGAATGGTCCATTTCGTGTTCTTGCCAAGATCAATGATAATACATACAAGATAGATCTTCCACCGAGCTATGGCGTGAGCAACACGTTCAATGTTGCTGACCTCTTACCATTTACAAGTGAAGACACTTCAGAGTCGAGGACGACTCCTTTTCAAGGGGAGGAGGATGATATGACCACGCCATTAAGCAACACATTACAACCCCCAAGTTATACTACATCAACTCAAGTACAACCAATATCATCACCAACCCGAGTCTTTGATGGACCAATTACACGTAGCCGAGCTAAGAAGCTACAGCAAGAGGTGCACGCGCTAGTCTTTGATGGACCAATTACACGTAGCCGAGCTAAGAAGCTACAGCAAGAGGTTCACCAAAGAGGAAGGACAAAACATATCAAGGGCAAATCAGCAAGAAGAGCTATGTCCGAGTGAGTCCAGCGCTACAGAACCGTCCAGAAGAAACAGTCATATATTTTGATTCCCAAAAGCTATGAAGGCCCATAAGTACTTTTTGGAAAGCTCTTGAAGTCTAGTTTCCAATGCTTCTAAAGCCGACTTAACCACATCTACCAGAAAGGCAGCCGACCTACTTTAGTGCTGACTGGTCAGAAGGTCAACAGTCTGCTTGATGACCAAGTTTTCATATTAAACTGCATCATTCTATGAAGTTTCATTAAGCATGCTATATATGGTGAGAAAGCTTATCAAGTTAGCTTTCCAATGCAACCAGTCCCACGTCATTTGAAGATTCCAACTTCTTCTAGGAATCTTCCAGTCAGGAATCATAGACTTTTTCGTGCACTGCATGCGACATGATGATATTGTGCACAAGGTCGATTCTTGTGGATACAGAGTGTTTCTGACCACTGGTTTTTATGTAAGTTTCTTCTCCAAAACCATGTATTATTTTGTATACTGTCTTGCTTTTATGTGTTTAAACTAATTTAATCATTTATCATTTCTCTTTTTTCTTTATTCTCCAAACTGGAAAACACATACAGTTCAATGTATCAACGTGTGAAGCAGTACTCAACGCTGATAAATCTGAGATAGAAGACTTTATATATGTATGGAATCATCTGATGTTTGAGTGCGAAAACTATGATTTGTCAAGAGCAAAATTGGTTAGCAGACCTTTTCCCCAACCCACTTTTCATACCTACAATTTTTAACTTTCCATCATCTGCGGTTGCAATCACCAGGACACATACTTTGCAACTGTCTATACTTTTTTCTTGCAACTTCTTTTTCATATATGTTTTCCATTTTTTCGTAATTAGTTTTCTACTCCTTCCTTGCACCAGGTTTTTGTTCCTATCAAAGATGGTGCTCACTATTTTGTATATTGCTTCATTTTTATCCATAAGCGTATTGATGTGCTGGACTCGAACGACTACTTCCTGAATTGTTCTAATCAGGAAGAACAGCACAAGGCTGTCTTTGCCAAAATCCCAATCATTGATGCAGCCTTCCAGAAAGTTTCCAACCTCAAGTTACCCAGAGTTAGCAAGTGGAGGCAGTCTTTTATTGATGTGCCAAAGCAAGCAAGTCAAAGCGATTGTCTTTTTTTTGTATGGAAGTACATGGAATATTATGACGGGGACAAAATGACCAAGGAAATCAATCCGGTGAGCCATGCTATCAACTGATTTTCTATCTGTTTTGGTGCTTTTTTGCGTGTTTTCTATGTGTGCATCATAATAGAGTCACTGACCATTATGTTTTTTTATGCCATTGCAGTTCAAGGGCCCGATATACAAATGTGAGTTGTTGCATTACCAGATCTTCCACCCTTTGAACCTAGCTGAAATTCCTGGATCGCTGGATAAGTTTAGAATTGGTGGTCGTCCGGTGCCAATTGAATGGGATAGTAGTCAGTCGAACAATTAGATTCATGCAAAAACAATCAGTTGTGTTATGCAGTAGCCAGAAACTTTTAATGTTGTGTTTTGGTTCTGTATACCAGTATTGTTGGAAGCACACTCTAGTAATGTTGTTTAGGTTGCAACCAGTGCACTGGTTCCATTTGCAACTGGTCTATTCATCTAGTTGTTATCGTACTCTAAACTGCAGTTTCCAATATTGTTTGAAAAACCCCAGTCATTGCAGTTGCAACCAGTGTATGTTTTAGAGTTCCAACTGGATTATAATCGTAGTTGCAAACAGTGTATGGTTTTGCAGTTGCAACCAGTGTATATGTTGGTGTTTTGTACCCACCGGCGAGGTGGAGCCCTTCCATGTGAGGCAGGAGCCACCCAGACGAGGCGGGGCCCGCTCGCAGTTGCAACCAGCGTATATGTTACAGTTGCAACTAAAATTGTAATCGTAGTTGCAACTGACCATCACCACTCTCCTTTTTATTTCTATGTGTGTAACCAGCACGATGGCAAACTTTGCAAACCTGTTTATGAGTAGTAGCAACTGTTATATGATAATAAAACAAGATAGATTTTAATTATATGTCGAGATGTAAACAGATAACACAGATTCATGTATTATCCAGTGTATACATACAGTTGCAACCAGCGCAACTACGATGTTGCAATTGGTTGGTCATGTGTGTCCAGTGTTTTCAGAACAGTTACACAATCATTATTGAGTTTAACTTACACAGAGTTATAAAATAAGATAAAATTGAAATATTACATTGGAGATTCAGTCCGATTCATAGTCATTCTTAATCACTTTCATCTTGGTAATTAACATGGCAAGTTGTCGCCCTCCTAATTCTTGCAATCACCGCGTGTGCTGCTGACTCCTCCACGGCCATAGTGCACCCAGATTGCTGTGTCTCATCCCCCTCACTCTGCGCCTCGTCTTGATTCCCATCTAGTCCTTTTTTTATTGTTGGGCGACCTCTTTTTCTTGGAGTCCAACCTACAGTTTTGGCACTTCTCTTTTTGTCCTTGTTCTCGGCCGCTCTGCTTCTGTTTGGGTTCTGAGGGCATGTTGTGCTATAGTGCCCCCTAACATGGCAGGTTTGGCACTCTCTTATGCCCTGACCCCCACTATATGTGCTGTATGGATTAGCAGGTTCCACACTATTTTTAGCACATTTTGCCCCACTGGCAGACTTCCTACCCTTCATGCGCGACACTGACGATTCAGTCAATGTTAGATCAGCGAGGCAGTTTGCAGAACCTGGATTGAGGCCCGATTCTGGTGGTGGTGTAGGACCAGTGGGCATCACAACAGGTTCCATATTGTTGTCAAAACTTTGTTGTGTTGGTGCAATGGGACCAATATTCCGCCGTCCATCTGCATCTTGCTGCAACTCAGTATTTGTTGCTTCATCCAGACCAATCTCCGCTGTTTGTAGAAGCTCAATCCCAGGAGTTATCATGTCGATGTGCCTGATAGTTTCAGTGTATGCTCTATCAGATTTGCTTCCCGCTCTTCCCAGGCGCATTAACTTTGGCAGCAGCTTCGACAACCTTGACTGCTCTGTCTCATTTTGACCACCAACACTCACATCGTGCCGGTCCCACGGAACCACAGATCTTGCATTACGTGTATATCGCTTCAGAATGTACTTTTTAGGTATGTTTTGGACTTGGAGGTGGGTGAATGCCTTTATTATGTGCATGCAGAATAGACCTACTTTTTTTGTTGCAATTTGGACGTAAATATGCAGGAACATCAATGTTTAATTTTTTTAAGGTAACGAGGTTGCAATTCATCTCACCTGTATGCTCCCACTGCATGCATTCGCATTTATACACGCCTGCTGCTTTGTCAGCCACCACATTGAATGTGTGTTGTGCCCAGCAAAATGTCCCATCGCCTTTCTCATGTTTCACCAAGTAACCGCATTCCACTCCCGGATCAGGCTCTATCACAAAAGCTGTGCTGTTAATATATTCCCTCTTGTATTCATTGTACACAACCCTAGTGTACACCCTACTGAGTTGCTCATCAAATCGTGATTTGCAGGCCCTGACAACTTCAGTCTGCATCAAGACCAGCAGTTGCAATCACACCAGACAGCAGTTGTAATTACACCAGACAGCAGTTGCAATCATTGTTTGTTTAACAGATTTTTGGACATAGTTATATACAAGTTGCAATCACACCAGACCAGCAGTTGCAATCATTGTTTGTTTAACAGATTTTTGGACAGTTATATAGAAGTTGCAATCACACCAGACCAGAAGTTGCAAATACACCAGACCAGCAGTTGCAATCATATTTTTTTAACAAAATTTCCCAGAGTTATTCAGTGCTTGCATCCACACCACACCAGCAATTGCAATTACAACACACCAGCAGTTGCAATCATTTTGTTTACATTTTTAATAGATATTTGGGTAGAATTATACAGCAGTTACAATCACACCTAATGTGGGGTTGCAATCACACCACACCAGCAGTTGGAATCATTTTTGTTTAACATGTTTTTTACAATCAGACCAAAAAATGCAGGGGGTGGGCAAATACCTGTGAGTAGTGTGACTCCCCAGCATCCATGTGGTATGTGTGCTGAATCGAGTCAAGCACCCTCTTTGCAAATATATGCAGGCTTGTCACATTGTTAACATAACCATCTTTCAAAACCCTGTTTTGGCTCTCAGATCTCTGGGTGGAAGTCATTCGCCCACAGTACATGCCTTTGAAATATGTTGCTATCCATCTCTTCCTTTTCTGCCACAATGCAACAATTGCAGGGTGTTCTCTTATGCCACATTCATCCACCAGCTTATTCCGCTCCACCTCAAACTGTGTGGGCCCCAGAGGATAGTTTATCAGGGACTGCAGCTTTTCCTTTAGATTATTATCATTGTGCAATTTGTACAGCTCCTCGAGCTTGTAATCCCATGTTCTGGTTATGTGCCATCGGCAATTTCGGTGTTGTGTCTTGTTAAACACAATCCTTATTGCTTCCTTCATCGCTGCATCTTCATCTGTGTGTCAAAAATAAAAATAAGCAAAAAACCCCCAATAAGTTTGCAACCAAGCAGTATAAAATATTGCAATCATCTTCAAAGATACAGTTGCAACAACATAGCAGTAATTATGTGACAAGCATTTTTTGCAGCCAAAGCATACCTGTAAGAATCACAAAAGGCTGCTGACCACCCAAGCAACTTTTAAAGGTCTCAAAAAGCCACCTGAATGTGTCAATTGTTTCATCCCAAAGAAGTGCTTGGCCAAAGGACACATTCTTCAAGTTATTGCTGCAACCCACAAACATGGCCAACGACATATGCTTGCTGTTAGTCTTGTGTGTTATGTCAAATGTGACTACATCCCCAAAATCCTTGTATTCTGCACGCTGACTTGCATGACACCAAAAAATGCTCCGAAGCACCTTTGTTTTTGGGTCAAAATCCACATCCCAGTAAAGTATTCATTGTGTTCTTTGCACTCCCTGAAAAATTGGAACAATTTATCCATGTCCCCATCCCTCTCCTCCCTTGCTTGCTCAGCTTTCCTGTACCATAAAAGAAAAAACAAGTAAATCTGCTGGTCTCAATATATCGCACAAAGATATGATGTCAGTGTTTTTTTATGACCTACTTGTTATGGACATCTTTCTCTGTGAACGGCCAGTTTTGACGGCCTCCAAATAATTCTGACATTACATTCATTGCTGCCTGTGTTGGCACACCACTCTTTGACATGATTGCAAACAGGTCATCCAACGCTGCCTCCCTCTGCTTATGAGAATGCATATATCTCACCATCCTTGGCGAGGGCTCAAGCTTGTGATTGTGTGCTTCCTCAACATGATGAAAATACCAAATATTGCGCTTCTTGTCCTCCTTCACCTTCACATAAGCAGGGCAACCAATTCTCATCGATGTCTTATTTGTCATAGGCTCCTCATTCTCTTGACCTGGCTTCAGAAACCCCTCACGGTTGCAAACCCAGTGTTTGGTTTCTTTACTAGTCCTCTTTGTCCTAACACTAAAACCAGCCAACTTTGCATAGTCAAGGTAAAAGAGGTAGGCTTCTTCCCTTGTATCAAATGTTTGCTGCACCCTGGGGACAAACACATCAAGTATGTTTGCATCCTGCAGAACAACACGCAATCATGAGTTTGCAATTAGAGGATACACCTAGTTGCAATCAACAAGCAACAAACATTGCAACTGGAGCACAAACACACCATGCAATGGTAATCAAGGAGTAAAAATAGAGACTAAAGTTTGCAATTAGAGGATACACCTAGTTGCAATCAACAAGCAACAAACGTTGCAACTGGAGCACAAACACACCATACAATGGTAATCAAGGAGTAAAAATAGAGACTGAAGTTTGCAATTAGAGGATACACCTAGTTGCAATCAACAAGCAACAAACGTTGCAATTGGAGCACAAACACACCATGCAATGGTAATCAAGGAGTAAAAACAGAGACTAAAATTTGCAATTAGAGGATACACCTAGTTGCAATCAACAAGCAACAAACGTTGCAATTGGAGCACAAACACACCTTGCAATGGTAATCAAGGAGTAAAAACAGAGACTGAAGTTTGCAATTAGAGGATACCCCTAGTTGCAATCAACAAGCAACAAACGTTGCAACTGGAGCACAAACACAGCATGCAATGGTAATCAAGGAGTAAAAACAGAGACTAAAGTTTACAATTAGAGGATACACCTAGTTGCAATCAACAAGCAACAAACGTTGCAATTGGAGCACAAACACACCATGCAATGGTAATCAAGGAGTAAAAACAGAGACTGAAGTTTGCAATTAGAGGATACCCCTAGTTGCAATCAACAAGCAACAAATGTTGCAACAGAAAATTAACAAACCACGCAGTTGCAATCATTAGTTGCAACCAATATTGAACAAACGACGGTGGAGCAAAAATTTTTGCTTGTTTTTTCGTACCGGATGGAACAGCTGGGCTGCATCAGGAGTGATCAGCGATCCAGGTGGAATTGAAGGCGGTGGCGTCAGCAACGTCTTGTGATGCAAGGGATCACTTGATCCGCCGTGTACACCCGCTCCCGCTGTCGCAATCAGATCAGCCCCTCCAGCCACAACAATCTCCAAGGATTTAGGGGATGAGCATCGAGGCGATTCAAGGTGCGGCAGCGACGGTGGGGCCATGGATCTAGGGTTAGAGGATCGGAGGAAGAAGGAGGAGACGGCAGTGGCGCGGGACAGGGATGCGCGCGGCGGCTACGGGGGGCAGGGAGGCGCGCGAACAGGACGTTGTGAGGCGTGCTCGGGGTGTATTTATATATTACACCTGGGTGCATTCAATATAGAGAATACACCTGGGTGCATTCAATATAGAGAATACACCTGGGTGCATTCAATATAGAGAATACACCTGGGTGCATTTTAGTGCCATATATATATATATATAGAACTTGAGCACTTAACTTCAATTGAGATAAATAAGTCGCTCAAACCAAAAGCACATCAAACAACTAGTGATCTCATGTTTTAAAAAATTTTTAGAACTCACATGAGACCAACAAAATGAACAGATCGCAAATCGGACACTGAAAATTCCGAATCGGTCCAAAACCGTGTCACTATCTAATGTAGTTTTTAGGAGCTCAAAATTCAATTTTCGAATGCAAAACTGATCCAAACGGACTCTGATTGAGCTAAAATTTTACACATACCTTGACAAATGAGTTACCAAGGTATGCACAAATTTTGAACTCAAAACGAAGTTATAAATCGATCGCAGGTCAGAAAAACATATTAGACCGCGATTTAGTTGGGGTTTTGTTAGGGTTTTCAAAACGAGTTCAGATTGGATCACAACCACAAATTGCTCAAACCAGATGATAACTGAAAGTCGTCTAGAGGGGGTTGAATAAGCGAAGCTTTTAAATTATAAACTTTGAAGACGAACTTCACCCGGGTTAGGATTAGAAACAAATAATAATGAATATGGAGTGCGGAAGAGAGCCCTTCTTGCTATGAGTTGCTCAATAAATATGGATAACTTTGAGAGCGAACTCAAAAGATTGTAAGCAAGAGAATTTAGAGAGAGGGGAGAGGAGAAACCAAATCGTAAGGTGAAGATTAACACAAATGAACACAACGATTTGTTTCCCATGGTTCAGTTCCAATGAACCTAGTCCCCGTTGAGGATGCCACACAGATCGGGTCTTTTGCAACCCTTTCCCTCTCTCAATCGATCACTCAGACCGATTGAGTGCTTCTTCTTAATCTCCAGGATCACAAAGACCCTGCAAGGATCACCACAAACTTAGGTGTCCCTTGCTAGCTTTACAAGTCACTAGAGAGTTTAGAAGGAGATGAAGAAAGTATGATTAAAACCAAAGCAATAAGAGCAACAAATGAAACACGAATCACACACTCTCTCAAGTCACTAATCACTAATGATCACTTGTCTTAATTGTGGTACTTGAGGAGATTGGAAGCTTTGAATGTGTATTATAATGAATTGCTAGCCCTTATATTGAATACGTATGAGTGGAATGCTTGGATATATTGAATGGAGGTGGTTGGGGTTGTATTTATAGCCACCAACCACTTCCTAGCCGTTGCTCCTTTTCTGTTGACTGCGGATGGTCCGCGCCTTTGGTTCGGACGGTCCGCCCCTGTACATCAACGACTGAAATAGCAATGGTCAGCAGTAACAGCTATATCAACGACTACAAGTGCATTTAATGCGTCGTCAGATGTCAGACAGCAGTTGCGGACGGTCTGGCCGTGCACCCCGGACGGTCCGCGAGGACGCTAAAAATGCATTTTACCGAACCCGTCACCTTCGGTTTTTCTGGGTTTTCAATGGTCGGACGGTCCGCGCCTGAAGCCGGATGGTCCAAGCTTCGCTCTGGACGGTGCTCGCTTCTCCTTCGAACAGTCCATAGTGTTAACTCGTGTTTTTGCAGTGTTTCTGTCCGTGGATCACCCTGGTGTCGTGGACAGTCCGCCGCAAGGGCCGGACGATTCGCGGACAGGTGATTTTCCATAAGAATGTTTTGATATAGTCAAAATTTTGGACCACATTTACCCCACTAAGCTTGTTTTTGCAAATCTTTTGGAACAATCTTTTTAAATTCTTTTGCAATTAGCCAATGGTATGAGAATATAATTTATAAAAGCATTTTCAAGATTTGAAAGATGATTCTCCCCCTTTTTCAAATGCTTTTTCTTTGACTAAATAAAAGCTCCCCTAAAAAAGTTCCCCCCTTAGTTGTCAAGAAGGTTTTTGCAAATGCAATAGTTCCAATTTGGAAGACAAAAACTTTTTAGAAAAATAGAGTGAATTTTTCAGAAAAAACAGAGTGGTGGTGCGGTTCTTTTGCTGTGGCCTATTAATTTCTCCCCCTTTGGCATTAAGCGCCAAAAACAAAGAAATCTAGAGGCCTTTAACAAGAAAGATATGAAGGTAAATACATGAGTAGGGCAAAGGGTATACAATACCGGCAAAGTCATAGTGGAAGCCTTGCCTTTGCATACAACTCCATTTCCCTTTCAATCTAAGACTAAGTATAAAAATACACTTAGAAGCACATTAGTCTTAGCTTTGGCACAAGAAGAGTAAGAAATATGCATGTGTACCAAATGAAAGAGACACGTAATGATCAAAGGTATAAAATGAGCAATGTGTGCAAGATTTCAATCAAAGTTCCGAGAATCTAAGACATTTAGTTCATTCCTAAGCTTGCTAAAAGTCTTTTCATCTAAAGGCTTGGTGAAGATATCGGCTAACTGGTTGTGGGTGCTAAGAAAAGCAATTTCGATATCTCCCCTTTGTCGGTGATCTCTCAGGAAGTAATACTAGATGTCTATGTGCTTTGTGCAGCTGTATTCAACAGGATTGTCCGCCCTACGGATTACACTCTCATTGTCACATAGGAGAGGGACTTTGCTCAATTTGTAGCCATAGTCTCTAAGAGTTTGCCTCATCTAGAGTAATTATGCACAACAATGTCCTGCAGCAATATACTCAGCTTTAGTGGTGGATAGAGCTACCGAGTTTTGTTTTTTGAAGCCCAAGGCACCTGGGATCTACCCAGAAACTAATAATTCCCTGATGTACTCTTTCTATCTATCTTACATCTGGCATAATCAGCATCAGAATACCCGATCAGATCAAAGGTAGATCCCTTGGGGTACCATAGCCCAAACTTAGGAGTGTAAACTAAATATCTCATGATTCTTTTCACGGCCCTTAGGTGGATTTACTTAGGGTCTGCCTAGAGTCTTGCACACATGCATACTGAAAGCATAATATCTGGTCGTGAAGCACATAAATAGAGTAAATATCCTATCATCGACCGCTATACCTTCTGATCTATAGATTTACCTCCTGTGTCGAGGTTGAGATGCCCATTTGTTCCCATAGGAGTCTTGATGGGTTTGGCATTGTTCATTCCAAACTTCTTGAGAATGTCTTGAATGTACTTTGTTTGGCTAATGAAAGTGCCCTCTTAGAGTTGCTTGATTTGAAATCCAAGGAAATACTTTAACTCTCCCATCATGGACATCTCAAATTTCTGTATCATAATTCTACTAAACTCTTCACAAGATGACTTGTTTGTAGACCCAAAGATAATATCATTAACATAAATTTGGCATATAAACAAGTCTTTGTCAATTGTTTTAGTGAAGAGAGTAGGGTCAGCTTTTCCGACTTTAAAACCATTAGTAATAATAAAGTCTCTCAGACATTCATACCATGCTTTTGGGGCTTGTTTGAGCCTATAAAGCGCCTTTGAGAGCTTATAAACATGTGTAGGATACTCACTATCTTCAAAGCCGGGAGGTTGCTCAACCTACACCACTTCCTTGATAGGACCATTGAGGAAGACACTTTTCACATCCATTTGATACAATTTAAGTTCATGGTAAGTAGCATAGGCAAGTAATATTCGAATTGACTCAAGCCTAGCTACGGGTGCATAGGTTTCATCAAAATCCAAAACTTCGACTTGTGAATAACCTTTTGCAACAAGTCGGGCTTTGTTCCTAGTTAGCACACCATGCTCATCTTGTTTGTTGCAGAACACCCACTTGGTACCTACAACGTTTTGGTTAGGACGTGGAACTAAATGCCATACCTCATTCCTTGTGAAGTTGTTGAGCTCCTCTTGCATTGCCACCACCCAGTCTGGATCTCTAAGTGCATCCTCTATCTTGTATGGCTTAATAGAAGACACATAAGAGTAATGTTCACAAAAATGAGCAACTCGAGAGCGAGTGGTTACTCCCTTTTGAATGTCACCAAGTATGGAGTTGAAAGGGTTATCTCGTTGAATTGCTTGGTGGACTCTTGGGTGAGGTGGTATTTGATCTTGTATATCCCCCTTTTCTTGATCAACTTCATCTCCCCCTTTATCAATGCCTTCTCCTTGAGGTGCCTCATTGTCTTGAACTTGATCTTCTTCTTCTTGAGCTAGTTCCTCATCTTGTGTTGGTGGAGATGCTTGTATGGAAGATGATGGTTGATCTTGTGCTTGTGAGGGCTCTTCGGGTTCTTGTGGACACACATCTCCAATGGACATGTTCCTTAGCGCGATGCACGAAGCCTCTTCATCATCTAACTCATCAAGATCAACTTGCTCTACTTGAGAGCCATTAGTCTCATCAAACATAATGTCACAAGAAACTTCAACTAATCTAGTGGACTTGTTGAAGACTCTATATGCCCTTGTGTTTGAGTCATAACCAAGTAAAAAGCCTTCCACTGCTTTAGGATCAAAATTTGAATTTCTACCTCTTTTAACAAGAATAAAGCACTTGCTTCCAAAAACTCTAAAATAAGAAACATTGGGCTTGTATCGGTGAGGAGTTCGTACGATGTTTTCTTGAGGATTCGGTGAAGGTAGAGTCGGTTGATGGAGTAGCAAGCGATGTTAATCGCCTCTGCCCAAAACCGATACAATGTCATGTATTCTTCAAACATGGTCCTTGCCATATCCAAAAGAGTTCTATTCTTTCTCTCCATAACACCGTTTTGTTGAGGTGTGTAGGGAGAATAGAACTCATGCTTGATGCCCACCTCCTCAAGAAATCCTTCAATTGAGAGTTCTTGAACTCTGTTCCATTATCGCTTCTAATCTTCTTGATTCTCAACCCGAACTCATTTTGAGTTCGTCTCAAGAATTTCTTTAAGGTCTCTTGGTTTGTGATTTTTCCTGGAAAAGAACACCTAAGTGAAGCAATAATAGTCATCCATAATTACAAGACAATACTTACTCCCGTCGATGCTTATGTAAGCAATCGGGTCGAATAGATCCATGTGGGGTAGTTCAAGCGGCCTCTCGATCGTCATGATGTTCTTGTGTGGATGATGAACTCCAACCTGCTTCCCTGCTTGACATGCACTACAAATCATGTCTTTCTCAAAATGAACATTGGTTAGTCCTAAAATGTGTTTCCCCTTTAGAAGCTTGTGAAGATTCTTCATCGCAACATGAGCAAGTCAGCGATGCTAGAGCCAGCCCATATTAGTCTTAGCAATCAGGCAAGTGTCTAGTTCAGCATTATTATCAATGAAATCAACTAAATATAGCTGACCATCTAACACTCCCTTAAAAGCTAGTGAATCATCATTTTTCTAAAGACGGTAACATCTACATCTATAAATAAACAATTGTAGCCCATTTTGCATAATTGAGAAACAGAAAGCAAGTTGTAACCTAGAGATTCTACAAGAAATACATTAGAAATGGAATGGTAAGGAGATATAGCAATTTTACCCAATCCTTTGACCAAACCTTGATTTCCATCTCTGAATGTGATTGCTCTTTGGGGATCATCATTTTTCTCATATGAGGAGAACATTCTTTTCTCCCCTGTTATGTGGTTTGTGTACCCTCTGTCGATTATCCAACTTGTTCCGTCAGATGCATAAACCTACAAAACAAATTTAGGCCTTGTCCTTAGGAACCCAAATGGGCTTAGGCCCTTTCACATTAGAAACAAGCACCTTGGGTACCCAAACACAAGTCTTTGGACTCTTGTGCTTGCCCCCAACATATTTGGCAACTACTTTGTTAGATTTTTTAGTAAGAACAAATGATGCATCAAAGGTCTTAAATGAAATGCTATGTTCATTTGAAGCATCAACAATCTTTTTCTTAGGCATCTTAATATGAGTTGTATGCCTAGAACTAGAAGCCTTATTACTATAAATATAAGCATGATGAACAATATGATGAGATTTCTTAGCATGAATTCTTCTAATCTTATGCTCAGGGTAGTTTTCATGATATAAAATGTAACCTTATCTATCTTATACCATGG
Organism: Zea luxurians; assembly: GCA_029449295.1. Lineage (NCBI taxonomy): Eukaryota > Viridiplantae > Streptophyta > Magnoliopsida > Poales > Poaceae > Zea > Zea luxurians. The sequence goes on along the minus strand of JAOPSE010000008.1, from coordinate 84,631,200 downwards.
GATCCTTGCCCTTAACAAAGTTGGAAATTTTGTTTCTGTGGGCATTAAGTTTGATGTTATTTTGGCTTCTAGGTTGGAAGCCAACCCCATCCTTAATGCCAGGGCATCTCTCATTGTAAAGCATACTACGAGAAAATACAATTTTTTCATTTTCAAGCTCATGCTCGGCAATTTTGGCATTCAACTTAGCTATGTGATCATTTTGTTCTTTAATCATAGCAAGGTGATCATTCATACCATTAACATCAATATCTCTACATCTAGTGCAAATAGTAACATGCTCAATGGTGGATGTAGGAACATGGCAAGCATTCAATTCCTCAACCTTAGCAATTAAACTAACATTTTCAGTTTTGAGACAAGAAATTGAACCATTGCATGTATTTAGCTCTTTGGTCAAGTTTTTGCATTTTTCAAATTCAAGAGCAAAAGCATCTTTTAGCTTCACAATTTTTTTGTTTTCAACTTCAAGAGCAAAAGCATCTCGTTAATGGTTTTTATCAATTCATTGTTTTTTCCTTTTGTTCTATGGTAAGGTTTGCAAAAAGAGAAGACAAATCATCATTACTTTTACTAGAGCTACCCTCATCATCAAAAGTAGTATATTTGGGGTGTCTCTATAGTATACCTTCTTCGTTTTGCATTCCTTGGCCATGAGACAGTTGTGGCCAACATTGGGGAAGAGAAGGCCTTTGTTGATGGCGATGTTGGCGGCATCCTCGTCGGAGGAGGAGTCAGTAGAGCTCTCGTCGGAGTCCCACTCCCTTCCTATGTGCGCCTCGCCGCCTTTATTCTTGTTGCAGTACTTCTTCTTCTCCATTTTCTTCTTTCATTTCTTGTCGTCGTCCCTGTCACTACCACTTGAATATGGGCATTTAGCAATATAGTGACCGGACTTACCACATCAGTAGCAAACCCTCTTATAGTGGGGTTTGTACTCCTTCCCCTTCCTTTGCTTGAGGATTTGCCGGAAGCTCTTAATGATAAGAGCCATTTCGTCGTTGTCACGCTTGGAGGCATCAATTGGGAGCCTATTGGTTGGTGTAGGCTCTTCCTTCTTTTCTTCCGTTGCCTTGAATGCAACGGGTTGCACCTCGGGTGTGGAGGTGGCACCTTGCTCCAAGTTGACGATATGTTTGGAGTCTTTGACCATAAGTTCAAAGCTCACAAACTTGCCAATCACCTTCTCAGGAGACATTTGCTTATACCTAGGATTCTAATGAATTAATTGCACTTGAGTGGGCTTACGAAAAACAAGAGATCTTAGAATAACCTTGACTATTTTATGGTCATCCCACTTGGTGCTCCTGAGGTTGCGAACTTGGTTCACCATTGTCTTGAGCCAGTTGTACATGGCTTGTGGCTCTTCTTCTTTGTTGAGAATGAACCTACTGGTTCTCCCTCGATCATTTCCTGCTTGGCGATCTTGGTCACTTCATCCCCTTCATGTGCCGTCTTGAGGACGTCCCAAATTTATCTAGCACTTTTCAACCCTTGCACCTTGTTGTACTCCTCTCTACACAAGGCAGCGAGGAGTATGGAGGTGGATTGAGAGTTGAAGTGCTTCACTTGGGCTGCCTCATCAGAGTAGTAGTCTTCATCGCCCACTTGTGGTGCCTGCGCTCCAAACTCAACAATATCCCAAATAGTTTTGTGGAGTGAGGTTAGATGGTGCCTCATTTTATCACTCCACATACAATAATCTTCACCATCAAAGTATGGTGGTTTGCCTAAGGGAACGGAAAGTAAAGGATCACATTTAGGAATGCAAGGATAGCGAAGAGGGATCTTACTATACTTCTTACGCTCTTGGCGTTTTGAAGATGTCGACTTGGCATCAGAGGTTGAGGGCATGGAAGAGTCAGTCTCATAGTACACCACCTTCTTCATCTTCTTTTTCTTCTTGTCGCCCTTCTTGTGTGATTTGATGGAGCCGACGGATTCATCCTTGTCCTCCTTGTGCTTGTCGCCAGCCTCCTTTGACCGAGTCTTGCCTTCTTTTTTCTTCCCTGAAGATCCAGGCTTTTCCCCGGTGATCAACTCTTTTTTTGGCGTGTTCTCCCGACATCACTTTGAGTTGTTAGACTCTAATGAAGTACCGGGCTCCGATACCAATTGAAAGTCGCCTAGAGGGGGGTGAATAGGCAAAACCTGTAAATTATACACTTTGAACACGAACTTCACCTGGGGTTAGGATTAGAAACAAATAATAATGAATATGGAGTGTGGAAGAGAGCTCTTCTTGCTATGAGTTGCTCAATCAATGTGGATAACTTTGGGAGCGAACTTAAAAGATTGTAAGCAAGATAACTTAGAGAGAGGTGAGAGGGGAAATCAAATCATAAGGTGAAGATCAACACAAATGAACACAACGATTTGTTTTCCGAGGTTCGGTTGCAATGAACCTACTCCCCTTTGAGGAGGCCACACAGCCGGGTCTTTTTCAACCTTTCCATCTCTCAATCGATCACTCAGACCGATTGAGTGCTTCTTCTTAATCTCCAGGATCACAAAGACCCCACAAGGATCACCACACACTTAGGTGTCTCTTGCTAGCCTTACAAGTCACTAGAGAGTTTAGAAGGAGATGAAGAAAGCATGATTAAAAGCCCAACAACAAAAGCAACAAATGAAACACGAATCACACACTCTCGCAAGTCACTAATCACTAATGATCACTTGTCTTAATTGTGGCACTTGAGGAGATTGGAAGCTTTGAATGTGTCTTGGAATGAATTGCTAGCTCTTGTATTGAATGTGTATAAGTGAAATGCTTGGATATATTGAATGGAGGTGGTTGGGGTTGTATTTATAGCCACCAACCACTTCCTAGCCGTTACTCCTTTTCTGCTGACCGCAGACGGTTGAAATCACAACAGTTAGCAGTAACGGCTATATCAACGGCTACAAGTGCATTTAATGCATCGTAGATGTCAGATAGAGCAGTCATGGACGGTCCGACCGTGCACCTCGTGTGGCAGAACCTCCCAAGTTATTGGGCCCACATGCACCTGCCCTTGTCTCAAAGATCTCAGATGGCTATGCATGTGCACCAGATATCTTAACAGGATATGTCCAAGTGCCCCAAGGACCTCGGATAAACCACTTACAACCAGGACCGTAGGATTAAGATACACAAATCACACACACCAACATTTTTGCAGCGGAAATCTTATTACCAAATTTTACAAGTTACAAAAATTTTTACTTTGTACATGATCGGAGTGATTACAAAAGTGATTCCAAAGAAATGACTTTGAACTGTTATAAATAATTTGTAGTTTTGAAATATATCCTAGCTCAAGTGACCATCCTCAATAAGAAGTATAGAAGAGTTACTTGGATTTATAAGAAGGCCGAGCCCACCGGCACTTAACACCATCATCAACATCACAAAACTATAACATGAAAAACAACAGGGAATTACTCAGCAAGACTTACCCAACTAAAGAAAAGACTCTCAAGGGTATGCTGGTTTTAAAGGGATTCAAGGTATGGCTTATCAAGAATCAAGGACTCTATTTGCAGAAAAGCTTACTATGAGTGGATCCTTACTTTCAACATTTTAATGCTAGATTAAGTATTAATAAATCTTGTTTGCATCTAGTCTAATTTCATCATCACATTAATCCATACAACACGATTTTTTCTCATTATGATTCCATCCATGACTTAGATTGCAAGTCAGTGACCAAGTCTTCATATCCGAGAAGTAACGGCGATCCTGAATTGATTAATACCCAGCTACGGATCTCCAATCACATGACATATGTAGCACTTAACCCTTGCATATGTCAACTTGCCACTAGGGTTCTTAAGACCAGATCAGGTTCACGCCAACCGAGAGCACAGATACACCACCATCCAGCCTCTTGCTACGAAGGGTACACGCTACTCTCGCCATCTCTCCACTCTCATTGCGTGTTATCTTATTCTGGTATTAGTCTGCCCGAGGCAAAGCTTACCCATGACGAGGCATGTGACCAGTTAAAAGGTCCTCGGTCAGCAGGCCTACATTAAGTATAATCCTTAATCAACCTGGGTAGAACATCACCTGTTCCTAGCCCAAGTCTCGATTTAAGTACTTCCACCCTTAGGATTGTTTGTGTTCCTTAGGATGAAAAGAGCATTATAGGGAACTTTGCAGTAAGATCCCACCACGCTCTCAATGAAAATATTCTTGCAGGTAGAAGCCATCTTTCCTCAGATTAACCCCTGAGCTAGGCCTTATTGTGAAAGGCAACTTCTATCCACAAGATCTAAGCAGAGCTAAGCATTTTTATAAATCATATTTTGATACTTCATCAGAAGTATCTATAAAGGTATGGATATCAAGGTAGGCAATGCATCAAAGGGTTTTCAAGCAACTCCTATAAACCTAATGCACATTTCACTAGACTTAAAGTGTGTAAAAATCATTTAAAACACAAGGAAGGGGTTGCATGCACCGGGGCTTGCCTGGAATAACACTAGGTTAGTGTTGTTAGACGTCGATCACTTGACGATCACCCTTTGTTCTGATACTTGTTTCATCTGTCCATCTTCAGTTCCATTCATCAGCACCATCTGGTGCTCGACTCAGTTCTGGTTCTCCACCTCACGTGGTTAATTCACGTACCTGAATGAAATGCATTATGCACATGAATGCATATAGATAGGAATAGCACAAATCTTCATTGTTCTATACGATAGCGCATTAAACACCTAGCGACGAGGCGTTGTACCATTCATAAGGAAACACTAGTCATCGACATACGACTAAGCGCAATAATCACGGTTCTCTAAATTAAATGAACCTAACGCAAACATCACGAACAACAAACCATACACATTAAACATAATTAGCCTAAACACAACTCATCAGATAATTAGTTAAATGCTAAATTTATCCCTCACTTTATAAATTATACCACTTTGCTTCTAAGAACTAATTTAATTTTATTTCGCATCACACATATTTATTTAATCTATCTAACAATTCGGCTAACAACTTGCACGCCTAATAATAAATTTAGCTCAGATTCACTACATCGATTAACAAATACGAATCTGGGTTTTTCGTCGATTACACGTTAAATACCGTACTAATATTAAATTACTCGAAACTAATAACCCAAGCAAACCACATAGAACGTAATAAGTACTATAAAGCAAGGGATCAGCAACCTGTACGACTACCGATCAAATCACCGTAAACGACTCAGGCAGTCTAATAAATATTATATCTAATTGACTAGAATAACGAATCCACTTACCATCCATTAAATCCAACTTAAACCCACGAAATCGACGACTTGTTTGAGCTTTTTGTTGAGCAATTGGTGAATATCACGTTGCTAGCTTCGTCTTCGCCCAACTCTTAGGATTTCTTGATGACGCACAGAACGACGACGACCCTCGATTGAAGTCTTTGACCGAGCACCTGATAAGCGATGCACACGGACTTCGCTTATTTTTGCCTAACGTCCAGGATTCGGGGTTCGACGAGGTCGAGCAGGGAAGAACGAGGTTCGACGGGCTCGGCGACAATACAGGAGGGTGACGTATATAGAGCTGCACACACTACGTGACGACGAACGACGATAACTAGCAAGGTTGACGACGCGATGGGGATTAAGACCAAGCGAGCCAAGAGGGCATGCTGGCGAGCAGGAAACCATGCGAGCACTAGACACGGAAAACGACAGGCTCGACGGCACGCGAAGCTATCACCAGCAACGACACAACAATGGCTTGACACGGAAGTGGACAACGATGATACCAAGATTAGTGGCGAGGCGAGCATGAGGGTGTCACAGCGAGGATGAGTGACATCGTGGAATCTTGGTTCGACATTTAATCGAACACAACGAAAGCGAGGCACAGCAGGAATGATAAGATTAACCATGGCCATGAGCACGATAAAGAGCGCGCTGCTGCACGACACTGCAGGAAGCATTGTTAGACAGCAAAGGACGACGGTGCCATGCTGATGCAGAGCAAAACCGGCAGCAAGCAGCGAGCGCATCCATGGAGAAGCACCACGCGCAGCCTGGGATGGTCGACCGAGCTGGGGCAAAGAGAACCGGCGAGCAGAGGAGTGCACAGCCCAGAGAGCTTCGACGACGCGGACCGCGAGGGAGCATGACGCGGAGGGCAGGCAGGGAGAGGAACGAGCGGCTGAGTTGAGTGAGCAGAGGAACACAGTCGAGCAGGGGCCGGACTTGAAGAAGATGCAGCGAGCGGCCCAGGCACCGGCGGCCATGGAGGAGAGCAGTGGATGGGCGCCAGAAGCAGGCGCGCCATGGGAGAGGCGCGCGGTCGGCCGAGAGCACGCCTGCGCGCGAGCGAACAGAGGGAGAAAGAACGGAGCTGAGCGCGTGCCATGGGAGACTCGGTAGGGAGAACGACCGAGCAGAAAGGGAGTTAGGCGCGGCGCTGCGCAGAGGAGGGAGAGGAAGGAGATGGGTGCGCGGCGTGCCAGGGAAGAGGATAAGGGAGATCGCCGAGCGAACTGAGAGGATAAGCGCGCGCCAGATTTTTCTACGAGAGAAGCTATGGCGGGGAAGAGATAAGGCCAATGGCCAGTAACGGTGGAAAGAAAATCAGGGTGCAACGGCTGGAGTAGGATTTTTTTTTCCTTTTCTTCTTTTTTTTTAAACAGAGATCGCAGATATTTTAGAATTAGGATTTTTAGCGATGAACAAAAGGTCGAATAATTAGGATCGACAGTAACAATTGGACAGGATTTGATTTGGTGAATTTTTCGGAATCAGATGAGTTTTCACCCATTATTTATATTTGGAGATTCAAATCGAGACGAGAAACACACGGACCGAACTACACGGATTTCGGCTTCGGTATTTCAATTTACGACTGATTTCGTTGAAGTCAAACCGATTAGCAATTATTTGAGTTCGGCTCTGATTATCTTTATCTGTTTTGAATGATTTACTACTAAATACTCATGATTATCAACCTCGCGCAAGATTTCTCTCAGATAACGCGCGATCCTAATTATTTTGCACTGTGTATTTTAGTCATCGAGTTATAATACATTTGTTTGGAAAACGGATCGCAACGGTGGATCAAGCTTCCAAATTCATATTCGCGCGAGCGATGAATTTTAAATAATCACCGGACGCACCGATTTTCGGAACAACGATGTTCCGAACATCACAAAAATTTAGGACAAGCCCAGATAGATAAAATGATGTCGAACTCGCGACAGACGGAACAGATGCAATATTAAAATCGCGATAGGCGAAGATGATTAAAATTTAGCATCCGTTTTATCCACTAATATTACGTGCTTAAATCCATACTCGTTGTCGAGCGGAATATAAACACCTGGGTTGTTACAACCCTCCCCCCTTAAAAGAATCTCGTCCTGAGATTCGGAGCGAAAGACCTTTAAGAGTAGAGAAGCATGTAACCCTGTCCATATCAGCGATAACATAAGACAGCTCTAAGCAAAGATGAGTGTCTCAGGATGTTGTTTCTCTAGTGGACATAGCATGTATCGCCTTAGGCTAATTTAGAAATGTCCACTAATAGAAACGATGTCTGCCAGAAGAACACATAAGGTTCCATGTGTGCAGTTTGTTTTTTTTCTGATGACACTGTACTATCTGAGTCTGTTGGGTGAGCGGTAGATACACAATTTTACCCAAACAGAATAGATGCAACCTCTTGGGTAAAACACATAGAAAGTGGTTTACCCACAAGGGGTCACGATAAGTTCATAGCACACGAGACGAGTGTGAATGTCGAATAACATCACAGTTAACTCGTGTTAGCCAGAAAATCCAAGTCCTATGGTGCTAATGGAGACTCGAGGAAACATCAGTGAAGATTATCAACAAATGTTGGCTTCACAATCCACTTTTTTGAGCACTAAGCATGACTCGACCTAATCACACATGTTGGAAAAAGCACACGTGAGGCGATCGAAGCATGACTAGAGCGATGATTAGGTGGTTACTGACTGACTTAATCTCGATTCTTATAAACACTTCCTTAGGATGGGTCGAACCAAAGTGAGTTCAGACAACTCGATAAAACGATCTCTAAACTCAACCTTTGTTCATTGGGCAGTTACAAGTTAGTAAAACCAACTTGTTGAACTACTTTTGACATTGAGTAATTTCTCTTATTACCCATTAGCAATCCAATAGTCGAGAGTTCACTCTGGTTAACAAGAGATCATGCATTTGGGTAGAAATTCATTTGGTCAGGTTGTTCATCTGTTTCTTCATGCGAGATGAATTATCCACTTGGTTAAGGAATACATGGATTAAATAAGAGAGCGAATGAACAAACTCCTGCATCTTAGCAGCAGGGAAAGTCAATCTCCATTTTGAGAACTAATCAGTTGTCTCTCAATACTAAAAAGCTTCAAGGCTTCACCTTTACACAAAGGACGTAAAGGGAACTTGTATAAGTAGTCACTACCAAGATCAAAAGAAAAGAGACCACACATGAAAGTGGTATGCCCTTTTGATCCAACAGAGATGATAGATGTTGCTTGATCACTTACAAACAACATAGAAATTGTTTCAAGGAAGTAATTTACGGAAGATCACACATTAGTGTAGTTCCACAATGGATCATGACCAGAGACCTTAATACCAGCATCCGGCGAGTAGCATAGTCCTGTGTGCGCATTCACAGGAGGCTCTCAGTTTCACTGCGGCACCATAAGTCGTTAATCATGACACCATTACCGAAATGGCACCAATAAAGAACCTCACGTAGCAAAAACGAATTGTGCCAAGATAACACATTAATATAGTTTCATAATGGATTACAACTACTAACCATGATACCAGCGCGTGCCGAGCAGCACAACCATGAGTATGCATCCCTAGGAGGCCCTCGGTTTCGTCGCGGCACCATTGGTCTTAGTCATAACACCATTACTAGACGTAACCAATAAGAGATCTCATGCGACACCAATGGATTGGGCAAGGGTGATAGTATACAAAGAAATACTCCACCTGTAAGAATGGTTACAAGTAGAGAGCCAAATAGATCAAGGCCCAATGAAATGAACAAGGCATGGCCATAACCTAAATTTGATGAAAGGAGTACGACGGGAGACTGTTAATTCAGCCTCGAGCATATTTCTATGCCCATCACAGAGATTACAAGGTCAAGAACTAAGTTGGTATGCCTTCGATAGATATGGGGAAACCAAAGGCATCAAATTCAAGAAAATGGTCGGACATGCTTTCCTAAATTAGGTTGGTAAAACAACACGGAGATCTTCAAGAACAGGCAAACTGGAATAGAGACATCAGCTTGCACAAATCAAACAAGGGAATGGTTTTGGAAGAAAACATGACTCGATATTCTTGTTTTAAGCTCGGGTACACTTTATGTCCAACAAGGAAATTGCCTAAGCATTTATTTGTATGAGTTTGGTCATAGAATGATAATGGAAAATTAAACTTTGGGTCAGGTCATGGTTCACTAAATAAGAACATGGCCTAGTTTTGGGTTTAGGCAACAAGTCACTAACCTTCTATCGGCACATCAAGCACAAGGGCAAACACGTATATAACACCTAAACATAATACCTAAGGAAACATAGAATAAATATTTCATCAAAATTCATAATTCAACATTACACCACATTATCTACAATCATTGGCTACTGGAATAAAGATGAGAGAAGCATCTTGGGTGTATAGGTGACAAACATGATGCAACAATCAGGATGCATGCTCGTCCTATATGTCCTCACAAGTTTTTGCCAATCTAATGTGTCAATAGCGTTCTATATTGGTGGCATATGTTCTCTCTCGGTATTTTGCTAGTCATCAGCTACACATACGTTTTCGAGGTTAGTGTACCTACAGAAAAATCCATCACAACCCATATTCCCATGATGCAAGATCCACACATGACAGTTTATCACAGTTTATACTCCATATATTTCTATATGGAGGCCAGATCATCATTAAGCGCCGAGCCACACATAGGCGCCGTTGCCACACTTTAACCATAGGGCAACTCATTATGGTAACTCACCTTCTTACCTGAGCGTAGGTGCGTCGTTACAAGTACATTACACTTCTCAGTATTCCCATGTTTGTATACCCATACACATCCATGGGGTACTGAATTTCCAGAAAAATAATTACTCCACATCGCAGCCTTCATATATATATATGTGGAACATGTATATAATCAAACGCCACAATTAAGCACTCCCCTAGACCGATGATTGTTCGGTCATGCTCTCACATCTCACCTTACCTTGAGCGTCGATCCATTCAAGATTGAACGGCCTCAAAAAATAACAATACACATGTATGCAATACCCCCGGTTGTGGGTTAGTGGTTTTGATCTAAGCCACCTGATAGTCCTTAATTTAGGGCTTAACAGAGGATGTCGCTAGCATTATAGTTTTTCAAAGCTGTTTTTCAAAACCAAACAATGTGTTTAGTTGAAAATAGGTTTTCCAAAACCAAAACTTTGTTTTGAAAATACCTATGTGACCGTATTACACTTAATCCTGCTCCGATACCAGCTGTGGCAAAACCTCCCAAGTTATTGGGCCCACATGCACCTGCCCTTGTCTCAAAGACCTCAGACGGCTATGCATGTGCACCAGATAACATAACAGGATCTGTCCGAGTGCCCCAAGGACCTCAGATAAACCACTTACAACCAGGACCGCAGGATTAAGTAACACAAATCACACACACCAACATTTTTGTAGTGGAAATCTTATTACCAAATTTTACAAGTTACAAAAATTTTACTTAGTACATGATCAGAGTGATTACAAAAGTGATTCCAAAGAAATAACTTTGAACTATTATAAATAATTTGTAGTTTTGAAATATATGCTAGCTCAAGTGACCATCCTCAATAAAAAGTATAGAAGAGTTACTTGGATTTATAAGAAGGCCGAGCCCACTGGCACTTAACACCATCATCAGCAGCACAAAACTATAACCTAAAAAACAACAGTGAATAAAACCCTAAGTATGGAATTACTCAGCAAGACTTATCCGACTAAAGAAAAGACTCTCAAGGGTATGCTCGTTTTAAAGGGATTCAAGGTATGGCTTATCAAGAATCAAGGACTCTGTTTGCAGAAAAGCTTACTATGAGTGGATCCTTACTTTCAACATTTTAATGCTAGATTAAGTATTAATAGACCTTGTTTGCATCTAGTCTAATTTCATCATCACATTAATCCATACAACACGATTTTTGCTCATTATGATTCCATCCATGACTTAGATTGCAAGTCAGTGACCAAGTCTTCATATCCGAGAAGTAATGGCGATCCTGAATCGATTAATACCCAGCTAAGGATCTCCAATCACACGACATATGTAGCACTTAACCCTTGCATATGTTAACTCGCCACCGGGGTTCTTAAGACCAGATTAGGTTCACGCCAACCGAGAGCATAGATACACCACCGTCTAGCCTCTTGCTACGAAGGGTACACGCTACTCTCGCCAACTCTCCACTCTCATTGCGTGTTATCTTATTCTGGTATTAGTCTGCCCGAGGCAAAGCTTACCCATGACGAGGCATGTGACCAGTTAAAAGGTCCTCGGTCAGCAGGCCTACATTAAGTATAATCCTTAATCAACCTGGGTAGAACATCACTTGTTCCTAGCCCAAGTCTCGATTTAAGTACTTCCACCCTTAGGATTGTTTGTGTTCCTTAGGATGAAAAGAGCATTATAGGGAACTTTGCAGTAAGATCCCACCACACTCTCAATGAAAATATTCTTGCAGGTAGAAGCCATCTTTCCTCAGGATAACCCCTGAGCTAGGCCTTATTGCGAAAGGCAACTTCTATCCACAAGATCTAAGTAGAGCTAAGCATTTTTGTAAATCGTATTTTGATACTTCATCAGAAGTATCTATAAAGGTATGGATATCAAGGTAGGCAATGCATCAAAGGGTTTTCAAGCAACTCCTATAAACCTAATGCACATTTCGCTAGACTTAAAGTGTGTAAAAATCATTTAAAACACAAGGAAGGGGTCGCATGCACCGGGGCTTGCCTAGAATAACACTAGTGTTGGGGGCTTGTTCTCAAATGCTAAGAATTAAGAACAAGGCAACATAGAAAATGTTAAGGGTTAAAGTCCTTCGTCCTCCGAGACATTATATCCTTTCGGGATATAAAGAATTTTGGACGAAGGTTACGAAGGACGTACCTTCGTAAACTTAATAGCAAGGAACGAAGTATTCATACAGATCATAAGGTATGAAATAAACATTTAAATATTATCAAAGAATCATCTCCATTTTCATCATCATGAACGAATATAAATAACTTCGAATTAAAAATGTACCTTTAGTCTTGAAGAAAGCAAAAAGTACAGGTGTGATGCGAAAGCAAAATGGCAAGTTCGCGTGAACAGTACAGAGGTACTGTTCATCTATTTATAGACTCAAGTCACAGCCTGTGACAAATTACAATTATGCCCCTTACAAAAGTTTACAACATTGACTCAGACCTCTATGGATAAAAAGGTCATTCTATCTCTATGTCGGTTTGTAACGCCGAAGCTCCATGAAAAGGAACCTTCGGCCATCTCCTGGGGACGACTTCAGCCGAAGCTGCTTCTTCGTGTAAGACCTTCGGCGCACCGAAGCATGGCCCCAACAGTAGCCCCTTTCGCGGTGCTAGATCGTTTTTCGTAACGAGCTTGACCCGTGAAAAAAGCCTCTTCAGCTTCGGGAAGCCGAAGGTCCAAAAAACACCTTCCCTGAGCTCGTTGCGGAGAAACGATCCGGCTTCCGAGCGCGTGCCAGGCCCACCTTGCAGAGTTACTGTTTGATCTTTGCGGTCCACTGCACAGCGAGTACAAGTGACTGCCCGCTTGGTGTAAAAATCCTGCCGCTTCGCCTTCTTACCTGCAGCACTATATAAACAGACGGGTAGGTGTGAAGTTACCACAGCATTCATTGCTATTTGCACTGTTTTGCTGCCAAAATTTTTAACTATAGCCGAAGCTTGACTCTCAGAACCGAACGAAGGTCCATCTCGACATCTGCTTCGTCAGAAAGAAAAGCTTCGGAAGAAAAGAAAAAAGAAAAGGTATCCAACTTCCCCAAATTTAGAATCAAATGGCCAGAGTACGATCTACTGCCAGAGTTGCACGTGAGGGAGACGAAGCCGAAGGTTCGAATACTGTGCCCATCTCCGAAGCGATGCAGCGTTCCGGACTGGTGACTGCGGAAGAAATGCCTGCTGCTGAAGCAAACCCGACAACTGCCGAGGGAGAAGAAGAAAACATTGAAGGGACTGATCCCGAAGATGACTACCGTATTGCCATGCCCAGCAAGCCCAGTCACCTAGATTTCGGAAAGTCGACTGTTTCAAAGGCTGATCTTTCCAAGATGGTGAAAGCAGGTTTTTTCAATGAAGATCAGAAGAAGCTACTTCGCTTCGGGGGAGAAGAAACCACCCCGAAGCCAGAGAAGGACGAGATTATCATCTTCAAGAGCTTTTTAAAGGCTGGGCTGAGATTCCCTCTTCACGAGATTATTGCGGAGATACTGAAGAGGTTTGGTATCTACCTTCACCAGTTAACTCCTAACGCTATCGTTAGGCTTAGCGTTTATATTTGGGCCCTCCGAAGTCAAGCAGTGGAGCCATTTGCCGACAGTTTCTGTCGAGTTCATGAGCTACATTATCAAACAAAGGCCAGAAAAGATGGGCTACATGAAAACTTCGGTTGCTACAATTTTGCCTACCGGAAAACCGCAAAGTTTCCTGTAATCAGCTACCGAAGCAAATGGCCGGCAGGCTGGAAATCAGAATGGTTCTATGTCAAGGTTGATGACAACAAGGAGAAGCTTGTGCAAAGTCCACTGGAGCTGATCTTCGGAGAAACCCGACCCCGCTGCAACATGACACCAGAGGGTCAGACTCAACAGGCAATGGATGAATTCAGTATTATTGCAGAGCATATCGGTACCAGGGATCTGGTTCAAGAATTCTTGGCATTCAGAGTCTTCCCTACTCTGAAAGAATGGGAAATGCCAAAATTAAAGGGGGAGAAGAAGGAGGGGGAACTTGTCCGGCTTCCTTATCACTTCAAATTCAAGAAATACTTTAAGAAGCCCTGCCAAGAGTGGCTGGACACAGTTGAGGTGATGTGTAATGAAATTCTTGGAAATTATTCGAAAAAAGAAGATCAACTGATGACAGCAGCCTTCGGCACCCGTCCGAAGCGAAGGCTGAACCGAGTGTTTGATGCCCTGGGCTTCGAGTACACTGACTATGAACGGCTGAACAAAGGTGCTGAGGGCCAAAAAAGAAAAAGAGTGGCCGAAGCTCTGGACAAGGATGAAGAAAGGCCAGCAAAAGAGAAGAAAATTCCCAAGAAAAGAAAAATATCAACTCCGAAGCGAAAATTATCCGAAGAAGAGGGGACCCCCACACCACCTTCTACCAGTGACGTGGAGGAAATTTTAAAGGTAATGACTGAACCCGTGCCCACGAAGCTAAGTCCACTAGGGCCTGAACTGACGAAGCTTTTTCGAAAGGTGGAAGAGCCGGAACAAACGAAGATAACCAAACCAAAGCGGCAAAGAATTATTGCAGTGACCGAAGTTATCGATAAGACGCCGCCGAGGGCGTCAATTCAGAAAACGGCAGCTGCTGAAGACACAACAAACGTCGAAGTCGCACCTTCGGAGGTCGCGGCTACCGAAGCCACTACAGCCGAAGATGTGAACTTAGAAACTACTATTGAGGATATTGACAAAATTTTGGAAGACATGGCTGCAGAAGAAGCTGCCACTGCTGCTGAAAAAACCATGGCCACAGTGCCTGGGAAGGGGAAAAAAATGGCCGAAGATACTTCGGACGACGAAGCTTACACATTTCAAAATTTAATTGGGCAAAAACTGTCGAAGGCCGAAATGGAAGAACTTAAGGACTATGCCAAATCTTGCGGCTACAAGCCAGGAGCCCTTCTATTTGGAGGCATTGATGACGAAAAATTGGGCTGCATTCGAGACCAAACTGGAGCTAAGGTCATCGGTACTCTATCAAAGAGTATCGGTTTTCCGAAGCTAGAGACAGATATCAGCCGCTACCGACGACAACATATCGTCGGCAACTTATTCTATTCCAACTTCAAGGTAAACAATCTTTTCTCTGGTTTTTATTGTTGTTAATAATGAAAATGTTACTAACAAAAGTTGTTTCTGTGCAGAGCATGCTACTGAGCAAGGCTCTGAAGATGCAACAAGATTTGGAGGACAAAAAGCACGAAGCTATAATTGAAAATTTAGAGAGCAAGATAAAAGAACAATCAGCTATCATTGAAAAGAAAGACTTCGAGCTCCAATCGACCGAAGGCTTGCTGGCTGAGACTGAAGCTAAAGTATCAGAATTGAATTCGAAGCTTATCAGTCAATCAAAACAATTTGATCAGGAGAAGCTAGAGCTTAATTCGAAACTTGAAGCCGAAGTCCAGACCAACTCAGACTTGAAAAAATCATTAACAAGCCTTCAAGACAAATGCTTGAAATTTAGCAATAATTGTATTGAACGATTAAAAAAGATATTTTACTCTGTTGGAGCCAGCAGCGGGAAGTTTAACCCTTCAGCGGAAAATTTACCACAAGCCTTCGATCATATTGAAGCTGAAATCGAAGAACTTGACGAAGTTATAGCCGGGCACGGTGACTTCTGTGCCTGGGTAGCTTCTCGGGGTACCGCTGCTGCGTTCCTGAAGGCCGGCTGCGAGCATGGGAAAATCGTCAACAGGCCCAACTTCACCCTGTCTCCATCAATCCTGGACGATATACCTGACCTCGCCCGAAGCATCTCAAATAGATTCATAAAAATGATATGGACAAAAGGCGGGCGGGAGAAGGCTGGAGACGAAGCTCGAAGTCATCTTGAAGCAGTAAGAAATGATACTTCGTACTTACCTTCTCCTTTGCACTTGATTTTTACTCACGATACCTTGATTTATGTAGGATGACGAAGGTGAAGATG
Source organism: Zea luxurians (assembly GCA_029449295.1). Lineage (NCBI taxonomy): Eukaryota > Viridiplantae > Streptophyta > Magnoliopsida > Poales > Poaceae > Zea > Zea luxurians. The sequence continues at coordinate 84,615,217 of JAOPSE010000008.1, read as the reverse complement.
ATGCTTAAGATATGTCGCCGAAGCTGTCGCCGAAGCTGAAGCTTAATGAAGATCAGTAGAAGTATACTATAGGAAAAAACTTAGGATACTTTTGTAACAACTTTTGTAAATACAATTAAACTGTTCTCAAGGAACTTTGTACATACCTTGTACTATATTCTTACCCTTTTACTGAGGCGCTTTGATGTGGACGAAATCAGTATTTTGAGCCGAGGGCGAAAAAACACCTTCCCTTCTTTTCGTACACAACGAAGCATAAGAGACCAATTCTTCTTTTTGCCGAACAACGAAGCATGAAAGACCACTTCTTCTTTTTGCCGAAGCTTTTCTTTTTTGTACACAACAAAGCATAAGAGACCAATTCTTCTTTTTGCCGAAGCAACCACTTAGGAACACAAATGCTATGAATGGATGCTTATGAATGCAAATGTTATGATGTAATGTAATGTGCGAATGAATGTCCAAAGCATATGTCCGAAGCCACACTGTCAGCCATCATTTCCTTAGAAACAACCACACATCAGCTCTGCATTCCCTTAGGAACGACTTTGGAGCATCTTCGCCTTTTACTTAGACGGTATAAGCTCTGCATTCCCTTAGGAACGTCTTTGGAGCTTCTTCGCCTTTTACTTAGGCGGTATAAGCTCTGCATTCCCTTAGGAACGTCTTTGGAGCTTCTTCGCCTTTTACTTAGGCGGTATCAGCGTTGACTTTTCGCTGTGAGCTCTGCATCCCCTTAGGGACGTCTTTGGAGCTTCTTCTCTTTTTCAGTTTCGGCACTCGATGGTGCGTTCTCAGCTTTTACATTTACATTTTTTGGGGGATTTTGCTCTTATAAAACTAAAAAAGGAAATTACATATGATGGCCCCATTAAAAACCTTTCTCCCCCTTTAGAAAGGAAAAGGGTGCCATGAAAAAAGAAAAAGAAAAACATAAAAAGTTACATCAGGTTATACATAATATCTCCGAAGCTCATCTGCATTCCAAGATCTTGGAATTTCGTTGCCATCCATGTCCTTTAATCTGTACGAACCAGGCCTTGACGAGGATGCTACTAAGAAAGGCCCTTCCCATTTCAATTGTAACTTGCCCACTGTATCTGGGTTGACCACTCTCCGAAGCACCAAGTGTCCCGGCTCAATATTTTTTAAGCGGACCTTTCTATCTCGCCACCTGACTGTTTCAGCTTGATATTTATTGATATTCTCCACGGCCTGAAGCCTGATCCCCTCTAAAGCATCTTTTTCCACAAGGCAAGCATCTTCGGGGCCTGATTCTGCCGAAGCTACTACCCTTATTGACCCAGCTTTAACTTCTTCCGGAGTTATTGCTTCGTCACCGAATAATAATTTGAATGGGGTAAAGCCTGTAGACCTTGATGTTGTTGTATTGTGGCTCCACACCACTTTGGTCAACTGATCTGGCCACTTTCCCCTTGGTTGATTGAAGATTAACTTCATTATTCCTGTCATTATGATGCCGTTGGCCCTTTCAACAAGCCCATTCGACTCCGGATGCCTGACTGATGCAAAATGGATCTTCGTTCCAATTTGATCACAGAAATTTCTGAAAGCTTCGGAGTCGAACTGCGTTCCGTTATCTACAGTGATGGCCTTCGGTACCCCAAAGCGACAGACAATATTCTGCCAGAAAAACTTTTGGACAGTGGCCGAAGTTATTGTGGCTAATGGCTTCGCCTCAATCCACTTGGAAAAATACTCCACAGCTACTATAACATATCTTAGATTCCCTTGGGCCAGTGGTAATGGACCCAACAAGTCAAGGCCCCACCTTTGCAATGGCCAGATGGGTTGTATCAGCTGTGTCAAAGACGAAGGTTGCTTTTGATCTCTTGCACATTTCTGACAACCTTCGCACTTTTGAACTAACTCCGCTGCATCCGAAGCTGCCTTCGGCCAATAAAACCCTTGGCGAAAAACTTTTCCAAGTAACGGCCTAGATCCGATGTGGGATCCACACAGGCCTGCATGTATTTCTTTCATTAACTCTATACCTTCGGTTCTAGACAAGCACTTGAGCAGCGGGGCACAAACTCCATGCTTGTACAACTCCCCTTCTATCATGACATACGGACGAGCTCTTGCCTCTATCCTTTTATTATAAGCTTCATCATCTGATAGGAAGTTGCCCTGAAGGTAAGAGATTATTTCAGTTCTCCAATCTTCGCTGTAAACAGGAGAAATATTGAGGACTGCTCTTTCAAGGAGCTCCACTGAAGGTGCCTTTATTGTTTCGAAGAAGACATCCGAAGGTAACGGCAGCCCCTGTGCTGCAGACTTGGCTAGTAAATCAGCATGCTCGTTTTGTCCTCGAGGGATATTCTTGACAGAAAATCCTTCGAAGGAGGCCTCGATCCTTCGGACCGTGTCTAGGTATTTTTCAAGCTTCGGGTCTTTAGCCTTGCAACTTTTGTCAATATGACCCGAAACAACCTGGGAATCAGTTTTAAGAATCGCCCTTCTGATTCCCATTGCCTTTAGTTTCCGAAGACCCAGGAGCAGGGCTTCGTACTCAGTTATATTATTTGTGCAGCTGAAGTCAAGTCTTGCTGCATAGCAAGTTTTAACCTTGGATGGTGAGACCAACACAGCAGCTGCACCTGCTCCGAAGGTTCCCCAAGAGCCATCACAAAACACTGTCCATACTTCGGCATCTTTATTTGCTTCTTCGTCCTGAGCCCCTGGCGTCCAGTCGGCAATGAAATCTGCCAATGCTTGAGACTGGATTGAGGATCTATGCACATAATCAATGTAAAATTCATTGAGCTCCGCAGCCCATTTTCCAATACGCCCAGTAGCTTCTCTATTTCTCATGATATCCTTCAACGGCTGCGAAGAAGGAACAATAATGTTGTATGCCTGAAAATAATGCCGAAGCTTCCTGGATGCCATTAAAACGGCATACAATACCTTCTCCAGCTCTGTATAATTTTTCTTTGAGACACTAAGGACCTCAGATACAAAATATACTGGGACCTGCTTCTTGACTTGTCCATCAAACTTCTCCTGAACAAGTGCCGCACTTACTGCTGAGTGCGAAGCTGCCACATATAACAACAGAGGAGACCCTGGCGTTGGTGGAGTTAATGTTGTTAGATCTATTAAGTATTGCTTCAGCTCTTCGAAGGCTTTTTGTTGACTTGGGCCCCATTGAAAGACTTCAGCTGACTTCAGCACCTCGAAGAATGGTAAGTTTCTTTCTGCTGATCTGGATATAAATCTGTTGAGAGATGCCAGCCTTCCTGTCATTCTTTGAGCCCCCTTTCTTGTGGTTGGTGGCTCCATTCGAAGTATAGCTTCGATTTTATTTGGATTAGCTTCGATTCCCTTTGTTGAAACCAAGCATCCAAGAAATTTACCCTTCTTCACTCCGAAGACACATTTTTCTAGATTCAGCTTCAGACCAGCTTGTCTGAAGCTGGCGAAGGTCTCCTGCAGATCAACAATATGATTTTCCTGCTTCGTGCTTTTTACAATAATGTCATCGACATAAGTCAACACATTTCTGCCTATCTGAGACTGGAGAACCTTCGCTGTCATTCGGCTGAAACTCCCTCCGGCATTTTTGAGCCCCTCAGGCATCCGAAGATAACAATATGTACCACTTGGGGTTATGAAGCTAGTTTTTGGCTCATCTTCCTTCTTCATCCAAATTTGATGATAGCCTGAGTAGCAGTCTAGGAGACTCATGAGCTCTGAAGAAGCTGCTGCATCGACTAAAGAGTCTATCCTTGGCAGCGGGAATTCATCCTTCGGACAAGCCTTGTTGAGATCTGTGAAATCAATACACATTCTCCACTTGCCATTGGCCTTCTTCACCATAACAGTGTTAGCTAGCCACTCTGGATACTTCACTTCTCTGATAACTCCTGCACTGAGGAGTCTTTTTACTTCATTGCGAGCCCCTTCGGCCTTGTCATCAGACATTTTCCGAAGCCTCTGCTTTCGGGGTCTGAAGGATGGGTCAACATTGAGCGAATGTTCAATAACATCCCGATTTACTCCACAGAGATCATTAGCTGACCATGCAAAAACATCTTTGTTGTTGAATAAAAACCTTATCAAGGTTTTCTCCTGGTCTTCAGATAATTGCGAGCCCAACAACACCTTCTGCTCTGCTATGTCTTCACACAATAACATGGGCTTCGGCTGATCCGCTGAAGCTGCCTTCTCCCTCCTGAATTTGTACTGTTCACAAGCTTCAGCTCCGTCTATGTTATGGATTGCCTTGGAGTCAGTCCAGCTTCCTTCAGCCCTTCTAGCAGCTTCCTGGCTTCCATGAATAGCAATAGGCCCTTGGTCCGAAGGTATCTTCATGCAGAGATAAGCTGGGTGAAGAATTGCTTCGAAGGCATTAAGAGTACCACGGCCAATGATAGCATTGTAAGGATACTCCATGTCAACAATATCAAACACAATTTGCTCAGTCCTTGTGTTGTTAACAAATCCGAAGGTTACCGGCATGGTAATCTTCCCAAGCGCTACAATCTGTCGCCCTCCGAAGCCACAAAGAGGGTGCGTAGCATCATGAATCTTGTCTTCGGGCTCTTGCATTTGTCTGAAGGCTTTAGCAAATATAATATCAGCTGCACTGCCTGTATCAACTAGGACATTGTGGACCAGAAATCCTTTGATCACACAAGAGATAACCATGGCATCATTGTGAGGATAATCCTTAAGCTGAAGGTCTTCCTGAGAGAAAGTAATTGGAATGTGGGACCATTTTGACTTGATGAAGGGTCCCTGCACTCCAACATGCTGCACCCTTCTCTGAGCCTCCTTCTTCTGCTTCTTGTTAGCCGGCTCTGAGCAAGAACCGCCTGTTATCGGGAGCACCAGCTTCGAAGCCGAAGCAGCTCCAGCTTGATTGTTGAACGAAGCCATCAGCTCAGAAAAGTGGAAGTGAGTTCACCGGAGGTGGGTGCCAATGTTGGGGGCTTGTTCTCAAATGCTAAGAATTAAGAACAAGGCAACATAGAAAATGTTAAGGGTTAAAGTCCTTCGTCCTCCGAGACATTATATCCTTTCGGGATATAAAGAATTTTGGACGAAGGTTACGAAGGACGTACCTTCGTAAACTTAATAGCAAGGAACGAAGTATTCATACAGATCATAAGGTATGAAATAAACATTTAAATATTATCAAAGAATCATCTCCATTTTCATCATCATGAACGAATATAAATAACTTCGAATTAAAAATGTACCTTTAGTCTTGAAGAAAGCAAAAAGTACAGGTGTGATGCGAAAGCAAAATGGCAAGTTCGCGTGAACAGTACAGAGGTACTGTTCATCTATTTATAGACTCAAGTCACAGCCTGTGACAAATTACAATTATGCCCCTTACAAAAGTTTACAACATTGACTCAGACCTCTATGGATAAAAAGGTCATTCTATCTCTATGTCGGTTTGTAACGCCGAAGCTCCATGAAAAGGAACCTTCGGCCATCTCCTGGGGACGACTTCAGCCGAAGCTGCTTCTTCGTGTAAGACCTTCGGCGCACCGAAGCATGGCCCCAACAACTAGGTTAGTGTTGTTAGACGTCGATCACTTGACGATCACCCTTTGTTCTGATACTTGTTTCGTCTGTCTATCTTCAGTTCCATTCATCAGCACCATCTGGTGGTCGACTAAGTTCTGGTTCTTCGCCTCACGTGGTTAATTCACGCACCTGAATGAAATGCATTATGCACATGAATGCATATAGACAGGAATAGCACAAATCTTCATAGTGCTATACGATTCAAGGTGCGGCAGCGACGGTGGGGCCATGGATCTAGGGTTAGAGGATCGGAGGAAGAAGGAGGAGACGGCGGTGGCGCGGGGACAGGGATGCGCGTGGCGGCTACGGGGGGCAGGGAGGCGCGCGAACAGGATGTGCTGAGGCGTGCTCGGGGTGTATTTATATATTACGCCTGGGTGCATTCAATATAGAGAATACACCTAGGTGCATTTTAGTGCCGCCATATATATATATATATATATATATATATATATATATATATATATATATATATATATATATATATATAGAACTTGAGCACTTAACTTCAATTGAGATAAATAAGTCGCTCAAACCAAAAGCACATCAAACAACTAGTGATCTCATGTTTTAAAAATTTTTTAGAACTCACATGAGACCAACAAAACGAACAGATCGCAAATCGGACACTGAAAAGTCCGAATTGGTCCAAAACCGTGTCACTATCTAACGTAGTTTTTAGGAGCTCGAAATTCAATTTTTGAATGCAAAACTGATCCAAACGGACTCAGATTGAGCTAAAATTTTACACATACCTTGACAAATGAGTTACCAAGGTCTGCACAAATTTTGAACTCAAAACGAAATTATAAATCGATCGCAGGTCAGAAAAACATATTAGACCGCGATTTAGTTGGGGTTTTGTTAGGGTTTTCAAAATGAGTTCAGATTGGATCACAACCACAAATTGCTCAAACCAGATGATAACTGAAAGTCGTCTAGAGGGGGTTGAATAAGCGAAGCTTGTAAATTATAAACTTTGAAGACGAACTTCACCCGGGTTAGGATTAGAAACAAATAATAATGAATATGGAGTGCGGAAGAGAGCTCTTCTTGCTATGAGTTGCTCAATAATATGGATAACTTTGGGAGCGAACTCAAAAGATTGTAAGCAAGAGAATTTAGAGAGAGGGGAGAGGAGAAACCAAATCGTAAGGTGAAGATTAACACAAATGAACACAACGATTTGTTTCCCATGGTTCAGTTCCAATGAACCTAGTCCCCGTTGAGGATGCCACACAGGCCGGGTCTTTTGCAACCCTTTCCCTCTCTCAATCGATCACTCAGACCGATTGAGTGCTTCTTCTTAATCTCCAGGATCACAAAGACCCTGCAAGGATCACCACAAACTTAGGTGTCCCTTGCTAGCTTTACAAGTCACTAGAGAGTTAGAAGGAGATGAAGAAAGTATGATTAAAAGCCAAGCAATAAGAGCAACAAATGAAACACGAATCACACACTCTCTCAAGTCACTAATCACTAATGATCACTTGTCTTAATTGTGGTACTTGAGGAGATTGGAAGCTTTGAATGTGTCTTATAATGAATTGCTAGCCCTTATATTGAATGTGTATGAGTGGAATGCTTGGATATATTGAATGGAGGTGGTTGGGGTTGTATTTATAGCCACCAACCACTTCCTAGCCGTTGCTCCTTTTCTGTTGACTGCGGATGGTCCGCGCCTCTGGTTCGGACGGTCCGCCCCTGTACATCAACGACTGAAATAGCAACGGTCAGCAGTAACAGCTATATAAACGAATACAAGTGCATTTAATGCGTCGTCAGATGTTAGACAGCAGTTGCGGACGGTCTGGCCGTGCACCCCGGACGATCCGCGAGGATGCTAAAAATGCATTTTACCGAACCCGTCACCTTCGGTTTTTCTGGGTTTTCAATGGTCGGACGGTCCGCGCCTGAAGCCGGATGGTCCAAGCTTCGCTCTGGACGGTGCTCGCTTCTCCTTCGAATAGTCCATAGTGTTAACTCGTGTTTTTGCAGTGTTTCTGTCCGTGGATCACCCTGGTGTCGTGGACAGTCCGCCGCAAGGGCCAGACGGTTCGCGGACAGGTGATTTTCCATAAGAATGTTTTGATATAGTCAAAATTTTGGACCACATTTACCCCACTAAGCTTGTTTTTGCAAATCTTTTGGAACAATCTTTTTAAATTCTTTTGCAATTAGCCAATGGTATGAGAATATAATTTATAAAAGCATTTTCAAGATTTGAAAGATGATTCTCCCCCTTTTTCAAATGCTTTTTCTTTGACTAAATAAAAGCTCCCCTGAAAAAGTTCTCCCCTTAGTTGTCAAGAAGGTTTTTGCAAATGCAATAGTTCCAATTTGGAAGACAAAAACTTTTTAGAAAAATAGAGTGAATTTTTTTAGAAAAAACAGAGTGGTGGTGCGGTCCTTTTGCTGTGACCTATTAATTTCTCCCCCTTTGGCATTAAGCGCCAAAAACAAAGAAATCTAGAGGCCTTTAACAAGAAAGATATGAAGGTAAATACATGAGTAGGGCAAAGGGTATACAATACCGGCAAAGTCGTAGTGGAAGCCTTGCCTTTGCATACAACTCCATTTCTCTTTCAATCTAAGACTAAGTATAAAAATACACTTAGAAGCACATTAGTCTTAGCTTTGGCACAAGAAGAGTAAGAAATATGCATGTGTACCAAATGAAAGAGACACTTAATGATCAAAGGTATACAATGAGCAATGTGTGCAAGATTTCAATCAAAGTTCCGAGAATCTAAGACATTTAGTTCATTCCTAAGCTTGCTAAAAGTCTTTTCATCTAAAGGCTTGGTGAAGATATCGGCTAACTGGTTGTGGGTGCTAAGAAAAGCAATTTCGATATCTCCCCTTTGTCGGTGATCTCTCAGGAAGTAATACTAGATGTCTATGTGCTTTGTGCAGCTGTGTTCAACAGGATTGTCCACCATACGGATTACACTCTCATTGTCACATAGGAGAGGGACTTTGCTCAATTTGTAGCCATAGTCTCTAAGAGTTTGCCTCATCCAGAGTAATTGTGCACAACAATGTCCTGCAGCAATATACTCAGCTTTGGTGGTGGATAGAGCTATCGAGTTTTGTTTTTTGAAGCCCAAGGCACTTGGGATCTACCCAGAAACTAACAATTCCCTGATGTACTCTTTCTATCTATCTTACATCTGGCATAATCAGCATCAGAATACCCGATTAGATCAAAGGTAGATCCCTTGGGGTACCATAGCCCAAACTTAGGAGTGTAAACTAAATATCTCATGATTCTTTTCACGACCCTTAGGTGGATTTCCTTAGGGTCTGCCTAGAGTCTTGCACACATGCATACTGAAAGCATAATATCTGGTCGTGAAGCACATAAATAGAGTAAAGATCCTATCATCGACCGCTATACCTTCTGATCTATAGATTTACCTCTTGTGTCGAGGTTGAGATGCCCATTTGTTCCCATAGGAGTCTTGATGGGTTTGGCATTGTTCATTCCAAACTTCTTGAGAATGTCTTGAATGTAATTTGTTTGGCTAATGAAAGTGCCCTCTTAGAGTTGCTTGATTTGAAATCCAAGGAAATACTTCAACTCTCCCATCATGGACATCTCAAATTTCTGTATCATAATTCTACTAAACTCTTCACAAGATGACTTGTTTGTAGACCCAAAGATAATATCATTAACATAAATTTGGCATATAAACAAGTCTTTGTCAATTGTTTTAGTGAAGAGAGTAGGGTCAGCTTTTTCGACTTTAAAACCATTAGTAATAATAAAGTCTCTCAGACATTCATACCGTGCTTTTGGGGCTTGTTTGAGCCTATAAAGCGCCTTTGAGAGCTTATAAACATGTGTAGGATACTCACTATCTTCAAAGCTAGGAGGTTGCTCAACCTACACCTCTTCCTTGATAGGACCATTGAGGAAGGAACTTTTCACATCCAATTGATACAACTTAAATTCATGGTAAGTAGCATAGGCAAGTAATATTCGAATTGACTCAAGCCTAGCTACGGGTGCATAGGTTTCATCAAAATCCAAAACTTCGACTTGTGAATAACCTTTTACAACAAGTCGGGCTTTGTTCCTAGTTAGCACACCATGCTCATCTTGTTTGTTGCATAACACCCACTTGGTACCTACAACGTTTTGGTTAGGACGTGGAACTAAATGCCATACCTCATTCCTTGTGAAGTTGTTGAGCTCCTCTTGCATTGCCACCACCCAGTCTGGATCTCTAAGTGCATCCTCTATCTTGTATGGCTCAATAGAAGACACACAAGAGTAATGTTCACAAAAATGAGCAACTCGAGAGCGAGTGGTTACTCCCTTTTGAATGTCACCAAGTATGGAGTTGAGAGGGTTATCTCGTTGAATTGCTTGGTGGACTCTTGGGTGAGGTGGTATTTGATCTTGTATATCCCCCTTTTCTTGATCAACTTCATCTCCCCCTTTATCAATGCCTTCTCCTTGAGGTGCCTCATTGTCTTGAACTTGATCTTCTTCTTCTTGAGCTAGTTCCTCATCTTGTGTTGGTGGAGATGCTTGTATGGAAGATGATGGTTGATCTTGTGCTTGTGAGGGCTCTTTGGGTTCTTGTGGACACACATCTCCAATGGACATGTTCCTTAGCGCGATGCACAAAGCCTCTTCATCATCTAACTCATCAAGATCAACTTGCTCTACTTGAGAGCCATTAGTCTCATCAAACAAAATGTCACAAGAAACTTCAACTAATCTAGTGGACTTGTTGAAGACTCTATATGCCCTTGTGTTTGAGTCATAACCAAGTAAAAAGCCTTCCACTGCTTTAGGATCAAATTTTGAATTTCTACCTCTTTTAACAAGAATAAAGCACTTGCTTCCAAAAACTCTAAAATAAGAAACATTGGGCTTGTACCGGTGAGGAGTTCGTACGATGTTTTCTTGAGGATTCGGTGAAGGTAGAGTCAGTTGATGGAGTAGCAAGCGATGTTAATCGCCTCCGCCCAAAACCGATCCAATGTCATGTATTCTTCAAACATGGTCCTTGCCATATCCAAAAGAGTTCTATTCTTTCTCTCCATAACACCGTTTTGTTGAGGTGTGTAGGGAGAATAGAACTCATGCTTGATGCCCACCTCCTCAAGAAATCCTTCAATTTGAGAGTTCTTGAACTCTGTTCCATTGTCGCTTCTAATCTTCTTGATTCTCAACCCGAACTCATTTTGAGTTCGTCTCAAGAATTTCTTTAAGGTCTCTTGGTTTGTGATTTTTCCTGGAAAAGAACACCTAAGTGAAGCAATAATAGTCATCCATAATTACAAGACAATACTTACTCCCGTCGATGCTTATGTAAGCAATCGGGCCGAATAGATCCATGTGGGGTAGTTCAAACGGCCTCTCGATCGTCATGATGTTCTTGTGTGGATGATGAACTCCAACCTTCTTCCCTGCTTGACATGTACTACAAATCATTTCTTTCTCAAAATGAACATTGGTTAGTCCTAAAATGTGTTTCCCCTTTAGAAGCTTGTGAAGATTCTTCATCCCAACATGAGCAAGTCAGCGATGCTAGAGCCAGCCCATATTAGTCTTAGCAATCAGGCAAGTGTCTAGTTCAGCATTATTATCAATGAAATCAACTAAATATAGTTGACCATCTAACACTCCCTTAAAAGCTAGTGAATCATCATTTCTTCTAAAGACGGTAACATCTACATCTATAAATAAACAATTGTAGCCCATTTTGCATAATTGAGAAACAGAAAGCAAGTTGTAACCTAGAGATTCTACAAGAAATACATTAGAAATGGAATGGTAAGGAGATATAGCAATTTTACCCAATCCTTTGACCAAACCTTGATTTCCATCTCCGAATGTGATTGCTCTTTGGGGATCATCATTTTTCTCATATGAGGAGAACATTCTTTTCTCCCCTGTTATGTGGTTTGTGCACCCTCTGACGATTATCCAACTTGTTCCGTCGGATGCATAAACCTACAACACAAATTTAGGCCTTGTCCTTAGGTACCCAAATGGGCTTAGGCCCTTTCACATTAGAAACAAGCACCTTGGTTACCCAAACACAAGTCTTTGGACTCTTGTGCTTGCCCCCAACATATTTGGCAACTACTTTGTCAGATTTGTTAGTAAGAACAAATGATGCATCAAAGGTCTTAAATGAAATGCTATGTTCATTTGAAGCATCAACAATCTTTTTCTTAGGCATCTTAATATGAGTTGTATGCCTAGAACTAGAAGCCTTATTACTATAAATATAAGCATGATGAACAATATGATGAGATTTCTTAGCATGAATTCTTCTAATCTTATGCTCAGGGTAGTTTTCATGATATAAAATGTAACCTTATCTATCTTATACCATGGGAGCCTTGCCCTTAACGAAGTTGGAAATTTTGTTTCTGTGGGCATTAAGTTTGATGTTATTTTGGCTTCCAGGTTGGAAGCCAGCCCCATCCTTAATGCCAGGGCATCTCCCATTGTAAAGCATACTACGAGCAAATATAATTTTTTCATTTTCAAGCTCATGCTCGGCAATTTTGGCATTCAACTTAGCTATGTGATCATTTTGTTCTTTAATCATAGCAAGGTGATCATTCATACCATTAACATCAATATCTCTACATCTAGTGCAAATAGTAACATGCTCAATGGTGGATGTAGGAACATGGCAAGCATTCAATTCCTCAACCTTAGCAATTAAACTAACATTTTCAGTTTTGAGACAAGAAATTGAACCATTGCATGTATTTAGCTCTTTAGTCAAGTTTTTGCATTTTTCAACTTCAAGAGCAAAAGCATCTTTTAGCTTCACAATTTTTTGTTTTCAACTTCAAGAGCAAAAGCATCTCGTTAATGGTTTTTATCAATTCATTGTTTTTTCCTTTTGTTCTATGGTAAGGTTTGCAAAAAGAGAAGACAAATCATCATTACTTTTACTAGAGCTACCCTCATCATCAAAAGTAGTATATTTGGGTTGTCTCTATAGTATACCTTCTTCGTTTTGCGTTCCTTGGCCATGAGACAGTTGTGGCCAACATTGGGGAAGAGAAGGCCTTTGTTGATGGCGATGTTGGCGGCATCCTCGTCGGAGGAGGAGTCGGTAGAGCTCTCGTCGGAGTCCCACTCCCTTCCTATGTGCGCCTCGCCGCCTTTATTCTTGTTGCAGTACTTCTTCTTTTCCATTTTCTTCTTTCATTTCTTGTCGTCGTCCCTATCACTATCACTTGAATATGGGCATTTAGCAATATAGTGACCGGACTTACCACATCAGTAGCAAACCCTCTTATAGTGGGGTTTGTACTCCTTCCCCTTCCTTTGCTTGAGGATTTGCCGGAAGCTCTTAATAATAAGAGCCATTTCGTTGTTGTCAAGCTTGGAGGCATCAATTGGGAGCCTATTGGTTGGTGTAGGCTCTTCCTTCTTTTCTTCCGTTGCCTTGAATGCAACGGGTTGCACCTCGGGTGTGGAGGTGGCACCTTGCTCCAAGTTGACGATACGTTTGGAGTCTTTGACCATAAGTTCAAAGCTCACAAACTTGCCAATCACCTTCTCAGGAGACATTTGCTTATACCTAGGATTCTAATGAATTAATTGCACTTGAGTGGGCTTACGAAAAACAAGAGATCTTAGAATAACCTTGACTATTTCATGGTCATCCCACTTGGTGCTCCCGAGGTTGCGAACTTGGTTCACCATTGTCTTGAGCCAGTTGTACATGGCTTGTGGCTCTTCTTCTTTGTTGAGAATGAACCTACCGGTTCTCCCTCGATCATTTCCTGCTTGGCGATCTTGGCCACTTCATCCCCTTCACGTGCCGTCTTGAGGATGTCCCAAATTTATTTAGCACTTTTCAACCCTTGCACCTTGTTGTACTGCTCTCTACACAAGGCAGCGAGGAGTATGGAGGTGGATTGAGAGTTGAAGTGCTTCACTTGGGCTACCTCATCGGAGTAGTAGTCTTCATCACCACTTGTGGTGCCTGCGCTCCAAACTCAACAATATCCTAAATAGTTTTGTGGAGTGAGGTTAGATGGTGCCTCATTTTATCACTCCACATACAATAATCTTCACCATCAAAGTATGGTGGTTTGCCTAAGGGAACGGAAACTAAAGGATCACATTTAGGAATGCGAGGATAGCGAAGAGGGATCTTACTATACTTCTTACGCTCTTGGCGTTTTGAAGATGTCGACTTGGCGTCAGAGGTTGAGGGCATGGAAGAGTCGGTCTCATAGTACACCACCTTCTTCATCTTCTTTTTCTTCTTGTCGCCCTTCTTGTGTGATTTGATGGAGCCGACGGATTCATCCTTGTCCTCCTTGTGCTTGTCGCCAACCTCCTTTGACCGAGTCTTGCCTTCATTTTTCTTCCCTGAAGATCTAGGCTTTTCCCCAGTGATCAACTCTTTTTTTGGCGTGTTCTCCCAACATCACTTTGAGTTGTTAGACTCTAATGAAGTACTGGGCTCCGATACCAATTGAAAGTCGCCTAGAGGGGGGTGAATAGGCGAAACCTATAAATTATACACTTTGAACACGAACTTCACCTAGGGTTAGGATTAGAAATAAATAATAATGAATATGGAGTGTGGAAGAGAGCTCTTCTTGCTATGAGTTGCTCAATCAATGTGGATAACTTTGGGAGCGAACTTAAAAGATTGTAAGCAAGATAACTTAGAGAGAGGGGAGAGGGGAAATCAAATCATAAGGTGAAGATCAACACAAATGAACACAACAATTTGTTTTCCGAGGTTCGGTTGCAATGAACCTACTCCCCTTTGAGGAGGCCACACAGCCGAGTCTTTTTCAACCTTTCCCTCTCTCAATCGATCACTCAGACCGATTGAGTGCTTCTTCTTAATCTCCAGGATCACAAAGACCCTGCAAGGATCACCACACACTTAGGTGTCTCTTGCTAGCCTTACAAGTCACTAGAGAGTTTAGAAGGAGATGAAGAAAGCATGATTAAAAGCCCAGCAACAAAAGCAACAAATGAAACACGAATCACACACTCTCGCAAGTCACTAATCACTAATGATCACTAGTCTTAATTGTGGCACTTGAGGAGATTGGAAGCTTTGAATGTGTCTTGGAATGAATTGCTAGCTCTTGTATTGAATGTGTATAAGTGAAATGCTTGGATATATTGAATGGAGGTGGTTGGGGTTGTATTTATAGCTAAAAGGGAATTAGGCTTACACCTATTTCCTAAACTAATTTTGGTGGTTGAATTGCCCAACACAAATAATTGGACTAACTAGTTTGCTCTAGTCTATAAGTTATACAGGTGCCAAAGGTTCACAAAAGGCCAATAAAAAGACCAAGAAAAGGGTTCAACAAAAAGAGCAAAGGGACAACCGAAGGCACCCTGGTCTGGCGCACCGGACTGTCCGGTGCACCACCGGACATGTCCGGTGCACCAGGGTTCTCCACGCGCTGAACTCCTCACCTTCGGGAAAACGCAGAGTCGCTCCGCTATAATTCATCGGACTGTCCGGTGTACACCGGACAGTGTCCAGTGCTCCAGGAATGAAGCGACTCTAAACTCGCTAGCTTCGGGAATTCGCTCCGCTATAATTCACCGAACATGTCCGGTGTACACCGGACTGTCCGGTGTGACAGCAGAGCAACGACTACTTCGGCAGAGCGCGCAGAAGTCAGGCACGCGCGACATGACGCACCGGACACTCTATAGTACATGTCCGGTGCGCCACCAGACATCTAGGCGGACCCAGTAGTCAGAGCTCCAACGGCCGGAACCCTAACGTTCGGGTGACGTGGCTGGCGCACCGGACTGTCCGGTGCACCATGCGACAGACAGCCTCCACCCCAACGGCTAGTTTGGTGGTTGGGGCTATAAATACCCCAACCACCCCACATTCAATTGCATCCAAGTTTTCCACCTCTCAACCACTTACAAGAGCTAGGCATTCAATACAAGACACACCCAAGTGATCAAATCCTCTCCAATTCCACACAAGGCTTTAGTGATTAGCGAGAGAGATTTGTTGTGTTCTTTTGAGCTCTTGCGCTTGGATTGCTTTTTTCTTTCTCATTTGTTCTTGCGATCAATACTCACTTGTAACCGAGGCAAGAGACACCAATTGTGTGGTGGTCCTTGCGGGGAAATTTTGTTCCCGGTTTTGATTTGAGAAGAGAAGCTCACTCGGTCCGAGGGACCGTTTGAGAGAGGGAAAGGGTTGAAAAAGACCCGGCCTTTGTGGCCTCCTCAAAGAGGAGTAGGTTTGCGAGAACCGAACCTCGGTAAAACAAATCCGCGTGTCATACTCTTCATTCGCTTGCGATTTGTTTTGCGCCCTCTCTCTTGGACTCATTATTGTTCCTAACGCTAACCCAGCTTGTAGTTGCGTTTAAATTGTTAAATTTCAGTTTCGCCCTATTCACCCCCCTCTAGGCGACTTTCAATAATCACCAACCACTTCCTAGCCGTTACTCCTTTTCTGCTGACCGCAGACGGTTGAAATCACAACAGTTAGCAGTAACGGCTATATCAACGGCTACAAGTGCATTTAATGCGTCGTAGATGTCAGACAGAGCAGTCGTGGACGGTCCGACCGTGCACCTCGTGTGGCAGAACCTCCCAAGTTATTGGGCCCACATGCACCTGCCCTTGTCTCAAAGATCTCAGACGGCTATGCATGTGCACCAGATAACTTAACAGGATATGTCCGAGTGCCCCAAGGACCTCGGATAAACCACTTACAACCAGGACCGCAGGATTAAGTAACACAAATCACACACACCAACATTTTTGCAGCGGAAATCTTATTACCAAATTTTACAAGTTACAAAAATTTTACTTTGTACATGATCGGAGTGATTACAAAAGTGATTCCAAAGAAATAACTTTGAACTGTTATAAATAATTTGTAGTTTTGAAATATATCCTAGCTCAAGTGACCATCCACAATAAGAAGTATAGAAGAGTTACTTGGATTTATAAGAAGGCCGAGCCCACCGGCACTTAACACCATCATCAACAGCACAAAACTATAACCTAAAAAACAACAGGGAATTACTCAGCAAGACTTACCCGACTAAAGAAAAGACTCTCAAGGGTATGCTAGTTTTAAAGGGATTCAAGGTATGGCTTATCAAGAATCAAGGACTCTATTTGCAGAAAAGCTTACTATGAGTGGATCCTTACTTTCAACATTTTAATCCTAGATTAAGTATTAATAGACCTTGTTTGCATCTAGTCTAATTTCATCATCACATTAATCCATACAACACAATTTTTTCTCATTATGATTCCATCCATGACTTAGATTGCAAGTCAGTGACCAAGTCTTCATATCCGAGAAGTAACGGCGATCCTGAATTGATTAATACCCAGCTACGGATCTCCAATCACATGACATATGTAGCACTTAACCCTTGCATATGTGAACTTGCCACTAGGGGTTCTTAAGACCAGATCAGGTTCACGCCAACCGAGAGCACAGATACACCACCATCCAGCCTCTTGCTACGGAGGGTACACGCTACTCTCGCCATCTCTCCACAGTCATTGCGTGTTATCTTATTCAGGTATTAGTCTGCCTGAGGCAAAGCTTACCCATGACGAGGCATGTGACCAGTTAAAAGGTCCTCGGTCAGCAGGCCTACATTAAGTATAATCCTTAATCAACCTGGGTAGAACATCACCTGTTCCTAGCCCAAGTCTCGATTTAAGTACTTCCACCCTTAGGATTGTTTGTGTTCCTTAGGATGAAAAGAGCATTATAGGGAACTTTGCAGTAAGATCCCACCACGCTCTCAATGAAAATATTCTTGCAGGTAGAAGTCATCTTTCCTCAGGATAACCCCTGAGCTAGGCCTTATTGTGAAAGGCAACTTCTATCCACAAGATGTAAGCAGAGCTAAGCATTTTTATAAATTATATTTTGATACTTCATCAGAAGTATCTATAAAGGTATGGATATCAAGGTAGGCAATGCATCTGTTGGGGGCCTTCGTCCTCCGAAGGTCCTCAAAAACAAGATTTGACAATGTTTTCCAAGTGAATTATATGAACAGGTATCTTCGGACTCAGATTATGAACATGGAGTACGGTCAGGACGAAGCCTAAGCCAGACGAAGGGGGATTGAGATGAAGGACGGGCTGATTACCAAGCTGTACGAAGGATGGTGCACAGCCGAAGCTATGCGCAGGAAAGCTTCGTCGCGATAGCAGAAAGGGGAACCGACCTAAAGATGAAAAGACTACATAGGCCTTAATAGATTCCCATAAGTCATTAGCAAATGTAATGGGCATGAATGTAATTTTACATGGGCTGCGACCCACGCCTATAAATAGATGAACAGTACTCCCGTACTGTTCACGCTGACTTGGCATTTGCTTTTGCGTCATCCTTATACTTTTGCCTTCCTGCAATCCGAAGGTACACTTGTAATCTGAAATCATTTCTATTTTTCTATGATAATAAAATAGAAATGACGTTGTGATAATATTTAAATGTTTATATTACTTCTTATGTTACATATAAGTTCTTCATCATTGTTTATTGTGCTTACGAAGGTATGTTGTTTGTGGTCTTCGTCCGAAATACATTATATCCCGAAGGGAAATAATGTTTCAGAGGACGAAGGACTTTATCATTTAACACTTTTTATGTTGCCTTGTTCTTAATCCGAAGCATTTGAGAACAAGTCCCCAACATTGGCGCCCACCGTTTGAGTTTTTGAACACCTTCGGCAGCCATAAACCTTCGCTATGGCGCCGAAGAAAGCTTCAGCAACAGGGGTTGCAGCTCTGCAACCGCTGGACCCCAATCAGGAGACTCTCTCTCTTCGGGAGGCTCGAAGCCAGAAGAGGAAGGCTGCCAGCCCGACGCCTCAAGAGGATGAGCTAGATCAAGAAATCAGAGATATGGAGATGCTTCATCAACAGGTGCAGAGGAAGAAGGAAAAGATGGCCAGGCTAGCTGAACTGCAAAGGCAGATAGACGAAGCCTCTGAAGAAGTTCGTCATTTTACTCAGGATGAGCAGAACCGAAGGCCGCAGCACAAAGACCTTCATCAGGAGGGCTTCTTCAACGAAGATGACTGGTATGAGAATTTCCACCATGGAAATTTTGCTTTTGATGATGCTTCTCCTCTGTCCGTTGAGCTGCAGGCTACACCTTGGCCTCCGTCCTACAAGCCGCCTCAGCTTCCCATATTCGATGGCCACTCAGACCCGAAGCAGTTTTTGATGAGCTATGAAGCAACAATATCTTCGTATGGTGGCAATGCTGCAGTCATGGCCAAATCTTTTGTTATGGCTGTCAGGAGTGTTGCTCAAACCTGGTATTCCTCCCTTCGACCAGGAACGATCACTTCATGGCAAAAGCTGAAGGACTTGTTGTTAACCAGCTTCCAAGGGTTTCAGACGAAGCCAGTCACTGCTCAAGCTCTATTCCAGTGCACCCAGGATCACGAAGAATACCTTCAGGCGTATGTCCGGAGGTTCTTGCGTTTGAGGGCACAGGCACCAACAGTGCCCAACGAAATTGTCATTGAGGCCATGATCAAGGGGCTTCGGCCAGGACCTTCAGCTCAGTACTTTGCTAGGAAGCCTCCTCAAACTTTGGAGAAGCTGCTCCAGAAGATGGACGAGTATATTCGGGCCGATAATGATTTTCGTCAAAGAAGGGAGGAGGCTTTCAGGTTTTCTGAAATGACCAGGGGCTTCGGAGGGAGGTTCTATCCGAGGCACGTTAGGTCAATTCACAACCCTACTCAAAATGATGATAGGGGGAGCCAGCAGCAAAGGCCACAGTGCTCCTCACAGGCTTCGGGGCAACAACAAGGCTCCTTCCGACCACCAGCTCCAAGAGGCAGAGGCCGCAGGGGCTTCGGCGGAAGATTTGGAGATCAACCAAGAAGAATTTTTTGCTTGTTTTGTGGTGAGAACAAAGGCCATACCACCAAGATGTGCCATGTTACCATCCAGAAGCAAAAGGAAATAGCCGAAGCTGCAGCACAACAGGCTCAGCCGAAGCAGGTCATGCACACTGCTTCGTATCATTCACCTTACATCCCAGAATATGTAGGCAACCACCCTGCAGTTTCTGTTGCTTCGGCGAGTCAACCTCAAGCTTCCTGGCAACAGTCTCCGCCTCCACCACCGCTGCAACAAGGCCAACAGCCAGAAGGGAGCCAATATGCTCCACACCAAAGGGACTTCAGAGAACAGTCCGAAGCTCGCACAGTCAACAGCACTGTGCCAGAGTCGAAGCACATCTATTGACAAGTATCCTACCTTGATAGCAGTCTTTTTCATTCAGTTTTATTTTCTGTGTAATAAAGGACATTTTTTAGTTTTCATGTAATAGTTTCGTTGTTTGCCACAAGGAAAATGTATTTTCTCCACAGGCTTAAGTTGCTGAAGCTTAAAGATTTGCGATAACAAGGAGGACCTTCGAATTATCAAAAATCCTTCGAAGCAACAAAAAGTCGTTCTAAGGAACGCAGAGTAAGTTTGCTGAAGTCACAAAAAGCCGTTCCAAAGGGAGCGCAGTGTAAGTTTTCTGCTCCAAAGTCGTTCCAAAGGGAATGCAGAGCTTACAGCGAAAAGTCAACGCTGATACCGCCTAAGTAAAAGGCGAAGCGCGAAAAGTCAACGCGAATACCGCTGAAAGTAAAAGGCGAAGAAGCTCCTAAGGGAGGCTTACAGCGAAAAATAAACGCTGATACCGCTGAAGTAAAAGGCGAAGAAGCTCCTAAGGGAGGCTTACAGCGAAAAGTCAGCGCTGATACAAAAAGATTGTGTTTTACGGGGATGTGTGTGTATCTACGGAACAAATGTCATCTACATAACATAACATCATCACATCATTTTGCATAGCATAAGCATCATACATCATGTTGCATATGGCAAAAGAAGGGGACACAGTATCGACCTTCGGAAGAATGCTTTGAGAAAGTGAAAATCGTGCTAAGTCACAAGGGGATACAATATTGATCTTCGGAATATAGCTTCGGAGAATGTTTTCACGAAGCTTGGATATTCTTCATCAGAGCACTATGGACATTGTTGTGATGTATAAAGGTTTTTCTATCTTCACGAAGCATGAAAAGAAGGGAAGGTGTTTTTTCGCCGAAGGCTCAAAAACGGTACGTATGTAAAGTTTCATGCATCGTAAAGAATCGAATCATTAAAAGCAAATATATTACATTCAGGGTTACAAGATACCACACATATTTTATTTCAAATATTTTTACAATAACACCTAGTCTTCCCTAAGTACTACTTCAGCAGCTTCGTTCAGAAGTTGATTGACAACTTGATCCATGATAGCTTCGGTTATCTTTTTGATTTCATCGTCTTCCTTCGGGTGAGGGCCTGGAGACGCTTTAGCAGAATCTGAGGGAGAACAGGATACGACTACATTGCTATTACAAATCGCGAACAAAGTTTGAAATTAAAAAATTACAACACAATAAAAACCACTAGTTAATACCTATTTGCCCTTCGGGCTCTGCGCTTTTCTCAGCAGCCTCTGCTACTTTTCTAGCATCATGGATGCCTTTTTCACTTTTCTGAATAATTTCTCGGGCCATTTCTCGGCCACCATTGTCCCAGACGTCGGTGAAAAATTTTCCACCAGCCTGGCTAGCTTCGGCCGAGGGGTCTTTAATATCTTCAGGGGATAAGCTGGCTTCGGATTGTGCAAGAACCTTAACATGATCGCAGCCTTTTTTCTCCAGCATAGTAGCAATCCCCCTGGCACCCGAGAAGGCGCAAATGTCTCCACGACTGTTTAGAATTTCTTCGAAGGCTTCAGCTTCGTGGCTGATCCATTCGATCGGTCCTTCTGGGTTACCTCTCACAAAGTCTTCTTCACTCGAAAATGCGCCAACACTGGCGAAGCTGGTTTTTATCTTCTTTACACATTCCATGGATTTTTCGTAGCACCTTTTCTTAGAAGACCGAAGCTCTTCAACGGTTCCTTCCAAATGATTGGCCCATTGGTCGCTACATTCCCGCCTCATTTCTTCAAGTATGCGTTCTTCTTTAGCTCGGGCTAATTGCTTCCGAAGATCGGCAATCTCGTGTTTTTGAGCTGCAGCTTGTGCTTTAGAGGCAGCTTCGTCCTCCTTTATTTTATCCACCAATGTAACTAGAATTTTGTCCTTTTCTAAGGCCTCGTTTCTCAGTTTGATAACTTCTGTTCGAAGGTTGTTGAAGGCAATTTCATAGCTCTCGTCTTCGGCATTCTTTTGCGCTCTCAGCGCGTTGCTTAGTATTAAACCCTATATGTAAAAGAGTTGGTATAAGAATAAAAGAATAGATTTCAAATCATAAAGTCTCCAAACGCGCAGTTCTCGTACCTTCAGGCTATTGTATGCAAGGCTATCTGCAAGATCGTCCTTTGTCATCGCGCAGAGGCCAGCCTCCAGCTTCGGAAACCCCATGCTTCGGGCCATTTCCCGGCAGACGGATAATTCCTTGTCATCTGGGAGGCAGTATAGGAAATCTTCTTCATTTGTCCCATTGAATACTAAGGCCCCATTTGGATATTTCAATTCTTTTGCATAGTGATTAGCTTCAAAAATTTCTTCTTCTGTTAACTTCTTCCCCGAAGCATGTCGAACAATATAATCAAGGACTTTGGGGGATGCTTCGGGGGCAGCAGTACTGATCTCTTCAATTAAAATTGGCTCCATCATTTTTTCTTCCTCGGTTTCCAAGGGTTTTACCTTCGTGGGCTCTGAAGGTCCAGCTTCAGTTTCAGATTGTTGCCTTGGAGCTTCAGCAGCAAAGATTTCAGTTTCCGTTTTGGAAGTTTCAACAGTCTTCTTCGGAGTTGTGCTTGAAGACTTAATTGTCTCCAAAACATCTAGCACGTTCACCATTCTTTTTCTTTTCGGGGTCACCGATGGGCCCTTTTGATTTTTTATTGTCTCAACACTTGCTGAAGGACTTAAGATTTCCAATATTTTTGTTCCTTCAATTCTCGGTTTTTCTGCCTTCTCTGCTGAAGGTGCTTCAGTTTTTTCTTCGATCTTCGGCACTGGAGCTGGTTCTGTAGTTTCAGTGGCCGAAGAGACTTCACCAATAAACTCAGGCACTGTGGCCGGTTCAATAAAACGTGTCCGGTGGGTGAGCACCTTTATCTTTTTTCTTTGCGGCGCTGGCTCACTAGAAGCACCTGAGGCAACTTCTTTTGCAGGAGAAGTATTTTTTCTTTTGTGGCCTGGCACCGGATAATGATAGTCAGGGTAGACAAACCCGATTGCATCAAATACCCGGTTGAGCCTCTTCTTCTTTCGGCCTCCGAAGGTTGCTGATAATGCAGTATTCTCGGCCTTCGAGTATACCCCAAGCAGTTCGTCACTTACGGTTTCAATACTTTTTAACCAGTCGTCATCCGGTTCAACAAACTTATCTCCGTATTTGAATGTGTATTTTAGTCTGACCAGTCCACCTTCGTCAGACTCTTTGATGGTCTCCTTCGGCATTTCCCACTTTCCTGCAAGTGGCCAAACTCTGAAGGAAATATGCTCTTGGACCAAATCCCTTGTCCCAATAAAAGAGCAGATTACGCCGAAGGCTCTTTGGCATTCTTCGGCCGCTTCATCCATTTCAACCTTCGGCTTTCGGAGTCCGAAGCGTTGCCAGATAGGGCGCATAATGATACCCTTAACATCTTCCTGCGCTGTCAAGTCATTCTTTACATAGAACCATTCTGTCATCCAGGCACCGGGCCACCTCTTCCGAAAGGTTGGCACGGGGCAGCTTGACCCGGAGCGGGCACCGAAGCTGTAACAACCAAAGTTGTTGTGATATTGTTCTTTCCCCCAGGGCTTCGTCTCATATACAACCTCATGAATTTTGCAAAAGCTTTTAGCATTTGGTTCTAAACCTTGGCTTCTCACAGCCCAGACAAAGATTCCCATTCTTATGATAGCTCCGGGAGTAATTTGGTGGAGGTAGATTTGAAATGTCTTCAGGACTTCAACAACAAAGCTGCTTAGGGGGAACCGAAGCCCAGCCTTGAGAAAGCTTCGGAAGATCATGACCTCATTTTCTTCGGGGGTAGGAGAGGTTTTTTCTCCAACATCAGCCCTCACAATAGATACATCTCGAAAATATCTCCCCCTCATATTGTCAATATGACTCTGCTTAATAGTGGTTTTCCCGAAAACCGAGTGACTTGGCCGCCATGGTCGATCTTCGGACTCTCCCCCGCCGCTTTCTACATCATAACTGTCGCTGTCATCAGTATCTTCAGATAAACCTTCTAAAATCTCTTTGGTGATCTTTTCTGTATTGGTCTTCGACATTGCTTCAAGAAAGCCCAGGTTTTTCTCTTCAGAGAGACTTAGCTTCATTTTGACAGCAGCCTTCTTCTCCTCAGACATCCCTTCGGAAATCTTACTTTTCGCTTCCGAAGCTTAAAACTAGGAAAGAAAACAAATATTTTTGGGCAGAAAGCTTTATAAGCAGGCAAAACAGATGGCAAAGAGAGCGTGCCAAATAAAATGTGGCGGGCTCCTATTTATATACTCGATATGACGGAAACTGTGTGGTCCCGCGTGTCAATGACTTTTGCTATTCTAGCAAAGGGAAGGTGTTTTTTCGGACCTTCGGCTTAAGGCCTTCGTCCATATCGCAATCTGAATTTATCACTAACAAATTAATATTGCGAGGGGCTACTGTTGGGGGCCTTCGTCCTCCGAAGGTCCTCAAAAACAAGATTTGACAATGTTTTCCAAGTGAATTATATGAACAGGTATCTTCGGACTCAGATTATGAACATGGAGTACGGTCAGGACGAAGCCTAAGCCAGACGAAGGGGGATTGAGATGAAGGACGGGCTGATTACCAAGCTGTACGAAGGATGGTGCACAGCCGAAGCTATGCGCAGGAAAGCTTCGTCGCGATAGCAGAAAGGGGAACCGACCTAAAGATGAAAAGACTACTTAGGCCTTAATAGATTCCCATAAGTCATTAGCAAATGTAATGGGCATGAATGTAATTTTACATGGGCTGCGTCCCACGCCTATAAATAGATGAACAGTACTCCCGTACTGTTCACGCTGACTTGGCATTTGCTTTTGCGTCATCCTTATACTTTTGCCTTCCT
Source organism: Zea luxurians (assembly GCA_029449295.1). Taxonomy (NCBI): domain Eukaryota; kingdom Viridiplantae; phylum Streptophyta; class Magnoliopsida; order Poales; family Poaceae; genus Zea; species Zea luxurians. Next base: position 84,590,555 of record JAOPSE010000008.1, on the reverse strand, counting down.
GCAATCCGAAGGTACACTTGTAATCTAAAATCATTTCTATTTTTCTATGATAATAAAATAGAAATGACGTTGTTATAATATTTAAATGTTTATATTACTTCTTATGTTACATATAAGTTCTTCATCATTGTTTATTGTGCTTACGAAGGTATGTTGTTTGTGGTCTTTGTCCGAAATACATTATATCCCGAAGGGAAATAATGTTTCAGAGGACGAAGGACTTTATCATTTAACACTTTTTATGTTGCCTTGTTCTTAATCCGAAGCATTTGAGAACAAGTCCCCAACATTGGCGCCCACCTCCGGTGAACTCACCTCCACTCTTTGAGTTTTTGAACACCTTCGGCAGCCATAAACCTTCGCTATGGCACCGAAGAAAGCTTCAGCAACAGGGGTTGCAGCTCTGCAACCGCTGGACCCCAATCAGGAGACTCTCTCTCTTCGGGAGGCTCGAAGCCAGAAGAGGAAGGCTGCCAGCCCGACGCCTCAAGAGGATGAGCTAGATCAAGAAATCAGAGATATGGAGATGCTTCATCAACAGGTGCAGAGGAAGAAGGAAAAGATGGCCAGGCTAGCTGAACTGCAAAGGCAGATAGACGAATCCTCTGAAGAAGTTCGTCATTTTACTCAGGATGAGCAGAACCGAAGGCCGCAGCACAAAGACCTTCATCAGGAGGGCTTCTTCAACGAAGATGACTGGTATGAGAATTTCCACCATGGAAATTTTGCTTTTGATGATGCTTCTCCTCTGTCCGTTGAGCTGCAGGCTACACCTTGGCCTCCGTCCTACAAGCCGCCTCAGCTTCCCATATTCGACGGCCACTCAGACCCGAAGCAGTTTTTGATGAGCTATGAAGCAACAGTATCTTCGTATGGTGGCAATGCTGCAGTCATGGCCAAATCTTTTGTTATGGCTGTCAGGAGTGTTGCTCAAACCTGGTATTCCTCCCTTCGACCAGGAACGATCACTTCATGGCAAAAGCTGAAGGACTTGTTGTTAACCAGCTTCCAAGGGTTTCAGACGAAGCCAGTCACTGCTCAAGCTCTATTCCAGTGCACCCAGGATCACGAAGAATACCTTCAGGCGTATGTCCGGAGGTTCTTGCGTTTGAGGGCACAGGCACCAACAGTGCCCAACGAAATTGTCATTGAGGCCATGATCAAGGGGCTTCGGCCAGGACCTTCAGCTCAGTACTTTGCTAGGAAGCCTCCTCAAACTTTGGAGAAGCTGCTCCAGAAGATGGACGAGTATATTCGGGCCGATAATGATTTTCGTCAAAGAAGGGAGGAGGCTTTCAGGTTTTCTGAAATGACCAGGGGCTTCGGAGGGAGGTTCTATCCGAGGCACGTTAGGTCAATTCACAACCCTACTCAAAATGATGATAGGGGGAGCCAGCAGCAAAAGCCACAGTGCTCCTCACAGGCTTCGGGGCAACAGCAAGGCTCCTTCCGACCACCAGCTCCAAGAGGCAGAGGCGCCAGGGGCTTCGGCGGAAGATTTGGAGATCAACCAAGAAGAATTTTTTGCTTGTTTTGTGGTGAGAACAAAGGCCATACCACCAGGATGTGCCATGTTACCATCCAGAAGCAAAAGGAAATAGCCGAAGCTGCAGCACAACAGGCTCAGCCGAAGCAGGTCATGCACACTACTTCGTATCATTCACCTTACATCCCAGAATATGTAGGCAACCACCCTGCAGTTTCTGTTGCTTCGGCGAGTCAACCTCAAGCTTCCTGGCAACAGCCTCCGCCTCCACCACCGCTGCAACAAGGCCAACAGCCAGAAGGGAGCCAATATGCTCCACACCAAAGGGACTTCAGAGAACAGTCCGAAGCTCGCACAGTCAACAGCACTGTGCCAGAGTCGAAGCACATCTATTGACAAGTATCCTACCTTGATAGCAGTCTTTTTCATTCAGTTTTATTTTCTGTGTAATAAAGGACATTTTTTAGTTTTCATGTAATAGTTTCGTTGTTTGCCACAAGGAAAATGTATTTTCTCCACAGGCTTAAGTTGCTGAAGCTTAAAGATTTGCGATAACAAGGAGGACCTTCGAATTATCAAAAATCCTTCGAAGCAACAAAAAGTCGTTCTAAGGAACGCAGAGTAAGTTTGCTGAAGTCACAAAAAGCCGTTCCAAAGGGAGCGCAGTGTAAGTTTTCTGCTCCAAAGTCGTTCCAAAGGGAATGCAGAGCTTACAGCGAAAAGTCAACGCTGATACCGCCTAAGTAAAAGGCGAAGCGCGAAAAGTCAACGCGAATACCGCTGAAAGTAAAAGGCGAAGAAGCTCCTAAGGGAGGCTTACAGCGAAAAATAAACGCTGATACCGCTGAAGTAAAAGGCGAAGAAGCTCCTAAGGGAGGCTTACAGCGAAAAGTCAGCGCTGATACAAAAAGATTGTGTGTTTTACGGGGATGTGTGTGTATCTACGGAACAAATGTCATCTACATAACATAACATCATCACATCATTTTGCATAGCATAAGCATCATACATCATGTTGCATATGGCAAAAGAAGGGGACACAGTATCGACCTTCGGAAGAATGCTTTGAGAAAGTGAAAATCGTGCTAAGTCACAAGGGGATACAATGGGTCTGTTTGGTTCAGCTTTTTTCTGACCAGCTTTTCTGAAAATCTGGCTTTTGAGAGAATCTGGCTGTGGAGAGAATCTGAGTATCATTACGATTACGTGTGGAGGAAAATAAAAAATGTTCATAGGGCTCAGGATCTAGAAAGTGACGGATTCCTACTATTACAATGACTCAACCGATTATGTGTTTATGTTGATTTTGGATGGTTTTTGCCCCAACGAATTTTATAGAAGCTGGCTGAAAAGCTGAGCGTTTGTCAGTCCGCAGCAGCTTTTGGTGGCCAGAAGCTGCCAGAAGCCGAAACAAACAGGGGCAATATTGATCTTCGGAATATAGCTTCGGAGAATGTTTTCACGAAGCCTGGATATTCTTCATCAGAGCACTATGGACATTGTTGTGATGCATAAAGGTTTTTCTATCTTCACGAAGCATGAAAAGAAGGGAAGGTGTTTTTTCGCCGAAGGCTCAAAAACGGTACGTATGTAAAGTTTCATGCATCGTAAAGAATCGAATCATTAAAAGCAAATATATTACATTCAGGGTTACAAGATACCACACATATTATATTTCAAATATTTTTACAATAACACCTAGTCTTCCCTAAGTACTACTTCAGCAGCTTCGTTCAGAAGTTGATTGACAACTTGATCCATGATAGCTTCGGTTATCTTTTTGATTTCATCGTCTTCCTTCGGGTGAGGGCCCGGAGACGCTTTAGCAGAATCTGAGGGAGAACAGGATACGACTACATTGCTATTACAAATCGCGAACAAAGTTTGAAATTAAAAAATTACAACACAATAAAAACCACTAGTTAATACCTATTTGCCCTTCGGGCTCTGCGCTTTTCTCAGCAGCCTCTGCTACTTTTCTAGCATCATGGATGCCTTTTTCACTTTTCTGAATAATTTCTCGGGCCATTTCTCGGCCACCATTGTCCCAGACGTCGGTGAAAAATTTTCCACCAGCCTGGCTAGCTTCGGCCGAGGGGTCTTTAATATCTTCAGGGGATAAGCTGGCTTCGGATTGTGCAAGAACCTTAACATGATCGCAGCCTTTTTTCTCCAGCATAGTAGCAATCCCCCTGGCACCCGAGAAGGCGCAAATGTCTCCACGACTGTTTAGAATTTCTTCGAAGGCTTCAGCTTCGTGGCTGATCCATTCGATCGGTCCTTCTGGGTTACCTCTCACAAAGTCTTCTTCACTCGAAAATGCGCCAACACTGGCGAAGCTGGTTTTTATCTTCTTTACACATTCCATGGATTTTTCGTAGCACCTTTTCTTAGAAGACCGAAGCTCTTCAACGGTTCCTTCCAAATGATTGGCCCATTGGTCGCTACATTCCCGCCTCGTTTCTTCAAGTATGCGTTCTTCTTTAGCTCGGGCTAATTGCTTCCGAAGATCGGCAATCTCGTGTTTTTGAGCTGCAGCTTGTGCTTTAGAGGCAGCTTCGTCCTCCTTTATTTTATCCACCAATGTAACTAGAATTTTGTCCTTTTCTAAGGCCTCGTTTCTCAGTTTGATAACTTCTGTTCGAAGGTTGTTGAAGGCAATTTCATAGCTCTCGTCTTCGGCATTCTTTTGCGCTCTCAGCGCGTTGCTTAGTATTAAACCCTATATGTAAAAGAGTTGGTATAAGAATAAAAGAATAGATTTCAAATCATAAAGTCTCCAAACGCGCAGTTCTCGTACCTTCAGGCTATTGTATGCAAGGCTATCTGCAAGATCGTCCTTTGTCATCGCGCAGAGGCCAGCCTCCAGCTTCGGAAACCCCATGCTTCGGGCCATTTCCCGGCAGACGGATAATTCCTTGTCATCTGGGAGGCAGTATAGGAAATCTTCTTCATTTGTCCCATTGAATACTAAGGCCCCATTTGGATATTTCAATTCTTTTGCATAGTGATTAGCTTCAAAAATTTCTTCTTCTGTTAACTTCTTCCCCGAAGCATGTCGAACAATATAATCAAGGACTTTGGGGGATGCTTCGGGGGCAGCAGTACTGATCTCTTCAATTAAAATTGGCTCCATCATTTTTTCTTCCTCGGTTTCCAAGGGTTTTTACCTTCGTGGGCTCTGAAGGTCCAGCTTCAGTTTCAGATTGTTGCCTTGGAGCTTCAGCAGCAAAGATTTCAGTTTCCGTTTTGGAAGTTTCAACAGTCTTCTTCGGAGATGTGCTTGAAGACTTAATTGTCTCCAAAACATCTAGCACGTTCACCATTCTTTTTCTTTTCGGGGTCACCGATGGGCCCTTTTGATTTTTTATTGTCTCAACACTTGCTGAAGGACTTAAGATTTCCAATATTTTTGTTCCTTCAATTTGGTGGAGGTAGATTTGAAATGTCTTCAGGACTTCAACAACAAAGCTGCTTAGGGGGAATCGAAGCCCAGCCTTGAGAAAGCTTCGGAAGATCACGACCTCATTTTCTTCGGGGGTAGGAGAGGTTTTTTCTCCAACATCAGCCCTCACAATAGATACATCTCGAAAATATCTCCCCCTCATATTGTCAATATGACTCTGCTTAATAGTGGTTTTCCCGAAAACTGAGTGACTTGGCCGCCATGGTCGATCTTCGGACTCTCCCCCGCTGCTTTCTACATCATAACTGTCGCTGTCATCAGTATCTTCAGATAAACCTTCTAAAATCTCTTTGGTGATCTTTTCTGTATTGGTCTTCGACATTGCTTCAAGAAAGCCCAGGTTTTTCTCTTCAGAGAGACTTAGCTTCATTTCGACAGCAGCCTTCTTCTCCTCAGACATCCCTTCGGAAATCTTACTTTTCGCTTCCGAAGCTTAAAACTAGGAAAGAAAACAAATATTTTTGGGCAGAAAGCTTTATAAGCAGGCAAAACAGATGGCAAAGAGAGCGTGCCAAATAAATTGTGGCGGGCTCCTATTTATACACTCGATATGACGGAAACTGTGTGGTCCCGCGTGTCAATGACTTTTGCTATTCTAGCAAAGGGAAGGTGTTTTTTCGGACCTTCGGCTTAAGGCCTTCGTCCATATCGCAATCTGAATTTATCACTAACAAATTAATATTGCGAGGGGCTACTGTTGGGGGCCTTCGTCCTCCGAAGGTCCTCAAAAACAAGATTTGACAATGTTTTCCAAGTGAATTATATGAACAGGTATCTTCGGACTCAGATTATGAACATGGAGTATGGTCAGGACGAAGCCTAAGCCAGACAAAGGGGGATTGAGATGAAGGACGGGCTGATTACCAAGCTGTACGAAGGATGGTGCACAGCCGAAGCTATGCGCAGGAAAGCTTCGTCGCGATAGCAGAAAGGGGAACCGACCTAAAGATGAAAAGACTACTTAGGCCTTAATAGATTCCCATAAGTCATTAGCAAATGTAATGGGCATGAATGTAATTTTACATGGGCTGCGTCCCACGCCTATAAATAGATGAACAGTACTCCCGTACTATTCACGCTGACTTGGCATTTGCGTCATCCTTATACTTTTGCCTTCCTGCAATCCGAAGGTACACTTGTAATCTGAAATCATTTCTATTTTTCTATGATAATAAAATAGAAATGACGTTGTGATAATATTTAAATGTTTATATTACTTCTTATGTTACATATAAGTTCTTCATCATTGTTTATTGTGCTTACGAAGGTATGTTGTTTGTGGTCTTCGTCCGAAATACATTATATCCCGAAGGGAAATAATGTTTCATAGGACGAAGGACTTTATCATTTAACACTTAAAGTGTGTAAAAATCATTTAAAACACAAGGAAGGGGTTGCATGCACCAGGGCTTGCCTGGAATAACACTAGGTTAGTGTTGTTAGACGTCGATCACTTGATGATCACCCTTTGTTCTGATACTTGTTTCGTCTGTCCATCTTCAGTTCCATTCATCAGCACCATCTAATGCTCGACTCAGTTCTGGTTCTCCACCTCACGTGGTTAATTCACGTACCTGAATGAAATGCATTATGCACATGAATGCATATAGACAGGAATAGCACAAATCTTCATAGTGCTATACGATAGCGCATTAAACACCTAGCGACGAGGCGTTGTACCATTCATAAGGAAACACTAGTCATCGACGTACGACTAAGCGCAATAATCATGGTTCTCTAAATTAAATGAACCTAACGCAAACATCACGAACAACAAACCATACACATTAAACATAATTAGCCTAAACACAACTCATCAGCTAATTAGTTAAATACTAAATTTATCCCTCGCTTTATAAATTATACCACTTTGCTTCCAAGAACTAATTTAATTTTATTTCGCATCACACATATTTATTTAATCTATCTAACAATTCGGCTAACAACTTGCACGCCTAATAATAAATTTAGCTCAGATTCACTACATCGATTAACAAATACAAATCTGGGTTTTTCGTCGATTACACGTTAAATACCGTACTAATATTAAATTACTCGAAACTAATAACCCAAGCAAACCACATAGAACGTAATAACTACTATAAAGCAAGGGATCAGCAACCTGTACGACTACCGATCAAATCACCGTAAACGACTCAGGCAGTCTAATAAACATTATATCTAGTCGACTAGAATAACGAATCCACTTACCATCCATTAAATCCAACTTAAACCCACGAAATCGACGACTTGTTTGAGCAATTGGTGAATATCACGCTGCTAGCTTTGTCTTCGCCCAACTCTTAGGATTTCTTGATGACGCACAGAACGACGACGACCCTCGATTGAAGTCTTTGACCGAGCACCTGATAAGCGATGCACACTGACTTCGCTTATTTTTGCCTAACGTCCAGGATTCGGGGTTCGACGAGGTCGAGCAGGGAAGAACGAGGTTCGACGGGCTCGGCGACAATACGGGAGGGTGACGTATATAGAGCTGCACACACTACGCGACGACGAACGACGAGAACTAGCAAGGTCGACGACGCGATGGGGATTAAGACCAAGCGAGCCAAGAGGGCACGCTGGCGAGTAGGAAACCATGCGAGCACTAGACAGGGAAAACGACGGGCTCGACGGCACGCGAAGCTATCTCCAGCAACGACACAACGATGGCTTGACACGGAAGTGGACAACGATGACACCAAGATTAGTGGCGAGGCGAGCATGAGGGTGTCACAGCGAGGATGAGTGACATCATGGAATCTTGGTTCGACATTTAATCGAACACAATGAAAGCGAGGCACAACAGGAATGATAAGATTAACCATGGCCATGAGCACGATAAAGAGCGCGCTGCTGCACGGCACTGCAGGAAGCATTGTTAGACAGCAAAGGACGACGGTGCCATGCTGATGCAGAGCAAAACCGACAGCAAGCAGCGAGCGCATCCATGGAGAAGCACCACGCACAGCCTGGGATGGTCGACCGAGCTGGGGCAAAGAGAACCGGCGAGCAGAGGAGTGCACGACCCAGAGAGCTTCGACGGCGCGGACCACGAGGGAGCGTGACGCGGAGGGCAGGCAGGGAGAGGAACGAGCGGCTGAGTTGAGTGAGCAGAGGAACACAGTCGAGCAGGGGCCGGACTTGAAGAAGATGCAGCGAGCGGCCCAGGCACCAGCGGCCATGGAGGAGAGCAGTGGATGGGCGCCAGAAGCAGGCGCGCCATGGGAGAGGCGCGTGGTCGGCTGAGCCAGCAGAGCACGCCTGCGCGCGAGCGAACAGAGGGAGAAAGGACGGAGCTGAGCGCGTGCCATGGGAGACTCGGTAGGGAGAACGACCGAGCAGAAAGGGAGTTAGGCGCGGTGCTGCGTAGAGGAGGGAGAGGAAGGAGATGGGTGCGCGGCGTGCCAGGGAAGACGATAAGGGAGATCGCCGAGCGAACTTAGAGGATAAGCGCGCGCCAGATTTTTCTACGAGAGAAGCTATGGCGGGGAAGAGATAAGGCCAATGGCCAGTAACGGTGGAAAGAAAATCAGGGTGCAGCGGCTGGAGTAGGATTTTTTCCTTTTCTTCTTTTTTTTAAACAAAGATCATAGATATTTTAGAATTAGGATTTTTAGCGATAAACAAAAGGTCGAATAATTAGGATCGACAGTAACAATTGGATAGGATTTGATTTGGTGAATTTTCGGAATCAGATGAGTTTTCACCCATTATTTATATTTGGAGATTCAAATCGAGACGAGAAACACACGGACTGAACTATACGGATTTCGGCTTCGGTATTTCAATTTACGACTGATTTCGTTGAAGTCAAACCGATTAGCAATTATTTGAGTTCGGCTCTAATTATCTTTATCTGTTTTGAATGATTTACTACTAAATACTCATGATTATCAACCTCGCACAAGATTTCTCTCAGATAACACGCGATCCTAATTATTTTGCACTGAGTATTTTAGTCATCGAGTTATAATACATTTGTTTGGAAAACGGATCGCAACGGTGGATCAAGCTTCCAAATTCATATTCGCGCGAGCGATGAATTTTAAATAATCACCGGACGCACCGATTTTCGGAACAATGATGTTCCGAACATCACGAAAATTTAGGACAAGCCTAGATAGATAAAATGATGTCGAACTCGCGACAGACGGAACAGATGCAATATTAAAATCACGATAGACGAAGATGATTAAAATTTAGCATCCGTTTTATCCACTGATATTACGTGCTTAAATCCATACTCATTGTCGAGCGGAATATAAACACCTGGGTTGTTACAACCCTCCCCCCTTAAAAGAATCTCGTCCTGAGATTCGGAGCGAAAGACCTTTAAGAGTAGAGAAGCATGTAACCCTGTCCATATCAGCGATAACATAAGACAGCTCTAAGCAAAGATGAGTGTCTCAGGATGTTGTTTCTCTAGTGGACATAGCATGTATCGCCTTAGGCTAATTTAGAAATGTCCACTAATAGAAACGATGTCTGCCAGAAGAACACATAAGGTTCCATGTGTGCAGTTTGTTTTTTTTTCTGATGACACTGTACTATCTGAGTCTGTTGGGTGAGCGGTAGATACGTGATTTTACCCAAATAGAACAGATGCAACCTCTTGGGTAAAACACATAGAAAGTGGTTTACCCACAAGGGGTCACGATAAGTTCATAGCACACGAGACGAGTGTGAATGTCGAATAACATCACAGTTAACTCGTGTTAGCCAGAAAATCCAAGTCCAATGGTGCTAATGGAGACTCGAGGAAACATCAGTGAAGTTTATCAACAAATGTTGGCTTCACAATCCACTTTTTTGAGCACTAAGCATGACTCGACCTAATCACACATGTTGGAAAAAGCACACGTGAGGCGATCGAAGCATGACTAGAGCGATGATTAGGTGGTTACTGACTGACTTAATCTCGATTCTTATAAACACTTCCTTAGGATGGGTCGAACCAAAGTGAGTTCAGACAACTCGATAAAACGATCTCTAAACTCAACCTTTGTTCATTGGGTAGTTACAAATTAGCTAGTAAAACCAACTTGTTGAACTACTTTTGACATTGAGTAATTTCTCTTATTACCCATCAACAATCCAATAGTCGAGAGTTCACTCTGGTTAACAAGAGATCATGCATTTGGGTAGAAATTCATTTGGTCAGGTTGTTCATCTATTTCTTCATGCGAGATGAATTATCCACTTGGTTAAGGAATACATGGATTAAATAAGAGAGCGAATGAACAAACTCCTGCATCTCAGCAGCAGGGAGAGTCAATCTCCATTTTGAGAACTAATCAGTTGTCTCTCAATATTAAAAAGCTTCAAGGCTTCACCTTTACACAAAGGACGTAAAGGGAACTTGTATAAGTAGTCACTACCAAGATCAAAAGAAAAGAGACCACACATGAAAGTGGTATGCCCTTTTGATCCAACAGAGATGATAGATGTTGCTTGATCACTTGACAAACAACATAGAAATTGTTTCAAGGAAGTAATTTACGGAAGATCACACATCAGTGTAGTTCCACAATGGATCATGACCAGAGACCTTGATACCAGCATCCGGCGAGTAGCACAGTCCTGTGTGCGCATTCACAGGAGGCTCTCAGTTTCACTGCGGCACCATAAGTCGTTAATCATGACACCATTACCAAACTGGCACCAATAAAGAACCTCACGTAGCAAAAACGATTTGTGCCAAGATAACACATTAATATAGTTTCATAATGGATTACATCTACTAACCATGATACCAGCGCGTGCCAAGCAGCACAACCATGAGTATGCATCCCTAGGAGGCCCTCGGTTTTGTCGCGGCACCATTGGTCTTAGTCATAACACCATTACTAGACGTAACCAATAAGAAATCTCGTGCGACACCAATGGATTGGGCAAGGGTGATAGTATACAAAGAAATACTCCACTTGTAAGAATGGTTACAAGTAGAGAGCCAAATAGATCAAGGCCCAATGAAATGAACAAGGCATGGCCATAACCTAAATTTGATGAAAGGAGTACGACGGGAGACTGTTAATTCAGCCTCGAGCATATTTCTATGCCCATCACAGAGATTACAAGGTCAAGAACTAAGTTGGTATGCCTTCGATAGGTATGGGGAAACCAAAGGCATCAAATTCAAGAAAATGGTCGGACATGCTTTCCTAAATTAGGTTGGTAAAACAACACGGAGATATTCAAGAACAGGCAAACTGGAATAGAGACATCAGCTTGCACAAATCAAACAAGGGAATGGTTTTGGAAGAAAACATGACTCGATATTCTTGTTTTAAGCTCGGGTACACTTTATGTCCAACAAGGAAATTGCCTAAGCATTTATTTGTATGAGTTTGGTCATAGAATGATAATGGAAAATTAAACTTTGGGTCAGGTCATGGTTCACTAAATAAGAACATGGCCTAGTTTTGGGTTTAGGCAACAAGTCACTAACCTTCTATCGGCACATCAAGCACAAGGGCAAACACGTATATAACACCTAAACATAATACCTAAGGAAACATAGAATAAATATTTCATCGAAATTCATAATTCAACATTACACCACATTATCTACAATCATTGGCTACTGAATAAAGATGAGAGAAGCATCTTGGGTGTATAGGTGACAAACATGATGCAACAATCAGGATGCATGCTCGTCCTATACGTCCTCACAAGTTTTTGCCAATCTAATGTGTCAATAGCGTTCTATATTGGTGGCATATGTTCTCTCTCGGTATTTTGCTAGTCATCAGCTACACATATGTTTTCGAGGTTAGTGTACCTACAGAAAAATCCATCACAACCCATATTCCCATGATGCAAGATCCACACATGACAGTTTATCACAGTTTACACTCCATATATTTCTATATGGAGGCCAGATCATCATTAAGCGCCGAGCCACGCATAGGCGCCGTTGCCACACTTTAACCATAGGGCAACTTATTATGGTAACTCACCTTCTTACCTGAGCATAGGTGCGTCGTTACAAGTACATTACACTTCTCAGTATTCCCATGTCTGTATACCCATACACATCCATGGGGTACTGAATTTCCAGAAAAATAATTACTCCACATCGCAGCCTTCATATATACATATGTGGAACATGTATATAATCAAACGCCACAATTAAGCACTCCCCTAGACCGACGATTGTTCGGTCATGCTCTCACATCTCACCTTACCTTGAGCGTCGATCCATTCAAGATTGAACGGCCTCAAAAAATAACAATACACATGTATGCAATACCCCCGGTTGTGGGTTAGTGGTTTTGATCTAAGCCACCTGATAGTCCTTAATTTAGGGCTTAACAGAGGATGTCGCTAGCATTATAGTTTTTCAAAGCTGTTTTTCAAAACCAAACAATGTGTTTAGTTGAAAATAGGTTTTCCAAAACCAAAACTTTGTTTTGAAAATACGTATGTGACTGTATTACACTTAATCCTGCTCCGATACCAGCTGTGGCAAAACCTCCCAAGTTATTGGGCCCACATGCACCTGCCCTTGTCTCAAAGACCTCAGACGGCTATGCATGTGTACCAGATAACTTAACAGGATCTATCCGAGTGCCCCAAGGACCTCAGATAAACCACTTACAACCAGGACCGCAGGATTAAGTAACACAAATCACACACACCAACATTTTTGCAGTGGAAATCTTATTACCAAATTTTACAAGTTACAAAAATTTTACTTTGTACATGATCGGAGTGATTACAAAAGTGATTCCAAAGAAATAACTTTGAACTGTTATAAATAATTTGTAGTTTTGAAATATATGCTAGCTCAAGTGACCATCCTCAATAAAAAGTATAGAAGAGTTACTTGGATTTATAAGAAGGCCGAGCCCACCGACACTTAACACCATCATCAGCAGCACAAAACTATAACCTGAAAAACAACAGTGAATAAAACCCTAAGTATGGAATTACTCAGCAAGACTTATCCGACTAAAGAAAAGACTCTCAAGGGTATGCTGGTTTTAAAGGGATTCAAGGTATGGCTTATCAAGAATCAAGGACTCTGTTTGCAGAAAAGCTTACTATGAGTGGATCCTTACTTTCAACATTTTAATGCTAGATTAAGTATTAATAGACCTTGTTTGCATCTAGTCTAATTTCATCATCACATTAATCCATACAACACGATTTTTGCTCATTATGATTCCATCCATGACTTAGATTGCAAGTCAGTGACCAAGTCTTCATATCCGAGAAGTAATGGCGATCCTGAATCGATTAATACCCAGCTGAGGATCTCCAATCACATGACATATGTAGCACTTAACCCTTGCATATGTCAACTCACCACCGGGGTTCTTAAGACCAGATCAGGTTCACGCCAACCGAGAGCATAGATACACCACCGTCTAGCCTCTTGCTATGAAGGGTACACGCTACTCTCGCCAACTCTCCACTCTCATTGCGTGTTATCTTATTCTGGTATTAGTCTGCCCGAGGCAAAGCTTACCCATGACGAGGCATGTGACCAGTTAAAAGGTCCTCAGTCAGCAGGCCTACATTAAGTATAGTCCTTAATCAACCTAGGTAGAACATCACCTGTTCCTAGCCCAAGTCTCGATTTAAGTACTTCCACCCTTAGGATTGTTTGTGTTCCTTAGGATGAAAAGAGCATTATAGGGAACTTTGCAGTAAGATCCCACCACGCTCTCAATGAAAATATTCTTGCAAGTAGAAGCCATCTTTCCTCAGGATAACCCATGAGCTAGGCCTTATTGCGAAAGGCAACTTCTATCCACAAGATATAAGTAGAGCTAAGCATTTTTGTAAATCGTATTTTGATACTTCATCAGAAGTATCTATAAAGGTATGGATATCAAGGTAGGCAATGCATCAAAGGGTTTTCAAGCAACTCCTATAAAACTAATGCACATTTCGCTAGACTTAAAGTGTGTAAAAATTATTTAAAACACAAGGAAGGGGTCGCATGCACTGGGGCTTGCCTGGAATAACACTAGGTTAGTGTTGTTAGACGTCGATCACTTGACGATCACCCTTTGTTCTGATACTTGTTTCGTCTGTCCATCTTCAGTTCCATTCATCAGCACCATCTGGTGGTCGACTAAGTTCTGGTTCTCCGCCTCACGTGGTTAATTCACGCACCTGAATGAAATGCTTTATGCACATGAATGCATATAGAAAGGAATAGCACAAATCTTCATAGTGCTATACGATAGCGCATTAAACACCTAGCGGCGAGGCGTTGTACCATTCATAAGGAAACACTAATCATCGACGTACGACTAAGCGCAATAATCACGGTTCTCTAAATTAAACGAACCTAACACAAACATCACGAACAACAAACCATACACATTAAACATAATTAGCCTAAACACAACTCATCAGCTAATTAGTTAAATGCTAAATTTATCCCTCGCTTTATAAATTATACCACTTTGCTTCCCAAGAACTAATTTAATTTTATTTCACATCACACATATTTATTTAATCCATCTAACAATTCGGCTAACAACTTGCGCGCCTAATAATAAATTTAGCTCAGATTCACTACATCGATTAACGAATACGAGTCCGGGTTTTTCGTTGATTACACGTTAAATACCGTACTAATATTAAATTACTCGAAACTAATAACCCAAGCAAACCACATAGAACGTAATAACTACTATAAAGCAAGGGATCAACAACATGTACGACTACTGATCAAATCACCGTGAACGACTCAGGTAGTCTAATAAATATTATATTTTGTCGACTGGAATAACGAATCCACTTACCATCCATTAAATCTGACTTAAACCCACAAAATCGACAACTTGTTCGAGCTTTTTGTTGAGCACTTGGTGAATATCACGCTGCTAGCTTCGTCTTCGCCCAACTCTTGGGATTTCTTGATGACGCAAGAAACGGCGACGACCCTCAATTGAAGTCTTTAACCGAGCACCTGATAAGCGATGCACATGGACTTCGCTTATTTTTGCCTAATGTCTAGGATTCGGGGTTCAACGAGGTCGAGCAAGGAAGAACGAGGTTCGACGAGCTCAGCAACAATATGAGAGGGTGACGTATATAGAGCTGCACACACTACGTGATGACGAACGACGATAACTGGCAGGGTCGATGAAGTGATGGGGATTAAGACCAAGCAAGCCGAGAGGGCGCGCTGACGAGCAGGAAACCGTGCGAGCACTGGACAGGGAAAACGACGGGCTCGATGGCACGCAAAGCTATCACCAGCAACGGCACGACGATGGCTTGACACGAAATTGGACAACGATGACACCAAGATTAGTGGCAAGGTGAGCGTGAGGGTGTCACAGCGAGGATGAGTGACATCGCGGAATCTTGGTTCGACATTTAATCAAACACAACGAAAGCGAGGCACAGCAGGAATGATAAGATTAACCACGACCACGAGCACGATAAAGAGCGCGCTGCTGCATGGCGCTGCAGGAAGCATTGTTAGGCAGCGAAGGACAACGGTGCCATGCTAATGTAGAGCAAAACCGGCAGCAAGCAGTGGGCGCATCCATGGAGAAGCACCACGCGCAGTCAGGGATGGTCGACCGAGCTGGGGCAAGGAGAACCGGTGAGCAGAGCAGCGCACGGCCCGGGGAGCTTCGACGGCGCGGACCGCGAGGGAGCGCGACATGGAGGGTGGGCAGGGAGAGGAATGAGCGGCTGAGTTGAGTGAGCAGAGGAACACAGTCGAGCAGAGGCCGGACTTGAAGAAGATGCAGCGAGCGGCCCAGGCACTGACGGCCATGGAGGAGAGCAGTGGATGGGTGCCAGGAGCAGGCGCGCCATGGGAGAGGCGTGCGGTCGGCCGAGCCAGTGGAGCGCGCCTGCGCGTGAGCGAACAGAGGGAGAAAGGATGGAGTTGAGCGCATGCCACGGGAGACTCGGTAGGGAGCACGGCCGAGCAGAAAGGGAGCTGGACGCGGCGCTACACAGAGGAGGGAGAGGAAGGAGATGGGTGCGCGGCGTGCCAGGGAAGAGGATAAGGGAGATCGCCGAGCGAACTGAGAGGATAAGCGTGCGCCAGATTTTTCTACGAGAGAAGCTATGGCGGGGAAGAGATAAGGCCGATGGCCAGTAACGGTGGAAAGAAAATCAGGGTGCAGCGGCTGGAGTAGGATTTTTTCCTTTTCTTCTTTTTTAAACAGAGAATCACAGATATTTTAGAATTAGAATTTTTAGCGATGAACAAAAGGTCGAATAATTAGGATCGACAGTAACAATTGGACATGATTTGATTTGGTGAATTTTTCGGAATCAGATGAGTTTTCATCCGTTATTTATATTTGGAGATTTAAATCGAGACGAGAAACACACGGACCGAACTACACGGATTTTGGCTTCGGTATTTCAATTTACGACTGATTTCGTTGAAGTCAAACCGATTAACAATTATTTGAGTTCGGCTCTAATTATCTTTATCTGTTTTGAATGATTTACTACTAAATACTCATGATTATCAACATCGCGCAAGATTTCTCTCAGATAATGCGCGATCCTAATTATTTTGCACTGAATATTTTAGTCATCAAGTTATAATACATTTGTTTGGAAAACGGATCGCAACGATGGATCGAGCTTCCAAATTCATATTCACACGAGCGATGAATTTTAAATAATCACTGGACGCACCGATTTTCAGAACAACGATGTTCCGAACATCACGAAAATTTAGGACAAGCCCAGATAGATAAAATGATGTCGAAAACTCGCGACAGACGGAATAGATGCAACATTAAAATCGCGATTGACGAAGATGATTAAAATTTAGCATCTGTTTTATCCACTGATATTACGTGCTTAAATCCATACTTGTTGTCGAGCGGAATATAAACACCTGGGTTGTTACACCTCGAACGGTCCACGAGGACGGTAAAAATGCATTTTACTGAACCCATCACCTTCGAGTTTTTCTATTTTTTCAACGGTCGGACGGTCCGCGCTTGAGGCTGGACGGTCCGAGCTTGGCCCCGGATGGTGCTCGCTTCTCCTTCAGATAGTCCATAGTGTTAACTCTTGTTTTTGTACTGTTCCTGTTTGAGGCTCACCCTGGTGTCGTGGACGGTCCGCCACAAGGGCCCAGACGGTCCGCGCATAGGTGAATTTCTAAAAGGCTTCTCCTGTCTGGAATAATCTATGGTATTCCGGGCAGTTGAATTAGAATTGATGTAGATAAACTTTATGCGCATGAGAAGTGTTCAACTAGGCAAACTAGTTAGTCCATAAGATTTGTGATGGTTGTCAAACACCAAAATCGATTATAGGAAATAGTTGAGGCCATTTCCCTTTCAATAACAATGGTCTAGAGAGTGATCATTACCTGAAGGCAATCCCCAAAATGATCCCCAACTGAACAAATCAACTATTCTCACAAAATCCAAAGAGAGGGGTTGAGAGATCAAGAAGCCACAATCGAAACAAACGATAGAATGCAGATGGCTACAGCCACCCTTCCTCTCACAATCAGGATTACACAGATGCGGAGTTCACAAGAATACCTGTGGATCTTCAGACTAATAACTAGAGCAACTAAGGAAATGGAGACTAGAGTTTTCTAACAAGTGACAAATGAAATAGCCAAAGAGATGGTTGCAAAAAACAACCTTCCCACCTATTTATAGGGGTTATTTCTAGAAGGAAAATGTGCCCTTGGACCATTTATAGTTGTTTTGGTGATTAGCTGTTCAACACACCACTTTGAGCTAACCTTGTTCATATGAGCATGAGCACAGGTTTAGATCAAGCAAATTGGAGATGAGAAGTCTAAATGAGACGGGTTGGAAGACCAAAAGGGCAACTTTGAGTAAAACTACAAAAATAGGGTGTTTAAGTATTTAAATAATTTGCACTTACATTATACTATGGTTCTTGCACCTTTGTTTGACTACTAACTCTTTTGTGCAAGAAAAGTGACATTTGGACTTAGTTTGCACATATTGCAAATCTTTTTGAAAAGAGATGAAAAGGTATAGTTCTCTCACTTAGTCAATTGTTTTTGTTGCTAACTATATTTGTCTAAGTGTTAGGGATCATCTCAAAGAGAGTAAAAAAGTAACAGAGTTTGGCTCAAAGGAGCCAAACTTGGGCTAGATTGGGCTTCACCGGACAGTCTGGTGTGCACCGGACTGGTCTGGTTAACTAGCCACTCTTGGGTTTTGGCTGGGCTCACTGGCTAAAAATCACCGAACAGTCGGGTGGGCCAGGCAGCCAATGTCTCCCTAGACGGCGCAATGGTCGACTCGCTAGCCTTGTCAGCGCATCAACGGTCGGGAGGAGTCACCAGATAGTCTGGTGGGCCATTGGACAGTCCGGTGCCCACCCAAAAAGGAATACGATCAATCAAACGATTCAGTGATCATTGCAGACAAGGATGTCTGGTGTGCACCGGACTATTCGGTGCACCCGCGGACAGAAGACAATCTTCAGTTTTCAAAGGAAGGAGGAACGACTCCTTGGACCCTTGGGGCTATAAAAGAGGCCCCAAGGTGGCTCTACCAGTACACCAAGCTTCACAAGGGCACACTACAACTTCGAGATTCCACGGCCATGCTGTTTTGTGATTCAAGAGAGATTTGAGCGCATTTTCGAGTCATCACTCTATTGTTTTGTTGTTGCGCTCTTTTCTTTGCTTTCGTGCATGTTGTTGCTGCGTTGTGTACTAGCGTGTGTGTTCTAACTCCCTCCTTTACTCTAAGTTTGATTATGATCATTTGTGTAAGGCTATGAGAGACTTCAAACTTGTGGAGATTCCTCACAAACAAGTTTGATATAAGGAAGAATACCGTGGGACTCAAGTTTGATCTTTGGATCACATGAGAGGGGTTGAGTGCAACCCTAGAGGTGTAATTTGTGCTAGGCCTAGTGGGCTAGCCCGAAGCATGAAAAGAAAATCATGGCCCAAATATGGAACGACCCGAAATAATTTTGGGCCAGGCCGACTCAGAATTATGCATCGGGTCGTGCTTGGGCCGAGGTCGTGGCCCATGGGTGGGCACAGGCACGACCTGTTTACGAAGGCATGAGATAGCCAATTTAGAGGCACAAAAAGGCCCATATTCATTTGGTCATCTGCTTCTAATCATGGAATACATCCGCTCCAATTTGGCTAGCTGCATGCTTAATCATGGAGATGAGGTGTCAACCACCCATTGGTTTTGTGTTCTTTGGTTTGTTTAATTATAAAGCTTGAAATGTTAATATCGATTAAATGATATATGTGTTTTGAATTTTGGGCTTTGTTGTGAATTTCAGACTTTGTTGTGAATTTTGGGCTTTGATATCAATTGTGGGCTCTATGTGAATTTCGGGCTAAAATTTAAACTTTGGGCTTTTTACAATTTCGGGCCGCCCAAAATGAGCCCGACATGTTTAACCAATAACGTGTCGGGTTTTGCAACGTTGGCTAAGCCCATGGGCCGGCACGACACAACTCGTAATAATTATGTGTCAGGCCAGCCCGAAATTCAATTGCGCCGGGTCGGGCTGGACAGCCCGAATTTATATCTATATGCAACCCTTGACCAAAGGAGGTAACCACAACGTGGAGTAGGCTTTGGCCGAACCACAGGAAAAATCTCTGTGTCTCTTGTCCACTTTACCTTACTGCGATTTTTGTCTTCCTTTGAGCTAAACTTCACTTACATATTGCTCCTAGTTTAATACACATCTCAAGGGAGAAATCATGTGAAGAGCCTTTCTTTCTATCCTTTTCTCATCCAAACTTGGTTTAATTTACTCTAACTCATATTATAGACCAATTTTATGTTGTTTGGTGTAAGTTTTGCAGGATCACCTATTCACCTCCCTCTAGTTGCACTCAACTTCGCTAGTCTAAACTACCCCTAGATACATAGAGCTCATCCACTTAACCAGGGGCAAAATGGACCAACTCTTGAAATATGCATCTGACGGATACACACTCCACATGAAGTTGTTTCGCCTCGATGCACCCTTCGTGATGACGCCACGTGCCACCTTCAATTGCCACTAGAACTGCACCGCCGAGTTTTGAGGACCAACTCGACGAAACCCACCATCCGTAGCACTAGGTGGTTTTGATACTGAAAGCATCTGGGCCCCTAGTTTGTTTTAGTGATTAATGACAACGTAAGTTACATATGACTAACATGTGTTTTGCAGAGCAAACAGTAAGTTAGGTCATATTGCAGGGAGTTGCGCTTCAATGTTGAAAACAAGCCCTCAAATGAGAACTTGAAGTGACAGCTGAAAAAGGTCAATCAACAGATGAAAGACTTCATATCCTAAGTGTCGAAGGAGTTGTGGACAATTGGTATAGAGTTAGGACTTCTATTTTTGTTTTAGCCATACTATAAAGAGGGGTTGTGGATGAGTAGTTTGACCAAGAGAAATCTAGTGTAGTGTCAGTTCACGTTCACACTCACAGCTAGTGCTAGGTGTCATTCTATAACTCACTCACAAGTTAGAATCGAAAACGATTTAGAAAAACCTAAGAAAAGAAAATGAGATTGCTGACCTAGGGTCACCGGACTGTCCGGTGTTCCCCGTGGCAGCGGGCCCGAGAGCGCCCGAGAGCAACCCTCAGCAAGCTGAAGAACCCGAGAGCGCACAGTCTGCAGGCCCAATTTTTAGCCCTGTACCGGACTATCCGGTGCACACCGGATAGGCACTATGCCTTGTTCGGTGCGACATCAAAGCAACGACTAGTTGTCAGAACTAGCCCTTATGAGCGCATCGTTGGCGCACCAGTGGCGCACCAGACTGTCCGGTGCGCCCATGCGCGGCAGGCTATAATAACGGCTAGTTTTGGTTGGTGGATGTATTTATACCCCCTCTACTAGCCAGTATGAGTGTCTTGCTGCCCCAACCACCTTGTATTCATTGCTAGAGCATTGCAAGTCCACAAAGCATAGTGAGGTGATTAGCAAAGTATTAATCCCATGTTAGGACCTCATTAGTGCCCATGAGAGCCACCTAGAGCACACACCACATGCATTAGGATTCTCTTGGTCAAGTGAAGGTCTATGGCTTATTACTCTTGGTGATTGGTGAGAGCACCTAGAGGGGGGGGGGGTGAATAGGTGATCCTGTAGAAACTTGAAACTTAAAGCCACAAAACTTGGTTAGGAGTTAGCACAATAAAATCAAGTGGCTAATGAGAGCTCTTGTGAAGCAAATTAGACACAGTGAGAACAAGCACAAGAGACACGAGGATTTATCTCGTGGTTCGGCCAAGTACAACACTTGCCTACTCCACGTTGTGGCGTCCCAACGGACGAGAGTTGCACTCAACTCCTCTCAAGTGATCCAATGATCAACTTGAATACCACGGTGTTCTTCTTTTCTTTACTCTTTCCCGTTTGCGAGGAATCTCCACAACTTGGAGTCTCTCGCCCTTACAATAAGGATCAAAGTGAAAGCAATAGAGTAAGGGAGGGAAGCAACACACACAAAACCACAGCAATACGCACACACACGGCCAAGATTCGAGCTCAAATGAATATCACAAGGTTCTCACTAGAACGGAGCTCAAATCACTAAGAATGTCAAACGAGTGCGCAAGGATGGAGTGTGAATGATCAAGAATGCTCAAAGTATGCTTGGTGTACTCCTTCATGCGCCTAGGGGTCCCTTTTATAGCCCCAAGGCAGCTAGGAGCCGTTGAGAGCAATCCAGGAAGGCAATTCTTGCCTTCTGTCGACTGGCGCACCGGACAGTCCGGTGCACCACCGGACACTGTCTGGTGCGGATTTCTTTCCTATTCTGGCGCAGCCGACCGTTGAAGACTTGGAGCCGTTGGCGCATCGGACACTGTACGGTGCACACCAGACAGTCCGGTGCCCCCATCTGACCGTTGGCTCGGCCACGCGTCACGCGCGGATTGCGCGGCCGACCGTAGGCTCACCGGACAGTCCAGTGCACCATCGGATAGTCCGGTGAATTATAGCCATACGCTGTTGACTTGATTCCCGAGAGCGGCGACTTTGCCCAGCCGACTCACCAGACAGTCCGGTGCACCACCAGACAATCCGGTGATTTATAGCCGTACGCCACCGTCGAGACCCGAGAGCAGCTAGTTGACCAGACGCCAGCCTGGCGCACTGGACACTGTCTGGTGCACCACCGGACAGTCCGGTGTACCCAGACTGAGCAGAGTCTTGGCTGCTCGAGCCAAGTCTTTTCCAATTGTATTTTCTCTGACTCTAGCACTTAGACAAATATGTTAGTACACAAAAACCAATGTACTAAGTCTAGAATCATACCTTTGTGTTGACTTTGCACTTCTTCCATCATTTAGCATAGTTTTACACTCAAACCATTTGTGTTGGCACTTGATCACCAAAATACTTAGAAATGGCCCAAGGGCACATTTCCCTTTCAATCTCCCCCTTTTTGGTGATTTATGCCAACACAACAAAAAGCAACTAAAGGAAGTGCAACATCAATGCAAATGAGAACACAAATTTGTTTTGATTCAAATCTGGCATATTTGGATCATTCTTTGCCACCACTTGGTTTGTTTTTGCAAATCAAACTCAATTTCCTATCTCTAAGTCAAACACACTTGTTGAGGCATAGAGAGAGGTATTCCAAGAGAAATTGATCAAGAATTCAAAAACTCCCCCTTTTTCCCATAATCAAACATTCTCCCCACAAGAGACCAACTTTTGTCAATAAGAGACAATAAGAGTATTTTGACAAATCAAAAAGGCTCTACTCTACTATTTTCAAAATTCTCAAGTGGTAGCTGATCCATTTCTTGCTTTGGCCTTATTTTCTCCCCCTTTGGCATCAAGCACCAAAACAGGATCAATCTTGGCCCTTAAACCCCATTTCCTCACCAAAATCTTCAAATAAGAGTAAAAGGCAATAAGAATATGGAGATGAACTTGGAGTGAGTTACCCTCTCATCGGAGTGCAGTGGAAGTCTTGCATGGTCCAAGTTCACCTTTCCCTTTCAATCCACCTTTGAGACCAAATTAAGAAAACTCAAGCACACGGTTAGTCTCAAGGGTCAAGTTGTAGCATTTCTCCCCCTAAATATGTGCATCAATCACACATGGACTTGTGAGGTCCGGGAGATCTTTTGCACAACTTGAGCACCGTAAATAAGCAATAAAATGCATAAAGGAACATGATCAAAGGCATAAAACACATGTATGCTCTATATCAATCCAAGTTACGCGAATCTAAGACATTTAGCTCACTACGCAGCCTGCAAAAGGTCTTCTCATCTAAAGGCTTGGTAAAGATATCGGCTAGCTGGTTCTCGGTGCTAACATAAAACACTTCGATATCTCCCTTTTGCTGATGGTCTCTCAAAAAGTGATGCCGGATGTCTATGTGCTTTGTGCGGCTGTGTTCCACAGGATTGTCCGCCATGCGGATTGCACTCTCATTGTTAGGAGTGGGACTTTGCTCAGATTGTAGCCAAAGTCCCTGAGGGTTTGCCTCATCCAAAGTAGTTGCGCGCAACACTATCCTGTGGCAACGTACTTGGCCTCAGCGGTGGATAGGACAATGGAAGTTTGTTTCTTAGAACTCTAGGACACCAGGGACCTTCCTAGGAATTGACACGTCCCTGATGTACTCTTCCTATCGACCTTACATCCAGCATAATCGGAGTCTGAATATCCAATTAAGTCAAAGGTAGACCCCTTTGGATACCAGATCCCGAAGCAAGGCGTAGCGACTAAATATCTAAGAATTCGCTTAATGGCCACAAGGTGACACTCCATTGGATCGGATTGAAATCTAGCACACATGCATACACTAAGCATAATATCCGGTCTACTAGCACATAAATAAAGTAGAGACCCTATCATAGACCGGTATGCATTTTGATTAACGGGCTTACCTCCTTTGTTGAGGTCGACATGTCCGTCGGTTCCCATTGGAGTCTTTGTGGGCTTGGCGTCCTTCATCCCAAACCGCTTGAGCAAGTCTTGCGTATACTTTGTTTGAGAGATGAAGGTGCCATCCTTGAGTTGCTTCACTTGGAACCCAAGGAAGTAGTTCAACTCACCCATCATCGACATCTCAAATTTTTGAGTCATCACCCTGCTAAACTCTTCACAAGACTTTTGGTTAGTAGAACCAAATATTATGTCATCGACATAAATTTGGCACACAAATAAGTCACCATCACATGTCTTAGTGAAAAGAGTTGGATCGGCTTTCCCAACCTTGAAAGCATTAGCAATTAAAAAGTCTCTAAGGCATTCATACCATGCTCTTGGGGCTTGCTTAAGTCCATAGAGCGCCTTAGAGAGCTTACACACGTGGTCGGGGTACCGTTCATCCTCAAAGCCAGGGGGTTGCTCCACGTACACCTCCTCCTTGATTGGCCCGTTGAGGAAAGCGCTCTTCACATCCATTTGGTACAACCTGAAAAGAATGGTGAGCGGCATAGGCTAACAAAATACGAATCGACTCTAGCCTAGCCATAGGAGCGAAAGTCTCCTCAAAGTCCAAACCTGCGACTTGGGCATAACCTTTTGCCACAAGTCGAGCCTTGTTCCTTGTCACCACCCCGTGCTCGTCCTATTTGTTGCGGAACACCCACTTGGTTCCCACAACATTTTGCTTGGGACGCGGCACCAGTGTCCAAACTTCATTTTGCTTGAAGTTGTTGAGCCCTTCCTGCATGGCCAACACCCAGTCCAGATCTAGCAAGGCCTCTTCTACCCTAAAAGGCTCAATAGAAGAGACAAAAGAGTAATTCTCACAGAAATTAGCTAGTCTAGAGCGAGTGGTTACTCCCTTGCTAATGTCACCCAAAATCTGGTCGACGGGATGGTTCCTTTGAATCATCACTCGAACTTGAGTTGGAGGGGCCTGTGGTGCTTCTTCCTCTTCAACTTGGACATTGTAACACCCGAATTTTAGGGATCCAAAACCCGGGGTTAACATAAACACCAGGTATGCTGGGACCAAGTCTCAAACATATGATGTATAGTGGCACAGGATCGAATGTCACATCTTTATATATAACAGGAGTTCTATACAAAATAAATAATTACATAATAGGGAGACAACGGTCCAGCAACCCAAAGTTGACTGGGAGACGACGGCCTAGACCTCTCACGAACTCATCACAGCATCCTCCATGAGCATCATCCTGCAGTACCTGGTCTTGACCTGTGGTGTATGTGAGACAGCAAGAGTGAGCTCACATACGTTCATCGCTCAACAAGTTGTGGGGAATAATGTGCATGAACTCGCCAAAGGTGGGAGCTCACGTGAAGTGTAAGGCTTACCAAAGAAGATGGTTAGAGCTGAGCATTGCTTTTAAAGTTGGTCAAAATTTTATTAGCAGTTACTAAGTATAAGTAAATACCAAACCCAATTAAGTAATAGAACAAAAAGTAACAACTTCACCTGCGATGCAATGCATATGACAAATTGAATTTAGTTCCATAATTAATCATGTGAGTGTCCGAGCTGCTCTTGACCGTGAGCACGGCTAGTATACCAGTTTTACACTCTGCAGAGGTTGCGCATCTTTACCCACAAGTCGTGTTACCCATCTGCCACAGAGTTGATCAGACTCCATACACCTCTACCTAGGAAGCGAGGCAGGGTACCACTACGAGGCCTTTACAAAGTTCCACTAGCTTCAGAAAACCCGCTACAGTTTATAGGAAGATCCAGTGCAGGAATCCCTTGCAGGACCGCCATCGCAGCAAAATCCTCCCGAGGGCCTCCCTACACTGACCTCTCCCCTACTGCCCTTGCCCCTTTCGGGTAAGGTAGTCTTCTACTAGCTTTCCTAATTAATCAGCCAAGGGCGTCCCATTCCACCCTCGTGGTAGCACTGTTTTCCCGGGTGGTTCTCCATGTTCCAATTAACATAATGATCTCAACATGAACAGTAAATAACAACTGATAACAAAAGTGTAATCATGAATAATGTATCTCCATACCCAAAACCAAATATAGCACTAGCAAGTACTACCCAGAAGGTTCAGTGGTAAACAAGGTATAGAGATAGACAAACTGGGGTATCCTATTAGGTCCCATCAAAATTAACCTATGCAGATCATTATGATTAATTAGAACATGAGTAGGAGAAAAGAAGTGATCAAGGGCACAACTTGCCTGGGCCTTGAGATTCCAGGTACCAGGATGATCTTTCAGATCCTCGTGACCTCACTGCTAGTCGTAGCAATACAAACATACATGGTATAGGCAAAATTAACATTACACCAAACATATATGCAAAATACATATTAATAATCTACATATTAAAATAAAACCACAGGAAAAAGAATTATTAATTTTGGAGTTGTAGAATTCAAGTTATGAATTTCCTAAGATTTAAGGTGATTATAATATGATTAAATGATAAATAAATTTTCTGATAGAGTTCATGTCAAAACAAAGACACTAAATGATAGAGAATATTATTACAAAATTTTAGGAATTGGAATGGTTCAATTTGGAGCTAAAATGAATTAAATATGAATTATACAAGTTTTAAGATTTGTTTTTGTATTAAAAACGAATTTCTAAATTTATTTCTCTGTTTTTAATTTCCTCTGGACTAGGCCTCAATTTATGCAAAGCGCAGGGGTCATCTTGCAAGTTTTCCCGAGACACATAGAACCCCGAGGGTGGACCGCGGGTTTATTTCATAAAAGTTCAGGGTCTCTTATGAAAAAGCGTCTGGCCGAAGGGGTATCGGCCGATCGTGGCCCTTAGATTAGAATCCTACGGCTAGGATTAGATCAAGCCGAGCTCGAACCGGTACGCATTCTCAACCGTTGGATCCATCATCCACGGTCGGGATTTTATTTGACCGAGATCAACACGGACCCGTTCGATCTAGATCAACGGTCCGAATCACTTTAACGCGAAAAGGTATCTTCTATCTAATCCGAGCCGTCGCTTGGTCATCCAACGGGCCATGTTCTTCGCCCCAACAGAGCAAGCTCGCACGGCGGCGCCGCCTACCGGACCGCGACGAAGTTCGCCGGAGCTGGCCCAATCCGGCCCCCAGGCGCACAAACACCGTTCCAAATGATGCTAAACATAGCGGCGAACCAGGCGAGCATGATGGAGTGGACTCACCGATGGATTGCGCAGTGCTCTTCTCTGTCTTCGTTGCACGGCGGAAGTCCCGTCGACGGTGAGCAATTCCGGTTTGAGCAGGGCTCAATCCGCCCAGGCGAAGTCACAATCCGATCCCACGCGACTTGGTGCGGTCCCCAAACTCGATACCGAGGTGCTAGTGCCGGTGAATCGCCGATTTGGCCACCAATGCCCACGGCGGACTTCGCTTCGATTGAGGGAGGTTGCGGTGGAACGGTCGGCGATGGAGGAGGGGTCCCAGGTGCCCGGCTGGTTTTATAGCCAGAGGAGAGCGCGACAGAGGCGGGGATTCGACCACCGCGCGGATTCCGCGGCGAGTTCGGTAGTCAGCGGTCGGCGGAGTCGCGTTTCTGTTGTCGGGAGGGAGAAAGGAACAGCTGACAGGGGGGCCCACAAGTCAGCGAGGCGCGCGCGAGCTGAGCGAAGGACTCCGAGTGGCTGACGCGCGGTGAGAGAGAGGCTGAGCAGCGGGCCCGGGTTGTCGGCGCCGGATGAAGCGCGAGCGCGCGATGAGTGGGTCACAGGCGAGCGGGTCCCACCTGGCAGTTGCCGGGCGCGCGCTGAAGAGTAGAAGTGGGCCGCCGCGGTGGTATCTCCAAATGGGCCGAAATGTGGTTCCGAGGCCCAGGTAGGGTTTTAGGCTTTTTTTCCATTTTATTTTCTATTTCTCTTCTTCATTTTCAAATTCAATTTGAGTTCAAGTTTAAATTCAAACTTTGTGAAATAACTTGTCCTTAGTTTGAATGGTATAATTTAATAATTTAAGTGTGAGGGGTGTTTATTCTGATTTTTAATTTATTTATGTAGTATTTTTCTTAGTTCTCCCCTTCTCTTTTATTTTCTATTCCAAATTCAAATTTATACTTTTATTTTAGTTTTCAGATTTTTCAAATGTATCAATTTGAACCCAAAGGTGAATATAAACCATATTATTTAATTTTACTAAGTTAAGCTTTATTCTTGTTATTTATTTCATGGGATGTATAAATAGTTTCTTTTAAAAGAACAATTCTTTCCCATCTTTTTCTTATTTCCCAATTTCCAAAACATTATGATATTTTGTTCAAATTTCTTCTACCAATTCCCAATCCAAAATTTGGGTGTTACAAATCCTACCCCCCTTAAAAATAATCTCGTCCTCGAGATTAGTAAGAAAGAAGATATAGGAAGAGTGGTTTGCGATTTAGCTTTTAGTTTCTAATTAGTTCAAAAATCAAGAGTCTCTCTTTCTTTTCATTAGTAAGTGATTAGGAGAGCATGGGTATATATATGTATGTCCACATAATTATGTAGGATAGGAGATGTCTTTAAAGCATAGATGGGTTTAGGTAAGAAAGAGTAGGATAAGAAAAGACTTCATCCAGATTGTGGATCTTGACTCATCTTGGTGACCTCACTTGATCCTTGAAGACTTGAGTTGGTGCTCATCCTTCCTTGATGAAGTCGATCATCTTCTTCGGTCTTGTCTCACTGATTAGGAGTTAGTGTATATTATTGGGCTAGAGAATGTGGTTAAGATAGGTATGGATGAGATAGACTACATAATATAGGTAAAAATCTGGTTTGATGTCAGGTGGTGGTTGATAGATTATGCAATCCTTTAAGACTCTATTGATTGGGTAGGTTATGTAACTTGTTATATAGATCGAGTTGTTGTGTATGGCCAAGTTGATATAAGTTTCCAAATTAGGCTTAAGTGATTTAGGAGTATGGTCTTATCTTGTGTACCAGCATTAAGTAACTTTACTCTAGATTAGATCATAATAGATTAGATAAAATCTAGATTAGGTTGGATATGACTAGGTTAGACTAGTTTAGGTTAGATAGATCTACTAGGGTAGGATACATGTTAGAATCTTTTGGGATAGGATGGATTATATGATGTAAGTAGGTTAGAATCTTCTTGCTAGGTTAAAATTGAGGGGTTATGCAACTATTGGATGGTTAAGGTAGTTGCATATGGCCAAGTTGGTCTTGTCGTTCTTAATTTAGTGCAGGGTGAACTAAGTTAAGACATGTTTTATAGGAGTGGAGTCTAATCTATTTCATCAGTATTATCTAACATGTTTGATAAGTCACTTTAGATTAGATCATATTAGGTTAGATGAGATCTAAATTAGATTGGTATGACCAGTTTAACTAGATAAGATCTAATTAATTTGCATTAAATCATAGTTGATAAACTAGGGTGGATAAGTATGCCTATTAGGATAAGATGGATCCATAAAGATAAGATAGAATCTTTTGAGATCAGTTAGACCTATTGGGATAACAAAATCTTTTCAAGATAAGATGAATTTATTAAGGTAAGAGAGTATCTTGTAAGATAAGATGGATCTATTAAGATAAGAGAGTGTCTTTTAAGATAAGAAGAACTTCTACGAAATAAATACCTTTTAGTGGAGGATAATCTAAGTTGTTTAGTTGTCTTATGAATTCCTATTTATGCCTATACGTATATGCAGATGTAATTGAGGACATTACTCCACAACTCATCACACTCAATCAAAGATCCAAATCAGACAAGTATCATAAGAACAAACCTTCAAGTGCATAGATAACCATAAAAATAGTTTTGTTTTTGTTCCTAAGAGTAGGTCTCCTATTCCTAAAGTCACTTTAGGCATAGGATTTCAAAGTGTGAAATCCACATTTGTCTTTAGAATGAAAAGGTAAGAATAATCAGAGTAAAGTGGAAATAGATGAGAAAGATTAAGAAAAGTTTAGAAAAGAATCAGAGTAGCAGAGGTAAGTAGGTATTGGTTGTCCAGTTCTATCTAGGTTTCGTCCTACAGTCAACATTCCTCTGATACCACTTCTGTAACACCCGAATTTTAGGGATCCAAAACCCGGGGTTAACATAAACACCAGGTATGCTGGGACCAAGTCTCAAACATATGATGTATAGTGGCACAGGATCGAATGTCACATCTTTATATATAACAGGAGTTCTATACAAAATAAATAATTACATAATAGGGAGACAACGGTCCAGCAACCCAAAGTTGACTGGGAGACGACGGCCTAGACCTCTCACGAACTCATCACAGCATCCTCCATGAGCATCATCCTGCAGTACCTGGTCTTGACCTGTGGTGTATGTGAGACAGCAAGAGTGAGCTCACATACGTTCATCGCTCAACAAGTTGTGGGGAATAATGTGCATGAACTCGCCAAAGGTGGGAGCTCACGTGAAGTGTAAGGCTTACCAAAGAAGATGGTTAGAGCTGAGCATTGCTTTTAAAGTTGGTCAAAATTTTATTAGCAGTTACTAAGTATAAGTAAATACCAAACCCAATTAAGTAATAGAACAAAAAGTAACAACTTCACCTGCGATGCAATGCATATGACAAATTGAATTTAGTTCCATAATTAATCATGTGAGTGTCCGAGCTGCTCTTGACCGTGAGCACGGCTAGTATACCAGTTTTACACTCTGCAGAGGTTGCGCATCTTTACCCACAAGTCGTGTTACCCATCTGCCACAGAGTTGATCAGACTCCATACACCTCTACCTAGGAAGCGAGGCAGGGTACCACTACGAGGCCTTTACAAAGTTCCACTAGCTTCAGAAAACCCGCTACAGTTTATAGGAAGATCCAGTGCAGGAATCCCTTGCAGGACCGCCATCGCAGCAAAATCCTCCCGAGGGCCTCCCTACACTGACCTCTCCCCTACTGCCCTTGCCCCTTTCGGGTAAGGTAGTCTTCTACTAGCTTTCCTAATTAATCAGCCAAGGGCGTCCCATTCCACCCTCGTGGTAGCACTGTTTTCCCGGGTGGTTCTCCATGTTCCAATTAACATAATGATCTCAACATGAACAGTAAATAACAACTGATAACAAAAGTGTAATCATGAATAATGTATCTCCATACCCAAAACCAAATATAGCACTAGCAAGTACTACCCAGAAGGTTCAGTGGTAAACAAGGTATAGAGATAGACAAACTGGGGTATCCTATTAGGTCCCATCAAAATTAACCTATGCAGATCATTATGATTAATTAGAACATGAGTAGGAGAAAAGAAGTGATCAAGGGCACAACTTGCCTGGGCCTTGAGATTCCAGGTACCAGGATGATCTTTCAGATCCTCGTGACCTCACTGCTAGTCGTAGCAATACAAACATACATGGTATAGGCAAAATTAACATTACACCAAACATATATGCAAAATACATATTAATAATCTACATATTAAAATAAAACCACAGGAAAAAGAATTATTAATTTTGGAGTTGTAGAATTCAAGTTATGAATTTCCTAAGATTTAAGGTGATTATAATATGATTAAATGATAAATAAATTTTCTGACAGAGTTCATGTCAAAACAAAGACACTAAATGATAGAGAATATTATTACAAAATTTTAGGAATTGGAATGGTTCAATTTGGAGCTAAAATGAATTAAATATGAATTATACAAGTTTTAAGATTTGTTTTTGTATTAAAAACGAATTTCTAAATTTATTTCTCTGTTTTTAATTTCCTCTGGACTAGGCCTCAATTTATGCAAAGCGCAGGGGTCATCTTGCAAGTTTTCCCGAGACACATAGAACCCCGAGGGTGGACCGCGGGTTTATTTCATAAAAGTTCAGGGTCTCTTATGAAAAAGCGTCTGGCCGAAGGGGTGTCGGCCGATCGTGGCCCTTAGATTAGAATCCTACGGCTAGGATTAGATCAAGCCGAGCTCGAACCGGTACGCATTCTCAACCGTTGGATCCATCATCCACGGTCGGGATTTTATTTGACCGAGATCAACACGGACCCGTTCGATCTAGATCAACGGTCCGAATCACTTTAACGCGAAAAGGTATCTTCTATCTAATCCGAGCCGTCGCTTGGTCATCCAACGGGCCATGTTCTTCGCCCCAACAGAGCAAGCTCGCACGGCGGCGCCGCCTACCGGACCGCGACGAAGTTCGCCGGAGCTGGCCCAATCCGGCCCCCAGGCGCACAAACACCGTTCCAAATGATGCTAAACATAGCGGCGAACCAGGCGAGCATGATGGAGTGGACTCACCGATGGATTGCGCAGTGCTCTTCTCTGTCTTCGTTGCACGGCGGAAGTCCCGTCGACGGTGAGCAATTCCGGTTTGAGCAGGGCTCAATCCGCCCAGGCGAAGTCACAATCCGATCCCACGCGACTTGGTGCGGTCCCCAAACTCGATACCGAGGTGCTAGTGCCGGTGAATCGCCGATTTGGCCACCAATGCCCACGGCGGACTTCGCTTCGATTGAGGGAGGTTGCGGTGGAACGGTCGGCGATGGAGGAGGGGTCCCAGGTGCCCGGCTGGTTTTATAGCCAGAGGAGAGCGCGACAGAGGCGGGGATTCGACCACCGCGCGGATTCCGCGGCGAGTTCGGTAGTCAGCGGCCGGCGGAGTCGCGTTTCTGTTGTCGGGAGGGAGAAAGGAACAGCTGACAGGGGGGGCCCACAAGTCAGCGAGGCGCGCGCGAGCTGAGCGAAGGACTCCGAGTGGCTGACGCGCGGTGAGAGAGAGGCTGAGCAGCGGGCCCGGGTTGTCGGCGCCGGATGAAGCGCGAGCGCGCGATGAGTGGGTCACAGGCGAGCGGGTCCCACCTGGCAGTTGCCGGGCGCGCGCTGAAGAGTAGAAGTGGGCCGCCGCGGTGGTATCTCCAAATGGGCCGAAATGTGGTTCCGAGGCCCAGGTAGGGTTTTAGGCTTTTTTCCATTTTATTTTCTATTTCTCTTCTTCATTTTCAAATTCAATTTGAGTTCAAGTTTAAATTCAAACTTTGTGAAATAACTTGTCCTTAGTTTGAATGGTATAATTTAATAATTTAAGTGTGAGGGGTGTTTATTCTGATTTTTAATTTATTTATGTAGTATTTTTCTTAGTTCTCCCCTTCTCTTTTATTTTCTATTCCAAATTCAAATTTATACTTTTATTTTAGTTTTCAGATTTTTCAAATGTATCAATTTGAACCCAAAGGTGAATATAAACCATATTATTTAATTTTACTAAGTTAAGCTTTATTCTTGTTATTTATTTCATGGGATGTATAAATAGTTTCTTTTAAAAGAACAATTCTTTCCCATCTTTTTCTTATTTCCCAATTTCCAAAACATTATGATATTTTGTTCAAATTTCTTCTACCAATTCCCAATCCAAAATTTGGGTGTTACAGACATCCTGTGCTCCCCCTTGATCACACACCTCCTCTTGAGGGACCTGTTCGTCATCTTGAGTTGGGGGTTGCACCGTTGTTGAGGAAGAAGATTGATCTTGCTCCTTGTGTTCCTGTGGTCGCACGTCTCCAATCGCCATGGTACGAATCGCGTCCGTTGGAACATCATCCTCATCTACATCATCAAGCTCAACTTGCTCTCTTGGAGGGCCATTAGTCTCATCAAATACAACGTCGCTAGAGACTTCAACCAAACCCGATGATTTGTTGAAGACTCTATACGCCTTTGTATTTGAGTCATAACCTAACAAAAACCCTTCTACAGCTTTGGGAGCAAATTTTGAATTTCTACCTTTCTTCACCAGAATGTAGCATTTACTCCCAAAAACTCGAAAATAAGAAACGTTGGGTTTGTTACCGGTTAGTAGCTCGTATGACGTCTTCTTGAGGAGGCGATGAAGGTAGACTCGGTTTATGGCGTGGCAAGCCGTGTTCACAGCTTCCGACCAAAACCGCTCGGGCGTCTTGAATTCTCCAAGCATCGTCCTCGCCATGTCTATAAGCGTCCTGTTCTTCCTCTCTACCACACCATTTTTGCTGTGGTGTGTAGGGAGCGGAGAACTCGTGCTTGATTCCTTCCTCCTCAAGGTACTCCTCCACTTGAAGGTTCTTGAACTCGGACCCGTTGTCGCTCCTTATCTTCTTCACCTTGAGCTCAAACTCATTTTGAGCTCTCCTTAGGAAGCGCTTGAGGGTCCCTTGAGTTTCAGATTTATCCTGCAAAAAGAATACCCAAGTGAAGCGGGAAAAATCATCAACAATTACTAAACCATACTTACTTCCCTCGATGCTAAGGTAGGCGACGGGTCCGAAGAGGTCCATATGCAGCAGCTCCAGGGGTCTTGATGTGGTCATCACATTCTTGCTGTGATGCGCACTTCCCACTTGTTTACCTGCTTGACAAGCTGCACAAGGTCTATCTTTTTTGAAATACACATTTGTTAGACCTAACACATGTTCTCCCTTTAGAAGTTTGTGAAGGTTCTTCATCCCCACATGTGCTAGACGGCGATGCCACAGCTAGCCCATGCTAGTCTTAGCAATTAAGCATGCATCTAGACCGACCTCCTCCTTTGCAAAATCAACTAAATAGAGTTTGCCGTCTAGTACACCTGTTGGGACCATGCTTCGTCGCCGAAGGTCCTGCAGGAAGAAACAGCTTCGACTAAAGCTGCTTATACATGATGACCGAAGCTACCACTCATGAAGCTTCGGTGTTATAGCATGCCCGAAGACGAAGGATCGAACCGACTTAAAGATAGAATGACCTTTTAGCCCATAAGGGTCTGAGTCATTGTTGTAAACTTTTATAAGGGGCATGATTGTAATTCCTTATAGGCTGTGTCCTGTGTCCATAAATAGTGAACAATATTCCTTTACTGTTCACGCATTCCTGTAATTGCAAACGCATTGCCCGGGAATTATTATCTGTCAAGGAGAAGGTATAAATGTACTTAAACTCTATGTTCTGACATTTTTATGTTCATATAATAAAATATGTGAATGATGTTACTTATTTCTAATACGTCTATCTTTAATGTCTCATGTTTTATATATTATTTCATATTATTTTGTAAGTTTAATCACGAAGGTATGACCTTCGTGATGCTTCACTCATGGTCTTCGTCCGAAGTTCATTAAATCCTTGGAGAGATAATGCTTCAGCAGACGAAGGGCATTAATATTTAACATTTTATGTTGTCTTGTTCTTAATTCATAGCATGTGGCAGAACCTCCAAGTTATTGGGCCCACATGCACCTGTCCTTGTCCCAAAGACCTCAGACAGCCATGCATGTGCACCAGATAACTCAACAGGATCTGTCCGATTGCCCCAAGGACATCGGATAAACCACTTTCAACCAGAACCGCGAGATTAAGTAACACAAATCACACACACCAATATTGTTGCAGCGGAAATCTTACTACCAAATTTTACAGGTTACAAAAATTTTACATTAGTTTATCGGAGTGATTACAAAAGTATAAGTTTGAAATATATATGCTAGCTCAAGGGATCATCCTCAATAAGAAGTATAGAAGGGTTACTTAGACTTATAAGAAGGCCGAGCCCACCGGCACTTAACACCATCACAGCAACACAAGGTTAGAACCTGAAAAACAACAGGGAATAAAACCCTGAGTACGGAATTACTCAGCAAGACTTACCCGTCTAAAGAAAAGACTCTCAAGGGTATGCTGGTTATATGGGAGTCAAGGTAAGGCTTTTCAATAATCAAAGACTCTGTTTTGCAGAAATGCTTACTAAAATGGATCCTTAAAAATCCAATTTTATTTGTCAAGTTAAGTACAATTACCTGCAACTAGAGTTCTTCCTACCCTAGTTCAATCACTGGTCCTGCACTAGCCAATTTCTTAACAAAAACCCATCATCTTTAGTGGAATGCTACGTGTAGGTCAGTGACCAAGTCTTCATAACCGTGAAGGTACGGCGATCCGAATCGATTATACTCAGCTGAGGATCTCCAATCACACGACATATGTAGCACTTAACCCTTGCATATGTCAACCCGCCACCGGGGTTCTTAAGACCGGATCAGGTTCACGCAAACCGAGAGCACAGATACACCACCGTCCAACCTCTTGCCACGGAGGGTACACGCTACTCTCGCCACCGCTCCACGCCCATTTCGTGTTATCTTATTCCGGCCTTAGTCTGCCCGAGGCAAGGCTTACCCATGACGAGGCATGTGACCAGTTAAAGGGTCCTCGATCATCAAGCCTACATCGACAAGGTCCTTAATCGACTCAGACGGAGACACTACACCAAGACTCCTTTCTCGTGCAAGTCACCCGCCCTGTCTCATCTTAATTATTTCAAACCCAAAGTTTGGTACCTGGCAGAGGTACATCTTTTCCAGATGTTGAATCCATCAAGGCCCTGATGGATCCACCATCAAATTTTATTTCAAAAACATCCCACCCACTTTTGCCACATCATCTTTTGTAAAAACAAAACATTTTGTTTTTCTAAAGCAAGGCTAAGCATCAAAATCTTTTATAAAACGGGTGATCAAGGAAGGTAATCAAATTCAAGGAAGATAATACAGGAATTGTTTTATCAATCAACTCCTATCACCTAATGCATCAAGCAAGTGAGAAAGATTTTAAAACAACAAGGAGGGTGGCAAATGCACCGGGGCTTGCCTGAGTAACACTAGGTTAGTGTTGTTAAGTGGCGACCACTTGGCGATCATCTTCAAGTTGGTCCATCAGCTTTATACTGCGGATTAGCTCACACTTGGGGTCGACTTGGCTTGTCTTCCACATCGCGCGATTAATTAACGTTCCTAAATGAAATGCATTATGCACATGAATGCATATCGACTGAAATATTACAAACCTAAATAATGCTACGCGATAGCGAATAAAACACCTAGCAGCGAGGCGTTAAACTATCTTATACGGAAACACTAGTTATCAGCGTACGACTAAGCGTAACAATTGTGCTTCTCTAGATTAACTAAAACTAACACAAACATTATGAAACACAAACTATACACATTTAATACAGCTAGCCTAAACACAACTTATCAGCTAATTGTTTAACTTCTAAACTTATCACTCGTTTTATAGATTATACTACATCGCTCATAAAGAACTAATTTAATTTTATTTCTCTCCCCACATATTTTACATATCAACAATTAATTAAATATTTCTTTATCATAAATATGCATACATCTATATAAGTGATTAAAATATTTTATCATCACACACGCCTACCAAAATTCTACTCGATCCACTAATTCAGCTAAGTGACCGGAATAGCGAAATAACTCGCTATAACCGAATCTGGCTCGATAATCGCAAAAACCGCGGAGTCGACGAGAGTTTCGTGACTCACGCAATTTATCGAGCACCTTAATGAACATCGCACTAGCACATTTATTTATTCATCGATTGAACTATTCTGAATAATTCATCAGCTTACCGCTTCCACAACTGACACAAATCCGCGAGATCGGTAGCGATTTTCCGATCCAGGCAATTTGTCAAGCGCTTGGGGAATATCGCGCTACCGCTTCATCTTCCTCCACTTCTTGGAATTTCTTGCTGACGCACGGAACAACGACGACGTTCAGCTGAACACCCGCGAGCTTTGTATACTGGCTTCGTTTTCTTCATCCGCACACATAAATTGCATCGACGAACGACGAGATCAGAAAGGCTCGGTGTTGGGGAAAAAATACTAGGAACGGCTGGTGATTGGAGCTGGCAGATAACGATGGTGCTGTAGCGAAGCGAACAAGGTGAGACGACGGCGTGGTCTGCCGTGAGGGAACGCCAGTACACAGCACGACAGATGGCGGGAGTCAATTGACGAGATCCGAATGCTGTGCGATATGCATCAGGGACAAGCGCGCGCCATAGCGAGCATAGCCGTCGAGTCTAACGACACATGACCTAACGACGAACGCGTCCGGCGTGCATACGTGAGCCGAGCCAAAGGCGGGGTTCGAGCGGGTTGACGTTGCTGCGAACGGCGGCCGACGACGGTGGCTGAGGCGAGCGCACCATGGAGGCGACTGGGAGCAGCGACAACCACAGCGAGCCGGGAAATTGACGGCGAGCAAGGAGAGAGCTCGGCCGGCGAGGTTGGCCGGTGGCGCTGGGGACTGTGCGGGAGGATGCGCGCGTAGGGACGCTAGCTAGGCGCGCATATCAGAAGCGAACAGGACCAAGCGCGCAGGGCACGGCGGCCATGGGAGCTCTGGCTGGGCGCTCAGCACGCAACAGACGGAGGGCAGAGCGTGTAGGGGAGAGAAGGACCCGCGCCATTGGAGATGCGCAGGAGGCCGAGCGCCAGGAGCAGGCGCGCGCCGTGGGAGGTGGCAGGGCCGAGCAGCCAAGCGCCATGGGGAAGACCGTGAGCTAGCAGACGAGAAGCAGCAGGATCCAGAGGCTGCTGCCGGTGCCATCGCCAGCAAGGGGCGGAGATGGAGGAGCGGGTGGGTGAGGCCGAGCGGAGGACGAGCTTGTGGGAGTAGAGCAGAGATGCGCGGCTGGAGAAGAAAACGGTGGAGTCCGGCTCCCTGGGTGCTGCTGCTGCGCATATAAAAATAACAGAGACGGCGGCGACAAACATCTGAGGAAAAGCGGTCAGGCGGTAGGATCTTCTTCTCCAAGCACGGGCGGCGCTGGAATATCTCACGGAGGTGAGCGCGGCAGCCTGGAGATGATGAGGTTGAAATTTGGAGATAGGAACGGCTAGTGGCTGGATATTTACAGGAAAAAGATCAGGGGAAGGAGGTCTGGAAGAGTCAAGGGAGCAGGGAGATGAACTTGGCCGGAGGAGCCGAGCAGAACTTGAACGCCATGGCCAGAGGCTAGCGCATGTATGCGTGATGGAAAATATCTCAGGCAGCAGAGCCGTACAGGAGAAGACCGACAGGATTGAGAAGGATGCGTCAACAGATAAGAATGAGGAGTGACGTGGGGATAGGAAACTAGAGGGCGGTGGGATAAATGAGAAAAGGAATATCACATTTCCTTTAACAAAAGTGTATAGATAAACAAGGATTTTAAGATTAGAGTTTAAAAGGGGCAATAAATGGTTGGATCAAAACAATATCGGTCACAATATTTAGATATGATTTGATTTGTTAAATACTCCCAAAATCAGATGAATCTTTACCAACAATTTATATCTGAAGGTTTAGATTTGGGTGAG
Organism: Zea luxurians; assembly: GCA_029449295.1. Lineage (NCBI taxonomy): Eukaryota > Viridiplantae > Streptophyta > Magnoliopsida > Poales > Poaceae > Zea > Zea luxurians. Next base: position 84,551,615 of record JAOPSE010000008.1, on the reverse strand, counting down.
AAACGCATGGACTGAACCAGACGAGATCGGCTTGGATATTTCAGATTCGATATTTTAGTCGACGTTTGATTTAGTTGATCCCAAACGAATTTTGTCGCTATCTGAACATTCGACTAGAGAGCAGTTTAATTAAAAATCCGTAGACGTGATGTCACGGATGTCAAAAAGGAGATTAAATTATTTTGCATTAAAAACTTAGTCGTCGAGTTCTATTTAATTCGCCCAGGCTAAAAATCATCCGAGGGGTTCGGCTTCCAAATTCGGATTCGCGCGAGCGATGAATTTTAAATATTCACCGGACGCACCGATTTTTAGAACAAATATGTTCCGAACAGCACAAAAATTTAGGACGAGCCCGGACAAACAAAGTCGAACTCGCGATAGGCGAAACATATGCGATATTAAAATCACGATAAGCGAAGATGATTAAAATTTAAAAATCCGTTTTATCCACTGATATTGCATGTTTAATTCCATACTCGTTGTCGAGCGGAATATAAACACCTGGGATGTTACAGCCCTCCCCCCTTAAAAGAATCTCGTCCCGAGATTCGGAGCGAAAGACTTTCAAGAGTGAAGAAACAGGTAATCCCATGTCCTTACCAGCGATAGTCGTAAGGCAGTCCTAAGCGAAGACGAGTGTCTCAGAATGTGGTTCCTCTAGTGCACATAACATGTATCGCCACAAGCTAATTTAAAGATGTCCATCAATAGAGACGATGTCTGCCAGAGGAACACATAAGGTTCCATGTGTGCAGTTTGCTTTTTCTGATGACACTGTACTATCTGAGTCTGTTGAGCGAGCGGTGAGTACGCGATTTTGCCCAAACAGAACCAGATGCAACCTCTTGGGTAAAACATACAGAAAGAGGTTTACCACAAGTGGTCACGATAAGTTCATGGCACACGAGACGGGTGTGAATGTCGAATATCATCACAGTCAACTCGTGTTAGCCAGAGAATCTAAATCAATGGAAGGTGATATAGACTCGAGAAAATCACCAGCTGAGGGATCCATAGATGCGGACTTTGCAACCAGTCCGTTTTATCCAGCACTAATCAGGGCTCGACCTGATCACTCATGCTGGAAAAGCACACGTGAGGCAATCGAGGCATGACTAGAGTGATGATTAGGTGGTTTCTAGTCGACTTAACTTAACTTTGGTGAGTACTTTCTTTAGAGTGGGTTAGACCAAAGTGAGTTTAGACAACTCGACAAACGATCTCTAAACTCAACCTTTGATCACAAGGCAGTTTACAAGTTAGTAAAACCAACTTGTTGAACTACATTTGACATTGGGTAAGTCCTCTCAGTACCATCGGTAAGCTAAGGTGTGACGGAACCTCCCAAGTAATTAGGCCCACCTACAGTTGTCCTTGTCTAACAGACATCAGACACCCTGTAGATGTTCCTAAGTCACTTGACAAGCTCGGTATCTTTCCCGACCTCACCAGGAACGTTTCACCCGTCTTGCAGACATTACAGAACATCGGAGATAAAGAAATGCGGAAGCGAATTACATAAACTTACATTTATTTCAAAAACAAGCTCGAGTTATTTTATTACAGACCAGACTAAAGTGAGTGCGTAGAAGTAATATTATACAAACCAAGGGAGGCACAAACATCTCCCGATAAGCTATAAACGAAAGATCCTATGTGGAGGACCGAGTCCTCACGCACTTCAGTCTTGTTTTTCTTCTTTGGGAACCACCTTGGCACAGAAGCAGCAAAAGTCGGCTACTTCCTCACCTAAAAACAACGAAGGGATAAACCCTGAGTATGGAATTACTCAGCAAGTCTTACCCGACTAAAGAAAAGACTCTCAAGGGTATGCTGGTTATATGGGAGTCAAGGTAAGGCTTTTCAATAATCAAAGACTCTGTTTTGCAGAAATGCTTACTAAGTGGATCCTTAAAAATCCAATTTTATTTGTCAAGTTAAGTAAAATTACCTGCACTAGAGTTCTTTCTACCCTAGTTCAATCACTGGTCCTGCACTAGCCAGTTTCTTAACAAAAACCCATCATCTTTAGTGGAATGCTACGTGTAGGTCAGTGACCAAGTCTTCATAACCGCGGAGGTACGGCGATCCGAATCGATTATACTCAGCTGAGGATCTCCAATCACACGACATATGTAGCACTTAACCCTTGCATATGTCAACCCGCCACCGGGGTTCTTAAGACCGGATCAGGTTCACGCAAACCGAGAGCACAGATACACCACCGTCCGGCCTCTTGCCCCGGAGGGTACACGCTACTCTCGCCACCGCTCCACGCCCATTTCGTGTTATCTTATTCCGGCCTTAGTCTGCCCGAGGCAAGGCTTACCCATGACGAGGCATGTGACCAGTTAAAGGGTCCTCGATCATCAAGCCTACATCGAGCCGGTCCTTAATCGACTCAGACGGAGACACTACACCGAGACTCTCTTTCTCGTGCAAGTCACCCGCCCGGTCTCAGCTTAATCTTTTTAACCCAAAAACTTGGTACCTGACAGAGGTACATCTTTTCCGATGTTGAATCCATCACGGCCGTGATGGATTCACCATCAAGTTTTATTTTTTGAAAACAACCCACCCATTTTTGCCACATCATCTTTTGTAAAAACAAAACATTTTGTTTTTCTAAAGCAAGGCTAAGCATTAAAAATCTTTTGTAAAATGGTGATCAAGGAAGTTAATCAAATTCAAGGAAGGTAATGCAGGAATTGTTTTAGCAATCAACTCCTATCACCTAATGCATCAAGCAAGTGAGAAAGATTTTAAAAATGACAAGGAGGGTGGCAAATGCACCGGGGCTTGCCTTTGTTATCAGGTGAGTCCTGCTCAGATCCACAAATATCGGAATAAAAGCAGTTGCCTGCTTGAGGATCTGAGGTTGGTGGAGTTCCCTCTTCAGTGACTTCTTCTTCTTCTTCGTGTTCTAACATAACCATATATATGCATAAGAATGGATGCCATGGGGTGCTCATGAGCATGCAAAGATAATATAAACTTATTATCTAAGTCTTGAGTACAACTTTCCTTCACGGTACTCCGAGAACCTAGGGTTTCCGGAGTCGGTAAAGGAGTTCATAGGGCAGGGGGGGTTGGTTTTGGGGTTTGGTGATCAAACAAAGTCCAAAACAATTCAAACTCTACCCAAGGATCCTAAATATTGTTTTAAATTCCCACAAAAAGTTTGGGAATTATTGGACTTACCAATTATTTTCTAAAAATCCATAACTAATACTGTTAACTACTTTAAATACCCTAAAATTTCTTATTTCCACTAAAAATCACAAAACTATTTTTATTAAATTCGAGGGAAATTAACAAGCCTAGGAAAATTAGTTTCACCATTTTAGCATTTTTCTCTATTTTTCTATATATTTCTAAAGCTCTGTGGAAAAAGAAAAAGGAAAAAGCTTCAATAGTAATGGGCTGAAACCAGCCCAGACGGCCCAGTCCAGAGAGGAAAGCGCGCGCGCGCGCCCGCGCCCTGGCGGCTTTGCAGAAAGGGCCTCGGGTTTCTGGCTAAATGTGAACGAGTTCAGATACTATTTGTATCAGTCACTCACAACTTGCACCGGGGTCCCTGAGGTTCTATTTCTCCACAGGTGAGGTCCCCGACGACGGCAGCGCGCGGAGGAGCTCCGGCGAGCGCGTAGACCGGCCGAGCGGGGCCATGACCGGTGCTCAGCTTCGGCCTAAACCAAATTCACAACCTAGCGAATGTTTCCCCTAGGTTAATTTAAAGAATGGTGCCCTATTTTGCCCTGACCACGGCAACCGTGAGCATGGCAGCTAGGCAGTCGCGTTCCCGGCGACCAGAGGATTCCTAATTCAATTGGATGGGTTGGCGAGTATCACAGACGTATGCAAAGGCGTAAACAAGGGAGCAGAGGGGAGGAGCTGACCCGAATTGAGCTGACCACGACGAACGGATTTTCACGATGGCGGAAGGTGGATTTGGGGCAAAACCAAAATTCAGGCTCTCGGAGGCACGATTGCTAGCAATTGTTGGTGGCCGAGGGGGTGATGATGTTATGCAGCTAGAGGAGGGCTCAATTTATAGGCGGAGCGAGCGGTGGCCGCGAATTTTGGACAAGCAACGTGGTGGCCGGAGGTGAGGAAGAATACTGGGCGTGGTGAATACGTGTCCATCGTCGTGGCAACCTCCCCGGCGATGATGGGACAGTCATAGGGCGTCACGGCGGTGCTGTGAAACGGCTAGGCCACGCGGCGCATAGTCGGGAAGCGTTGGTCGACGGTGAACTTATCGTGCCAGCCGCAAAGCAGAAAGGAAGACAGGGGGGTCGTCGGAGTGGTGGCCAACTCACCGGCGGTAAGGATCTTTACCGAGCTATGCTTAACCGATGACCACGACGCACGAATCACGGCGAGCGGTGATCAACGGTGATGGACCACCGGCGGTGAGCAGGGAACGGGATCTTCTTCAGTTATCCTTTACTGTACCATGGTGAACACCAATTCAGAGCGACTGACAGAGCACATTAGAGCATCATTTTCTCCCAGTTTCATGTGACAACAGGTCCAAGTCTCTGCATCAAAGTTGTAGTGCTACATACCAGCTACAATTTTGCTACATGGTGTTGTCACAAAAAGTCACTGAATCTGGTTTGAAATTGGGCTTGAAGTTCAGGGCATGAATCTTTTAGTCTGATATTCAGACAGAACCAGACTGACAGTCCAACTTGGTTTGAGATTTTCTCCACATTTTTCATAAGAACATGGCTTGAATCCTTAAACAAAGTTGTTCTCCAATGATTGGTCTTCAACTTTGATGTGGTGACCTAGGGCAAATTCTCAATAATTTGGAAGATGTAGAGCTCTAAAGTTGAGCCAATATCAATGAAATTTCAGACTTAGTATAGAACTCAAATGAGGTCCATTTTGCATTTAAGTCCAAAACTCAACATTTGGCTTTCAAGTCCACACATTTGTGAACCAATTGACTTAAAATACTTATTTGGCTTGGTTTTTGCAGTTTAGCCCAAAAGTGGGCTAATTTTGCACATAAGCCCCTAGGTTTTGGTTTTAGGGTTTTCCAGGGTTCTGATTAGGGTTCCTGGTATCCCAGGGGTATAAAAGGGATTCAAGTTTGTTCTTAGAGTCATTTTATGACTTTTACCCTAAAGTCTTTAGGTTCTCTTAACTTGGGTTAAGTTTTACCCCTTTAACCACTATTTAGGGTTAAGTCCTTTAACCAGGGTCTTATTTGCAAAAACATTAAAACAATACAACTTGTTTGAAATTTTTGCCTAGTGAATGCACTCTAGGTGTGTCAAACATATGCAATGCCAATGCTTATGATGCCATGCTCAAGTTTTAGTTATAGTAACACCAGGAGTGTTACATCCTTCCCCCCATAAAAGAATCTCATCCCGAGATTTAAAGTCCTAGGGTGAGTAATGGAAAAGGAAATGTGTCACATTTTTATTTCCTTATTTCTGGTACAAGGCAGGGTGGTGTGGGGTTCATTCCTTTATTGCCATAACTATATACACTTTACAAGTTACATGAGGCTAGAAAGCCTGGGAAATTCTTATTCAAGAAGTCTTGAGTCTCCCACGTAGCCTCTTCTTCAGAATGCTGGTTCCATTGTATCTTGTAGAACTTGAGAGTCTTTCTTCGGGTAACCCTGTCCTTTTGATCCAGAACTCGAATAGGATTTTCTGAGTACGTTAAATCTGGTTTCAGGACAACATCTATCACTTCAATGGTTCGATCGGGAACCCGTAGACACTTCTTCAATTGCGATACATGGAACACATTATGTACAGCAGACAATGTTTCGGGAAGTTGAAGTTGATACGCCACTGGCCCATATCTTTGAAGAATAGGGAATGGACCAATGTACCTGGGTGCAAGTTTTCCCTTTACCCCGAAACGCGATACTCCCTTCATTGGTGAAACCTTTAAGTAGACATAGTCTCCTTCTAAGAAATATAAGGGCATTCGCCGTTTGTCTGCATAACTCTTCTGACGAGCTTGTGCTTTCTTTAGATTATGAATAACTTTCTGAACCTTATCCTCGGTTTCTTTTACCATATCAGGCCTAAAGAAATACCTTTCACCAGGTTCAGACCAATTTAGCGGAGTTCGACACCGACGTCCGTATAAAGCTTCAAAAGGTGCCATCTTGATACTTTCTTGATAACTGTTATTATATGAAAACTCCGCCAAAGGTAAACATTCATCCCATTTCTGTGAGGAATCCAGGACACATGCCCGCAACATATCTTCAAGTATTTGGTTCACTCTCTCAGTTTGTCCACTGGTTTGAGGATGATAGGCCGAACTGTGGAGTAACTTAGTACCTAGGGATTTATGAAGTTCTTCCCAAAATTTAGATACAAATTGTGGCCCACGATCCGACACTATAGTCTTTGGAACACCATGCAAACTGAGAATACGAGCAATATATAATTCCGCATAGGTAAGTACCGGGTAATATGTCTTGACCGGCAGAAAATGAGCAACCTTTGTAAGTCGATCAACAATCACCCAGATAGAATCATACCCTTTTGCGGTCCTGGGCAATCCCACAATGAAGTCCATGCTTATGTCTTCCCATTTCCATGTTGGTATTGATAATGACTGCAATGGACCGGCAGTTTTCATGTGTATGGCCTTGACACATCTGCAAGTGTCACACTTAGCCACATAGCGTGCAATTTCAATTTTCATCTTCGTCCACTAGTAGTGCTGTTTTAGATCATGATACATCTTAGTGCTTCCCAGATGAATAGAATAGCGACTAAGATGCACGTCATCTAGGATTTGCTGGCGGAGTTCTTCATTCTTTGGCACTACTATGCGGTTGTTAAACCATAACACACCTTGATCGTCTTCCTTGAAACATTTGGCTGTTCCAGCCCTTATCTTCTCTCGTATGTGCTTCATACCCAGATTATCCTTTTGAGCATCAATTATCTTCTGCAGAATGATTGACTCAAGCCTTAGCTGATTTAGAGTCCCATGCTGGATTATCCCCAGGTTTAGCTTCTCCATTTCTTGACATAAAGTGTTCTCGGAGGCCTTCGCCATAAGATAGTGGCAGGAAGTCTTACGACTCAGTGCATCTGCCACCACATTGGCCTTGCCTGGGTGATCCAGGATCTCCAGATCATAGTCTTTAATGAGCTCAAGCCATCGTCTTTGCCTCATATTTAACTCTGACTGGGTGAAGATGTACTTCAAGCTTTTATGATCTGTATATATGTGACAGATATTTCCCAGCAGATAGTGACGCCATATTTTCAGGGCATGAACCACAGCAGCTAACTCTAGATCATGAGTTGGATAATGCTCCTCATGTCGGCGCAACTGCCTTGAAGCATATGCAATTACTCGGCCCTCTTGCATCAGCACACAGCCGAGTCCACTGCCTGACGCATCACAATATACATCAAAAGGCTTAGTGATGTCCGGTTGAGCCAATACCGGAGCAGTGGTTAATAATGTCTTCAATTGCTCAAAGGCTTCATTACACTTAGAAGACCAATTAAATTTAATGTCATTCTTCAACAAACTTGTGATTGGCTTCACAAGCTTAGAAAAATCGGGTATGAATCTGCGATAATACCCAGCTAGTCCAAGAAAACTCCGAACTTGGTGAACAGTGGTTGGGGGTTTCCACTCCAGAATATCTTTGACCTTGCTAGGATCTACCGCAATTCCTTTAGCTGATAACACGTGCCCCAAAAATTGAATTTCCTCCAGCCAGAACGCGCACTTGCTGAACTTGGCATACAGCTGATGTTCCCTCAGGCGCGTTAATACAATCCGTAGATGCTGAGCATGCTCCTCTTCATTTTTAGAATATATCAAAATATCATCGATGAAGACCACCACGAACTTGTCCAACTCGGGCATGAATACCGAGTTCATCAAATAAGTGAAGTGGGCAGGAGCATTTGTGAGCCCGAAAGACATTACTAGGTATTCGAACAATCCATACCGCATAGTAAACGCGGTCTTTGGTATATCCTCGGGCCGAATACGGATTTGATGATAGCCCGACCTGAGATCAATTTTGGAAAATACCCTCGCCCCAGTCAGTTGATCAAATAAGATGTCGATCCTGGGAAGAGGGTACTTATTCTTGATGGTGACCTCATTCAGGGGTCGATAATCCACGCACATGCGCAAGGTTTGATCCTTCTTCTTAACAAAAATGGCGGGACAACCCCATGGGGACGAGCTTGGCCGGATGAATCCCTTATTTAGTAGATCTTGTAATTGAATCTTCAATTCTGCCAACTCATTAGGGGGCATACGGTACGATCTTCGGGAGATGGGAGCCGTACCGGGCTTTAGCTCAATTACGAATTCTACATCTCTTTTAGGGGGTAGTCCAGGCAAATCTTCCGGAAATACATCTGGAAACTCACATACTACCGGAATGTTCTTGATCTCCGGTACAATGGCTTCAAATATTCTACCAGAAGCTTTGGCTGGATTGGTTTTGGGGAGAGTCAAAAGAATCTCTTCTTGATTATAGCTCAACCTGATGGTTCTGAGTTCAGTGTTGAGTATTGCCTTGTGTTGGGTTAACCAATTCATACCCAAAATTACATCTATATCCTGGCCTTTCAGAACAATCATGTTAGCAGGAAAGTTCCGTCCGGCCATTGTTACTGGCACTTTATAGGCCACTTCTCTAGTAAAAATGTGTCCCCCAGGTGAATGAATTTTAAATCCCTCTTTTGATTCATGACATGCAATGTGATGTTGCTCCACAAATTTCTTGCTAATGAAGGTATGCGAAGCACCAGAATCAAAAAGAATAATTGCAGGGTGACTGGCCACGGGAAACGTACCCATCATCACCGGCTCTCCCTCCGGTGTAGTGGCCACTTGGGTGTAATATACACGCCCCGTCTTCTTGGTATTCCTCCCCACAGCATTTCCCTTGGGCTGAGTGGACTTCCCAGTTCCTTGCTGAGCATTGGATTGATTTTGCTTGGGGTACGGGCAGTCTTTGATAAAATGTCCCGACTTGCCGCAGTTGAAACACCCAGTTGAAGAGCTGGGCAAGGCAGGGAATCGAGTGCCTGGGGCACCCGGCTGATTTGGGGAAGTGGAGGTATTGTTGGGGCGGATAATAATGGGTTGTTTAAAAGGGAATACTGGTGGACGAGAAAAAGTATGGTTTTGGCTAGAAGGCCGGATGACGAACCGTTGCCTCTTCGCCTGGCCCTGATTAGGCCTCTCATCACTGAATCCCTTATTCTTCCCAGAACTTGCGTATTTTGCTTCCACAGATAAGGTTGTACTGACAGCCTTTCCATATGTGAGATCAATACATGTGGCCATTTTCCGCTGCAACCGGTCATTTAGACCTCTCATAAAACAGTTCTTTTTCTTCAAATCAGTATTCACCTGATCAATGGCATACTGCGACAGGTGATTAAACTTGTTAAGATACTGATTGATGGTGTCTCCTCCTTGTTTCAGCTTCATAAATTCCTCTTGTTTCATATGCAGCACTCCTTCAGGTATGTAGTGCTCGCGGAAGGCTGCTTTAAATTCGTCCCAAGTGATTTGATGGTTGTCAGGTTGAATAGCCACAAAGTTTCCCCACCAAGTACTGGCAGGGCCGCGCAGTTGCTGTGCCGCGAACAATGGCTTCTGTGTTTCCGAACAACGAAGAAGGCCAAACTTTTGTTCAATAACTCGTATCCACTCGTCGGCTTCTAGCGGGTCTTCTGCTTTGGTGAATAGAGGTGGACGAGTTTCGGAGAAGTCCAGATAAGTAGTTTCACGGGGACCTTGCTGAAAACCTCTTCCTGCCTGCTACTGGAACTGCTGCTGACCCGCCATTTCCCTAAGGAAGCGGGTATTGTCGGCGGTGGCATTCACCAAGGCGGCAATCGCCTCGGCTAACGTGGGTGGAACCGGAGGTGGATTTGGGGTGACATCCCGACCCCCAGAAGGTCCGGCTGCGTCCTGTCCGCGAGTCCTGGTCAGCATCTGAGGCAAAAACATTTGAATAAACATAATGTGCCAAAGAAAACCTTCCATTTTACATTACTATAAAGAGTAATGATACAGACTCGATACTACATAACAGGATACATTACCCATTTTACAAAAGTTCAACCTATTATACAACAGTACACCCTATAATACACTACTCTACTTTTATTGCACCATTAGTCCTGCTTTTCGTTACTTTTGGCGGCCTCATCGTCAGGTGTGGGAGTCCAGACGTCAACCAACCTCAAAGAAGGAGGGGGTTCAAAAAGGTCTAACTCCCCACCCAGCGCGCGTCCCGCAACGTGAGAGGGTCCGGCTTCCGCCTCAGCAGAGTGTGCAGGCACACTAGGGTGTAATTGTGAGTATAACACATGGACTTCCTCATGCAACGTATTGCAGTAGACCTGCAGGTTGTCGACAGCTGAGCTAAGTTCTTTAATTCGGGCCTGAGCCCTCGCTTCCTTAGCACATACCAACATATGAGACTGTACTGCCCAGTCAAGTGCTAAGTCCCGATCAGCCAGCTGATCCTGCAGGTGACGGATATCCCTTCTTAGTTCATTGATTCTATCTCCATCTGCGATCCAAGCATTGGTCCTGTGTTGCAGCGTTGCTTGAAGTCGACTCACTTCGGCTTCCAGGTCTCCTATAGGGTCATTACTTCCGCTGCTACTGCTTTCGTGTCGAGGGGCTAGTTGGTGTCGGGGTACCCCAATTGGTCCCGTTGACTTACGTGCCGTTAGCCTTGTGCGTGGCGGCATCTTTCTAAGGGGGGAAAATTTATTAGCATAATTCTTAGTATGATGCATGAATAAGTACAGAATCAACCTTAGTTGATTCAACCTTCTATACATTGCACTCTTCCGATCTAGTCTTTAAGATAAACTCTTCAGAGTACTTAGGTAAGAAGAGAAAAGAATTTTTAGGTAAGACTTTCGGAAATCCTTTTGAAGATGCCTTATAATATCTGCAAAGAAGGGCTACCCTCCGATACCAGCTGTGACAGAACCTCCCAAGTAATTAGGCCCACCTACAGTTGTCCTTGTCTAACAGACATCAGACACCCTGTAGATGTTCCTAAGTCACTTGACAAGCTCGGTATCTTTCCCGACCTCACCAGGAACGTTTCACCCGTCTTGCAGACATTACAGAACATCGGAGATAAAGAAATGCGGAAGCGAATTACATAAACTTACATTTATTTCAAAAACAAGCTCGAGTTATTTTATTACAGACCAGACTAAAGTGAGTGCGTAGAAGTAATATTATACAAACCAAGGGAGGCACAAACATCTCCCGATAAGCTATAAACGAAAGATCCTATGTGGAGGACCGAGTCCTCCCGCACTTCAGTCTTGTTTTTCTTCTTTGGGAACCACCTTGGCACAGAAGCAGCAAAAGTCGGCTACTTCCTCACCTAAAAACAACGAAGGGATAAACCCTGAGTATGGAATTACTCAGCAAGTCTTACCCGACTAAAGAAAAGACTCTCAAGGGTATGCTGGTTATATGGGAGTCAAGGTAAGGCTTTTCAATAATCAAAGACTCTGTTTTGCAGAAATGCTTACTAAGTGGATCCTTAAAAATCCAATTTTATTTGTCAAGTTAAGTAAAATTACCTGCACTAGAGTTCTTTCTACCCTAGTTCAATCACTGGTCCTGCACTAGCCAGTTTCTTAACAAAAACCCATCATCTTTAGTGGAATGCTACGTGTAGGTCAGTGACCAAGTCTTCATAACCGCGAAGGTACGGCGATCCGAATCGATTATACTCAGCTGAGGATCTCCAATCACACGACATATGTAGCACTTAACCCTTGCATATGTCAACCCGCCACCGGGGTTCTTAAGACCGGATCAGGTTCACGCAAACCGAGAGCACAGATACACCACCGTCCGGCCTCTTGCCCCGGAGGGTACACGCTACTCTCGCCACCGCTCCACGCCCATTTCGTGTTATCTTATTCCGGCCTTAGTCTGCCCGAGGCAAGGCTTACCCATGACGAGGCATGTGACCAGTTAAAGGGTCCTCGATCATCAAGCCTACATCGAGCCGGTCCTTAATCGACTCAGACGGAGACACTACACCGAGACTCTCTTTCTCGTGCAAGTCACCCGCCCGGTCTCAGCTTAATCTTTTTAACCCAAAAACTTGGTACCTGACAGAGGTACATCTTTTCCGATGTTGAATCCATCACGGCCGTGATGGATTCACCATCAAGTTTTATTTTTTGAAAACAACCCACCCATTTTTGCCACATCATCTTTTGTAAAAACAAAACATTTTGTTTTTCTAAAGCAAGGCTAAGCATTAAAAATCTTTTGTAAAATGGTGATCAAGGAAGTTAATCAAATTCAAGGAAGGTAATGCAGGAATTGTTTTAGCAATCAACTCCTATCACCTAATGCATCAAGCAAGTGAGAAAGATTTTAAAAATGACAAGGAGGGTGGCAAATGCACCGGGGCTTGCCTTTGTTATCAGGTGAGTCCTGCTCAGATCCACAAATATCGAAATAAAAGCAGTTGCCTGCTTGAGGATCTGAGGTTGGTGGAGTTCCCTCTTCAGTGACTTCTTCTTCTTCTTCGTGTTCTAACATAACCATATATATGCATAAGAATGGATGCCATGGGGTGCTCATGAGGATGCAAAGATAATATAAACTTATTATCTAAGTCTTGAGTACAACTTTCCTTCACGGTACTCCGAGAACCTAGGGTTTCCGGAGTCGGTAAAGGAGTTCATAGGGCAGGGGGGTTGGTTTTGGGGTTTGGTGATCAAACAAAGTCCAAAACAATTCAAACTCTACCCAAGGCTCCTAAATATTGTTTTAAATTCCCACAAAAAGTTTGGGAATTATTGGACTTACCAATTATTTTCTAAAAATCCATAACTAATACTGTTAACTACTTTAAATACCCTAAAATTTCTTATTTCCACTAAAAATCACAAAACTATTTTTATTAAATTCGAGGGAAATTAACAAGCCTAGGAAAATTAGTTTCACCATTTTAGCATTTTTCTCTATTTTTCTATATATTTCTAAAGCTCTGTGGAAAAAGAAAAAGGAAAAAGCTTCAATAGTAATGGGCTGAAACCAGCCCAGACGGCCCAGTCCAGAGAGGAAAGCGCGCGCGCGCCCTCGCCCTGGCGGCTTTGCAGAAAGGGCCTCGGGTTTCTAGCTAAATGTGAACGAGTTCAGATACTATTTGTATCAGTCACTGACAACTTGCACCGGGGTCCCTGAGGTTCTATTTCTCCACAGGTGAGGTCCCCGACGACGGCAGCGCGCGGAGGAGCTCCGGCGAGCGCGTAGACCGGCCGAGCGGGGCCATGACCGGTGCTCAGCTTCGGCCTAAACCAAATTCACAACCTAGCGAATGTTTCCCCTAGGTTAATTTAAAGAATGGTGCCCTATTTTGCCCTGACCACGGCAACCGTGAGCATGGCAGCTAGGCAGTCGCGTTCCCGGCGACCAGAGGATTCCTAATTCAATTGGATGGGTTGGCGAGTATCACAGATGTATGCAAAGGCGTAAACAAGGGAGCAGAGGGGAGGAGCTGACCCGAATTGAGCTGACCACGACGAACGGATTTTCACGATGGCGGAAGGTGGATTTGGGGCAAAACCAAAATTCAGGCTCTCGGAGGCACGATTGCTAGCGATTGTTGGTGGCCGAGGGGGTGATGATGTTATGTAGCTAGAGGAGGGCTCAATTTATAGGCGGAGCGAGCGGTGGCCGCGAATTTTGGACAAGCAACACGGTGGCCGGAGGTGAGGAAGAATACTGGGCGTGGTGAATACGTGTCCATCGCCGTGGCAACCTCCCCGGCGATGATGGGACAGTCATAGGGCGTCACGGCGGTGCTGTGAAACGGCTAGGCCACGCGGCGCATAGTCGGGAAGCGTCGGTCGACGGTGAACTTATCGTGCCAGCCGCAAAGCAGAAAGGAAGACAGGGGGGGGTCGTCGGAGTGGTGGCCAACTCACCGGCGGTAAGGATCTTTACCGAGCTATGCTTAACCGATGACCACGACGCACGAATCACGGCGAGCGGTGATAAACGGTGATGGACCACCGGCGGTGAGCAGGGAGGGATCTTCTTCAGTTATCCTTTACTGTACCATGGTGAACACCAATTCAGAGCGACTGACAGAGCACATTAGAGCATCATTTTCTCCCAGTTTCATGTGACAACAGGTCCAAGTCTCTTCATCAAAGTTGTAGTGCTACATACCAGCTACAATTTTGCTACATGGTGTTGTCACAAAAAGTCACTGAATCTGGTTTGAAATTGGGCTTGAAGTTTAGGGCATGAATCTGTTAGTCTGATATTCAGACAGAACCAGACTGACAGTCCAACTTGGTTTGAGATTTTCTCCACATTTTTCATAAGAACATGGCTTGAATCCTTAAACAAAGTTGTTCTCCAATGATTGGTCTTCAACTTTGATGTGGTGACCTAGGGCAAATTCTCAATAATTTGGAAGATGTAGAGCTCTAAAGTTGAGCCAATATCAATGAAATTTTAGACTTAGTATAGAACTCAAATGAGGTCCATTTTGCATTTAAGTCCAAAACTCAACATTTGGCTTTCAAGTCCACACATTTGTGAACCAATTGACTTAAAATACTTATTTGGCTTGGTTTTTGCACTTTAGCCCAAAAGTGGGCTAATTTTGCACATAAGCCCCTAGGTTTTGGTTTTAGGGTTTTCCAGGGTTCTGATTAGGGTTCCTGGTATCCCAGGGGTATAAAAGGGATTCAAGTTTGTTCTTAGAGTCATTTTATGACTTTTACCCTAAAGTCTTTAGGTTCTCTTAACTTGGGTTAAGTTTTACCCCTTTAACCACTATTTAGGGTTAAGTCCTTTAACCAGGGTCTTATTTGCAAAAACATTAAAACAATACAACTTGTTTGAAATTTTTGCCTAGTGAATGCACTCTAGGTGTGTCAAACATATGCAATGCCAATGCTTATGATGCCATGCTCAAGTTTTAGTTATAGTAACACCAGGAGTGTTACACAAGGGTTGAGAGTTCACCCATACTAACAAGAGATTATGTATTTGGGCAGAAATCCATTTGGTTAGGTTGTTCATCCGTTTCTTTATGCGAGATGAATCATCCACTTGGTTAGGGAATACTTGGATTAAATAAGGGAGCGAATGAACAAACTCTTGCATCTCAGTGGCAGGAAAAATCAATTTGAGAGCTAATCAGTTGTTTTTCAACACTAAAAAGCTCCAAGGCTTCACCTTTACACAAAGGATGTAAAGGGAACTTGTATGAGTAATCACTACCAAGATCAAAAGAAATAAGACCACACATGAAAGTGTATTGCCCTTTTGATCCAACAGAGATGATAGATGTTGCTTGATCACTTGACAAACAACATAGAAATTGTTTCAAGGGAAGGAGTCCACGGAAGATCACACGTCAGGGTAATTCCATAATGGATCATGACTAGAGACCTTGATACCAGCATTCGACGAGTAGCACAATCCTGTGTGCGCATTCACAGGAGGCTCTCAGTTTCGCTGCGGCACCATAAGTCATTAATCGTGACACCATTACCAAACAGCACCAATAATGAATCTCACATGGAGGAACAATTTGTGCAGAGATAACATATTGATATAATCTCATAATGGATTATGACTTCTAACGGTGATACCAACACGTGCCAAGTGGCGTAACCATGTGTTGATCACCCACCGGAGGCCCTTGGTTTTGTCGCGGCACCATCGGCTTTAGTCATAACACCATTACTAGATGTAACCAATAAGAAATCTTATGCCCCACCGATAGATTGAGCAAGGGTGACAATATGCAAAGAGACTCTACCTGTCAAAACGGTTATAAGTAGAGAGCCAAATAGATCATGGCCCAAGGAAATGAACAAAGCATGGCCATAACCTGAACTTGACGAAAGGAGTACGATGGGAGACTGTTAATTCAGTCCCAAGCATATTTCTATGCCCATCATAGAGATTACAAGGTCAAGGATTAGTATCTGATTAGATATGGAGGGAAAACAATCATAAGATGAAGTTGGTATGCCTTCGATAATTATGATGAAACCAAAGGCATCAAACTTAAGAAAATGATCGGACATGTCTTTCCTAAGTTAGGTTGGTAAAACAACATGGCGATCTTCAAGAACAGGCAAACTGGAATTTGGGATATCAGCTTGCGCCAATCGAGCAAGGGCATGGTTCTAGAAGGAGACATGACTCGAGGTTCTTGTTTTAAGCTTGGGTACACTTTATGTCCAACAAGGAAATTAACTACGCATTTATTTGCATGGGCTTGGTCATGGAGTGATAACGGAAAATTCAAATTTGGGTCATGGTTCACCAACTAAGAACATGGCCTAATTTTAGATTTAGGCAAATAACTCACTAACCTTCTATCGACACATCAAGCACAAGAGCAAGCACATAAAGCACCCTAAGAGGTCACCTAAAGAATGGAGGACACCTATTTCATCGAAGTTCATAATTCAGCATTACACCACATTATCTACAATCATCTGGTTACTGGAATAAAGATGAGAGAAGCATTTTGGGTGTATAGGTGACAAACACAATGCAACAATCAGGATGCATGCTCGTCTTATTCGTCCTCACGAATTTTGCCAACATAATATGGCAATAACGTTCTATATTGGTGGCATACTAACGACTCTCACGATATTTTGCTAGTCGTCAGCTACACATACGTTTTCGAGGTTAGTGTACCTGCAGAAAAATCCATCACAGCCCAATTTCCCAATGATGCAAGTCACACATGACAGTTTATCACAGTTTATACTCCATATATTGCTATATGGAGGTGTAACACCCGGTTTTAAAGGACAAAGCCGGGTGCATCTCATACATGCGCCAAGAAGACAACATATATAATAACAGAGTGTATAGAGATAAATGTCATAAAACATCAGAGTACTTATTACATAGCGGAAGTCTTATTACAAAATAAAATAATAAAGATGAAACGAACTAAGGATCGATGGCGCCAATGTCAACTGAGAAACGCCACCTAGATAAGATCGAACTCCTCAGTGTTAGGCGGCTCCTCTTCGACCACCTGTTCTTCTCCTGTGGGGGGGTGTGAGACAGCAAGAGTGAGCTCACATACGTTCATAGCTCAACAAGTCGTGGGGAATAATGTGGCATGAACTCACCAAAGGTGGGAGTTCATGTAGTGTAAGGCTGATCAATGAAATAAAGGCTAAGGCTGAGCATTGCTTTTATAAGTTGGTCAAAATTTTATTAGCAGTTACTAAGTGTAAGTAAATACCAAACCTTAATAATAATAAAGAACAGTAATAGTAAAATAATCCCAAATGCGATGCAAATGTCAAATTAAACTTAAGTTCCATAGTTAATCATGTGAGGGTCCGAGCCGCTCTTGACCGTGAGCACGGCTAGTATACTAGTTTTACACTCTGCATAGGTTGCGCATCTTTACCCACAAGTTGTGTATCCCATGTCGCCAGGGTTTGCAAGGCCCTTAGACACTACCGAGGTGAATGGCTAGGGATGCACTACGAGACCTTTACAAAGTTCCACTAGCTTCCGAAAACCCGCTACAGTTTATAGGAAGTTCCAATGCAGGGTTCCTGGCTGACCGCCATCGCAGCAAAATCAACCAGGGACCTCCCTACACTGACCACTCCCCTACTGCCCTTGCCCCTTTCGGGTAAGGTAGTCTTCCACTAGCTTTCCTAATTAGTCAGCCAAGGGCGTCCCATTAAACCCTTGTGGTAGCACTGTTTTCCCGGGTGGTCGCTCCATGTTCCCATTAATTTAATGATCTTAACATGAACAGCAATAATAACAAGATAATAACAGAATAATCATGAATAGTGTATCTCCATACCCAATCCACATAAAGCAATAGCAAGTACTACCCAAAAATATTTCAGGGGTGAACAAGGTATAGAGGTAATCAAAACTGGGGTAACATAAAGGCTCCCATCAAAATTAACCTATGCAGATCATTAAAATTAATAAGAACATGGCTGGGAAAAGAAAGTGATCAAGGGCACAACTTGCCTGTAATGAGCTCCTGCTCAGCTACTTCTACTTGTTGAACCTCAGTTTCCACAGTGGCTTGCTCGTCTACTCGCATCAACACAATACATACATAGTATAGCAAAAATTAACATTGCACCAAACATGTAAATAAAATACACAGTAAAAACCTACACATTAAAATGAAACCATAGGAACTGGAATCACTAAATTTGGAGTTATATATTTCAAGTTATGAATTTCTGTAGCTTTTATGTATTTAATACAAGATTAAGTATTAGATAAATTTAAATGAGCCTTTCATGCCAAAACAGAGGCACTAATGCGTAGACAATATTATTACAAAAATTTAGGAACTGGAATGGACCAATTTGGAGCTCATATGAATTTTCTATGAATTATCAAAGTTCTAGCAATTATTTTCATATTAAAAATCTATTTTCTATTTTATTTATTCAATTTAAACGATCACTGGACTGGGCCTCAATTTCTGGAAAAGTCAGGGGGTCTGGCGTAAGTTATCCTAGACACAGAGAATAGTAACACATGGACGGCGGGTTTATAACCTGAAAGCAGAGGGGCTCTTTAACAAAATATACCCGCGAAGGGGTATCGGGGTTTACTGGCCGCACGATCAAACTTCGGTGGCCAGGATTAGATCTGATTTCCTCTGAACCGGTACACAATGTGGAGCCTTGGATCTAGATCCTACGGTCGCGGTATAATGAAATGAGATTGAACCAGGGTCACGGGATTCAGATCGGACGACCCGCGCTAACCTAACCCAACCGGTACGCGAAGATCTAATCCGGGCCGTTCGTTAGTAGATCGACGGTCACTGTGTTTCCCCCCAATTCTCCGCCAGCGACGGCGGCGCCGCCCGACATCACGGCGAACTTCGCCGGTGAACTTCCAATCGAGTGCTCCAGTGCCCTAAAACTCGATTAAAGACTGCTACACGATGCCTAGGGGATGGCGAATACGCTAGAGTAGGTCTTACCGACAGTCTCGGCGCGAAGATCGTCCGGCCACGGCGAAGGCGGATCCGCGACGGTGATGAAGTACGACGAAGAATTGCGCCACGCCCCATGGCCGACTCCACCCGCGAACGACACGACACCCCTCCAATAGACTTGGAGACGCTCCAAGGCCGATCACCGGGGACCCGACGTCGACGACTACGCGATTTGGTCACGGCGGCTAGCTTGGTCCTCACGGCGGAGAGGAATTCTCGGCGACGAGATGGCACTAGTGGATTGGACGGCGGGGCACGGTCAAAGGGTCTCGAGTAGTTGGGTTATATACCCAGGGCGAGGTGGAGGAGGCCGTTAGCTTGCCCAGGTGAGCCGCCGCGCATTCCGTGAAGTTGGTTACAACGGCGGGCGTCGGGATGACAAGTGGGGCCCAAGGTGCAGCGAAGCACGGTCTCGGCTGAAGGGGTGAGCGCGGAAGCCAGACAAGCGGGCCCCCAGGGTCAGTGGTATGCGCGAGTGGGGTGAATGTGGGCCGCGCGATGCGAACTGGCAAGCGGGTCCCGCGCTGCAGTGGGAGGGCGAGGCGCGGGCGCAGGGGAGGCTAACGAGGAGGGTCCCGCGATGTCGGTGACCGCGAACGCGCGTGAGCGCGCCTGCAGGAGAAGTTGGGCTGCGCGGGAGGAATTCAGAGGTGGGCCAAAATACGGGGTTCCGGCCCAGGTAAGGTTTTTATCTTTTTCTTTTTATTTTTCCTTCCTATTTTCTTCATTTTCAAACTCAATTTGAATTACTTCAAACTTTTGTGGATCTTCATTTATAAACTCTATTTTTGCAATTAAAAATACTAAGCCTGAAGATATTTATTTATACATTTTATTTATATTTTCATATCTCTTCTCTTTTCCTTATTTTCAAAACCCTAATTTCAAATTTAGGGTTTAATCAAGCTTCAAATAATTATTACCTTATTATTTTTATACTCATGGTTTTATTTAATGCACAAACACATAAAACTCCAACAAATGCACTTTTTCCTTTATTTTAGAGTAATTGTTTTATTTAGTCACTCTCAATTACATAGGTGCTCTTTTTATGATGCAAATAAGACACACAAAATGAGGAGCTCTCTCTATTACTCTTGGTATACAACTTTGAGTATTACAAATCCTACCCCCCTTAAAAATAATCTCGTCCTCGAGATTTAAGAAGAACTAGAGAAAAGGTGGGGAAAATCTATACGAAGCTCTTCTTCTCTTTCCCAAGTTGCTTCATCTTCACCGTGGTGGCTCCATTGAAATTTGCACATCTTTATAACCTTATTCCTCGTAACTCGAGTCAAAGTATCCAAAATCTTGATGGGGTACTCAGCATAAGTTAGATCATCTTGAACACTAAGGTCTTCCATGGGCAACTGCTCTTCAGGCACCCTGAGACATTTCTTCAGCTGAGATACATGAAAGACATCGTGAACATCCGCGAGATGATCCGGTAACTCCAATTGGTATGCAACCTCTCCCACTCGCTTTAAGATTAAGAAGGGTCCAATAAAGCGAGGGGACAACTTTCCTTTGACTTTGAACCTTCTCATGCCCCGGAGTGGTGACACCTTCAAATAGACATAATCTCCCTCCTTAAACTCAAGTAGTCTTCTCCGGGTGTCAGCATAGCTTTTCTGCCTGGATTGTGCAGTTCTCAAATTCTCCCTTATTTGCTGAACTTGTTCCTCTGCTTCTTGTATAATCTCAGGTCCAAACAACTGTCTTTCACCAGTTTGATTCCAATACAAGGGAGTCCTGCACTTTCTGCCATACAACGCCTCAAACGGTGACATCTTTAAGCTGGCCTGATAGCTATTATTATATGAGAACTCCGCATACGGTAGACTCTTATCCCAACTACCACCATGCTTAAGAGCACAAGCTCTTAACATATCTTCCAGTACTTGGTTAGTCCTCTCAGTCTGCCCATCAGTCTGGGGATGGTAAGCCGAACTAAAATTCAATCGCGTATCCAATGACTCGTGCAGCTTCTTCCAATACCGAGAAGTAAACTGTGATCCTCGATCTGACACAATCTTCTTTGGCACACCATGCAGGCATACAATCCGTGTCATGTACAGCTCTGCCAACTTAGCTCCTGAATAAGTGGTCTTCACTGGAATAAAGTGGGCTACCTTGGTTAGCCTGTCCACAATCACCCATATAGAATCATATCCAGCAGACGTGCG
The DNA here is from genome assembly GCA_029449295.1 of Zea luxurians. Classification (NCBI taxonomy): domain Eukaryota; kingdom Viridiplantae; phylum Streptophyta; class Magnoliopsida; order Poales; family Poaceae; genus Zea; species Zea luxurians. The sequence goes on along the minus strand of JAOPSE010000008.1, from coordinate 84,530,384 downwards.
GGGTAATCCAACAATGAAGTCCATGCCAATCTCTTCCCATTTCCACTCAGGTATCTTCAGTGGGTGCAATAGTCCGGCTGGCCTCTGGTGTTCAGCCTTAACTCTTTGGCATACATCGCACATAGCCACATGTGCAGCCACATCTCTCTTCAATCCATACCACCAATATTTTTGCTTTAAATCCTGATACATCTTAGTGCTCCCAGGGTGGATAGAATAAACTGAATCATGTGCCTCCTTCAATATGGTTTCCCGAAGACTATCAATATCGGGAACACAGATCCGATTCTTGAACCATATCGTTCCTTGTTCATCCTCCGTGAACTCCGGGCCTCTACCCTCTGTTATCAGATCCTTGATCTCTTGGATTTTGGCATCACCAATCTGACCTTTACGAATTTCTTGCTCCAAGGTAGGTTCCAATTCAATAGTCACTCCTTCCGTATGTGTAACAATTCCCAGGTTGAGTCTCTCAAAATCTTTTGCTAATTCATCAGGTAGCTGGACAACGAAAGCGGAGTGAACATGCTCCTTCCGACTCAAGGCATCTGCAACCAAATTCGCCTTGCCTGGGTGATAGTGAATCTCCAAGTCATAATCCTTAATGAGCTCCAACCAACGGCGTTGCCTAAGGTTGAGATCCTTTTGAGTGAATATGTACTTCAAACTCTTATGATCCGTATATACTTGGCACTTAGTTCCCATGATGTAGTGTCTCCAAATCTTAAGTGCATGCACAACGGCAGCCAGCTCTAAGTCATGGGTGGGGTAGTTCAATTCATGCTTCCTCAACTGACGAGATGCATAGGCAATCACATGACCATCTTGCATAAGCACACATCCAAGTCCTTGGCCACATGCATCACAATAGATATCAAATCCTTTCTGTAGGTCTGGCATAACCAATACTGGTGGCGACATTAGTCTCTCCTTCAATTGATCAAAACTCTCTTGGCATTTCTCATCCCACTTAAATTCTCTTCCTTTCTCCAAAAGCGATGTCATGGGCTTAGCAATCTTAGAAAATCCTTCAATAAATCTCCGATAATATCCTGCGAGTCCCAAGAAACTCCGAATCTCCGTAACTGTAGTGGGCACTCTCCACTCCAGAATCTCCTTCACTTTAGCAGGATCCACGGCTATTCCTCCATTAGAAATAATATGACCAAGGAATGGCACCTTGTCAATCCAAAACTCGCACTTGCTGAACTTAGCGTAGAGTTGATTATCTCGTAACTTCTGTAGCACCAACCTTAGATGTTCTTCATGGTCACTCTCATTCTTAGAATAGATAAGAATATCGTCGATGAATACCACGACGAACCTGTCCAAATACTCCATAAACACCTTATTCATCAAATTCATGATGTAAGCTGGTGCATTGGTTAATCCAAATGACATAACAGTAAACTCATATAATCCATATCGAGTCGAGAATGCTGTCTTGGGAATATCCGATGGTCTAATCCTCATCTGATGGTACCCCGATCGGAGATCAATCTTCGAAAATACTCTTGCACCTCGCATCTGATCAAATAAATCCTCAATACGGGGCAACGGATACTTGTTCTTCACCGTAACATCATTAAGAGATCTATAATCCACACACATCCGTTGCGATCCATCCTTCTTCTGCACAAATAACACCGGTGCTCCCCAAGGTGAGGAACTCGGACGAATGTAACCAGCCTCTTGTAACTCCGTTAACTGCTTCTTAAGTTCCTTCAACTCTTCTACGGACATTCTATATGGCCGTTTAGAAATAGGGGCGGTTCCAGGTAAGAGATCAATAACAAACTCGACTTCTCTATCAGGTGGCATCCCTGGTAACTCCTCTGGAAAGACATCCGGAAAATCTCTAACCACCCGGATGTTGTCGCCAACAAACTCCTCAGGCATAAAGAACATTGCACGCATGGATGAGGAGGTTACTGCAATATTAACTTGAAACCTTTCTCCTTTAGTGGTAGTGAGTTCTATGGTACCTCTACCACATGCTATAACGGCCTTTGCCTTTCTTAGCCATGACATACCAAGGATCAGATCTATACTGCTTGACTCTAATATTATAGCAGTAGCTCCAAATTCTCTACCCATAATGGTTAATGTCAATCTACGTGTCATTTGATTCGCCTCAACAGGCCCTTTAGGTGTAATTACTATCAGGGGTTTTCTCATATTTAGCAGTGGTATTTCATTTGTGTTGGCATATCTAGCAGACATGAATGAATGTGTAGCACCAGAATCAAATAATATTGTTGCAGGAATTGTATTAACATAAAACATACCAATCACGAGGTCCCCTCCATCCGGAGTATCATCAACGCTGACTTGATTCACCCTGGCTATAGAATATCCCTTGCCAGGGGTTTGTTGCTTGTTCTGAGCTGGAGTAGTAGCAATCCTCTGTGGGCAGACATTTGCATAATGACCAATCTTCCCACACTTGAAACATTGAGTGCCCGGACTCTGTCCTGCAAACTTCGTCGGGGTGCCAGTAGGAGTAGCCTGTCGAGGAGGTGGAGTCCTCAGTGGTGATTGCTGAACTGGGCGTGGTCCTCCTGGTCGAGTCGGTGTACCCTGTGGTGAACTGTAGCGAGGACGAACACTGCTGCTACCCTGTCCCTGTGAGATAGCCTTCCTCTTCAAATCACCCAGTTGAACACGCTTGTGTTCAATCGCAAGAGCCTTATCCAACAGTCTCTGAAATGATGGAAATGTGTGTGCCACTAGAGCATACTGCAGTGGTCCATTAAGTCCTTCAATGAAATGCTCCTGCTTCCTCTCGTCTTCAGCAACTTCTTCAGGGGCATATCTGGATAGCTGAATAAACTTGTCGCGGTACTCGCTGACTGACATACTTCCTTGCTTCAGCGACAGAAATTCCTTCTTCTTGATCTTTATCATCCCAGCTGGAATATGGTAGTTCCTGAACTGCGTACTGAACTCTGCCCAGGTAATAGTATCAGCAGCATCATGGGCAGCAGTATAAGAATCCCACCAGTCAGCAGCAGGACCCGTCAGACGTCCAGAAGCATATAAAACCTTCTCCCGGTCAGTGCATTGTGCAATGTTGAGCATCTTCTCAATTGCTTTCAGCCAATCATCTGCATCAAGTGGATCTGGCGAACTTGCAAATGTAGGTGGCTTATGACTCATGAACTCTCGGTGCTTATCACGAGGTGGAACTGGTGGTGGTGGTGGAGGCAATGGCACTTGTTGCTGTTGCTGCTGTTGTTGAAACTGTTGTTGTAGCTGCTGTTGTTGCGCCCTCCTTTCTTGGCGTATCTCATCTCTCTCCTGGCGCAACTCCTGGCGTATATCTTCTCTTTCCTGACGCATCTCTTGGCGTTCTTGCTGCATCTGAGCACGCATGTCAGCCATAGTGTCCGCCATTTGCTGCATCACCGCCATCTAAGCAGCAACCAGTGGGTCAACTCCGCCTGGTGGAGGATTAGGAGGATTCATCTCTGCAGGCTGTGGCTGAGGTTGTCTATAAATTCTTCGAGTGTGTCGGTTAGGAGGCAAATCAATTCCACCACCCCTCCTGGTATTGACCATCTGAGTTAGATACATATGGTAAGAAAGAGTAGTAGACAAGGCAGTAATTACAATCATGTTACTTTGGGGGATTTATTAGCTAAGCAGATTAATGTTTCACCTACTATAGCTAATTCAATACCTTATAGTGGTACATGCTAAAATGTCCATCTATACTATTCCAATCAATCAAAGAAGCAAATCAGGCATTGATCATCAGAACAATCAACCAATATTTTTAATAGAGAAAATAGTTTTAATTTTGTCTTAGGCTTCCTATCTCTTAAAAAATGTCATAGGGGTAGGGATTCCAAGGTGTGAAATCCATCTTGTCTTAGAGTAGAAAAGGTAAGAATGATCAGAGTAGAACAGTAGAAGGTGAGACAAGATCAAGATGAGATGAGTATAGAATGAGTCAGAGTAAGGTAAGTAGATAAGGGTTTTGTCCATTTCTATCTAGGTTTTGTCCTACAGTCAACATTTCCTCTGATACCACTTCTGTAACACCCGGTTTTAAAGGACAAAGCCGGGTGCATCTCATACATGCGCCAAGAAGACAACATATATAATAACAGAGTGTATAGAGATAAATGTCATAAAACATCAGAGTACTTATTACATAGCGGAAGTCTTATTACAAAATAAAATAATAAAGATGAAACGAACTAAGGATCGATGGCGCCAATGTCGACTGAGAAACGCCACCTAGATCAGATCGAACTCCTCAGTGTTAGGCGGCTCCTCTTCGACCACCTGTTCTTCTCCTGTGGGGGGGGGTGTGAGACAGAAAGAGTGAGCTCACATACGTTCATAGCTCAACAAGTCGTGGGGAATAATGTGGCATGAACTCACCAAAGGTGGGAGTTCATGTAGTGTAAGGCTGATCAATGAAATAAAGGCTAAGGCTGAGCATTGCTTTTATAAGTTGGTCAAAATTTTATTAGCAGTTACTAAGTGTAAGTAAATACCAAACCTTAATAATAATAAAGAACAGTAATAGTAAAATAATCCCAAATGCGATGCAAATGTCAAATTAAACTTAAGTTCCATAGTTAATCATGTGAGGGTCCGAGCCGCTCTTGACCGTGAGCACGGCTAGTATACTAGTTTTACACTCTGCAGAGGTTGCGCATCTTTACCCACAAGTCGTGTATCCCATGTCGCCAGGGTTTGCAAGGCCCTTAGACACTACCGAGGTGAATGGCTAGGGATGCACTACGAGACCTTTACAAAGTTCCACTAGCTTCCGAAAACCCGCTACAGTTTATAGGAAGTTCCAATGCAGGGTTCCTGGCTGACCGCCATCGCAGCAAAATCAACCAGGGACCTCCCTACACTGACCACTCCCCTACTGCCCTTGCCCCTTTCGGGTAAGGTAGTCTTCCACTAGCTTTCCTAATTAGTCAGCCAAGGGCGTCCCATTAAACCCTTGTGGTAGCACTGTTTTCCCGGGTGGTCGCTCCATGTTCCCATTAATTTAATGATCTTAACATGAACAACAATAATAACAAGATAATAACAGAATAATCATGAATAGTGTATCTCCATACCCAATCCACATAAAGCAATAGCAAGTACTACCCAAAAATATTTCAGGGGTGAACAAGGTATAGAGGTAATCAAAACTGGGGTAACATAAAGGCTCCCATCAAAATTAACCTATGCAGTCATTAAAATTAATAAGAACATGGCTGGGAAAAGAAAGTGATCAAGGGCACAACTTGCCTGTAATGAGCTCCTGCTCAGCTACTTCTACTTGTTGAACCTCAGTTTCCACAGTGGCTTGCTCGTCTACTCGCATCAACACAATACATACATAGTATAGCAAAAATTAACATTGCACCAAACATGTAAATAAAATACACAGTAAAAACCTACACATTAAAATGAAACCATAGGAACTGGAATCACTAAATTTGGAGTTATATATTTCAAGTTATGAATTTCTGTAGCTTTTATGTATTTAATACAAGATTAAGTATTAGATAAATTTAAATGAGCCTTTCATGCCAAAACAGAGGCACTAATGCGTAGACAATATTATTACAAAAATTTAGGAACTGGAATGGACCAATTTGGAGCTCATATGAATTTTCTATGAATTATCAAAGTTCTAGCAATTATTTTCATATTAAAAATCTATTTTCTATTTTATTTATTCAATTTAAACGATCACTGGACTGGGCCTCAATTTCTGGAAAAGTCAGGGGGTCTGGCGTAAGTTATCCTAGACACAGAGAATAGTAACACATGGACGGCGGGTTTATAACCTGAAAGCAGAGGGGCTCTTTAACAAAATATACCCGCGAAGGGGTATCGGGGTTTACTGGCCGCACGATCAAACTTCGGTGGCCAGGATTAGATCTGATTTCCTCTGAACCGGTACACAATGTGGAGCCTTGGATCTAGATCCTACGGTCGCGGTTTAATGAAATGAGATTGAACCAGGGTCACGGGATCCAGATCGGACGGCCCGCGCTAACCTAACCCAACCGGTACGCGAAGATCTAATCCGGGCCGTTCGTCAGTAGATCGACGGTCACTGTGTTTCCCCCCAATTCTGCGCCAGCGACGGCGGCGCCGCTCGACATCACGGCGAACTTCGCCGGTGAACTTCCAATCGAGTGCTCCAGTGCCCTAAAACTCGATTAAAGACTGCTACACGATGCCTAGGGGATGGCGAATACGCTGGAGTAGGTCTTACCGACAGTCTCGGCGCGAAGATCGTCCGGCCACGGCGAAGGCGGATCCGCGACGGTGATGAAGTACGACGAAGAATTGCGCCACGCCCCGTGGCCGACTCCGCCCGCGAACGACACGACACCCCTCCAATAGACTTGGAGACGCTCCAAGGCCGATCACCGGGGACCCGACGTCGACGACTACGCGATTTGGTCACGGCGGCTAGCTTGGTCCTCACGGCGGAGAGGAATTCTCGGCGACGAGATGGCACTAGTGGATTGGACGGCGGGGCACGGTCAAAGGGTCTCGAGTAGTTGGGTTATATACCTAGGGCGAGGTGGAGGAGGCCGTCAGCTTGCCCAGGTGAGCCGCCGCGCATTCCGTGAAGTTGGTTACAACGGCGGGCGTCGGGATGACAAGTGGGGCCCAAGGTGCAGCGAAGCACGGTCTCGGCTGAAGGGGTGAGCGCGGAAGCCAGACAAGCGGGCCCCCAGGGTCAGTGGTATGCGCGAGTGGGGTGAATGTGGGTCGCGCGATGCGAACTGGCAAGCGGGTCCCGCGCTGCAGTGGGAGGGTGAGGCGCGGGCGCAGGGGAGGCTGACGAGGAGGGTCCCGCGATGTCGGTGACCGCGAACGCGCGTGAGCGCGCCTGCAGGAGAAGTTGGGCTGCGCGGGAGGAATTCAGAGGTGGGCCAAAATACGGGGTTCCGGCCCAGGTAAGGTTTTTATCTTTTTCTTTTTATTTTTCCTTCCTATTTTCTTCATTTTCAAACTCAATTTGAATTACTTCAAACTTTTGTGGATCTTCATTTATAAACTCTATTTTTGCAATTAAAAATACTAAGCCTGAAGATATTTATTTATACATTTTATTTATATTTTCATATCTCTTCTCTTTTCCTTATTTTCAAAACCCTAATTTCAAATTTAGGGTTTAATCAAGCTTCAAATAATTATTACCTTATTATTTTTATACTCATGGTTTTATTTAATGCACAAACACATAAAACTCCAACAAATGCACTTTTTCCTTTATTTTAGAGTAATTGTTTTATTTAGTCACTCTCAATTACATAGGTGCTCTTTTTATGATGCAAATAAGACACACAAAATGAGGAGCTCTCTCTATTACTCTTGGTATACAACTTTGAGTATTACAGGAGGCCAGCTCATCATTAAGCACCGAGCCACGCATAGGCGCCGTTGCCACACTTTAACCATAGGGCAACTCATTATGGTAACTCACCTTCTTTCCTTAGCGTAGGTGCGTCGTTACAAGTACATTACACTTCTCAGTATTCCCATGTCTGTATACCCATACACATCCATGGGGTACTGAATTCCCAGAAAAGTAAATACTCCACATCGCAGTCTTCATATATACATATGTAGAACATGTATATAATCGGACGCCACATTTAAACACTCCCCTAGACCGACGATTGTTTGGTCTTTCTCTCACAACCCACCTTACCTGAGCGTCGATCCATTCAAAACTGAATGGCCTCAAAAATAACATTACACATGTATGCAATACCCACCCGGTTGTGGGTTATGGTTTTCAACTAAGCCACCTGATAGTCCTTAGTTTAGGGCTTAACAGAGGATGTCGCTAGCATTATAGTTTTTCAAAACTGTTTTTCAAAGCCAAACAATGTGTTTAGTTGAACATAGGTTTTCAAAAACCAAAACTTTTGCTTTGAAAATACGTATGTGACCGTATATACTTAATCCTGCTCTGATACCAGGTGTGGCAGAACCTCCAAGTTATTGGGCCCACATGCACCTGTCCTTGTCCCAAAGACCTCAGACAGCCATGCATGTGCACCAGATAACTCAACAGGATCTGTCCGATTGCCCCAAGGACATCGGATAAACCACTTTCAACCAGAACCGCGAGATTAAGTAACACAAATCACACACACCAATATTGTTGCAGCGGAAATCTTACTACCAAATTTTACAGGTTACAAAAATTTTACATTAGTTTATCGGAGTGATTACAAAAGTATAAGTTTGAAATATATATGCTAGCTCAAGGGATCATCCTCAATAAGAAGTATAGAAGGGTTACTTAGACTTATAAGAAGGCCGAGCCCACCGGCACTTAACACCATCACAGCAACACAAGGTTAGAACCTGAAAAACAACAGGGAATAAAACCCTGAGTACGGAATTACTCAGCAAGACTTACCCGTCTAAAGAAAAGACTCTCAAGGGTATGCTGGTTATATGGGAGTCAAGGTAAGGCTTTTCAATAATCAAAGACTCTGTTTTGCAGAAATGCTTACTAAAATGGATCCTTAAAAATCCAATTTTATTTGTCAAGTTAAGTACAATTACCTGCAACTAGAGTTCTTCCTACCCTAGTTCAATCACTAGTCCTGCACTAGCCAATTTCTTAACAAAAACCCATCATCTTTAGTGGAATGCTACGTGTAGGTCAGTGACCAAGTCTTCATAACCGCGAAGGTACGGCGATCCGAATCGATTATACTCAGCTGAGGATCTCCAATCACACGACATATGTAGCACTTAACCCTTGCATATGTCAACCCGCCACCGGGGTTCTTAAGACCGGATCAGGTTCACACAAACCGAGAGCACAGATACACCACCGTCCAGCCTCTTGCCACGGAGGGTACACGCTACTCTCGCCACCGCTCCACGCCCATTTCGTGTTATCTTATTCCGGCCTTAGTCTGCCCGAGGCAAGGCTTACCCATGACGAGGCATGTGACCAGTTAAAGGGTCCTCGATCATCAAGCCTACATCGACAAGGTCCTTAATCGACTCAGACGGAGACACTACACCGAGACTCCTTTCTCGTGCAAGTCACCCGCCCGGTCTCATCTTAATTATTTCAAACCCAAAGTTTGGTACCTGGCAGAGGTACATCTTTTCCAGATGTTGAATCCATCAAGGCCCTGATGGATCCACCATCAAATTTTATTTCAAAAACATCCCACCCACTTTTGCCACATCATCTTTTGTAAAAACAAAACATTTTGTTTTTCTAAAGCAAGGCTAAGCATCAAAATCTTTTGTAAAACGGGTGATCAAGGAAGGTAATCAAATTCAAGGAAGATAATGCAGGAATTGTTTTATCAATCAACTCCTATCACCTAATGCATCAAGCAAGTGAGAAAGATTTTAAAACAACAAGGAGGGTGGCAAATGCACCGAGGCTTGCCTGAGTAACACTAGGTTAGTGTTGTTAAGTGGCGACCACTTGGCGATCATCTTCAAGTTGGTCCATCAGCTTTATACTGCGGATTAGCTCGCACTTGGGGTCGACTTGGCTTGTCTTCCGCATCGCGCGATTAATTAACGTTCCTGAATGAAATGCATTATGCACATGAATGCATATCGACTGAAATATTACAAACCTAAATAATGCTACGCGATAGCGAATAAAACACCTAGCAGCGAGGCATTAAACTATCTTATACGGAAACACTAGTTATCAGCGTACGACTAAGCGTAACAATTGTGCTTCTCTAGATTAACTAAAACTAACACAAACATCATGAAACACAAACTATACACATTTAATACAGCTAGCCTAAACACAACTTATCAGCTAATTGTTTAACTTCTAAACTTATCACTCGTTTTATAGATTATACTACATCGCTCATAAAGAACTAATTTAATTTTATTTCTCTCCCCACATATTTTACATATCAACAATTAATTAAATATTTCTTTATCATAAATATACATACATCTATATAAGTGATTAAAATATTTTATCATCACACACGCCTACCAAAATTCTACTCGATCCACTAATTCAGCTAAGTGACCGGAATAGCGAAATAACTCGCTATAACCGAATCTGGCTCGATAATCGCAAAAACCGCGGAGTCGACGAGAGTTTCGTGACTCACGCAATTTATCGAGCACCTTAATGAACATCGCACTAGCACATTTATTTATTCATCGATTGAACTATTCTGAATAATTCATCAGCTTACCGCTTCCACAGCTGACACGAATCCGCGAGATCGGTAGCGATTTTCCGATCCAGGCAATTTGTCAAGCGCTTGGGGAATATCGCGCTACCGCTTCATCTTCCTCCACTTCTTGGAATTTCTTGCTGACGCACGGAACAACGACGACGTTCAGCTGAACACCCGCGAGCTTTGTATACTGGCTTCGTTTTCTTCATCCGCACACATAAATTGCATCGACGAACGACGAGATCAGAAAGGCTCGGTGTTGGGGAAAAATACTAGGAACGGCTGGTGATTGGAGCTGGCAGATAACGATGGTGCTGTAGCGAAGCGAACAAGGTGAGACGACGGCGTGGTCTGCCGTGAGGGAACGCCAGTACACAGCACGACAGATGGCGGGAGTCAATTGATGAGATCCGAATGCTGTGCGATATGCATCAGGGACAAGCGCGCGCCATAGCGAGCATAGCCGTCGAGTCTAACGACACATGACCTAACGGCGAACGCGTCCGGCGTGCATACGTGAGCCGAGCCAAAGGCGGGGTTCGAGCGGGTTGACGTTGCTGCGAACGGCGGCCGACGACAGTGGCCGAGGCGAGCGCACCATGGAGGCGACTGGGAGCAGCGACAACCACAGCGAGCCGGGAAATTGACGGCGAGCAAGGAGAGAGCTCAGCCGGCGAGGTTGGCCGGTGGCGCTGGGGACTGTGCGGGAGGATGCGCGGGAGGATGCGCGCGCAGGGACGCTAGCTAGGCGCGCATATCAGAATCGAACAGGACCAAGCGCGCAGGGCACGGCGGCCATGGGAGCTCTGGCTGGGCGCTCAGCACGCAACAGATGGAGGGCAGAGCGTGTAGGGGAGAGAAGGACCCGCGCCATTGGAGATGCGCAGGAGGCCGAGCGCTAGGAGCAGGCGCGCGCCATGGGAGGTGGCAGGGCCGAGCAGCCAAGCGCCATGGGGAAGACCGTGAGCTAGCAGAGGAGAAGCAGCAGGATCCAGAGGCTGCTGCCGGTGCCATCGCCAGCAAGGGGCGGAGATGGAGGAGCGGGTGGGTGAGGCCGAGCGGAGGACGAGCTTGTGGGAGTAGAGCAGAGATGCGCGGCTAGAGAAGAAAACAGTGGAGTCCGGCTCCCTGGGTGCTGCTGCCGCGCATATAAAAAGAACAGAGATGGCGGCGACAAACATCTGAGGAAAAGCGGTCGGGCGGCAGGATCTTCTTCTCCAAGCACGGGCGGCGCTGGAATATCTCACGGAGGTGAGCGCGGCAGCCTGGAGATGATGAGGTTGAAATTTGGAGATAGGAACGGCTAGTGGCTGGATATTTACAGGAAAAAGATCAGGGGAAGGAGGTCTGGAAGAGTCAAGGGAGCAGGGAGATGAACTTGGCCGGAGGAGCCGAACAGAACTTGAACGCCATGGCCAGAGGCTAGCGCATGTATGCGTGATGGAAAATATCTCAGGCAGCAGAGCCGTACAGGAGAAGACCGACAGGATTGAGAAGGATGCGTCAACAGATAAGAATGAGGAGTGACGTGGGGATAGGAAACTAGAGGGCGGTGGGATAAATGAGAAAAGGAATATCACATTTCCTTTAACAAAAGTGTATAGATAAACAAGGATTTTAAGATTAGAGTTTAAAAGGGGCAATAAATGGTTGGATCAAAACAATATCGGTCACAATATTTAGATATGATTTGATTTGTTAAATACTCCCAAAATCAGATGAATCTTTACCAACAATTTATATCTGAAGGTTTAGATTTGGGTGAGAAACGCATGGACTGAACCAGACGAGATCGGCTTGGATATTTCAGATTCGATATTTTAGTCGACGTTTGATTTAGTTGATCCCAAACGAATTTTGTCGCTATCTGAACATTCGACTAGAGAGCAGTTTAATTAAAAATCCGTAGACGTGATGTCACGGATGTCAAAAAGGAGATTAAATTATTTTGCATTAAAAACTTAGTCGTCGAGTTCTATTTAATTCGCCCAGGCTAAAAATCATCCGAGGGGTTCGGCTTCCGAATTCGGATTCGCGCGAGCGATGAATTTTAAATATTCACCGGACGCACCGATTTTCAGAACAAATATGTTCCGAACAGCACAAAAATTTAGGACGAGCCCGGACAAACAAAGTCGAACTCGCGATAGGCGAAACATATGCGATATTAAAATCGCGATAAGCGAAGATGATTGAAATTTAAAAATCCGTTTTATCCACTGATATTGCATGTTTAATTCCATACTCGTTGTCGAGCGGAATATAAACACCTGGGATGTTACATAGCATTTGAGAACAAGTCCCCAACATTGGCGCCCACCTCCGGTGAACTCACTTCCACTTTCCTGAGACAATGGCTTCGTTCAAGAACCAAGCTGGAACTGCTTCGGCTCCGAAGCTAATTCTCCCGATAACAGGCGGTTCATGCTCAGAGCCGGCTAACAAGAAACAGAAGAAGGAGGCACAGAGAAGAGTACAACATGTAGGGGTACAAGGACCCTTCATGAAATCAAGATGGTCTCACATCCCAATTACCTTTTCTCAAGAGGATCTTCAGCTCAAGGATTACCCACACAATGATGCCATGGTTATCTCTTGTGTGATCAAAGGATTTCTGGTCCATAATGTTTTGGTTAATACAGGCAGTGCAGCAGATATCATATTTGCTAAGGCCTTCAGACAAATGCAAGAGCCCAAAGACAAGATTCATGATGCTACGCACCCTCTTTGTGGCTTTGGAGGGCGGCAGATTGTAGCACTTGGTAAGATCACCATGCCAGTAACCTTCGGATTCGTCAACAACACAAGGACTGAGCAAATTGTGTTTGACATTGTTGACATGCAATATCCTTACAATGCTATTATTGGTCGCGGAACACTCAATGCTTTCGAAGCAATTCTTCATCCAGCATATCTTTGCATGAAGATACCTTCGGATCAGGGACCTATTGCTATTCATGGGAGTCAGGAAGCCGCCAGAAAGGCCGAGGGGAATTGGACTGATTCAAAGGCAATCCACAACATAGATGAAGCCGAAGCTTGTGAGCAGTACAAGCATAGAAGGGAGAAGGCTGCTTCGGCCGATCAGCCGAAACCCATGCTTTTATGCGAAGATATCGCAGAGCAGAAGGTGCTACTGGGATCTCAATTGTCTGAGGAACAAGAGAAAACCTTGATAAGATTCTTGTTCAATAACAAAGATGTCTTTGCATGGTCGGCTAATGATCTTTGCGGAGTTAACAGGGATGTTATTGAACATTCGCTTAATGTTGATCCATCCTTCAGACCCAGAAAGCAGAGGCTTTGGAAGATGTCTGATGACAAGGCCGAAGGTGCTCGAAATGAAGTGAAAAGACTTCTCAGTGCTAGAGTTATCAGAGAGGTAAAATACCCAGAATGGCTGGCTAACACTGTTATGGTAAAAAAGGCCAATGGTAAATGGAGGATGTGTATCGATTTTACTGATCTAAACAAGGCCTGTCCGAAGGACGAGTTTCCATTGCCAAGGATAGATTCCTTAGTTGATGCAGCAGCTTCATCAGAGCTTATGAGTCTGCTGGACTGTTATTCAGGCTATCATCAAATTTGGATGAAGAAGGAGGATGAGCCGAAGACCAGCTTCATAACCCCTAGTGGAACATATTGTTACCTTCGGATGCCTGAGGGGCTCAAGAATGCTGGAGGAAGCTTCAGCAGAATGACAGCGAAGGTTCTTCAGTCTCAGATAGGCAGAAATGTGTTAACTTATGTTGATGATATCATTGTAAAAAGCACGAAGCAAGAGAATCACATTACTGACCTGCAGGAAACCTTCGCTAATTTCAGACAGGCCGGTTTAAAGTTGAATCTAGAAAAATGTGTCTTCGGGGTAAAGAAAGGGAAATTTCTTGGCTGCCTAGTTTCAACAAAAGAGATTGAGGCTAATCCAAATAAAATCGAAGCTATCCTTCGAATAGAACCACCCAGTACAAAGAAGGGGGCTCAAAGATTGACAGGAAGACTGGCATCTCTCAACAGATTCATATCTAGATCAGCAGAGAGAAATTTACCATTTTTCGAAGTGCTGAAGTCAGCCGAAGTTTTTCAATGGGGACTGGTCCAGCAGAGAGCCTTCGAAGAGCTGAAGCAATATTTGATAAACCTAACAACGCTGACTCCACCAACGCCAGGGGCTCCTCTGTTGTTATATGTGGCAGCCTCGCACTCAGCGGTGAGTGCCGCACTTGTCCAAGAGAAGCTTGAAGGGCAAGTCAAGAAGCAAGCTCCAATATACTTTGTATCTAAAGTTCTTAGTTTCTCAAAGAAAAATTATACAGAATTGGAGAAGGTGTTATATGCTGTCTTGATGGCTTCTAGAAAACTTCGGCATTATTTCCAAGCATACAATATAATTGTCCCTTCTTCCCAACCATTGAAGGACATTATGAGAAATAGAGAAGCTACTGGAAGGATTGGAAAGTGGGCTGCAGAACTTAATGAATTCTGCATTGATTATGTACACAGATCTTCGATTCAGTCCTAGGCGTTAGCTGACTTCATTGCTGACTGGACGCCAGGGGCTCAGGTAGAAGAGGCAAATAAAGATGTCGTAGCATGGACAGTATTCTGCGATGGTTCTTGGGGAACCTTCGGAGCAGGAGCAGCCGCTGTGTTGGTCGCACCCTCCAAAGTTAAAACTTGCTACTCAGCAAGACTTGATTTTAGCTGCACAAATAACATTGCTGAGTACGAAGCTTGACTTTTGGGTCTTCGGAAGTTAAAGGCAATGGGAATCAGAAGGGCGGTTCTTAAAACTGATTCCCAGGTTATCTCTAGTCATATTGACAAGAGTTGTAAGGCAAGAGACCCGAAGCTTGAAAAGTATCTAGATACGGTCTGAAGGATTGAAGCTTCCTTTGAAGGGTTTTCTGTAAAAAATATTCCTCAAGGAGAAAATGAGCATGCTGATTTGCTAGCCAAGTCAGCAGCACATGGGCTGCCCTTACCTTCGGAAGTATTTTTTGAAACAATAAAAGCACCTTCGGTTGAACTTCTTGAAAGAGCGGTCCTCAATATATCTCATGTTTATAGCGAAGACTGGAGAACTGAGATCATCTCCTACCTTAAGGGCAATTTCCTTTCAGATGACGAAGCTTATAACAAAAGAATAGAGGCAAGAGCTCGTCCATATGTAATAATAGAAGGGGAGCTGTACAAGCATGGTGTCTGCTCTCCGTTACTCAAATGTTTATCCAGAGCCGAAGGTATAGAATTGATGAAGGAAATACATGCAGGTCTGTGTGGATCTCACATTGGATCTAGGCCTTTGCTGGGAAAAGTTTTTCGCCAAGGATTTTATTGGCCAAAAGCAGCTTCAGATGCAGCGGAACTAGTCCAAAAGTGCGAAGATTGTCAGAAATGTGCAAGAGATCAAAAACAACCTTCGTCTCTAACTCAGTTAATACAACCCACTTGGCCATTGCAAAGGTGGTGTAATACCCAAAAATGTATTCAAGAGAATATATTTGATCTCCTTAGTTTGTGTGTCATATGTTCATCATAAAAGAGCATACCTATAATTAAGAGAGATGAATTATAACAAAAGATACCCAAAAAAACAAATTATGCATCATGCTGGGATTTTACTTTTGTGTGCATTTTGCGACAATATAAAATGATAAGACAAGAAATATATTAAAAATCCCAAAATGGAAAAATTATAATATAAAAAGAATATGTGGACACCCATATTGGAAATTGAATTCTAAAGGAAAATTCTATAACTTGAGAAAAGAGGGAAAATACTATGCAAATAGGATAAAATAAAAATATAAATGAGTCAAAAATTCAGTTCATATGGTTATCTAAATATAGACCATTAACCTGAGTTTGAACTTCACACAAAAGTAGATTCAAATTTGAAATCTAATTGTGAAAAGGGAGAAAAGAAAAAAAACTAAATCCCTACCTGGGCCTCGGTTCTCCAATCTAGCCCATCTTCTACTCCCCCGCGCGCGCCCACTGCACAAAAAAAACCCTAGCCGCCAGCGCCCTACGCCCACTGCCGCGCGCACGCAGGGCACTGCCGTGGGGGCCCCCCGTCAGCCTCTCGGGATCACGCATGGCGCGTTGCTCGCACACTGACCCGTGGACCACCCCGGTCAGCTCCTTCCCCTTCGCTGGCTGCCGTAATGGATGCCGAGAGCATCGCGCGCACCGCTTGACCAGGTTTCCTCCGCCACTGACGCGTGGGCTCAGGGCCACTGTAGATCTTCCCCAACAATCGCGGGGCGCTGACGGAGTACTGGCCATGGCCGAGATCCCCGTTGGAGCCAGCAGACTTTGCAACCGTCCGCCTCACCTCGCGACAGATAAATAGGAGCCCGTGTGCGAAGTCTTCATCTGCTGCGGGATTGAGCGCAAATGCGTGCTAGGGCTGGTGACCATTGATACTGCAGTGTGCTCGTCACCGTGAGGGAGATATTTTGGACCATCTGCATCGTGCGATTCCGGTTGGTGACCGCGGAGCTTGACCAGGGCGCTTCGGGGAGGTCGACGAGGAGTACCTGATGCGCGAGCTTCGGTTCCTAGAGCTATGGGCAACGGGTGGAGCAGCAATTACTCGCCATAGCTCCATCACCGTCGCAGATCCACGGGTCACTGCGGACGGGAATTTTAGCGCATCATTAGCCGGTAAGAGATCGACCCTAGCGTTTGCACTTACCTTCTCCCTGCGTAGCACCTATTTAATTCGTGTATTATGCGTCCGGGCACCGATTTGGGAGTTGCCGGCGATGGCGCTCTGTCGAGCCGGGTGTACGGCGCCGCCGGGTGTGTGTCCTGGTGAGGAAGATGCGCGCTAGTCACCGATCTTGAACTGTGCGGACGTGATTAGAAGTGGCTGACCGATTCGTTTCGACCGTTGGATCGTGTCCGGGTGCTCCAGATTAGAAGTTGGAGTGGTGCGCCTAGCGCCGTAGATTTTAGATCGAATGGTGGAGGTTAGATACTGGTTCAGATGAGATCCAATCTAATCTGGGCCGTCCGTAGCAGATCAAGTGGATGAGAGTTAACCGTAACCCTTCGGCCAGCGCGTCTTTCAAAAGAGCCCCTCTGGTTTTTAGAATTAAACCCGCAGTCCAGACCAGTGGCGCGCTGTGTCTTGGAGATCTTGCGGGTTAGCCCCTGTATTTTCCAGTAATTGATGCCCGAACCAGAGACTAAGGAAAATAGGAAATAATCACAAAAATGGATTTTTAATGCATAAATAAATGCTAAAACTTGTTTATTGCATAGAAAATTCATAATAACTCCAAATTGAACCATTTCAGTTTCTAAAATTTTGTAATTTTATTCTCCATCATCTAGAGTCTCTGTTTTTACATGAAAACAGTAAGAACATTAATTTAACATTTAATCCTATTCTAATCACATTAAACCTTAGGAAATTCATAACTTGAATTCTATAACTCCAAATTTAGTGATTCCAGTTCCTATGATTTCATTTTAAGATGTAGATTTTTACTGTGTATTTTATTTACATGTTTGGTGCAATGTTAATTTTTGCTATACTATGTATGTATTGTGTTGATGCGAGTAGACGAGCAAGCAACTGTGGAAACTGAGGTTCAACAAGTAGAAGTAGCTGAGCAGGAGCTCATTGAAGGCAAGTTGTGCCCTTGATCACTTACTTTTCCCAGCCATGTTCTTATTAATTTTAATGATCTGCATAGGCTAATTTTGATGGGATCCTTTATGTTACCCCAGCTTTGATTACCTCTATACCTTGTTCACCCCTGAAATATTTTTGGGTAGTACTTGCTATTGCTTTATGAGGATTGGGTATGGAGGCACACTACTCATGATTATCCTGTTATTATCTTGTTATTATTATTGTTCATGTTAAGATCATTAAATTAATGGGAACATGGAGCGACCACCCGGGAAAACAGTGCTACCACAAGGGTTTAATGGGACGCCCTTGGCTGATTAACTAGGAAAGCTAGTGGAGGTCTTCCTTACCCGAAAGGGGCAAGGGCAGTAGGGGAGTGGTCAGTGTAGGGAGGTCCTTGGTTGATTTTGCTGCGATGGCGGTCAGACAAGAACCCTGCACTGGAGCTTCCTATAAACTGTAGCGGGATTTCTGAAGCTAGTGGAACTTTGTAAAGGCCTCGTAGTGTTACCCTGCCTCGCCTCCTCGGTAGAGGTGTATGGGATTGGTCGTCTCTTGGCAGATGGGTAACATGACTTGTGGGTAAAGATGCGCAACCTCTGCAGAGTGTAAAACTAGTATACTAGCCGTGCTCACGGTCAAGAGCGGCTCGGACCCTCACATGATTAACTATGGAACCTAAATTTAATTTGACATTTGCATCACATTTGAGATTATTTTACTATTACTTTTCTTTATTATTATTAAGGTTTGATATTTACTTACACTTAGTAATTGCTAATAAAATTTTGACCAACTTATAAAAGCAATGCTCAGCCTCAGCCTTTATTTCATTGATCGGCCTTACACTTCATGAACTCCCACCTTTGGTGAGTTCATGCCACATTATTCTCCACGACTTGTTGAGCTATGAACGTATGTGAGCTCACTCTTGCTGTCTCACACCCCCCCCACAGGACAAGTGCAGGTGGTTCAGGAGGAGCCACAAGGCGAGGAGTTTGATCTGATCTAGGTGGCGTTTCTCAGTTGACATTGGCGCCGACGATCCTTAGTTCGTTTTACATTTATTCCTTTATTTTGTCATAAGTCTTCCGCTATGTAATAATTACTCTGATGTTTTATGACATTTATCTCTATACACTCTGTTATTATATATGTTGTCTTCTTGGCGCATGTATGAGATACACCTGGCTTTGTCCCTTAAAGCCGGGTGTTACAGAAGTGGTATCAGAGGAAATGTTGACTGTAGGACGAAACCTAGATAGAAATGGACAAAACCCTTACCTACTTACCTTACTCTGACTCATTCTATACTTATCTCATCTTGATTTTGTCTCATCTTCTGCTACTCTACTCTGGTTAATCTTATCTTTTCTACTCTAAGACAAGATGGATTTCACACCTTGGAATCCTACCACTATGATCTTTTTAAGAGATAGGGAACCCAAGACAAAATTTAAAACTATGTTCTTTTAAAATGTTGTTTGATTGTTCTGATGTTAAATGTCTGATTTGCTTCTTTGATTGATTGATATATTATATAGGGACATCTTAGCATGTACCACCATAAGGTAATGAATTAACTTTAGTAGGTGACACACTAATCTACTTAGTTAATAAATCCCCCGCAGTAACATATCTCGTAATTACTCGCCTTGTCTACAATTCTTCCTTTCTTACCCTGTATTTCTAACCCAGATGGGCTACCCCTATAGTGTTAGAAGAGAGCACTATAGACGTGATCCTTGGTATGTTATGGTTAAAAAAGGCAAAGGTAATTTATACACTATGCTAAAGGAACCGTAGAACTCACCAGTTCCAAAGGACAAAGCTTTGAAGTTGAAGTTGCAGTAACTACCACCATCAGACTAGTGGCATTCTTAGTAGATGGAAGTTTGTTGGTGACAACATCCGGGTGGTTAGAGATTTTCCGGATGTCTTTCCAGAGGAGTTACCAGGGATGCCACCAGATAGGGAAGTTGAGTTTGTTATTGATCTTTTACCTGGAACCGCTCCTATTTCTAAATGACCATACAGGATGGCTGTAGAAGAACTGAAGGAGCTTAAGAAGCAGTTAACTGAGTTACAAGAGGCGGGGTACATTCGTCCGAGTTCCTCACCTTAGGGAGCACCGGTGTTATTTGTACAGAAGAAAGATGTGTGTGGATAATAGATCACTTAATGATGTCATCGTGAAGAAAAAGTACCTGTTACCCCACATTGAGGATTTATTCAGATGAGAGGTGCTAGAGTATTCTCGAAGATTGATCTCCGATCCGGTTACCATCAGATGAGGATTAGACCATCGGATATTCCCAAGACGGCTTTCTCGACTCGATATGGATTATATGAGTTTACTGTTATGTCATTTGGATTAACCAATGCACCAGCTTATTTTATGAACTTGATGAATAAGGTGTTTATGGAGTATTTGGACAGATTCGTCGTTGTATTCATCGACGATATTCTTATCTATTCCAAGAGTGATAGTGATCACGAGGAACATCTAAGGTTGGTGCTACAGAAGCTACGAGATAACCAGCTATATGCCAAGTTCAGCAAGTGCGAGTTTTGGATTGGCGAGGTGCCATTTCTTGGTCATATTATTTCTAATGGAGGAATTTCAGTAGATCCTGCTAAAGTTAAGGAGATAATGGAATGGAGAGTACCCACTATAGTTACGGAGATTCGGAGTTTCTTGGGATTAGCAGGATATTATCGGAGATTTATTGAAGGATTTTCTAAGATTGCTAAACCTATGACTTCACTTTTGGAGAAAGGAAAAGAATTTAAGTGGGACGAGAAGTGCCAAGACAGCTTTGATCAATTAAAGAAAAGATTGATGTAACCACCAGTGTTGGTTATGCTAGATCTACAGAAGGGATTTGACATTTATTGTGATGCATGTGGCTAAGGCTTGGGATGTGTGCTCATGCAAGAAGGACATGTGACCGCCTATGCGTCTCGTCAGTTGCGGAAGCATGAATTGAACTACCCCACTCATGACTTGGAGTTGGCAGCAGTCGTGCATGCACTTAAGATTTGGAGACACTACGTTATGGGAACTAAGTGCCAAGTATATACGGATCATAAGAGTTTGAAGTATATATTCACTCAGAAGGATCTCAACCTTAGGCAACGCCGTTGGTTGGAGCTCATTAAGGATTATGGTTTGGAGATTCACTATCACCCAGGCAAGGCAAATTTGGTTGCAGATGCCTTGAGTCAGAAGGAGCATGTTCACTCCGCTTTCGTTGTCCAGCTACCTGATGAATTAGCAAAAGATTTTGAGAGGCTCAACCTGGGAATTGTTACACATACAGAAGGAGTCACCATTGAATTGGAACCTACCTTGGAGCAAGAAATCCGCAAAGGACAGATTGGTGATGCCAAAATCCAGGAGATCAAGGATCTGATAATAGAGGGTAGAGGCCCAGAGTTCACGAAGGATGAGCAAGGCACGATATGGTTCAAGAATCAGATCTGTGTTCCCGATATTGATAGTCTTCGGGAAACCATATTGAAGGAGGCACATGATTCAGTTTATTCTATCCATCCTAGAAGCACCAAGATGTATCAAGATTTGAAGCAAAAGTATTGGTGGTATGGACTAAAGAGAGATGTGGCTGCACATGTGGCTATGTGCGATGTATGCCAAAGAGTGAAGGCTGAACACCAGAGGCCAGCTGGACTACTGCACCCACTGAAGATACCCGAGTGGAAGTGGGAAGAGATTGGTATGGATTTCATTACTGAATTGCCTTGCACCCAGAAAGGATATGACTATATATGGGTTATTGTGGATAGATTGACCAAAGTGGCTCATTTCATTCCGGTCAAGACTACTTATGAGGTATCTCAATTGGCAGAGTTATATATGGCTCGGATTGTGTCTCTATGCGGTGTACCGAAGAAGATCATTTTGGATGCAGGATCATAGCTTACCTCCAGATTTTGGAAAAGTTTTCAAGAGAATGTGGATACAAAGTTGAATTCTAGTTTGGCTTACCATCCTCAGACTAATGTACAAACTGAAAGGACTAATCAAGTATGGGAGGACATGTTGAGAGCTTGTGCCCTTCAGCATGGTAGTAGTTGGGACAAGAGTCTACCTTATGCTAAGTTTTCATATAATGATAGTTAACAGGCCAGTCTGAAGATGTCCCCGTTCGAGGCTCTATGTGGCAGGAAATGCAGAACTCCTCTATTTTTGGACCAGACTAGAGGAAGACAGTTCTTTGGACCTGAACTTATTTAAGAGGCAGAAGAACAAGTCCGTATAATCAGGGAGAACCTGAGGGTAGCTCATACCAGGCAAAAGAGCTACGCTGATAATAGAAGAAGACCATTGGAGTTTGAGGAAGGTAATTATGTGTACCTCAAGATGTCACCGCTTCGTGGATTGAGAAGATTTAAAGTTAAGGGCAAATTGTCCCCTCGCTATATTGGATCATTCTAAGTTTTAGGCAAGTTGGAGAGATGGCCTATCAACGCGAGCTACCTGATACTCTATCTAATGTGCATACTGTATTTCATGTGTCTCAACTTAAGAAGTGCCTCCGTGTCCCCGAGGAACAGTTACCAACGGAAGAGCTCAGTGTTTAGGGTGATTTGACTTACACGAAGTATCCCATCAAGATTTTTGATACATTGACTCGAGTTACAGGAATAAAGTGATAAAAATGTGCAAAGTGCAATCGAGTCACCATGGAAAAGATGAAGCCACTTGGGAGGGAGAAGAAGAGCTCCTGATAGATTTTCCTCATCTATTTCCTAGTCCTTCCTAAATCTCGAGGACGAGATTCTTTGTAAGGGGGGGTAGGATTTGTAATACCCAAAAATGTATTCAAGAGAATATATTTGATCTCCTTAGTTTGTGTGTCATATGTTCATCATAAAAGAGCATACCTATAATTAAGAGAGATGAATTATAACAAAAGATACCCAAAAAAACAAATTATGCATCATGCTGGGATTTTACTTTTGTGTGCATTTTGCGACAATATAAAATGATAAGACAAGAAATATATTAAAAATCCAAAAATGGAAAAATTATAATATAAAAAGAATATGTGGACACCCATATTGGAAATTGAATTCTAAAGGAAAATTCTATAACTTGAGAAAAGAGGGAAAATACTATGCAAATAGGATAAAATAAAAATATAAATGAGTCAAAAATTCAGTTCATATGGTTATGTAAATATAGACCATTAACCTGAGTTTGAACTTCACACGAAAGTAGATTCAAATTTGAAATCTAATTGTGAAAAGGGAGAAAAGAAAAAAAAACTAAATCCCTACCTGGGCCTCGGTTCTCCAATCTGGCCCATCTTCTACTCCACCGCGCGCGCCCACTCCACACAAAAAAAACCCTAGCCGCCAGCGCCCTACGCCCACTGCCGCACGCGCGCAGGGCACTGCCGTGGGGGCCCCCCCGTCAGCCTCTCGGGATCACGCATGGCGCGTTGCTCGCACACTGACCCGTGGACCACCCCGGTCAGCTCCTTCCCCTTTGCTGGCTGCCGTAATGGATGCCGAGAGCATCGCGCGCACCGCTTGACCAGGTTTCCTCCGCCACTGACGCGTTGGCTCAGGGCCACTGTAGATCTTCCCCAACAATCGCGGGGCGCTGACGGAGTACCGGCCATGGCCGAGATCCCCGTTGGAGCCAGCAGACTTTGCAACCGTCCGCCTCACCTCGCGACAGATAAATAGGAGCCCGTGTGCGAAGTCTTCATTTGCTGCGGGATTGAGCGCAAATGCGTGCTAGGGCTGGTGACCATTGATACCGCAGTGTGCTCGTCACCGTGAGGGAGATATTTTGGACCATCTGCATCGTGCGATTCCGGTTGGTGACCGCGGAGCTTGACCAGGGCGCTTCGGGGAGGTCGGCGAGGAGTACCTGATGCGCGAGCTTCGGTTCCTAGAGCTATGGGCAATGGGTGGAGCAGCAATTACTCGCCATAGCTCCATCACCGTCGCAGATCCACGGGTCAACGCGGACAGGAATTTTAGCGCATCATTAGCCGGTAAGAGATCGTCCCTAGCGTTTGCACTTACCTTCTCCCTGCGTAGCACCTATTTAATTCGTGTATTATGCGTCCGGGCACCGATTTGGGAGTTGCCGGCGATGGCGCTCTGTCGAGCCGGGTGTACGGCGCCGCCGGGTGTGTGTCCTGGTGAGGAAGATGCGCGCTAGTCACCGATCTTGAACTGTGCGGACGTGATTAGAAGTGGCTGACCGATTCGTTTCGACCGTTGGGTCGTGTCCGGGTGCTCCAGATTAGAAGTTGGAGTGGTGCGCCTAGCGCCGTAGATTTTAGATCGAATGGTGGAGGTTAGATACTGGTTCAGATGAGATCCAATCTAATCTGGGCCGTCCGTAGCAGATCGAGTGGATGAGAGTTAACCGTAACCCTTCGGCCAGCGCGTCTTTCAAAAGAGCCCCTCTGGTTTTTAGCATTAAACCCGCAGTCCAGACCAGTGGCGCGCTGTGTCTTGGAGATCTTGCGGGTTAGCCCCTGTATTTTCCAGTAATTGATGCCCGAACCAGAGACTAAGGAAAATAGGAAATAATCACAGAAATGGATTTTTAATGCATAAATAAATGCTAAAACTTGTTTATTGCATAGAAAATTCATAATAACTCCAAATTGAACCATTTCAGTTTCTAAAATTTTGTAATTTTATTCTCCATCATCTAGAGTCTCTGTTTTTACATGAAAACAGTAAGAACATTAATTTAACATTTAATCCTATTCTAATCACATTAAACCTTAGGAAATTCATAACTTGAATTTTATAACTCCAAATTTAGTGATTCCAGTTCCTATGATTTCATTTTAAGATGTAGATTTTTACTGTGTATTTTATTTACATGTTTGGTGCAATGTTAATTTTTGCTATACTATGTATGTATTGTGTTGATGCGAGTAGACGAGCAAGCCACTGTGGAAACTGAGGTTCAACAAGTAGAAGTAGCTGAGCAGGAGCTCATTGAAGGCAAGTTGTGCCCTTGATCACTTACTTTTCCCAGCCATGTTCTTATTAATTTTAATGATCTACATAGGCTAATTTTGATGGGATCCTTTATGTTACCCCAGTTTTGATTACCTCTATACCTTGTTCACCCCTGAAATATTTTTGGGTAGTACTTGCTATTGCTTTATGAGGATTGGGTATGGAGGCACACTACTCATGATTATCCTGTTATTATCTTGTTATTATTATTGTTCATGTTAAGATCATTAAATTAATGGGAACATGGAGCGACCACCCGGGAAAATAGTGCTACCACATGGGTTTAATGGGACGCCCTTGGCTGATTAACTAGGAAAGCTAGTGGAGGTCTTCCTTACCCGAAAGGGGCAAGGGCAGTAGGGGAGTGGTCAGTGTAGGGAGGTCCTTGGTTGATTTTGCTGCGATGACGGTTAGACAAGAACCCTGCACTGGAGCTTCCTATAAACTGTAGCGGGATTTCTGAAGCTAGTGGAACTTTGTAAAGGCCTCGTAGTGTTACCCTACCTCGCCTCCTCGGTAGAGGTGTATGGGATTGGCCGTCTCTTGGCAGATGGGTAACATGACTTGTGGGTAAAGATGCGCAACCTCTGCAGAGTGTAAAACTAGTATACTAGCCGTGCTCACGGTCAAGAGCGGCTCAGACCCTCACATGATTAACTATGGAACCTAAATTTAATTTGACATTTGCATCACATTTGGGATTATTTTACTATTACTTTTCTTTATTATTATTAAGGTTTGATATTTACTTACACTTAGTAATTGCTAATAAAATTTTGACCAACTTATAAAAGCAATGCTCAGCCTCAGCCTTTATTTCATTGATCAGCCTTACACTTCATGAACTCCCACCTTTGGTGAGTTCATGCCACATTATTCTCCATGACTTGTTGAGCTATGAACGTATGTGAGCTCACTCTTGTTGTCTCATACCCCCCCCACAGGACAAGTGCAGGTGGTTCAGGAGGAGCCACAAGGCGAGGAGTTTGATCTGATCTAGGTGGCGTTTCTCAGTTGACATTGGCGCCGACGATCCTTAGTTTGTTTTACATTTATTCCTTTATTTTGTAATAAGTCTTCCGCTATGTAATAATTACTCTGATGTTTTATGACATTTATCTCTATACACTCTGTTATTATATATGTTGTCTTCTTGGCGCATGTATGAGATGCACCTGGCTTTGTCCCTTAAAGCCGGGTGTTACAGGTGGGGCCTTGATTTGTTAGGTCCGCTACCACCAGCACAAGGGAATTTAAGATATGTTGTAGTGGTAGTGGAATATTTTTCTAAATGGATTGAGGCAAAGCCTTTAGCCACAATAACTTTGGTTATTGTTCAAAAGTTTTTCTGGCAAAACATTGTCTGTCGCTTCGGAGTGCCAAAGGCTATCACTGTGGACAATGGAACGCAGTTTGACTCCGAAGCTTTCAAAGAATTTTGTGAACAAATTGGCACAAAGATACATTTTGCGTCAGTTCGACATCCGGAATCAAATGGACTAGTTGAAAGGGCTAATAGTATCATAATGATAGGAATAATGAAGTTAATATTCAATCAGCCAAGGGGAAAGTGGCCAGATGAATTAATTAAAGTGGTGTGGAGCCACAACACAACAGTATCAAGGTCAACAGGTTTTACACCATTCAAATTGTTGTTTGGTGATGAAGCAATAACCCAGAAGAGGCTAAGGCAGGATCAATAAGAACAGTGGCTTCGACGAAAGACGAAGCTGATTGTTCTGTGGACAAAGATGCTATAGAAGGGATCAGGCTTCAGGCTGTGGAAAACATCAATAAATACCAAGCCGAAACAATAAAATGGCGTGATAGAAAGGTTCGGTTGAAGAACATTAAGCCAGGACATTTGGTGCTTCGAAGAGTGGCCAACCCAGACACAGTGGGCAAACTACAGCTAAAATGGGAAGGCCCCTTTCTGGTAGTATCTTCGTCAAGACCCGGTTCCTATAGATTAAAGGATATGGACGGCAACGACATTCCTAGATCGTGGAATGCGGATGAGCTTCGGCGGTATTATGTGTAACCTGATGTAATCTTTTTTATTTTTTATTGTTGTTTTAGTTTTTCCTTATGGCACCCTTTTCCTTTCCAAAGGGGGAGAAAGGTTTTTAATGGGGCCACAACATGTAATTTTTCTTTTCCTTATTTCGATTCTATAAGAGTGATATCCCCCAAAAATGTAAATGTAAAAGCTGACAACGCACCATCGAGTGCAATGGAAAAAGAAAAGAAGGAGAAGCTCAAAAGTCGTTCCCAAGGGAATGCAGAGCTTACAGCGAAAAATAAACGCTGATTCCGCCGAAAGTAAA
The DNA here is from genome assembly GCA_029449295.1 of Zea luxurians. Classification (NCBI taxonomy): domain Eukaryota; kingdom Viridiplantae; phylum Streptophyta; class Magnoliopsida; order Poales; family Poaceae; genus Zea; species Zea luxurians. The sequence continues at coordinate 84,503,196 of JAOPSE010000008.1, read as the reverse complement.
AGGCGAAGAAGCTCCTAAGGGAGGCTTACAGCGAAAAGTTAGCGCTGATACACCGAAAAGTAAACGGTGAAGCCAAAAAATAAACGGCAAAAAGATTCGAGTCATTCTCAAGGGAATGAGGGCTATGATTATGGTTTTTTGATGTGCATTCAAATAATCATTTGCACAATGCATTACATCATGACATTTGCATTCATAAACATTCATTCAGACATATATAGGATCATCATCATCGTATCATACAGAAAAGGCAGATGTTTCGGCTATGAGGAAAAACTTCGGAGAAAGAGGAAATTTTCATGCTTCGTTGTGTACGAAAAGAAGGGAAGGTGTTTTTCGCCTTCGGCTCAAAAGTAAAGTTTCGTTCACAGCGAAGCCGATTGCACACGGATAAAGGAGAAAAGATATATTACAAGGTATGCACAAATTTACATAAGTTTTTTCCACAATTATATTACAAAGATTTCTTCAGAATTTTTTGCAGGAGAGTCTTTTACAGCAACTATTTAGCTTCAGCCCGTCATTCTTCATCTTCATCATCCTGCACATATTAAAGCAGAATAAGAAAGGTGCAAATTTCAAGGAGAAGGTGAAAGTAACAAGTATAAGTTTCTCACCGGCTTAAGGTGGCTCCAAGCTTCGTCACCAGCCATTTTTCGCCCGCCATTTACCCAAATCTGAGTCATAAATCTGTTTCCAATGCTTCAAGCTAGGCTTGGGATGTCAACCAAATCTGCTGGTGACAAGCTGAAGTTTGGCCTATTTACAATTTTTCCGTGCGTACAGCCAGCCTTCAGGAAAGCGGTAGCTGTGCCTCGAGAAGCTAGCAGGGCGCAGAAGTCAGCATGCCCAGCAATAACTTCGTCAAGTGCATCAACCTCGCCTTCAATGTATTCTAGGGTGCTGGGCAGGTTCTCAGCTAAAGGTGTAAATATATCAGAGCTGGCTCCAATTGAGTGAAACACGTCCTTCAGCCGCTGCACGCATCGGCTGCCGAAATTTAAGCATTTCTCCTGAAGCTCCTTCAATGATTTTTGCAAATTTGAATTCTTCTCGATTTCAGTCTTGAGACTTGTTTCGAGGTTCTTCTTTTCCTGCTCAGATTTTTCTGACTTTTTGAGTAATTCATTGTTTAACCTGTTATTTTCGGCTTGGGCTTCAGCCAATGAACCTTCCATAGAATGAATGACGAAGTCTTTCTTTTCCAAGGCAGCTTCATGATCTTTAACTTTGATTTTAAGATCTTGAACAACGGAGTCTTTTTCCTTCAGAGCAGCTTCGTAATTTTTGACTTTGTTTTCTAGATCTTTGATGGTAGCTTCGTTCTTTTCATCCTCAAGATCTTGTTGCATTCTCAGCACTTTACTTAGAAGTATACTCTGCCAAAACAACCTTCGTCAGAAAACAACTTAATTCAAAATAAAAAATATATAATAATAAAAAATCGAGACTTTTTTACCTTGAAATTAGCATAGAGCAAGCTACCGGCGATATGTTGTCGCTGGTATCTGTAGAGGTCCGCTTCTATCTTCGGCAGGCCAACGCTTTTGGAGAAGGTCCTAACAACCTTGGCCTCGGTTCGGTTCCAAAGGCATCTCAGCTTCCCTTCATTGACTCCACCAAATAGCAGAGACCCTGGTTTGTATCCACAGGATATAGCATATTTCTTCAGCTCTTCTTTTTCAACGTCTGACAACTCTTGTCCAAGTATATCTTGAAAATTAAAATCTTGTTTTTCCAAAATGTCTTCAATCTGCTCTTTTCCTTTTTCTGTTGCCGTGTTCATTGTAACCACAACAGTTTCTTCTTCAGCCATTCTCAGAAGCATATTGTCAATATCATCAAGTGTAGTTTCCAGGTTAGGATCTTCATTGGTCCCGGTTTCGGCCCTGGTGGCTTCGGCTCCGGTGGTTTCGGCTCCGGTGGCTTCGGCTCCTCCGGTTTCGGCTCCGGCGGTTTCGGCTCCGATGGCTGTGGGATCAGCAGTGACAATTTTTGACGCCGAGGTCGGTGGCGGTGTCTGATGAATGACATCAGCCACTTGGATAATTCTTCGTTTTTTCGGCTTTGCGGGACTTTCTGCTGCCGAAGCTTCTTTGCCCTTCTAAAAAAACTTCGTCAGTTCTGGCGCCAGCGGGCTTAGCTTGACAGGCAAAGGTTCAGTCATTACCTTCAGAATCTCTTCCACTTCGGCAACAGAAGGTGTCGCAGGAGCTTCCTCCTCCTGGGCCAACGTCTTTGGTTTTGGAGATGCAGGTTTTGGAGATGCATCTTTTCTTTTCCTTGAAACAGCTACCCTCGGTCCAGGGCTCAGTTTTTCAGAAATTTCTTTTTCCTTTTTGGCCAATTTGGTGCTTTCTTTGTCCAGGGCGCTGGCAATCCTCTTTTTTTCGGGCCTTCGGCATCTCCGCCCAGTTGCTCGTAATCAGGGTAATCAAAATTCAAAGCATCTAGCACACGATTCAATCTTCGCTTTGGACGAGTGCCGAAGGCAGCAATCATCAACTGATCTTCTTTCTTAGAGTAATTTCTGAGGATATCGTTGCACATAATCTCGATTGTGTCCAACCACTCTTGGCAGGGCTTTTTAAAGTGTTTTTTAAACTTGTAGTAATACAGCAATCGAACAAATTCTCCCTTTTTCTTTTCTCCCTCCAGCTTCGGCATCTCCCAATCCCTCATTGTTGGAAACACTTTAAAAGCCAGAAATTCCTGCACCAAGTCTCTAGTGCCAATATGATCTGAAATCACGCGAAATTCAGCCAAAGCAATTTGGCTCGGGCTTCTACTTATCATATTGCATAGGGGCCTCGTTTCTCCGAAGGTTAGGTCTAGTGGACTCTGGACCAATTTCTCTTCATCTTTATCAACTTTAACATAAAACCACTCAGATTTCCATCCGGCTGGCCATTTGCTTCGGTAGCTTATCACTGGAAACTTCGAAGTTTTGCGATAAGCAAAGTTGTAACATCCAAAATTCTCATGAAGACCATCTCCTCTGGCTTTAGTCTGATAGTGTAGTTCATGGACTCGGCAGAAACCTTCACCGAACGGTTCCACTCCCTGGCTACGAAGGGCCCAAATATAAACACTTAATCTAACAATAGCGTTAGGGGTCAGTTGATGAAGGTAAACCCCAAACTTCTTCAACACATCAGCAATCATCCCATTCAAAGGAAACCTTAATCCTGCTTTAAAGAAGCTTTTGAACACAACCACTTCATTCTTTTCTGGCTTCGGAGTAATCTCCTCCCCGCCAAAACGAACCAGCTCCTTTTTTGTTTCACTAAACTAGCCCAGCTTCACCATTTTTGGAAGATCAGCTTCAGAGATGGTGAACTTTCCAAAGTCCAAATGACTAGGTTTGCTTGGCATCCCGCAGTTGTACTCATCTTCGGAACCAAATTCTTCAACATCAGCTTGCGTTGCTTCGACAGCAGGTGTGTCTTCTGATGGAACCAGCCCGGAACGCCTCATCGCTTCAGAAATCGGAACAGTTTCAACGGCTTCGGTCTCGTCTCCATCACGCTCAACCTAGCAATGGAGCGTATTCTAGCCATTTGATTTTAAATTTTCTTGAAAAAATTCTTTGGAAGTCAATAACCTTTTTTCCGAAGCTATCCTCGTGACGAAGCACAATCCAAACTGGAGCTTCGTTTGAATGCAAAAATCAAGCTTCGGCTATGGTTAAATTTTTGGCAGCAAAACAATGCAATAGCAATGAATGTCGTGGTAACTTTACACCTACCTGTCTGTTTATATAGTGTTGTAGGTAAGAAGGTGAATCGTCAGGATTTTTTCACCGGGCAAACAGTCACTCGCACCCACTGCACGGTGGGCCGCAAAAACCAAGAAGGTGAACCTGCATGGTAGGACCGCTCCGCGTTCGAAAACTGTATCGTTTCTCGGCAACGAGCTCAGGGAAGGTGTTTTTTGGACCTTCGGCTTCCCAAAGCCTAAGAGACTTTTTTCACGGATCAAGCTCGTTACGAAAAACGATCTAGCACCGCGAAGGGGCTACTGTTGGGACCATGCTTCGTCGCTAAAGGTCCTGCAGGAAGAAATAGCTTTGGCTAAAGCTGCTTATACATGATGACCGAAGCTACCACTCATGAAGCTTCGGTGTTATAGCATGCCCGAAGACAAAGGATCGAACCGACTTAAAGATAGAATGACCTTTTAGCCCATAAGGGTCTGAGTCATTGTTGTAAACTTTTATAAGGGGCATGATTGTAATTCCTTACAGGCTGTGTCCTGTGTCTATAAATAGTGAACAATATTCCTTTACTGTTCACGCATTCCTGTAATTGCAAACGCATTGCCCGGGAATTATTATCTGTCAAGGAGAAGGTATAAATGTACTTAAACTCTATGTTCTGACATTTTTATGTTCATATAATAAAATATGTGAATGATGTTACTTATTTCTGATACGTCTATCTTTAATGTCTCATGTTTTATATATTATTTCATATTATTTTGTAAGTTTAATCACGAAGGTATGACCTTCGTGATGCTTCACTCATGGTCTTCGTCCGAAGTTCATTAAATCCTTGGAGAGATAATGCTTCAGCGGACGAAGGGCATTAATATTTAACATTTTATGTTGCCTTGTTCTTAATTCATAGCATTTGAGAACAAGTCCCCAACAACACCCTTAAAAGCTAATGAACCATCACTCCTTCTAAAGACAGACACATCTACATTTGTGAATAAGCAATTGTATCCCATATTACATAATTGACTAACCAACAGAAGATTATAACCTAGCGACTCTACTAAAAATACATTGGAGATAGAGTGCTCATTTGAGATGGCTATCTTGCCTAAGCCTTTAACCTTGCCTTGATTCCCGTCACCGAATATGATTGAATCTTGGGAATCTTTATTCTTGACGTAGGAGGTGAACATCTTTTCTCCCCCGTCATGTGGTTTGTGCATCCGCTGTCGATAATCCAGCTTGATCTCCCGGATGCATAAACCTGCAAGGAAAATTAGGCTTGGGTCTTAGGTACCCAACTCTTGTTGGGTCCTACAAGGTTAGTTATAATAGCCTTAGGGACCCAAATGCAAGTCTTATCTTTCTTGCATTTTGCCCCTAATTTCCTAGCAATCACTTTCTTATCCTTTCTACAAATTGCAAAGGAAGCATTGCAAGCATGGTAAATTGTAGAGTGTTCATTACATACATTCCTAGGTACATGAACAACATTTCTTCTAGGCATATGATGAATAACATTTTTCGTAGCCAAATTTCTACCATGCATAATAGAAGAACTTGAAGCAATCATGGTATGTGAATCAAAAGCATTACAACTTCTATCATAATGAACATTCCTAGAATAACTCCTATCATGATACATGAAAGCATGGTTCTTTTTAGCACTATTAGTCATTGGAGCCTTCCCTTTCTCCTTGGCGGAGATGGGAGCCTTATGACTTGTTAAGTTCTTGGCTTCCTTCTTAAAGCCAAGCCCATCCTTAATTGAGGGGTGTCTACCAATAGTGTAGGCATCCCTTGCAAATTTTAATTTATCAAATTCATTTTTGCTAGTCTTAAGTTGAGCATTAAGACTAGCCACTTCATCATTTAATTTATAAATGGAAACTAGGTGTTCACTACAAGCATCAACATTAAAATCTTTACACCTATTGCAAATCACAACATGTTCTACACAAGAGGTTGATTTATTAGCTATTTCTAACTTAGCACTCAAGTCATCATTGATACTTTTTAATCTAGAGATAGATTCACGACATGTAGACAATTTACATGAAAGCATTTCATTTCTTTTAACTTCTAGAGCAAGAGAATTTTGCGCACTTACAAATTTATCATGCTCTTCATACAAAAGATCTTCTTGTTTTTTCTAAAAGTCTATTATTCTCATTCAAGGCATCAACCAATTCATTGATCTTATCAATTTTGGTTCTATCTAATCCTTTGAATAAACATGCATAGTCTATTTCATCATCACTAGATTCATCATCACTTGAAGAAGCGTAAGTACTAGTATTGCGAGTGCTTACCTTCTTCTCTTTTGCCATGAGACAGGTGTGATGCTCGTTGGGGAAGAGGGATGATTTGTTGAAGGCGGTGGCGGCGAGTCCTTCGTCATCGGAGTCGGACGAAGAACAATCCGAGTCCCACTCCTTGCCAAGGTGTGCCTCGCCTTTAGCCTTCTTGTAAGTCTTCTTCTTTTCCCTCTTATTTTCTTGATCCTGGTCACTATCATTATCGGGACAATTAGCAATAAATTGACCAACCTTACCGCACTTGAAGCAGGAGCGCTTTCCCTTCGTCTTGTTCTTTTTGGGATGCTCCTTGCGACCCTTTAGCGCCGTCTTGAAGCGCTTGATGATGAGGGCCATTTCTTCCTCGTTGAGCCCCACCGCCTCAACTTACGCCACCTTGCTATGTAGCGCCTCCCTGCTACTTGTTGCTTTGAGAGCAATGGTTTGTGGCTCGTGGATTGGGCCATTCAACACCTCATCAACGTATCTCGCCTCCTTGATCATCATTCGCCCGCTTACGAACTTTCCAAGTATTTCCTCGGGCGACATCTTGGTGTACCTAGGATTTTCACGAATAGAATTTACAAGATGTGGATCAAGGACAGTGAAAGACCTTAGCATTAGGCGGACGACATCGTGGTCCGTCCATCTTGTGCTTCCATAGCTCCTTATTTTGTTGACCAGGGTCTTGAGCCTGTTGTATGTTTGGGTTGGCTCCTCCCCCTGATCATTGCGAACCTCCCAAGTTCGCCTTCCACCAACTCCATCTTGGTGAGCATGGTGACGTCATTTCCCTCATGAGAGATCCTGAGGGTGTCCCAAATCTGCTTAGCGTTATCCAAGCCGCTCACCTTATGATACTCATCCCTGCACAATGACGCTAAAAGAACAGTAGTAGCTTGTGCATTTTTGTGAATTTGTTCATTGATGAACATGGGACTATCCGTACTATCAAATTGCATTCCATTTTCTACTATCTCCCATATACTTGGATGGAGAGAGAACAAGTGGCTACGCATTTTGTGACTCCAAAATCCGTAGTCCTCTCCATCAAAGTGAGGAGGTTTACCAAGGGGAATGGAAAGCAAATGAGCATTGGAACTTTGCAGAATACGAGAGTAATCAAAAGAAAAGTTCGAGTTAACCGTCTTCTTTTTCTCGTAGTCGTTGTCGTCGTAGTAGACGATCTTCTTGATACACCTCTTCTTCTTCCCGTCCTTCTTCTTATGACTTGAGCCCAAGTCAGTGGGCTTGTCGTCTTTTGGGTCATTGATGAAGGACTCCTCCTTGTCGTTGATCACCATCCCCTTGCCCTTAGGATCCATCTCTTCGGGCGATTAGTCCCTTTTGTGAAGAGAACGTCTCTGATACCAATTGAGAGCACCTAGAGGGGGGGTGAATAGGTGATCCTGTAGAAACTTGAAACTTAAAGCCACAAAACATGGTTAGGTGTTAGCACAATAAAATCAAGTGGCTAATGAGAGCTCTTGTGAAGCAAATTAGACACAATGAGAACAAGCACAAGAGACAGAGGATTTATCCCGTGGTTCGGCCAAGTACAACACTTGCCTACTCCACGTTGTGGCATCCCAACGGACGAGAGTTGCACTCAACTCCTCTCAAGTGATCCAATGATCAACTTGAATACCACGGTGTTCTTCTTTTCTTTACTCTTTCCCGTTTGCGAGGAATCTCCACAACTTGGAGTCTCTTGCCCTTACAATAAGGATCAAAGTGAAAGCAATAGAGTAAGGGAGGGAAGCAACACACACAAAACCACAGCAATACGCACACACACGGCCAAGATTTGAGCTCAAATGAATATCACAAGGTTCTCACTAGAACGGAGCTCAAATCACTAAGAATGTCAAACGAGTGCGCAAGGACGGAGTGTGAATGATCAAGAATGCTTAAAGTATGCTTGGTGTACTCCTTCATGCGCCTAGGGGTCCCTTTTATAGCTCCAAGGCAGCTAGGAGCCGTTGAGAGCAATCCAGGAAGGCAATTCTTGCCTTCTGTCGACTGGCGCACCAGACAGTCCGGTGCACACCACCGGACACTGTCCGGTGCAGATTTCTTTCCTATTCTGGCGCAGCCGACCATTGAAGACTTGGAGCCGTTGGCGCACCGGACAGTCCGGTGCCCCCATCTGACCGTTGGCTCGGCCACGCGTCACGCGTGGATTGTGCGGCCGACCGTTGGCTCACCGGACAGTCCGGTGCACCATCGGACAGTCCGGTGAATTATAGTCGTACGCTGTTGACTTGATTCCCGAGAGCGGCGACTTCGCCGCAGCCGACTCACCGGACAGTCCGATGCACCACCGGACAGTCCGGTGATTTATAGCCGTACGCCGCCGTCGAGACCCGAGAGCAGCCAGTTGACCAGACGCCAGCCTGCACCACCGGACACTGTCCGGTGCACCACCGGACAGTCCGGTGTACCCAGACTGAGCAGAGTCTTGGCTGCTCGAGCCAAGTCTTTTCCAATTGTATTTTCTCTGATTCTAGCACTTAGACAAATATGTTAGTACACAAAAACCAATGTACTAAGTCTAGAATCATACCTTTGTGTTGACTTTGCACTTCTTCCACCATTTGGCATAGTTTTACACTCAAACCATTTGTGTTGGCACTTGATCACCAAAATACTTAGAAATGGCCTAAGGGCACATTTCCCTTTCAATTGGCATCACCTAGATGGCTAGGTGACAATTGGAGTTCAGTGATCACCCTGGAGGATTTGTTGGTGACCTAACTCGATGATTGTACGCGATCGTCAGGGATCCACTGAGGCAAAGGATCATCTCATAGTGAGCACCTAGTTCTTGCGAGGACCAAGGGGGAGCGGTACCCTTACGTGGGTGCTCCAACGAATACTAGTGGAGAGTGCCGACTCTTCGATACCTGGGAAAAAATTGGAGGAGTCTTCTTGTCCCTACTTTACTTTCCGCATTCACTTTCAGCATTTTACTTTGTGTATTTGCTTAGTTAGTATTTGCAATAATGACTTAGAGTTGTTATCTATTTCATAGCTTTTACTTGTTGCTAGTAGTTTGGGTGAAGTTGGGCTCATGCTTAGGGTTTAATCTTTTGTTAGAATTTTAGAAAAGCCCAATTTCACCCCCTCTTGGACATCGTGATCCTTTTAGAGGCTCAATCACCAAACTACCATGAGTAGTGTACTTCATACGTGTCCCCCACGTCCTGGACTCTTGTCCGGCCAGTCCTCAACCACACTGGTGACACGATCTGCTCTGCCACGTTCTCGCACTGATGCATGTCCTAGGTGTCAGCCACCATGGCTAGTAACCCGACTTCTCCGGTCCCTCGATCAAGTCCCAACGCTCATCCTTCGTTGCCCCCAGTCCATCGACACGAACCCGCATGATCTTCACCTTCGTCGTCGGCCACCGTCCCTGTGCTCCACACCTGCATAAGACAAGCCGACAGACATGGTTGCACAATACACAATCTCATACTCTGGTTAGTCCACCGACTATAATAAAATTCTACCCATGTTGACAATCACTCATCATCAACCTGTGCCACAAGGGACAAGTCAACCATGTGTTCACAGTTTTGGTGGTCAATGACTATACTAGATTATTGCAATCAATATTATTTTATAGAGATAATTTAAGTTAGATCATAGTAATGGTGACTGTTTGGGTAATCTATGATTTTTATGTCTCTAGTGATGGATTTTGTTTTGATTTTTAAAGGTTGGACGACATGGTTAATGCTAGGCTAATTTTAAATGTCATTTGGAGTTAGGAGATATTTAGAGTAGCTTAAGATAGATTTTCATTTGGTCGTACTAAAAAGGGGCTATTGACAAGGAAATGGGGCTTAATCCATTTCTACACTTAGTTTGGTGTTTGATGACCATCACAATCATGTGGACTAACTAGTTTGCCAAGTGTTTGTTCACGGGTTCATAAGATGAAGCTATATGTCTCTAAGTCAGAAATCAACTCAAATCCAACCTTAGAGGGGTAAAACTTGAAATAGAAGAACTAGCAATATTTCTATACTTTGTGAAAGTTCTACATAGCCTAGGAACATATTGGATACATCTAAAGTGATTGGATTGCTCAGTTTCAACAATTCAATATTTAGAGCCGATTTGAGCTCGAAGGAAATAAAACAACCATGTTTCATGACTTAGACTTGTTGGAAAGTCACTAGATATATTTGTCTAAGGCATTGGAACACCCTCATGTGCATCAAAATTCAACCGTAGAAGAAATGTTCAAGCTTGGCAAATTTCATGTTGGTAGAGGAGCACCAAACCAGTTCGGTGGTGCAACAGATAGAGTGCAAAGAAGAGTATAGGGATTGGTCTCAGGTAGCCGGCACACTAGACCAGTCTGGTGGGCCATCAGACCACTTTACCTTTGAGGTTGTTTTTCGGTCGAAGAGGAGGTAGCGTATCGGCCCAGTCTGGTCATGCACCGAACCGTCTAACGGGTCATTGGTCAACTACAGCTCTAATGGCTTTACTGACGTGGTGGTGGTCTGGTGCCCTTGACTCACATGACTGCTCCCCGTCAGAACGGTAACATGCTACAACAGTTGTCAAGTGGCCCGATGATGCACCAGACTGACACTGTAGGTGGTCGGGTGCACCACCCGAAAGTGCAGTTTTGGCCAACTTTTATAATGACCATATTGGGTGGTTGGGGCTATAAATACCCTGTCCATCAACATTGAAAACACACAAGAGCTTCACTAAACTCATATTCAATACTTTCAACAACTCCAAGCCTCCCAATTCCTCACAAGTGCCAAATTCATCAAGATTGAGCTAGAGAAAGAATAGTGCCTTGCAGAGTGTTTCATTTGAGCTTGATGCATTCAATTCTTGTGTTCTTGAGTTTCTTTCTTCTCTCTACCCCCATTCTCACACTTTGTAAAGCTAGCAAGAGACACCAAATTGTGTGATGATCCTTGCGAGGATTTAGTTCCTTTGAGAAGAGAAGAAAATTCATCTAGTCTATGTGACCGTTTGAGAGAGGGAAAGGTTTGAAAGAGACCCATTCTTAGTGGAGTCCTCAATGGGGAGTAGGTTCTCAAACCGAACCTCATGAAAAAATCACCTGTGCTCTTTGTGTTGTTTCTTTTCTGTGATTTGTTTCTTCCTCCCCCTGTCTCATTGTTCTCTTGCTTGCGCTTGATACTATATCATTTGAGTTGCTCTCAAATTAATTCCACGATCAATTGAGCAACTCTAGCAAGAAGAACATCTCTCCCTTACTCCGATCTTCGATCATTTGACTTCTCGTTGTAACGCTTAACCGAGGTTCTAGTTGTTGTAATATCAGATAACTTTGCTTATGCTCTCGAGCTGATCCAGGCCTATCATAAGAGTAAGAAACTAGCCTTGGTGATCAAATTGGACTTCACAAAAGCTTTTTACATAATTAGTTGGGCTGCTCTAGCTAGGATCATATCAGCTAGAGGCTTCCCCGTTTTGTGGTGTAATTGGATCAGCGACCTACTCTCCACTTCAAAAACTAATGTGCTGCTCAATGGTTTCCCTAGACCTTAGATTGCCCACAAAAAAGAGTTAAGGCTGGGAGACCCCCTCTCCCCTACATTTTCCTTGTTGCTGATGAGATCTTGGTTATGATAAGAAAAAATGGAGTTGTGCTTCACCCGATGGCAAAAGACCTATGTGGACTAGTTATTCAGTATGCCAACAACACACTGATTGTCACTAGGGCCCCTACTTAGGGGATCATCCAACTTCGGACAGTACTCGACTCCTTTGCCGAAGTGGAGGGTTTTGTATCAACTATGGAAAAAGCACCCTGGGCCCGATTCATGTTGGAGCTTCGAAGGCTCAATAGATCTCTAACATCCTTCAATGCAATATGGGGAGCTTCCCCCTCCCCTACCTAGACCTCCCCTATCGGCCATCATAGTTAATATCCAAGCTTAGACCCCTCTGGTCCTCACCACTACTGGCCGAGATGAATTGGTGAACTAAGCCTTAAGCAGCTAACTCATTTATGCTATGTGTGCTACAATGATCCCTATCGAAATCATTAAGGCAGTTGACGCACGTTGATGCTCTTTCCTCTAGTCAGGCAAGGAAAGTGCCACTGGCGCGAAATGCCTTGTATCCTGGAGCCAAGTTTGCAATGGAAAACAACAAGGTGGCTTGGGAGTTAAACACATGCAGCCCTGAACATCTGCCTCTTGCTCAAACTTGTGCAAAAAATACTGCAACCAGCTCAGTCTTCTTGGGTTGCCTGGATTCAGTCAAGCAATGGTGTCACACCCGGTTTTTAAGGTAAACTGAATGCGAACCATGTATGTGCCAGGATCAGAAACTCACGTACACAGTGATTACATAATTGGACATCATCACACATTGCTTAAAGTAAATAGCGGAAAGGTACTTTTATTACAACAAGATGTCCAAGACATCCACGAAGTCTATTACATAGCATAGTCATTAATATCATCAAAGTGCGGAAATACGAAACGTAGTAGATAAGGCCTACACAGGTAGCTGACTGTGGGTATGCCACTAAGAAAAACCAGAACTTGTCATAGTCCTGGAACTACTCAAAGTCCTCCATGTTGCCAGCATCTCCTCCTGAGCACTGAATACAATGGGGACAACCTGGGGTGGGGGTGGTTTGTAAAGCAAGGGTGAGTACACATCAACATACTCAGCAAATGTCCCGTTTGGCTAAAGTGGACTAGATGTATGTGGAGTTAAGGTTAAGCAGTTGCTTTTAGTTGGTCAAGTATTTATTACTATTAGTAAAGCCAAGTTTTTGTAATAAACCCAGTTATTACCTAAGTGTACTGAAGCGCCCCAATCCTCTGGGACTCAAATGTGATACAATTACTAGTCCCAGGAGGCTAGTAAACACATTTATACAATAGATGGTTTCAGATCTGCTTAAATGAGACAAACCTATAAAGGTGGCGATCAACTTTAAGAGTTGGTCCACAACTCGGGACATATCATCAGAGTGGGGCTGAAGCAGCCCGATATACGTAGCGAAGCAAATCAGCGGTAAAACAGCCACAGGTAAGGTTGGGAACAGTCGTAACTCTTACCCGATCTCCTTTTTCTGAAAAACAACAAATAAGCAAGGGTGAGTACAAACGTACTCAGCAGCCCACCTTCACCCGCGGAATGGGGAAATCAGATATAATGCATGGAATATGTGGAGCTCAGGATATTTTGCAGAAACAACAATATTTTATGTAGGGTTGTTTTGAAAAACATTTTGTATTTTGCAAAGCTCATCCTCTCCAAAAGGAGCAGGAAGTTTTTTTAGTATAGAACGAAATCCCCTGGACTAAACCATCCAGGTATCTTAGCAGTTTCCCACTGGTTCTCATTTTCAAAAAGCAGCTACAGGACTTCCCATCCACCATAGCTCACGGCTCAACCGTCGGACCTTTTAAAAACCACTTTTCTCAAAAGCACCTTTCTTTTTGGAAAACAAAACATTAATTGCCATACCACACCAGACTCATCCATACCAGTGGACACGGACTATTCGAATAGGTTTGAACTCTGCATAGAGGGGTACACTTTACCCACTAGTCCGGTTTCTGCGATCTCACCGTCGTGAGACCCAAATGCCGAATCTCTTTCTTTCCTCGCACGTCCTATCCTTAACGGTTATACCGGAAGGAGTCAGGCCACCTCCATGCCCAAACCGGACAAAACATTCCCCCTCCTTATCCTCCCGGTGCTCCCTAGCCTTCATAACCCTGGGGTTGGACCGTACGAGTTCAGATTGAGTGACTGCCCACACAGTCTCGAGTGGTTGTACTTATCATGAGTATAGGTAGTGAAGGATGACAAACCGGTCCTTATATGAGGGGACAATCCTTCTGCTCACACCTAAACCAGCTGAGCCATCACCTTAGGCCCTCCCCTAAACCAGAGAGTCCCTGATCATCCCTACTCAAAGGTGATAAGGGTGGAAACCCTTCATCATACACATTTTGAAAAGCATTTTCTTTTGAAAACTCACACCTTTTCTCAAATCATTTGTAACAAATATATCAAGTATTGATTGCGGCAAGCGGCTGGGTGGCCATAATAACTTGTCTCAAAATCATATCATGCATAAAATAACAGGTTGAGGGTTGTGGTTGAAAAATCATACGTAATTTATGCATCAAAGGGATCTAGTGAGCTTGTCGTGCTTATCCGGCGAAGGGGGAAGGGGAGCTCGCGGAACTGGCTTCTGGCTCCACTGCCTGGCGTAAACTTGCAGATCTGGCCTCCACGAGACGGCACGAACGCTCCGGTAACTATGCAACATGAACAAGCAAACATACAAACCAACAAGTATACAAACAAATATTTAGTATAGTGGTCAGAATAGCGATATATGGATGGGTAGAGTCTTGAGTAGAATCTGTGTCATGTGGTGTTGAGGTACTACTAGTGGTGGAGCGGAGGTGCTTACCAGGAGGGTGGACTGGAGGCGAAGCGACACTGTGTGTAGCCGGCAGAGCGGAGTAACTGAGTGGGTGGGGTGTTTGCCTTGGCTGAGGGTGTTGAGTGTGTGGAGTGGGAGAGGGTAGCTAGGTGCATTTATAGCTAGGTGTATGTGGTGTAGCACAGTGAAGTTCACTGTTGGTGAGAATAGTGACGAATGAATCGTCTGACTTAGTCTGAACAGGGAAATTATAGGCAGGATATGGAACAAGAGTATTTTGGGAGTTTTTTGGAATATGAACCATGCTTAAGGTATGACATGGTTGGATAGGGAATAATTTGACAAGAATTTAGAAACAAGAATGATTGGAATCTGAGTTTGGATGGAGGAGTTTTGGATTTTATAATCATAGGAAGAAAAAGAAAAGGAATATTCTTGGAATATTCTATAATTTGAATATTTAGAGATATTTGTGTAACACCCCTGGTGTTACTGCAACTAAAACTTGAGCATGACATCATAAGCATTGGCATTGCATATGTTTGACACACCTAGAGTGCATTCACTAGGCAAAAATTTCAAACAAGTTGTATTGTTTAAAGTGTTTTTGCAAAGAGAACCCTGGATAGGAAACTTAACCCTAAACAGGGATTAAAGGGGTAAGTGAAAGCTCTCTTGTGAGTTTTGGTGTTTGGATGACAACTCAATTAAAGGACTAACAAGTGTACTAAGTGTTGAACAGGTGCTTAAGGTAAAGCCTACAGGGTTCAACACAAGTGAACAATTGTGATGGTCCAAGAACTGAATTATGGATACATGATGGACATCACAAGTAGGATGGACATTGCATAAAGTGAGACTCGGGTGCGTAGCTAGGAGACAACTGATCAAGCCAAGGACGGAGGCAAGAAGAGCTTCGAGGTACCAAGTGCACGGGAGAAGGTCAAGGAGGCTGAGGAACCCAAAGCCAAGGGTGAAGAAGAAGGCTTGCAAAGTCAAGGGTGATCGAGTTGAGAACAGCTACGGCACATCAAGGATCACTACATAAGAACGTGACTTACAGCCAATGAGGTAACAGCTACAGTTATGTGGTGTAAGTCATAAGGCTCAAGATCAAGCTCTAAGAAGGAGATCAAGGTCACTAGAAGGAGAACAAGTGTCAAAACCAGAACTGGAAGCAGCCCAAAAGAGCTAAGTTCACCTTAATCTTTAGTTTGGGTTGTTCCTATGTTTGGAGATGTTCTATGTGACCTTTGCAGGATGTTGGAGCCAAGAAATGTCAATCTAGATCAAGTCAAGCCAACTTGATGATTTATGAGTCCAACATCAAAGCTCAAGCATGTGAAATGCTATAGATAGAAGGTATGCTTCTAGACTTGGTACATTGGTTTTGTGGACTAATATACTTGTCTAAGTGTTAGAAACAGAAAGAGAGAAGAGGAGGAAATGACTTGGCTGTGTGCTGCCAAGACCCAGCTCGGACTGGAGCACCGGACTGTCCGGTGTGCACCGGACAGTGTCCGGTGTGCACCGGACAGTGTCCGGTGCGCCAGGCTGGCTCGGAGCAAACTGGCCGCTCTCGGGAAACTGGCCGACGGCGTACGGCTATAATTCACCGGACTGTCCGGTGTGCACCGGACTGTCCGGTGAGCCAACGGTCGGCCGGGCCAACGGTCTGCCGCGCAATCTGCGCGGGACACGTGGCGGAGCCAACGGTCGGAAGACGGCACCGGACTGTCCGGTGTGCACCGGACATGTCCGGTGCGCCAACGGCTCCAGATCTGCCAACGCTCGGCAACGGTCGGAAGCACCAGATATGGAAACAAATCGGGCACCGGACACTGTCCGGTGTGCACCGGACTGTCCGGTGCCCCCGACGACAGAAGGCAAGATTGGCCTTCCAGATTTGCTCTCAACGGCTCCTAGGCCCCTTGTGCCTATAAAAGGGACCCCTATGCGCCTCCAACAAGAGACAAGTGCAGCCATCAAGTGTAGACTTCATTGGAATCAATTCTCGCTCTCCCTCTTGTGTGTAACTCTATAGTTTGTGTAGAAGGCACAGCTATAAGCCTTTAGAGAGAGGAGAAGTGCTGCTTAGAGCTAGAGCAAGGTCTTGAGCGTATCGTTACTCTGCCGGGGAGCTGCCAAGAAGTTTGTAAGCAGCCGCGGTTCTGTTGTAACCCCACTCAATAGTGAAAGGCTCTATCTGTCATACTGACAGATCTGAGCAAACGGAGGAAGGAGTTGAAATAGACTCCAAGCCCAGGTGTGGCTAACTCCAACGAGGACTAGGCAAGCATTTCAGGCTTGGCCGAACCTCGGGATAAATCCTTGCGTCTATGTGCTCTGTTCTGTATTGTATCCTGACTCTCTGTCTTACTCGTCTTTATATCTGCACTTCAATACTTATCTGTGGTATAAGCTTTATTTGAAGTGCAGGACACTTTTGAGACAGGATCTCTGATTCCGCTGCAACCTACTCGAAGAGTCTTCTCACTCCACTGCGTACTAAGTCTTCGAGTAGAGTAAGAATTTAAGTTATAAAGTAATAAGTTTTATTCGCCTATTCACCCCCCCCCCCTCTAGGCGACATCCAGATCCTGTTCCCGGGTCAAAGGGAACTTTCAATTGGTATCAAAGCTAGGCCTCTCTAGTGTGGGCTTAGCCGTCCAGAGATCGATGTCGTCACAAGAGGTAACTGTAGAACTTCTTTTAGGCGATGGTTCTAATTACAAATCTTGGTCTGTCTCCATTTACAAAGCTTTCATGAATGTTGATTCTGATTTGAGACAGATCTTTAGTAGAAGTATTTTTCCCTCTGATTTTAGTAAAAATCCTTCTAATGAAGAACTAAGATGTTTATCTCTCAATCACCATGCTTGCAACATCTTAGTTGACTCTCTTTCTAGAAGTGCTTATTTTGCCATCATGAGTAGTGATAGTGATCTATTTGTTGATGCTCATGATTTATGGAATAGGATTAAAGAAAGATATTTTGTAGCAAACTGTGATGCTCCTACTCCCTATATTACTTGTGATACTAACCATTCAAAGGGAGAAGAACAAGAACGATGGCACCCAAATGATGAATCCACCTCGTCAACAGGCTTGTTCTCCACTAGTGATAAATGTTTTATTGCTAACAATGACGGTGGAGACAAAAGCCATGATGAGGAGGAATATGAGGATGATAGCGAGGATGAATCTTCATCACCTCAAGGTACATTTTCCTGTTTGGCTTCCACTGACATTAATGACAGGGAAAATGATACCAATGATGTGGAAGAAGAGGAGATTCGCCGTTTCTACATCCATCTCAACAAAGAGGACAAAGCTCTCTTGGTTAAGTTGTTGAGAAGGAACAAGGAACAAGGCGAGACGCTTCTCAGGCTAGAGGAGACCCTCATCAAAACCAACAACAGCCTGGAGAAGATGACCAAAGAACATGAGGAGCTAAAGTGCTCTCATGACGATTTGGTCCAACGGTATGAATCTATTTTATTTGAGCAAAGAAATAATCATGATGTATTATCTGATGTTGCTCAACTTAAAACTGAAAATTCTATGCTTAAGAGTCAAGTAGAAATGACAAATTTAGAAAAACTTGCTCTAGGTGAAGAGTATGATATGTTGTCAAATTCTCATAATGAATTAGTTGATAACCATATCATGCTTAATGTTGCTCATGAGGTTGTAATTTTAAACTTAAATTCATGTGAACCTCATTCTCGCACGTGTGCGCATTTGAATTGTATATCATCATGTGCTAACCCCTGTTGCTCAAAAGAAAGCCAATCATTGATTGAGCAACAAGTTTTAGGGTCACAAAAGAAATTCTGTGGGAATAAGAAGCAACGACAATTGAGGAGAAGACGCTTAGCTCAACTCTCTCAAGATATCCACGGGCGCGTGGTGAAGAAGCTTGAGAAAGGAAAAACTGCAGCAAGTGTTAAGCTCAATAAGAAGAATGTTCCCAAAGCTATAAATGAAGAAATCAATATGAACGAGGAAAAAGGTAAGAATTCAATTAGTCATGTTGTTTGTACTAATCATCTCTCCATGTCCTTCAAGCACAAAAAGGGAAGAGGAAAAAGGAGGTGTTTCAAGTGCAAGAAGTTAGGCCACCTCATCGCGTCCTGTCCGTACAAAGACAAGAATGAAGGGACAAGGAGTTGTTCTGGATGCAACAAAAAGGACCACACGATCACTTCATGTCCGGTCATGAAGAATCAAGGATGTGCATCCTCCAAGGTGACCCTCACCAAGGAAAATAACACACAGCAAGCGTCGTGTCAAGTTGAGCGACGCTTTTGCTACAAGTGTGGTGAGCAGGGTCATCTATCCAAGGTATGTAATAAAGGTGAGGCTCCTAAACAAGTAAAGTTGTCTCAATCTCATTTGCTTAGGAGACCCAATTCATATACTTGTGCTAGATATGTAGCAAGATCACCTAGAACTAGCACAAAGACTATTTGGGTGCCAAAGGCACTTTTAGTTGATCGTTATGGACCCATCCCGAGGTGGGTACCAAATTGTGCTAACTAGACCATGCAGGTGCCATGAGATGGACTGGAGACCATGGGAGAGCTTAAGACGGTTATCTAAAAACTCTATGCTTAAGCTGTCAATTGTTTTGGTGTTTATTGATCCAAGGTTGAATTATTATGAGACACTAATCCCATGTTCATCTCAAGTAAAAAGTGGAATAGGTCCTTGATCATTATTGGTGAATCAAGCAAAGGACCTCGATTTCGCAGCTGTCTCTTCAAAGGACGGTACCTGTGTTTCTTAAGTGCATTATCATTATTGCTCTTAAATTTAAGTGTCGTGCTTAGAGTAGTTATGCTTTATGATTGCCTGTGTTAAATGGATCATAATAATGTTTGCCTAATCATGACTAGTGCACTATAGGATATATCTTTTGAATCATTCATGGGTAGCTCTTTCATTTGTTATATCCACAACGATTAACCCTCTTGGTGTATATGGATAAACATGTAACTTTGTGTAAGTCATGCAATGTGCAAATATGACATATTGTTTAGTCCATGTTCACATGATTACCCTAGTTTGGTATTGTGTGAATTTCAAATCCATGTCGTGCCCTTTTAAAGCTGTGAGATGAGTAAGCAAAAGGAGCTCTGAATTGGTGATAACAAGTGCTCTCATAAAGGCAAAGGTATGGAAAATGGAACTGTGCAATTGTATTGAATATCTTGAAGTTCCTTTAATTGCGATCATAGCTATGTTCTTGTCTTTCAATCGGTAATATCTTGGTTTAGGTGATTTATGCCTTTAAAATGTTGTTTCTTTTGGTGCATCTAAGAAATCTTCTTAATTATGGCATGCTTAGACATTATGCTTTATATGCATGATTGTGTTGTTCTTCAATTGGTACATGTGGTACAATGTTTGTCATGCATGTAGCATGTTTAGATTGCCATGTATGTGGTACAATAATTGGCATGCATTGCTGTATTAAGTCAATCTTTCTTGTGGTACTCAATTGGTATCTCTTTGTGATAAAATTAAGAGTATGCCGTGACCAAGATATGGTGTAATCCCCTCTAGTTCTGAGGAAGCTAGAATGTGCAAAGTGCAAGTTGTTCAAATACTTGATGCACAAGTTTAGGGGGAGCACACATAACTTGCGTCTTTTGAGACTAATTGTTTCTTGAGTGATCTTGTGTAGTCTCAAGGTGGAAAAGAGAAGATGAGCAAGAAATGGAGCAATCAGGACTTGGGTACCTCCGTAAGTCAAGCGATTGGTATCTTAAGTCGTGAGTAAATGCGTATTTTTAAGATTGCTCATGCTCTACAATATTTGGTGATATTAGATGCTTATCTTTAAATATCATGGAGCTACGATAATAAATGATCTTGAAATTGGTATCCTTCAATTAGTAGCCATGGTAGTTTGCTTTAATTGACATCTTGTGATTAGAATAGAAGTTTCTTCTTGTGCCCAATACTATAACTTGTTCTAAGTTTGGTGTCTTAGCAACAAGGAAAGTTGGGATAAAGAATCAGGCACAAGTGTGGAGAAGCTCTCGAGAGATTAACTACTTTCAAGATGGGAAGTACACTACAACATGGTAAAGGTACAAAAGGAAGTATTATTCTTTTTGCATATATGTATCTTACCTAAATGTTGATAGGGCATATGTTCAATAAGTAAGGGGGAGTCTTGATAGTCGTTTTTCCTCCTTAACACCCTGTTGTCCCTTGACATCATCCTATGTTCTTGCTTGAGTATAGTTTTTGGTGTTTGATGTCAAAGGGGGAGAATTTGTGTGTATTAAAGCTTATCTCAACCTGAGAGGAAAACTTATCCTAAGGGGTGATGTGTTAGTTTGAGCTTTGTCAAGTGTGATATTCATATGCTTCTTGCAGTTATTATATGTGTTGCATCATATGGACTAGTGATTACGCTGCAATGAATTATTTGGCTTCTGTGTTGCATCATATGGACTAGTGATTACGCTGCAATGAATTATTTGGCTTCTATAGTGTAATAGATAGTCATGTGGTTAATGGTGCTAAGATTGCCTTAAATTAGTATCTAAATTGGTATCTTAATGGTGAAAAGTGGTAGGTTGATATTCCTGTGATATATCCACTAAATTGAATGATGTTTAACTCTGATTACATGCATTTGTGTGTTATAGCATCATGGTTTGATTCTAGATACAATGCATCCTAAAAAGTGCTAAGGTGTAGAAATGCTTCGAATTGCCTAAGTATGTGCAAATTGGCATCTGAGGCCAAAATTATGTTTTTGAAGTAAGCACCTATTTAGGGGGAGCATTCTATAAACTTAGAATTCAAATTTGTGCTTCAAATCTTATGTAAGCTTTAATTGTGTTGCCATCAATCACCAAAAAGGGGGAGATTGAAAGCTCTCTTGTGAGTTTTGGTGTTTGGATGACAACTCAATTAAAGGACTAACAAGTGTACTAAGTGTTGAACAGGTGCTTAAGGTAAAGCCTACAGGGTTCAACACAAGTGAACAATTGTGATGGTCCAAGAACTGAATTATGGATACATGATGGACATCACAAGTAGGATGGACATTGCATAAAGTGAGACTCGGGTGCGTAGCTAGGAGACAACTGATCAAGCCAAGGACGGAGGCAAGAAGAGCTTCGAGGTACCAAGTGCACGGGAGAAGGTCAAGGAGGCTGAGGAACCCAAAGCCAAGGGTGAAGAAGAAGGCTTGCAAAGTCAAGGGTGATCGAGTTGAGAACAGCTACGGCACATCAAGGATCACTACATAAGAACGTGACTTACAGCCAATGAGGTAACAGCTACAGTTATGTGGTGTAAGTCATAAGGCTCAAGATCAAGCTCTAAGAAGGAGATCAAGGTCACTAGAAGGAGAACAAGTGTCAAAACCAGAACTGGAAGCAGCCCAAAAGAGCTAAGTTCACCTTAATCTTTAGTTTGGGTTGTTCCTATGTTTGGAGATGTTCTATGTGACCTTTGCAGGATGTTGGAGCCAAGAAATGTCAATCTAGATCAAGTCAAGCCGACTTGATGATTTATGAGTCCAACATCAAAGCTCAAGCATGTGAAATGCTATAGATAGAAGGTATGCTTCTAGACTTGGTACATTGGTTTTGTGGACTAATATACTTGTCTAAGTGTTAGAAACAGAAAGAGAGAAGAGGAGGAAATGACTTGGCTGTGTGCTGCCAAGACCCAGCTCGGACTGGAGCACCGGACTGTCCGGTGTGCACCGGACAGTGTCCGGTGCGCCAGGCTGGCTCGGAGCAAACTGGCCGCTCTCGGGAAACTGGCCGACGGCGTACGGCTATAATTCACCGGACTGTCCGGTGTGCACCGGACTGTCCGGTGAGCCAACGGTCGGCCGGGCCAACGGTCTGCCGCGCAATCTGCGCGGGACACGTGGCGGAGCCAATGGTCGGAAGACGGCACCGGACTGTCCGGTGTGCACCGGACATGTCCGGTGCGCCAACGGCTCCAGATCTGCCAACGCTCGGCAACGGTCGGAAGCACCAGATATGGAAACAAATCGGGCACCGGACACTGTCCGGTGTGCACCGGACTGTCCGGTGCCCCCGACGACAGAAGGCAAGATTGGCCTTCCAGATTTGCTCTCAACGGCTCCTAGGCCCCTTGTGCCTATAAAAGGGACCCCTATGCGCCTCCAACAAGAGACAAGTGCAGCCATCAAGTGTAGACTTCATTGGAATCAATTCTCGCTCTCCCTCTTGTGTGTAACTCTATAGTTTGTGTAGAAGGCACAGCTATAAGCCTTTAGAGAGAGGAGAAGTGCTGCTTAGAGCTAGAGCAAGGTCTTGAGCGTATCGTTACTCTGCCGGGGAGCTGCCAAGAAGTTTGTAAGCAGCCGCGGTTCTGTTGTAACCCCACTCAATAGTGAAAGGCTCTATCTGTCATACTGACAGATCTGAGCAAACGGAGGAAGGAGTTGAAATAGACTCCAAGCCCAGGTGTGGCTAACTCCAACGAGGACTAGGCAAGCATTTCAGGCTTGGCCGAACCTCGGGATAAATCCTTGCGTCTATGTGCTCTGTTCTGTATTGTATCCTGACTCTCTGTCTTACTCGTCTTTATATCTGCACTTCAATACTTATCTGTGGTATAAGCTTTATTTGAAGTGCAGGACACTTTTGAGACAGGATCTCTGATTCCGCTGCAACCTACTCGAAGAGTCTTCTCACTCCACTGCGTACTAAGTCTTCGAGTAGAGTAAGAATTTAAGTTATAAAGTAATAAGTTTTATTCGCCTATTCACCCCCCCCCCTCTAGGCGACATCCAGATCCTGTTCCCGGGTCAAAGGGAACTTTCAGTAAGACCTAACCCAAGATGAGAAAACATAAAGACTTTAGGGAAGGAGTCATAAAATATCCCCAAAAACAAAGTTGAATCACATTTATACCCCTGGAATACTAGAAACCCTAATTGGGACCCTGGAAAACCCTAAAACCAAACCCTAGGGGCCTATTTGCAAAATTAGTCCACTTTTGGGCTAAAGTGCAAAAACCAAGTTAAATAAGTATCTTAAAATATTTGGGTCACAAATATGAGAATTTGCAAGCCAAACCCTAAGTTTTGGACCAAATGGCAAAAATCACCTCTTAAGCACTATAGAGCCTAAGTCTGAAATTAGTGTGTTTTCTTCAACTTTGAACCCTTGTATCTTTCATGTTCTAGGGATTTTGCCCTAGGGAACCACAGCAAAGTTGAAGACCAAACATAGGAGAACAACTTTGCTTAAGAAGGAAAGCATAGTTGTTAAGAGAAATTTAGAAATAATTAAGCCCAAAGTTGGGCTGTCAGGGTGTAATATCTGAATTTTCAGATAGACAGTGTGATCACTGGAACTTCAAGCATGAATTCAAGCTTGAATTATTGAGAATTTGATCAAGCCTGCTATAGTAATGTTGTAGCCGGATCTTAGGACTATAACTTTGTTAAAGAGTGTTGAGCACATTACTGCACAAAATTTGTAGTTATTGGCTCTGCAAATCGGGCTGTCAGTTCACCTGAATAAGGAACTCCGTGGTACAGTAGCTGATCGGATCAGAACATCAGTTCAGCCACCACCGACGATCCCCCGCCGCGATTCGTGTCAATGGTGTGCAGATTCGTGCGCTGGTCGACGGATAACATCGCGGGGTGAGAAGAATCTTCACTGCCGGTGAGCTGGGTTCCACTCCGGCGACCCCTCGTGCCTTCCCCTCTACCCTACGGCTGGGCAGATAAGAACGCCGGTGATAGCCGTCGTCCGACCGTGCGCCGCGTGTCCTAACCGCGCCACCGCATCGCCGTGACCCTCTCTAACAGCCTGTCGATCACTGGAGTTACCGCCACGCCATAGGACACGTACCCACGCGCGCCAGGGTTCTTCCTCCTCTCCGGCCGCCTCCGCTATCCGCTCGAATTGAGCGCCACCGCCCCGGGGATCTATAAATTGACCCCGCAGTGAGCTTCACCACATCCTCACGCACTCAGCCACCGCCAATTGCTAGCAGTCCCTCACCAGAGCTCGAGAATTTCCAATTCTCCCCAAATCGGGTCTCCGCCACCGTAAACTCACCTCCCCGCGGTCAGCCGTCCTCAGGTCTGCTCATTCCTTTTT
Organism: Zea luxurians; assembly: GCA_029449295.1. Lineage (NCBI taxonomy): Eukaryota > Viridiplantae > Streptophyta > Magnoliopsida > Poales > Poaceae > Zea > Zea luxurians. The sequence goes on along the minus strand of JAOPSE010000008.1, from coordinate 84,478,626 downwards.
CATCCCTGTTCTAGCATCCTTATGTGTTGGTGATGCTCTCCGACCCCTTTAATCGAACCAAACCGCCTTTGATCGCCGGGAACCCGACGATCTTGCCGTCTGCTTCTCGGTCACCGTGGCCAGAGAGTTTTAGTGCGCCGTTAGTGAAATTGATGGAGGGGAAATGGTCAGGGTGGACCAAATTGTGTTCCCGTCGCTTGAGAGCACCAGCCGTGGCGTCATCTGGCCGGACTAAGCTCGCCGGAGTGCGGCGAGGGCTGATTCCTCGTCGTGGACTTTGTTCTGCGAAAGTATAGAATGTGGAGGGCCTTAGTGCAAACCGTCAGCGACTCACTGAAACAGTAGAAGAACCTGTCTCTAGATAGATAAAACCCCGAGGCCGTTTTTGCAAACCTGCCCCGCGGGCGCGGGCGCGCGCGTTTTTCCCCTCTGACTGGGCCGTTTGGGCTGAACCAGCCCATTACTATTGAAGCCTTTTCTTTTTCCTTTTTCAGCAGAGCTTTGGAAATATGTTAAAAATTGTAGAAAAATCCTAAAATTGTGCAACCAATTTTCCCAGGCTTGTTATTTTCCCTAGAATTTAATAAAAATAATTTTGTGATTTTTAGTGGAAATAAGAAATTTTAGGGCATTTAAAGTAGTTAAAAGTATTAGTTAGGGATTTTTAAAAGATAAATGGTAATCCCAAAAATGCTCAAAATTTTTATATGAGTTCCTCATATTATTTAGAAGCCTTGGGTAGAATTTGGGTTGATTTGGACCTTGTTTGATCACCAAACCCCAAAACATCCCCCCTGCCCTTTGAACTCCTTTACCGACTCCGGAAACCCTAAGTTCTCGGAGTTCCGTGAAGGAAAGTTATATTCAAGACTAAGATAATAAATCTTTATTGTCTTCGCACTCTCATGAGCATTACATGGCATCCATTCTTATACATATGTATGGTTATGATTAGAACGCGAAGAAGAAGTGGAAGTCACCGAAGAAGGGACACCACCACCCTCGGATTCTCAAGCAGGCAACTGCTTCTACTTTGATATTTGTGGATCCGAGCCAGACTCACCTGTGAACGAAGGCAAGCCCCGGTGCATGCAACCCCTTTCCTTGTGTTTTTAAATACTTTTTGCACACTTTAAGTCAAGAGAAATGTGCATTAGGTTCATAGGAATTGCTTGGAACCTTTTGATGCATTGCTTTCCTTGATATCCATACCTTTATAGATACTTCTGGTGAAGTATCAAAATTTGATTTACAAAAATGCTTAGCCCTGCTTAGATCTTGTGGATAGAAGTTGTCTTTTGCAATACTATCTAGCTCAGGGATTATCCTGAGGAAAGATGGCTTCTACCTGCAAGAATACTTCCATTGAGAGCGTGGTGGGATCTTACTACAAAGTTCCCTGTGATGCTCTTTTCCTCCTAAGGAATTGAAACAATCCTAAGGATGGAAGTACTTAAATCGAGACTTGGGTTAGGAACAGGTGATGTTCTACCCAGGTTGATTAAGGATTGAATGCGTATGTAGGCGTGCTGATCGAGGACCCTTTAACTGGTCACATGCCTCGTCATGGGTAAGCCTTGCCTCGGGCAGACTAAGGCCAGAATAAGATAACACGAAATGGGCGTGGAGCGGTGGCGGGAGTAGCCTGTACCCACCGTGGCAAGAGGCTGGACGATGGTGTAACTGTGCTCTCGGTTTGCGTGAACCTGATCTGGTCTTAAGAACCCCGGTGGCGGGTTGACATATGCAAGGGTTAAGTGCTACATATGTCGTGTGATTGGAGATCCTCAGCTGAGTATAATCGATTCGGATCGCCGTACCTTTGCGGTTATGAAGACTTGGTCACTTCCCTACAACCTAAGTCAGGATGGGAACATTATGGATAAAAATGTTGTTGTATTGATGAAATGATGAAATTAGACTAGAGGCAAACAGAGTCTATTAATACTTAATTCGGCGTTAAAATGTTGAAAGTAAGGACTCACTTTAGTAAGCTATTTCTGCAAAGGTATCGAAGTTGATTTTTACTAAAGCCTCTCCTTGATTCCTATTTATCCAGCATACCCTTGAGAGTCTTTTCCTTAGTCGGGTAAGACTTGCTGAGTAATTCCATACTCAGGGTTTATCCCTCCGTTGTTTTTAGGTGAGGAAGCGACAAACCTTTGTTGCTTTTGCTCCAAGGTGGTTCCTAATGAAGATAAGCAAGAGTGAAGTGCGGGAGGAAAGGATCCTCCATTAAGACTTTTTGTGTGATAACTGTCGGGAGGAGTTTTTGCCTCCCTTGGTATGTGTAATAATATTACTCTGCACTCGTTATATAGTTCTGGTCTGTAATAAACAACTTGATCTTACTTTTTAATAAATGTAAGTTTATGTAATCGCTTCCGCATATCTATATCTCTGATGTTCTGTAATGTCTGCAAGACGGGTGAGACGTTCCTGGAAAGGTAAGGAAAGATACCAAGCTTGTCAAGTAGTTCAGGGGCACCTACAGGGTTGTCTGAGGTCCGTTGGACAAGAACAACTGTAGGTGGGCCTAATTACTTGGGAGGTTCCGTCACAGCTGGTATCGGAGTGTAGCCCTTCTTGACAGATATTATGTAGCATCTTCAAAAGAGTTTTTTAAGACTTATCTAGAAAAATTGCTTCTCTTCGTACCTAAGTATTTCTGAAGAGTTTATTTCAAAGACCAGATAGGGAGAGTGCAATGTATAGAAGGTTGAATCAACTAAGGTTGATTCTGTACTTATTCATGCATCATTGTAAGAATTGTACTAATAAATTTTTCCCCTTAGCAAATGCCGCCGCGTACAAGGAAAACGGCGCGAAAGCATACTGGACCTATCGGTGTACCTCGACACCAACTTGCCCCACGGGAGCAAGATAGCAGTAGCGGGAGCAACGATCCTATTGGTGATCTCGAAGCTCGCGTGAATCAACTTCAAGCGGAGTTACAATGCAGGACCAATTTATGGGTTGTGGACGGTGACCGAATAAATGATTTAAGAAGTTACATCCGCACCCTGCAAGATCAACTAGCTGACCGAGATTTGGCACTTGATTGGGCAGTACAATCTCGCTCAGTAGCTTTAGCTAAGGAAGCAAAGGCTTCAGCACGAGTCAACGAACTTAGCGTTGCTATTGACAACTTGCAGGTATATTGCAATACTTTACATGAAGAAGTTCATGTACTGTATTCGCAATTACACCCAAATGTCCCTGCGGATCCCATCAGGTCTGAAGCCGGACCCTCGCATACTGCGGGAGAAGTGCTTGGTGGGGAGTTAGACCTTTTTAGGCCCCCTCCTTCTTTAAGGTTGGTCGACGTATGGTCTCCCACCCCTGACGATGAAGCTACCAAGAACAATCAGAAGCAGGAATAGTGATATGACCACTCCATTAAGCAACATGTTACAACCCCCAAGTCATACTACATCAACTCAAGTACAACCAACATCATCACCAACCCAAGTCTTTGATGGACCAATTACACGTAGCCGAGCTAAGAAGCTACAGCAAGAGGTGCACGCGCTACTTTATGAATTTCAATTAAATACTAATGAGAACTTTATGCTACCTAAGTCGTGTATGTTGATATTACTTAGGTTCACCAAAGAGGAAGGACAAAACATATCAAGGGCAAATCAGCAAGAAGAGTTATGTCCGAGTGAGTCCAGCACTACAGAACCGTCCAGAAGAAACAGTCATATCTTTTGATTCCCAAAAGCTATGAAGGCCCATAAGTACTTTTTGGAAAGCTCTTGAAGTCTAGTTTCCAGTGTTTCTAAAGCCGACTTAACCACATCTACCAGAAAGGCAGCCGACCTACTTTAGTGCCGACTGGTCAGAAAATCCGAGTCAGTCCAGCGCAACAGAACCGTCCAGAAGAAACAGTCATATCTTTTGATCCCCAAAAGCTATGAAGGCCCATAAGTACTTTTTGGAAAGCTCTTGAAGTCTAGTTTCCAATGCTTCTAAAGCCGACTTAACCACATCTACCAGAAAGGCAGCCGACCTACTTTAGTGCTGACTGGTCAGAAGGTCAACAGTCTGCTTGATGACCAAGTTTTCGTATTAAACTGCATCATTCTACGAAGTTTCATTAAGCATGCTATATATGGTGAGAAAGCTTATCAAGTTAGCTTTCCAATGCAACCAGTCCCACGTCATTTGAAGATTCCTAGAAGAAGTTATTGTCAAAATACTGAAGGCTGCGCAGAAGTCAAACTGCCACACGGAAATCAGCTCTGCAGATCTCCCGAAGAGGCTCCTTCACATTAGCTCGTGAAAATACTTTTGTTTTGTGTTTATACCTCGCTAAGGCTGGTTGTTACTAGTATAAATACCCCCCTATGTCTATGATGTAAGGCAGCTTATGATAATCTAAAACAGAACCCCTTTGTTCAGCTGTGTGCTAACAAATATTGAGAGTGATCTCTACCCCTTTGCTCTTGTGAATTCCTTCGCGGGATTGCAGAAGCGGCGGCTTCATCCGCTCCCAATTGGTGCTCCTACTCCCTTCGAGGTCTCCTCGATTGATTGTAGGCTGTGTTGGTTGGTTCTTTGAGAGTGTGGTTGGGCGAATCCTCGATTCAGGCTGCCGGTTAAAGACGGTGGTTGGCTTCGAGTTTTATTTGTCAGGTTGCACTAGTTATCGCTGCTTGCAGCAAGTTATCTTGGCTTCTTTGAAGCTAGTTATCTGAAGATTGATCCTACGTCGTGAAGATCGGGCATCGTGACGCATCATCTGGTATCAAAGCCTCAGTTGCCACGGTAGGATTCTTTACCCTTAGCTACATATATTTTGTGTTCGTCCTATCCACCCAAAAGCCATAAAATATTTTTGCCATAGCCTTTTCTTTCAATCTGTTATTCCAGTGAGTTTTGTTAAGTTTCAGTCCTTAGAATCTTTGTTTAGTTGCTGGTCACTCTATCCTTTGTGTTTTCCTTTGAGCCTCTTATATATATCTGAAAATATCCACAAAAAGAAAAATCTGAAAACCCTCATCATTTCCTTCGCGTTAACTTTGATCCTATTTAAGTTATAGCTGCTGGTTGAGTTCTTTGTTAAGTATTATAAAGTGTGCAATATCATATCAGATCTCTGTGTTTAGTTCGATAAAAAAAAGAGTATCGAAAAAAAAAGAGAAGAAAGAAAAGTACCAAAAAAAAAGTGTTGAACAAGATTGTGAAAGAAACATAGAACAATCATTTTGTTTATGTGCACAAGTGCTGAAAATTTTTATCAAGTTGTTCAACCAGCTTGCTGTTATCATTTGGTGCAAAATTTTGGTTGGATCTGATTGCAACACTTGCATTCCAATCATACTCCTTGTCTGCATCAAATCAGAAATTTCTTGCGCGTATGTTTGATCTATTTACATCACTCGAATCTTGTGGTCAGCACTAGGCAGGGAACTTCTAGTCGGATGGTTATTTAACTTAACAACAACTAGAATTCAGATTGTATCCCTTGTTTATTAATCCCCACCAAGCTCCACATATAAGCCATCGTAATCGGTACTCTGGTCTTGTATTCGCTTAACCACCACTTTCTTGTTACCACCACACATTTTCTTGCAACCCGCAGGGAACTCATAAGAGCTTTGGTTGGTAAGAGTGGTGAGGTTGTGAGATTCTATATAGCTTCATATTCCACCTATATTTGTTGCCTTGTTGCCACTAACTTCGCAGGAAGATGGATCCCAACGTTGAGATTGAAGAATGTGTCACCCTGATACAATTCAATGAGCTCAAACAAAGCATAGAAGCCAAGCAAGATCTGTTGGCACAAGATCTTCAAACACTTATGGCTGAAATCAGAGGTCGTCGTCGACTCCCCGACGGTGTAAGAAACCATGATGAAGTTGGGGAAGAAGATGAAGGAAATTATTCTAGAAGAGCAAGTGAACATGGGAGGAGAAATCAAGGTGCTGCATATGGTAGAGGAAGAGGCCGGAATCGAAGAAATAATGACAATGAAGAATCTGAATTTGGGGATGATCAGTCTCAACATCGCTATGGTCGTCGTCATCATAGAGGTGTCAACCAAGAAGAGAGATTTGGGAAACTTAAGTTTACCATGCCAAAATTTGATGGTAGATCTGATCCTGAAGATTATTTCACATGGGAATTGAAGGTGGAGAAAATCTTCCGCCTACATAATTATTCAGAGGAGAAGAAACTCGCAATGGCATCTCTTGAGTTTGAAGGATATGCTCTGATTTGGTGGGAGCAACTTCTTCGTGATCGTGAAGAAGATGGAGAGGACCCTATTATTACTTGGCAAGAGATGAAGCGAGAAATGAGAATTCGTTTTGTGCCGAAGCATTATCGGCGTGATCTTTTTGATAAATTGCAGAATTTGAGGCAAGGAAGTTTCTCTGTTGAGGAGTATTATAAGGAGATGGAGAAGGCCATGATTAGAGCCAATGTGTATGAAGACGAAGAGCAAACCATTGCACGTTTCATGGCTGGGTTACACCGCAACATTCAGCGTATTGTTGAGTTTCAGCCGTACCAAAGTCTTATTGATTTAGTACATCAAGCCACCAAAGCTGAACGCCAGCTATAGCAAGATGCTAAGAACAACAAACCTTTGTCATATGGTGTACGAACCATGACTGGAGGAAGCTCAAGGTTTACTGTTGCACCCTTAGCGTCAAAAGTTTCAACTGGAGACTTGCGATCCCACAATCAAAGCAATTATAGTGGAAAGAACGCTGCTGCTCCAATCATGGATTCTAAATCAGCAGCATCCACTTCTACATCAGTGGGCTCTACAGCCAAGAGTAGTGGTATTCAGTGCTTCAAGTGTGGAGGTCGTGGTCATGTCATAAAGGAATGTCCAAATAATCGTGTGATCCTTGTGACTGATGATGGAGAATATACATCAGCTAGTGAAGAGGAAGCTAAAGCAGGAAATGAAGATGACATTGATAAATCTGAAGAACATACGGGATGTGAATTTGAGCATGGTACTACTCTTGTGGTTAGACAAATCTTGAGTGTTCAAATGAAAGAAGCTGAAATTGGACAGCGACATAATCTTTTTCAAACGCGAGCCAAAGTGCAAGACAAAGTAGTAAAGGTGATCATTGATGGAGGGAGCTGCCATAATCTTGCAAGTCGTGAGATGGTTGAAAAGCTTGGTTTGAAGTTGCAGCGACACCCTCATCCATATCATGTCCAATGGTTGAATGAGTCAGGAGATATCAAGATTGGTTATAAGGTGAAAGTTTTGTTCAAGATTGGAGAGTATGTTGACACAACGGAGTGCGATGTTGCACCCATGTCTGTGTGTCACATGCTGCTAGGAAGACCCTGGCAATATGACCGTTATTCTCAGCATTGTGGAAGAACAAATCAATACACGCTAGATCTGAAAGGGAGAAAGTTTGTACTCAAGCCTATGACCCCTCAACAAATCATGGCTGAACACTTACAAAAGAAAACTGAAATTAGTACAGCAAGTAGAGGAGGAGAAGAGCAAAAGAAATTGAGTGCCATCCACAATTCGGTGAGCGAGTGCTACAAGCCAAATTTAAGAGATAAAAAGAAGGAAGAGGGAGAACATCTAGTTATGCTAGCCACAAAATCTGAGCTGAGAGAAGTGAGGAACAACCCATATCAAGTGCTCTTTGTACTTGTGAACAAAGAAGCTCTAATTTCTCCTAACGACATAACATCTCTTCCTAGTGTTGTGGCTGATCTTTTGCAGGACTATGAAGACGTATTTCCACAAGAAACACTGGCTGGACTACCTCCAATTCGAGGGATTGAGCATCAAATCGATCTTATTCCAGGGGCTGCACTTCCTAATCGTCCACCATATCGAACCAATCTCGAAGAAACTAAGGAAATACAAAGGCAAGTACAAGAACTTCTTGATAAAGGTTTCGTTCGTGAAAGTTTACGCCCTTGTGCCGTTACTGTGATTTTTGTACCTAAAAAAGATGGATCTTGGAGGATGTGTGTTGATTGGAGAGCTATAAATAATATTACCGTTCGCTATCGCCATCCTATTCCACAGCTAGATGATATGCTTGATAAGTTAAGTGGTTCAACAATTTTTACTAAAATTGATTTGAGAAGTGGATACCGTCAAATAAGAATGAAAATTGGAGATGAATGGAAGACTGCATTTAAAACAAAATTTGGGCTGTATGAATGGTTAGTGATGCCCTTTGGGTTGACTAATGCTCCTAGTACTTTTATGAGATTAATGAACCATGTCTTAAGAACTTTCATTGGAAAATTTGTTGTTGTCTACTTTGATGATATTCTAATTTACAGCAAGTCTTTTGATGAACATGTGAAACACATTCGACAAGTTTTAGAAGAGATAAGAAAGGAGAAATTATTTGCTAATCTTGAGAAGTGCAGTTTTTGCACAGACCATGTTGTGTTTCTTGGCTTTGTTGTTTCAGGAAAGGGAATAGAAGTGGATGAATCCAAGTTGAAAGCAATCAAGGATTGGCCAGCTCCAACGAATGAAAGAACCAATATGGAAATCTCCAAGCATGCTGCTTATATAAAAAAGATATATGAGAAGACCAATGAAGCAATTGAGCTCAAAGCAGTGCGCAAGGCTGCAAGTGTGAACAAGCATAGGAAGAAACTGTTATTTGAGTCGGGGGACTTGGTTTGGATTCACTTGCGCAAGGAGCGTTTTCCTGATCAGCGCAAATCCAAATTGATGCCACGAGGGGATGGTCCATTTCGTGTTCTTGCCAAGATCAATGATAATGCATATAAAATAGATCTTCCACCAAGCTATGGCGTGAGCAACACGTTCAATGTTGCTGACCTCTTACCATATACAAGCGAAGACATTTCAGAGTCGAGGACGACTCCTTTTCAAGGGGAGGAGGATGATATGACCACTCCATTAAGCAACATGTTACAACCCCCAAGTCATACTACATCAACTCAAGTACAACCAACATCATCACCAACCCAAGTCTTTGATGGACCAATTACACGTAGCCGAGCTAAGAAGCTACAGCAAGAGGTGCACGCGCTACTTTATGAATTTCAATTAAATACTAATGAGAACTTTATGCTACCTAAGTCGTGTATGTTGATATTACTTAGGTTCACCAAAGAGGAAGGACAAAACATATCAAGGGCAAATCAGCAAGAAGAGTTATGTCCGAGTGAGTCCAGCACTACAGAACCGTCCAGAAGAAACAGTCATATCTTTTGATTCCCAAAAGCTATGAAGGCCCATAAGTACTTTTTGGAAAGCTCTTGAAGTCTAGTTTCCAGTGTTTCTAAAGCCGACTTAACCACATCTACCAGAAAGGCAGCCGACCTACTTTAGTGCCGACTGGTCAGAAAATCCGAGTCAGTCCAGCGCAACAGAACCGTCCAGAAGAAACAGTCATATCTTTTGATCCCCAAAAGCTATGAAGGCCCATAAGTACTTTTTGGAAAGCTCTTGAAGTCTAGTTTCCAATGCTTCTAAAGCCGACTTAACCACATCTACCAGAAAGGCAGCCGACCTACTTTAGTGCTGACTGGTCAGAAGGTCAACAGTCTGCTTGATGACCAAGTTTTCGTATTAAACTGCATCATTCTACGAAGTTTCATTAAGCATGTTATATATGGTGAGAAAGCTTATCAAGTTAGCTTTCCAATGCAACCAGTCCCACGTCATTTGAAGATTCCTAGAAGAAGTTATTGTCAAAATACTGAAGGCTGCGCAGAAGTCAAACAGCCACACGGAAATCAGCTCTGCAGATCTCCCGAAGAGGCTCCTTCACATTAGCTCGTGAAAATACTTTTGTTTTGTGTTTATACCTCGCTAAGGCTGGTTGTTACTAGTATAAATACCCCCCTATGTCTATGATGTAAGGCAGCTTATGATAATCTAAAACAGAACCCCTTTGTTCAGCTGTGTGCTAACAAATATTGAGAGTGATCTCTACCCCTTTGCTCTTGTGAATTCCTTCGCGGGATTGCAGAAGCGGCGGCTTCATCCGCTCCCAATTGGTGCTCCTACTCCCTTCGAGGTCTCCTCGATTGATTGTAGGCTGTGTTGGTTGGTTCTTTGAGAGTGTGGTTGGGCGAATCCTCGATTCAGGCTGCCGGTTAAAGACGGTGGTTGGCTTCGAGTTTTATTTGTCAGGTTGCACTAGTTATCGCTGCTTGCAGCAAGTTATCTTGGCTTCTTTGAAGCTAGTTATCTGAAGATTGATCCTACGTCGTGAAGATCGGGCATCGTGACGCATCAAATAGTAGCGTAGCTTGTAGAAGTAGAAGTAGTATGTTGTATAATAGGTTGAGCTCTTGTATAATGGGTAATGTATCCTGTTATGTAACATCGAGTCTGTATCATTACTTTTTATAGTAATGTAAAATGGAAGGTTTCTCTGGCATATTATGTTTACTTTAAATGTTCTTTGCCTCAGATGCCTACCAGGACTCGAGGACAGGACGCAGCGGGAACTTCTGGGGGAAGGGATGTCACCCCAAATCCACCTCCGGTTCCTCCCACATTGGCCGAGGCGATTGCCGCCTTGGTAAACGCGACTGCGGACAATACCCGCTTTCTTAGGGAAATGGCGGGTCAACAATTCCAGTAGCAGGCTGGAAGGGGTTATCAACAAGGCCCCCGTGAAACCACCTATCTGGATTTCTCTGAAACCCGTCCACCCCTATTCGTCAAGGATGAGGACCCGTTAGAAGCTGATGAGTGGATACGGGTTATGGAACAAAAGTTTGGTCTTCTCCGTTGTTCAGAGACGCAGAAGCCGTTATTCGCAGCACAACAATTACGTGGCCCTGCCAGTACCTGGTGGGGAAATTTTGTGGCCATTCAACCTGCCAACCATCAAGTCACCTAGGAAGAGTTTAAAGCAGCCTTCCGTGAGCACTACATACCCGAAGGTGTTCTGCATATGAAACAAGAAGAATTCATGAAGCTGAAACAAGGAGGAGATACCGTCAATCAGTATCTCAACAAGTTTAATCACCTATCGCAGTATGCCATTGACCAGGTGAATACTGACTTAAAGAAAAAGAACTGCTTTATGAGGGGTCTAAATGACCGATTACAGAGAAAGATGGCCACATGCATAGATCTCACGTATGGAAAGGCTGTCAGTACAGCCTTATCTGTTGAAGCAAAATACGCAAGTTCTGGGAAGAATAAGGGATTCGGTGGTGAGAAGCCTAATCAGGGCCAGGCGAAGAGGCAACGGTTTGTGATCCGGCCTTCTAGCCAAAATCGCACTTTTCTCGTCCACCCCCATTCCCTTTCAAGCAGCCAATCATTATTCGCCCCAACAATACCCCCACTACCCCAAATCAGTCGGGTGCCCCGGGCACTCGATTCCCTGCTTTGCCCAGCTCTTCAACCGGGTGTTTCAATTGCGGCAAGTCCGGACATTTCATCAAAGACTGCCCATATCCCAAGCAAAATCAATCAAATGCTCAGCAAGGATCTGGGAAATCAACTCAGCCCAGGGGAAATACTGTGGGGAAGAATACAAAGAAGACGGGGCGTGTATACTACACCCAAGTGGCCACTACACCGGAAGGAGAGCCGGTGATGATGGGTACGTTTCCCGTGGCCAGTCACCCTGCAATTATTCTTTTTGATTCTGGTGCTTCGCATACGTTCATTAGCAAGAAATTTGTGGAGCAACATCACATTGCATGCCATGAATCAAAAGAGGGATTTAAAATTCATTCACCTGGGGGACACATTTTTACTAGAGAAGTGGCCTATGAAGTGCCAGTAACAATGGCCGGACGGAACTTTCCTGCTAACATGATTGTTCTGAAAGGCCAGGATATAGATGTAATTTTGGGTATGAATTGGTTAACCCAACACAAGGCAATTCTCAACACTGAACTCAGAACCGTCAGGTTGAGCTATAATCAAGAAGAGATTCTTTTATCTCTCCCCGTAACCAATCCAGCCAAAGCTTCTGGTAGAGTATATGAAGCCATTGTACCGGAGATCAAGGATATTCCGGTAGTATGTGAGTTTCCAGATGTATTTCCGGAAGATTTGCCTGGACTGCCCCCTGAAAGAGATGAAGAATTTGTAATTGAGCTAAAGCCCGGTACGGCTCCCATCTCCCGAAGATCGTACCGTATGCCCCCTAATGAGTTGGCGGAATTGAAGATTCAATTACAAGATCTACTGAATAAGGGATTCATCCGGCCAAGCTCGTCTCCATGGGGTTGCCTCGCCATTTTTGTTAAAAAGAAGGATCAAACCTTGCGAATGTGCGTGGATTATCGACCCCTGAATGAGGTCACCATCAAGAACAAGTACCCTCTTCCAAGGATCGACATCTTATTTGATCAACTGACTGGGGCGAGGGTATTTTCCAAAATTGATCTCAGGTCGGGCTATCAACAAATCCGTATTCGGCCCGAGGATATACCAAAGACCGCGTTTACTACGCGGTATGGTTTATTTGAATATTTGGTAATGTCTTTTGGGCTAACAAATGCTCTTGCCCACTTCACCTATTTGATGAACTCGGTGTTTATGCCCGAGTTGGACAAGTTCGTGGTGGTCTTCATTGACGATATCTTGATATACTCTAAAAATGAAGAGGAGCATGCTCAACATCTACGGATTGTATTAACGCGCCTAAGGGAACATCAACTGTATGCCAAGTTCAGCAAATGCGCGTTCTAGCTGGAGGAAATTCAATTCTTGGGGCACGTGTTATCTGCCAAAGGGATTGCGGTAGATCCTAGCAAGGTCAAAGATATTCTAGAGTGGAAACCCCCAACCACTGTTCACCAAGTCCGGAGTTTTCTTGGACTAGCTGGATACTATCGCAGATTCATACCAGATTTCTCTAAGCTTGTGAAGCCAATCACGAGTTTATTGAAGAATGACATTAAATTTAATTGGTCTTCTAAGTGTAATGAAGCCTTTGAGCAACTGAAGACATTATTGACCACTACTCCGGTATTGGCTCAACCGGACATCACCAAACCTTTTGATGTATATTGTGATGTGTCAGGCAGTGGACTCGGCTGTGTATTAATGCAAGAAGGCCGAGTAATTGCATATGCTTCAAGGCAGTTGCGCCGACATGAGGAGCATTACCCAACTCATGATCTGGAGCTAGCTGCTGTGGTTCATGCCCTGAAAATTTGGCGTCACTATCTGCTGGGAAATATCTGCCACATATATACAGATCATAAAAGTTTGAAGTACATCTTCACCCAGTCAGAATTAAATTTGAGGCAAAGACGATGGCTTGAGCTTATTAAAGACTATGAACTGGAGATCCATTATCACCCAGGCAAAGCCAATGTGGTGGCAGATGCACTAAGCCGAAAGGCTTCCTGCCACTGTCTTATGGTGAAGACCTCTGACAACACTTTGTCTCAGGAAATGGAAAAGTTAAACCTGAGGATAATCCAACAAGGGACTCTGAATCAGCTAAAGCTTGAGTCAATCATTTTGCAAAGGATAATCGATGCTCAAAGGGATAATCTGGGTATGAAGCACATACGAGAGAAAATAAGGGCTGGAACAGCCAAATGTTTCAAAGAAGACGATCAAGGTGTGCTATGGTTTAAAAACCGCATAGTAGTGCCAAAGAATGAAGAACTCCGCCAGCAAATTCTTGATGAAGCACATCTTAGTCGCTATTCTATTCATCCCGGAAGCACTAAGATGTACCAAGACTTGAAGCAACATTACTGGTGGACAAAGATGAAGATCAAAATTGCACACTATGTGGCTAAGTGTGACACTTGCAGACGTGTCAAGGCCATACACATGAAAACTGCTGGTCCATTACAATCTTTGCCAATCCCAACATGGAAATGGGAAGACATAAGTATGGACTTTATTGTGGGACTGCCCAGGACAGCCAAAGGGTATGATTCTATTTGGGTTATCGTTGATCGACTCACAAAGATTGCCCACTTCTTACCCGTCAGGGCCAAATATACAGTAGCCACTTATGCAGCATTATACATTGCCCGTATTCTCAGTTTGCATGGTATTCCAAAAACTATAGTGTCGGATCGTGGACCTCAGTTTGTATCCAAATTTTGGGAAGAACTTCATAAATCCTTGGGTACCAAATTGCTCCACAGTTCGGCTTACCATCCTCAAACAAGTGGACAGACTGAGAGGGTCAATCAAATACTTGAGGATATGCTGCGGGCGTGTGTTCTGGACTTCTCACAGAAATGGGATGAATGGTTACCCTTAGCGGAGTTTTCATACAATAACAGCTATCAAGAAAGTATCAAGATGGCACCTTTTGAAGCTTTATATGGGCGACGGTGTCGAACTCCGCTAAATTGGTCTGAACCTGGAGAAAGGTACTGTTTTAGGCCTGATATGGTGAAAGAGGTCGAAGAAAAGGTTTAGAAAATTATTCATAATATGAAGAAAGCTCAGACTCGACAAAAGAGTTACGCAGACCGACGACGACAACCCTTATGCTTTCTGGTGGGCGATTATGTCTACTTGAAAGTTTCACCAATGAAGGGTGTATCGCGTTTCGGGGTTAAAGGGAAACTTGCACCCAGGTATATTGGTCCATTTCCGATACTTGAGCAATGTGGGCCAGTGGCATATCGACTGCAACTCCCCGAAATTCTGTCTGCTATCCATAATGTGTTCCATGTGTCGCAATTGAAGAAGTGTCTTCGGGTTCCCGATCGAACCATTGAAGTGACAGATGTTGTCCTGGAACCAGATTTAACATACTCGGAACATTCTATTCGAGTTCTGGATCAAAAGGACAGGGTTACCCGGAGAAAGACTCTCAAGTTCTACAAGATAATATGGAACCAACATGCTGAGGAAGAGGCTACATGGGAAACTCAAGACTTTTTGAATAAGAATTTCCCAGGCTTTCTAGCCTCATGTAATTTGTAAATGTGTACAGTTATTGTAATAAAGGAGTGAACCCCCACACCACCCCTGCCTTGTACCAGAAATAAGGGAATAAAAATGTTACACATTTCCTTTTCCATTACTCACCCTAGGACTTTAAATCTCGGGACGAGATTCTTTTATGGGGGGAAGGATGTAACACCCCTGGTGTTACTGCAACTAAAACTTGAGCATGACATCATAAGCATTGGCATTGCATATGTTTGACACACCTAGAGTGCATTCACTAGGCAAAAATTTCAAATAAGTTGTATTGTTTAAAGTGTTTTTGCAAAGAGAACCCTGGATAGGAAACTTAACCCTAAACAGGGATTAAAGGGGTAAGACCTAACCCAAGATGAGAAAACATAAAGACTTTAGGGAAGGAGTCATAAAATATCCCCAAAAACAAAGTTGAATCACATTTATACCCCTGGAATACTAGAAACCCTAATTGGGACCCTGGAAAACCCTAAAACCAAACCCTAGGGGCCTATTTGCAAAATTAGTCCACTTTTGGGCTAAAGTGCAAAAACCAAGTTAAATAAGTATCTTAAAATATTTGGGTCACAAATATGAGAATTTGCAAGCCAAACCCTAAGTTTTGGACCAAATGGCAAAAATCACCTCTTAAGCACTATAGAGCCTAAGTCTGAAATTAGTGTGTTTTCTTCAACTTTGAACCCTTGTATCTTTCATGTTCTAGGGATTTTGCCCTAGGGAACCACAGCAAAGTTGAAGACCAAACATAGGAGAACAACTTTGCTTAAGAAGGAAAGCATAGTTGTTAAGAGAAATTTAGAAATAATTAAGCCCAAAGTTGGGCTGTCAGGGTGTAATATCTGAATTTTCAGATAGACAGTGTGATCACTGGAACTTCAAGCATGAATTCAAGCTTGAATTATTGAGAATTTGATCAAGCCTGCTATAGTAATGTTGTAGCCGGATCTTAGGACTATAACTTTGTTAAAGAGTGTTGAGCACGTTACTGCACAAAATTTGTAGTTATTGGCTCTGCAAATCGGGCTGTCAGTTCACCTGAATAAGGAACTCCGTGGTACAGTAGCTGATCGGATCAGAACGTCAGTTCAGCCACCGCCGACGATCCCCCGCTGCGATTCGCGTCAATGGCGTGCAGATTCGTGCGCTGGTCGACGGATAACATCGCAGGGTGAGAAGAATCTTCACCGCCGGTGAGCTGGGTTCCACTCCGGCGACCCCTCGTGCCTTCCCCTCTACCCTACGGCTGGGCAGATAAGAACGCCGGTGATAGCCGCCGTCCGACCGTGCGCCGCGTGTCCTAACCGTGCCACCGCATCGCCATGACCCTCTCTAACTGCCTGTCGATCACCGGAGTTACCGCCACGCCATAGGACACGTACCCACGCGCGCCAGGGTTCTTCCTCCTCTCCGGCCGCCTCCGCTATCCGCTCGAATTGAGCGCCACTGCCCCGGGGATCTATAAATTGACCCCGCAGTGAGCTTCACCACATCCTCACGCACTCAGCCACCGCCAATTGCTAGCAGTCCCTCACCAGAGCTCGAGAATTTCCAATTCTCCCCAAATCGGGTCTCCGCCACCGTAAACTCACCTCCCCGCGGCCAGTCGTCCTCATGTCTGCTCATTCCTTTTTCATCCCTGTTCTAGCATCCTTACGTGTTGGTGATGCTCTCCGACCCCTTTAATCGAACCAAACCGCCTCTGATCGCCGGGAACCCGACGATCTTGCCGCCTGCTTCTCGGTCAATGTGGCCAGAGAGTTTTAGTGCGCCGTTAATGAAATTGATGGAGGGGAAATGGTCAGGGTGAACCTAATTGTGTTCCCGTCGCTTGAGAGCACCAGCCGTGGCGTCATCTGGCCAGACTAAGCTCGCTGGAGTGCGGCGAGGGCTGATTCCTCGTCGTGGACTTTGCTCTGCGAAAGTATAGAATGTGGAGGGCCTTAGTGCAAATCGTCAGCGACTCACTGAAACAGTAGAAGAACCTGTCTCCAGATAGATAAAACCCCGAGGCCCTTTTTGCAAACCTGCCCCGCGGGCGCGGGCGCGCGCGCTTTTCCGCTCTAACTGGGCCGTTTGGGCTGAAACCAGCCCATTACTATTGAAGCCTTTTCTTTTTCCTTTTTCAGCAGAGCTTTGGAAATATGTTAAAAATTGTAGAAAAATCCTAAAATTGTGCAACCAATTTTCCTAGGCTTGTTATTTTCCCTAGAATTTAATAAAAATAGTTTTGTGATTTTTAGTGGAAATAAGAAATTTTAGGGCATTTAAAGTAGTTAAAAGTATTAGTTAGGGATTTTTAAAAGATAAATGGTAATCCCAAAAATGCTCAAAATTTTTATATGAGTTCCTCATATTATTTAGAAGCCTTGGGTAGAATTTGGGTTGATTTGGACCTTGTTTGATCACCAAACCCCAAAACATCCCCCCCTACCCTTTGAACTCCTTTACCGACTCCGGAAACCCTAAGTTCTCGGAGTTCCGTGAAGGAAAGTTGTATTCAAGACTAAGATAAAAAATCTTTATTGTCTTCGCACTCTCATGAGCATTACATGGCATCCATTCTTATACATATGTATGGTTATGATTAGAACGCGAAGAAGAAGTGGAAGTCACCGAAGAAGGGACACCACCACCCTCGGATTCTCAAGCAGGCAACTGCTTCTACTTTGATATTTGTGGATCCGAGCCAGACTCACCTGTGAACGAAGGCAAGCCCCAGTGCATGCAACCCCTTTCCTTGTGTTTTTAAATACTTTTCGCACACTTTAAGTCAAGAGAAATGTGCATTAAGTTCATAGGAATTGCTTGGAACCTTTTGATGCATTGCTTTTCTTGATATCCATACCTTTATAGATACTTCTGGTGAAGTATCAAAATTTGATTTACAAAAATGCTTAGCCCTGCTTAGATCTTGTGGATAGAAGTTGTCTTTTGCAATACTGCCTAGCTCAGAGATTATCCTGAGGAAAGATGGCTTCTACCTGCAAGAATACTTCCATTGAGAGCGTGGTGGGATCTTACTGCAAAGTTCCCTGTGATGCTCTTTTCCTCCTAAGGAATTGAAACAATCCTAAGGATGGAAGTACTTAAATCGAGACTTGGGTTAGGAACAGGTGATGTTCTACCCAGGTTGATTAAGGATTGAATGCGTATGTAGGCGTGCTGATCGAGGACCCTTTAACTGGTCACATGCCTCGTCATGGGTAAGCCTTGCCTCGGGCAGACTAAGGCCAGAATAAGATAACACGAAATGGGCATGGAGCGGTGGCGGGAGTAGCCTGTACCCACCGTGGCAAGAGGCTGGACGGTGGTGTAACTGTGCTCTCGGTTTGCGTGAACCTGATCTGGTCTTAAGAACCCCGGTGGCGGGTTGACATATGCAAGGGTTAAGTGCTACATATGTCGTGTGATTGGAGATCCTCAGCTGAGTATAATCGATTCGGATCGCCGTACCTTCGCGGTTATGAAGACTTGGTCACTTCCCTACAACTTAAGTCAGGATGGGAACATTATGGATAAAAATGATGTTGTATTGATGAAATGATGAAATTAGACTAGAGGCAAACAGAGTCTATTAATACTTAATTCGGCGTTAAAATGTTGAAAGTAAGGACTCACTTTAGTAAGCTATTTCTGCAAAGGTATCTAAGTTGATTTTTACTAAAGCCTCTCCTTGATTCCTATTTATCCAGCATACCCTTGAGAGTCTTTTCCTTAGTCGGGTAAGACTTGCTGAGTAATTCCATACTCAGGGTTTATCCCTCCGTTGTTTTTAGGTGAGGAAGCGACAAACCTTTGTTGCTTTTGCTCCAAGGTGGTTCCTAATGAAGATAAGCAAGAGTGAAGTGCGGGAGGAAAGGATCCTCCATTAAGACTTTTTGTGTGATAACTATCGGGAGGAGTTTTTGCCACCCTTGGTATGTGTAATAATATTACTCTGCACTCGTTATATAGTTCTGGTCTGTAATAAACAACTTGATCTTAATTTTTAATAAATGTAAGTTTATGTAATCGCTTCCGCATATCTATATCTCCGATGTTCTGTAATGTCTGCAAGACGTTCCTTGAAAGGTAAGGAAAGATACCGAGCTTGTCAAGTAGTTCAGGGGCACCTACAGGGTTGTCTGAGGTCCGTTGGACAAGAACAACTGTAGGTGGGCCTAATTACTTGGGAGGTTCCGTCACAATTTGGAAAATCAAAAATACAAATGTATTTTTGAGCGGGGTGCGAGGAATTATTTTTGGGCTTTTCTTGGGCAGAGGTTTTATAGGATTGAAGACGTGTCCATACAAACATGGTTCGCCTTTCTTTTTGGAAGTCTGGCTTGAAAGAATCCCAAAGTTAAGCGTGCTCAACTTGGAGAAATCTGGGATGGGTGACCAGATGGGAAGTTCCCTACTGGAAGGAAAATCACAGTCACCGGAGTTCGTATGACTGGAATATGGGTCTGGCTGGTCTTAGGTGGACTGGACAGCATGACGGATGAGTAGTTGAAATTTGGGGTAATCAGATGATCGATGAATAGTAACGATGAATAGTGACGGTGAATAGTGATGGTGAATAGTTTGTATGAACGAACGATGAATAGTGACGATGAACGAACGATGAACGATGAATAGGAACTATGAACGAACGATGAATGATCAAATGATTGAACGAACGAACGATCGGAATTTCGGTAGCATAACAGCAGAAAAAAGATTATTTGGACGAACGAACGGACGAACGATCGAACGATCGGAGGAACGGACGAACGAACCATGAACGATCGGACGAACGATCGAACGAACGAACAAACTAAGAATAGGGGGACGAACGATCGAAGAACGACCGAACTATCCTTGTGCTAGTGGGTGCTTGTGTGGGAGGTGGAGTGGGAGTGGGAGTGGGCGTGTGGGGGGGAGGGAGGGAGTGAGTTGCCATGAAATGGCTTGGGGTGGGATGAGAGGAGGCCCTTGCCCCTCTATTTATAGCCATGGTGGGGGGATTAGGGGGAGGGATGAGAGGATTAGTGGGAGGATGAGAGGATTAGTGGGAGGATGAGAGGATTAGTGGAAGATTAGCATGGATTTGTCTTATATGAGTGTAATTAGCTTGTAGAGCTCACAGTATGACACCGGAGGCATACATATACGTATGAGCATGAGGAAAGTTATGGAGAAAATATTTGTAGGGACTTGAAAAATGATTCTGAAGGTATTTCTCAGGGAGAAAATACTTGGACATATATCGGTGGAATATTTGGGCAGTATTTCTGAAAGAGTTTGAGGGTGATCACTGGGGAAATATTTGTAGGATATTTTGAGGAGATTTTAGAGAGGATATAGACCACTATAATTTTATTTGTTGATATCAACTCGCAAACAAACATTTTGAAATGAAATTTGAAATTCATTTTGAATTTAGAGCGAGTTTGAGAAAATTCCAAGATTTGAATTTTTGGGATGCTACAAATCTACCCCACTTAAAATGAATCTCATCCTCGAGATTCGGCTTAGAAGGGTTATGGGTATAGCTTTACTTCAGCTACATATCTTTACTTTGCAAATCTTCGAGGAGATTGAACTTCAACAAAATCTGGCCTTGAGGAGCATCTAGTTGCCGATTGCAACGCTGATTCTGGCTACTCAAAGATCATCTTCAGGCTTCAGCTTTCGCTTGACAGCTAGCTTATTGAGGAAGCATCGATGCCAATACGCAAACCTTCCTCTTGCGAACTTCCACATGGATCCCTTCCTTGATTGGTCTTCTGGTGCTTCATCAACGGAACTTGGGTGACCACTTCTCATCCCGAAACTCATATGCTTTCATGATCTGGTCTTCCACAAGCTTGCTACAGGCCTTCTTCTTCTCCATATCTGGAACTTTACTGGAACACTACCCCACTTAAAAATAATGAGGATAGAACTCTTGAATCTTGGGGATTTGAACTCTTTGAAGTACCACATAACAAGGGTGTTACGGGGCCTTCTTCTACTATGCTACTTGACCAGGCTGCAGAGAGATGACTGACACTGGGTTGATTTTGGGAGAACCTTCTTCTTATCTTCTCTTCACTATCTTCTTTTCCTCTTCTCACTGCCTCTTTCTTTCTCTTTGCTCTTCCCACTGGAGGATTCTATCGATGAGTATTACCATCATACAGAGGAGGAAACCAAAGATTGTGAACCATGTACAACAGTCTTCAACCCAAGAATCACCAAGCATTGTGATCTTAGGGGCGAGGGAGTGGAAAATGGAGTTGCTTGTGATTAGCAGAGGGGATTTTATCTGGAGTGTGCTTTGCTTGAGCGAGATGGGAGTTGAGGGAGCTGGTGTGGGTTTTTATAGGCGAGTGGGGGTGCTTGGGTGCGGAGTGGCGGTGATGGAGCAGGTGACACAGGGCAGTAGGTACGATGGAGGGGGGATGGTGTTGCTGGCGGTAATGGTGGCGGTGGGTGCGCTGCAAAGGGGGTGTGGGTGGCGGTAGTGCGCTGCAAAAGGGGGGTGTGGGGCGGTGGTAAGGCGCATGGAGGCGGGCACGCGTGCGAGGGGCACGGGTGAGTGGTGGGGTCAATGACCCTGATGTTTGTGGTCTCTGGTTCCAAGAATCTTTGCCTCTTTGTATGGTAATAACTCCTTTTGTCCTCTTTTCCTGTTTACTTTGACTCAGAGGCAGTGCTTTGATTCTCACGGTCGGTCCTTTTGACTGAGCGACTGGACTGGTTTCTTCTGTAGCTTATTCCAGGCTTCAAGGGTAAGCTTCCCGGTATCTTCTTGGGTAAGGCACTTTTCTCTTCAGATGGGTTAAGATGAGAATGGAAGAATAAGGTGAGGATTGGATCTAATTTGTGATCTATGTTTTTAGAGAAAACCTTTCTTAAAAGAAAGAAAACACACAAGCTCAGCAATGATAAGCACAAACAAATCAAATATTTTGAATGGGGAAAGAATAGAGTTTTTTCAAAGCACAGACTACTCAGACTCTGGGGCTAAGCATAACTACTATTGCTTGGCTCCTGAATTGAGAACTATGCTAAATGCGACTTATGAGCACTAACGTTAAAGCATCACATATGCACTCAAAAGGGGAGAAAACATCAAGCGAAATTCATTTTGAAATGCCCTAGGGGGCCACACAATTAGAGTTTATCAAAACACGGGGCTACACGGTTACCTCTCATACATGCAGGGCTCTAGCCAAAGTGAAGAAAAACTTCACTACCCAATGCATGCAGAGGACTGGGCATAACTAACTTTAGACCAGACAACTTCTCTTCTAGTAAGGCTGGCGCCCAACTTCAATCTGAGACATCTCCTGGATGGGTCAAGAGGGAGCTGATGTTGATGACTTCTTCTGGCGGCGACTGAGATGGCATCACGGGGTCAATCTCTTCTTCAAGCTGGACTGGCTCTTGTAGTTCCTCAGAGGGCGGCGGTGCTGGCGGGGTGCTTGCAGCTTCTTCCTTGATTTCACGGGACGGTGCTGGAATCTTCTTCATGGTGAGGGACTCAAACAACTCTGGTGAGGGATCTTGGGAGGACTTTGGGTGCTCTTGCTTATCCATAGCCTGAGGGAAGACTGGAATTGCTTCCAAGACTATGGCTCCTTCCGGTAGTTCCCAAGTCTTCTCATCTCCTTGATACAGACCGGGTGACCTTCAAGAATCTGGGGATCTTTAGCTTTCATGGGTTGAACTGGGTTGGATGAAGCGGGCTCTTGGATTCGCAGGGCTCTACGTTGGTTATGGGTTACCAAGTAGGCCTCCATCAACTTCTGGACATGCTCATCCTTGGCTTGCTTCAGGGCTTCAACAGCAATGACTTCACAACTTTCCAAGGTAGTTGCACGGGCTTGAGCTGTGGTGAGATCCACATGGAGCTGACGGTTGCGCTTCTCTGCATCTTCTGCTCGAGCAATCATCTGACAGTGGTGCCGAGCCAAGAAATCATACTGTGCATCCAGGGTAAGCAGGTAGGCAGTGAGGTACACGACTGAGGGGTCGTCCTCAAGCAGCTGCTGACCTTCCAATGCACGCATCCTGGCCATCCAGACTGGACGATCTCTCTGAAAGGGTGGAAAGAATCTGAGCGGTGTGTCGGCCACTTCTTCTTCATAGATCTGACACAGGGCCCTCAATGCCTTGCGAGCGACGACTTGGCAGGTGTCTTTGAATCTGTGCCCAGCAGCAGTGACACTCCATTCCACATGGTGCGGGCTGGATCCAATGTATACAGTCATGACACACTTCTCCGTGCCATGCTCGACGAATTCACGACCATCATACTCTGGCTGGCTCCTAATTCCGAGGCGAACTGTGCATGCTCTCAGCAACTTGGGGAAACCATCTTCATTCTGGCAAAAGCTGGTTTGGCAGCAAACCTCCATCTGACTTCTGAGAGAAGGAAAGGGGAAAGCATTTTTGAAATGAAGGGATGAGAGCAAGAATTTTTTAAGAAAATAGTTTTGACTCAAAAACGTTTGATCAGGCTAAGGGTTACGTCCTGCGGCCAACCTAACAGCTCTGATACCACCTGAAGCGCCCCAATCCTCTGGGACTCAAATGTGATACAATTACAAGTCCCAGGAGGCTAGTAAACACATTTATACAACAGATGATTTCAGATCTGCTTAAACGAGACAAACCTATAAAGGTGGCGATCAACTTTAAGAGTTGGTCCACAACTCGGGACATATCATCAGAGTGGGGCTGAAGCAGCCCGATATACGCAGCGAAGCAAATTCGCGGTCAAACAGCCACAGGCAAGGTTGGGAACAGTCGTAACTCTTACCTGATCTCCTTTTTATGAAAAACAACAAATAAGCAAGGGTGAGTACAAACGTACTCAGCAGCCCACCTTCACCCACGGAATGGGGAAATCAGATATAATGCATGAAATATGTGGAGCTCAGGATATTTTGCAGAAACAGCAATATTTTATGTAGGGTTGTTTTGAAAAACATTTTGTATTTTGCAAAGCGCATCCTCTCCAAAAGGAGCAGGAAGTTTTTTTAGTATAGAACGAAATCCCCTAGACTAAACCATCCAGGTATCTTAGCAGTTTCCCACTGGTTTTCATTTTCAAAAGGCAGCTACTGGACTTCCCATCCACCATAGCTCACGGCTCAACCGCCGGACCTTTTAAAAACCACTTTTCTCAAAAGCACCTTTATTTTTGGAAAACAAAACATTAATTGCCATACCACACCAGACTCGTCCATACCAGTGGACACGGACTATTCGAATAGGTTTGAACTCTGCACAGAGGGGTACACTTTACCCACTAGTCCGGTTTCTGCGATCTCATCGTCGTGACACCCGAATGCCGAATCTCTTTCTTTCCTCGTATGTCCTAACCTTAACGGTTATACCGGAAGGAGTCAGGCCACCTCCATGCCCAAACCGGACAAAACATTCCCCCTTCTTATCCTCCCGGTGCTCCCCAGCCTTCATAACCCTGGGGTTGGACCGTACGAGTTCAGATTGAGTGACTTCCCACACAGTCTCGAGTGGTTGTACTTATCATGAGTACAGGTAGTGAAGGATGACAAACTGGTCCTTATATGAGGGGACAATCCTTCTGCTCACACCTAAACCAGCTGAGCCATCACCTTAGGCCCTCCCCTAAACCAGAGAGTCCCTGATCATCCCTACTCAAAGGTGATAAGGGTGGAAACCCTTCATCATACACATTTTGAAAAGCATTTTCTTTTGAAAACTCACACCTTTTCTCAAATCATTTGTAACAAATATATCAAGTATTGATTGCGGCAAGCGGCTGGGTGGCCATAATAACTTGTCTCAAAATCATATCATGCATAAAATAACAGGCTGAGGGTTGTGGTTGGAAAATCATAGGTAATTTATGCATCAAAGGGATCTAGTGAGCTTGTCGTGCTTATCCAGCGAAGGGGGAAGGGGAGCTCGCGGAACTGGCTTCTGGCTCCACCGCCTGGCGTAGACTTACAGATCTGGCCTCCACGAGACGGCACGAATGCTTCGATAACTATGCAACATGAACAAGCAAACATACAAACCAACAAGTATACCAACAAATATTTAGTATAGTGGTCAGAATAGCGATATATGGATGGGTAGAGTCTTGAGTAGAATCTATGTCATGTGGTGTTGAGGTACTACTAGTGGTGGAGCGGAGGTGCTTACCAGGAGGGTGGACTGGAGGCGAAGCGACACTGTGTGTGTAGCCGGCAGAGCGGAGTAACTGAGTGGGTGGGGTGTTTGCCTTGGCTGAGGGTGTTGAGTGTGTGGAGTGGGAGAGGGTAGCTAGGTGTATTTATAGCTGGGTGTATGTGGTGTAGCACAGTGAAGTTCACTGTTGGTGAGAATAGTGACGAATGAATCGTCTGATTTAGTCTGAACAGGGAAATTATAGGCAGGATATGGAACAAGAGTATTTTGGGAGTTTTCTGGAATATGAACCATGCTTAAGGTATGACATGGTTGGATAGGGAATAATTTGACAAGAATTTAGAAACAAGAATGACTGGAATCAGAGTTTGGATGGAGGAGTTTTGGATTTTATAATCATAGGAAGAAAAAGAAAAGGAATATTCTTGGAATATTCTATAATTTGAATATTTAGAGATATTTGAAAAATCAAAAATACAAATGTATTTTTGAGCGGGGTGCGAGGAATTATTTTTGGGCTTTTCTTGGGCAGAGGTTTTATAGGATTGAAGACGTGTCCATACAAACATGGTTCGCCTTTCTTTTTGGAAGTCTGGCTTGAAAGAATCCCAAAGTTAAGCGTGCTCAACTTGGAGAAATCTGGGATGGGTGACCAGATGGGAAGTTCCCTACTGGAAGGAAAATCACAGTCACCGGAGTTCGTATGACTGGAATATGGGTCTGGCTGGTCTTAGGTGGACCGGACAGCATGACGGATGAGTAGTTGAAATTTGGGGTAATCAGATGATCGATGAATAGTAACGATGAATAGTGACGGTAAATAGTGACGGTGAATAGTTCGTGTGAACGAACGATGAACGATGAATAGTGACGATGAACGAACGATGAACGATCGAATGATCGAACGAACGAACGATCGGAATTTCGGTAGCATAACGGCAGAAAAAAGATTATTTGGACGAACGAACGAACGAACGATCGGACGAACGGACGAACGAACCATGAACGATCGGACGAACGATCGAACGATCGGACGAACGAACGAACAAACTAAGAACAGGGGACGAACGATCGAAGAACGACCGAACGATCCTTGTGCTAGTGGGTGCTTGTGTGGGAGGTGGAGTGGGAGTGGGCGTGTGGGGGGGGGAGGGAGTGAGTTGCCATGAAATGGCTTGGGGTGGGATGAGAGGAGGCCCTTGCCCCTCTATTTATAGCCATGGTGGGGGGATTAGGGGGAGGGATGAGAGGATTAGTGGGAGGATGAGAGGATAAGTGGAAGATTAGCATGGATTTGTCTTATATGAGTGTAATTAGCTTGTAGAGCTCACCGTATGACACCGGAGGCATACGTATAAGTATGAGCATGAGGAAAGTTATGGAGAAAATATTTGTAGGGACTTGAAAAATGATTCTGAAGGTATTTCTCAGGGAGAAAATACTTGGACATATATCGGTGGAATATTTGGGCAGTATTTCTGAAAGAGTTTGAGGGTGATCACTGGGGAAATATTTGTAGGATATTTTGAGGAGATTTTAGAGAGGATATAGACCACTATAATTTTATTTGTTAATATCAACTCGCAAACAAACATTTTGAAATGAAATTTGAAATTCATTTTGAATTTAGAGCGAGTTTGAGAAAATTCCAAGGTTTGAATTTTTGGGATGCTACATGTACTCCCTCCAAGAGGAAATACCAGAGATCAAAATTATATCCATCATCATTAACCATCATCATAAAAGTAACCAAAGTTCTTCTAATCAAAGAGGATCCCAAGGCCACTCTTAACCGTGAGCTCGGCTGATATACCAGTTTTTAACACTCTACAGAGGTTGCACACTTTACCCATGAGTCGTGATCCCTTTCTAGCCTAGGTTGTACAGACCCAATCTTCACTACCGAAGTGAATGGCCAGGGATACACTACGTAGCCTTTACAAAGACTCCCCTGGTGCATAGCTGCTCGTTAGGTTTCGCCAGTCGTACAAATGCAGTACACCTCTCCTAGGTGGGTGACTAACAAAACCAAATCGAATGAACCTCTGCACCCCCCTTGGCAGAGCAAGCACTACACCCTGGCCCCCATTGAAGGCCCTCAGGCAAAGCCAACTACACCCCCAGGTTCACCTAATTAATCAGCTAAGGGCGTCCCATTCCACCCTCATGGTTGCACTATTATCCTGGGTGGTCCCTCAACGAACAGGTCTTTACGGAGAGGTACTCAGGAAAATGGCCTGAGTCCCCTAAAATATCACAAGATCATCATCGAGATAACATCATCGTATCATAAAGATTCACATCATCTTCATCGATTAAGTTAAAGCAACAGCATAAGCTAACCATGATTAACCCAAAAGGTAAACAAGGATAAGTAAATACAGACTAGTCAATCCATAGGTTTTCAATAATGTAATGCGGGACAGTGAATTATAGAGTAAGTAGGACATAATAGGTCAGAGGACACTTGCCTTCACCAGGTTGTTGCTCAGGAAGATCTTCGACAACACACTCGGGAACCACGGGCTGCTCATTGTCTAAACAATGCGATCATGCATTCAATACATTTGGAAAACAACAAATGAACAATACACCAAACATGCAACCAAGTGGACACAAGTTTGATAGGAGATTATAAACTCAAAAGATAAACCTAAGTGCTAGGGTTCAGTACATTTAGATATTAATAATTCCCTAGACATTATTGTCGGCGTTCCGAGACCGGGGGGTCCACGAGCCGACGAGTGAGTGTGCCGCGTGCCCCAGCCCAGATGGGTCGAGCGCGTGGGCGAGCGCGAAGGGGGGAGAGAGAGCGAGAGAGAGCGAGGTGGCCGGAGCCGGGTCGTGAGGGAGTCGGAGAATTCCCGCGGCCTTCGTGTTCGTCCCGCGCCCAGGTCGGGTGCGCTTGCAGTAGGGGGTTACAAGCGTCCGCGCGAGGTGAGGGGAGCGGGCGGCCCCGAGAGAGCGCCTGCCCCTGCCTTTCGTCCCCGCGAGGCCAACCTCCTCTAAGAAGGACCTGGTCCTTCCTTTTATAGTCGTAAGGAGAGGATCCAGGTGTACAAAATGGGGGTGTAGCAAGGTGCTACGTGTCTAGCGAGGGAGAGCTAGCGCCCTAAGTACATGCCAAGGTGGCAGCCAGAGAGATCTTGGCACCCTGTTGGTGTGGCGTCGTGGCTGTTGGAGAAGCGGTGGAGCTTGACGGAGGGACAGCTGTTGGAACAGCTGTGCTCTTGCTGACGTCTCCCTGCTTTCGTAAGGGAGCTGAGAGTCGCCGTCGTCATGGCCTAGTGAGGCGCCATCATTGCCTATCTGGCGGAGCTGGCCAGATGGGACGCCGGTCTTGTTCTCTGCGACCCGAGTCGGCTCAGGGCAGGGTGATGATGACGCTTCCTGTTGACGTGGCGGTCTTGTGTCCTAGGTCGGGCATCGTGGAGGCTCCTCCGAAGTCGAGGTCGAGTCCGTCCTGCATGACAGAGGCCGAGCCCGAACCCCTGGGTCGGGCGAGGCGGAAGTCGTTCGGCAGAGGCCGAGGCGGAGTCCGAGCCCTGGGTCAGGCGAGGCGGAGGTCGTCGTCTTCCGGGGCCTTAGCCCGAGTCCGAGCCCTGGGTCGGGCGAGGCGGAGTTCGCCGTCTTCCGGAGCCTTAGCCCGAGTCCGAGCCCTGGGTCGGGCGGAGCGGAGTTCGCCGTCTTCCGGGGCCTTAGCCCGAGTCCGAGCCCTGGGTCGGGCGGAGCGGAGTTCGCCGTCTTCCGGGGCCTTGGCCCGAGTCCGAGCCCTGGGTCGGGCGAGGCGGAGTTCGCCGTCTTCCGGGGCCTTAGCCCGAGTCCGAGCCCTGGGTCGGGCGGAGCTTCCTCTGGCGCTTTTGGCCAAGCCTGGCTACCCATCAGTCTTACCTTTTGCGTTGAAGGCCCCAGGGATTTGGTCGGTTGGCGCGGTGATTTAGTCAGGGTTACTTCTTATCGAAGGCGGGGCCTCGGGCGAGCCGGTGATGCGTCTGCCGTGAAAGAGGAGACCTCAGGCGAGACGGAGTCATCTTAGGGTCGGCTGCCCTCGCCCGAGGCTAGGCTCGGGCGTGGCGTGATCAAGTCGCTCGTATGGACTGATCCCTGACTTAATCAAACCCATCAGGCCTCTGCAGCTTTATGCTGATGGGGGTTACCAGCTGAGAATTAGGCGTCTTGAGGGTACCCCTAATTATGGTCCCCGACAGTAGCCCCCGAGCCTCGAAGAGAGTGTTAACACTCGCTTGGAGGCTTGCGTCGCACTTTTTTGCAAGGGGACCAGCCTTTCTCGGTGGTACTTTGTTCCGGTGGGTGCGCGCGAGCGCACCCGCCGGGTGTAGCCCCCGAGGCCTCGGAGGAGTGGTTTCACTCCTTCGAGGTCTTAATGCCTTGCGTAATGCCTCGGCTGGTCTGGCGGTTCCCTCATGCGAGCAGGGCGTAGCCCAGGTGCACTGTCGGGGCCCAAGTTCTCGGGCTGGAATGTTGACGCTGTCAACGGTTTGGCCGGAGCCGGGTTTGCGAGAGCAGCCCCCGAGCCTCCGCACGGAGCGAGAGGACGATCAGGGACAGACTCGGCTTTTTTATATACGCCCCTACGTCGCCTTTCCGCAAGGAGGAGGGGGGGAGTGCGCCATGTTACCCTCGATGGGCACCGAACATGGTGTCTCCGGTGAGCTGCAATCGGGTAATCCGAGTGGACATCCGTGCCCCGTTCGTTGGGGGTCGGCTAGGGGCCCGGAGGCACGCCGAAAAGTACCTGCGGGTGATCTGCCGGACCCGGTCCCCTAGCGACGGGGTCCGAGGGCTCGTTGCCTCCCTCCGATGGGATTCCGTTACAGAGTCGTTCCCGCTGGTCTCGGAAATGTCCTAGGGTACCTCGGGAGCGCAGCCCGAGCCTTGGTTATGTATCGAACGTACCCCTGGTCATCCCTCGCTCGGCGTCTGAGGCGACTGTGAACCCTTCGACAGGCCAGCCTTCGAACCCCTGATCAGTAATGGGCGTGGAGCCCTAGTAGCCTAAGGCGGTCGTGGAACCTTTCGGGAGGCCGACCTTCGAACCCCTGACCAGTAGTGGGTGTCGGACCCACGCGATCTGAGGCGGCTGTTTGAACCCCTCGGGGGGCCAGCCTTCGAACCCCTGATCAGTAGGGAGGCTCGGAGCCTAGTTCCTTCACGGGGAAGGATCCCTTTGGGGGTATCCCCTTTCCCGGTCCCTGTTGCAAGAGATAGAGAAAGAAGGAAAGGGAAAAAGGATTCGAAATTGAACGTCGTGGCGTACCTTTTTCGGCGTGGTTGTTTTGGCGAAGGCGAAGCGTCGCCAGCTGCCCCTGCCAGAAACGTCACCTGTCCAGCCGCGGAGTTAATGCGCCGGGGGAAACGGTCGGCGAGGCTACCGTTGCGCGCGCGCGAGCCGTTCGAGGTATGGGTCACGGGCGCGTCGTCTTCACGCCGTGAGAGGGGGTTCTCTTGCTGCCTCCGGATGGGACATGAGCTTGGCAGATGGCGTGACCGCTGCTCTCGCGCGCCTGCCACCGTCATTACTGCTGGCCCATTTTTGACCGCGTTTGACCGCTGCGCCAGGCTGGCGCTGCTGGGTCGCGGGCTGGGTCGCCTCGAATCGCGGTATCGGTTCCGCAATCGAGGAGGTGCGGTGGTGGAGCGAGTGGCACAGCGACTCGCATGCAGCACCCGGCGCGCCAGTTGCACGACGCGTGGGCTTGAGCCGTCGCGCTGGCCTGTCAGGAGTCAGAGAGGCGCGTCCACTTGGCGCGGTTGCATGCCGCCTGCATGGCCGCCTGCCCCTTTCGCCCGCTGGTCTGGGCGAAAGTGGAGGATTACTTGTAACCGCTGGGTGGTTGCGTGCGTCGTGCGCGACGGTTCGGCTTCTTCTGCTTAGAGCCGGTCTGCATGACAGGCGGGCCCCAGCCCCCGCGCCGCAGGGGAGGACTTCGGAGGCGTGTAGGAGAAGACTCAGCCCGTGACAGTTGAGGGTGCAAGCAGGGGGAGTTGCCTTTAAAAGGAGGGCGACCCCTTTCGTAAGGTGATCATGTCTCCTTCCTCCCCTATGCATTGTGTCTCTCCATCTTCCGAGCCCCCGGATGGGGGGAACCGCCGTCTTTTCGCTCCATCGCTGGAGGAACGCAACTCCGTGGGAGTTGGTACCTTTCAGCCATCGTTCGGCTTCAAGGATTTTCATCATGCAGCCCGTTTGCTCCCCTCCGCTGGGGGTCACCCGAGACGGTGACCACCAGCTCCTGGGTGGGGAGGAGCAAACCGGACTGCGATCTAGGTCCCACCCTCAGCTTCAAGGATGTTCACCATCCTCGCTGGGGTGGGTGCCGGACTGAGCCGGCGCTCCACCTCCCGCCCGGGTTCGTGGGTCATCCTCTCCCACGATGTTCGAGGGAGAAGGCGCTCACTGGCCCTGCGGGCGGCGCGGTCTCCGACAACGGGGGATGGATCGGCGGCGAACGCCGTCACTTCCAGCGTGTCGGGTCCGCTGGCTCGGCTCCGGCGGCCCCTTTTGTCGGGGGGCGGCTGCCGCGCCGTGTACACGGGAGGTCCACCCTAGACGCCGCACGCCGCTAGGGCGGCGCTCGTGTTCTGGGGTGGCCCTGCCTTGGCACCAGGGCGGCGCCTTTGCACGGAGGCCGGTGCCCCACTCATCGGGGAGGATTTGAGTGGGGATCTGCCGGTAGGCTGGTAGCTCCTGGCGTCAGTGCCGAGGTGGAGGCGGCTCGAGAAGTCCCCGTCAGCGACGGGATCACCGCCACCATCGGCGCTTCGGGCCTTCGGCTCTTTGTACTTGTCCTCGCCCCTCGGGTGGCGTTATGGGCGAGGGCAAGACAGCAGTTGTGCCTTCTCCTGAGGCCTGCGCCGCTGCGGAGGGAGGAACCGGAGTTCCGTTTGTAATGGCACTTCGAGTGCCGGGTTTTTTGTTCATTTCGGCTTTCGGGGCCTGAACATGTATGTAACTCCAGCACAGAGCCGTGTTTTTTCCTCATTTCCGAGCACTAAGACTCGCCTGTTGTTTGCCTGAACCGCTTCACCAAGCGTGAGTCGCCCCGTGTCAAGGTGACGAGTGAGGTATCCGTATCCCGGAGGCGTAGGAACCCCTCGGCTCGGTCGGACCCGTTGTCCGAGGCTCCTCTAGCTTAGTTAAAGAGACCCCTCGGCCGCTCTTCGACGAGCCGAGGCCAGGGGTAGCGATATCAGCACGAGCAGAGGCGGAGTCGGCGAGAAATAAAACCTGGTTGGCCGGAGCCTAGCCGGGTTGTCCGTTGGCAGGATCGACGTCGGAGCTGATCAGCCGAGGCTTCGGACCGAGCTGGCGCCCTCGGGAGGCGGTCGGCCGAGGCCCCGGAGGTGGCCGGCCAAGCCGTCCGCTCGGGCCGGGTTCTCGGAGAAGTCCCTGGCAGAGATTGCTCGAGCGTGGTGATGACGTCGTCCTTCGGAGCGGAGGCCTTCGGACCGCGTCGCCGTCCGAGGCTAGGTCGGGCCTTGCCGAAGGTGCTGTCGACGCCGAGGGTGTCATCGCCCTCTTCCAGCGTTAAGATCCGAGCCTGCAGGGTCAAATCGTCTTGTAGCGTGGGCCCTGTGCGGCCGTCGAGGCCAGAACACACACCCTTGCTGCGTTATAAAGCTGCGTCTCTTTTCCTCTTGTTTCGAGTATCTGGACTTTTTGTCGGTAGCAGGGATGTTAGTGCGAGCAAGAGTTGCTTCTCGCGGAAGGTGATGAGTGAGGTAACTGTGGCAGAACCTCCAAGTTATTGGGCCCACATGCACCTGTCCTTGTCCCAAAGACCTCAGACGGCCGTGCATGTGCACCAGATAACTCAACAGGATCTGTCCGATTGCCCCAAGGACATCGGATAAACCACTTTCAACCAGAACCGCGGGATTAAGTAACACAAATCACACACACCAGCATTTTTGCAGCGGAAATACTATTACCAAATTTTACAAGTTACAAAAATTTTATATTATTTTATCGGAGTGATTACAAAAGTATAGTTTGAAATATATGCTAGCTCAAATGACCATCCTCAATAAGAAGTATAGAAGGGTTACTTAGACTTATAAGAAGGCCGAGCCCACCGGCACTTAACACCATCAACAGCAGCACAAAGTTAAAACCTGAAAAACAACAGGGAATAAAACCCTGAGTACGGAATTACTCAGCAAGACTTACCCGACTAAAGAAAAGACTCTCAAGGGTATGCTGGCTAGAGGGATTCAAGGGATGGCTTATCAAGAATCAAAGACTCATTTGCAGAAAAGCTTACTAGAAGTGAATCCTTAAGCCAAAATTTTACATCATAAGTTAAGTACTTTTTCTGAATCTAGATTTGCCTAATCTAGAGCATTCACTTGTCCTACACTAGCTTTCTTTTAAAATCCAACCTTTTTTTGCTTGTTATCTACGATGAGGGTCGAAGATCCAGTCTTCATATCCGAGAAGTTCGGCGATCCGAATCGATTAATACCCAGCTGGGGATCTCCAACCACACGACATATGCTTCCCTTAACTCTTTTTGCACATGTCTACCATTCCCACGGATCCTCCACCACATGAACAGGTCCGCGCCACTCGAGAGCACACCACCCCTTTTAGGCGGTCCTTTGCTAGGGGGTACGTGCCACTCTCGCCATCTCTCCACTCCCAGTGCGCGATTGTCTTTTCATGTATGGAATAGCCGGGTTCAAGCTTACCCATGACGAGGTATGTGGCCAGATAAAGGGTCCTAGATCAGCAGGCCAACAATCGGTACGGTCCTTAAACGACTCAGACGGAGACACTACATCGAGACTCCTTTCTCGTGCAAGTCACCCGCCCGGTCTCAACTTTATAATTTAAACCCAAAGTTTGGTACCTGGCAGAGGTACATCTTTTCCGATGTTGAACCCATCACGGCCATGATGAATCCAACATCATGTTTTATTTTTGAAAACATTCCCACCCACTGAGGCATCACCTTTGTTTTAAAACAAAACATTTTTGTTTGCTAAAGCAATGCTAAGCATCATAAAATTCTTTTCAAAAAGGGTATCAAGGAAGGGTAATCAATTTCAAGGAAGGAAATGCATCAACGGTTTAGCACACAACTCCTATCACCTAATGCATCAAACAAGGTGATAAAGATTTTTAAAACATCAAGGAGGTGGCGAATGCACCGGGGCTTGCCTGAGTAACACTAGGTTAGTGTTTGTTAGGCGACGTCCGCTTGACGACCATTTTTCGTCTTCGCACTTGTTCAGAATATCCATCTTTAGGTTCACCTATCAGCACCATCTTGTGGTTGACTCGTCTTTGGTCCTTCGCATCACGTGATCCACTAGCGTACCTCATGAGATGCATAATGCACATGTATGAACATAAGAAGAATGGTGCGAGATAATATGATGTTATACAAAAAGAAATCAAACACTTAATGGCAAGGCATTACAACACTCATGAGTAAACGCTAAATGTCGATAAATGCCTAGGCACAATAATCTCGCTTCTCTAACATATCCGGATCTAAATCAAATATCATGAAATATTAAATTCTAAACAAGATCTATCCCTTTATTAGCTAGCGTACAACACCAAAAGATTAATTATACCTTGGCTCACCATTAGCGAACACCCACAACTTAAAAAAAAATAGAAATAAGTTGACTAACCTTTTGAACAATGTTTTTATATTAACTTGAGAATTGCGGCCCATGGACTTCCTAAAATTCCAAAACTAGAATACAGATTATTTATTTTATTACTTCCATTGAGTGATTTATCTTACGATGGCAAGGTATTTTTAATTAAGTGGATAATTGACAACTAACGGAACATGCCCCCAATTAAATTAAAATGGACTGCCAGGAGATTTGAGTCTACGCAATACCAAAGCCGAGTGGAGATTCACCAAAATGGTGACAAATCTGACTCAGGCAATATCGCGAGCACCTGACGAGCGTTGTACGGAACTTTATTATTCTACATGATCTAAATTCTCTTTTCATCCATTACTGCGACTCACATGCATAATCATAGACACAATTATAGCACCCTAAGAAACACACAATTACCTCGGTGATACCCTGGCGTGGAGGTAAACAAGACGTCGTGACACACGGAATAAGCTCAAGGCGACATCAGAAGCACCGAGCTGCTGTTGCAAAGTCGAGGTGAGATTTGAGACGAAGTCGATGTTGGCGGGATCTGCAGAGATGTGTGCAAGGGGAGGTGAGCTCACGGTGTCAAGAGCAGACAGCTGAGCAGAGCTTAACGATTGACGACACATCATCTCCATGAACACGAGGGTGAGGCGAGCGGCTCCGGTAACGGACACAAGTTAGGTGCGATGAACAGAAAGGAGTGCTATGTCAGCTTGAAAGAAAGACGAGCCGGGGCGAGCGACCCTGCACGCCATCGAGGTCATGAGACAGCGGCACACTGAACGCCGGTACGACGTTACGGCAAACTTCACAACATCGGTGGTGAAGGCCTGAGCACAAGCAGGCAAGACGCGATGAACACTCGCGAAGGAAGGGTGCGGGTCTAGCGCGTGGCCTGCTGCTAGACATCTAGAGCTAAGGGGCGTGCGACTTAGGGGCGCGTGAGGACGGCAGCCTGTCGCGTTGACCATGGAGCTTGGCGGCCATGGCGAGTTGAGAAACCGCGGCACCGGGGCTGGGTGCGAGAAGGCACGTGCAGGGTTCCACGGCGCGCAGAACCACCGCGTGGCCAGGAGCAGCGCCTCGGCGAGCTGCGACGCCAAGCCGAGTACGAGGAGCGCGGGGCCTAGAGACTAGATCTTCGGGCGGAACATCTGCGCGCATGGAGGGAGAGGAAGAAAACTGAGCGCCATGGAAGGGAGCTTGGGGGAAAGAACCACGGCGCAGGGACTGGAGGCGAGCACCAGGGAGATCCAAGCTGGGGCGAACGGGTAAAGGGAGCGCTGGGCGCGCGGCGATGCGGCAAGCCCCATGACGAGAAGGCTCGGATGGCTTCCGACGGCTGGACCATGGAGAAGAGAGAGAGAAATAGAAGCAGAGGGCGCCGCAACATTGGGATTGGGCAGGGCGTCGGCCAAGGGAGAGGAGCCGAGCTGGAGCTCCGAGCAGAAGCAGGGAGAAGACGGGGGCGCGCCATGGGGAAAGAAAGCCGAGCTCGGCGAGCCTCCAGGGAGCAGGAGAGAACGCCGGCAGAGGGAGCTCCACGGATGGATGTTGAAGACGACCTGGCGGCTAGCGCACGCAGGAAGGAGCTCCACGGCGCTAGAGACCAGAGAGAGGCGGTCGAGCGAGCTGAGGGAGATGATGAGTGCGCAGCAAATATCCCAGGGAGTCGGCGTCACTAGAAGATAAAGGAACGTATGTGAGCTGGATTCCAGGATTAGAACGAGAAGGGATAAGGGAAGGAGAAAAGACGGTGGAAAAAATGGAATTTTCTTTTTCTTTTCTTGTATTAGTAAATAATTTTCTCACCGATTCACATTTTTGGCACAATAAATATTCCTATATTACTCTCAAGATTATGACAAAACTAAATCAAGTTTTTAAATTACAAAAGTTTTGAAAAATTTGTATTTGCCTGAGTTTTGAATTCAAACACACGCTAGTCCGAATTAATGCGACACGAGCAGCAAAAACCTCACCTAAGGTTTTGGGTTACAATTTGAAAAAAAGCAAATAGACCGAATTAACACGAAATTTAGGCTACACATATTAATTTTCCATAGTTACAAACAGTGAAACAGATTAATTATGAACTCTGTTTTGGCTTTAATTATCTCAGTCTAGTTTAGTTTTGCATCTGTACTTTTGTCGTTGGGGTCTAATATTATTTGCTAGAAACCAACCACGATTATAAATCCTTGGACGTGATGTTTCAATTAACGAGAGGGGACTAAATTATTTTACATCTAAAAACTTTAGTCGTCGAGTTCTATTTAATTTGTTTGGGACGAAATCAGAGGACTGAACTAAATTTTGAAAAATTTGTATTTGAGCGATCGATGAATTCTAAATGATCACCAGACTCGCCAATCTCCGGAACAAATATGTTCTAACCTCACGAAGCTGTTAGTACAGGCTGGATAGACAGAGACGGAAAAGATATCAAAATTTTGATAGGTGAATATTAGAACATAGAGACTATTATTATCGCCGATATTTCGTGCTTGAGTCCATAAGCACAGTTTAACAGAAGGTAAACACCAGGGGTGTTACAACCCTCCCCCCCTTAAAAGAATCTCGTCCCGAGATTCGGAGCGAAAAACTTTTAAGAGTAGAGATGCATATACCCCATGTTCATATCAGCGATAATCGGGAGATATTTCCAAACAAGGGCGAGTGTCTCAGGATAAGGTTTCCCTAGTGGACATAACATGTATCGACTTAAGCCAATTTAGAGATGTCCACCAATAGAGACGATGTCTGCCATGAGAACACATAAGGTTCCATGTGTGCAGTTTGCTTTTTCTGATGACACTGTGCTATCTGAGTCTGTTGAGCGAGCGGTGGATATGCGACTTTACCCAAACAGAATCAGATGCAACCTCTTGGGTAAAACACACACAGAAAGAGGTTTACCACAAGTGGTCACGGTAAGTTCATAGCACAGGTTACGGGTGTGGATGTCGAATACTGTCGCGGTTAACATGTGGCTAACCCGAGAATTCATGTCCACGAAAGATGGTATAGATTCAAAGAATCACTAGCGAAGGGACATGTAGATGCAGACTTTGCAACTAGTCCATTTTACCCAGTACTAATCATGGCTCGACTTGATCACACATGATGGAAAAACACACGTGAAGCAATCGAGGCATGACTAGAGCGTTAATTAGGTGGTTATTAGTTGACTTGACTTGATTCTTGCAAGTACTTCCTTTAGGGTGGGTTGAACCAAAGTGAGTTTAGACAACTCAATAAAACGATCTCTAAACTCAACCTTTGTTCAATGGGCAGTTACAAGTTAGTCAAAACCAACTTGTTGAACTACTTTTGACATTGAGCAAGTCCTCTTAGTACCATCGGTAAGCCAAGGGTTGAGAGTTCACTCAGGTTAATAGGAGATTTTACACTTGGGTAGGAATCCATTTGGTTAGGTTGTTCAACCATTTCTTCAGGTGAGATGAACTGACTTGGTTCAGGAATACATGGATTCAATAAGGGAGCGAATGAACAAACTCCTGCATCTCAACAGCAGGGAAAGTCAATCTCCAATTTGAGAGCTAATCAGTTGTTTCTTGACACTAAAAAGCTCCAAGGCTTCACCTTTACACAAAGGATGTAAAGGGAACTTGTATGAGTAGTCACTACCAAGATCAAAAGGATAGAGACCACACATGAAAGCGGTATGCCCTTTTGATCCAACGGAAATGACAGATGTTGCTCGATCACTTCACAAACAACATAGAAATTGTTTCAAGGGAAAGCCCACGGAAGATAACACATCAGTGTAATTCCATAACGGATCATGACTAGAGACTTCGATACCGGCATGCGCCAAGCAGCAAAATCCTGTGTGCGCATTCACAGGAGGCTCTCAGTTTCGCCGCGGTACCATAAGTCCTTAACCATGACACCATTACAAAACTGGCACCAATAATGAATCTCACATGATAAGAACAAGTTGTGCAGAGATAACATATTAATATAATCTCATAATGGATTATGACTACCAACTGTGATACCAGCGTGTACCAAGCAGCACAACCATGTGTATGCATCCACAGGAGGCCCTTAGTTTTTATCGTGGTGCCATCGATTTTAGTCATAACACCATTACCAGATGTAACCAATAAGAAATCTCGCACCACAGAACTAGATTGAGCAAGGGTGATAATATACAAAGAGATACTCCTCCTGTATGAATAGTTACAGGTAGAGAGCCAAATAGATCATGGCCCGATGAACTGAACAAGGTATGGCCATAACCTAAACTGTGTGGTGAGGGAGTACGATGGGAGACTGTAAGTTCAGCCCCAAGCATATCTCTATGCCCATCGCAGAGATCACAAGGTCAAGGATTAAGTTGGTATGCCTTCGATAGGTATGGGAAAACCAAA
Source organism: Zea luxurians (assembly GCA_029449295.1). Lineage (NCBI taxonomy): Eukaryota > Viridiplantae > Streptophyta > Magnoliopsida > Poales > Poaceae > Zea > Zea luxurians. The sequence continues at coordinate 84,439,557 of JAOPSE010000008.1, read as the reverse complement.
GGCATCAATTTCAAGAAATTGGTCGGACATGTATTTCCTAGGTTAGGTTGATAAAGTAACATGACGGTCCTTAAAAACAAGCAAACTAGATAAGGTACATCAGCTTGCACCAACTGAACAAGGGAGTGGTTTTGGTTGGAAACATGACTCGAAATTCTTGTTTTAAGCTAGGTACACTTTAGGTCCAACAAAGAAATTATCTAGGCATTTATTTTTATGTGTTTGGTCCTGGAGTGATAACGGAAAAATTTAAGTTTTGGGTCATGGTTCACTAAATAAGAATGTGGCCTAATTTTGGGTTTAAGCAAACAAACTACTAACTGTAATACCCAAAATGTATACAGGGATACTATATTGGGTTTCCTTGCTTTATGTGCCCTATTTACATCATAAGAAGAACACACATATAATCAATAGTGATTAATTAAAAACAAATGATACAGAATAAAAGAAAGTACATTGTGTTGGAGTTTTATGTGTTTGTGCATTACATAAAATAATAAGGATAATAATTAATAGAAGATGGATTAAACCCTAAATGGAAATTAGACTTTGGAAATAAGAAAAAGAAAAAGGATACAGATAAATAAATAAAATATATAAATAAATATTTTCAGACTTGGTATTATTATTGCACAAATATAATTCGTAATTATGAGCCAAAAGTTTGAACTCAAACTTGAAATTCAAATTGGATTTGAAAATGGAGAAAAGAAAATGGAAAATAAAAAGAAAAAGGAACACTATGCCTAAATGGGCCGCCAATTTGAATTCGGCCCACCCTGGAATTAACACTGCGCGGCCCATTACTCTTCACGAGCGCGCGCCGACAGGTGTGGCCCACCGCTCAGCCTCACACCACACCGCGCGACTCGCCGTTGCTTGTGTCGCTGGAACGTGGGACCCGCTGATCAGTCACTCACCGCGCGCTCGTGCTTCGCCTGGTGCCGACAACGCGGGCCCGCTTGACAGCCTCAGCTCGCTCGCGCTCTGCACGGTGGGCCCTGCATGTCAGCACCGTCTTCTTCTGTTCCGCAACGAACGCGCGGCGAACTCGCGCGCGCGGACTCCGTCCTCCGCACCTACCGCCGTGAACCGCAGAACTCGGCCCCGCCCCGCTCGGACTCTCCCCCTTTGACACATATATAGGTAGCTGTGACCCTCTCCTCGCCGTGCGGTCCGCTGAGAACGAAGGAAGAGAGAGAACCGGAGAGGAGCACCGCCGCCGAGGATAGCCGACGTCGGGGAGGTCTCCGCTCTTGGAATCGAGTCGGGGAGTATCGTCTTCGCTCGGGGAAGCTGTGCGCGCCTCCAATTCGGGTTGGGCGCCACCGTGGCGCAAGGAATTGCTCGCCGTGGTGAAGCCTCCGCCGTGAATCCGCCCTCCACCGTGGCCGTGTGCCTCCGCGCCATAATCGCCGGTATGGGGTCTTCCTTTGTGTCCACCTTTGCCTTCTCTACGTGTAGCGCCGTTTAATTTGAATTTGGGACGGTGTTGCGCCGGATTGGGCCAGCTCCGGCGAGCTTCGTCGCGAATCCAGGGCGGCGCCGCCGTCGTCAGCTTCGATTTGGGGAGGCAGCGTCTGCGCCGTTGGATCCTGATGAACGGCGTAGATTAGAACATTGCGTACCCCTTCGCTCGATCGCACAGAGACCGTAGATGCGAGATCCAGCGGTGCAGAGTAGATCTGAGGTTCATTAAATCCGTGCCGTCGATCGTGGATCCCACGGCACCGGGCGCATACCGGTTCAGGTTATACTAAGTCTAATCCGAGCCGTCCGTGTGTGATCCAACGGCCAGAACGACCCGATACCCTTTCGCTGTGGCGATTTTGTTAAAGAAACCCTGACAAACACTGGAATCAACCCGCCGTCCAGGGATCCTGTTCCCTGTGTCTGGGAATTCTTGCGCCGAGCCCCCTGACCTTTCTTATAATTGAGGCCCAGTCCACTGCTGTTTTAAAATGAGTAAATGAATTAGAAATTTGATTTTTAATACAAAAATAATTGCTAGAACTTAGATAATTCATATTTAATTCATTTTAGCTCCAAATTGAGTCATTCCAATTCCTAAAATTTTGTAATAATATTCTCTATCATTTAAAATCACTGTTTTGACATGAACTCTGTCAGAAAATTTATTTATCATTTAATCATATTTTAATCACATTAAACCTTAGGAAAATCATAACTTGAATTCTACAACTCCAAAATTAATAATTCTTTTTCCTGTGATCTTATTTTAATATGTAGATTATTAATATGTATTTTGCATATATGTTTGGTGTAATGTTAATTCTGCCTATACCATGTATGTTTGTATTGCTACGACTAGCAGTGAGGTCACGAGGATCTGAGAATCATCCTGGTACCTGGAATCTCAAGGCCCAGGCAAGTTGTGCCCTTGATCACTTCTTTTTACCCACTCATGTTCTAATTAATCATAATGATCTGCTTAGGTTAATTTTGATGGGACCCAATAGGATACCCCAGTTTGTCTAACTCTATACCTTGTTTACTACTGAACCTTCTGGGTAGTACTTGCTAGTGCTATATTTGGTTTTGGGTATGGAGATACACTTTATTCATGATTACGCTTTTGTTATCAGTTGTTATTTATGGTTCATGTTAAGATCATTATGTTAATTGGAACATGGAGAACCACCCGGGAAAACAGTGCTACCATGAGGGTGGAATGGGACGCCCTTGGCTGATTAATTAGGAAAGCTAGTGGAAGACTACCTTACCCGAAAGGGGCAAGGGCAGTAGGGGAGAGGTCAGTGTAGGGAGGCCCTCGGGAGGATTTTGCTGCGATGGCGGTCCTGCAAGGGATTCCTGCACTGGATCTTCCTATAAACTGTAGCGGGTTTTCGGAAGCTAGTGGAACTTTGTAAAGGCCTCGTAGTGGATCCCTAGCCATTCACCTCGGAAGTGTCTAAGGGCTTTGCAAACCCTGGCGACATGGGATACACGACTTGTGGGTAAAGATGCGCAACCTCTGCAGAGTGTAAAACTGGTATACTAGCCGTGCTCACGGTCATGAGCAGCTCGGACACTCACATGATTAAATTATGGAACTAAATTCAATTTGTCATATGCATTGCATTGCAGGTGGTGTTGTTACTTTTGATTTATTACTTAATTGGGTTGGTATTCACTTATACTTAGTAATTGCTAATAAAATTTTGACCAACTTTAAAAGCAATGCTCAGCTCTAACCATCTTCTTTGGTAAGCCTTACACTTTATGAGCTCCCACCTTTGGTGAGTTCATACACATTATTCCCCACAACTTGTTGAGCGATGAACGTATGTGAGCTCACTCTTGCTGTCTCACATACACCACAGGTCAAGAACAGGTACTACAGGATGATGCTCATGGAGGATGCTGTGATGAGTTCGTGAGAGGTCTAGGTCGTCGTCTCCCAGTCAACTTTTGGGTTGCTGGACCGTTGTCTCCTTATAATGTAATTATTTATTTTGTATAGAACTCCTGTTATATATAAAGTTGTGACATTCGATCCTGTGCCACTATACATCATATGTATGAGACTTGGTCCCAGCATACCTGGTGTTTATGTTAACCCCGGGTTTTGGACCCCTAAAATCCGGGTGTTACAGAAGTGGTATCAGAGGAATGTTGACTGTAGGACGAAACCTAGATAGAACTGGACAACCCCTGTCTACTTACCTTTGCTACTCTGATCTTTTCTAAACTTATCTTAATCTTTTTCTCATCTATTTCCGCTTTACTCTGATTATTCTTACCTTTTTATTCTAAAGACAAATGTGGATTTCACACTTTGAAATTCTGTGCCTAAAGTGACTTTAGGAATAGGAGACCTAATCTTAGGAACCAAAAACAAAACTATTTTTATAAGTATCTATGTATTTGAATGTTTGTTCTTATGATATCTGTCTGATTTGGATCTTTAATTGAGTGTGATGAGTTGTGGAGTAATGTCCACAATAGCATCTGCATATACACACAGGTATAAAAATATATTTATAAAATAACTAGACAACCTAGATTGTCCCCGTTGGAACATAACTAGCTTAAGAGATTTATCTTATCCTAGAAAGATCTCATTCTAACCAATTCATCTTATCTTAAAAGATTCTCCCCTATCTTAATAGATTCATCTCATCTTAAAGAGATTCTATCCTACACTCATAGATCTATCTTATCTCAAAAGGTCTTAACTTATCCTAATGAATATAGATCCATCTCATCTTAAAAGATACTCATCTTATCTTGAAAAGATTTTATCCTTATCCTAATAGATCTAACTGGCCTCAGGAGATTCTATCTTATCTTTATGGATCTGTCTTATCCTAACAAGCATACTTATCCACCCTAGTTTAACAACCATGATCTAATACAAATTAATTAGATCTTATCTAGTCAAACTAGTCACACCAATCTAACCTAGACCTGATCAAATCTAAAGTGACTTATCAAACATGTTAGATAACACTGATGAAATAGTTTAGACTCTACCCCTATAGAACAGGTCTTAACTTAGTTCATCCTGCACTAAATTAAGAATGACAGATCGACTTGGCCATATGCAACTACCTTAACCATCTGATAGCTGCATAACCTCTCAATTTTAACCTAGCAAGGAGATTCTAACCTACCTACATCATATAATCCATCCTATCCCAAAAGATTCTAACAGGTATCCTACCCTAATAGATCTATCCAACCTAATCTAGATTTTATCTAATCTATTATGATCTAATCTAGAGTATGTTACCTAATGCTGGTACAAAGGATAAAACCATACTCCTAATTCACTTAAGCCTAAGTTAGTGCCATATATCGACTCAGCCATATACTCCCAATAGGTTACATAATCCACCTATGTGAACCTATTGAAAAAAAAATGTCCTACCCATAGACCCCAGCTATCTTAACTAGATTTCCCCCTGCTTAGATGGAGACACCGAGATTGAAGACCGAAGATGATCAACCTCATCAAGAAAGGATAAGCACCCACTCAAGTCTTCAAGGATCAAGCGGGATCACCAGATGAATCAAGATCCACAATCTAGGATGGAGTCCCTCCTTACCCTACCCAAACCTATCCATGCTTTGGATACAACTTTTATCCTACATAATAAAGTAGCTATATAAATACCCATGCTTTCCTAATCACATGATAATTTGTGATATTAAAAAAAAAAAATCTTTTGGTATTAAAACCAACTAGAAACTAAAGCATAGACTACAAACCAAACTTGTTGGATCCCCTTTCTTACTAATCTCGGGGACGAGATTATTTTTAAGGGGGGTAGGATTTGTAATACCCAAAATGTATACAGGGATACTATATTGGGTTTCCTTGCTTTATGTGCCCTATTTACATCATAAGAAGAACACACATATAATCAATAGTGATTAATTAAAAACAAATGATACAGAATAAAAGAAAGTACATTGTGTTGGAGTTTTATGTGTTTGTGCATTACATAAAATAATAAGGATAATAATTAATAGAAGATGGATTAAACCCTAAATGGAAATTAGACTTTGGAAATAAGAAAAAGAAAAAGGATACAGATAAATAAATAAAATATATAAATAAATATTTTCAGACTTGGTATTATTATTGCACAAATATAATTCGTAATTATGAGCCAAAAGTTTGAACTCAAACTTGAAATTCAAATTGGATTTGAAAATGGAGAAAAGAAAATGGAAAATAAAAAGAAAAAGGAACACTATGCCTAAATGGGCCGCCAATTTGAATTCGGCCCACCCTGGAATTAACACTGCGCGGCCCATTACTCTTCACGAGCGCGCGCCGACAGGTGTGGCCCACCGCTCAGCCTCACACCACACCGCGCGACTCGCCGTTGCTTGTGTCGCTGGAACGTGGGACCCGCTGATCAGTCACTCACCGCGCGCTCGTGCTTCGCCTGGTGCCGACAACGCGGGCCCGCTTGACAGCCTCAGCTCGCTCGCGCTCTGCACGGTGGGCCCTGCATGTCAGCACCGTCTTCTTCTGTTCCGCAACGAACGCGCGGCGAACTCGCGCGCGCGGACTCCGTCCTCCGCACCTACCGCCGTGAACCGCAGAACTCGGCCCCGCCCCGCTCGGACTCTCCCCCTTTGACACATATATAGGTAGCTGTGACCCTCTCCTCGCCGTGCGGTCCGCTGAGAACGAAGGAAGAGAGAGAACCGGAGAGGAGCACCGCCGCCGAGGATAGCCGACGTCGGGGAGGTCTCCGCTCTTGGAATCGAGTCGGGGAGTATCGTCTTCGCTCGGGGAAGCTGTGCGCGCCTCCAATTCGGGTTGGGCGCCACCGTGGCGCAAGGAATTGCTCGCCGTGGTGAAGCCTCCGCCGTGAATCCGCCCTCCACCGTGGCCGTGTGCCTCCGCGCCATAATCGCCGGTATGGGGTCTTCCTTTGTGTCCACCTTCGCCTTCTCTACGTGTAGCGCCGTTTAATTTGAATTTGGGACGGTGTTGCGCCGGATTGGGCCAGCTCCGGCGAGCTTCGTCGCGAATCCAGGGCGGCGCCGCCGTCGTCAGCTTCGATTTGGGGAGGCAGCGTCTGCGCCGTTGGATCCTGATGAACGGCGTAGATTAGAACATTGCGTACCCCTTCGCTCGATCGCACAGAGACCGTAGATGCGAGATCCAGCGGTGCAGAGTAGATCTGAGGTTCATTAAATCCGTGCCGTCGATCGTGGATCCCACGGCACCGGGCGCATACCGGTTCGGGTTATACTAAGTCTAATCCGAGCCGTCCGTGTGTGATCCAACGGCCAGAACGACCCGATACCCTTTCGCTGTGGCGATTTTGTTAAAGAAACCCTGACAAACACTGGAATCAACCCGCCGTCCAGGGATCCTGTTCCCTGTGTCTGGGAATTCTTGCGCCGAGCCCCCTGACCTTTCTTATAATTGAGGCCCAGTCCACTGCTGTTTTAAAATGAGTAAATGAATTAGAAATTTGATTTTTAATACAAAAATAATTGCTAGAACTTAGATAATTCATATTTAATTCATTTTAGCTCCAAATTGAGTCATTCCAATTCCTAAAATTTTGTAATAATATTCTCTATCATTTAAAATCACTGTTTTGACATGAACTCTGTCAGAAAATTTATTTATCATTTAATCATATTTTAATCACATTAAACCTTAGGAAAATCATAACTTGAATTCTACAACTCCAAAATTAATAATTCTTTTTCCTGTGATCTTATTTTAATATGTAGATTATTAATATGTATTTTGCATATATGTTTGGTGTAATGTTAATTCTGCCTATACCATGTATGTTTGTATTGCTACGACTAGCAGTGAGGTCACGAGGATCTGAGAATCATCCTGGTACCTGGAATCTCAAGGCCCAGGCAAGTTGTGCCCTTGATCACTTCTTTTTACCCACTCATGTTCTAATTAATCATAATGATCTGCTTAGGTTAATTTTGATGGGACCCAATAGGATACCCCAGTTTGTCTAACTCTATACCTTGTTTACTACTGAACCTTCTGGGTAGTACTTGCTAGTGCTATATTTGGTTTTGGGTATGGAGATACACTTTATTCATGATTACGCTTTTGTTATCAGTTGTTATTTATGGTTCATGTTAAGATCATTATGTTAATTGGAACATGGAGAACCACCCGGGAAAACAGTGCTACCATGAGGGTGGAATGGGACGCCCTTGGCTGATTAATTAGGAAAGCTAGTGGAAGACTACCTTACCCGAAAGGGGCAAGGGCAGTAGGGGAGAGGTCAGTGTAGGGAGGCCCTCGGGAGGATTTTGCTGCGATGGCGGTCCTGCAAGGGATTCCTGCACTGGATCTTCCTATAAACTGTAGCGGGTTTTCGGAAGCTAGTGGAACTTTGTAAAGGCCTCGTAGTGGATCCCTAGCCATTCACCTCGGAAGTGTCTAAGGGCTTTGCAAACCCTGGCGACATGGGATACACGACTTGTGGGTAAAGATGCGCAACCTCTGCAGAGTGTAAAACTGGTATACTAGCCGTGCTCACGGTCATGAGCAGCTCGGACACTCACATGATTAAATTATGGAACTAAATTCAATTTGTCATATGCATTGCATTGCAGGTGGTGTTGTTACTTTTGATTTATTACTTAATTGGGTTGGTATTCACTTATACTTAGTAATTGCTAATAAAATTTTGACCAACTTTAAAAGCAATGCTCAGCTCTAACCATCTTCTTTGGTAAGCCTTACACTTTATGAGCTCCCACCTTTGGTGAGTTCATACACATTATTCCCCACAACTTGTTGAGCGATGAACGTATGTGAGCTCACTCTTGCTGTCTCACATACACCACAGGTCAAGAACAGGTACTACAGGATGATGCTCATGGAGGATGCTGTGATGAGTTCGTGAGAGGTCTAGGTCGTCGTCTCCCAGTCAACTTTTGGGTTGCTGGACCGTTGTCTCCTTATAATGTAATTATTTATTTTGTATAGAACTCCTGTTATATATAAAGTTGTGACATTCGATCCTGTGCCACTATACATCATATGTATGAGACTTGGTCCCAGCATACCTGGTGTTTATGTTAACCCCGGGTTTTGGACCCCTAAAATCCGGGTGTTACACTAACCTTCTATCAGTACATCAAGTACAAGAGCAAACACATATAATACCTAAATGGGTTACCTAAAGAATGGAGGATAACTATTTCACTGAAGTTCATAATATAGCATTACACCACATTATCTACAATCACTGTTTACTGGAATAAAGACGAGAGAAGCATTTTGGATGTATAGGTGACAAACATGATGCAACAATCAGGATGCATGCTCGTCCTATGCGTCCTCACAAATTTTTGCCAATATACTATGGCTATAACGTTCTATATCGGTGGCATACTTACGACTCTCACGGTATTCTGCTAGTCGTCAGCTACACATACGTTTTCGGGGTTAGTGTACCTACAGAAAATTCCATTACAACCCAATTTCCAATGATGCAGTTCACACATGACAGTTTATAACAGTTTATACTCCATATATTGCTATATGGAGGCCAGCTCATCATTAAGCGCCGAGCCACGCATAGGCGCCGTTGCCACACGTTAACCATAGGGCAACTCATTATGGTAACTCACCTTCTTACCTGAACGTAGGTGCGTCGTTACAAGTACATTACATTTCTCAGTATTCCCATGTCTGTATACCCATACACATCCATGGGGTACTGAATTCCCGGAAAAGTAAATACTCCACATCGCAGTCCTCATATATACATATGTAGAACATGTATATAATCGGGCGCTACATTTAAACACTCCCCTAGACCGACGATTGTTCGGTCATGCTCTCACATCTCACCTTACCTGAGCGTCGATCCATTCAGAACTGAATGGCCTAAAAAAAATAACAATACACATGTATGCAATACCCACCCGGTTGTGGGTTGTGGTTTTCAACTAAGCCACCTAATAATCCTTAGTTTAGGGCTTAACAGAGGATGTCGCTAGCATTATAGTTTTTCAAAGCTGTTTTTCAAAACCAAACTATGTGTTTAGTTGAAAATAGGTTTTCTAAAACCAAAACTTTGTTTTTAAAATACGTATGTGACCGTATATACTTAATCTCGCTCCGATACCAGCTGTGGCAGAACCTCCAAGTTATTGGGCCCACATGCACCTGTCCTTGTCCCAAAGACCTCAGACGGCCGTGCATGTGCACCAGATAACTCAACAGGATCTGTCCGATTGCCCCAAGGACATCGGATAAACCACTTTCAACCAGAACCGCGGGATTAAGTAACACAAATCACACACACCAGCATTTTTGCAGTGGAAATACTATTACCAAATTTTACAAGTTACAAAAATTTTATATTATTTTATCGGAGTGATTACAAAAGTATAGTTTGAAATATATGCTAGCTCAAATGACCATCCTCAATAAGAAGTATAGAAGGGTTACTTAGACTTATAAGAAGGCCGAGCCCACCGGCACTTAACACCATCAACAGCAGCACAAAGTTAAAACCTGAAAAACAACAGGGAATAAAACCCTGAGTACGGAATTACTCAGCAAGACTTACCCGACTAAAGAAAAGACTCTCAAGGGTATGCTGGCTAGAGGGATTCAAGGGATGGCTTATCAAGAATCAAAGACTCATTTGCAGAAAAGCTTACTAGAAGTGAATCCTTAAGCCAAAATTTTACATCATAAGTTAAGTACTTTTTCTGAATCTAGATTTGCCTAATCTAGAGCATTCACTTGTCCTACACTAGCTTTCTTTTAAAATCCAACCTTTTTTTTGCTTGTTATCTACGATGAGGGTCGAAGATCCAGTCTTCATATCCGAGAAGTTCGGCGATCCGAATCGATTAATACCCAGCTGGGGATCTCCAACCACACGACATATGCTTCCCTTAACTCTTTTTGCACATGTCTACCATTCCCACGGATCCTCCACCACATGAACAGGTCCGCGCCACTCGAGAGCACACCACCCCTTTTAGGCGGTCCTTTGCTAGGGGGTACGTGCCACTCTCGCCATCTCTCCACTCCCAGTGCGCGATTGTCTTTTCATGTATGGAATAGCCGGGTTCAAGCTTACCCATGACGAGGTATGTGGCCAGATAAAGGGTCCTAGATCAGCAGGCCAACAATCGGTACGGTCCTTAAACGACTCAGACGGAGACACTACATCGAGACTCCTTTCTCGTGCAAGTCACCCGCCCGGTCTCAACTTTATAATTTAAACCCAAAGTTTGGTACCTGGCAGAGGTACATCTTTTCCGATGTTGAACCCATCACGGCCATGATGAATCCAACATCATGTTTTATTTTTGAAAACATTCCCACCCACTGAGGCATCACCTTTGTTTTAAAACAAAACATTTTTGTTTGCTAAAGCAATGCTAAGCATCATAAAATTCTTTTCAAAAAGGGTATCAAGGAAGGGTAATCAATTTCAAGGAAGGAAATGCATCAACGGTTTAGCACACAACTCCTATCACCTAATGCATCAAACAAGGTGATAAAGATTTTTAAAACATCAAGGAGGTGGCGAATGCACCGGGGCTTGCCTGAGTAACACTAGGTTAGTGTTTGTTAGGCGACGTCCGCTTGACGACCATTTTTCGTCTTCGCACTTGTTCAGAATATCCATCTTTAGGTTCACCTATCAGCACCATCTTGTGGTTGACTCGTCTTTGGTCCTTCGCATCACGTGATCCACTAGCGTACCTCATGAGATGCATAATGCACATGTATGAACATAAGAAGAATGGTGCGAGATAATATGATGTTATACAAAAAGAAATCAAACACTTAATGGCAAGGCATTACAACACTCATGAGTAAACGCTAAATGTCGATAAATGCCTAGGCACAATAATCTCGCTTCTCTAACATATCCGGATCTAAATCAAATATCATGAAATATTAAATTCTAAACAAGATCTATCCCTTTATTAGCTAGCGTACAACACCAAAAGATTAATTATACCTTGGCTCACCATTAGCGAACACCCACAACTTAAAAAAAAAATAGAAATAAGTTGACTAACCTTTTGAACAATGTTTTTATATTAACTTGAGAATTGCGGCCCATGGACTTCCTAAAATTCCAAAACTAGAATACAGATTATTTATTTTATTACTTCCATTGAGTGATTTATCTTACGATGGCAAGGTATTTTTAATTAAGTGGATAATTGACAACTAACGGAACATGCCCCCAATTAAATTAAAATGGACTGCCAGGAGATTTGAGTCTACGCAATACCAAAGCCGAGTGGAGATTCACCAAAATGGTGACAAATCTGACTCAGGCAATATCGCGAGCACCTGACGAGCGTTGTACGGAACTTTATTATTCTACATGATCTAAATTCTCTTTTCATCCATTACTGCGACTCACACGCATAATCATAGACACAATTATAGCACCCTAAGAAACACACAATTACCTCGGTGATACCCTGGCGTGGAGGTAAACAAGACGTCGTGACACACGGAATAAGCTCAAGGCGACATCAGAAGCACCGAGCTGCTGTTGCAAAGTCGAGGTGAGATTTGAGACGAAGTCGATGTTGGCGGGATCTGCAGAGATGTGTGCAAGGGGAGGTGAGCTCACGGTGTCAAGAGCAGACAGCTGAGCAGAGCTTAACGATCGACGACACATCATCTCCATGAACACGAGGGTGAGGCGAGCGGCTCCGGTAACGGACACAAGTTAGGTGCGATGAACAGAAAGGAGCGCTATGTCAGCTTGAAAGAAAGACGAGCCGGGGCGAGCGACCCTGCACGCCATCGAGGTCATGAGATAGCGGCACACTGAACGCCGGTACGACGTTACGGCAAACTTCACAACATCGGTGGTGAAGGCCTGAGCACAAGCAGGCAAGACGCGATGAACACTCGCGAAGGAAGGGTGCGGGTCCAGCGCGTGGCCTGCTGCTAGACATCTAGAGCTAAGGGGCGTGCGACTTAGGGGCGCGTGAGGACGGCAGCCTGTCGCGTTGACCATGGAGCTTGGCGGCCATGGCGAGTTGAGAAACCGCGGCACCGGGGCTGGGTGCGAGAAGGCACGTGCAGGGTTCCACGGCGCGCAGAACCACCGCGTGGCCAGGAGCAGCGCCTCGGCGAGCTGCGACGCCAAGCCGAGTACGAGGAGCGCGGGGCCTAGAGACTAGATCTTCGGGCGGAACATCTGCGCGCATGGAGGGAGAGGAAGAAAACTGAGCGCCATGGAAGGGAGCTTGGGGGAAAGAACCACGGCGCAGGGACTGGAGGCGAGCACCAGGGAGATCCAAGCTGGGGCGAACGGGTAAAGGGAGCGCTGGGCGCGCGGCGATGCGGCAAGCCCCATGACGAGAAGGCTCGGATGGCTTCCGACGGCTGGACCATGGAGAAGAGAGAGAGAAATAGAAGCAGAGGGCGCCGCAACATTGGGATTGGGCAGGGCGTCGGCCAAGGGAGAGGAGCCGAGCTGGAGCTCCGAGCAGAAGCAGGGAGAAGACGGGGGCGCGCCATGGGGAAAGAAAGCCGAGCTCGGCGAGCCTCCAGGGAGCAGGAGAGAACGCCGGCAGAGGGAGCTCCACGGATGGATGTTGAAGACGACCTGGCGGCTAGCGCACGCAGGAAGGAGCTCCACGGCGCTAGAGACCAGAGAGAGGCGGTCGAGCGAGCTGAGGGAGATGATGAGTGCGCAGCAAATATCCCAGGGAGTCGGCGTCACTAGAAGATAAAGGAACGTATGTGAGCTGGATTCCAGGATTAGAACGAGAAGGGATAAGGGAAGGAGAAAAGACGGTGGAAAATGGAATTTTCTTTTTCTTTTCTTGTATTAGTAAATAATTTTCTCACCGATTCACATTTTTGGCACAATAAATATTCCTATATTACTCTCAAGATTATGACAAAACTAAATCAAGTTTTTAAATTACAAAAGTTTTGAAAAATTTGTATTTGCCTGAGTTTTGAATTCAAACACACGCTAGTCCGAATTAATGCGACACGAGCAGCAAAAACCTCACCTAAGGTTTTGGGTTACAATTTGAAAAAAGGCAAATAGACCGAATTAACACGAAATTTAGGCTACACATATTAATTTTCCATAGTTACAAACAGTGAAACAGATTAATTATGAACTCTGTTTTGGCTCTAATTATCTCAGTCTAGTTTAGTTTTGCATCCGTACTTTTGTCGTTGGGGTCTAATATTATTTGCTAGAAACCAACCACGATTATAAATCCTTGGACGTGATGTTTCAATTAACGAGAGGGGACTAAATTATTTTACATCTAAAAACTTTAGTCATCGAGTTCTATTTAATTTGTTTGGGACGAAATCACAGGACTGAACTAAATTTTGAAAAATTTGTATTTGAGCGATCGATGAATTCTAAATGATCACCAGACTCGCCAATCTCCGGAACAAATATGTTCTAACCTCACGAAGCTGTTAGTACAGGCTGGATAGACAGAGACGGAAAAGATATCAAAATTTTGATAGGTGAATATTAGAACATAGAGACTATTATTATCGCCGATATTTCGTGCTTGAGTCCATAAGCACAGTTTAACAGAAGGTAAACACCAGGGGTGTTACAGTATCCGTATCCCGGAGGCGTGGGAGTCCCTCGGCTCGGTCGGCCTCGCCGCTTACGCGTACTTTTACCCGTCCATGAGGCCCTGTCACCGACTCGGTCGAGAAGGCTCGAAGAATCGCTTCGACAGAAGAGCTTCCGTACGTAAAGACTCGTTCGATCCGCGGATTCACCTTATCCGAGCGCGAGTTACTTATCGCAGAAGGTGATGAGTGAGGTATCCGTATCCCGGAGGCGTAGGAGTCCCTCGGCTCGGTCAGCCTTGACTGCTTACGTGTACCCCGTCGTTTCCAGGACCCACTTTTCGAAGTAGTCAAAAAGCACGAAAGATGTTCTGGTAAAAGAGATTTTCTTTTCGAGGAAAACTTTGACGCAGAGGGGGTTTCCCCCCTTTTAGCCCCCGAGGGAGGGTCGGGCTTTGCCGAGGCGAGGCCGACCCTTCCTTGTTGACTAAACTTTGCGTGGGTGCGAGGTATATGAATAACTTGGAAACATCTTAAGGGTAGAAGCGACGTAGCTGTTGGATGTTCCAAGCGTTGCCGTAGACCTCGCCCTGACGGTTGGCCAGCTTGTACGTTCCGGGCTTCAGGACTTTGGCGATGATGAACGGCCCCTCCCAGGGGGGCGTGAGCTTGTGCCTCCCTCGGGCCTCCTGCCGCAGCCGAAGCACCAGATCGCCCACCTGGAGATCTCGGGGTCGGACCCCTCGGGCGTGGTAGCGTCGCAGGGACTGCTGATACCGCGCCGAGTGTAGTAAGGCCCTGTCCCGAGCCTCGTCCAGCTGGTCCAGCGAGGAGATGCATCGCTGGAGGATGCCCGAGGGGCTACGGTGGTAGAGCTCCTTCTCATCGCCCAGCAAGACGAACGATTTGGCGCGTCGCGCTACCCGCCGAGCCTCGGCTCGGTCGAGGGGCAGTTCTCCTTGGTGGAGATATTGCAGGTACGGGGTTTGCCAATCTTGATCTGGCACGACCCCGTTCTGCTCCTCCTCGATGCGCAGTGCTTCGCCCTCGGGCTCCGAGGGTTCCTCGGGTTGAGCCGAGGATGGCTCGGGCTGGGCCGAGGTCACCTCGGACGAGGCCGAGGGTGCCTCGGGCTCGGGCGCGTCGCCTATCTTGACGGAGGGTTGGTGCAGATCTCGGGAGAAGACGTCCGGGGGAACCGTCGTTCGCCCCGAGGCTATCTTCGCCAGCTCGTCCGCAGTCTCGTTGTAGCGCCGGGCGATGTGGTTAAGCTCGAGCCCGTAGAACTTGTCTTCCAGGCGTCGAACCTCCTCACAGTAGGCCTCCATCTTCGGGTCGCGGCAGAGGGAGTTCTTCATGACTTGGTCGATGACGAGCTGCGAGTCGCCGCGTGCATCGAGGCGTCGGACCCCTAGCTTGATGGCGATTCGCAATCCGTTGATCAGAGCCTCGTACTCAGCCACATTGTTGGACGCCGGGAAATGGAGGCGGAGCACATAGCGCAGGTGTTTCCCGAGGGGCGAGACGAAGAGCAGGCCCGCGCCAGCTCCCGTCTTCATCAGCGACCCGTCGAAAAACATGGTCCAGAGCTCTGGTTGGATCGGAGCCGTTGGCAACTGGGTATCGACCCATTCGGCAACGAAATCCGCCAGTACCTGGGACTTGATGGCCTTCCGAGGGGCGAACGAGATTGCCTCGCCCATGATTTCCACCGCCCACTTCGCGATCCGCCCCGAGGCTTCTCGGCACTGGATGATCTCCCCCAGGGGGAAGGATGACACCACAGTCACCGGATGGGATTCGAAGTAATGTCGCAGCTTTCGCCTCGTCAGGATCACTGCATATAGCAGCTTCTGGACTTGTGGGTAGCGGATCTTGGTCTCGGACAGCACTTCGCTGACGAAGTAAACTGGCCTCTGAATGGGCAAAGCATGCCCCTCTTCCTGCCTTTCGACCACGATCGCGGCGCTGACCACCTGAGTGGTTGCGGCGACGTAGACCAGGAGGGCTTCTCCATCAGCTGGGGGTACCAAGATGGGCGCCTGGGTGAGGAGCACCTTCAGGTTCCCGAGGGCTTCCTCGGCCTCGGGAGTCCAAGTGAAGCACTCGGCCTTCCTTAAGAGACGGTACAGGGGCAGGCCTCTTTCGCCGAGGCGCGAGATGAAATGGCTCAAGGCCGCGAGGCATCCCATGACCCTCTGTACGCCTTTTAAGTCTTTGATGGGCCCCATGTTTGTGATGGCCGCGATCTTCTCCGGGTTGGCTTTGATGCCCCGCTCGGAGACGATGAATCCCAAAAGCATGCCCCGGGGCACCCCGAAGACGCACTTCTCGGGATTGAGCTTGACGCCCTTCGCCTTGAGACACCGGAATGTCAGTTCGAGGTCGGAGAGAAGGTCAGAGGCTTTCCTCGTCTTGACTACGATGTCATCGACGTAGGCCTCGACCGTGCGACCGATGTGTTCGCCGAACACATGGTTCATGCACAGCTGGTACGTTGCACCCGCGTTCCTCAAACCGAACGGCATTGTGACATAACAGTACATGCCGAAGGGCGTGATGAAAGAAGTCGCGAGCTGGTCGGACTCTTTCATCTTGATTTGATGATACCCTGAGTAGGCATCGAGGAAAGACAGGGTTTCGCACCCTGCAGTGGAGTCCACGATTTGATCGATGCGAGGTAGAGGGTAGGGGACTTTCGGACATGCTTTGTTGAGACTAGTGTAGTCTACACACATCCGCCACTTCCCCCCTTTTTTCCTCACAAGTACAGGGTTGGCAAGCCATTCGGGATGGAATACCTCTTTAATGAACCCTGCTGCCATCAGCTTGTGGATCTCCTCGCCTATCACCCTGCGCCTTTCCTCGTCGAATCGGCGCAGAGGCTGTCTGACCGGTCGGGCCCCGGCCCGAATATCCAGCGAGTGCTCGGCGACATCCCTCGGTATGCCGGGCATGTCCGAGGGACTCCACGCAAAGACGTCGGCGTTTGCGCGGAGAAAGTCGACGAGCACTGCTTCCTATTTGGGGTCGAGCCCGGATCCGATTCGAATCTGCTTGGAGGCGTCGCCACTGGGGTCGAGGGGGACGGCCTTAACCGTCTCCGCTGGCTCGAAGTTGCCGGCATGTCGCTTCACGTCCGGCACCTCTCGGGAGAGGCTTTCCAGGTCGGCAATGAGGGCCTCGGACTCGGCGAGGGCCTCGGCGTACTCCACGCACTCCACATCGCATTCGAATGCGTGTTTGTACGTGGGGCCGACGGTGATGACCCCGTTGGGGCCCGACATCTTGAGCTTCAGGTAGGTGTAGTTGGGGATGGCCATGAACTTCGCGTAGCATGGCCTTCCCAACACTGCGTGGTAGGTTCCTCGGAACCCGACCACCTCGAACGTCAAAGTCTCCCTTCGGAAGTTGGAGGGTGTTCCGAAGCAGACAGGGAGGTCGAGCTGTCCGAGGGGCTGGACGCGCTTCCCGGGGATGATCCCGTGGAAGGGCGCAGCGCCTGCTCGGACGGATGACAGATCGACGCGCAGGAGCCTGAGGGTCTCAGCGTAGATGATGTTGAGGCAGCTGCCCCCATCCATCAAGACCTTGGTGAGCCTGACGTCGCCGATGACGGGGTCGACGACGAGCGGGTACTTCCCCGGGCTCGGCACGTGGTCGGGGTGGTCGTCCCGGTCGAAGGTGATGGGCTTGTCGGACCAGTCTAGGTAGACTGGCGCCGCCACCTTCACCGAGCAGACCTCCCGACGCTCTTGCTTACGATGCCGAGCCGAGGGATTCGCCGCATGCCCTCCGTAGATCATGAAGCAGTCGCGGACCTCTGGGAACTCTCCTGCTTGGCGATCCTCCCTTTTGTCGTCGTCGCGGGCCTTGCCACCCTCTGCGGGTGGTAGCCTCGGCGCACCCTTTCGTCGAGGCGTGCCCGACGGTCGCGATGAGGGTGCTCGTCGCCGAGGCGGCCCGGGGCCGCAGGCGCGGTGTTGCGCGTGCGCTCGGTGTAGACCGAGGCTTCCCGCGTGAGTCGGGAAGTCGCGGCACGAGGTTCCGAGGGGTACCCCTGCCTTCGGGAGGCAGAGCTTTCGGCCCGCCGGGCCGCAGCGCCTTCCAGGAGATGCTTGAGTTCTCCCTGGATTCGCCGACCCTCGGTGGTTGATGACTCCGGCATCGCGCGGAGGAGCATCGCTGCGGCGGCCAGGTCCTGACCGGTTCCGCCGGATGCGGGTGGCGGTCTGTCCCTGGCATCGTTGGTGATGCGGTGCTGGAGACCTTGGGGCAGGTGACGTATTCCTCCGGCCGGGGACTGGCTCGCCCATACCTGCCCGATGTTCTGGCGGATTGCCTCGAGCGCTCCCGCTCCCTCATCGAGCCCGGCCTGCGCCCCGCGGACTTGCTCGAGCTGTGGGTCGTGACCCCCCGCCGGAACGGGGACCACAGCTAGCTCCCGCGGGATGTCGGCGCGAGGCGCTGGCCTAGGGGGATCACCATCCTCCGGCATGCCGAGACAGCCGCCTCCGGAGGGATCCCCTAGCTCGATGTGGAAACATTCGCGGCTCGGGCCGCGGTCCTTGTCGTCAAGGCTGCGGCTGCCGTCGGAACAGTCGGAGAGGCAGTAGTAACATGCGGTCATGAAGTCCCGCATGGCACTAGGGTTGCCAGATCCGGAGAAATCCCAGCAGATGCTGGGGTCGTCATCTTCCTCGGACCCAGAGGGTCCGTAGGTCGAGACACCCGTCAATCGGTCCCAAGGCGACCGCACACGAAACCCCAGAGAGGTTGCACTCGCCTCAACGTGAGCGCCCGCCAAAGCGAGGTCGCCAGGCGGGCTGAGGTCGAGTCGAAATGATGAAAGATGGGTAGCAGTCGGTACCTTTTTGTCGACGAGGAGCGATGAAGTCACGTCGGGGGCTGATCGCGCCGTCGTCTTGGGTGCGAGGGCGACGTCCTGCAGGCCCTCCGCGAGCGTGCTGGCGTCGTCCACCTGCTCGGGGTCGACGTGTTGCGGGGGGATGCTGCTCGCCTTTGCCTCGAACGCGAGGGCGACGCTTGGCGTGTCCTCCGTTGGGGCGCCGGGGATGTCGATTTGCTCGACAGCCATCGGAGCGCGGCCTCCCGCTCGGCCCTGGTTGCCCCGCCTCCTCCTCCTCCGATGGCGAGGGAGAGGATGGGGCGAGCTCGAAAGTTGTCCTTCCCCCACGCGGGAAAGGCGTCGTCGATTCCGCCGCCGGCGGGCGGACTGTCCGCCACCATTGTCGCTGTCGCGCGGCGGTGGAAGGAGTATCATGTCGTAGTTGCCGTCGAAGGACATGAACTCGAGACTCCCGAAACGGAGCACCGTCCTAGGTTGAAGAGGTCGTTGGAGACTGCCCATCTGGAGCTTGACGGGAAACTGCTCGTCAACACGCAGCAGGCCCCTACCTGGCGCGCCAACTGTCGGTGTTCCAAGACCGGGGGGTCCCCGAGCCGACGAGTGAGTGTGCCGCGTGCCCCAGCCCAGATGGGTCGAGCGCGTGGGCGAGCGCGAAGGGGGGAGAGAGAGCGAGAGAGAGCGAGGTGGCCGGAGCCGAGTCGTGAGGGAGTCGGAGAATTCCCGCGGCCTTCGTGTTCGTCCTGCGCCCAGGTCGGGTGCGCTTGCAGTAGGGGGTTACAAGCGTCCGCGCGAGGTGAGGGGAGCGGGCGGCCCCGAGAGAGCGCCTGCCCCTGCCCTTCGTCCCCGCGAGGCCAACCTCCTCTAAGAAGGCCCTGGTCCTTCCTTTTATAGTCGTAAGGAGAGGATCCAGGTGTACAAAATGGGGGTGTAGCAAGGTGCTACGTGTCTAGCGAGGGAGAGCTAGCGCCCTAAGTACATGCCAAGGTGGCAGCCGGAGAGATCTTGGCACCCTGTTGGTGTGGCGTCGTGGCTGTTGGAGAAGCGGTGGAGCTTGACGGAGGGACAGCTGTTGGAACAGCTGTGCTCTTGCTGACGTCTCCCTGCTTTCGTAAGGGAGCTGAGAGTCGCCGTCGTCATGGCCTAGTGAGGCGCCATCATTGCCTATCTGGCGGAGCTGGCCAGATGGGACGCCGGTCTTGTTATCTGCGACCCGAGTCGGCTCAGGGCAGGGTGATGATGACGCTTCCTGTTGACGTGGCGGTCTTGTGTCCTAGGTCGGGCGTCGTGGAGGCTCCTCCGAAGTCGAGGTCGAGTCCGTCCTGCATGACAGAGGCCGAGCCCGAACCCCTGGGTCGGGCGAGGCGGAGGTCGTTCGGCAGAGGCCGAGGCGGAGTCCGAGCCCTGGGTCGGGCGAGGCGGAGGTCATCGTCTTCTGGGGCCTTAGCCCGAGTCTGAGCCCTGGGTCGGGCGAGGCGGAGTTCACCGTCTTCCGGAGCCTTAGCCCGAGTCCGAGCCCTGGGTCGGGCGGAGCGGAGTTCGCCGTCTTCCGGGGCCTTAGCCCGAGTCCGAGCCCTGGGTCGGGCGGAGCGGAGTTCGCCGTCTTCCGGGGCCTTGGCCCGAGTCCGAGCCCTGGGTCGGGCGAGGCGGAGTTCGCCGTCTTCCGGGGCCTTAGCCCGAGTCCGAGCCCTGGGTCGGGCGGAGCTTCCTCTGGCGCTTTTGGCCAAGCCTGGCTACCCATCAGTCTTACCTTTTGCGTTGAAGGCCCCAGGGATTTGGTCGGTTGGCGCGGTGATTTAGTCAGGGTTACTTCTTATCGAAGGCGGGGCCTCGGGCGAGCCGGTGATGCGTCTGCCGTGAAAGAGGAGACCTCAGGCGAGACGGAGTCATCTTAGGGTCGGCTGCCCTCGCCCGAGGCTAGGCTCGGGCGTGGCGTGATCAAGTCGCTCGTATGGACTGATCCCTGACTTAATCAAACCCATCAGGCCTCTGCAGCTTTATGCTGATGGGGGTTACCAGCTGAGAATTAGGCGTCTTGAGGGTACCCCTAATTATGGTCCCCGACAATTATGGATTACATAACTTAGTTCTACTAATTTTAGTGAGGCACAAAATTATACCAGGGATCAATTCATATATGGCATATTATTAATCTCATAGAATTAAGGTTTTTGTTGGGGGCCTTCCTCTTCCAAAGGTCCTCAAAAACGTGACTAATATGTTTTTCAGTGTTACATAGACTGCTACAGGAGGCTTCGGCTTTGAGATGAAGGTATGCATGATATGGAGATATAACCCGAAGGGAGGATGAACGGACACCGAAGCTATGGCTGAAGGAGCTTTGGCTTAGTATAACGACGAAGGTGGAAGATGAAAATAACCTAAAGGGGAAAGACTACTTAGTCCTTGATAGTTCGCCTTATGACTAGTAGTAAATGTCAGAGATGTGAATGTAATTTTGTCCGGGCTGCGTCCCGTGCCTATAAATAGATGAACAGTAACACCATACTGGACATGCTGAATTGTGATCATCCTCGCATCACTCTCGCATTTTCACCTTCTGGCAAGCCGAAGGTATTAATGTAATATAAATATTATTGATGTTTATCCATGTTTATAAAATGAGAATATAAATAATCTAATGATTTGTAATGATTATGCATATTCCTTTGTGTTTCATGTGTCTTTATTTATATTCGTTCGCTAAAATCATGAAGGTATGCCCTTCATGACCTTCGTATGAAGATCATTATATCCCAAGTGAGATAATGCTTCGAAGGATGAAGGTCTTTAGTCATTAACAATTGTGTTGTTTTGTTCTTGATGTATAGCATCCGAGAACAAGGGCCAACATTGGCACCCACCTCCGGTGAACTCAATCGACCACCTTCGGCAAGCATCAACTTTCACAATGCCGCTGAAGAAGACAACGGTGCTAGGGGCTGCCCTGCAGCCACTGGATACTAATCAAGAGACGATGCAAGAAGCTAGGAGCCAAAAGAGGAAGGCTACTAGCCCAACACCTCAGGAGGAGGAGCTAGATCAAGAAATCAGGGATTTGGAGGTTATCCACCAACAGGTACAAAGGAAGAGGGAAAAGATGCTTCGGCTCACCAATCTTCAGAAGAAGATCGACAAAGCTGCTGAAGAAATGCGTCACCTCACTCAGGATGACCAAGATCGAAGGCCCCAGCACAGGGAGCTTCGCCAAGAAAGCCTATTCAATGATGATGAATGGTAGGGTGACTTTCATCATGGCATTTTTGCTTTTGATAATGCTTCTCCCTTGGGAGCAGAATTGCAGGCTACCCCATGGCCGCCGTCATACATGCCACCTTAGCTCCCCATGTATGACGGGCACTCAGACCCGAAGCAATTCCTGATGAGCTACAAAGCAACCATATCCTCATATGGGGGTAATACTACAGTCATGGTGAAGTCCTTCATCATGGCAGTCAAAAGCGTAGCTCAAACTTGGTACTCTTCTCTTCGGCCAGGGATAATTACGTTATGGC
Source organism: Zea luxurians (assembly GCA_029449295.1). Classification (NCBI taxonomy): domain Eukaryota; kingdom Viridiplantae; phylum Streptophyta; class Magnoliopsida; order Poales; family Poaceae; genus Zea; species Zea luxurians. The sequence continues at coordinate 84,417,128 of JAOPSE010000008.1, read as the reverse complement.
AGAAGCTAAAGGATATGCTAGTAACCAGCTTTCAGGGTTTTCAAACGAAGCCGGTCACTGCCTAGGCTCTCTTTTAGTGTATGCAGGACCAGGAGGAGTATTTGCAGCCGTATGTATGAAGGTTCTTGCGGTTGAGAGCTCAAGCACCTACATTGCCCAATGAGATCACCATTGAGGCCATGATCAAGATGCTCCGGCCAGGACCTACAGCACAATACTTTGCAAGGAAGCCACCACAAATTTTGGAGAAGCTTCTCCAAAAAATGGATGAGTACATCAGAGCCGACAATGATTTTTGGCAAAGATGGGAAGAAGCCTACAGATACTCGGAAATGGCCAGGGGCTTCGGAGGGAGATTCCACCCCAGGCATGTCAAGTCATCCACAATGCCAGCTCAAGTGAGGATAGGGGCAACCAAACCCAAAGGCAGCAACACAGCTCCCAATCTTCAGGGGCACAACAAAGTTCTTTTAGGCCACCAGCTCCAAGAGGCAGATGGGGCAGATGCTTTGGAGGAAGATACAGAGATCAGCCCAGGAAGCTGTTTTGTTTGTTCTGCGGTGAAGACAAAGGGCATACCACAAGGACGTGCCACGTTACGATTCAGAAACAGAAAGAAATCGCCAAAGCTGAAGCATGACAGAACCAGCCGAAGCAGGTCTTGCATATCGCTTCGTGCTATTCTCCATATGTCCTAGAATATGTAGGCAATCAATAGCCTACGACCTCTATTGCTTCGGCAAGCCATTCTCAAGCTTCCTAGGCCCAGTTGCCACCACCACCTTCGCTAGCACCTGCCATGCTTCGTGGTCAACAGCCAGAAGGGCATCACCACGCTTAGCAACAGAGCGACCTTCAAGAGGAATCTGAAGCTCGCACAGTCAACAGCACTGTTCCTGAGTCGAAGCACATTTATTAAAGATGCCACGGTGATTCAATTAAAGAATATCCTATCCTGGTGTATCTTACTTCTTTTTCACCATTTTATTTTCTTGTATGAAAAACAATTCACAAATGATTAAATTCCAATTTGATGTAATAATACTGTGGTCACACCATCGAGTGTGGAGCGCATCCCCTTAACAAAACTTCTGAAGCTCTAAAAGTCGTTCCTAAGGGAGCACAGAGTAAGTTTCGAAGCTATCGGCGTTCCGAGACCGGGGGGTCCCTGAGCCGACGAGTGAATGTCGCCGCGTGCCCCAGCCCAGATGGGTCGAGCGCGAGGGCGAGCGCGAAGGGGGGAGAGCGAGGCGACCGGAGACCGGCGTGAGAGAGGTGGGAATCCCGCGGCCTTCGTGTTCGTCCCGCGCCCAGGTCGGGTGCGCTTGCAGTAGGGGGTTACAAGCGTCCACGCGGGAGAGGGAGCGAGCCGCTTCAAGCGAGCGCGTGTCTCGTCCTCGTCCCCACGCGGCCAACCCTCTCTAAGAGGGCCCTGGTCCTCCCTTTTATAGGCGCAAGGAGAGGATCCAGGTGTACAATGGGGGTGTAGCAGAGTGCTACGTGTCTAGCGGAGGAGAGCTAGCGCCCTAAGTACATGCCGTTGTGGCAGCCGGAGAGATTTTGGCACCCAGCTGGTGTGATGTCGTGGCCGTCGGAGGAGTGCTGGAGCTTGACGGAGGGATAGCTGTCGGAGCGGTTGGGTCCTTGCTGACGTCCTCTTGCTTCCGTAAGGGGGCTGAGAGCCGCAGTCGTCACAGAGTATGCGGGGCGCCATCATTGCCTATCTGGCGGAGCGAGCCAGATGGGACGCCGGTCTTGTTCCCTGCGACCCGAGTCAGCTCGGGGTAGGGTGATGATGGCGCCTCCTGTTGACGTGGCTGGTCTACGCCCTAGGTTGGGCGATGTGGAAGCTCCTCCGAAGCCGAGGTCGAGTCTGTCTTCCGTGGCCGAGGTCGGGTCTGAGCCCCAGGTTCGGGCGAGGCGGAGATTGCCGGCTGGTGCCGGGGCAGAGTCTGAGCCCTGGGTCGGGCGAAGCGGAGTTCGTCGTCCTCTGGGGCCGAGCCCAAGTCCGAGCCCTAGGTCCGGGCGAGGCGGAGATCACCGGCTGGTGCCGGGGCGAAGTCCGAGCCCTGGGGTCGGGCGAAGCGGAGTTTGTCGTCTTCTGGGGCCGAGCCCAAGTCCGAGCCCTGGGTCGGGCGAGGCGGAGATCGTCGTATTCTGAGACTTAGCCCGAGTCCGAGCCCTGGGTCGGGCGGAGTGGAGTTCGCCGTCTTCCGGGACTTAGCCCGAGTCCGAGCCCTGGGTCGGGCGGAGTTCGCCGTCTTCCGGGACTTAGCCCGAGTCCGAGCCCTGGGTCGGGCGGAGCGGAGCTTCCTATGGTGCCTTTGGCCGGGCCTGACTGCCTGTCAGTCTCACTCTGTCAAGTGGCACCGTAGTCGGAGTGGCGCAGGCGGCGCTGTCCTTCTGTCAGGCCGGTCAGTGGAGCGGCGAAGTGACGGCGGTCACTTCGGCTCTGCCGGCTAGGGGGCGCGCGTCAGGATAAAGGTGTCAGGCCACCTTTGCATTAAATGCTCCTGCGATTTGGTCGGTCGGTGCGGCGATTTGGTCAGGGTTGCTTCTTGGCGAAGGCAGGGCCTCGGGCGAGCCGGAAATATGTTCGCCGCTGAAGGGGGGCCTCGGGCGAGACGGAAATCCTCCGGGGTCGGCTGCCCTTGTCCGAGGCTAGGCTCGGGCGAGGCGTGATCGAGTCCCTCGAATGGACTGATCCCTGACTTAATCGCACCCATCAGGCCTTTGCAGCTTTGTGCTGATGGGGGTTACCAGCTGAGAATTAGGAGCCTTAAGGGTACCCCTAATTATGGTCCCCGACAGTAGCCCTCGAGCCTCAAAGGGAGTGTTTGCACTCGCTTGGAGGCTTTCGTCGCACTTTTTTGCAAGGGGACCAGCCTTTCTCGGTTGCGTTTTGTTCCGGTGGGTGCGCGCGAGCGCACCCGCCGGGTGTAGGCCCCGAGGCCTCGGAGGAGTGGTTTCACTCCTTTGAGGTCTTAATGCCTTGCGTAGTGCTTCGGCTGGTCTGGTTGTTCCCTCATGCGAGCTGGCCGTAGCCCAGGTGTACGATCGGGTCCCAAGTTCTCGGGCTGGTATGTTGACGCTGTCAACGGTTCGGCCGGAGCCGGGTTTGCGAGAGCATCCCCCGAGCCTCTGCACAGAGCGAGAGGGCGGTCAGGGGCAGACTCGGCTTTTTTACATACGCCCCTGCGTCGCCTTTCTGCAAGGAGGAGGGGGGGAAAGCGCCATATTGCCCTCGATGGGCGCCGAACATGGTGTCTCTGATGAGCTGCAAGCGGGTAATCCGAGTGGACATCCGTGCCCCGTTCGTTAGGGGTCGGCTAGGGGCCCAGAGGCACGCCCAAAAGTACCTGCTGGTGATCTGCCGGACCCGGTCCCCTGGCGACTGGGTCCGAGGGCTCGATGCCTCCCTCTGATGGGATTCCGTTACAAGATCGTTCCCACTGGTCTCGGAAATGTCCTAGGGTACCTCGGGAGCGCAGCCCGAGCCTTGGTTATGTATCGAACGTACCCATGGTCATCCCTCGCTCGGCGTCTGAGGCGGCTGTGAACCCTTCGGGGGCCAGCCTTCAAACCCCTGATCAGTAATGGGCGTGGAGCCCGAGTAGCCTGAGGCATCCGTGGAACCCTTTCGAGGGGCCGGCCTTCGAACCTCTGACCAGTAGTGGGTGTAGGGCCCACGCGATCTGAGGCGGCTGTCGAACCCTTCCAGGGGGCCAGCCTTCGAACCTCTGATCAGTAGGGGGGCTCGGAGCCTGGTTCCTTCTCGGGGAAGGATCCTTTTCGGGGTATCCCCCTTTCCCGGTCCCTGTTGCAAGAGAGAGAAAGAGGAAAAAAAGGAAAAGGATACGAAATCGAATGACGCGGCGTACCTTTTTTGACGCGGTCATCATGGCGAAGGCGAAGCGTCGCCCGCTTCTCTAGCCAGAGGCGCCGCCTGTCCCGCCGCGGAGTTAATGTGACGGGGCGAGTGGTTCGCGGGGCGGCCGTTGCGCGTGCGCGAGCCGGTCGGGGAACGGCTGCTTTGCTTTGCGTTTTTGAATCCCGCGTCCGGTCCGGGCGAAATGTTTGAACCGGTCTCGCCTTGGTCTTTATATACTCGGGTGAGGGTCTGGCGGTGGTTCTTTGCTCCGCTTCTTGCCTCCCTTTTAGGTTTTCGCAACCCGAGAGACTTAGCCAGAGAAAAGGAAACCGCCCTCCCTGCCCCTTGCGCCGCCACCCCTTCCGCTCGGTGATGGCTGACAGGGTGACCATCATCTCGCCGCGCGACCCATGGCCTTTTTCCACGGTGACGGCGAGTGACCTGGAGGATCTTGTTGGCGAGGGTTTACTTCGCCCTCTCACCGATGAGCAGCGACCGGAATGGATTCCCCCCGTGGGCGGAGCCGCTCCATCCCCACCGTCGGGGTACATCGTGAGCTTCGTCTCCTTCCACGAGCGGGGATTTGGTGTGCCGGCGAGCCACTTCATGCGGGCGATCCTGCACCACTACGGGGTGGAGTTGCACAACCTCAGCCCCAACTCCATCTCGCAGGCCGCCATCTTCGTAGCGGTGTGCGAGGGGTACTTGGGGATTGCCCCCCATTGGGATTTGTGGACCCATCTCTTTTTCGCGGAGCTTTTTGCCTCGCCGACGGGGGAGAGGAGGGTCCGTGTAGCGGTGCGGGCCGGCGGCTGCACCCTCCTGCTGAGGCAGTCGCGGGCGTCGCTGTATATTCCCGCCATCCTCGCGTCCTCGAACAAGGGGTGGCAGCGCCGGTGGTTCTACCTCAGGAATGACGGCGAGTTGCTCTCGCCGTTCTCTCAGCGAGTAGTCCCCACCGCCGCTGATGCTTGGCGCCACGGGACCCCGCACGAAAGACAAAAGAACCTCGAACCCCTTCTCAAGGCCTTGGAGGCGTTGCCGAAGGGGGGACTCACCGCTGCGGGAGTGATTGCTGCCATCCACCGTCGGAGGGTGCATCCCTTGGCGGAGCGACGGCTGTCGCTTTGGGAGATGACACCGGAGGCTGACTTGGAGGGCTCGCGGATGTCCTCTGATCCTCTTCCCTTCGACATCCTCCACGGGCGGGTGTCCGTCGCGTTGGGGAAACCGGACCCCAGCGCCTTCTCCCAGCTTTTGATGTGCCCAGACCAAGGGTGCGTGACTCTAGTGAGTGGCCGCTTCTTCCTTTCTCTTGCATCGGGTTGCTCCTGGTTCTTACGATTGGGATTTTCCCCCTTCTTCAGGAGGTGGGATGGCACAAGCCTTCCCTGCCACGGGTCCCGCAGGATGCGGTGGACCGAGCAGCGCGGCAGGTTGCCGCAGAGGAGAGGAAGAAAAAGAAGGACGCGGAGAAGGCCCGGGCCCGCGAGCGGAGGCGGGCTCGAGACGCCTTGGAGAAGCTTCGTTGCCGGCAGGAGAGGGAGGGGCTCCCGAGGGAGCCGTCGCCGGAAACGCCCGACAACGACGATGACGATGAAGATGATGACGAGGAAGACAACATGGCTGCCCGCCTTGGCCTCAGCCCCGGCTTGGGGTTAGGCCAGGGGCCATCAAGCCAGCCCCCGAGCGGGCTGATGCCGTCAGTCCCCGGAGTCGGGACACCGGGGTCCCGGCCCGAGGGGCGGGGGCAACCCGAGAGGGTACTTGACCCCTCGGCTGGAGGAGCTGAGGCGACCCCGGGGAGCCAGGCCGAGGCGTCTGCTCCCCGAGAGCCGCCGCCCGCGCCGGCAGCGCAGGGGAGCAACCCTCAGGTCGCCGTGGCAGTGCCTAGGCAGTCCGCCTCCCGGGCGTCCAGGGCGCCCAAAGCAAGGGTGGTGCCGAAGCTGCCGGCGAAGCGGACCTCGGCGGCGGTTCCGAGGGTCGAGATCCAAGAGACCTCCCCCAGGCACGGTTGATCATGGCCCGGAGCGGGTAAGTACCTTGGAATGTCTTCGTCCTGGCGTTTCATTCATATGTCCCGGCCGTGATTTTTCTTTTTCCCTCAGCAAGCGAAGCCATGGCCTGACTGACCTGGCACCCCGGAAGGCCCATAAGACGGCGCCGGCTTGCGCGGCCAGCACCGCTCCGGGCCTTGCCGTTCAGCTGACCTCCTCGCAAGGTGCTCCTCAGCAGGGGGCTCAGGCGGCACCAGTCGCCGTGGAGCGGGTTTCCGAGGCTGGCTCTTCTGCTGAGGCGGCCATTGTGATAGGGGAGACGGCTGACGCGGACGTGGCCCCGTGCCAACCAGACGTGCCGGCGATGCCGGCACCCGTCGCTACTGAAGTCGTCGCCGTCCCAGTCGGGGAGCGACTGGTCGCTGCCGACGTTGAGACGGCTGAGGCGTTGGCGCTCGGTGCCTCAGAAGAGGGGGGCGTGGAGACGCGATCCGTCCCATCGGGCGGCAGCCTCGTCGCCGTGCGGCGGAGCTCCGAGGGCCGGCGCCAGTTGCTCTGGTTCCGGACCCGTGAGGCCTCGGATCCCTTCTTTGTTCTGGACGATGAACGGGAGGACCAGTCCTGGGACGAGCTCCGCGAGTGTGCCGAAGCAACGGTGGGGTCGCTCCGGTCGTCGCTGGAGGTTTTCTGCAGGGACATCCCCAAAATCCTCCAGGTAATGGTTTCAGGCATTCCTTTTCTCTTTTGTGACCAAGGCGTCTTTCGTGACGCCCCGCTTCCTTCCCTCAGGATCTGACGGATCGGAGTGCCGCCAAGTCGTTGTTCATCCGCTGCGAGGTCGACGTCTGGGGCTCGCTGCAATCCCTGAGGACCTCGCTCGCCGGGGCTACTGTGCGCCTCTCTCAGCAGGGTGCCGAGGTGGTGGACCTTCGGTTGCTCTGCACCGATCTGAGAGCCGAGGCGGCAGCGGCGTGCGCGGAGGCGGCCGTGGTGCGTGCAGAAGCCCAACGACAGCAGTCGGAGTTCGACCGGGTCGTCAAGGAGCGGGACCAATCTCGGGGCCGGGCTGCCGAGGCCGAAAGCCGGGCCGAAACCCTTGCAGCCGACCTAGCCGTAGCCCAGGTCGCAGCCTCGGAGCAGCGTGCCCGAGCCGGAGGTACGCCTTGGCCATCTTCGGCTTTCGTTCCTGCTTGTTTCCCCTGCTTGTGTTTGAGATCTTTCCTTTGGCTGTTCGCAGATCTTTACCGGGTCCTTGGCTCCGGCGATGTCCCCTCAGGAAGCTCCCCTCAAAGTCGCCTTCAAGTCTTGGGCGATCATGTGCGCGACAGACTCCGCGAGGCGCTACACCACGGCGTCAGGCAAGCCTTCGCCGTGCTCGCTTCCCACTACGTTGTGGACCTGGAGCGGGTTAGCGAGGGGTATTGCCTTCCCGACGAAGATGAAGTCGCCCTGGCAGAAGTCCAGAGGCTCGATGCGGCCGCCGTGGGTCCGAGCGCAGTGCTAGCGACCACCTTTGAGGCAGAGATCCTCCCACCTGCGCCGTCGCCGGAAGCCAGGATGGACTTTGCCGATGGTGGGGACGAAGCCGAAGGCGCGGCTCCTTCCCAAGGCGACGCCTAACTCTATTGGAACAGTTCCTGTTGGATGCACGTGTGTCTTTCTGCGGCCGCTAAGGCCTGAACACTTTGTTACCGTTGCATGAAGTTGTACTCCTTTCCCTTTTATTTTGCGTGTCTGGCTTCGCCTGTTAGTAACAGGGTGGCTTCCCCAAGTAGGGGTCACTTTTCGCGGCAAGTGACGAGTGAGGTGTCCCTAACCCGGAGGCATAGGAGTCCCTCAGCTCAGTCGGCCTTGCCACTTACATGCACCCGCATTCGCTCCTTGGGGTCTTGCTTCCGACATAGCCGGGGGAACGCAAAAGCCTTTTTGATTGAAAATTTTGGACGCAGAGAGGTTCCCCAATCTTGACGCAAAGGGGTTCCCTCCTTTTTAGCCCCCGAGGGAGGGTCGGGCTCTGCCGAGGCGAGGCTGACCCTTCCTTCACGACTAAGACTTGTGTGGGAGCGAGGTATACGAACAACTTGAAAACATCTTAAGGGTAGAAGCGACGTAGCTATTGGATGTTCCAAGCGCTGCCGTAGACCTCGCCTTGACTGTTGGCCAGCTTCTACGTTCCGGGCTTCAGAACTTTGGCGATGACAAGCGGCCCTTCCCAGGGGTGCGTGTAGCCCCCGGGTGCCCCCAACAAGGGCTCGGGGTGCTGCGCGATGGTTCCGATCTTCTCCGGGTTGGCTTCGATGCCCCGCTTGGAGAGGATGAACCCCGAGAACATGCCCTGGGGCTCCCCGAAGACCCACTTTTCGGGATTGAGCTTGACGCCTTTCGCCTCTTTGATGAACCCCTGGCGCCATTAGCTTGTGGATCTTCTCGCCTATGGCTCTGCGCTTCTCCTCGTCGAATCGGCACAGAGGCTGCTTGACGGATCGGGCCCCGGCTCGGATGTCCAGCAAGTGCTCGACGACATCCCTCGGTATGCTAGGCATGTCCGAGGGACTCCACGCGAAGACGTCGGCGTTCGCGCGGAGAAAGTCGACGAGCACTGCTTCCTATTTGGAATCAAGCCCGGAGCCGATCCGGATCTGCTCGGAGGCGTCGCCGCTGGGGTAGAGGGGGACGGACTTAACCGTCTCCGCTGGCTCAAAGTTGCCGGCATGACGCTTCACGTCTGGCACCTCCTTAGAGAGGCTTTCCAGGTCGGCGATGAGGGCCTCGGACTCGGCGAGGGCCTCGGCGTACTCCACGCACTCCACGTCGCATTCGAACGCGTGTTTGTACGTGGGGCCAACGGTGATGACCCCGTTGGGGCCCGACATCTTGAGCTTCAGGTAGGTGTAGTTGGGGACAGCCATGAACTTCGCGTAGCATGGCCTCCCCAGTACCGCGTGGTAGGTTCCTCGGAACCCGACCACCTCGAATGTCAGGGTCTCCCTTCGGAAGTTGGAGGGTGTTCCGAAGCAGACGGGAAGGTCGAGCTGTCCGAGGGGCTGGACGCGCTTCCCGGGAATGATCCCATGGAAGGGCGCAGCGCCTGCCCGGACAGAGGACAGATCAACACGCAGTAGCCCGAGGGTCTCGGCGTAGATGATGTTGAGGCTGCTGCCTCCGTCCATGAGGACCTTGGTGAGCCTGACGTCGCCGATGATGGGGTCGACGACGAGCGGGTATTTCCCCGGGCTCGGCACATGGTCGGGGTGGTCGGCTTGGTCGAAGGTGATGGGCTTGTCGGACCAGTCTAGGTAGACTGGCGCCGCCACCTTCACCGAACAGACCTCTCGGCGCTCTTGCTTGCGGTGCCGAGCCGAGGCATTCGCCTCCTGCCCACCGTAGATCATGAAGCAGTCGCGGACCTCGGGGAACTCTCCTGCCTGGTGATCTTCCTTCTTGTCGTCGTCGCGGGCCTTGCCACCCTCCGCGGGTGGCCCGGCCCTGTGGAAGTGGCGCCGAAGCATGACGCACTCCTCAAGGGTGTGCTTGACGGGCCCCTGGTGATAGGGGCATGGCTCCTTGGGCATCTTGTCGAAGAGGTTGGCACCTTCGGGGGGCTTCCGAGCGTTCTTGTACTCGGCGGCGGCGACAAGGTCCGCGTCGGCGGCATCGCGTTTCGCTTGCGACTTCTTCTTGCCCTTCTTCTTGGCGCCGCGCTGAGTTGACGCCTCGGGGGCATCTTCCGAAGGGCGGCCCTAGGGCTGCTTGTCCTTCCGGAAGATAGCCTCGACTGCCTCTTGGCCGGAGGCGAACTTGGTGGCGATGTCCATCAGCTCGCTCGCCTTGGTGGGGGTTTTGCAACCCAGCTTGCTCACCAGGTCGCGGCAGGTGGTGCCGGCGAGGAACGCGCCGATGACATCTGAGTCGGTGATGTTGGGCAGCTCGGTGCGCTGCTTCGAGAATCGCCGGATGTAGTCCCGGAGAGATTCTCCCGGCTGCTGTCGACAGCTTCGAAGGTCCCAGGAATTCCCAGGGCACACGTATGTGCCCTAGAAATTCCCGGCGAAAGCTTGGACTAGGTCGTCCCAGTTGGAGATCTGCCCCGGAGGCAGGTGCTCCAACCAGGCGCGAGCGGTGTCGGAGAGGAACAGGGGGAGGTTGCGGATGATGAGGTTGTCATCGTCCGTTCCACCCAGTTGGTAGGCCAGACGGTAGTCCGCGAGCCATAGTTCCGGTCTCGTCTCCCCCGAGTAATTTGTGATAGTAGTCGGGGGTCGGAACTGGGTCGGGAACGGCGCCTGTCGTATGGCTCGGCTGAAGGCCTGCGGACCGGGTGGCTCGGGCGAGGGACTCCGATCCTCCCCACTGTTGTAGCGCCCCCCACGCCTGGGATGGTAGCCTCGGCGCACCCTCTCGTCGAGGTGGGCCCGACGGTCGCGATGATGGTGCTCGTTGCCGAGGCGACCCGGGGCCGCAGGCGCGGTGTTGCGCGTGCGCCCGGTGTTGACCGAGGCTTCCCGCATGAATCGGGAAGTCGCGGCATGAGGTTCCGAGGGGTACCCCTGCCTTCGGGAGGCGGAGCTCTCGGCCCGTCGGACCGCGGCGCCTTCCAGAAGATTCTTGAGCTCTCCCTGGATTCGCCGCCCCTCGGTGGTTGACGGCTCCGGCATCGCGCGAAGAAGCATTGCTGCTGCCGCCAGGTTCTGGCCGACCCCACTGGATGCGGGTGGTGGCCTGACCCTGACGTCGTCGGTGATGCGGTGCTGGAAGCCCTGGGGTAGATGATGTATTTCTCCGGCCGGAGGTTGGCCCGCCCATGCCTGCCCGACGTCCCGACGGATCGGCTCAAGCGCTCCTGCTCCCTCGTCGAGCCTGGCCTGCACCCCGCGGATTTGCTCGAGCTGTGGGTCATGGCCCCCCGCCTGAACGGGGACCACAGCTAGCTCCCATGGGATGTCAACGCGAGGCACCAGCCCTGGGGTCGGGCGAAGCGGAGTTCGTCGTCTTCTGGGGCCGAGCCCAAGTCCGAGCCCTGGGTCGGGCGAGGCGGAGATCGTCGTCTTCTGAGACTTAGCCCGAGTCCGAGCCCTGGGTCGGGCGGAGTGGAGTTCGCCGTCTTCCGGGACTTAGCCCGAGTCCGAGCCCTGGGTCGGGCGGAGCTCGCCGTCTTCCGGGACTTAGCCCGAGTCTGAGCCCTGGGTCGGGCGGAGCTCGCCGTCTTCCGGGACTTAGCCCAAGTCCGAGCCCTGGGTCGGGCGGAGCGGAGCTTCCTATGGTGCCTTTGGTCGGGCCTAACTGCCTGTCAGTCTCACTCTGTCAAGTGGCACCGCAGTCGGAGTGGCGCAGGCGGCGCTGTCCTTCTGTCAGGCCGGTCAGTGGAGCGGCGAAGTGACGGCGGTCACTTCGGCTCTGCCGGCTAGGGGGCGCGCGTCAGGATAAAGGTGTCAGGCCACCTTTGCATTAAATGCTCCTGCGATTTGGTCGGTCGGTGTGGCGATTTGGTCAGGGTTGCTTCTTGGCGAAGGCAGGGCCTCGGGCGAGCCGGAAATATGTTCGCCGCTGAAGGGGGGCCTCGGGCGAGACAGAAATCCTCCGGGGTCGGCTGCCCTTGTCCGAGGCTAGGCTCGGGCGAGGCGTGATCGAGTCCCTCGAATGGACTGATCCCTGACTTAATCGCACCCATCAGGCCTTTGCAGCTTTGTGCTGATGGGGGTTACCAGCTGAGAATTAGGAGCCTTGAGGGTACCCCTAATTATGGTCCCCGACAGAAGCTACAAAGCCGTTCCCAAGGGAGCAGAGTAAGTTCCGAAGCTCAAAAGTCGTTCCTAAGGGAATGCAGAGCCAATATGCCACCGAAATAAAAGGTGAAGAAGCTCAAAAGTCATTCCTAAGGGACTGCAGAGCTTAAATGCCACCGAAATGAAAGGTGAAGAAGCTCAAAAGTCGTTCCTAAGGGAATGCAGAGCTTAAATGCCACCGAAATAGAAGGTGAGGAGACTCAAAAGACATTACTAAGGGGATGCGGAGTCTGGGTGTGTTTTCGTGTGGGTGTGTGTCTTTGGCATAAACATCATGCTGCATTATACCATTGCATCATTTTGCATAGCATTATATCATACATCATGTCGCATCGGCTGCAAGATTATGGAGAAGGAAAGTTGCTTCTTTCAAATTATGCGATGAATGGAACAATGTGATGGAGCACAAAGTGTACCTTCGACGATTTTAATTTTCGTCGACAATAATATTATACAACAGCTGTGCTATAGAAGGGCTCTTTCTTTACGAAGCATAAAAAGAAGGGAAGGTGTTTTTTCGCCGAAGGCTCAAAAATGGTATGTACGCAAATTTCATGCATCGCAAAGAAATATATTACATTAATATACACATAGATATACAATGTTTACCTCATGTACGAATATTACATTTCCCAAATACTATATTTCTTAAGTACACAAGAATTTAGTCTTCTTTTAAGATCTTCTCGGCAGCTTCGTTCAGTAGTTTGTGGATAGCTTCATCAACGGCTTCTTCGGCAATCTTTATTGTTCCTAGAGCTGCTTTCATAGCTGGATCGGCCTCGGGATCATATGGCTCGGGTGATGGTGAAAGTTCAGCTGCAGTAAAATAGCAAGTTGTTAATCTGAAGCCAGAAACAAATACCGAAGCTAAGATTTAGTAATAATACCTATACGCCTTGCACGCTCAACAGCCTCTTCGACTCGCTTAGCTTCTTCTCGGGCATCATGGGATTCTTTCTCATTTTCTTTATAGCTTCGTCGGTTGTCTCACGGCCGCCCTTCATCCAAACATTGGAATACAATTTCCCGCCCAGCAAAGTAGCTTCAGCCGAAGGCTCCTTCGTGTCGTCTATGGAGAAGACGGTTTCCGTCTGGGCTGCAGCTTTAACATGTTCACAGCCAGTTTTCTCTAAAATTGCTGCAATCCCTCGGGCACCGGCGAAGGCGCAAAAATCCTCGTGGTCGCTAAGAATTTCTTCAAAAGCTTCGCCCTCTTCACCGATCCATTCAATGACTCCTTCAGGATCGCCCCAAATAAACTTTTGCTCTGATGAGTATGCACCCACCTTGGCAAAGCTATCTTTTAGTTCTTGGCACAATCCAAGGATTTCTCATAGCATCTTTCCTTGGATTCACGAAGCTCTTTCACATTATTTTCCAACCTTGCACTTGTCCATTCACTTATCTCATGCTTTGCCTTTGCAAGTTCAAAGTTTTCATTGGCTTCGGCAAGCTTTTTCCGAAGATCTTTGACTTCGGCTGTATGAGCTGCGGACTGTGCACCAAGTTTGGCTTCGCTGACCTTTAATCTGTCTACCAAGGAAAGTAGAATTTTATCCTTTTCTAGGGCTTCATTCCTTAGTCTGATAACCTCTGACCAAAGGTTCCCAAGGGCTATTTGACAACTTTTGTCTTCAGCATTCTTTTGTGCCCTTAAAGCATTGCTCAAGATTAATCCCTACAAAAAAGGGGGATCAGAACAATAGTAAAAGATACAAAAATTATCTGTTTATAAGTCAAAACATCTTTACCTTCAGACTGTTGTAAGTGAGGCTGTCTGTAAGGTCATCCTTCGACATTGCAGAGAGGCCAAGCTCGAGCTTTGGAAACCCTATGTTCCTTGCCATCTCCTAGCAAACAGATATCTCCTTGTTGTCCGGAAGGCAGTACAGAAAGTCATTTTCATCAGTGCCATTATACACCAAGGATCCTTTTGGGTACTTTAAATCCCTGGCATAGTGCTTAGCTTCGGCGATCTGCTCTTTTGACAACTGTTTACCCGAAGCATGTCGTATGATAAAGTCTAGCTCTTCAGTAGACGCTTTGGGGGTAGGAGATTTATCCTTCTTGGGTGCACCTTCTTTTTCCAAGATCAGAGCGACATTCGAAGGTCCTTCTTCAGTGTCCATTCCAACAGTTACAACTGGTCCTGTTTCTGCAGGAACTGAGGGCCCAGCTTCAGCTTCAACACGAGTTGTAACAGCTTCGGCGGTCTCCTTTATATTTTTCCCACTCATGCTACACACTTCTGTAGAGGCAAGAGTTGGTATCCTTGTCGACTCCATGACAGCATCTAGTACGCTGGCCATTTGCCTCCTCTTTGGAGTTACTGCAGAAATTTTTGATACCTCCGCCGATTTCCTCAATTCTGGCTCTTCGGTCGATTTTGCCTTAGCTTCAGTAGGACGCTTTGGCACATCGACTATTTCGGTTTCTGACTGCTCCGCTGTTGTCTTCAGAATGAGTTCTTCGGCTGATCTCATTGTGGCTCCAGCTGGAGCGGGGAGCTCTGGCTCAGCAGCGGAAGAAGGCCCCTCGGCAAGCTTCGGCACCCTAGTCGTTTCAATGTACCCCTTCGGCGTAGCAGAGATGGGCAAAACAGCTGTTTTTCTTTTCTTTCCCTGCTTTCGTGAGGGATAGCAATAGTCCGAGTATACGAAGCCAATCATATCAAAAACTCTATTTAATCTTCTCTTGCCTCGTCCTCCGAAGGCTAGTGTCATGGCATCATCTTGGGCCCTTGTGTAGGCCCCAAGCAATTCGTCACTAGTTGCCTCAACACAATTCAACCAATCATCGTTCGGCTCATCAAATTGATCTCTATATCTGAAGGTGTATTTCAGATAAATCAAGCCGCCTTGACTGGACCCAACGGCGGCTTCCTTCGGTATCTCCCAGTCACTAACAAGAGGCCACACTCTATAGGCAATATGCTCTTAGACTAAGTCTCGTGTGCCACTAAAAGTGCATACAGTGTTAAAAGCCTTCTGGCTTGCTTCAATCTCATTTCCAAGAGCAGTGGTTGGCCTTCTGATGTCGAAGCGGGACCAAATAGGGCGTTGGATGATCCCCTTTATATCTTCTCTTTCAAATAAGTTGTTCTTTACATAAAACCACTCTTCCATCCAGGCTCCTGGCCACCTTTTTCGAAACATCGGGATTGGATAGCTCACATCAGAGCAAGGCACGAAGGCATAACAACCAAAATTATTATGATATTGGTCATTGCCAGTAGCCTTTGTCTCATAGAACAGCTCATGCATGTTACAGAAGCATTTTGCACTCGGCTCTAGTCCCTGGCTCCTCATGGCCCAAATGAAAATCCCCATTTTGATGATAGCTTTGAAGGTAATCTGATGAAGGTAAATCTCAAAAGTCTTCAGAACTTCAACTAAAAATTTACTCAAGGGAAACCAAAGCCCCGCTTTCATGAAGGTCCTGTAGACAACAACTTCGTCTACTTCGGGCAGGGGCAGTGCTATCTCCTCCAGCCCTCATAATAGAAATATCGCGGAAATATCTCCCTTTCATAGCATCAATCTAACTTTGCTTGATGGATGACTTTCCGAAGATGGTATGACTCGGCCACCAGGGCCGATCTTCGGCATCTTTGTTTCCACTTTCCAAATCAAAACTTTCACTATCACTGGAATCCTCAAATAACCTAGCCAGCATTTCATTGGTGATTTTCTCTATGTTTGTCTTCTCCATAGCTTCATAAAACCCAGCCAATGCAGGGTCAACGACCTTCTTCTCTTCAGCCAATTAGTCAACAGTTGTGCAAATGCTGAAGCTTACAATTTGATCAAAACTTGGCAGATCAAGAAAATTCAGAATGACAAAAATAGCACAAGCAGTTGAAATGGCACATCAAATGCTATCAATGCGAGTCCGTATTTATATGCCCAGCGCATCACAACTTGGTGGGCCCTACATGTTAGTGTCTTTTGCTATTCTAGCGAAGGGAAGGTGTTTTTTCGAACCTTCGGCTAAAGCTCTTCGTTCATGTCACAGTCTGAATTTGTTAACAAAGAAACAAATTAATACTGCGAGGGGCTACTGTTGGGGGCCTTCCTCTTCCGAAGGTCCTCAAAAACGTGACTAATATGTTTTTCAGTGTTACATAGACTGCTACAGGAGGCTTCGGCTTTGAGATAAAGGTATGTGTGATATGGAGATATAACCCGAAGGCAGGATGAACGGACGCCGAAGCCGTGGCTGAAGAAGCTTTGGCTTAGTATAATGACGAAGGTGGAAGATGAAACCGACCTAAAGGGGAAAAGACTACTTAGTCCTTGATAGTTCACCTTATGAATAGTAGTAAATATCAGGGACGTGAATGTAATTTTGTCCGGGCTATGTCCCATGCCTATAAATAGATGAACAGTAACACCATACTGGACACGCTGAATTGTGATCATCCTCGCGTTACTCTAGCATTTTCACCTTCTGGCAAGCCGAAGGTATTAATGTAATATAAATATCATTGATGTTTATCCATGTTTATAAAATGAGAATATAAATAATCTAATGACTTGTAATGATTATTCATATTCCTCTGTGTTTCATGTGTCTTTATTTATATTCGTTCATTAAAATCATGAAGGTATGCCCTTCATGACCTTTGTCTGAAGATCATTATATCCCAAGGGAGATAATGCTTCGAAGGACGAAGGTCTTTAGTTGTTAACAATTGTGTTGCTTTGTTCTTGATGTATAGCATCTGAGAACAAGGGCCAACACTTTCCTTTTTATTTATTTTATTAAGCAAATAAATTATTACATAAACTAACTATAGCTTAAACATAAAATTAGAGTGCACAGACTATGAATGAACATAATTTATTTGAATAGAGAATATTCGTATGAACATTTTGCAATTTGAATCAGTAAATTTGGAGTTCATATGAAAAAGATATGAAATAAACAAGTTTTGAAGTTTGAATAAAACTAGGTCCAAATCTGTGATTATTTAAAAGGCCAGGGGTATGTTTATAAGTGTACAGGGGCTTGCGCGTAAAACCTAAGGACGGCAGGTTCTATTATCCGAGAACTGAGGGTCTCTTTAGCAGAACTGTCGCGCGAAGGGGAACATGGTCTCCTGAGCTGTCGGATCTACGAACAACAGCCGAGATCAGATATAGTCGAGCGGACGCGCGCGCGAATGCGAGCGTGGGCTAACCAGTGGGCCAGGGCTTTCAGTGGCCTGGGGCAAGGCAGCCTCATCGGCCGGGCCCAGCTACAGGGCGCAGGGGAGGGAGCAGATCAGAGCGGTCAGGTCTGAATCAGGCGGTTGGAATTTGGCCTAGCTTCATTGAAATCAAGGTCGTCCGATAAGAGTTGGGCGGATAGGATGAGCACCAGGGACTTCACCTTCGCCAATTAGCCAGGGGCGGCGCTCCCCTTGGACACGGTGGCGCCGTCACCGGAGGCGAGGCAGACCGGGGTTTCTAGGGGCGCTAGGGGGGTCTGGGTAGCCAGGGAGGTTGGGGAGGACTTGGCGAGCACTATGGTGGGATCGGGATAGAAGGAACGGGGGTGAGGCGACCGGACGATGGAGAGGAAGTCCTCGGCAGACCGAAGAACACTCCAGCGAGCAATTGCGAGCGATTGAGCGTAAGACAGGGGACAATAGAGGCGGGGTTATGACAGTTACTTTGAGGGAAGTCTCAGGAACACACGAATGGTGTCCGAGGCACGGTGAGGACATGGGTCGACGGCGGTGGAGCTGCGATAGTGAACTGGTGAGTGTGGACCAGATGAACCATAGGGGGAAAGGACGAACCAAGGGGTGTCCTAAGTTGCGGGTGACAAGGCAGAGCTTACCAAGGCAACGGGCATGGCGAGGGCTCGACGACGACCGTAGAACGGGTGCGAGACCACGGCGAGCGGCAGCGGAACTCCCTGGGCGTGCGCACGGTGCGAGGCGAGTGCTGAGGGTTGCGAGTGCGCGAGATAGGGAAGAGGAGGGCGAGCGGGTGTTGGGCAGCTAGAAAAAGACTGGGTTGGGGACGTCCCCAAACCTCGGCGTGCATCATGGGCACGAAGTCCACGGCGATGCGTGGGTCGTGTGCGGGCGGTTCGGAGGGGAAGGATCCGACAGATGGGACCCACCGGTCAGTGAGGGTGGACGAGTGAACGGGCGACCGGGCTGGTAAGTGGGACCTGTGGGACAGCGAGAGAAGTTGCACGTGCATAGATGAGGTCGGCGCCGACAGGTCAGCCCCACTAGGCAGCGAGCGAGCAAGAGAGAGAGAAGGAAGAGAGCGCGGGCGCGGGCTGGTGCCGATAGGCGGTGTCCGCCTGTCAGGGTCGGCAGGCGCGCGGGGGCTGGGCCTGCTGGGTTGTTTTGGGCTGAAATGAGTTTTTCTATTTTTAGGGAATTTCTGATGCCTTTTATATTTTATTTTCTCTAGGGTTTTCAATTCAAATTTAAACCAAGTTTCAAGTTCAAACCAAATCAAACATGTGCATCAATTCAAAGAATATTTTGGGCTCAGCATGATGCAACAATTCATGACCTACATTACTTTGACAAAATAAATAATTAACCCCTCTCCTAATTAACTTGATTCTACTCAAAAAGAAAGAGAGAGAGAGACTAGAGAGAGAGACAAGAGTAACACCTAGATTTGGTAGATAGTTAGAAAGAAATTTTATACCCCCAAATTCAGGGTGTTACAGACCTATCCCCCTTAAAAGGAATCTTGCCCTCGAGATTCAGGGTTCGCTAGCAAAGAGTTTAGGGTACTTGGCTTTCAAATCATCTTCTCTTTCCCAGGTTGCTTCTTCTTCTGAGTGATGACCCCATTTGACTTTGCACATCCTGATGGTGCTTCTCTGAGTGACCCGATCTGTTGTTTCCAGAATCTAAGTTGGCTTCTCAATGTATGTCAGATCTTCTTGAACTTCAAGGTCCTCTGTTGGCAACTGCTCTTCTGGCACTCTCAAGCATTTCTTCAGCTGAGACACATGGAACACATCATGCACAACTGATAGATTTTCTGGTAAGCTGAGTTGATATGCTACTTCTCCATGTCTTGCTTGAATCTGGTACGGTCTGATGAATCGAGGTGCTAGCTTGCCTTCGACTCCGAACCTTTTGATTCCTTTGATGAGTGACACTTTTAAGTAGACATAATCTCCCACTTCAAAAATTAGTTCTCTTCTTCGGGTGTCAGCATAGCTTCACTGTCTGGACTATGCTGTCTTCAGATTATCACGAACCATTCTGATGTTCTCTTCGGCTTCAAGCAGAATATCTGGACCGAACACTTGCCTTTCGCCGGTTTGGTCCCAATGCAACGGAGTTCTGCAATTCCTCCCATAGAGTGCTTGGAACGGTGACATCTTCAGACTGGCTTGGTAGTTGTTGTTGTAGGAGAATTCTACATACGGTAGCCTCTTGTCCCAACCTAACTTGTCTTGCAATGCACAAGCTCTCAACATATCTTCAAGAATCTGGTTGGTTCTCTCAGTCTGACCATCTGTCAGCGGGTGGTAAGCTGAACTAAACTTCAAGTGTGTGCCCAAAGCTTTATGTAGTTGCTGTCAAAAATGAGAAGTGAACTGGGTGCCTCTATCTGATACTATCTTCTTTGGGACACCATGCAAGCATACAATCCGAGACATATATAGTTCTACCAACACTGCACTATTGTAGGTGGTCTTGACTGGTATGAAATGGGTCACCTTTGTCAAACAGTCCACTACTACCCAGATGGAGTCATAACCAGCACGAGTGCGGGGCAGACCAACTATAAAGTCCATCCCGATCTCATCCCATTTCCACTGAGGAATCTGCAACGGCTGCAACAAAGCTGCGGGCCTCTGATGTTCTGCCTTGATCCTCTGACAACTGTCGCATACAGCCACATACTCTGCTATCTCCCTTTTCATTCTATACCACCAGAATCTTTTCTTTAGGTCTTGGTACATCTTATCCCTACCAGGGTGTATAGAATATGCTATCTCATGAGCTTCTTTGAGAATCAGTTCCCGGATCGATTTGATGTCGGGAACACACAGTCTATCCTTCAACCATACCACTCCTTCTGTGTCTTCACATAAGTCTTTGCCTTTTCCATCTATGATCAACTGTCAGATCTCGTTGATCTTCTCATCATATTTCTGGCCCTTCCTGATATCTTGCTCCAAAGTGGGTTCCAGCTCAATTGTCACTCCTTGAGTGTTGTTCAGAAATCCGAGACTCAGCCTGTCGAATTTCTTTGCTAGCTCATATGGCATCGGGTGAGCGGCCAACATATTGACTTGACTCTTTCTGCTCAAAGCATCTGCATCCAGATTTGCTTTGCCTGGGTGATAATGTATCTCTAGCTCATAGTCTTTGATTAACGCCAGCCATCTTCGTTGCCTCATGTTTAGCTCTGACTGGGTGAATATGTACTTGAGACTCTTATGGTTCGTGTAGATATCACACTTCTGCCCATACAAATAGTGCCCACAGGTCTTCAGTGCATGAACCACTGCTACTAACTCCAGATCATGAGTGAGATAATTCTTCTCATGAATATTCAGCTGGCGAGACGCATATGCCACTACTTTCCCTTCCTGCATCAACACACATCCTAGACCGGTGTACGAAGCATCACAATATATTGAGAATGGCTTGTGAACATCTGGCAGAATCAATACCGGCGCTGTTGTCAACTTCCTCTTCAATGTCTCGAAAGACTCTTGGCACGCTAGGGTCCACTTGAACTCAACTTTCTTTGCCAACAAGGCTGTCATTGACCTAGCAATCTTGGAGAAACCTTCAATGAAACGCCGATAGTAACCAGCCATTCCAATGAAACTCTTGATTCCGCGGACATCTTTCGGTGCTTTCCAGTCTAGAATCGCTGCTACCTTCTTTGGATCCATAGCCAATCCCTCTCGGTTTATAATGTGACCCCAAGAATTGGACTTCGCTGATCTAGAACTTGTAATTGCTAAGCTTGGCATACAGCTGACAATCTCGTAGCCACTGTAGTACTTTCCTGAAGTGCTCTTCATGCTCTTGCTCATTCTAGGAATATAAAAATATATCATCAATGAACACCACTACGAACTCGTCGAGGTAGTCCATGAACACACTGTTCATCAAGTACATGAAGTAAGTGGGCGCATTCATCAAACCGAATGACATGACAACGAACTCATATAGTCCATATTTGGTGATAAATGCTATCTTCGGTATATCCGAAGGTCGGATCCTGAGCTGATGGTAACCTGACCTTAGATCTATCTTTGAGAACACACTTTCTCCTCTCAACTAATGGAATAGGTCTTTAGTTTTGGGCAGGGGGTACTTGTTCTTGACAGTGACTTCATTCAAGGATCTGTAATCAATGCACATCCTTTTCATTCCATCTTTCTTCTCCACAAATAGCACTGGGGCTGCCCAAGGCGATGTATTTGGTCTGATGTAGCCTTTCTCTAACAACTCATCAATCTACTTTTTGAGTTCCACCAATTCTGGCCTGGACACTCAATAGGCTCTCTTGGAACTAGGGCGGTGCTAGGTATGAGCTCTATGGAAAATTTAAATTTCCTTTCAAGGGGCATGCCTGGTAACTCCTCGAGAAACACATCTGGGAATTCTGATACTACATTGATAGCTTCTAATGGTTCGATTTCCTTAATATGGGCGATGACTTGGTGACAGCTTCCTTTTCTTGGTCCAGACAAGACCAACTCCACTAACACTTCCTCTCCTAATAAGGACACTAACTTCACCGTTCTCTTGTCACAACTAAGATTTGCTTGATATTTGGTTAGCCAATTCATCCCTAGGATGACATCTATAGTCACATCTTGGTTACCCATAACTATTAGATCAGCAGGAACTCTATCCCCCCTATTTGAACTCTTGCACTAGGGCAAAATTTATCTGTTTGGGTTCTCCCACCTATTGAACTAACCCTCATAGGTGGATACATGGGTGCTACTGGTATATTGTGTGATTCTACCCATGATGCAGTCATAAAAGAATGCATTGATCCAGTATCAAATAACGCATTTGCAGAATGGTACTCGACTGAGAACGTACCTAGTGCTACTCCTGGGGTCTCCAGGACTGTGTCGGCCTCCAGGTGGTTCACCTTTCCGTACTAGGCACGAGGCTGCCCACGGTTGTTGCCTCCTTGTTGCGATGCATTCTGCCTGGTAGGGGCATTGGGAGCTGGCTGTTGGTGAGCTGCTTTCTTTGGGCAATGATTCACCCAATGACCTTGTTCCCCACAGTGGAACATGCATGGCCTCCTCCTTGCGCTGAAGCTGATTGGTTGTTCTGGTTGGTTGCTGGGGTAGGAAGGCGAGGTGCCTGGTTGTTCTGACACTGGTACTGATTTCCTCCCTACTAGTTGTTCTGACGATACTGCTGCTATTGCTGAGGAAACTGCCTCTGGTACTGCTGCTAGTCCTGGCGCTGATGCTGGTGCTGGTGCTGGTGACCTTGCTTGAATTGCTAAGGTGGGTTGATTAAGTAACGGGGGCAGCTGCTACTCCCGGCCTGAGATCCACCAATCTTGCGTTTCCTACCTTCCATCTCCCAACACTTCCTTTTAGTCATTATGGCTCTATTGATGAAATGCTGGAAGGTGGGGAAAGTGTGGTTCATCAGCTGGTAGTGAAGGGGGTCAACCAAACTATCGGTGTTTTGGGTCCGACCGCACACCCGGGGTTGCCCCTCAAGGTGTTTTTAGGAGTAGGACGGTGTCGACGACTGTAGCAAAATGGTTCGTGCCAATTGCACGTGGGACAGTGGACAATGTTTACAGGTTCAGGCCGCTTAGAGATGCGTAACACCCTACGTCCTGATGTGTATGCTTGGCGAATGAGGTTACAAAAGGGCTCTCTTGAGAATGCAGAGAGTTGAAGTGGGTGGCTAAGTAATAGGGTCGATCGATCTGAAGGGGTGCCCCCTAGGCCTTATATATTCGACCGTGGGGCAATACACGTGGATATGATAACAACGTGCGCCTAAAAGATAGTGAACTGCTCGAGTCTATCTCCCTATGATTCTGCCGACCTATCCTCGCGTGGCTCCATTGCATGAGAGCTCCAGCGCGGGAAAGTCGGATCTCCGTTGCGATCGCTCGCTCAACATTGTGGACCATCCAGGTTTACACTGGTCCGGCCTCGTGTCAACCTGCTCTGCTGATTATTCCTCCCCAGGCCCACGAAAGAATGGCCTCATGATTTATTGGGCCCTTGGGCCTTTCGTGAGGTCTTTTACTCTTTTAGTGGACCCGGGGGATATCTGTCCCCCACAAGCCCCCGATCTTTGGGTTAATTTAGAAGTAATCAGCCCAAAGATCCTAGGTCTAGCTTGCAGGCGATTTGAAGAGAACGACTTCTTACAGTTTCCTCCTGCTTTTGATCTTTCACAAACCGAAGCTTTGTTTCGTGCCCGTGCCTTAGAGGTCGGCATTTCGCTTTGCAGGACCCTGAACTTCATTGGGCGCACCGGAGGTGCACCCAATGGGTGTAGCCCCCGAGCTTCGAGTAGATTTTTAGAAAATAATCTACCCGAAGGTCTTCACCAGAAATTATTCCCATTGTTACTCCTGCGTTTTGGTTGAGTGCCAGCTTTGTCTTTAATCTTGTCCCATGCATTAGAAGTCGGCACTATCTTGGCTCGGAATGATGATCCAGGGGGTGCATCGAAGGTGCACCCAATGGGTGTAGCCCCCGACCTTCAAGTGGATTTTTGAGGATAATCCACTCGAAGGTCTTCCTTTTGCGTCTTTTTGCTGAAGATTATCCTTTCTGCTTGTAAAAATCGGCATGATGTCATCCGCGTTATGTCATCAATATTATGCTTCAGAGGTCAGCATGTATTTTGTCTTTTGCAGCCGAGTTCGCCATCCTTCCATATCTTGCTGGGTAGGGTAATTTATTTGCTCTGCGACTGATTGGACATTTGATGGACGTTCTCTGTCTAGTCTTCAAGTCGCTTCTGTCGGCCATATTTTGTACTTCACTGGCTATATTTGGCTTTCCTCTAATCCTTACTGATATCTCATTTTTGTCTTGAGGAATTCACTGCATGCCCTGCACAGATGTGACCGTTTTGAAAAATATATTGGTAATTCCTGGGCGTCCCCCCCCAATGGGTGTGGGCAAGGGACGGCTTGGTACGCTGAGTGTTTTAGCCGGCTGCTTCTGAGTAGTAATGTGATGCGACGGCGAGTGTAATCATAAACTTCGCGCTGTTGACTGGAGTCCCAATGGGTGTTGTGTTGCGTGAAACGGCGTCCACCGCCTGACGTGTCTTCAGACGGGTTGGAGTGCTTATTGAATGCTTTGCGACTGTTCAGTGACCACTGTTGGAGGTGAGCGGTTGCCTTCTTTTCCTATAAATAGTGCCCTTGCCTGCCTGATTTTTTCACATCTCTTCGCTGTTCTCCATTGCCTGCTTTCTTTCTTCTACCCGCATTTCCACCATGGGCAAGAAACGCAAGCGCGAGCCAACTCCTCCATCTGAGGATTTTGGTGACTCGGAGTATTCAGAGGAGGAGTTCTCCTCTGAATCCGAGGGGTCTCCGGCTCCCATCCCCCTGCGTGAGTCGTCTGACGACTCAGACGACTCCCAGGGGCTCGCAGTGGAGGTCTGGACGTATATCTGGGCCGTCGAGCGCTCCGGGCTCGAGGGCTCGGATGAGTCGGAGTACTCCTCGGATGAGGAGGACTCGGACGGTGGCGGCGAGGACGAGGATGGTGACGACGACAAAGGCGGTGGCGGCGGCGATGGTGACGGTGACTGCAGCGGCAGGGGCGGCAGCAGCGGCGGCAAGGACGGTGATGGCGGCGGCAGCAAGGGCAGCAGCAGGGGCAGCAGCAACAGGGTCAGTGGCTAGATGCCACTGGTCCTTTAAATGTTAGTATAGTATAGTTAGAATAATGTAGTAGTATTTAGTAGTGTAGAGTAGTATAGTGTAGTGTAGTAGTAGTATAATGTAATGTAGCAGTAGTAGTAGTAGTAGTAGTAGTAGTAGTAGTAGTAGTAGTAGTAGTAGTAGTAGGGGAGTATCAACTCATAATGAGTTGATTTGTAAATATGATATCTTCCCTTTTAATGAAGAAATGGTATTGGCTTTTCTGTGATGATTGCTCGTTGATACTCTCAACTCAAAGTTCATGAATCATTCCTTTTCCCGCCTTTTTCGTGAAGTTAATTCCTTTGGAATAGTAAGTGAATAACTCGGACGTCATATCGATGCTTTTAGAAGTAGTTGCCGAGTGACTTGTAGATGATGTCAGAGTTTTTAAAGATAACTGCCGAGCGACTGAACGCCATGTTGGAGTTTTAGAGTTAACTGCCGAGCGATTGAACGCCATGTCGGAGTTTTAGAGTTAACTGCCGAGCGACTGAACGCCATGTCAGAGTTTTAGAGTTAACTGCCGAGCGACTGAACGCCATGTCGGAGTTTTAGAGTTAAGTGCCGAGCGACTGAACGCCATGTCGGAGTTTTAGAGTTAACTGCCGAGCGATTGAATGCCATGTCGGAGTTTTAGAGTTAACTGCCGAGCGACTGAACGCCATGTCGGAGTTTTAGAGTTAACTGCCGAGCGACTGAACGCCATGTCGGAGTTTTAGAGTTAACTGCCGAGCGACTTGAAGACAACATCGGCGTTTTAGAGGTAACGCCGAGCGACTGAACACGACGTCAGAGTTTTAGAGATAACTGTCGAGTAACTTGAAGACGACGTCGGCGTTTTAGAGGCAACGCCGAGTGACTTGAGGGCGATGTCAACATCTTAGATATAATGCCGAGCGGCTATGTCGGAGTGTCGGAGTTTTAGAGTAAACTGCCGAGCGACTTGAAGACAACGTCGGCGTTTTAGAGGTAACGCCGAGCGACTGAACACGACGTCGGAGTTTTAGAGATAACTGCCGAGTAACTTGAAAACGATGTCGGCGTTTTAGAGGCAACGCCGAGTGACTTGAGGGCGACGTCAGCATTTTAGATGTAATGCCGAGCGACTATGTCGGAGTTCTAGAGTCAACTGCCGAGCAATAGCGGGCTACGTAGGCCACTTTGAGGTTAATAGCCGAGTGATGATGTGGCGCACCGGTGTTTTGGAAAATAACTGCCAGGAGATGACGTGGCACGCTGGTGTTTTGGAAATAACCGCCGGGTGCTGACTGGGCGCTTTTTGAAACGGTATCTGGCTCGGGAATATCCCATAAGTGCTGCGCTTTTAGCCGCCTCTGCTTTCTGTGCCCTAGTTCTTGCTTTCTTGCTTCCGAATCCTTTCCACAATTCGCCTCCTACTCTGCTCGCCGGTAGAATCGAGATGGCGCCCAAGAGGAAAACCTCGAGTTCGTCCGCCGTGGTGATTCCTCCAATCGACCCCAACAGTCGGTTGCCTTTCGCAGGTAACCACATGTCCGTCATCTCTGAGTCTGAACTTCTCCACCTCGTATCCATCGGGGTTCTCCCTCCGAGGGAACTCTGCTCTTGGCGGATTTGCCATGGGGTTACTGTCCCAACTGAGGATACCCATGAGTCCGTGATTTATGCCCCTTTCCTTCTCCGCGGTCTCGGCCTTCCCATTTCTCCCTTTTTCCGCGGCCTCCTTGATTTCTACCATATTAACTTAACCCATTTGAATCCCAATTCTATCCTGCAAATCTCCATTTTCGTCCATTTATGTGAAGCCTTTCTTGGCGTGCTACCTCATTTCGGGTTGTGGAAGTATTTGTATCACTGTCGCCCCGGAATGGCCGGGGGACAACATCAATTGGTTGGAGGTGCCAGCTTGGAGATGCGCCGCGGGAGGAAGACGGAGTATCTCGAAATCCCTCTCAAAGACAGTATCAAAGGGTGGCGCTTGGAGTGGTTCATAGTTGAGAATTGTGGAAACTCTCTCCCCCCTGGTCGGGAAGACAGCCGGATGTTCGCACCCCAAGCTGGACCGAGTCTCCCACAGATCAGGAGGTAGCTGAGGCAGGTGCTTTGCTTGCTGAAGTTGGATTGCTGAAAGAGAGGGGTCTGACCGCTGAAGCCGTGGTTGCTAATTTTGTCTTCAAGAATATTCAGCCGTTAAAAGACAGGGCATACCCAGCTTATCTGTATCGAGGCCTAGCCGACTCAACTCGGGTCACTAACAGAAGAATTCCCTCTACGGACCTGGTGAGCCGACTTGAAATGATCCTTAGAGGCAAAGTGTTAAATGTTGGTGCCCCCGTGGCATTCTCAGCTTGGAACTTGCCTCCTCCCAAAGCCTTTACTCTTTTTGTGTCGAATCCTCCTGCTACTGACGGCAGTTTGGGCCTTAGAGTGCGGCCCTCTGCTGAAGAAGTTAGTGCCTTGGTTGCCACACTCGGGGGAATTCCTGATGATGAACGACAAGTCTATTTTGAGGTGCCCCTGAACCCTAGTGATGCGGAGATAAATGCCATGCTTGATTTGCTGGCTGAGGACTATTCTGACGCTGCTCCTGCTGGGGCATTGGTGGTGGCGCCCCTCCCAGAGGCTGGTACGACCTTAGATACTCAGAAACCTGCTGGTACTCGCCCGAGGCGCCCTTGCCGAGCCAATCCATCCGATCCTTCTGCTGATGAACAGAAAAAGAAAAGGAGATGCCTCCGGCAAGTACCCGGTTTGGGTCGGGACGCTGGTACCTCAGTTCCTGATGCTGAAGAAGTGCCTGCGACTGAATTTACTGACGCTGAACCCCATGGGTGTATCGAATCAGTTGCTGATCCCAATGGGTGTACCGAATCAGTTGCTGATCCCAATGGGTGTGCTGCCTATGTTGCTAATGTGGATGATGAGGAGGGAGAAGATGAAGTTCCTTTGACTCGGAAAAACAGTCGGCAATTCATCGCTAGTGGTGAAAGTAGTGGAGTTCCTTCTCCTGCTTTGTCTGCTCTCATTGGTCTGCAAGAACTGTCCCTGGCCAATTTTGATCAGACTCTTGAGGATATGGTTCCAGAGGATTTGTTATTGTAGCCAGCAGATGATGGTGTGATGGAGGTTTGTGCTGATGTGCTTGATGTTGGGTTGAGGTCATCCCGTGCCTCGTCGACCTTAGAGCACGATCTCGAGGGTTGGGAGACCGACTTGGATCGTCCTGGTCCCATGGAAGTGACTGAGGGCCCATCAGCCTTAGAGGTGGCTACCGCAGAGAGCTTGGATCCCAAGGATGGTGTTGACACGTACCCAGCCCCCGAGGATATTGTTGGGGTTGACTTGATTCGGGTGGGAAGTGTAAGCCACTGCCCAGCCCCCGAGGGTGCTGCCGGGGATGATCCGGCTCAAGCGGGCAGTGCAAACTGTGACCCAGCCCCCGAGGGTGTCCGAGCGGGGTCTCCCTCTTGTACTTCCATGGACGTTCATGCGGGGTCGCCTCCACACTCTAGCTGTATGGTGGTAGCCCAAGCCTTGGACCAGGAGGCTTTAGAGGGCAGCGTCCCCACTGACCGAGTGTTGGGCTCTGTTGATGGCACCGAGTTGATTCCTGCTGGTTCGTTGCAAGCTGCTTCGGGTGGTGACCTTACGCCCGGTTATCAATTGATCTCTCCTGATTTGGGGATCCCTTCGTTCTTTTCCAACCTCCAGGTACTGTGATGTATTTTAGCTTGGCTTTTTACATTGCATGAACTACTGTCATTACATTCATCTACTCTCCTCATCAGGCTTTGGTGAATGGGATGGCTGGCCAGCTGAGGTTACAGGGTGCTTCTGTCCCAGAAGTAGCTTCGTCACTTGCATGTTGGAATCCAGTGTCTCTGAATTGGAAGCGACCAACGCTGGTTAGTGCTTTTTTGCTTTTCTCTAACTTTGCTATAGACTGCCTTACATTCTGACCCCTTTTTTCTTTTATTTGATTGTCTCCTGCTAGGTATGACTCAGCAGATTTCCACTCTTGAAGAAAAACATTCCCGAGATCAGGCTGAATTGGCCCAGCGATGCACTGACTTTGAGGAAAAGTACTCTCAAAGTTAGACTGAGCTGGGTCAGGTCTCCGCTGCCTTAGATGACGCCAATGCACTGAGTTCTTCTCTTCATGCTCAGCTCGACTCTGAAAAGGTGAATTATGAAACTGTGCTTTGCCTTGTTGTGCTTCTATTACTTGCCTGGTGTTTGAGGGAGTTGACTTCTGTTTACAGGAAGAAAAACGTATCCTTGCTGCTTCTCGCGACAGTCTTGAAAGATTGTATCGTGATTCCAGCAGCTCGCTGACTATCTTGGAGAGGAGTCATCGCTTCACCATGGAAGAGCTAGACAACCAACGCTGTAAACTGCTAGGAATCTATGGATGAAGTGACCCGGCTCAAGCAGTTGATATCAGCGAAGGACGCTACTATCAAAGAACTCCGAGCTTCCAAGAAATCCATCGCCCAAGAGTTAGAAACTGCTCAGCTGGCTGCCAAGGTCGCCGAAGAAACTGCTGTTACTCTCAAAGCCCAGCGTGATAGAGCCATGGACAAGGCTATCCGGGCGGGGCGAATCTTGATGAGGAGACCCGGCGTGGTTGTTCCCGAAGATATAAGGGTTGATGCGAATGCCGCCCCTGATTCCTCGAGTTGTCCTTCCTCGTCGATTGCTCCTGAGAAAAATATCACGAAATAGAAAAACACTTTGCGTGCTTTGAGCGCGCGGTTAGCATGGTCAGACATTTGTTAGAGGACGTCATTTCAGTATTTGGACGATATTGTTATTTTCATATTGTTTCAGAATTCATCAGTTCATAAATTTGTAGTAGTAAAATGATGTGCGATGGTTTTGAAATTTGTTTGCGGGATATAGAAACCATCTTTATATGAGTAATTGTGATCACGCCAAATCGCCTTAAGTCGCTGTTGACTTAAGTAGATTGCTTCTGTTAATAGGGCGTAGTGGTCACCCTGAGTTGCGTAGGCGCGAGCATGTTGCACCGGCTTAAGTTGCTGCCGACTTAAGCCGATTGCTCCTTGACAGGGTATAGTGGTCACCCCGGGTTAAGTTAGCGTGAGCATGTTGCACCGGCTTAAGTCATTGCCGACTTAAACCGATTGCTCCGTTAGCAGGGCATAGTGGTCACCCCGAGTCAAGTAAGCGTGAGCATGTTGCACCGGCTTAAGTCATTGCCGACTTAAACCGACTGCTCCGTTAGCAGGGCATAGTGGTCACCCCGAGTTAAATAAGAATGCAAGTCAACCAGTGAACAAACTGAGTATCTTTGAAGCCTTTCTTTATTGATGACATATTTCCATTTTATAGAATACATCGTCGTCCCGATAGCTTTTGAAATACAGCTAGGGATAAAACTTCCTGAGGTGTTCTACGTTCCAGGAGTTCTCGACTTCTGTGCCATCCATCTGAGTGAGACGATATGATCCCGGCCGAGTGGTTTCTGCTACTATGAATGGTCCTTCCCATAAGGGTGACAACTTGTGTCGTCCGATCCTTCCCCCGTTAGAATTCGGCGGAGGACGAGATCTCCTACTGAAAAGGATCGTTGTCGCACGGCCTGGTCATGATAACGTCTCAGAGTCTGCTGATACCGCGCCGATTGAATTACTGCATTCAGCCGTTCTTCTTCGAGTACATCGATGTCCTCCATCCTAGTAGCTTCAGCTTCTGCTATGCTCTCGAAGACCAACCTTGGGGCTCCGAACTTGAGATCAGCAGGTAATACTGCCTCTGACCCATAGACCATGAAGAAAGGAGTATTTCCATGTAGAGCCCGGCTTGGCTGAGTTCTTAGGCTCCAAACGACGTAGGGTAATTCCCTTATCCATTTCCCTGCGAACTTCTCATTTTTTTCGAAGACCCTTTTCCTGAGTGCCTCTAGTATCATTCCGTTGGCTCGCTCAACCTGCCTGTTGGCCCTCGGGTGCGCTACCGAAGCATACTTGACCTGAATGCCTTTTTGCTCGCAGAAATCGAAGAATTCCGAACATTGTGAAATTGGATCCCAGGTCAGTTATAATGTTGTTTGGTATTCTGAATCTGAAATATTATGTCTTGTATGAATTCCACGGCCTTGGCTGAGGTTAAAGAGGCGATGGGCTTGAACTCTATCCATTTAGTGAACTTGTCGATTGCTACCAATACATGAGTGTATCCTCCTTGAGCCTTCTTGAAAGGTCCAATCATATCCAGTCCCCAGCATGCGAAAGGCCAAGTTACTGGTATGGTCTGCAGTTGCTGTGCTGGTAGATGTTGTTGTTTTGACAAGTATTGGCAAGCTTCGCACCTCTGAACTATCTCGGCTGCATCACTCTTCGCTGTTGGCCAATAGAATCCTGACCTGAAGACCTTCCCGACTAGTGTTCTGGATGACGCATGTACTCCACATTGCCCAGCATGGACCTCCTCCAGAAGTCGTTTCCCAGTAGATGGGAGAATGCACTTCATGAAGACGCCTGATGCACCCCTTCTGTATAATGTTTCTCCAATGAGTGTGTAATGGGCTGACTGTCTGGCGATGCGTTCGGCTGTGTTTTTGTCATCTGGCTCCTCTTCATTCTTTATATATCTGATGATCGGCCTTCTCCAGTCATTGGGGTCTGACCCGGGTTGATCCACGATATTACATTCTTCTGCTTGATCTGTTGAGATGCTCGGTCGTGGATATTTCTTGCACGAAGACTCCGGGTGGAACCTGAGTTCGGCTGGATCCTAACTTTGACAATACATCAGCTGCCGTGTTTCGATTTCTCTCCACATGATGAAATTCTAGACCTTCAAACTTATCTTCTAGTTTCCGGACGGTAGTGCAGTATTTTCCCATTGAATCCTTCGAACAGTCCCATTCCTTGTTTATCTCACTTATGACCACCAGAGAATCTCCGTATACCATTAATCTCTTGATGTCCAATGATATGGCGATGTTTAGTCCATGGATCAGAGCTTCAGTACTCAGCTGCATTGTTAGAGGCTGGAAATAACAGTTGGAGGGCATATTTGAGGTGTTCGCCTCCAGGCAGCGATGAAGAGAATTCCTGCGTCTGCCCCCTGCAGCTTCAATGAGCCATCGAAATACATCCTCCATACTTCTGCAGTTTTCGGGTTCTCTGGTATTTGTTGTTCAGTCCATTCTGATACGAAGTCAACCAATGCTTGGGACTTAATGGCAGTACGAGGTCGAAATTCAATGTCATGAGATCCCAGTTCACAGGCCCACTTGGCTATTCGGCCAATGGCTTCCTTATTGTGGAGAATATCTCCTATCGGAAAACTGGTGACTACTATGACTTTGTGGTCATCAAAGTAGTGACGCAGCTTGCGGGCAGTCAGAAGTACTGCATATAATAGCTTCTGCACTTGAGGATATTTTTTCTTCGAGGGACCCAGAACTTCGCTGATGAAATAAACAAGATGTTGCACGGGGTAGGCATGTCCTTCTTCTGCTCGCTCGACTACCAACGCGGTGCTTACCACGTGAGTCGTGCAAGAGATATATAGCAACAGATCTTTAGCCGGTTGGGTTGACATGGCTCATCGTGGTGGTTTTAGTACTGGTGGTGTTGTCAAGAATTTCTTCAGTGCATCTAGAGCTTCCTGTGCCTCTGAAGTCCACTAAAACTTATCCACCTTTTTGAGTAGCTTGTAAAATGGTAAACCTTTCTCCCCCAGCCTGGATATAAATCTGCTCAGAGCTGCCATACATCCAGTAAGTCGCTGAACCTTCTTTTGTGATCGAGGTGCTTCCATCTTCATGATAGCTTCAATCTTATCTGGATTAGCCTCAATTCCCCGGTTGCTGACAATAAACCCGAGTAACTTTCCTGTCGGTACCCCGAAAACACATTTCTCGGGATTAAGCTTCCATCTATACCGCCTCAGACTGTTGAAAACCAGTTGTAAGTCTTCAATGAAGTTTTCTGAGTTCTCTGTTTTGATTACCACATCATCCATGTAGGCCTCCACACGCTTGCCCCAGTGATCGGCTAAGCATGTTTGAATGGCTCTCTGGTAGGTTGCTCCAGCGTTTTTGAGGCCAAACGGCATGGAGGTATAACAGAAAGCACCAAACGGAGTAATGAATGCCGTTTTTTCTTCATCTTCCTTTGCCAAACTAATCTGGTGGTATCCGGAATAGCAATCCAGGAAAGACATGCACAGAACATCCAGCGGTGGAGTCCACCACCTGATCTATCCTCGGGAGCCCGAAGGGATCCTTCGGACAGTGTTTGTTGAGATCAGTATAATCAACACACATGCGCCAATCCACTTTATTCTTTTTGAGTACAAGAACAGGGTTGGCTAACCACTCGGGATGTAACATTTCTCTAATGAACCCAGCCGCGACCAAGCGGGCCAACTCAGCACGAATGGCCTCTCTCTTGTCGGGCGTGAAACGACGTAGTTTCTGCCGGATCGGCCTTGCTTGTGGATAGACCTTCAGTTTGTGCTCGGCCAGCTCTTTCGGGACTCCCAGCATATCCGCAGGTTGCCATGCGAATACATCTCGGTTGTCTTGCAGAAACTGGACGAGCGCGCTTTCCTATTTATCACCCAGGCTAGAGCTGATGATAGCAGTTTTACGTTCATCAGCAAACCCCAGATTGATCCTTTTAGTTTCTTCAGTCGGCCGCATAGAGGTCACGGCTTGAGCTTCCTTCGTCGGTGCTGTGTGATCTTCCTCAGGCTTAGAGTTTGCCTGGGTCGAAGAAGTCGCCGACGGTTTAGCAAAGAGGGCCGCCTGGATGGCCACTCGGAAACATTCTGCGGCGCCTTGGAGGTCAGCACGCACAGTTATGATTCCTTGCGGTCCCGGCATCTTCAATATCATGTATGTGTAATGCGGAATGGCCATGAATTTTGCCAGTCCCGGCCTCCCGATGATTGCGTTGTACCCGCAGTCGAAGTTCGCCACTTCGAACCTCAGGAACTCGGTTCTGTAGTTTTCCGGAGTCCCGAAGGTGACAGGCATGTAGATGTGGCCCAACGGGTATTCTCCCTCAGTTGGCACTGATGCCAAAGAAGGGAGTGTCTGACTCGTGGAGTTCTTTGAGGTAAACTCCCAAGCCTCGGAGTGTCCTAGGGGAAGGTGACGTTGATGCTGCTCCCCCCTGTCCACTAACACCTTCTTCACCCGGCTCTCTCGGATCACCGGATCGACGAGAAGCGGGTAATTGCCTGGATGGTCGAAGTTGAGCCATTGATCCGTCCGAGTGAAGGTGATCGGGTGCTCTGACCACCGGTATGGGGCGGGAGGGCCGGTGGTCGCCACCAGTATCTGGCGATCGTTGAGCTTTTGCTGCCTTTTGTTCTCCTGCGATCCGTGTCCACCGAAGATGATGTTGACCTCCCTGTCAACGCGCGGGAAGGCTCCTCCTCCTCCTCCCTCCTCCTGCTGCTGGGGTTGTCGTGGTTCTTCTGGTCCTCCTCGCGGCGGAGGAGGGGGTAGAGGTTGGAAGGGTCGGCCGTGCCCAACGGAATGCTTGAAGTCCCGGCAGTTCCGAAGAGTGTGGCGCATGTCCTTGTGGTACGGGCACTGGGCGTCGAGGATGTCAGTCCAGCGTGCGCTCACCTCCGCGAGGTCCTCCTCGGGCGCGAGAGGCAGGTAGTCCGGCGGCGTGCACCTCTTCGCGCGGTCTCTTCTCCCAGCGTTTGTCAGGTTGCTGGTTCGTGTCGCGTCGTGGTGCTACCGGTGCGGGCTTTGCTCCTCCGAT
Source organism: Zea luxurians (assembly GCA_029449295.1). Classification (NCBI taxonomy): domain Eukaryota; kingdom Viridiplantae; phylum Streptophyta; class Magnoliopsida; order Poales; family Poaceae; genus Zea; species Zea luxurians. The sequence continues at coordinate 84,382,853 of JAOPSE010000008.1, read as the reverse complement.
GAGGTCCTGGGCTCGCTCGTCGGCGGTGATGTAGAGGTCGGCTTCCCGGAACAGCTCCTCGGAGGTAGTTGGTGCCTTCTGTAGTATGGCTCGGACGAAGGCCGAGTCATTGGATCCTCTGTAGAAGTCCTCGATCACGGCCGCCTCCGTGACTTCAGGGATACGATTTCTCATGGTCTGGAACCTTTTGAGGTACGATCGGAGAGTTTCATCCCCCCGGCGCTTGATGGATTTGAGGTCCCATGGTTGCACCGGTTTGTCGGAGAGGGACTGAAAATTGGCAGTGAAGCGCCGACTGAAGTCGCTCCAGTCGTCGATGCAGTGTCGGGGTAGATGTCGCAGCCATTGCAGCGCGTCTTGAAGTTTGGGGGCCATTGAATGGCCCTAAGGCATGGAGTGAGGGCTGACACTCCACATGTGTCCTCTTGTCGTTGGGGATGATGTCTGTCCCGGGGAGGGGAGTAGTTGTTGTGGTTCCTCGACCGTCCCCGAGCAGTTCCACCAGTCGAGGCCGTCGTTGATTCGGTTCTGGTGGCTTGACTCCGAGTGGGGATGCCATGATCCCTGTCGTATTCCTCCCGGTGGCGTATCTCGTTCTCATGCCGTCGTTCGCGCGAAGCATTGATAGAACTCCGCGCGTCCCGGCGACTGTTGATGGCGTGCCGCAAGTCGTTCGGCGGGTGAGCGAGAGGTAGAAGATGGTTGGCTGCCTGGGTGAGCAGGCGTCGATAGCCCTCGGCGTCTGGAGTCTGAGGGAGTCCGTCAGCGATCCGAGCTAGCACTCCTCCGACTTCACTCGGCGTGTTCATGGCTCGGGCAAAGTCGGGGTTCAAGTTACGGCCGAGTAGTGGATTTTCTCGGCGTTGCCTCGCGTCTTGCTCGGCTTGTTCCTGAGCTCGTCGACGATCACGTCGTCGGGAGTTCCTTTGTTCCCTGAAGACGCGTTCTTTCGGAGTTTCTCCCATCTCCGAGATCTCGTCTCGCGAGACGGGCTGCTCCGGATCCCGTTCTCCAGCTTGGTGATGTCTCCGGATGTTTCGGCGCCGATTTCTTCGTCGCCGAGATTCCCGCTGAGGTGGTTCCGCCCCAGGCGCGGTCGGTTCGTCGTCAGAGACGGGAGGTGACTCTGCTCTTCTGATGAAGAGAACGTCGGGGTAGAATGGCGTAGCTGTCGTGGCGATCTTCTTTCGGGGAGCTGAGGGTAATGCTTCCCCGGTTCTTTCGGAGTTTGTTGGTGGAGGCTTCCTTCCCGACGGACCTACAACGCGGTGTAGAATTCCTTTTTCGTCGGCTATGGATGAAATCGTCCCAAAGTGGAACATGGATCCGGGACGGAAGGTGATCCTGCTGTTGATGATGACGGCCATTGAGCTAGCTTAGATCGTTGACACCCCCCTACCTGGCGCGCCAGCTGTCGGTGTTTTGGGTCTGACCGCACACCCGGGGTTGCCCCTCAAGGTGTTTTTAGGAGTAGGACGGTGTCGACGACTGTAGCAAAATGGTTCATGCCAATTGCACGTGGGACAGTGGACAATGTTTACAGGTTCGGGCCGCTTAGAGATGCGTAACACCCTACGTCCTGATGAATATGCTTGGCGAATGAGGTTACAAAAGGGCTCTCTTGAGAATGCAGAGAGTTGAAGTGGGTGGCTAAGTAATAGGGTCGATCGATCTGAAGGGGTGCCCCCTAGGCCTTATATATTCGACCGTGGGGCAATACACGTGGATATGATAACAACGTGCGCCTAAAAGATAGTGAACTGCTCGAGTCTATCTCCCTATGATTCTGCCGACCTATCCTCGCGTGGCTCCAGTTGCATGAGAGCTCCAGCGCGGGAAAGTCGGATCTCCGTTGCGATCGCTCGCTCAACATTGTGGACCATCCAGGTTTACACTGGTCCGGCCTCGTGTCAACCTGCTCTGCTGATTATTCCTCCCCAGGCCCACGAAAGAATGGCCTCATGATTTATTGGGCCCTTGGGCCTTTCGTGAGGTCTTTTACTCTTTTAGTGGACCCGGGGGATATCTGTCCCCCACATAAACCTCTCAGGAAATGGTACTGCCTCTTAGCATCTGTATTGACATCTTCTAGGCACATAATGTGACAGCTGCAGAAACTTTTCCCTGTACTCACTTACAGACAGGGGACCTTGCTTCAACACTAGAAATTCCTTCTTTCTTACTATCATCAGTCCCTCAGGCATGTAGCACACCAAAAATTCAAATCTTGAAAATTTCTCAAACTCGCTCTAAATTCAAAATGAATTTTAAATTTCATTTCAAAATGTTTGTTTGCAAGTTGATCGTAATAAATAAAATATAGTGGTCTATATTCTCTCCAAAATCCTCCTCAAAATATCCTACAAATATTTCCCCAGTGATCCCCCTCAAATTCTTTCCAGAAATATTGCCCAAATATTCCATCGATAATTCTCCAAATATTTTCCTCATGAGAAATACCTTTGGAATCATTTTTAAAGTCTCTACAAATATTTTCTTCATAATTTTCATCATGCTCATACGTATACGTACGCCTCCAATGTCATACAATGAGCTCTGCAAGCTAATTTCACTTATACATAACTAATACATGCTTATCTCCCACTAATCCTCGCATCCTCCCACTAATCCTCGCCTCCTCCCCCTAATCCCCCATCTTGCCTATAAATAGAGGGGCAAGGGCCTCCCCTCAAGCCACACCAAGCCATTTCATGACACTATTCATCATGGTTACTATTCACCATCACTATTCACCGTTACTGTTCATCGTTGCTATTCATCGTTACTATCCTTTGTTACTATTCATCGATCATCCGAGCACCCAAATATTCAACTGCTCATCTATCATGTTGTCCAGCTCACCTAAGACCTGCCAGACCATTATTCCAGTCATACGAACTCCATGGATTGTGACTGTGATTTTCCTTCCAGTAAGAACTTCCCACCTGGTCGCCCATCCCAGATTTCTTCAAGTTGAGCACACTTAACTTTGAGATTCTTTCGAACCAGGCTTCCAAACTCAGATTCCAATAATTCTTGTTTCTAAATTCTTATCAAATTATTCCCTATCCAACCATGTCATCCCTTAAGCATGGTTCATATTCTAGAAAACTCCCAAAATGCTCTTGTCCCATATTCTGCCTATAATTTCCCTCTTCAGACTAATTCAGATGATTCATTCGTCGCTATTCTCACCAACAGTAAACTCCACTGTACTACACCACATACACCCAGCTATCCTCTCCCTCTCCACACACTCAACACCCTCAGCCAAGGCAAACACTCGACCCACTCTATTACTCCGCTCTGCCGGCTACACGCATAGTGTCGCTTCGCCTCCAATCCACCCTTCTGATAAGCACCTCCACTCCGCCACCAGTAATATCTCAACACCACATGACACAGATTTTGCTCAAGACTCTACACATTCATATAACGCTATTCTGACCATTATACTAAATATTTGTTGATATACTTGCTGGTTTGTATGTTTGCTTGTTCATGTTGCATAGTTATCGGAGCATTCGTGTCGTCTCGTGAAGGCCAGATCTGCAAGTCTACGCCAGACAGTGGAGCTAGAAGCCAGTTCCGTGAGCTCTCACCCTTTCGCCGGTTAAAGCACGGCAAGCTCACTGGATCCCTTTGATGCATAAATTACCTATACTTTTTCAACCACAACCCTCAGCCTGTTATTTTATGCATGATATGATTTTGCTGCTAAGAGACAAGTTATTATGGCCACCCAGCCTTAGAACTTTGCCGCAATCAATCTTTATACTCCTTGACATATTTGTTACAAATGATTTGAGAAAAGGTGTGAGTTTTCAAAATAAAATGTTTTTAAAAATGGGTATGATGAAGGGTTATCACCCATATCACCCTTGAGTGGGATGCTCAGGGACTCCCTGGTTTAGGGGAGGGCCTAATGTGATGGCTCAACCGGGTTAGGTGTGAGCATGAAGGATTGTCCCTCTCGCCTAAGGACCGGTTTGTCATCACTCCTTACCTATTCTCTTACCAAGTACAACCACTCGAGACTGTATGGGCAGTCGCTTGATCTAAACTTGCACGGTCCGAACCCCAGGATTATGACGGCTGGGGAGCACCAGGAGGATAAGGAAGGGGAATGTTTTGTCCAGTTTAGGCATGGTGGTGGCCTTGTTCCTTTCGGTATAATCACTAAGGTAAGGACGTGCAAGGAAGGAAAGAGTTTCGGCATTCGGATCTCACGACGGTGAGATTGTAGAAACCGGACTAGTGGGTAAAGTGTACACCTCTGCGCAGAGTTTAAAAATGTAATACCCAATTTGTAAGAGATAATATAAAAGGAGAAATTATTTTCCTTTGTATGTGTGTACCTCCATTTATCATCACATGTGAAAACCTCACTTAAACAAATAAGCAATTAACAAAAGATACCTAAATAACCTAAGCATCATATTGGATTTATATGTTTGTGCATTTAATACCAGAAATATTAAAAAAATATATTATTATCCAAATTCGAATTTAACCTAAGTTACCATTTAGGAATTTGTAACATGACAAAAAAAAGGAAAGAGAAAGAATATAGAAAATTTATAGAATATATATATATATAATATGTATCTTTAAAGTAAGTACTTTAATGGCATAATATAAACATAAGGATAAAATTTCCACAAGAATGGAATTTAAATTTTAAATGAGTTTGAAATAGAAAAGGAGGAAAAGGGAGCTGTAAAATAAAAAGGATAAAAGAAAAAAACGAAACTGTGCCATCATGGGCCGACTAAACCCTTTTTGGCCCAACTCTGGATTACTCCCGCGCGGCCCATCAACCAAATGGGAGCGCCGACAGCATGACCCCACGCGTCAGTCGCCATCACCGCTCGATTCCTCTGGTTCTCACTGGCATGCGGGCCCAGTGGGTCGGTCACACGTCCGCGCGGCGCGGTTGTTACGCCGACGTGTGGGTCTGCTTGCCTAGGTGCGTCACCTACCTCCCGAGTTGTGCGCGGAGTGGGCGAGCTACGCGGACTCCGCGATCCCGGACGACCAAACTACCTTGCCGTGATTTTCGCGTCGCTCGTCGACCGCCTCTCCCCTATTAGATAGCAGGGCCGAGCCCCTTACTCTCTTCTCCCCTCTTTCCAGTAACGCCGTTGAGGAAACACAGCAGTCGGTCGAGAGTTCGCCGCCGCTACCGGAGAAATCCTATTTGCGCCGGTGTCCTGTCCTCGGCGCACCGCCTGGGAGAATCACCGGGGCGCAAGAAAATCGCTCGTGCCCTCTACTCGTGCTAGGCATCCTTGGGGTCTCGGGGATTCCTCACCGGAGATCCGCAGACGCGCAACCTCGGGGTCGTCCGCCATTGCCTCAAATCCGAGGTAAAATCAACTCCCTACGCTCTGCATTACTCTCCTCTACGTCTTGCTCAGTTCGGAATCTGGTTTGGGGGCTGGAACACGGGAATTGGGTCCGCCGGCCATGGCCTCCGCCGTGGGCGCGGGGCGGCGCCGCCGTGCGTGTCTGCTCAGTTAGGGTGGTATTCATGCGCCATCGGATCATTGGCGGACGGCCCAGATTAGAGGTTAGGAACTGTTTCGCCTGGTCTGGTCAGAACCGTCGATCTGGTGATAACCAGCTGAGATTAGATTCAGGGTATTTAGATCTGGGCCGTCGGGATGGGATCAGATTGCTCTTGGCGCGTATCGGTTCGCCGCGGCTCAGAACTAATCTGTAGCGTCCATTTGCGATCGTGCGGCTCAGATGCCCTCATACCCCTTCGGCCATGACCTTTTGCTAAAGAGCCCCTGCTCTTCTTCGTATTTAACCCGCCATCCACTCCAGCTATTCATCGAGTCTTAGAATACTTGCGCCGTAGCCCCTGACTTTCTTGGTAAATGAGGCCCGGTCCAGAACAGAATAAAACTAGAAAATTTAAATTACAAATGGATTTTTAATAGATAAATAAATGTTAGAACTTGATTAAATTATAGAAAATCCATTTTTAGCCCAAATTAACCCATTCCACTTTCTAAAATTTTGTAATATTATTCTCTATCACCTGGAATCTCTGTTTAGTCATGAAAACAGTGATAAAATTGATTTCCTAATTAATCCTATGCGAGACACATAGAACCTTCGGAAATTCATAACCCCTCCATTTTAATTCAGATTCGACTCATTCCAATTGCGTTAGTTTCGTATAAGTATTTAATACACAGTAACAACACTTATTATACCATGTCTCATTATTTTATAATTAGATCTGTATTTAACTTATGTTGGTTAGTCTTGTTAATCTGCTCATCTACTAAAACATGATCTATGGTCAATTCATAATTTAGATTAAAGTTGATATAATTATTTATAGTATAACCTCTCATATAATTTATACTAACCAATTTATAATATAATTTACTATTTTAATCATACAAATCTTTTATAAAAACATAACTTGAAGACCGTAACTCCGATCTTAGTAGTTCTCGATCCCGCGATCTCGTAGCTTCGCGTAGATCATTATTATTCGTTTTGTACTTATGTTTGGTGTGATGTTAATTTTATCTATACCATGTTTGTTTGTATTGCTACGACTAGCGGCGAGGACACGTGTCATCTGAAAAGCAAGTTGGTACCTGGAATCTCAAGTGCCAGGCAAGTTGTGCCCTTGATTCACTTTTATTACCCAATAATGTTCTTTATAATCATTTACCATGCATAGGTTTAATTTTGATGGGACCCAATAGGTCACCCTAGATTGTTTATCTCATTACCTTGTTTACCCCTGAATCAAATGGGTAGTTTTTGCTATTGCCTTACATGGTTTTGGGATAATATGTTATTATATCCATGTTCCAGTTATTTTGTTATTCTATTTATGTTCATGTCAAGATCATTATATTATTGTTAATTGGAACATGGAGCTTAACTTGAGAAACACGTGCCACCACAAGGGAGGAATGGGACCCCTTGGCTGACTAATTAGGAAAGCTAGTGGAAGACTACCTTACCCGAAAGGGGCAAGGGCAGTAAGGGAGTTGCATGCAAGGAGGTTCTCGGGTTGATTTGCTGCGATGACGGTCAGACGGGGGATTCTTGCAAGTGCTCTTCCCATAAACTGTAGCGGGTTTTCGGAAGCTAGTGGAACTTTGTAAAGGCCTCATAGTGGATCCCTAGCCATTCACCATGGTAGTGTCTAAGGGCCTAGCTAACCCTGGCGACATGGGAAACACGACTTGTGGGTAAAGGGTACAACCTCTGCAGAGTGTAAAACTGGTATACTAGCCGAGCTCACGGTCATGAGCAGCTCAGGACTCTCCGATGATTAAATTATGGAACCTAAACTCAATTTGTCATTTGCATTTGCATGGGTTTATTATTAATTTTGTTCAATTACTTTATTATGGTTTGGTATTCACTTACACTTAGTAACTGCTAATAAAAGTTTGACCAACTACTTAAAAGCAATGCTCAGCTTTAACCCCTATTGTTGATAAGCCTTACACTTCATGATCTCCCACCTTTAGCGAGTTCATGCCACATTATTCCCCACAACTTGTTGAGCGATGAACATGTGTGAGCTCACCCTTGCTGTCTCACACCCCCCCCCACAGGTCAAGAACTGGTATCACTGGAGGAGGCGCATGGTGGATGTGCGCTGTGTTCGTGTGAGGTCTAGGTCGTCGTCTCCTAGTTGACTTTCTGGCGCCAAGGATGTATTTTTAGATCCTGTTATATTTATATTTTATTTTGTAAGTCTTCCGCTATGTAATAATACTCTGATGTTATTATGACATTTATCTCTATACACTCTGTTATTATATATGTTGTCTTCTTGGCGCATGTATGAGATGCACCTGGCTTTGTCCCTTAAAGCCGGGTGTGACAGAAGTGGTATCAGAGGAAATGTTGACTGTAGGACGAAACCTAGATAGAAACGGACAAACCCTTATCTACTTATCTTACTCTGATTCATTCCATACTTACCTTATCTTGAACCTGTCTCACCTTTTGCTACTCTACTCTGATTATTCTTACCTTTACTACTCTAAGACAAGATGGATTTCACACCCTGGAATCCTGCCACTATGATCTTCTTAAGAGATAGGGAACCTAAGACGAAATTAAAACTATTTTCTCTATTTAAAACTGTTGATTGATTGTTCTGATGATAGATGCTTGATTTGCTTCTTTGGTTGATTGAAATAGTATAGATGGGAATCTTAGCATGTACCACCATAAGGTAATGTATTAGCTTTAGTGGATAACACACTAATCTACTTAGCTAATAAATCCCCCCTGCAGTAACATTCCTCGTAATTACTCGCCTTGTCCTACAATCCTTGCTTTCTTACCCTGTGTTTCTAACCCAGATGGGCTACCCCTATACTGTTAGAAGAGAGCAGTATAGATGTGATCCTTGGTATGTCATGGTTAAGAAAGGTAAAGGCAGTATATACACTGTGCTAAGGGAACCGTAGAACTCACCAGTTTCAAAGGACAAAGGTTTGAAGTTGAAGTTACAGTAACTACCCCCATCAGACTAGCGACATTCTTAGTAGATGAGAAGTTTGTTGGTGTCAACATCCATGTGGTTAGAGAATTTTTCGGATGTCTTCCCAGAAGAGTTACCAGGGATGCCACCAGATATGGAAGTTGAGTTGGTCATTAATCTCTTATCTAGGACTGTCCCTATTTGTAAATGGCCATATAGGATGTCCGTAGAAGAACTAAAGGAATTTAAGAAGCAATTAACAGAGTTACAAGAGGTTGGGTACATTCGTCTGAGTTCCTCACCTTGGGTAGCGCCAGTTCTATTTGTACAGAAGAAAGAAGGATCGCAAGGGATGTGCATGGATTATAGGTCCCTTAACGATGTCACTGTAAAGAACAAATGTCCACTACTCTGCATTGAGGATTTATTTAATCGGATGAGAAGTGCAAGTGTATTCTCGAAGATTGATCTCCGATCAGGTTATCATCAAATGAAGATTAGGCCATCAGATATTCCCAAGACGGATTTCTCAACTCGATATGGATTATATGAGTTCACCGTTATGTCATTTGGATAACTAATGCACCAGCCTATTTTATGGATCTGAAGAATAAGGTGTTCATGATTTGGATAGATTCGTCGTGGTTTTCATCGACGATACTCTTATTTATTCCAAGAGTGATAGTGATCACAAGAAATATCTGAGATTGGTGCTACAAAAGCGATGAGATAATCAACTCTATGCCAAGTACAGTAAAAGCGAGTTCTGGATTGACGAGGTGTCATTCCTTGGATATATCATGGAGGAATATCAGTGGATTCTGCCAAAGTTAAGGAGATAGTGGTGTGGAGCATACCCACTACAGTTATGGAGATTCGAAGTTTCTTGAGACTTGTAGGATACTATCAGAGATTTATTGAAGGATTTTCTAAGATTGCCAAGCCTATGACCACGCTTCTGGAGAAGGGAAGAGAGTTTAAGAGGGATGAGAAATGTCAAGATAGCTTTGACCAGCTAAAGAAGAGATTGATAGCACCACCAGTGTTGTTTATGCCAGATTTACAGAAAGGATTTGACATTTATTGTGATGCATGCGGCCAAGGCCTGGGATGTGTACTTATGCGAGAAGGACAAGTGATTGCTTACGCGTCTCGTCAGTTGCGGAAACACGAGTTGAACTACCCCACGCATGACTTGGAACTGGCATCCGTTGTGCATGCGCTTAAGATTTGGAGATATTATATCTTGGGAACTAAGTATCAAGTGTACACGGATCATAAGAGTTTGAAGTATATATTCACTCAGAAGGATCTCAACCTTAGGCAACGGCGTTGGTTGGAGCTTATTAAAGAATATGATTTGGAGATTCACTATCACCCGGGCAAGGCAAATTTGGTTGCAGATGCCTTGAGTCGAAAGGAGCATGTTCATTCAGCTGTTGTTGCCCAGCTGCCCGATGAGATTGTTGAGGATTTTAAAAGACTTAACCTAGGGATAGTTGCTCACACTGAAGGAGTTACTATTGAAGTGGAACCTACCTTGGAGCAAGAAATTCGCAGAAGGACAGATTGGTGATGCTAAGATACAAGAGATTAGGGATCTGATCACTGAAGGTCGAGGTCCGGAATTCACGGATGATGAGCAGGGCACTGTGTGGTTCAAGGACAAGATATGTGTTCCTGATATTGAAAGCCTTTGTGAGACTATTTTAAAGGAGGCCCATGACTCGGATTATTCTAATCATCCTCGGAGTACCAAGATGTATCAGGATTTGAAGCTGAAATACTGGTGGTATGGATTAAAGAGAGATGTGGCTGCACATGTGGCTATGTGCGATGTGTGTCAAAGAGTTAAGGCCGAACACCAAACACTAGCTGGACTATTACACCCACTTAAGATACCCAAGTGGAAGTGAGAAGAGATTGGTATGGACTTCATTACTAGATTGCCTCGCACCTCGAAAGGATATGGTTCTGTATGGGTTATGGTGGATAGACTGACCAAAGTGGCTCATTTCATCCCGGTCAAGACTACTTATAAGGTATCTCAATTGGTAGAGTTATATATAGCTCGGATTGTGTCTCTACACGGTGTACCGAAGAAGATCATTTTGGATAGAGGATTACAGTTTACCTCCAGATTTTGGAAAAGTTGTCATGAGAAAATGGATACGAAGTTGGAATTTAGTTCGGCCTACCACCCTCAGACTGATGGATGGACTGAAAGGACTAATCAAGTATTGGAGGACATGTTGAGAGCTTGTGCCCTTCAGCATGGTAGTAGTTGGGACAAGAGTCTACCTTATGCTGAGTTCTCATAATAGTTAACAGTCCAGTCTGAAGATGTCACTGTTCGAGACTCTATATGGCAGGAAGTGCAAGGCTCCTCTATTTTGGACTAGACTAGAGGAAGGAGATCATGTGTACCTCAAGGTGTCACCACTTCATGGAATGAGGAGATTCAAAGTCAAGGGCAAATTGTCCCCTCATTTTATTGGACCATTCAGAATTTTTTTAGGCGAGTTGGAGAGATGGCCTATCAACTTGAACTACTAGATAATATATCTGATGTACATAATGTATTCCATGTGTCTCAATTTAAGAAGTGTCTCTGTGTCCCTGAGAAACAGTTACCAATGGAAGAGCTCAGAATTCAGGGAAATTTGACTTATACGGAATATCCTACCAAGATTCTTGACACTTTGACTCGAGTTACAAGAAATAAGGTGATAAAGATGTGCAAAGTGCAATGGAGTCATCATGGAGAAGATAAAGCTACATGGGAGAGGGAAGAAGAGCTTCAGATAGATTTTTCATCATCTTTTTCCTAGTCTTTCCTAAATCTCGAGGACGAGATTATTTTTAAGGGGGGTAGGATTTGTAATACCCAATTTGTAAGAGATAATATAAAAGGAGAAATTATTTTCCTTTGTATGTGTGTACCTCCATTTATCATCACACGTGAAAACGTCACTTAAACAAATAAGCAATTAACAAAAGATACCTAAATAACCTATGCATCATATTGGATTTATATGTTTGTGCATTTAATACTAGAAATATTAAAAAATATATTATTATCTAAATTCAAATTTAACCTAAGTTACCATTTAGGAATTTGTAACATGACAAAAAAAAGGAAAGAGAAAGAATATAGAAAATTTATAGAATATATATATATAATATGTATCTTTAAAGTAAGTACTTTAATGGCACAATATAAACATAAGGATAAAATTTCCACAAGAATGGAATTTAAATTTTAAATGAGTTTAAAATAGAAAAGGAGGAAAAGGGAGCTGTAAAATAAAAAGGATAAAAGAAAAAAAAAACAAAACTGTGCCATCATGGGCCGACTAAACCCTTTTTGGCCAAACTATGGATTACTCCCGCGCGGCCCATCAACCAAATGGGAGCGCCGACAGCATGACCCCACGCGTCAGTCGCCATCACCGCTCGATTCCTCTGGTTCTCACTGGCGTGCGGGCCCAGTGGGTCGGTCACACGTCCGCGCGGCGCGGTTGTTACGCCGACGTGTGGGTCTGCTTGCCCAGGTGTGTCACCTACCTCCCGAGTTGTGCGCGGAGTGGGCGAGCTGCGCGGACTCCGCGATCCCGGACGACCAAACTACCTTGCCGTGATTTTCGCGTCGCTCGTCGACCACCTCTCCCATATTAGATAGCAGGGCCGAGCCCCTTACTCTCTTCTCCCCTCTTTCCAGTAACGCCGTTGAGGAAACACAGCAGTGGGTCGAGAGTTCGCCGCCGCTACCAGAGAAATCCTATTTGCGCCGGTGTCCTGTCCTCGGCGCACCGCCTGGGAGAATCACCGGGGCGCAAGAAAATCGCTCGTGCCCTCTACTCGTGCTAGGCATCCCTAGGGTCTCGGGGATTCCTCACCGGAGATCCGCGGACGCGCAACCTCGGGGTCGTGCCGCCATTGCCTCAAATCCGAGGTAAAATCAACTCCCTACGCTCTGCATTACTCTCCTCTACGTCTAGCTCAGTTCAGAATCTGGTTTGGGGGCTGGAACACGGGAATTGGGTCCGCCGGCCATGGCCTCCGCCGTGGGCGCGGGGCGGCGCCGCCGTGCGTGTCTGCTCAGTTAGGGTGGTATTCATGCGCCATCGGATCATTGGCGGACGACCCAGATTAGAGGTTAGGAACCGTTTCGCCTGGTCTGGTCAGAACCGTCGATCTGGTGATAACCGGCTGAGATTAGATTCAGGGTATTTAGATCTGGGCCGTCGGGATGGGATCGGATGGCTCTTGGCGCGTACCGGTTCACCGCGGCTCAGAACTAATCTGTAGCGTTTATTTGCGATCGTGCGGCTCAGATGCCTTCATACCCCTTCGGCCATGACCTTTTGCTAAAGAGCCCCTGCTTTTCTTCGTATTTAACCCGCCATCCACTCCAACTATTCATCGAGTCTTAGAATACTTGTGTCATAGCCCCTGACTTTCTTGGTAAATGAGGCCCGGTCCAGAACAGAATAAAACTAGAAAATTTAAATTACAAATGGATTTTTAATAGATAAATAAATGTTAGAACTTGATTAAATTATACAAAATCCATTTTTAGCCCAAATTAACCCATTCCACTTTCTAAAATTTTGTAATATTATTCTCTATCACCTGGAATCTCTGTTTAGTCATGAAAACAGTGATAAAATTGATTTCCTAATTAATCCTATGCGAGACACATAGAACCTTCGGAAATTCATAACCCCTCCATTTTAATTCCGATTTGACTCATTCCAATTGTGTTAGTTTCGTATAAGTATTTAATACACAGTAATAACACTTATTATACCATGTCTCATTATTTTATAATTAGATCTGTATTTAACTTATGTTGGTTAGTCTTGTTAATCTGCTCATCTACTAAAACATGATCTATGGTCAATTCATAATTTAGATTAAAGTTGATATAATTATTTATAGTATAACCTCTCATATAATTTATACTAACCAATTTATAATATAATTTACTATTTTAATCATACAAATCTTTTATAAAAACATAACTTGAAGACCGTAACTCCGATCTTAGTAGTTCTCGATCCCGCGATCTCGTAGCTTCGCGTAGATCATTATTATTCGTTTTGTACTTATGTTTGGTGTGATGTTAATTTTATCTATACCATGTTTGTTTATATTGCTACGACTAGCGGCGAGGACACGTGTCATCTGAAAAGCAAGTTGGTACCTGGAATCTCAAGTGTCAGGCAAGTTGTGCCCTTGATTCACTTTTATTACCCAATAATGTTCTTTATAATCATTTACCATGCATAGGTTTAATTTTGATGGGACCCAATAGGTCACCCTAGATTGTTTATCTCATTACCTTGTTTACCTCTGAATCACATGGGTAGTTTTTGCTATTGCCTTACATGGTTTTGGGATAATATGTTATTATATCCATGTTCTAGTTATTTTGTTATTCTATTTATGTTCATGTCAAGATCATTATATTATTGTTAATTGGATCATGGAGCTTAACTTGAGAAACACGTGCCACCACAAGGGAGGAATGGGACCCCTTGGCTGACTAATTAGGAAAGCTAGTGGAAGACTACCTTACCCAAAAGGGGCAAGGGCAGTAGGGGAGTTGCATGCAAGGAGGTTCTCGGGTTGATTTGCTGCGATGGCGGTCAGACGGGGGATTCTTGCAAGTGCTCTTCCCATAAACTGTAGCGGGTTTTCGGAAGCTAGTGGAACTTTGTAAAGGCCTCGTAGTGGATCCCTAGCCATTCACCTTGGTAGTGTCTAAGGGCCTAGCTAACCCTGGCGACATGGGAAACACGACTTGTGGGTAAAGGGTACAACCTCTGCAGAGTGTAAAACTGGTATACTAGCCGAGCTCACGGTCATGAGCAGCTCAGGACTCTCCGATGATTAAATTATGGAACCTAAACTCAATTTGTCATTTGCATTTGCATGGGTTTATTATTAATTTTGTTCTATTACTTTATTATGGTTTGGTATTCACTTACACTTAGTAACTGCTAATAAAAGTTTGACCAACTACTTAAAAGCAATGCTCAGCTTTAACCCCTATTGTTGATAAGCCTTACACTTCATGATCTCCCACCTTTGGCGAGTTCATGCCACATTATTCCCCACAACTTGTTGAGCGATGAACATGTGTGAGCTCACCCTTGCTGTCTCACACCCCCCACAGGTCAAGAACTGGTATCACTGGAGGAGGCGCATGGTGGATGTGCGCTGTGTTCGTGTGAGGTCTAGGTCGTCGTCTCCCAGTTGACTTTCTGGCGCCAAGGATGTATTTTTAGATCCTGTTATATTTATATTTTATTTTGTAAGTCTTTCGCTATGTAATAATACTCTGATGTTATTGTGACATTTATCTCTATACACTCTGTTATTATATATGTTGTCTTCTTGGCGCATGTATGAGATGCACCTGGCTTTGTCCCTTAAAGCCGGGTGTGACAAAAAACCTATTCGAGTAGTCCGTGTCCACGGATATGGATGAGTTATGGCTTGGATTTAACAATTAGTGTTTTGTTTTCAAAAAATTCTTTTGAAAAGTGGTTTTAAAAGGTCCGGCGGTTGAGCCGTGAGCTATGGTGGATGGGAAGTCTAGTAGCTATTTTTGAAAATGAAAACTAGTGGGAAACTGCTGAGATACCTGGATGGTTTAGTCTAGGGGATTTTGCTCTATATTGAAAAACTTCCTGCTCCTTTGGGAGAGGATGTGCTTTGAAAAATATTAAATGTTTTACAAAATAACCCTGCACCAAATATTGCTCTTTCTGCAAAATATCCTGAGCTCCACATACTCCATGCATTGTATTTGATTTCCCCATTGCGTGGGTGAAGGTGGGATGCTGAGTACGTAAGTACTCACCCTTGCTTATTTGTTGTTTTTTAGAGAAGGAGATCGCTGATCGGGTAAGAGTTACGCATGTTCCCAACCTTGCTTGTGGCTGTTGGACCGCTGATTTTCCTCGCTGCGTATATCAGGCTACTTCAGCCCCACTCTGATGATATGTCCCGAGTTGTAGACCAACTCTTAAAGTTGACCGTCACCATTATAGGTTTGTCTCGTTTAAGCAGATCTAGAACTATCTGATGTATAAATGTGTTTACTAGCCTCCTAGGACTAGTAATTGTATCAAATTTGAGTCTTAGAGGATTGGGACGCTTCAAGGCACATGGTAACGATGGAAGTTGTCCCTGAACTTCTCCCAGGTGATGGCTTTAGGGTCGGCATGGGTGGCGAGGTAAGACTCCCACCAAGACTAGGCTGCTCCCCTTAGCTGTCGGGGACCATACAACACCTTCTCATGGTCATTGCATTGAGAAGTATGCAACTCACGTTCCACGATACGCAGCCAATCTTCGGTGTCCATGGATCAGCAGAATGAACAAAGATAGGGGGATGGCCCCTCATGAACTTTGCCCGCTTGTCTCTAGGCACCTGTGGCATCTGGACTTGCACCTGAGGTTGAGGTGGGGGTGGCTGCTGCTGCACCTGCTACATTGCTGCTAAGGTCTGACCAATTGCTTGGACTGCTTGGGTCTGCATCAGGAACATCTACTCAATAGTCATCGGGGGTGGCGGTGGCAACTACTGCTGAGCTGCCTCCTCCTGGGGTGCCTGCTGCTTCTGCTGAGCACGCCTTCCACCTCTACGTCTGTTCTTAGACATCTGTAGAAAGCACACATGTATCAGATCTTTTCTACAGTCTTTCAACATAAGAAAAGATATATGGAAATCTTCATAGCACTGAACAATTGATCATCTTCACTGACTCCCAACACAGCTTCTCAGATAAAGAGGAAAGTGGAAATAAATGGGTTTCCCAACTAGATGACTGACTTTATTAATAACTACACCAATTTGCAGGGGATGCCCACACCTTGTGATACACCCAACCTAGGAGGGGTTGGCCGAGGCCCAACAAATTAGGGTTGCCCGGAGCCCAACAGTTCATTATGTAAACCCAACTCAGGGAAAGGCCCAATCGCCCCAAAAGACTAGTACAATGGGGGAAGGCTGGCTCTCCCTTTTAAAGTGGCTTCCTCCTCCTAAGTTAAGCGAGGTGGGATAATTCTAAGGCTCACACAGTTACCGTCCAACTACAATTTGGCCAACTGGGCCAAATGCGTCTTTGCCAACGGGTAATAGTGGAGGATGTCCTCATCATTCCCACCTTCTTAAAATGGGCCCTAGCTCTGATACCAGATGATACACCTAGCCCAGGTGGGGTTGGTCGAGGCCCAACAAATTAGGGTTGCCTGGAGCCCAACAGTTCATTATGCACACCCAACTCAGGGAAAGGCCCAATCGCCCCAAAAGACTAGTCCAATGAGGGAAGGGTGGCTCTCCCTTTTAAAGTGGCTTCCTCCTCCTAAGTTAAGCGAGGTGGGATAATTCTGAGGCTCACACGGTCACCGTCTGTCGGTGTTTGGAGCCCGACCGCACACCCGGGGTTACCCCACGTGGTGCTTTTGGGTAGGACGATGCTGTTGACTGTAACTCAATGGTTCGTGCGAGATGCACGAGAGATGACAGGCGATTTTCTGCAGGTTCGGGCCGCTTTGAGATGTGTAATACCCTACTTCCTGGTGTGGATCTTTATGTGGTAGGTTACAAGAGAAGACTCCTATGTAGAGAAAAGCTAGTGGGCTGAGTAGATGGTCGATGGAAATGATGGGGTACCCCCTAGGCCTTATATACTTGATCGTGGGGCACTACATGCGTGTATGATGATGATGTATGCCTAAATAATAGTGAGCCGACTGAACATATCTTCCTATAATCTTGCCGACTTATCAATAGTTTGCTCCGATATTTAAGGTCGCCCTAGGCAGGAAAGTCGGATTGGCGCTGCGGATAGCGCTTAAGTCCACCGAGCTGCTTGGGACTGAGTTTGCTTCTTTCCCGCGTCGGCCCATTCCACCAGCGGTTCTCCCCTGGCCCACGAAGGGATGGCCCTGCGAGACAATAGGCCCAAAGCCTTTCGCGAGGCCTTCTTGCCTTCTAGTGGACCCGGGGGATATCTGTCCCCCACAAGCCCCCAATCTTTGAGTTGATTTTGAAATAATCGACCCAAAGATTCTAGGTGTAGCTTGTGAATCTGTAGCTTGACTTCCATTCTGGCGATGGGTGCGCCGAAGGTGCACCTACTGAGCATTGACTCCTGAACTTTAAGTGATTTCAGTAAAAACAGTCTTCTCAAAAGCCCTCATTCAGCATTGTGGAGATCAGTGTCTTGTCATCGTGCTATGCTTTGGAAGTCGCCATTTGGAACTTTGAGTAGGTTTTTTGAAAACAAACCACTCAAAGGTTTTCACTTCGTGCTTTAGAAATCAACATTCTATCATCAGCTTGTGCTTTAGAAATCAGCATTTGGACCTTTGAGTAGGTTTTTTGAAAACAAACCACTCGAAGGCTTTCACTTTGTGCTTTAGAAATCAGCATTCTTTCTCCTAGGTTTAAAAGTCTATTGGGCACACTGGAGGTGCATCCAATGGGTGTAGCCCCTCGAGCTTTGAGTGGATTTTTGAAAATAATCCACTCAAAGATCTTCACCCTATGCTTTAGAAATCAGCATTTTGTCTTCATCTCATGTTCTTGTGAGTTCAAACAATATCATCTGCCCACTCCTTGTTAGGTCTGCAATTTATTTGGTCGGTGATAGATTGGACGTTTGGTAGATGGCTCTTGGCTGGTCTTCACTCCACCCTGCGCTTCAATGCCTCTGCTGACTAGACTTGCAGTTCAGTAGCTATATTTGGATTTCCTTCGATCTCTGCCGATCTCTTCCTTCTGTCTCAGTACATTCATTGCGTATATTGTATGGATATGACTTCTTCAGAAAATCTAATGAAAATTCCTGGCCATCCCCCCAATGGGTGTGACCAAGGGACGTCTTGGTACGCAGCGCGTTTAGCACGTTGTCCTGGAGTAGTAACTTGATGTGACCGTGGGGTGTAATCATGCCATCCGAGCAGTTGACCTTGGTCCAAACGGTGTTGTGTTACGCGAAGTGACGCCTCTTGCCTGACTCATTTTTAGGCAGCTTGAATTGCTTATTGAATACTTGCTACTGTTCAGCGAGCGTGGTAGGAAGTGGACGGTCACTTCCGGCCTCTATAAATAGCCTGCTTGCATCGTTGTTCTCTTCACTTATCCTTCGATCATCTGTTGCTTCTCTTCTACTCCTTCTTCTCCTCCATATGGCCATGGGCAAGGACAAAAAGGGTCGAGGTTCGCCACGTCGCTCCGGCGATAAGCGGAAGCATGAACCAAGTCCTCCCTAGGAGGACTTCGATGACTCTGAGTACTCGGAGGAGGAGGTTTCCTCCAAATCCGAGGGGTTGCCAGTCTACGCTTCCCCCCCGGTGTCGTCCGATGACTCGAACGATTCCTAGGGGATAGCCGCCGAGGTGTGGACGTACATCCGGTCCATCGAGCGCGCTGGGCTCGAGGACTCGGATGAGTCGGAGGTCTCCTCGGACGAGGAGAACTCTTCCGACTCGTCCGAGGAAGGGAGCGGCGGCGACGACGACGACGAAGGCGACGGCAGCGGCGGAGGTGGCGGCGGCGACGGCCGCAACGACGGTAGCAAGGGCGGCGGCGAAACCTCCTAGCCCACACACGCCCGTGAAACCACGAGGGTCAGCTCTGATACCACTTGTAACACCCCGTCCAATCCCTGGACCGGCGGTACTTACTCCTGGCAGCTCTCTAGGATCATATATTATCCCCACAGACCAACACGAGCCTTTTATGTGCACTTTGTCCTTACTCATGCGCACCCGAGAAAACTTCCCGGTCGGTCACCCATCCTAAATTGCTCTAAGCCAAGCACGCTTAACTTGGAGGTTCTTTCGAGATAGGCTTCCGAAAAAGAAGATGTACCTTGTTAATATGATTACTCTATTAATTCTATTAAGCCTTAGGCCAGGACATCCCATCCCAGGAGCCAGGATATCACACATAGATATCAAAATTCGTCATACCTATGTCCTAATAGTGTTTTACCTATCAGGTTTCGGTTCCAGAAATCCATTGTCATCCCTAGTTGCGCCCATTTTTCTCCACTCAACATCGGAATGTTCATCCACTTGTGCTGTTAGTCCCTCTGAAAGTGATAGAATGAAACAGTCTTTACAAGTATAACACCTTCGGTCTCCCACCTCCGTTGACTCTGTATAGAAGAAGCACATCTTTGGAAATATCGAATAGCTGGCCAACCTGATGAAATTGCTGCCTGGTGTAATTCCTTTTCTAGTCTTGTATAAGTTGGTGCCTGTCATGGCTTAGGCACATGATAGTGCTGCTTTTGTAAGCTGGACCCCTTCCCCTCTTATTAATTTTAGGTTGTCTCCAGCAACGTTCTATATATCCATCATCTATATCTGTTATTTATAGTCTCGTCTAAAAGATTTCATCTTCTATATTTTTTTCTCTCCAACAATGTTCTCTAAATTACGTCATCTATACGCAAATATCTATATTAAAGATATTTTTTGTACATACGTATTTAACATACTCTTAAATGTATTGTACATATTTTAGTTTTACTAAACCGATTATTTAAAGTATTCAAATGGATAGAGGACTGTTTAGAAAAACTCTATATATAGAGAATCCAGCAGCGACCTCTAAATTTAGAGGACCCTTTAGAGGACACTGCTGGAGAGCGTAAAGTACCGTTTAATCCTCTATATTTAAGGTCAGCGTCATCTAAATTTAGAGGGCCCTTTAGAGGACACTGCTAGAGAGCGTAGAATACCGTTAAATCTTCTATATTTAAGGTAAATGAGCCTTTAGCGGCTCTTGCTGGAGACAGCCTAAGGTTCTACAAGGTAGGGACATTTCGTCCCCTCTTTGAAATCAAAAAAAAAATCCCCATCTTTTTGCTTAGACTTCTATTCTTATTGTGTTAAGTATCTTGTCCATCTTCTTGATGTTAGAAAGTCAATAGTAGAATCCTTGTTAGCACATTTTGGTTGTACAAAATGCAAACAGAAACAGAAGAGATAAATGACGTCTCTCGTGGGACGACGACCTGATCCGGGAAGACGCCGCCAGCTTGAGCTTCGCCACATGACCTGATCCGGGAAGGACGTCTGACCGTCTCCATCTCCGTCTTATAGCTCGATGTGTCCCCAGAGGACCGGCTCAAAGCTCACGATGAAACACGCGGTCGATCAAGACTTGCCGCCCTGCCGTGCAGCCCGTGCTAAAAGAAAGCACCTCCACCACGAGAAGACCGACGACTGGCTGACTGACCCAAGAGCAGGAGTCCAAGAACCAACCGACCGCTCATATAGATTTGAACCGTTTGTAGGTTGTTCTATGCAGAAGCACATCTCTCTCTCCATGGAGAGACATTCCTGAAGCAATCGTGCGGTGCAGAACACGCTTGCAACAAGAAACACACAGCGACTTGAACCGTTTGTTGCGTGATGTACGGATCGTGCTGTTAGTTCTGGTTGGGGAAAGAACTGACGCCACATCTAAAATATCGTCGCATATACTTACTAGCCAAACGCCCGTATATATATTTATATGTAGGTTGTTCTATGCAGAAGTGGGTGCTGGTGCCAATTCTCAAAAAACAAAATGGAAAAGGGAGAGAGAAAAAAAAAATCACGGCCAAAAGTGTCCGCGAGCCTCTCGCTCTCCCCTTTCGGGATTCTTCTCTCACGGTTCGCTTCAGAGTCTTCTTCCACCGCCTCATGTTTCCCAAAGGAAAATGTCGCCGTCGTGCTCCTACTTTGAAGCAGTCTTGTATATAGACTCACATCGCGCACACCCGCTAGCAGTTGGCTGCTCCCTCTCACGTCTCACCGGCACCTTCCTCACCCTCCTCCTCTCCCTGTCACCTTCAGACCTTCTCTTGTACGTCACATGTTGACACCAATGCCCCGGACCAAACACCGTTCTGTACCATTCAAGTTCAAGCAACCTCCTCTCTCTCTCGTCATCCCGCCTTCCCAACGTCAAGTCTTCTCTTCATCCTTCTCTCTCACCCATCCACCCCTCTTCCTCTCTCTCTCTCTCTCTCTCTCTCTCTCTCTCTCTCTCTCCCGCACCTGCACCGATCAGTTGCCATATATTCCTCCACCCTCCCTATCTCAAACACCTACCCCGGGCCTTGCGTGGCGATCGAGTTGCCACCAGACAACTCTGCTCGGCTCGTCGCCCACCGATCCTCCTCCTCGCTCCAAGCTTCCCTCTCCTCCCCTCCTCCTCCGTCAGCTTGGGGAGCTAGGGAGGGCGCCGGCGGCTGATCGACCGGCGGACAGACAGCGGCTGAACGGCCGGAAATGGCGGCGGGGCGCGCGCCGTGGCTCGCCGGCCTCGTGGCGGTGCTGATGGTGGTGGCCGCGCCCGTGCCCGCGCGCGCGCGGTTCGTGGTGGAGAAGAGCAGCGTGCGGGTGCTGGCGCCCGAGCACATCCGGGGCCACCACGACGCCGCCATCGGCAACTTCGGCGTGCCCGACTACGGCGGCACGCTCACCGGCGTCGTCATCTACCCGGACACGAAGCCCACGGGGTGCGACGACTTCGACGCCAAGTTCAAGGCCAAGTCCCGCCGCCCCGTCATCCTCCTGCTCGACCGCGGAGGTATAATTAACGCGCGCCCGACGCTTCTTCACTCCAGAAAATTTTAAATTCCATACGATTCCTTGAAAACTAAACAGGCAATTTCGAGTTGTGCTGGTTTCTCAAGTAAAGCGCAGTTTTGTTCTTGTTTTGAGAGGTTGAAAAGGAGTTCTCTTGCTTATTATTTGTCCCTGTCAATATCGTATTGATGTCAGTACGTACTCGCTATTTTGTCTGTTAATAACACTTACGGTTTCTGTCGCTCCCTAATAGTCTAGAAACATTGGCTAAGACTTTATGTCCGCACTTAGGTTCAAAAGACTTAAAAGCATTGTTTAGACAGTGGTTATAAGGTGGGATACAGTGGTTGGTCAGTGAATAACATCAGAAGTAGACATGCCATCTAAGTGATATATAATATGTTAAACATTTGATTGAGATGCCGATTGATCTCCAACTAAGGTGTCACGTAGATTACTTTCTTATGCTATCTCCATCAGATCTTATATCACATTCTCTATCTCATCCCCTATTTCAAACTTCATCCTATAAATAATGTCAAACAGTGTCATCTATAGTTTCACGCCCCCTATTTTACCTTATCTACCGGATGACAGTCTTAGTGATTTATAATTCAGCATAGACGATGTCTCTGACAGACTGACACAATCGAATAGTCCTGCTCTTTTTTGTTTGGAAGTTTGCACATGCTTATTAGTACATAGAAGCTCTATAATCGGATCCATTAATTTATTATCACTGGCGCGCGATAACTGAGAAACCGTATGTAAAAAGTTGAACCCACTGTAGTCTTAGAGCTCTTTTATACTGGTGGTTGATGTTACACTGTCGTGAACCTGGTAGCAAGAATGGCCAATTCAACAGAAAAGAGCTCTAGCTCAGAGAGTATTATTCAAGTCATGTTGCTCTCACTTGATCCCACGACCCCGCCAATCACCTGATGCGAGTCCGCCGCCACCACCACGTCCACGGCACCAACCGGCAGTTGGCGTCGGCGTCTCGATCCCTTGAAGCCAAAGGCAGGAGCTTCAATCGGAGACCGATCTGCTTTCAAAGCAAAGCTTCCCAATTCCCAAAGCTGAAGCATCAGCTGTCCACTAACCTTTTTTTATTAGTAGTAAAAATTACATTATTGGCATTCGTCGGTGACTTGTCTCCAGATCCAATTCCCAATTCACCGGTGAACTGATGCACGTCCGCCTGGCTGCACCGCCCGCATGTGCGTGCATGCAGAATGCTACTTCGCGCTCAAGGCGTGGAACGCGCAGCGCGCGGGCGCGGCGGCGGTGCTGATCGCTGACAGCGTGGACGAGCAGCTGCTGACGATGGACAGCCCCGAGGCGTCCCCGGGCACGGAGTACATCGACAAGATCAACATCCCGTCGGCGCTGGTGAACCGCGCGTTCGGCGAGTCCCTGAAAAAGATGGCGCAGAAGGTGGCCGCCGGCGGCGGCGCGGGAGGCGAGGAGGTGGTGGTGAAGCTGGACTGGCGGGAGTCGATGCCGCACCCGGACGAGCGCGTGGAGTACGAGCTGTGGACCAACAGCAACGACGAGTGCGGCGCGCGGTGCGACGAGCAGATGGCGTTCGTGCGCGGCTTCCGCGGCCACGCGCAGCTCCTGGAGCGCGCCGGGTACGCGCGCTTCACGCCGCACTACATCACCTGGTACTGCCCCGAGGCGTTCCGGGCGACGCAGCAGTGCCGGTCGCAGTGCATCAACCGCGGCAGGTACTGCGCGCCCGACCCGGAGGGGGACTTCGGCGCCGGCTACGAGGGCAAGGACGTGGTGGTGGAGAACCTGCGCCAGCTCTGCGTGCACCGCGTCGCCAACGAAACGGGCCGCCCCTGGGCCTGGTGGGACTACGTCATGGACTACAAGATCCGGTGCTCCATGAAGGAGAAGAAGTACACCAAGACCTGCGCCGAGGACGTCGTCACCGCGCTCGGTCAGTTACCTTTGCCTACCTACCCATGGATGGATATGGCATGGCTGTGAATGTGATCTTGACCGTGCGCGCGGGGCCTTTATGGAACGGAACCAGGTCTGGATCTCAAGAAGGTGCTGGAGTGCATGGGCGACCCCGAGGCCGACGCCGACAACGCCGTCCTGTCCAAGGAGCAGGAAGACCAGGTTCGTGTCGTACAATCTATCGATCTTCAGGTCTGCTGGCTCTGACAGAACCCCGTCATGAATTCATGATGCTGCAATGTCGTCGTGTTCCAGATCGGTAGCGGGTCGCGAGGCGACGTCACCATCCTGCCGACCCTGGTCATCAACAACGTCCAGTACAGAGGTTGGTGCTGCTGCATATTCTTTCTTTTTTCCCCTTCTTGATGCGCAGTGACGAATTATGAACACGAACTGTGATGTGCAGGGAAATTGGAGCGGACGGCAGTGCTGAAGGCCGTGTGCGCCGGCTTCAAGGAAGGGACCGAGCCCCGCGTCTGCCTCAGCCATGGTATAATCTCTTCTGATTCCGTGCACAATGGAGCCTACCTTCCTTGCATGGAAATTGGAAACCTGAAGCGCGTCTCTCTCACCAGACATCGAGACGAACGAGTGCCTGCACAGGAACGGCGGGTGCTGGCGCGACGAGGCCACCAACGTGACCGCCTGCCAGGACACGTACCGGGGCCGGGTGTGCGAGTGCCCCGTGGTGAACGGCGTCCGCTACGAGGGCGACGGCTACACTGACTGCAAAGGTAAGGTCGCCGCCGCCGTCTTCTGAACGACAAGCTTTTCTATGCCATGCCGCCGCGCCGCGCCGCGCCGTGTGCTAGCTTCATCTGGCTGCACTGCCGTGCCTGTGTGTGCTTCAGCTATTGGGCCGGGCAGGTGCGCTCTCAACAACGGCGGGTGCTGGTCGGCGACGCGAGGGCACCAGACCTTCTCCGCCTGCACGGTATGTAATGTAACACAAACACAGCCCACCTCCGATTCCGATCCGATCATCCGTCTGCTAACTACGTGCTCTGGCCGGTGATCATCGTAGGAGACCGCGCTGACAGGGTGCCGGTGCCCGCCGGGGTTCCATGGCGACGGCCACAAATGTGAAGGTAAACTCTCTCTCTACGTCCTTCCGCCTCATCCTGAACGTACCATTGACGGCGGGCGGCTTAGCAGCCGGACAGCAAGACTGGCCGAACTAATCGAGATGCCCCCGATCCGTGTCGTCCTCCTCCAGACCTGGACGAGTGCAGGGAGAAGCTGGCGTGCACGTGCCCGGACTGCCAGTGCAAGAACACGTGGGGCAACTACGAGTGCAAGTGCAAGGGCAACCAGCTCTACATCCGGGGCGAGGACGTCTGCATAGGTGAGCCGAGCGAGATACACACACTACAGACATGCGCCAGCGACAGCGACCAAGCTAGCTCTGCGCGCGTCTGCCATCTGATTTTCCTGGACCTGTCACGCATATGCAGCTAACAGCATGTCGAAGCTCGGCTGGTTCATCACCATCGCGGCCGTGGCGTGCGTCCTCGGCGTCGGGGTCGCCGGCTACGTCTTCTACAAGTACAGGCTCAGGGTAAGCTCATGCCCATCTGAAATTAGAATACATGGCTCAGCAGCGAACCCCGTAGAATCTCGGTTGACTGACGAACACTTCGCCGTCGTGTTGTTGTTGTTGTAGTCGTACATGGACTCGGAGATCATGTCCATCATGTCCCAGTACATGCCTCTGGACAGCCAGAACAACGAGAACCAGCCTCTGCGGCAGCACGATTCGGAGGCTCTGAGGTAACTTCAACTCTGCTGCTGCATCCATGTTGAGGACGACGAGCGAATGGCACCGGATTCTGATGCCCAGATGCGTGCATTTCAGGCACTAAAGGGGCCCCCCCAATGCAAGATGCGCACATGATCTCGACAGATATAATCTGCTCCGGTTTCGACGACGATGGTTTGCTTCGCTTTTGTATAGCGCGTAGAAAAAAAACGAGGACGGTTTGTACTGTGCCGAGGACAGAGTTGAGCTCTAGAGAGTTTAGACAGGTAGGCATTTCGCTCGGCTCTCTTGGGATCTAGTAGTCTTGTGGGTCGAGAGCCGTTTAAAGTACACAAACAGCATGTAGAAAAAAAAGGCGTATACGAGCTGCTATACATGTACATTGTACAGTAGACAAACCCTACTACGGACAATTTGTTACTTCCATATTGGTATGCGCGGGAATTTCACCTTATGATTCTGGTAGCAGTGCACCGCGTAAAAAAATGTGTGGAATGGGACTGCAGACTTGCAAAGTGACTCTAGAAAATAACTGGTCCACAAATGGCGATGTGGCCCATACCACAAGAAAACGTAAAGTGTAAACCCATACACACACAAATCTGAAATCAACAGAGAACAGTGAAACATATCAGTAGCCATCATCATCATTTAGTAATAGAGAAATACCTGAACACATGTACAAGGAAATGGAACCTATCTCTTAATAAATGTATTTTAAAATATATTGGCCTTTAAATAATCTAATAATACTTATTTTATAAATATTAATGTTTTAATATAGTTTTAATCAAATATCACATCGATTAATTCTTCGAGAAGCAAAAATTTTATTTTTAATTGGACTTCCGCTCTGTCTTGAATTTGAAACGAGCTACCTGTAGCTCTGTAGCCATCTCTCCTCTCCGGTCCTCGGCCGGCCCTTTGCCTTTTGGATCGGAAAATGGCCGATATTTTTGCCGTGCTCAGAAGCTATCAGGCATGCTCCAAGCCTCCAACGTAGCTCAGAAGCTATGGGACTGGAGGACTGTGGGCTGTGGCGTGCAGCCGGGCGCATACCGGCAGTGTGCTCGGGGCTTAGGCCTCGACCACGGCCCACGACCAGTTCTACTTCAGTCTCCAGTCGGCCTGGTAACACTGAGACTGAAAAGACAATGGGTATCCGTATCCGTCCGTGAGTTTTCCGGGGCATTCGTCTCGTATTCGATGAATTTTTATCCGGGTAATACTCGTATCCAACCCAGAAGAAAAATACTTGTATTGGACTCCGAAGAAAAATACCCATATCCATATCTAAAAAATCGTCCTGAATTGATTATCATATCCGATACCCGCTTCGGGTACCCAACCTGTTTTCACCCTTATTTCCAAATGGACTCCAGGATCATTAAGGAGTTGAAGCCTTTCCTTGTCATCTTGGCGATCTAACGAGAACCTCTACGTCACTAATTGGATGTAGGTGAACCATGATGATCTGGATCCAATTTAAGCTACAGATCCTCAAGCATCTGGTCCATCCTATCAACGTCTTCACTGTCATCAACTCCTAGTTGCACCAATCGTTTATGGCGTGGCTCCCCGTGGTGATACTAGACCTCATAGCCTGGCACAAAATCGTGGGAGCATAGGTGTGGTGCGACCTGACTCTTGGTGTGGCTCAACATATTTCTGTATTTGTTGCATGGACACCTAATATTATCTATTTGTGATAAAGCAGCTGCACGGTCCATAAACCATGAGTGCTGGCAAACCATTCACGTGAGTGATACCCACCCTTTTTGAAGCTAGAATATTTCCAATCATGACTATTACCCATTGCAGCTATGTGAGTAAGAAGTGAGCATGAGATTTTCACGTTTCTACATACCACAACCTACATACATAGGTAATTGATAAGTCCTATACCCACCCAAAGATGACCGACAGAGTGCGTCATTATGACCACCATGATATGCTCGAACGAAATTTCGATAGCATAACCTCGCTGCTCTCCACTGCATGCCAGGTTTGGTGCAGCAAAGGACAACAAGGTTATGTAGCCAAAATTCCGTATGAGCACATCATGTGGTCACAAAAAATGTTAGAGAATTTGGGCTTGGCCCAAATAATAATTCCTATAAATCCCAAAGGCCCACTCACACATTCTTGGTATGGTGGGAACTTTAGTACCATCTTGCTACTCTAGGTGGAGTGGGACCAACTTAAATAGTTGAGTAGTCTCCACCTAGTTGAAGCTATTGAGGAGAGGAAAAAGGAGAACACACGCGTGCACATTCAAGTGTGTCAACAATCAATGGTAGCATTCAACTATTGTTGGCGCCTTTTTGGGACAAACACTGATGATCCCTAGATCTCGCTTGTGGGGAACGAGACCTTGGGGAACCTCTCTATGGGGTGCTGGACGATCCGCGGTAGGTCACCAGACCGTTTGCGTGCAAGTCACCACCGAGCAGATAATTAGGGATAATCACCTCCAATCCTTTCAACTTAAGGAACCTCTCTATGAAGTGTCGGACGGTCCACGATAGGTCATTGGACCATCCGCGGTAGGGCACCAGACTGCCCACGGTAGGGCGGCAGACTACCCGCTACAACATAAAGAGCTCCCGGGGTGAACCTAGATCTCGCTCCCCCGGGAGGACCCTGTGGCGACCTCGTCAGGGAAAGATCCTAGGGTCGTCTTAGGGTTGGTAGGCCACCCAAGACGACCACAAATAATTTTATATCAAGATGGCAGTGAGTTCCTCCAGAACATAGATCTTGCCCCCAGGAGGGACCCTATCAGGGAGGAAAGATATAGGGTTGTCTTAGGATCGGTAGGTCACCCATGACGCCTCAAGATGACACGAAGTCTAAGCGAGGTGAAGATTGAGATAGGGAAACTACGACTAGGGCTACACTATGTCTACTCTTAAGGCATGAATGATAAATAAGGTAAATAGATTGGTTCGATTGGATTGGATTGTGTTTAGGGGTTCTCAATCGGTTGTACCCCTTTATATTTATAGGACAGGAGGTCTGGTTCTGCTCCTATGCCAGATCCAACAGATTCCTATGGATAGGTTAGGATAACCATGCATGTGATAAGTACTCTC
Source organism: Zea luxurians (assembly GCA_029449295.1). Taxonomy (NCBI): domain Eukaryota; kingdom Viridiplantae; phylum Streptophyta; class Magnoliopsida; order Poales; family Poaceae; genus Zea; species Zea luxurians. The sequence goes on along the minus strand of JAOPSE010000008.1, from coordinate 84,353,932 downwards.
ACCCGAGTTAATCTGATCATGGGACGCGAACTGTCCAACCGTGCCTAGGTGCCAAACATGGTGCTCAATACTCTTGCCTTTTGGTGGACCTTGATGAAACAAAAGCACCTTTGCCTTGTTCACGAAATATGAGCTCTAGCCTAGTGTAAGTCATCGACTCTTGTGATAAAAAAAAATATAACTATTTGATAGAACTAATGCATAGAGACCATTTTGGATTGCATCCTCTTCGGCCATATCTACCTGATCAACATGTCAATAGGCAAAAACTTGTTGTGCCCATAGCCTGAATGAGCAAATGGATTGGACAAGTAATATGGATTCATCGTCGTACCACCCCACACTTGCGTAGGACAACACATCAGCAACTCTGCTGAGCCGACCAGACATCTGGGAAGTGTTTTGCTTTCTAGTACCTATTTTCAGGATGATGTGGTTCGACGGTATGAGGTCGCTGCTGCTTCTGGTTGTCTATGGACCGCCCGACCTTCATAGTCGAACTGTCCATGCCTGTCCTAGACTGTCCGAGCTTAGTGCTCGGATCGTCTGGGCGTATGCAGGATATGTGATCGTGATCGGGTATCCGATCGTGCTTGCCCCACCGTCTCTGGTCTTATTAGCCTTTCTCTTGTCTGAAGCTTTTTGAGTAACTACTCTGCATGATAAATTTGGCATATGAGGGTTACCAACAATAATATTCTTGCCTTTGCCTTTATCGGCAGCACACGGTCGAACTAAGAATTTCTTGTCTACCGTCTCTAATGTGCTGACATGGATATGTTGTCTGTCAATTTCCATTTCTTGAAATCTCAACCGATCTTCATTTATAGTCGATTGTATTTTCCGATGGAAGGCATTACAATCGTTGGTGTCATGAAGGAAGGAACCATGCCATTTACAACACACGCACTTTTTCAATTCCTCTATCGGAGCAATTGTGTTCGGCAATTTAATGTTACCATTCTTAAGTAACCCATCAAATATTTATCACACTTAGCAACATTAAATGTGAACTTATCTTTCCCTTTTTTTACCGAATGCAGGGAGAGCGAGTAGAAGATTTGGCCTTAGCAGGCCAAACAAGCTCAATGACATGTAACCTTTTCGGCTCATCCCCTAAGCTACTATCGTCGTGATATTCATCATGGAGCTCAGGTGGCCGGTTATCTTTACACTGGCTTTCGACATTAGGACATTCACATGTGACTTTCGATATTCCAGATGGTTTGACCTATGCGATCGGACGGTCTACAAAAAGATCGCACAGTCCGGTACAATACCCAGACTGTCTGGTCGTACCAGGCATTATCTGTGAACCTCATGGTGGGCTTGGTGTGACTCCTGACTGTCCAGCGTAAGGTGTCGAATGGTCCAATGGAGGGCCGATTGAATTGTCCGATATTGTGTTCGGACTGTCCGACCGTGCTCAGAGCTGGTCTACCGTATAGTGAAGATGGAAACATCGGTTGTCCTAGATAAGAGTCCATCGACATACCATAATATGGGTGGTACTGAGAAAACCCATTTGTTACTGACATGTTTGGCACAACTATTTCAGTGCCCAATTTATCTGACAAAAAATTAGGCATATGAGAATTTTTTTAATGCACAGGATATTCCATCTGATGACTCCTTAATAAGTTTATCTGATCATCAAAAGGATTTTATTACATTGAATATCGTCAGATGATACCATGTCACTTATACTGAGGAGCTGCTGTAGCAAGGCTATAGGGAATCAAGCTTTATTTCCTTCTCTCGAACGACCTTCCAGTGGCGATCTATCATGAAGTGTGAGGGGTACCACCTCTCTTCCACCTCGCGCTTCTGAGCTTATTGTCACTGGAACTCTTCGTCTAGCTTTTTCATGTAGTCTTTTAATTCCTTATGCTTAGTGGCCAACAAATTAGCCAGCCTTGTGTTTAGGGTTGGACAAAATGCTCGTGCCTCGTCAGCTCGCTCGATTCGTGGTCAGCTTAGCTCGGCTCAGCTCGGATTGACTCGTTTGAATTTTTTCACGAGCTAAGCTGACATCCTAGCTTGGTTTGTTAACGAACCAGCTCGTGAGCTAAATGAGCTATCACATTTTAGCAAAACAAAACTATATGCATATCATTTACGTAACAATTGATGAACATGTTATATGTATGTTTGGTTGTCTATGGCCTATGAGTTAAACTAATGATTTATAAACTGTGTCTATGTGTTAAATTGGTCTATGCGAATATAACTATGGGTTAAAATGATGAACATGTGTGTGAATTGTGAATTGATGAATAAAGAATTGTGTCAATTTGGTGTTACATCGATGTGGTATGTGAAACTATGAGTATAATTATTATTTTCTATTGTTAAATTAGTTTGAAATTAACTAGAAATTGATTATTATATACATATTTTTCTGCTCTAGCTCGCGAACTAAACGAGCCAGCTTGAGCTCGTAAATGAGCCGAGTCGAGCCGAGCCGAGCTTGTTAGCTTAACGCGCCAGCTCGAACTCGGACGAGCCAAGTTGGCTCAATATCCAACCCTATTTGTGTTGTTGTCTAGGAAACACTATTAAGATCTTTAGAATCAACCATTATAGTATGATATTAATAGACCTAAACTTAGTCAATCCCAGCGGAGTCGCTAAAAAGTGTGTTGGCACCTTTATGGGCCAAACACTGATGATGTATATATCCCGCTCGCGGGGGATGAGACCTTGGGGAACCTCTCTACGGGGTACCAGACAGTATGCGGTAGGTCACCAGACCATCTGCGTAATAAGTCACCACTGAGAAGATAATTAGGGATAATCACTTCCAATCCCTCCACCTTGAGGAACCTCTATGTGAAGTGTCGGACGGTCAGCGATAGGTCACCAGACCGTCCGCGGTAGGGCACCAGACCGACATGATGGCATAGAGAGCTCTCAGGAGAACCTAGTGTAGGATCTAGGACACCGGCTAGAGGGGGGTGAATAGATGATTTTGACTAAAATAAAAAACACTAGAGAAATTTAATCAATATGACAAGAGGTATAAATTCTCTAGTGACAACAAGTAAGTAATCTATGAGAAACAACTATGGTAATTGTATGCAAGAGAGACAATATGCGAAATACTAATTACTTGCACGGTAATAAGTAATGCGAGAAAGAAAAGACACCGGATTTTATCCCGTGGTATCAGTGATTTGCCGATCACCCCTAATCCACGTTGAGGTGGACTTCAAGCTCTCACTTGCTCCTCTATCAAGACGTGGCTTGATCTTTGAGCCAAGTGGACAAGAAATCACTCAATACCTCGTTTCCACTAGCGTCGCCTTTGCTGCTCCAGCGAGGTAGGCGCAAACCCCTCACAATCGACACTGTGGCTCCTCCACAATCTCCTAGGAGAGCTCGACGGAGACAACACCCGAGCCGTCTAGGAGGAGGCAACCTCTAAGAGTAACAAGCCGATGACGCTTGCTCGATGTACCACCTAGTGCCTCAAAAATCACCAATGGATGCAAATGCACTAGGAACTCTCAATCTCTCACTAGAATGCAATCTCAAGCAAGGAGTGTGAGAGAATGAGTGGGAGGATCACAAATGAGCTCAATGTGTGCAAAGAATGGCCAAGAGAGACCTCACACACGAGCTCCCCTTCTATTTATAGCCCACCTCAAAATTCCAACCGTTATGTGCAACTAGCACAGATTCTGCGCACACGCAGACGGTCCGTGCCCTTAGGCCGGACGGTTTGCTGTACAGGTAACGGCTAGTTTTCCCATTTGAAATCTGTCAGAGCTGACAGAAAAGCGAGGTCCGGACAGTCCGACAACCTTGGCCGGACCGTCCGAGACCTGGCAACTTGGAGCACCAGAGCTCTGACCATGAAGGGTTGACACACGCGGACTGTCCGCCATACAAGGCCGGACGGTCCGCGACCTAGGAGTCAGTACTATCCGGGCTTAGGCCCCGGACAGTCCGTAATACAGACACCCAAAAACACATTGTCCCTGCCCAAACCAATTTGGCACCTGCGGATGGTCCGGACCATGGCCGGATAGTCCGCACAATAATACAGGGACTGTGCCGAGAGCGACCCTCTCTGGCCAGGACTGCGGACGGTCCGGCCCCAAGGCCCGGACAGTCCGCAGTACAAATGTACAGGACTAGTCTGAAGTGACCATACTTCGGACCACACTAGATGGATCACGGACGGTCCGCCCACTTGGCCTGGATGGTCCGCCAACCCCATTACTTAGCAATTTTTCAAACACGCTTTCGAAAAGATTTTTAACTCTCGAAACTTGGAGTGCTGTTAGTCCTTATTCAAATGCAACCACTAGATGCTCTATGAGGCACTAAGTTTTACACAGACCAAAGTCATTGCCCCCTCTTAATAGTACGGCCATCTAGCCTACTAATCCGGTCAAATATCTTCTCTAAACTCCTGAGACCGGCAAAAAACAAAAACCTATGTTATACCTTTGCCTTCACTTGATCCACAACCAATGCTTATGAGTCTCCAAGATTTTCTGTTCTATGTGGTCCAACCTGCATTCTTATTTCTCCAAGAACCATTAGTCCACAAATAGTTGTCATTAACTACCAAAACATCACTAAGGGGCCTAGATGATTCACAATCTCCCCCTTTTTGGTAATTGATGACAACACTACACATTTTAACCAAGAGAAGTTTTGATTTTCAAATCTTCCTCATACCTTAGATATAAGAAGGATTTTAGAGATGAGTTTCATAAGACTTATCTTGATTTGAAGTTCCGTCCGAGAGATAGATAAGTCTCAACAAAACTCAGAGTGTAGGAATAGCTCCCCCTATATGTGTGCATGATATTTCTAGTTGAAGATATGACACACATAATCGATCGGAGTTTTGATGGAGATCTTCCTACAGTCATGGTTATCGAGGCATACAAGAAGTAATATGTGAAGTAATATGTAAAAAAATAAGCGCAGCAAATTTAATCACTCCTCGATCAACCATTCACTAAATAATTCGAACTAACAAAAACATAAGATTTAGCAAACATAATTCAATCCACAGAATATTACAAACATTTGTCCACATACATAAGACATAGTTCACCAAATGTATAAGACATAGAGTTCAAATAGTAAACATGTATATGCAAAGTCTCAATGTCCACACATGAGCTCCCCCTGAATATGACATAAATCCCCAACTTCTCTTCTCTTCTCTCCCCCTTTGGCATCAATTGCCACAAAGGAGGGGTCTCACTGATTACCAGGTGGAGGGTACATGCTGTAGTAATGGGTGCTGAAAGTGTCGAAGAGAGAGGAGAACTGCCCGAAGTCATTCTGGAGCTGTTGTTGCCTCTGACGGATATCCTGGATGCTTTCATTGGTGGACAGGTTGTCAAACTGACTGGACACGGCCCCCATATTATCCTGAAAGCTCTGCTGCATGTTGTTCATTCTAGTCATAAGTGGATCATGAATAGTGTCTTAGATGTGAGAGCGAAATTCAGAAAGCTCAGAGTTCAGCGCATCAAGGTTATCATCAAAGCGAGTCTGCATGGCATCCATGCGCTGGTCCATATGGGTCATCATGCCCTGAAAGCGGCCATCCATGTGTGCCTAGAGCCCTTGCTGCATTTGCTGGAAATAAGGATCAAAATAGCCTGGGCCGGGCTGCCAGAACTACTGAGGCTGAGGAGGAGGTGGTGGAGGAGGCATCTGCTCAGCTGCATCAGGTTCAGGTGCAACTCCTTCATCATCTCCAGCTTCTTCTTCATCATCTAGGAAAGGAGTAAGAGGCCTGGTGAGGAAGCCAATTTCATTCTTGAAAGGCCTGAATGGAGTGTGAGCTATCTCACAGTGCCCCTCAAATCTGGTCTTAGCCTTGATGAGAGCCATAATGTATGGAGCATAAGCCAAATTCTGGTTCTTGTCCATCTTGAGGTCATTCAATTGCCTCATCATAAATAGCACAATATTCATTACTTCACCATTCATGATATGGTGGATAATGTTCCAGAACTTATCTCTGATCTTGCTCTTATCTCCACTCTTTGGAAGAATTGTTACTCTGGCAATCTTGTTAATCAAAGCAGGATGATGCCTCAGGCCTGTAGTCTCACCAAACCTCCTAGGAATGCCCAGCCTCGCTGGCTCATAGAACTACATAAATTCTTCAAAGTTGTCCTCAGTATACAGATCAATCCCAGCTGAAATTGTATCATAGTCCAAACTATTTGCAGTAGCAAACTCAGCAAAGGTTGCAGAATACCTCTTAAAACCAGTCATCCAAGTGATTGACTGCTCATCAATGTCAATCTCAGTAGTTGCTAGGAATTGTTTCACAGCCATCTCACTGAAGTCTGTCTTCTGGCCCATAAAGACATAGAGACCACATGCCTCGAACTTGGGAATCAATCCCTCCATGAATGACTGACCCAGCAAAAAGTTCCAATCAATGACTTGATGCTTGTGAAAATTAGTGTCCATTAGAGTTCCCCAGAAGACATCAAATTGAAGCTGAGTATGAAAGAACTGAATGTTGGTGTCTAAGGGCAGATCATACTGATTAACTGTCCTCCTGGAGCAGTACTCAGCCATAGAGAATCTTCTCTTTGGATAAGTCCATCCTGTGATGTCAATTGGATAGTCTAGATGAGCATGTGGAACATCCTCTGTGTCCATGGAGATGCTTCCCCCAGCTGAGGATTGGGCCTCAGAATCTGTAGCTGGATTATAATCTGCATCATCTGCACGAGGGTGCTTTGACTTGAAACGACCTGCAAGCTTCTTCTTAATACCGCCCAGACCACTGCAATATATATGAGGAATATCCACTAGTTAATAGTTGAAGACGCCACAACATAGAGAATAAAAGTGTAACTTTCTGTCAGGGACTGGACTGACCGCGCTAGGGGGCCGGATTGTCCGTGCCAGGGGGCCGGACTGTCCGTGCCATCCTGGCGGACGGTCCGCGATCGTCCAGGGGCAATTTCTAGAACCCTAGCCGTCCCATCCATCTAATCAAGGATTCGATATAAAATAACCATCCAAATCCATTCAAATTTTTGCACAACATTCACAATGAGTAACACTAGCAATTCCACCAATCATATTTGTAAATCCACTGCCCAATTCTAGATCTGAGAGAAAATTCGAAGAATCTCCAAATTTGAATAAATCAGACAAAGTCCATGAGATTTTGAAATACTGAGATGAAGACATGGTTGATGAACTCCAAGCAATCTCCCGGACAGTCCGTGCACAAGTTCGCTTCACTGTCCGCTCACAATCGACAAGAGTCACCTTTTGGCGTGTGTGTGAGAGAGAGAGACAACCGTTGAAAGTGACACTCTGACTGCCTCTGCCCTGTAGGAAACGGGTGACGCCTAAGAGGGGGGGGGTGAATTAGGACTTCTAAAACTTTTACTAAACTAGGCCACAATTAAATCCCTAGAGCAAAACCTATGCAAGTAATCAAAACTAGAATGTGCAACCTAGGTTTTGTCTAAGTGTTGCTATCTCTACCGCAAAGGTTAAGTTTCAATCTACACTAAATAAGTATGACTACAAGATTGAAACTTAAATGCTTAATATAAATGCGGAATGTAAAGAGCTAAGTAGAGAAGCAAACTCTCGTGGATGACGCCGGTATTTTTACCGAGGTATCCGGAACCACGCAAGGTCCCGACTAATCCTCGTTGGTGCCCCTACGCAAAGGGAAGCCCACGCGAGGGCCAAGCACCACGGTCGAGTAACTCCGTAGAGAGCCGCGGGCCTTCTCCACGCGCAAGTGGTGCTCCGCTTCCGGCTCCTCTCGGACGCTCCCCGCCGTCTCCACTATCGAGCTTCCGGCCGAAACGCCGCGGGCCTCGTTCCCTCCGGTACACGGTGGCGGCCGTGACACAAACGCGGTTGTCACGGTCTCGCAAGACTCTCGCCCCACTCGGTACAATTACAACGACTCACGCAAGAGCCGAGGGGTTGTGTGGTTTTACAAAACTCACTCAACTAACTAGGATTCACCTAGAGCAAGCGCTAAAGCGGTCTAACTAACCTAAGCACTTCGCAAAGCACCTACGCTAATCACCGAGTGATTCTATTAAGCACTTGGGTGTTTGAGCTCTTGGAAATATGCACTATATGCCTTGGTATGTTTCTTGGGCTCTCACACTTGAGAATGGCCGGTTGGGGTGGTATTTATAGCCTCCACACCCCCAACTAGCCGTTGGACAGAAAGCAGCAGCTTTCTGTCGTCGGGTGCACCGGACAGTCCGGTGCACACCGGACACTGAACAGTAGATGTCCGGTGCACGCCACGTCAGCCGACCGTTGGCGCCTGTAGCAGTCGACCGTTGGATCCGACCGTTGGATTCGACCGTTGCCGTCTGCCCGTTGGCACACCGGACAGTCCGGTGCACACCGGACAGTCCGGTGCTACAGCCAGAGAGCGCCTGTCTGCGGCCTCTCTGCGCAGACTGTCTGGTGTCTCACCGGACAGTCCGGTGCACACCGGACACCGATGTCCGGTGCGCCACCAGGCGCTGGCTGACAGCCCTTATCTTGGATTTCTTCGCTGATTTCTTCGGGCTTCTTTGTTCTTGAGTATTGGACTCCTATGCATCTTTTTATGTCTTCTTTTGAGGTGTTGCATCCTCATTGCCTTGGTCCAATTCTCTTCGCATCCTATGAACTACAAATACAAACACTAGAAAACTTATTAGTTCACGGATTGTGTTGTTCATCAAACACCAAAACTCAATTAGCCAAAAGGCCCGGGGTCCATTTTCCTTACAATCTCCCCCTTTTTGGTGATTGATGACAACACAACCAAAGCAAGCAAATAATACAAGTATTTGAGTGAAAATATGCAATCTACTTGCTAAGATGCATGATTGTCCCCACAATGTGATATTATGGACTTAAGCCTCCCCCTAACTCCATAATTCACTTACTTCCTATTTTTGGACCAAATAACCAAAACCACTTGAAAAGCCATTTGTAGATATAAAATTTTAAATTGGTGGTGTTTGGTGTTTGATATAGTTTTCATTGCTTTGGTCCCTAAACTTCTCCCCCTTTGGCATCAACCACCGAAAAGGAAGACATTAAAAGCATGTAGGAAGTAAATAAAAGCTTGCCCTCATCAAGAATTGTATCAAGTGATATCACTAGAAGGATATTAAATTAAATTATGTGAATGATACCACTTGAAGGAGTCCTCAAAAGATTACTCCCCCTAAATGAGTGTGCTCCTTTAGAAAGAGTTTTTCTCCCCCTTTAGAGATGAAGAAATACTCCCCCTGACAGAGATCCTCTACTTAGGAAAAAGCATGTGAAAAATAGAGGTGCAAGACATGATTCGAAAAGACTAACTTCCCTTATGCATAGGTAACAGAATATGAGTTAACTATATATGCATTTTTAGCAACAGGGAAGCATGTGATATGAAATATAGTCTAATCAAATATTGGAGAAGACATGTAAATGATACTAAATGTAGTCTCAAAAGATACCAATTGAAGATCAATGGCGAGCTTGAGAGACATGAGAGTTCTTGGAGATTTTGCAGTGGAAGATTGTTGTCTTTCTCCGGGGACTTCATTTTTCCTTACAATGAGACTATCACATGAAATAGACTTGAAAAGGTGTTAGTCTCAAAGTGTTAGATTATAGAGTAACCTCCCCCTAAAGGTGTGCATACAAGTTTTGAATACTTGTAGGAGACATGCACTTTGATTTGATATCAAGAGGGGCAAATTATCCATAATCCAAACTTTGGCACATATAAGTTAAAAGATACACTTTGTAGAAATCAAAATTTTCAATTCATGCATCATTTACCATGGAGTGATATAGAAGCTATGTGCCGTGCTTAAATAAACATTTTAAACCATGTAGGTTTGCTTAAGTATATGAATTGAAAGCAAGCAATCCTACCATGAGATTTACCCAGTATGCATGATTTTAAACAAAAGTACATAACACATGTAATACTAGGCAAGAAAGGTAAACTAGATACAAGGTAAATAGATACGCATATCTAAAAATGAGAAATACAATAAAACTAGTTACCTTAGTCATGGGTGGGAAATTTGGGTCCAAAATTTTCACTAACCCACTTGGCAATAAACTTGATCCAATATGATGTATCCCATGATATACATCCCAATTTAGCCAAGTCTCCAAATTTCCCGAAGACCTTCGGTCCACTCACTTCCCTTTCGGGATCCAAACCTTCTTGGTGCTTTTCATGGTTGAGATTATCTCCTTTGGCACCCAGATGCGTTTGGCCCCTTTTCCTTTGTTGGCTTGCTTGTTGGCCTTGATTGCTATCACCTTTCCGTTCCTTTTCTTCTTGATCAAATATGGTGTAGCATCCTTTTTGTTCACCTTTTTGATGTAGGTGTTGGAGATTTTGCTTGATGGCTTTTGCTTGAGCTTTTGCCTTTGTTTATCCCCGGTCATCGCCTTGCATTGGAAAGACTTGTGGCCTTCCTTGTGGCATAGCCTACAAATCACAGTTTCTCCCTCTACAGGCTTGTTCACTCCCGCAGTGGTGTTATCCTGTGGAGGTCGGATTTGTTTGGCTTTGCCTTTCTTGTCATACAAAGCCTTGCCAAGGCGAGCCACTTCTTGCTTTAATTGTTCATTTTCCTTTGCAACCTCATCTGTACATGTCTCTACAACAATATTCTCAACAACGACTTGGTTGCAGGGGTTAGAATCATCAATTAAGTCAAAGCAGGAAGTAGAAGCATCCTTTTTGATTATTTCAGGTATTTCAACTAAAGATGCTGCTGGGGTGCTACCAATGTTTTCTAGCTTAGTAGTTAGCTCATTGTTGTGTATGCTAAGAATTTCCATTTTCTCTAGCAAATTTTCAATAGCTTCTTGGGAGCTAGCTAACTTAGCCTTAAGTTTTTCATTCTTTTTGATAAGGCTGTCATCGGTAGCAGTGGATGGAGCACTGGATTCTAATAGCTCAATTTTAGTTGATAGCTCACTGTTTAAGTTTGCAAAAGTTTCAAATTTTTCTAGCAAACCTTTGTAATCATTTTGAGAGCTAACCAACTTATTTTTCAAAGTTTTAAGTTGAGCTTTTTGCTTAGTGCAAACATCCTGGAAAAAGTTTACGGCTTCCGCAAGCTCTTCTAGAGAGGCCTTTCCCTCACCTTCATCATCACTACTACTTTCATCACTAGAGGATGGAATGCTTTTGTTACCTCTTGCCATAAGGCATTTGTGTGATGACCGTGATGATCGTGATGAGGATCGGTGGCTGCGCGTCCTTGGAGGTTCATCTTCACTTGAAGAATCATCCCAAGTTCTAACACTAGTGAGCGCCTTGCCTTTGCTCCTCTCCTTTTTGGGTTTGGCCATATTTGGACAGTTGTCCCTGAAGTGGCCCTTTTCCCCACATGCGAAGCATCCTCTCTTCCTTTGCTTTTTCCTGTCAATGTTAAAGAGAAGATCCTCGACCTGCAGGGGCACACCCATTAGATTAATCTTGCGGATCATCCCCATTACCTTTCCGACGCGTCGGATTGTTTCTTCGTCCTCGGAGGATGATGTGCATGGTTGATTATCTTCATCATCATCACTTTCTTCTTCTTCCTCTTCTTCACTTGAGGAACTTGGAGTAGGAGCCTTCTTTTTGCCCTTCCTTTCATCACATGCAAAAGCATATGGTTTTGAGGAAGTTGGCTCCTCTCCCCGACTCATTTTTCGCGACATCTCAAAGGCCGCGATTTTCCCAATCACAATGGTCGGGGTCATGTTGCTCAAATCCTCCATGTTGTGAAGGATGGTGATGATGCTCCCATATCTTTGTTGTGGTAGCAGGGAGATAATCTTCCTCACAATGTCCGCATCACCTAGCTTATTAATGCCAATAGAATTGAGCTCATTGATAATTAGATTCAAACGAGAATACATGTCTCTAACAAGCTCATCATCTTTCATGGCAAAAGAATTATACTCATTTAAGACTAGGCAATGTTTTTGCTCACGGACATTTGATGCGCCGTCATGGAGCTCATGCAATTTTAGCCAAATCTCATTAGCAGTTTTCAAGGTAAATACTTGATTAAAAATATCCATGCTAAGAGATTCATACAAGCAATTTTTGGCTCTAGCATTTAAATGAATTTCTTTTTCCTCACTCGTGGTGGGTTTCTCGGGATTCTTGAGGGGTTTCATCCCGTCACGAGTGACTCTCCAAACACCTAGATCAACGGCCTCTAGGTAACAAGCCATTCTAGCACTATAATATGGGAAGTTAGTGCCGTCAAAGTGTGGTGGCCTATGGGTATCCATCCCTTCCTCTAAAAAGCGTCGGCTCTTTTAGCGGTGAAGCTAAAGCGTTTCAAATGAGCCAAACCGGGCTTTGATACCACTTGTAGGAAACGGGTGACGCCTAAGAGGGGGGGGTGAATTAGGACTTCTAAAACTTTTACTAAACTAGGCCACAATTAAATCCCTAGAGCAAAACCTATGCAAGTAATCAAAACTAGAATGTGCAACCTAGGTTTTGTCTAAGTGTTGCTATCTCTACCGCAAAGGTTAAGTTTCAATCTACACTAAATAAGTATGACTACAAGATTGAAACTTAAATGCTTAATATAAATGCGGAATGTAAAGAGCTAAGTAGAGAAGCAAACTCTCGTGGATGACGCCGGTATTTTTACCGAGGTATCCGGAACCACGCAAGGTCCCGACTAATCCTCGTTGGTGCCCCTACGCAAAGGGAAGCCCACGCGAGGGCCAAGCACCACGGTCGAGTAACTCCGTAGAGAGCCGCGGGCCTTCTCCACGCGCAAGTGGTGCTCCGCTTCCGGCTCCTCTCGGACGCTCCCCGCCGTCTCCACTATCGAGCTTCCGGCCGAAACGCCGCGGGCCTCGTTCCCTCCGGTACACGGTGGCGGCCGTGACACAAACGCGGTTGTCACGGTCTCGCAAGACTCTCGCCCCACTCGGTACAATTACAACGACTCACGCAAGAGCCGAGGGGTTGTGTGGTTTTACAAAACTCACTCAACTAACTAGGATTCACCTAGAGCAAGCGCTAAAGCGGTCTAACTAACCTAAGCACTTCGCAAAGCACCTACGCTAATCACCGAGTGATTCTATTAAGCACTTGGGTGTTTGAGCTCTTGGAAATATGCACTATATGCCTTGGTATGTTTCTTGGGCTCTCACACTTGAGAATGGCCGGTTGGGGTGGTATTTATAGCCTCCACACCCCCAACTAGCCGTTGGACAGAAAGCAGCAGCTTTCTGTCGTCGGGTGCACCGGACAGTCCGGTGCACACCGGACACTGAACAGTAGATGTCCGGTGCACGCCACGTCAGCCGACCGTTGGCGCCTGTAGCAGTCGACCGTTGGATCCGACCGTTGGATTCGACCGTTGCCGTCTGCCCGTTGGCACACCGGACAGTCCGGTGCACACCGGACAGTCCGGTGCTACAGCCAGAGAGCGCCTGTCTGCGGCCTCTCTGCGCAGACTGTCTGGTGTCTCACCGGACAGTCCGGTGCACACCGGACACCGATGTCCGGTGCGCCACCAGGCGCTGGCTGACAGCCCTTATCTTGGATTTCTTCGCTGATTTCTTCGGGCTTCTTTGTTCTTGAGTATTGGACTCCTATGCATCTTTTTATGTCTTCTTTTGAGGTGTTGCATCCTCATTGCCTTGGTCCAATTCTCTTCGCATCCTGTGAACTACAAATACAAACACTAGAAAACTTATTAGTTCACGGATTGTGTTGTTCATCAAACACCAAAACTCAATTAGCCAAAAGGCCCGGGGTCCATTTTCCTTACATGCCCGACTTATTTGCCTGTCACGGACGGTCCGCGCGGGGACTGTGGACGGTCTACGCCCTGTCAATTCAGTCAATCTACTTTGCTGACTCGGACTGTCCAGCTCCTGATACGGCGGATGGTCCGCAGTCCTTACCCGGACGGTCCGCGGCCTGATACTCAAATCTTCAAACTTTGTCCACTTTCTGATTTTGAATTTCAAATTTGATTTGTCGCTCATATATGGACATTTTGACCAATCCAAGGGTTAGTATGCATGCATATACACACTATGTATTTAAGGAATACAAATTTTCATATAAAACCATTTAGATCAAACAAGAATAAAAAATTCATTAAAAAATACCTAATAAATAGTCTAGAGAGCATATTTAGAAGTGAAAAGCAATACTTCACATGTGTATTCAACCTCAAGCCACGTTTGAGAGATCTATCACATTCATTTCACTTCTTAATGTGCAAAACCTCATTTCATCTAGTGGCTTTGTGAATATATCAGCCAATTGATCATCCGTACCAATCGAATATATAGCGATATCTCCCTTTCCAACATGATCTCTCAAGAAGTGATGTCGTATATCAATATGCTTCGTTCTTGAGTGTTGGACCGGATTTGTAGCCAATTTTACCGCACTCTCATTATCACACATGAGAGGCACATTCTTAAAAATGATCCCATAATCCAATAGAGTTTGTTTCATCCATAATAATTGAGCACAACAATTACCGGCCGATATATATTCCGCCTCAGTGGTAGAGAGAGCAACGAAATTTTGCTTTTTAGAAGACCATGAAACAAGAGACCTCCCAAGAAATTGACAACAACCGGAGGTGCTTTTCCTATCAACTTTGCAACCCGTGTAATCCGAATCCGAATATCCAATTAATTCAAATTGAGCACCTTTGGGATACCATAGACCAATATTGGGGGTATACTTCAAATATCTTAGAATTCTTTTTGCGGCCTTCAAGTGAATCTCTCTAAGTGAAGCTTGAAATCGAGCACACATGCAAATACTAAACATAACATCGGGCCTAGATGCGGTAATGTAAAGCAAACTACAATTATTGAGCGAAAAAGTTTTTGATCAACCATAGTACCTCCCTCATCTAAGTCTAGATGACCATTTGTTGCCATAGGAGTCTTGATAGGCTTTGCATTCTCTAAGCCAAACTTCTTGAGCATATCCTTCAAATATTTTGATTGACTTATAAAGATTCCATCTTTCAATTGTTTGATTTGAAGACCGAGAAAGAAGCTCAATTCTTCTATCATAGACATTTCAAATTCTTTTGACATCATTTTTCCAAACTCCTCACAAAACAATTCATTAGTAGATCTGAAAATAATATCATCAACATAAATTTGACAAACAAACAAATCTTTGCCAATTCTTTTAGTGAATAAGGTAGTGTCAACCTTCCCAATTTTAAACTCTTTAGAAAGCAAGAAATCCTGAAGCCTTTCATACCAAGCGCGTGGGGCTTGCTTAAGCCCATAGAGAGCTTTAGAAAGCTTGTACACGTGGTTAGGTCTTTTGGGGTCCTCAAAACCGGGAGGTTGTTCAACATATACTAGTTCACTAATCTTACCATTTAGAAAGACACTCTTTACATCCATTTAGTAGAGCTTGATATTATGAGCACAAGCATAAGTAAGAAGGATCCGGATTGCTTCCAATCTTGCCACGGGAGCAAATGTCTCACCAAAATCCAATCCCTCTATTTGAGTATACCCTTGTGCCACTAATCTTGCCTTTTTTCTTACTACTAATCCATCTTCATTGTGCTTGTTGCGAAACACCCATTTGGTACCAATAACATTGTGGTTCTTTGGTCTCTCAACAAGCTCCCAAACTTCATTTCGAGTGAAGTTATTTAATTCTTCATGCATTGCATTCACCCAATCAACATCAAGTAGAGCTTCATCTACACGGTTAGGTTCCATACAAGATACAAAAGAGAAATGTTCACAAAATGAAGCTATGTGAGAGCGAGTTTGAACACCCTTACTAATATCACCCACAATTTAATCAACTGGGTGATCCTTCACAATAGAATGATAGATTCTTGATACCATTTGAGAATTGCTAGTTGAAGCATGAGGAGCAACCGAATGACTTGAAGTATCTTGATCATGAGCATCCATACTTTCATCATTTTGTTGACTTTAGTGATTTTCATCATTTAGGCTGAAGAGGATGGAATGACAACCACACTATTTTCATCATCATCTTCTCTTGGCTTTATTTCACCAATAGCCATTATTTTCATAGCATTTCTCAATTGAGCTCCACCAACATCTTCAAGATTATCGTTTTCATCTTGAGACCCACTTGTTTCATCAAACTCAACATCATATGCTTCTTCAATAATACCATGAGTCTTGTTGAAAACTCTATAAGCCTTGCTATTTGATGAATATCCAAGTAGAAAACCCTCATCACATTTTTTCTCAAATTTAGAGAGCCGGCTCCCCTTTCTCAAAATATAACATTTACAACCGAATACTCTAAAATATGAGATATTTGGCTTTCTACCAATGAGTAATTCATAGGGAGTTTTCTTCAAGAGCTTGTGACAATATAGCCTATTTGATGAGTGACAAGCGGTGTTTATGGCCTCGGCCCAATAAGAATCCGACACATTATGTTCCGCTAACATAGACCTAGCCATATCAATGAGAGTTCTATTCTTCCTATCAATAATACCATTTTGTTCAGGAGTATATTTGGAAGAAATTCATGTTTAATACCCTTGTCATCACAATATTTATCAATTCTAGCATTTTTGAATTCTGACCCATTATCACTTCTAACTTTCTTGATATCAAAATCAAATGGGTTTTGAGCCAATATAGCAAATGACTTGAATGTTTCAAACACATCAGATTTATCCCGAAGAAAGCAAACCCAAGTGAATCTAGAATAATCATCTACAATCACAAGGCAATAGGAATTTCCGCCAATACTCACAAAAGATGTTGGCCCAAATAAATCCATGTGAAGTAATTCCAAAGACCGATGAGTAGACATTTGACTTTTATTTGGATGAGTATTTGCCACTTGCTTCCTGGCTTGACAAGAGCTACACAATTTGTTCTTCTCAAATTTCACATCTTTCAAGCCACGAACTAAGTCATGTTTGGTTAAACGGTTGAGTTGCTTCATTCCAACATGACCAAGTCTTCTATGCCATAACCAACCTAGTGAAGCCTTTGAGAATAAACAAGTTGTGAGCTTTGCCTCACTGGATGAGAAATCAACAAGATAAAGATTTTCATGTCTAATGCCTTTAAACTTAAGATTGCTACCATCAACACTAGAGATAATAACATCATCAACGGTGAAATCGTAACTAAATCCTAAATCACATAATTGAGCTACGGATAGTAAATTAAAATTCAAAGACTCAACCAAGAGCACATTTGATATGGAATGATCATTCGAAATAGCAATTTTACCTAAGCCTTTAACCTTTCCTTTGCGATTATCTCCAAATGTGATACTGTCATAACTTGAGCAATCTTCCTCACTCATTTGGGTGAACATTTTCATATCTTCGGTCATGTATTGAGTACATCCACTATCCAACACCCAATTATTCCCTCCCACCTTGTAGTTCACCTACAAAAGGAAATCAATCTCTTTTAGGTACCCAAACTTGCTTGGGTCCTTGGATGTTAGTGACCAAGGTCTTTGGCACCCAAATAGCTTTCTTTTTATTGCCAACAATTGAAGTACCAACAAATTTAGTATGAACACCTTTTGCATTATGAGAAAGAACATAACAATGCTCAAAACAAGTGGAGGATACATTCTTGAGCTTAGGACAATTCTTCTTGATATGTCCCTTCTTGTGACACATGTGACATACTTTGTCACATTCTTTCACAAACAATGTCTTTTGCTTTACAAAAGCATTCTTTCCTTTCTTGGGAACATATCCAAGACCCTCACGATTAAGTGAGCACCGTTGACTTCCCAATATGAAATCCAATTTAGCCTTTCCACCATATGCCTTCTCTAGATCATGGGTTAGAGCATTCACTCTATCTACTGATACTCCATTCTCAACAATAATTTGTGATTCATCAAGAGCAATAATATCATTCATAAGAGAAATTTTGCATTTATCACAAATAGAGTTAGTAGGTTGTGGTTCACTCGTAGGACTATCAAGTAAGTCACAAGTGACTCCAACATCCTCGGTGACCACCACAACTTCATGCACAATAGATGAGTTTTGAGCTTTCGCAAGCTTCTCACAATTCTCTTTTAGATCGTTGTGAGAGGTTTTGAGCTCCTCAAAAGACACTTGGAGGTTTTTATACAATTCCTTCAAGGTCTTAAACTTTTCTTTTTCTTTGTGCATGTAGTCATCGGCCTCACCTAACATTCTAACAAGATCATCATATGAATAGCCATAATCATCATCATCATCATATATATCATTTAAATCGGTGATGATTTTTACCTTAGCATCTCCCTTTACCATGAGACAATGAGGGGATGAGAAAAGTGAAGGGGCTTCCTTGATGGCAATTCCGGCATTAAGCTTGGATGAGGTCTCATCATCATCATCATCCGAGCTATCATCTGAATCCCATTCAATTAAGTAGGCTCTGCCATGTTTCTTCTTGTTGTAGAATTTCTTCTTCTTCTTATATTATCATCTCCATTTTTGCTCTTCTTCTTCTTGTTGGGGCAATTCATGGCAATGTGACCGGGTTCACCACACTCAAAACACTTTCTATCATTGAAAGCATTTCTTCTTGATGTTTGGCCTCTTCTAGGTTGACCCCTCTTCTTCTTCATGATTTTTTTGAATTTCTTTACAAATAGAGCCATATCTCCATCACTCTCACTTTCATTTTCTTCATCATCACAATCTTCGTTTTCAATTGCCTTAGAAGCTTTAACTTTGAGAGCGATTGATTCATTCTTCACTTTCTTTGCCAAACTTATAGCATCGACTTGAGATTTCTTGAATATATCTTGAGTAAGGATTTCTCCCAATACTTCGGTTGGAGAAGTTGTAGATAGATCACTTCTTACTAACATGGTCACAATGGTCTCATACTTCTCTGGAAGAGACCTATGGAACTTATGAGTGAAATCCACATCCGGTACATCAAAGCCAAGTCCCTTGAGCTCATTCACTATCTCATTTAGCCGGTTGAACATATCGAATACACTTTCATCTTCTTTCATAATGAATTGCTCAAATTTTCCTTTGCACACATATAGCTTTGCACTCTTCACAATTGTAGTTCCTTCATGAATTTCCATTAGCTTAATCCAAATCTCATGAGCCATTGTGAGATTCTTGATACAGTTGAACTCATTTATGTCCAGAGCATCATAGAATACATTCATGACTTGATCATTTGTAAGAATGTTTTCATTGTCACTAGCCGATGGTTCATTTTGTTTCAACACAATAAACCCATCCTTGACAATTGGCCAAATTTTTTCACCCATTGCTCTAAGATACATTGACATTCTTATTTTCCAATAGTCATAGTTATTCCCATCGAAATGCGGTGGCTTCTCAATGTGCACATTGTTGTTACTAGCCAATTTGTCCAACTCCGGGATGATTAGATCCACAAACAATAGAGTCCTCGGCTCCGATACCACTTGTAGGATCTAGGACACCGGCTAGAGGGGGGTGAATAGACGGTTTTGACTAAAATGAAAAACACTAGAGAAATTTAATCAATATGATAAGAGGTATAAGTTCTCTAGTGACAATAAGTAAGATGGATCGCGGACGGTCCGCCCACTTGGCCCGGACGGTCCGCTAACCCCATGACTTAGCAATTTTTCAAACACGCTTTTGAAAAGATTTTTAACTCTCGAAACTTGGAGCGCTGTTAGTCCTTATTCAAATGCAACCACTAGATGCTCTATGAGGCACTAAGTTTTACACAGACCAAAGTCATTGACCCCTCTTAATAGTACGGCCATCTAGCCTACTAATCCGGTCAAATATCTTTTCTAAACTCCTGAGACTGGCAAAAAACAAAAACCTATGTTATACCTTTACCTTCACTTGATCCACAACCAATGCTTATGAGTCTCCAAGATTTTCTGTTCTATGTGGTCCAACCTGCATTCTTATTTCTCCAAGAACCGTTAGTCCATAAATAGTTGTCATTAATTACCAAAACATCACTAAGGGACCTAGATGATTCACACTTGGATCTCCCCCCGCTCGAGAGGGACCCTGAGGTGACCTCGTCAGAGAAAGATCCTAGGGTCGTCTTCGGATCCGCAGGCGACCCAATACGACCGCATATAATTTTATATCAAGATGACGGTGAGTTCCCCCAAAACCTAAATCTTGCCCCTCGTGAGGAACTCCATCAGAGAGGAAAGATCTAAGGTAGTCTTGGAATCACAGGCCACCCAAGATGCCCCAAGACGACACGAAGTCGAAGCGAGGTGGAGATTGAGATAGAGAAACTACGACTAGGACTACGTATATCTACTCATAAGGCATGAATGATAAATAAGGTAAATAGATTGCTTCGATTCAATGTGTTTGGTGGTCCTCAATCAGTCGTACCTCTTTATATTTGTAGAGGAGGATGTTTGGATCTGTTCCTAGACGAGATCGAACAGATTCCCACGGATGTGATAAGTACTTTCACCTTATTTAATCTTGACTTTTTTAAAAAAAAAATTTGACCACTCGTTTTATTTAAAATATTTGTTAAAAATGTAAAATTTTAAATCGAGCAAAAACTACCTTTAGTGATAAAACAAATCAAAAAAATGAAAACTCATTATTTTTTGAATAAGATAAGTGTTCAAAGTTTTTTAAAAAAGATCAACGGTATCATATATTTATGAATGGAGGGATTATTACACTCCTATGAGTCATTTGAAATAGCAGGAGACTGAAAGGTGTTCCAAGAAACCTCCGACGAGGCTGCATGCGGGCCGTGGCGCAGCTAATTCTAACACAGCACCAGCAAACAATCCCCTATCGAGATCGAGCGCCGAGCGGGTAGGCCTCAGCTCCAC
Organism: Zea luxurians; assembly: GCA_029449295.1. Lineage (NCBI taxonomy): Eukaryota > Viridiplantae > Streptophyta > Magnoliopsida > Poales > Poaceae > Zea > Zea luxurians. The sequence continues at coordinate 84,333,105 of JAOPSE010000008.1, read as the reverse complement.
CGCCTGCCGCGTGCCAACCTAGCCTCGCGATGTGGGAGCTACAGAGCTACACCCCGACCGCGAGACCCCACGCCGTTGCGAAACATTCCAGCCGTGAGCTGCACGCCGCCGTCGTCCAAAAAGCGGCGACCGATCCATTCCATCCCATGCACGACGAATTGACGCCGTCGGTGCCGAGAACTGGAACTCCTCCGGAAGCTTGGCTTCCACGCTGAAAGCGCACCGGTTGACGTGCTCCGAAGAAAAGAGATCGAGCAAGAGGCCGCCGTCTCTTGTCTGACGGCCAGCTTTAGGCTTCTATATCCATCTCTTCCCTCACGTCGTCTCGGGTGAAAAAGGCAGTACAGAACCACACGCGTATATGTTCAACTTTGCATTGGATCGAGGATCGATCGCGCGTATGAGCGAGCTGCAACTTCATCTGCTGCCTAGCTTACTTATATTAATTAATCATAAATAAATATAACTAAATATATAACCGCAGGGCAATGCAAGCTAGCTAGGGGGGCCATATGAATAGACTAATAACTTAGCACAAAAGCAGAAGGTCTACTATATATCACTGACGAGTTCTTTAGTAAAGGCAGACGAGATTATATTGACAAACAACTCAACTGTGTTCACACAATAGTAAATATATATAAGCTGGCCATATCAAATATCCTGAAAGATTTGCATTGGCTGCATCATCATTACATGCATATGTGTATGCGCATTACTATAGTATTAGATGATCCAAATGGGCCAATTAATGGCTGGACGACGCATATGATATGCATGAACTTTGTGGTCTGAATCATTTCGTGTAAAAGAGGAAGCCTCGATCTCATGTGCTTGTTTGAAGGAGAAAAATAAAACTAACTAGGGCCTATCTAGAACATATGTACTCCACCCGAGTCAAGAAATCATTGACGTTTTTTTTTTGCTTTAAATTTTATGCTCTTTAACCGTAGTTTTTCTATTAAAAATATAATACTCCATCTGTTCTTTTTATTTATCACGGTTTAGTTTAAAAATAAACTAGTGAACGGCAAATATTTAAGAACTGAGATAGTAATATCTAATGTATTAAAGGAAGGGTATAACATTTGGTAAATAACAAAATGGAGAAGAGACTTGCTAGCAAAAATGACTTTGCGCGAGTGAAGGCGGCAGCGGCCAAAGGAAAATTCCAATTCAATCCATGCATGCACGGTCACATATTATTTCCTCAATTATTATTAGGTAAGCTATTTGTTTGCTTATTAACAACAAGTTTCCACATACGTTTCTCATGTCTTATCCCATAGAGCATCTGGATACAGGGCTGTGCTTGAAATGCAAGCTACCACCCATAGTGGACAGTATGATTTCTGAGCTTGATCGATGAGAGATAAAAGGTAGAACGCAACTTTGCCAGGCATATTTATTAGTAGTCATGCATACGCCTTCTCGCTTCTGTCACGTGGACGTACTTTCGTAGCGAATCTATGTATCTCATGGAGTCATGGATGTACGTATTACGTACGTAGCATCAGTCTCTCCCTACGTTCTGCATGCTACTAGTTGTTCGATATATATGCGTGCATATATGCATGCTACCTTTTACGATCTGTATATACTCGCTCTATCCCTATAAGTGCCGTCTAGATTTATTTTACAAATTAAAATTGTCAAAATTAATTAAATTCAAAAAAATACTAGTAACACGTATATCTCTCCAAATAAATGTATTATAAAATATATTTAATGATTTATCGAATAATATTTATCACACATCGTAAATATTAGTAATTTCTTGTATATATTTGACCAATATTGAGTATATATATTTAACTTATCGAACAAGAATTAAAAAGGAACGGGGGAAGTGTACACTTGTACTCGCATAATGTTTGACCTAATGACCTGAAACATCCAACTTTCTACGCAACTGAAATATCCGAATTGATCATATCGGTAATTACTCCCATGTGTATTCTGAAATTGAGACGTCGTTGATAATTACCTTATTTAGGTTATGCAGTGGCTGCCATATTTAAACGAAATTATGAAAAAAGATCAGGCAGGAAGTTTTATGTTTTCTACAAATTATACATATACAAACTTAGTGTATTCAATTCTTCAGAAGAATCTTTGCTTAATTGACAAAGAAGAAAGCATATATTCCCTAGGTGTGGTAAAGAAAATGCCATGTCTCTCTCTCCTCCCCCTCCCTCGTGGAACAATGTGTAGGGGACGGCAAGCTGGCTAGCTTTATAGAGGTGTGCCCTTATCCTCTCTACTTTCTTCACCTAATTGGTGGGCTCAATTTGCAACTTGGATACACATAAGATTTTTACATCTTATTAGCATGTTTTTATTACTAAATTTTGTATCCAAGATAATTACAAACTACATATGCCAAGTCCTCGGTATATTAATTTATGACTTGATTTAACTAGAATTAGGCTCCATTAAGATACAACTAATTATTAGCTATGTTAGCTATAAAAAACTAGGTAATAGCTAACCTCTGATCTACTTCAAATTGTAATGTTATTCTAAGTTTCCTAGATACATATTTTTACCATATATCTCTACTATATTTAATTAGTGTGAGTTTCTTCCTTCGTGTGTCGTCCTCTCCAGCAAGCGCAGCGAGCGAAATAAAAGTCAAAAAATATGCATAGTGCTAGGGTTAGAACCGTTTCTCTCCCACCTCCCACGCCTAGATTTTAACCACTAATGCTCACAACCATGTGTTCAACAAAGAATAGATATTGTAAATATTTTGATGTAGAAACTGTAGTAATACACGGACAACCGACTAGTCTAGATATAATGTATGTCTTGCTAGGTAACAAAAAATAATCCCTAGAAAAGTCTAAACAGCTTATAGTTTAGATTAGATGGAGTAATGGTTAGTTAGATGATATAGGGAATAATTGTTAGTTAGATGATATGTAATACATTAGCTGAGCATCCAAACATGACCCCAACAATTTGTTAGTTATATGTGATCCAAATATTTTTAGACCCTTAATTAATACTCCCTCCGTCCCAAATTAATATTCGCTTTGGGTATTGTTTGTATGTCTATATTCAAATTGATGGTGATGACTAATTATTATATGAATTTATTAAAGGTCTAAAACAAATTTAAATTTAAGACAGAAAGGAGTACTGAGCATTTCAGGAGCTGGCAACATTCGAGTTCCTCCAAACAGGTATAGTACCTGAACTGGAGAGCAAAGACTATAAATTGAACTCGTTCACTTCTGATTATCTGAAGCATGCATCAACCTAGCTACACGGATCAATTAATCATGCATGCATGTGTGTAGTATATGCCACCTGCATCTGAATTGGTCTGGGACACCAACAAAAAGGAAATAATACGGCTGCTAGCTAGCTAGCTGTAGGTCTCCCACACACTGCCGGGCCGGGCCGAGCTATATGCCATCAGTGGTTCCACTATATATATGATGTGGATAGATATGTCGTATGTGGCGACTTTAATTTATTTAGGCTCCTTTTGATTTTGTTGGGTACGCGTACGTTGTGATATTTGTCTACTTGGCTAACACAGGTACCGGGGCTCAATGCAAATGCGCATGTTTTAAATTCCCTCACAATCTGGTGGATGCCATCATTTGGTCATGATGGTGTGTGATGAGTTTACTCCTTTTTTTTCATGCACTGATGACGATGATTCATGGCACTGATGATTTGATCAACAAGACCTTCGCTCTAAAGTTCTGTTTGATGCATGCACTAGCTTACTACTACCAATATTACCATAACGTTGGTTGAATTCTTTATGGCCCTTCCTGACGAAATTAATCCTGTATTATTGTTGCAGCCTCTAGAAAATGCTATCTCAGTTCTCACCAGCCTAGGTACCCTACAATCTTCTTCAGAAGTTTTCTTGCAATGCAAGCAGGTTGATGATATATATCCGTAGTTACTGCATGGTTTTGTGATTATGTCAGATGTTAATTTAAATCTTCTGCAGAGGGGTCCACACGGAGACACTGGCGAGGCTTCGAGTAGCTGGCGGTGTGGCTTTCGTCCCGGGCAGAATAATACCCGGCCGGGGAAAGCTTTCTGCTAGGAGACTACACACTATAGACAGGGAGAGAAAGAGAAAGAGAAAGAAACAAAGCAACGAACTAAAGTCTAAAGCACACAGAGAGAGAGAGAGAGAGAGAGAGAGAGAGAGAGAGCGAGAGATAGAGAGACGAGCACTTCAAGGAGGAAGAAGAGACCAAGATTAGTACCACTTGTACTGTACACTCCTCGTTCCGCGTGCGAAGCGAACCCTGTTCCATGTTCTTGAATCTCTCTGCGCCCAGTCCTTGTAGCTAGCAGATCAGATCGCTCAGGCGGAAAGATCGAGAGAAGGTCGTCGCCCCAGGATCGAGATCTAGAGCGGGAAAGGTTTAAGAGGGAAAGGCGCGGCAAGGAGTCGAGAGAATAGAATGTTCCCTTCCTCCAAGAAGCAGGCCAGCACCGGTGCCGCGAACCCAAATGATCGGCCTATGTGCGGGCAAGGCGGCGACTCCGGCGGTCTCGTCCTCACCACCGACCCCAAGCCCCGCCTCCGGTGGACACCCGAGCTCCATGACCGCTTCGTCGATGCCGTCGCCCAGCTCGGAGGCCCGGACAGTACGTGATACATAGAGATGCATGCTTTCAGTTACGTTACGTGTTGCTACTTGCCGCTGTGGAATTTTATTTGATGCGTTAATTTTGGTTGATTTGCATCCTTCCCTAAATTCTTCGCCGTACGTAGAGGCAACGCCCAAGACCATCATGAGGGTTATGGGAGTCAAGGGCCTCACCCTCTACCACCTCAAGAGTCACCTTCAGGTACGTACCAGCATGATCCAGTATGCATAAGTTGAAATTAATTAGGTTTAAGCTGTTCTTTCTCTGATTTGTGCTGTGTCTCACTCTGCCAGAAATTCAGGCTAGGGAAGCAGCACAAGGAGTTGGGTGACCATACAGGTTAGGACTGTACAGCAGCAGATATGCCATGCATGTACTAAGATTCTAAGACTATATATACTACATGCCTATTAATTATCTAGATAGAGAAATTATTAGAACTTGTAGCGCATACATAATTTTTGTTTCCTTGCCTTCTTCTATCTGCTTCTATATGTGTTCATTTTCCATCCTTTTCATCCTTTTATTAGAACCTATTATGAGTTTTAGATTCATTCATCACGTACCCAAACCTAGTAACAAAGATATATCATGTGTCCAGTACTTTCAGTTGTTTGCAATGATAGTTAATTGTAGTATAAACATGTTTTTAAAAGTACTGACATATATCATGCAATGAATTAACCACATTCAGCAATGGAGATGCAACGTAGCGTGGCCTCTTCTTCAGGCATGATAGCAAGAAGCATGAACGAGTGAGCTGATTTGTTCACAATATTTACTCTTGCTCTCTAGTTCTGATGAGTGCAATATAATCTTCAGATCATAAGGTTCTGATAATACTACCTCATGTTTTCTTGTGGATCATTATTCAGCCGCAGCGTGAATGTGAACGAGGCCTTAAGGATCCAAATGGAAGTCCAAAGAAGGCTCCATGGAGAACTAGAGGTACATGCATTTACGTACACAGTAGCTAGCATATTTGCTTTAGGAAGTTTACTAGCTCACCGCAGCTTTGGTTTCTTTCTTCTGGCCTTGCACGTTGTTGCTCATGAACTTTGCGTGAATGCGCATCAATGAACGTTCTTGGGAAGTTTCCATACACTTGTCACATATTATATGGCGATTTTTGTGGTTCGCATGTTCCGAAATCAGAATCGTAGACGCTTTTGCAAGAACAATGCAATCTTGGGAAGTTTACTTGACACACACCTTCTCTGTCCTTCTCATATATATGTGTGGTGCTCATGAATTCAGCATATATGCATTGTCCTTCATTCTATAAACAAAAGTTAAAGGGCGGTGAACTTTGCATGCATGCATGCATGACATGCAGGTGCAGAAGCACCTCCAGATGAGGGTTGAAGCCCAGGGGAAGTACATGCAGTCCATCGTGGAGAAAGCATACCAAGCCCTCGGGTCCAGCGACTGCGCCACGTGGCCCGCTGGGTACAGATCTCTAGGCAGCCAAGGGGTCCTTGACATCGGCACCAGCTCCACGAGCTTCTCGTCCGTCCAGGACCTGCAGTGCTTCTATGGAGGAAGCAGCCACATGGACCAGCTCCTGCATCAGATGGAGAGGCCAATGGATGGCTTCCTGACGCTGGGCGAGAGCTGCTTCATTGGGTCCGCAGACAACAAGAAGGACCCTAATAACCATTGCAGCTCCAGTGGCAAGAGCTCGATGATGTGGGCCAGCGAAGAGCAGCAGGCAAAGAGCGGCAACGATCAGCTTCAGATGGGGTCGTCGACAAGGATGGAGGGTGCAGGCATTGATGTCATGGATCCAGTCACCGGGCTGTACGAGGGCGCCGTGTCGGGAGACTCCATGGACAGCAAGGGTTTTGAGGGTTCGAACTCCAGGCTCGAGATGAAGCCGCCTGCACAACAAGCACCTGTAGGAAGTCAGAGGATACGCATATAGTCGTCCAATATATAATGGTTTGGAACTCACGTAAAGAACTGTATACTACAATATATATGGATAAGCAAGGTCAAGCTAAGGTATTTAAATGCAAGTGTCAGTTTTGTTGTGAACCATCAAAGTTCAGACGATTAGCGTGTGATCGGAGTTGTAGTACATGCAGTCATTAGTTTTGTTGGATACAAGAGATATTATGGAGATCAATTCTCCATATATATGTTTGTTTATTTTGTCCCTAAGATTCGCCATATATATGCTGTATTATATTGGATTTGTGTGACACCGTTGTAACATTGATCAGAGATCTTTTGTGGGTGCAGTGTTATGCATGTGATAAAATAATGTGTGCAGTTTGTGCTTTAAGAAATCAACACTAATTTAATGATATTAATTTGGTATCATGAATGTTAATATTTTTTGTATGTCACTACCGAAATAAGTTTGTTGGGGGCCTTCGTCCTCCGAAGGTCCTCAAAAACATGATTTGAGATTTGACAATATTTTCCAAGTGGATTATATGAACAGGTACCTTCGGACTCAGAATTATGAACACGAAGTACGATCAGGACGAAGCCTGAACCAGACGAAGAGGGATTGAAATGGAGGACGGGCTGATTACCAAGCCTTACGAAGGGTGGTGCACAGCCGAAGCTGTGCGCAGGAAAGCTTCGTAGCGATAGCAGAAAGGGGAACCGACTTAAAGATGAAAAGACTACTTAGGCCTTGACAGATTTCCATAAGTCATTAGCAAATGTAATGGACATGAATGTAATTTTGTATGGGCTGCGTCTCACGCCTATAAATAGATGAACAGTAGTCCCGTACTGTTCACGCTGACTTGGCATTGGCTTTTGCGTCACGCTTGTACTTTTGCCTTCCCTCAAGCCGAAGGTACATTTGTAATTTGAAATCATTTCTATTTTTCCATAATAATAAAATAGAAATGATTTTATGATAATGTTTAAATGTTTATATTATATCTCATGCTTTATATGAATCCTTCGTCATTACTTGTTGTACTTAAGAAGGTATGTCTCTCGTAACCTTCGTCCGAAACTCATTATTTCCCGAAGGGGCATAATGTTTCGAAGGACGAAGGACTTTAACACTTAACACTTTTTGTGTTGCCTTGTTCTTAACTCTTAGCATTTGAGAACAAGTCCCCAACAAAGTTCTTTGTGGAGTGGGGCAGGCACTCAGCAAAGCCACAATAACACTCGACAAAGAGGGCTCGGTAAACTGGTTATCGGAAAAGGCCTATTCGTCGAGTACTTTATTTCAGGCACTCGGCAAAGAAAAGTCCCCATGATGATGCTAAGTGACGATGATGGAACCTTTGTAGAGTGCTAGACCAACAGGCACTCGACAAATGGAGTTCCAGTGGGCCCCATGACGGTTTCTGTGCTTAGTGTGCGGGTCGGCGCTCGCCAAAGAAAGAGTCTTTGCCGAGTGCCAGACCAGCAGGCACTCAACAAAGGTAGCTCCAGTCAGCCCAAGCGCAGGCTCTGCGCCGAGTGTGAGCGTGGCACTCGGCAAAAGTTTCCCTTTGCAGTATATGCCACGACCATAACACTCGGCAAAAAAGCTTTACCAATTCCCAGGTGTGCCTTCTTCGTCGAGTGCTATGGTTATTGCACTCGGCAAAGGCAAATAGATGTTACCCGAGCATGTTTGTATGCCGAGTGTTTTTTTCTCGGTAAAGATGGACTTTGTCGAGTCTCGTTCTTCGCCGAGGGTAACACTCAATAAATAATGTTTTGCCGAGTGCCTGATATTTTGCCCTCGCCAAATCTATGAGCACTCGGTAAAGAATGTGTTTCCGATAATGTATGTATTGCTCAAGAATAAGACAAATTTTCTACTCGAAGCATGAGATGTGCATTTATTTTGGAGCGAAGGTAGTATCTGACTATGATGTGCATTTCTTTAGTGTATAGATGACTTAGCTTATTAGGACATCTCCTAAGATCTAATTTGTGACGTGCATTTCTTTAGTCTATGGCTTAGCGTATTGCGTATCCCGGACCATGCGAGACTAGATCAGTTCGAGCGAGAGTTCTGATTTGCTGCGAGATCTTTCCTATTTCTTATGATATTTTGTTGGACTTTGCTTCGGCTAAGGTTCAGACCTCATTCTCTATAAATATAAAGGGGCATGGTCGATTCCAAACAACAATATTACTCATCTTCATGCATTAGATCTGATGTACTGTAGCTCTAGTTGCAGTTCCTCAATTCAATCTTCACCTCTCTTCGTCTCTACGTCATCTAAAGGCGTTTTGGGTGGCCTGCCAATCCGAAGCAACCCTATGATCCGTCCTCCTCGACAGGGTCCCTTTTGAGAGGCAAGATCTAGGTTCTACATGAAGACTTCTATGCATCGTGGATGGTCTACCACCCACACGCGGACAGTCTGTGCAGCTACAGAGAAAACTGTAGTTATCTGCGCCATGGTAGTGTCGGTGTTTAGGGCCCGACCACGCATCTGAGGTTACCCCTAGAGGTGCTTTTGGGTAGAACGGTATTGTTGATTGTAGCTCGATGGTTCGTGCTAGGCGCACGAGAGACGATAGACGATTTTCTACAGGTTCGGGCCGCTTGAAGAGGCGTAATACCCTACTTCCTGGCGTGGATCTTTATGTGGTGGGTTACAGGGGAATTTTCTAGTATGAAGGATGCTAGAGAATTGAGTAGATGGCTTATGAGTGACCTGCCTTTTGATGGGGTGTCCCCTAGGCCTTATATAATTGACCGTGGGGCATTACATGCGGGTATGATGATGACGTATCCCTAAGTAATAGTGAACCGACTGAACTTATCTTCCCATAATCTTGCCGACTTATCCTCGTTTGGTTTCGACGTCCAAGGGTGTCGCGTGGGAGGATCAGATCAAAAACTATGGATAATGCTTAGATCCATCAAGCCGTCTGGGCCCAAGTCTATCCATTCCCATGTCAACCCACTCCGCCAGCAGTTCCTCCCCTGGCCTACGAAGGGATGGCCTTGCGAAACGATAGGCCCAAGGCCTTTCGCGAGGCCTTCTAGCCTTCTACTGGACCCGAGGGATATCCGTCCCCCACAAGCCCCCAATATTTGAGTTGATTTTAAAATAATTGGCCCAAAGATTCTAGGTCCAACTTGCAATTTTTAATTTGGGCGCTTCGAAGCTGCACCCGTTGAATCGTTGTTTCTGAACTCTGGGTGACTCAGTAAAAACAATCTTCTATAGGTTCTTCACTTGATGTTTTGGAGATCAACATCTTGTCATCATATTATGCTTTAGAAATTGTAACACCCCTGGTGTTACTGTTACTAAAACCTGAGCAAAACATCATCAGCATTAGCATTTCATGTGTTTGATACACCTAGAATGCATTCACTAGGTAAAGATCTCAAACAAGTTGTATTGTTATGGTGTTTTGCAAATAGAACCCTGGAGTAGGATACTTAACCCTAAATGGGGGTTAGAAGGAAAAATAGGACCCAAATAGAGAAAAACCCCAAAGATTAAGTGAAATAATCATAAAATGTTACCAAGGATGGACCTACATTACATTCACACCCCTAAGATGCCAAAAACCCTAATTGGAACCCTGGAAAACCCTAAACCTAAACCCTAGGGGGCTAAGTGCAAAATTAGTGCACTTTTGGACTAAAGTGCCAAAAACCATGATGTTAAAGTATCTTAAGTCATATGGTCCCCAATCATGAGGGTTTGCAATCCAAAACTTGAGATTTGGACTTAATTGCAAAAGAGCCACACTTGAACTCTTGTGATTAAGTCTGAATTTCAGTATTATGAACTCATCTTTGGGGCCATGTAACTTCCAAAATAGTGAGAATTTACCCTAGGTCACCACACCAAATTTGTAAACCTATCAAAGGAGAACAACTTTGCTTAAGAGTGTAAGCATAGTTGTTATGAAGAATTTGTAGATAATCAAACCCAAAGATGGGCTGTCAGGCTATTCAAGTTTGAATTTCAGACTGACAGTGTAAATATAGAGACTTTGGGCATGAATTCAAGATTGATTTAGTAGGAATTTGACCATAGCTGCTATGACAAAATTATAGCTGGTTTGTAGCTCTACAACTTTGATGCAGAGGGATGATAAAGTTGTTATGCGAAATCTATAGAGAATTTGCCCTGAAGTTGCTCTGTCAGGTTAACTGAAGTGGAATGCCATGGTACAGTAACTGAAGAAGAATCTCAGGTTCATCCCCTCGCCGTCGACGACACTCGCGCCACGATTCCCGCCGGTAAGGTGATTCGTGCTCACCAGTGCTTGGATAACGCTCGGAGTCTTGTAAAGATCATCACTGTTGATAAGTCCGGCCAGTAAATAACTCCAGCCACCGTACAGGTTGCCACGGTCACTTTGGATAAGCTCGCCGGTGACCGCCGCCTTCTAGCCTTGTGCCACGTGCCTAAGCACCTCCACCGCATCGCCGTGAACCATTGTGACTCTCCGTTGATCGCCGGAATGACTGCCACGGTAATAGGACACTAATCGCGCGCCAGTGAACTCCCACTTCTCCGACTGCCGCGCGTCTTCGCTAAATTCACCAGCCACCGCTCGCTAATGCTATAAATTGAAGACACCGCAAGCTCCGTAGTATCATCACGCACCACACCACCTAGTATTGCCTCCAATCTTGCAACCAAGAGCTCGAATTTTACATTTCCCCCAAATCGGTTCAAACAAGTCGCAAGCACACCTCGCCGTGGTCCGCGCAGATCTGGTCCGATCATGTTGTCTTTGGTCTTGTTCTAGCATCCCTGTGTGTTCTGATAACTTATCGACCCAACCAATTGTGCTAAACCGAAGTAGTTTATCGGGAACACTTTGTGTTGTTCTCGGGGTGCGCGATCACCGTGGCCAGAAACATTTGGTTAACCGTTCCTGAAATTGACTTAGGGGAAACATTCACTAGGTCCCGAATCTGGTTTAGGCCGAAGAAGTATGTCGGTCCTTGCGTGAATCGGCCAGTACGCAGGCTCGCCGGAGCTCTGCCGCGCGGTTCACCGTCGTGGATCAAACAGTGTAAAGAAATAGAAACCTAGGGTCTTTTCTGCAAACTGTCAGCGACTCCTGAAAACAGTGCTAGTGCTCACTTCAGGTTATCCAGAACACTGCAGGTCTTTTTGCAAAGTCGCCACGGGAGCGCGCGCGGGCGCGCTTCTGCTGAAGTTGGGCCGTCCTGGGCTGAATTAGGCCCAGCGCTATTCACAGATTTCCTTTTTCTTTTTTCTACCAGAGATAAATAAATTGTAGAAAATTATAGAAAAATGATAAAAATACCAAACTAATTTTGCTAGATTCTTAATTTTCCATAGTATTTAATAAAAATAGTTTCATGATTTTTAGGTCAAACAAGGAATTTTAGATAATTTAAAATAGCCTAAAACATGATTTCTAGATTTTTAGAAAATAGATAATAATTCCAAAAATCCCCAAACTTTTTATATGAACTCTAAGCATCATTTAGAAGCTTTGGGTAGAGTTTGATTTGATTTGGACCTTGTTTGATAACTAGAACCCAAAATCCTACCCCCTGCCCTTTGAATTCCTTTACTGACTCTGGAAACCCTAGTTTCTCGGAGAACCGTGAAGGAAAATTGTATTCAAGACCTTAGATAATAAACTCTTATTATCTTTGCATTCTCATGAGCATTACATGGGCATTCATTATTATGTATGGTTATCTTTAGAAAACGAAGAAGAAGTTGAAGTAGAAGGAGAGAAGACTTCACCACCACCACCTCAGGAACCTCACGCAGACAGCTGTTTTTTATTTTGACATTTGTGGAGCTAAGCCTGAATCACCTGTAAACCAAGGCAAGCCCCGGTGCATTTGCCACCTCCTTGACTCTTTTAAAATCTTTCTCACTTGCTTGATGCATTAGGTGATAGGAGTTGATTGCTAAAACAATTCCTGCATTACCTTCCTTGAATTTGATTACCTTCCTTGAATCCCTGTTTTATAAAAGGTTTTTACTATGCTTAGTATTGCTCTAGCAAAGAAAAAGGTTTTGTTTTTACAAAAGATGATGTGGCAAAGTGGGAGGGATGTTTTTGAAAATAAAATTTGATGGTGGATCCATCATGGCCATGATGGGTTCAACATCGGAAAAGATGTACCTCTGCCTGGTACCAAATTTGGGATTGGAAATAATTAAGCTAAGACCGAGCGGGTGACTTGCACGAGAAGAGAGTCTCGGTGTAGTGTCTCCGTCTGAGTCGATTAAGGACCGTGTCGATGTAGGCTTGATGGCCGAGGACCCTTTAACTAGTCACATGCCTCGTCATGGGTAAGCTTTGCCTCGGGCAGACTAAGGCCAGAATAAGATACCACGCAATGGGAGTGGAGAGATGGCGAGAGTAGCATGTACCCTCCGTGGCAAGAGGCTGGACGGTGGTGTAACTGTGCTCTCGGTTGGCATGAACCTGATCTGGTCTTAAGAACCCCGGTAGTGGGTTGACATATGCAAGGGTTAAGTGCTACATATGTCATGTGATTGGAGATCCTCAGCTGAGTATAATCGATTCGGATCGCCGTACCTTCGCGGTTATGAAGACTTGGTCACTGACCTATACGTAGAACTCCAGTAAAGATTAAGGGTGTTAAGAAATTGGCTAGTGCAGGTCAAGTGATTGAACTAGGATAGAAAGAACTCTAGAGATAGGCAACCTTACTTAACCTGACAAGTAAAATTGGATTTTTAAGGATCCACTTTAGTAAGCATTTCTGCAAACAGAGTCTTTGATTATTGAGAAACCTTACCTTGACTCCCTGATAACCAGCATACCCTTGAGAGTCTTTTCTTTAGTCGGGTAAGACTTGCTGAGTAATTCCATACTCAGGGTTTTATTCCCTATTGTTTTTAGGTGAAGAAGCGACAAACTTTTGTTGTTTCTGTTCTAAGGTGGTTCCAAAGGAAGAACACCAGGAATGAAGCTGTGGGAGGAAAGGATCCTCCATAAAAACTTTTGTTTGAAACTTATCGGGAGGAGTTTTTTTGCCTCCCTTGGTTCTGTAATAATAATACTCTGCACTCAGTTAATTATATCCTGGTATGTAATATATAACTTTGTCTTACTTTTAAATAAAGGTAAGTTTATGTAACCGCTTCCGCATTTTCGTATCTCCGATGATTTGTAATATCTACGTGACAGGTAAAACGCTCTTGGGAAAGTAAGGAAAGCAGATACCGAACTTGTCAAGTGATTCAGGGACACCTGTAGGGTTGTCTGAGGTCCGTTGGACAAGGACAACTGTAGGTGGGCCTAATGACTTGGGAGGTTCCATCACAGCTGGTATCGGAGCGAAGCCCATCTCTGCAGATATTATGAGGCATCTTTAAAAGAATTTTTCTAAAGACTTATCTAGAAAATTTCTTCCCTTCTCACCTAGTATCTCTGAAGAGTTTATATGAAAGACCAGATAGGAAGAGTGCAATGTATAGAAGGTGTGAATCAACTAAGGTTGATTCTGTAATTACACATGCATCATGCTAAGAATTATGCTAATAAGATTCCCCCTTTAGAAATATGCCGCCACGCACAAGAAAGACTGCACGCAAGTCAACCGGGCCGATCGGTGTACCTCATCACCAACTTGCCCCGAGACATGACGACAGCAGTAGTGGGAGCAACGATCCGATTGGAGATCTGGAAGCACAAGTTAATCAGCTTCAAACAGAACTCCGTCGCAGGAATAACATATGGGTCGTGGATGGCGAAAGGATCAATGAATTGAGAAGCGACATCCGCCACCTGCAAGATCAGCTCGCAGATCGAGATCTAGCGCTCGACTGGGCGGTTCACTCTCGTTCGCTTGCCTGGGCTAAGGAGGCGAAAGCTCGAGCCCGAGTAGAAGAGCTTAGCTCAGCTATTGATACCTTGCAGGCTTATTGTAATACTCTACATGAAGAAGTTCATATATTGTACTCACAATTACACCCCAGTGTACCTGCGGATCCTGTCGGGACAGAAGCTGGACCTTCTCAAGTAGCGGGAGAAGCTTTTGGTGGCGAATTGGACCTTTCCAGGCCCCTCCCTCTATGAAGTTGGTCGATGAGTGGTATCCTACGCCCGACACTGAGGCTACCAAGAGTGACAGGAAGCAGGAATAGTATAGCATAGAAGTAGTGCTATTATGTAATAGGTGGTGTAATCCTATTGTAAAGTACGAGTCTGTAACATTACCTTTTTAAGTAATGTGAAATGGATGGTTTGTATGGCATATCATATTGCTCCAAATGTTCTTTACCTCAGATGCCTTCCAGGACTCGCGCTCAGGATGGGGCTGGTACCTCCCGTGGGAGGGAGGCGACCCCGAATCCACCTCTAGTACCCCCGACACTTGCCGAGGCCATCGCTGCCTTGGTAAACACTACAGCAGAAAATACCCGCTTCCTGCGGGAGATGGCAGGCCAACCACTTCAACAACAAGGCGGGCGGGCCTATCCGCAAGGCCCCCGGGAGACATCTTATCTGGACTTCTCTAAGATGCGCCCTCCGTTGTTCGTCAAGGTAGAAGATCCTTTAGAGGCAGATGAATGGATCCGCGTCATTGAACAAAAATTTGGACTTCTTCGGTGTTCCGAAACTCAGAAGCCCCTGTTCTCAGCTCAGCAATTGCGTGGCCCTGCCAGCACGTGGTAGGGAAACTTTGTGGCCGTTTAGCCGGCCGATCATCAGATTACATGGGATGAATTCAAGTTGGCCTTCTGTGAACATTACATACCTGAAGGAGTCCTCCACATGAAACAGGAGGAATTCATGAAATTGAAGTAAGGCGGAGATACTATCACCCAGTATCTCAATAAATTTAATCACTTATCTCAGTATGCAATTGACCAAGTCAACACCGACATAAAGAAGAAGAACTGTTTCATGAGGGGTTTAAATGATCGGATGCAAAGGAAAATGGCTACCTGTATCGACCTCACATACGGAAGGGCTGTCAGCACAGCGCTGGCAGTTGAATCTAAATATACAAGTTCTGGAAAGTCCAAGGGGAATGGAGGCAACAGGCCTAATCAGGGCCCTGAGAAAAGGCAACGGTTAGTTATCTGACCTTTTAATCAGGGTCGTTCTTCATCATGCCCACCCTCCTTCCCATTCAAACAACCAGTGTTTATCTGTCCTACCCCTGCCTCCACTACTACAAATCAGCTGGGTGCCCCTGGCACTCATTTCCCTACTCTTCCAAGCTCATCTACCGGCTGCTTCAACTGCGGGAAGTCCGGACATTTCATTAAGGACTGTCCGTACCCAAGGCAAAATCAAGCAAATAATCAACAGAGTTCTGGAAGCTCCAAGAGAAATGCAGGCAACAATACTACGGGCCGGAATACAAAGAAAACAGGACGAGTTTATTACACTCAAGTGGCTACCACACCGGAAGGCGAACCGGTGATGATGGGTACGTTCCTCGTAGCCAACCACCCTGCACTTATTCTCTTTGATTCGGGTGCATCACATACTTTCATAAGCAAAAAGTTCATGGAGAAACACTGCATTTCATATACTGAATCAAGGGAACGGTTTAAAATACATTCGCCTGGGGGACAAATCTTTACCAAAGAAGTGACTTACCAAGTGCCCGTAACCTTGGCTGGACGAGACTTTCCTACTAAGATGATTGTTCTGAAAGGCCAAGACATAGATGTAATCTTGGGCATGAATTGGTTGGCCCAGCATAAAGCAGTCCTCAACACTGATCTGAGAACAATCAGGTTGAGTTATGGCCAAGAAGAAATTCTTTTGTCTATCCCCATAGCTATTCTAGCTAGACCAATTGGCAGAATTAATGAAGCCATTATACCGGAGATCAAGGATATTCCAGTAGTATGTGAGTTCCCAGATGTCTTTCCAGAAGATTTGCCTGGATTGCCACCCGAAAGAGATGTAGAGTTTGTAATTGAACTAAAGCCCGGTACGGCTCCCATTTCTAGAAGATCGTACCGAATGCCTCCAAATGAATTGGCAGAACTCAAGATTCAATTGCAAGATCTACTTGAAAAAGGATTCATCCGGCCAAGCTCGTCACCATGGGGTTGTCCAACCATATTCGTCAAGAAGAAGGATCAAACATTGCAGATGTGCGTGGATTATCGACCCCTTAATGAGGTCACTATCAAGAATAAGTATCCTCTTCCTCGGATTGATATTTTGTTTGATCAACTGACTGGAGCGAGGGTATTTTCTAAAATTGATCTCAGGTCGGGCTATCATCAGATCCGCATTAGGCCTGAGGATATACCCAAAACCGCATTCACTACGCGGTATGGTTTATTTGAGTACTTGGTAATGTCTTTCGGACTGACGAATGCTCCTGCCCACTTCACTTATCTGATGAACTTAGTATTCATGCCCGAGTTGGACAAATTTGTGGTGGTTTTCATAGATGATATTTTGATATATTCCAAGAATGAAGAGGAGCATGCTCAACACTTACGGATCGTATTAACGCGCTTAAGGGAACATCAATTATATGCCAAGTTCAGTAAGTGTGCGTTTTGGCTGGAAGAAATTCAATTTCTGGGACATGTGTTATCTGCCAAGGGGATTGCGGTAGATCCCAGCAAAGTCAAGGATATTTTGGAGTGGAAAACCCCAACCACTATTCATCAAATCCTAAGCTTCCTTGGACTAGCTGGCTATTACCGCCGATTTATACCGGATTTTTCTAAGCTTGTGAAGCCAATCACAAGTCTATTGAAGAATGAGACTAAATTCAATTGGTCTTCAAAGTGTAATGAAGCTTTTGAGAAATTGAAGATATTATTAACCACTGCTCCGGTATTGGCTCAACCGGACATTAATAAGCCCTTTGATGTGTATTGTGACGCATCAGGCAGTGGTCTCGGCTGCGTATTAATGCAAGAGGGCCGAGTAATCACGTATGCTTCAAGGCAGTTGCGCCAGCTTGAGGAGCATTATCCCACTCATGATCTAGAGTTAGCTGCAGTGATTCATGCCCTGAAGATATGGCGTCATTATCTGCTGGGGAATGTCTGTCATATTTATACAAACCACAAAAGTTTGAAATACATCTTTACCCAGTCAAAGCTCAATATGAGACAAAGGAGATGGCTCGAGCTTATTAAAGATTATGAACTGGAGATCCATTATCACCCAGGCAAAGCAAATGTAGTGGCAGATGCACTCAGTCGCAAGGCCTTCTGCCATTGTTTAACTATGAGGACTTCTGACATTACATTGTGCTAGGAGATGGAAAATCTGAACCTGGGAATGATTCAGCAAGGGACATCAAATCACTTGAAGCTGGAGTCAGTCATCCTACAAAGGATAATTGACGCACAAAAGAATGATGAGGGTATGAAACATATACGGGAAAAGATAAGGGCTGGAAAAGCTAACTGTTTTAGAGAAGACGACCAAGGTGTTGTATGGTTCAACAACCGCATAGTTGTGCCAAAGAATGAAGTGGTCCGCCAGCAAATTCTAGATGAAGCACATCTTAGTCGCTATTCTATTCATCCCAGAAGCACTAAGATGTATCAAGATCTAAAACAACATTATTGGTGGACAAAAATGAAGATTGAAATTGCACGCTATGTGGCTAGATGCGACACTTGTAAACGTGTCAAGGCCATACACCTGAAAGCTGCTGGTCCATTACATTCTCTACCAATACCAACATGGAAATGGGAAGATATTAGTATGGACTTTATTGTGGGATTGCCCAGAACCACGAAAGGGTATGATTCTATCTGGGTTATTGTTGATTGGCTTACGAAAATTGCTCATTTTCTGCCAGTCAAGACATATTACCCGGTTCTCACCTATGCGGAATTATACATTGCCCGCATTCTCAGTTTGCATGGTATTCCAAAGACTATAGTGTCAGATCGTGGACCTCAATTCGTATCCAAAATCTGGGAAGAACTTCATAAATCCTTAGGTACTAAGTTGCTCCACAGTTCATCATCCTCAAACCAGTGGGCAGACTGAGAGGGTAAATCAGATACTTGAAGATATGCTGCGGACATGTGTTCTAGAATTCCCACAAAAATGGGATGAATGTTTACCGTTAGCGGAGTTCTCATATAATAATAGTTATCAAGAAAGCATTAAGATGGCACCCTTTGAAGCCTTATATGGACGACGATGTCGTACTCCGCTAAATTGGTCTGAACCTGGTGAAAGGTACTTTTTTAGGCCTGATATGGTAAAAGAAACCGAAGAAAAAGTGCAGAGAATAATTCATAATTTGAAGAAAGCTCAAGCTCGTCAGAAAAGTTACGCAGACAAGCGACGACAACCCTTATATTTTCTAGTAGGGGATTATGTCTACTTGAAAGTTTCACCGATGAAGGGTGTATCGCGTTTCGGGGTTAAAGGAAAGCTTGCACCCCGGTACATTGGTCCATTCCCTATACTTGAACAATGTGGACCAGTGGCATACCTACTTTAGTTACCCGAAACCTTGTCTGCTGTACATAATGTGTTCCACGTATCTCAGCTGAAGAAATGTCTTCGGGTTCCAGATCGAACCATCGAAGTAACAAATGTTGTCCTAGAGCCAGACTTGACATATTCAGAACACCCTATACGAGTCTTGGATCAAAAGGACAGGGTTACCCGGAGAAAAACTCTTAAGTTTTACAAGATACAGTGGAACCAACATTCAGAAGATGAGGCTACGTGGGAAACTCGAGACTTTTTAGAAAAGAATTTCCTAGGCTTTTTAGCCTCTTGTAATTTGTAAAGTGTATAAAATTGTTGTAATAAAGAAGTGAGCCCCAAACCACCCCTGCCTTGTACCAAAACTCAAAAAATAAAAATGTGAAGCATTTCCTTTTCCACTACTTACCCTAGGACTTTTAATCTCGGGACGAGATTCTTTTATGGGGGGAAGGATGTAGCACCCCTAGTGTTACTGTTACTAAAACCTGAGCATAACATCATCAGCATTAGCATTTCATGTGTTTGATACACATAGAATGCATTCACTAGGTAAAGATCTCAAACAAGTTGTATTGTTATGGTGTTTTGCAAATAGAACCCTGGAGTAGGATACTTAACCCTAAATGGGGGTTAGAAGGGAAAATAGGACCCAAATAGAGAAAAACCCCAAAGATTAAGTGAAATAATCATAAAATGTTACCAAGGATGGACCTACATTACATTCACACCCCTGAGATGCCAAAAACCCTAATTGGAACCCTGGAAAACCACCTAAACCCTAGGGGGCTAAGTGCAAAATTAGTGCACTTTTGGACTAAAGTGCCAAAAACCTTGATGTTAAAGTATCTTAAGTCATATGGTCCCCAATCATGAGGGTTTGCAATCCAAAACTTGAGATTTGGACTTAATTGCAAAAGAGCCACACTTGAACTCTTGTGATTAAGTCTGAATTTCAGTATTATGAACTCATCTTTGGGGCCATGTAACTTCCAAAATAGTGAGAATTTACCCTAGGTCACCACACCAAATTTGTAAACCTAACAAAGGAGAACAACTTTGCTTAAGAGTGTAAGCATAGTTGTTATGAAGAATTTGTAGATAATCAAACCCAAAGATGGGCTGTCAAGCTATTCAAGTTTGAATTTCAGACTGACAGTGTAAATATAGAGACTTCGGGCACGAATTCAAGATTGATTTAGTAGGAATTTGGCCATAGCTGCTATGACAAAATTATAGTTGGTTTGTAGCTCTACAACTTTGATGCAGAGGGATGATAAAGTTGTCATGCGAAATCTATAGAGAATTTGCCCTGAAGTTGCTCTGTCAGGTTAACTGAAGTGGAATGCCATGGTACAGTAACTGAAGAAGAATCTCAGGTTCATCTCCTCGCCATCGACGACACTCGTGCCACGATTCCCATCGGTGAGGTGATTCGTGCTCACCAGTGCTTGGATAACGCTCGGAGTCACGTAAAGATCATCGCCGTTGATAAGACCGGCCAGTAAACAACTCCGGCCACCGTACAGGTTGCCACGGTCACTTTGGATAAGCTCGCCGGTGACCGCCGCCTTCCGGCCTTGTGCCATGTGCCTGAGCACCTCCACCGCATCGCCGTGAACCATTGTGACTCTCCGTTGATCGCCGGAATGACTGCCACGGTAATAGGACACTAATCGCGCGCCAGTGAACTCCCACTTCTCCGACCGCCGCGCGTCTTCGCTAAATTCACCAGCCACCGCTCGCTAATGCTATAAATTGAAGACACCGCAAGCTCCGTAGTATCATCACGCACCACACCACCTAGTATTGCCTCCAATCTTGCAACCAAGAGCTCGAATTTTACATTTCCCCCAAATCGGTTCAAACAAGCCGCAAGAACACCTCGCCGTGGCCCGCGCAGATCAGGTCCGATCATGTTGTCTTTGGTCTTGTTCTAGCATCCCTGTGTGTTCTGATAACTTATCGACCCAACCAATTATGCTAAACCGAAGTAGATCATCCGGAACACTTTGTGTTGTTCCTGGGGTGCGCGATCACTGTGGCCAGAAACATTTGGTTAACCGTTCCTGAAATTGACTTAGGGGAAACATTCACTAGGTCCCGAATCTAGTTTAGGCCGAAGAAGGACGCCGGTCCTTGCGTGAATTGGCCGGTACGTGGGCTCGCCGGAGCTCTGCCGCGCGGTTCACCGTCGTGGATCAAGCAGTGTAAAGAAATAGAAACCTAGGGTCTTTTATGCAAACTGTCAGTGACTCTCGAAAACAGTGCTAGTGCTCACTTCAGGTTATCCAAAATGCTGCGGGTCTTTTTGCAAAGTCGCCACGGACGCGCGTGCGGGCGCGCTTCTGCTGAAGTTGGGCCGTCCTGGGCTGAATAAGGCCCAACGCTATTCATAGATTTCCTTTTTCTTTTTCTACCAGAGATAAATAAATCCTAGAAAATTATAGAAAAATGGTAAAAATACCAAACCAATTTTGCTAGATTCCTAATTTTCCATAGTATTTAATAAAAATAGTTTCTTGATTTTTAGGTCAAACAAGGAATTTTAGAGCATTTAAAATAGCCTAAAACATGGTTTCTGGTTTTTTAGAAAATAGATAATAATTCCAAAAATCCCCAAACTTTTTATATGAACTCTAAGCATCATTTAGAAGCCTTGGGTAGAGTTTGATTTGATTTGGACCTTGTTTGATAACTAGAACCCAAAATTCTACCCCCTGCCCTTTGAATTCCTTTACTGACTCCGGAAACCCTAGTTTCTCGGAGAACCGTGAAGGAAAATTGTATTCAAGACCTTAGATAATAAACTCTTATTATCTTTGCATTCTCATGAGCATTACATGGGCATTCATTATTATGTATGGTTATCTTTAGAAAACGAATAAGATGTTGAAGTAGGAGAGAAGACTTCACCACCACCACCTCAGGAACCTCAGGCAGACAGCTGTTTTTATTTTGACATCTGTGGAACTGAGCCTGAATCACCTGTAAACCAAGGCAAGCCCCGGTGCATCTGCCACCTCCTTGACTCTTTTAAAATCTTTCTCACTTGCTTGATGCATTAGGTGATAGGAGTTGATTGCTAAAACAATTCCTGCATTACCTTCCTTGAATTTGATTACCTTGAATCCATGTTTTATAAAAGGTTTTTACTATGCTTAGTATTACTCTAGCAAAGAAAAAGGTTTTGTTTTTACAAAAGATGATGTGGCAAAGTGTAACATCCCAAAAATCCCAACCCAAGGTTTGGAACCCTAACCTCCTAACCCCCCCTTCCTATTTTATTTTCTCCCTAAACTCCACCCTTAGATCATCTCATCATGTGCATACACTTGAAAAGATAGGAGCACCTCACATAGACTATATTCATCACTCAAGATCATTTAGAAAATTTTTGATTGAAAGGAAAAAGAAATAAAAAGAAATTAAAGTAGAAAAGGAAAAGAAAAGAAATGGAAATCAGAAAAAAGAAAAAGAGAAACCCCCCCTCGGCTGGGCCGTATTTGGCCCAACCCGCGTCGCGCGCCCGCGCTCCTTCCCCCCTCTCCCTGGCCCAGGCGGCCCAACTCCGCGCGCCCGCGCCCCCCGCTGACAGTTCGGCCCCACCCGTCAGTGACTCGACTCCCTCCCTCTCGCGCCGCTCCCTCTCCCTGGCAGCTCGGGCCCGCCTGTCAGCTCCGTCGTGGTAACACCTCAAAAAAATATTATGTTTGGTAAAAAAAATCTTTCCCAAGATAAAACAGAGTAAAGTTTCATTTATTGAAGAATTATACGTTGGAAGATAATGTTAAAATCTTGAATTTAAACTAGGACGACAAACAAAAAGATAAGTAGAAAGATCATAAGAACATTTACATTAAACTATTTCATAATAGAGATTTTACAATAGGGAATATTTATAAATAATGAATCTTTGAATGAGCTCTTAATTATACCTTGCATTTAAAGAGTGATAGTTTTTGCAACAAAAAGTTTTGTATGTGTGTTCTACATTTAAAGAATTTTTCCTAAATAAATAATTAATATATAAAGTAAATAAGACCTGCATCTCACGCTAGATAATTTTGAATTGTTGCATCTTGCATGTAAATTTGAAATTGAGTTATGCATTTGGAACTAAAAAAAATAGAACAACATGGAACACAAGAAAATAAAATCTAACTGCACTAGCTATCCCCTTCGGTCCACCATCGGTTTACCTACACGTGCAGCCCACCTTCTCATTTTTTTATTCATAGTTTATTCCCCTAGCCGCAAGTGACCTCAGCATGACATCACACATTACATCATCATGCAAATCCCTCTACGCCGCATGCTGTGCCGGGCTCTGCGCTTGCCGCTATGAAATTGGAAGCCGCCGGTGCAACAGAAAGAAAAATCACCAGGGAACTCGGAATTTCCGTTTGGATTTGTCCCACCTGAGCCTATAAAACGTAGTCGCCCACTAAAATATTGCCAGCCCCGCAGTCGAGATGGCCCTACGCCTCTAGCTCGTCCGTTCTAACAATCGGAAAGGCCTCTACTACAGCCTCGGCATCAACCACTTCGCGGACATGTGCTGGGAGGAGTTCCGTGCGACCCGGCTCGGCGTAGCGCAGAACTGCTCCGCCACGCTCGCTGCCAACCACCAGATACGTGCGGCCGCTGCTGCTGCGCTGACGGAGACGAAAGTCTGGAGGTAGGCGATCCCCCTGGACCGTGCCATGAAGCTACACAAGGCCGGCCGCGGTGTCGCTCGACTCTTTGGGCGCGCACCGTCAACACAATTCCTCGCCATCGACCCGATGCCGCCGTAGAGCCGTGACCTTCCGTGGGCAGGGCGTATCACTGCTCAATCGTCGGTAGGTGTGTGCCTCCTTGCTTCGCTTTTGTATTCGCAACGTTTTGAACCTTTCGTAGTTGAGTTTTGGTCACCAGATCGTCGGGCGGTGTCACTCCGGTGAACTCCGTGGGTGGATCTCGGCAGCGCCGCCGCGGTCCGGTAGCTCAGGGAGGAAGACGCGTGGCCGTAGATCTTAGGATGTGTGGCCACAATTAGAACAGGAAGCGCTACCTCGTTGACAGAATCCTGGGCGTCTGTGTCTGATCGGACGGTGGATGGGGGTTCCATCGTACCTCTTCGTAGGTAGATTTTAAACCACAGGTCTCTGATCGTACGCACCAGAACCGATCGCGGCATTTTAAAATCGGGGCCATCGGATCATGATCCAACGGCCCTAGATCCACGGTACCCCGTTGGCCATGGCTTTTTGCTAATGAGACCCTGGACTTGTGTTAAAACAACCCGCCGTCCACCGCGGGTAGAATCTGAGTCTGGAGAATCTTCTAGAATAGCCCCTGTGTTTTCTGTAATTAGTGCGCCCAGTGTAGGAAGTTAAGAAATCAGATAAAAGGTTTTAGAAAATGATTTTTAATGCAAAAATAAAGGCTAGAATTTGTTTAATTCATAAGAAATTCATATGAAGTCCAAATTAATCCATTCCAATTCCTATAATCCTATAATAATGTTGTTTATTACCCTGTATCTTTGTTTTGACATGAAAATGGTATTAAAATTTATCTCTTAATTAATCTCGTATCAAATACATAGAACCTTAGGAAATTCATAACTTAATAACCGTAGCTCTGAATTTAGTGATTCTTGTTCCTACGATCTCGTAGCAACGCATAAATTATTATTATGTAGTTTATTCTTATGTTTGGTGTGATGTTAATTTTATATATACCATGTTTGTCTGTATTGCTACGACTAGCAGTGAGGTCATGAGTCACCTGAAGATCATCCTGGTACCTGGAATCTCAAGTCCCAGGCAAGTTGTGCCCTTGATCACTTCTTTTACCCACTCATGTTCTAATTAATCATAATGATCTGCATAGGTTAATTTGATGGGACCTAATAGGTTACCCTAGTTTGTCTATCTTTATGCCTTGTTTACCACTAAACTTTCTGGGTAGTACTTGCTAGTGCTATATGTGGATTTGGGCATTGAGATACATATTATTCATACTTTTGTTATCAGTTGCTATTTACTGTTCATGATAAGATCATTATGTTAATTGGAACATGGAGCGACCACCCGGGAAAACAGTGCTACCACAAGGGTTTAATGGGACGCCCTTGGCCGATTAATTAGGAAAGCTAGTGGAAGACTACCTTACCCGAAAGGGGCAAGGGCAGTAGGGGAGTGGTCAGTGTAGGGAGGCCCTCGGGAGGATTTTGCTGCGATGGCGGTTCTGCAAGGGATTCCTGCATTGGAGCTTCCTATAAACTGTAGCGGGTTTTCTGAAGCTAGTGGAACTTTGTAAAGGCCTCGTAGTGTTACCCTGCCTCGCCTCCTCGGTAGAGGTGTAAGGGAAGTCGCGATCCCTTGGCAGATGGGTAACATGACTTGTGGGTAAAGATGCGCAACCTCTGCAGAGTGTAAAACTGGTATACTAGCCGTGCTCACGGTCAAGAGCAGCTCGGACACTCACATGATTAACTTATGGAACTAAATTCAATTTGTCATATGCATTGCATTGCAGGTGATGTTGTTACTTTTGTTCTACTACTTAATTGGGTTGGTATTTACTTATACTTAGTAATTGCTAATAAAATTTTGACCAACTTTAAAAGCAATGCTCAGCTCTAACCATCCTCTTTGGTAAGCCTTACACTTCATGTGAGCTCCCACCTTTGGCGAGTTCATGCACATTATTCCCCACAACTTGCTGAGCGATGAACGTATGTGAGCTCACTCTTGCTGTCTCACACCCCCCCACAGGTCAAGAACAGGTACCACAGGATGAGGCGCTTGGAGGATGCTGTGACGAGTTCGTGAGAGGTCTAGGTCGTCGTCTCCCAGTCAACTTTGGGTTGCTGGACCGTTGTCTCCTTTTGATGTAATTATCTATTTATTTATTTGTATAGAACTCTTATTATATAGTAAAGATGTGACATTCGATCCTGTGCCATGAATCATCATATGTGTGAGACTTGGTCCCAGCACACCTGGTGATTATGTTCGCGCCCGGGTTTTGGACCCCTAAAATCTGGGTGTGACAGAAGTGGTATCAGAGGAATGTTGACTGTAGGACGAAACCTAGATAGAACTGGACAACCATTGTCTACTTACCTTTGCTACTCTGATTCTTTTCTAAACTTATATTAATCTTTTCTCATCTATTTCCGCTTTACTCTGATTATTCTTATCTTTTCTTTTCTAAAGACAAATGTGGATTTCACACTTTGAAATCCCGTACCTAAAGTGACCTTTAGGAATAGGAGACCTACTTTTAGGAACAAAATCAAAACTATTTTTGTAAATATTTGTATGCTTGAATGTTTGTTCTTGTGATACATGTCTGATTTGGATTTTTGATTGAGTGTGATGAGTTGTGGAGTAATGTCCACAATTACATCTGCATATACATATAGGAAAAAAATGCTCATCAAGATAACTAGACAAACTAGATTATTTCTCATTAAAGTATCTAGCCTAACAATATCTATCTCATCTAAAAAGATTCTATCCTACACTCATAGATCCATCTCATCTCAAAAGATCCTAACTTATCCTAATGTATCTAGATCCATCTTATCTTAAAAAAAATTTATCTCACCATAATAGATCTAACTGATCTCAAAAGATTCTACCTTATCCTTATGGATTCATCTTGCCCTAATTAGCATATTTATCCCACTCTAGAATAACAACAATGAGCTAATCCAATATTTACTTAGATCTTAACTAGTCTAATCTAGTCATATCCAACCTAATCTAGATTTTATCTAATCTATCATGACCTAATCTAGAGTAAGTTACTTAATGCTGGTACAAAAGATAAGGCCATACCCGTCATGCACTTAAAACTAGCCTTAAACCAACTCAGCCACATGCTTGAGATTTGATCCAACCAATAGAGTTATGAAGAATTGCATAATCTGTCTATACCCACATAACATCAAACAAACTTTTTTTAGTATATCTCATCCATATTTACCTTAACCATACTTCTCCAACTCCGATAATATACACTAATGTCGAATCAGTAAGACCAATACCGGAGAAGAAAAGATCAACATCAAATCAAGGAAGGATAAGATTCAAGTCAAATCTTCAAAAGAATCAAGAGCCACAATCTTGGATGGAGTCTTTTCTTATCCTACTCTTTCTTACCCAAACCTATAAATGCTTTAAAGACATCTTTTACAATACACAATAAAGTGGGTATACATACCCATGCTCTCATAACCACTGTCTAAATAACATGAAACTTCTTAATTCTTAAACTAATTAGAAGTAAAAGGCTAAACTATAAATAAAGTTTTTTTTACATCCCTTTTCTTACAAATCTCGAGGACGAGATTTCTGTTAAGGGGGGTAGAATTTGTAACACCTCAAAAAAATATTATGTTTGGTAAAAAAAAAATCTTTCCCAAGATAAAACAGAGTAAAGTTTCATTTATTGAAGAATTATACGTTGGAAGATAATGTTAAAATCTTGAATTTAAACTAGGACGACAAACAAAAAGATAAGTAGAAAGATCATAAGAACATTTACATTAAACTATTTCATAATAGAGATTTTACAATAGGGAATATTTATAAATAATGAATCTTTGAATGAGCTCTTAATTATACCTTGCATTTAAAGAGTGATAGTTTTTGCAACAAAAAGTTTTGTATGTGTGTTCTACATTTAAAGAATTTTTCCTAAATAAATAATTAATATATAAAGTAAATAAGACCTGCATCTCACGCTAGATAATTTTGAATTGTTGCATCTTGCATGTAAATTTGAAATTGAGTTATGCATTTGGAACTAAAAAAAATAGAACAACATGGAACACAAGAAAATAAAATCTAACTGCACTAGCTATCCCCTTCGGTCCACCATCGGTTTACCTACACGTGCAGCCCACCTTCTCATTTTTTTATTCATAGTTTATTCCCCTAGCCGCAAGTGACCTGAGCATGACATCACACATTACATCATCATGCAAATCCCTCTACGCCGCATGCTGTGCCGGGCTCTGCGCTTGCCGCTATGAAATTGGAAGCCGCCGGTGCAACAGAAAGAAAAATCACCAGGGAACTCGGAATTTCCGTTTGGATTTGTCCCACCTGAGCCTATAAAACGTAGTCGCCCACTAAAATATTGCCAGCCCCGCAGTCGAGATGGCCCTACGCCTCTAGCTCGTCCGTTCTAACAATCGGAAAGGCCTCTACTACAGCCTCGGCATCAACCACTTCGCGGACATGTGCTGGGAGGAGTTCCGTGCGACCCGGCTCGGCGTAGCGCAGAACTGCTCCGCCACGCTCGCTGCCAACCACCAGATACGTGCGGCCGCTGCTGCTGCGCTGACGGAGACGAAAGTCTGGAGGTAGGCGATCCCCCTGGACCGTGCCATGAAGCTACACAAGGCCGGCCGCGGTGTCGCTCGACTCTTTGGGCGCGCACCGTCAACACAATTCCTCGCCGTCGACCCGATGCCGCCGTAGAGCCGTGACCTTCCGTGGGCAGGGCGTATCACTGCTCAATCGTCGGTAGGTGTGTGCCTCCTTGCTTCGCTTTTGTATTCGCAACGTTTTGAACCTTTCGTAGTTGAGTTTTGGTCACCAGATCGTCGGGCGGTGTCACTCCGGTGAACTCCGTGGGTGGATCTCGGCAGCGCCGCCGCGGTCCGGTAGCTCAGGGAGGAAGACGCGTGGCCGTAGATCTTAGGATGTGTGGCCACAATTAGAACAGGAAGCGCTACCTCGTTGACAGAATCCTGGGCGTCTGTGTCTGATCGGACGGTGGATGGGGGTTCCATCGTACCTCTTCGTAGGTAGATTTTAAACCACAGGTCTCTGATCGTACGCACCAGAACCGATCGCGGCATTTTAAAATCGGGGCCATCGGATCATGATCCAACGGCCCTAGATCCACGGTACCCCGTTGGCCATGGCTTTTTGCTAATGAGACCCTGGACTTGTGTTAAAACAACCCGCCGTCCACCGCGGGTAGAATCTGAGTCTGGAGAATCTTCTAGAATAGCCCCTGTGTTTTCTGTAATTAGTGCGCCCAGTCCAGGAAGTTAAGAAATCAGATAAAAGGTTTTAGAAAATGATTTTTAATGCAAAAATAAAGGCTAGAATTTGTTTAATTCATAAGAAATTCATATGAAGTCCAAATTAATCCATTCCAATTCCTATAATCCTATAATAATGTTGTTTATTACCCTGTATCTTTGTTTTGACATGAAAATGGTATTAAAATTTATCTCTTAATTAATCTCGTATCAAATACATAGAACCTTAGGAAATTCATAACTTAATAACCGTAGCTCCGAATTTAGTGATTCTTGTTCCTACGATCTCGTAGCAACGCATAAATTATTATTACGTAGTTTATTCTTATGTTTGGTGTGATGTTAATTTTGTATATACCATGTTTGTCTGTATTGCTACGACTAGCAGTGAGGTCACGAGTCACCTGAAGATCATCCTGATACCTGGAATCTCAAGTCCCAGGCCAGTTGTGCCCTTGATCACTTCTTTTACCCACTCATGTTCTAATTAATCATAATGATCTGCATAGGTTAATTTGATGGGACCTAATAGGTTACCCTAGTTTGTCTATCTTTATGCCTTGTTTACCACTAAACTTTCTGGGTAGTACTTGCTAGTGCTATATGTGGATTTGGGCATTGAGATACATATTATTCATACTTTTGTTATCAGTTGCTATTTACTGTTCATGATAAGATCATTATGTTAATTGGAACATGGAGCGACCACCCGGGAAAACAGTGCTACCACAAGGGTTTAATGGGACGCCCTTGGCCGATTAATTAGGAAAGCTAGTGGAAGACTACCTTACCCGAAAGGGGCAAGGGCAGTAGGGGAGTGGTCAGTGTAGGGAGGCCCTCGGGAGGATTTTGCTGCGATGGCGGTCCTGCAAGGGATTCCTGCATTGGAGCTTCCTATAAACTGTAGCGGGTTTTCTGAAGCTAGTGGAACTTTGTAAAGGCCTCGTAGTGTTACCCTGCCTCGCCTCCTCGGTAGAGGTGTAAGGGAAGTCGCGATCCCTTGGCAGATGGGTAACATGACTTGTGGGTAAAGATGCGCAACCTCTGCAGAGTGTAAAACTGGTATACTAGCCGTGCTCACGGTCAAGAGCAGCTCGGACACTCACATGATTAACTTATGGAACTAAATTCAATTTGTCATATGCATTGCATTGCAGGTGATGTTGTTACTTTTGTTCTACTACTTAATTGGGTTGGTATTTACTTATACTTAGTAATTGCTAATAAAATTTTGACCAACTTTAAAAGCAATGCTCAGCTCTAACCATCCTCTTTGGTAAGCCTTACACTTCATGTGAGCTCCCACCTTTGGCGAGTTCATGCACATTATTCCCCACAACTTGCTGAGCGATGAACGTATGTGAGCTCACTCTTGCTGTCTCACACCCCCCCCACAGGTCAAGAACAGGTACCACAGGATGAGGCGCTTGGAGGATGCTGTGACGAGTTCGTGAGAGGTCTAGGTCGTCGTCTCCCAGTCAACTTTGGGTTGCTGGACCGTTGTCTCCTTTTGATGTAATTATCTATTTATTTATTTGTATAGAACTCTTATTATATAGTAAAGATGTGACATTCGATCCTGTGCCATGAATCATCATATGTGTGAGACTTGGTCCCAGCACACCTGGTGATTATGTTCGCGCCCGGGTTTTGGACCCCTAAAATCTGGGTGTGACAGAAGTGGTATCAGAGGAATGTTGACTGTAGGACGAAACCTAGATAGAACTGGACAACCATTGTCTACTTACCTTTGCTACTCTGATTCTTTTCTAAACTTATATTAATCTTTTCTCATCTATTTCCGCTTTACTCTGATTATTCTTATCTTTTCTTTTCTAAAGACAAATGTGGATTTCACACTTTGAAATCCCGTACCTAAAGTGACCTTTAGGAATAGGAGACCTACTTTTAGGAACAAAATCAAAACTATTTTTGTAAATATTTGTATGCTTGAATGTTTGTTCTTGTGATACATGTCTGATTTGGATTTTTGATTGAGTGTGATGAGTTGTGGAGTAATGTCCACAATTACATCTGCATATACATATAGGAAAAAAATGCTCATCAAGATAACTAGACAAACTAGATTATTTCTCATTAAAGTATCTAGCCTAACAATATCTATCTCATCTAAAAAGATTCTATCCTACACTCATAGATCCATCTCATCTCAAAAGATCCTAACTTATCCTAATGTATCTAGATCCATCTTATCTTAAAAAAAATTTATCTCACCATAATAGATCTAACTGATCTCAAAAGATTCTACCTTATCCTTATGGATTCATCTTGCCCTAATTAGCATATTTATCCCACTCTAGAATAACAACAATGAGCTAATCCAATATTTACTTAGATCTTAACTAGTCTAATCTAGTCATATCCAACCTAATCTAGATTTTATCTAATCTATCATGACCTAATCTAGAGTAAGTTACTTAATGCTGGTACAAAAGATAAGGCCATACCCGTCATGCACTTAAAACTAGCCTTAAACCAACTCAGCCACATGCTTGAGATTTGATCCAACCAATAGAGTTATGAAGAATTGCATAATCTGTCTATACCCACATAACATCAAACAAACTTTTTTTAGTATATCTCATCCATATTTACCTTAACCATACTTCTCCAACTCCGATAATATACACTAATGTCGAATCAGTAAGACCAATACCGGAGAAGAAAAGATCAACATCAAATCAAGGAAGGATAAGATTCAAGTCAAATCTTCAAAAGAATCAAGAGCCACAATCTTGGATGGAGTCTTTTCTTATCCTACTCTTTCTTACCCAAACCTATAAATGCTTTAAAGACATCTTTTACAATACACAATAAAGTGGGTATACATACCCATGCTCTCATAACCACTGTCTAAATAACATGAAACTTCTTAATTCTTAAACTAATTAGAAGTAAAAGGCTAAACTATAAATAAAGTTTTTTTTACATCCCTTTTCTTACAAATCTCGAGGACGAGATTTCTGTTAAGGGGGGTAGAATTTGTAACACCTCAAAAAAATATTATGTTTGGTAAAAAAAAAAATCTTTCCCAAGATAAAACAGAGTAAAGTTTCATTTATTGAAGAATTATACGTTGGAAGATAATGTTAAAATCTTGAATTTAAACTAGGACGACAAACAAAAAGATAAGTAGAAAGATCATAAGAACATTTACATTAAACTATTTCATAATAGAGATTTTACAATAGGGAATATTTATAAATAATGAATCTTTGAATGAGCTCTTAATTATACCTTGCATTTAAAGAGTGATAGTTTTTGCAACAAAAAGTTTTGTATGTGTGTTCTACATTTAAAGAATTTTTCCTAAATAAATAATTAATATATAAAGTAAATAAGACCTGCATCTCACGCTAGATAATTTTGAATTGTTGCATCTTGCATGTAAATTTGAAATTGAGTTATGCATTTGGAACTAAAAAAAATAGAACAACATGGAACACAAGAAAATAAAATCTAACTGCACTAGCTATCCCCTTCGGTCCACCATCGGTTTACCTACACGTGCAGCCCACCTTCTCATTTTTTTATTCATAGTTTATTCCCCTAGCCGCAAGTGACCTGAGCATGACATCACACATTACATCATCATGCAAATCCCTCTACGCCGCATGCTGTGCCGGGCTCTGCGCTTGCCGCTATGAAATTGGAAGCCGCCGGTGCAACAGAAAGAAAAATCACCAGGGAACTCGGAATTTCCGTTTGGATTTGTCCCACCTGAGCCTATAAAACGTAGTCGCCCACTAAAATATTGCCAGCCCCGCAGTCGAGATGGCCCTACGCCTCTAGCTCGTCCGTTCTAACAATCGGAAAGGCCTCTACTACAGCCTCGGCATCAACCACTTCGCGGACATGTGCTGGGAGGAGTTCCGTGCGACCCGGCTCGGCGTAGCGCAGAACTGCTCCGCCACGCTCGCTGCCAACCACCAGATACGTGCGGCCGCTGCTGCTGCGCTGACGGAGACGAAAGTCTGGAGGTAGGCGATCCCCCTGGACCGTGCCATGAAGCTACACAAGGCCGGCCGCGGTGTCGCTCGACTCTTTGGGCGCGCACCGTCAACACAATTCCTCGCCGTCGACCCGATGCCGCCGTAGAGCCGTGACCTTCCGTGGGCAGGGCGTATCACTGCTCAATCGTCGGTAGGTGTGTGCCTCCTTGCTTCGCTTTTGTATTCGCAACGTTTTGAACCTTTCGTAGTTGAGTTTTGGTCACCAGATCGTCGGGCGGTGTCACTCCGGTGAACTCCGTGGGTGGATCTCGGCAGCGCCGCCGCGGTCCGGTAGCTCAGGGAGGAAGACGCGTGGCCGTAGATCTTAGGATGTGTGGCCACAATTAGAACAGGAAGCGCTACCTCGTTGACAGAATCCTGGGCGTCTGTGTCTGATCGGACGGTGGATGGGGGTTCCATCGTACCTCTTCGTAGGTAGATTTTAAACCACAGGTCTCTGATCGTACGCACCAGAACCGATCGCGGCATTTTAAAATCGGGGCCATCGGATCATGATCCAACGGCCCTAGATCCACGGTACCCCGTTGGCCATGGCTTTTTGCTAATGAGACCCTGGACTTGTGTTAAAACAACCCGCCGTCCACCGCGGGTAGAATCTGAGTCTGGAGAATCTTCTAGAATAGCCCCTGTGTTTTCTGTAATTAGTGCGCCCAGTCCAGGAAGTTAAGAAATCAGATAAAAGGTTTTAGAAAATGATTTTTAATGCAAAAATAAAGGCTAGAATTTGTTTAATTCATAAGAAATTCATATGAAGTCCAAATTAATCCATTCCAATTCCTATAATCCTATAATAATGTTGTTTATTACCCTGTATCTTTGTTTTGACATGAAAATGGTATTAAAATTTATCTCTTAATTAATCTCGTATCAAATACATAGAACCTTAGGAAATTCATAACTTAATAACCGTAGCTCCGAATTTAGTGATTCTTGTTCCTACGATCTCGTAGCAACGCATAAATTATTATTACGTAGTTTATTCTTATGTTTGGTGTGATGTTAATTTTGTATATACCATGTTTGTCTGTATTGCTACGACTAGCAGTGAGGTCACGAGTCACCTGAAGATCATCCTGATACCTGGAATCTCAAGTCCCAGGCCAGTTGTGCCCTTGATCACTTCTTTTACCCACTCATGTTCTAATTAATCATAATGATCTGCATAGGTTAATTTGATGGGACCTAATAGGTTACCCTAGTTTGTCTATCTTTATGCCTTGTTTACCACTAAACTTTCTGGGTAGTACTTGCTAGTGCTATATGTGGATTTGGGCATTGAGATACATATTATTCATACTTTTGTTATCAGTTGCTATTTACTGTTCATGATAAGATCATTATGTTAATTGGAACATGGAGCGACCACCCGGGAAAACAGTGCTACCACAAGGGTTTAATGGGACGCCCTTGGCAGATTAATTAGGAAAGCTAGTGGAAGACTACCTTACCCGAAAGGGGCAAGGGCAGTAGGGGAGTGGTCAGTGTAGGGAGGCCCTCGGGAGGATTTTGCTGCGATGGCGGTCCTGCAAGGGATTCCTGCATTGGAGCTTCCTATAAACTGTAGCGGGTTTTCTGAAGCTAGTGGAACTTTGTAAAGGCCTCGTAGTGTTACCCTGCCTCGCCTCCTCGGTAGAGGTGTAAGGGAAGTCGCGATCCCTTGGCAGATGGGTAACATGACTTGTGGGTAAAGATGCGCAACCTCTGCAGAGTGTAAAACTGGTATACTAGCCGTGCTCACGGTCAAGAGCAGCTCGGACACTCACATGATTAACTTATGGAACTAAATTCAATTTGTCATATGCATTGCATTGCAGGTGATGTTGTTACTTTTGTTCTACTACTTAATTGGGTTGGTATTTACTTATACTTAGTAATTGCTAATAAAATTTTGACCAACTTTAAAAGCAATGCTCAGCTCTAACCATCCTCTTTGGTAAGCCTTACACTTCATGTGAGCTCCCACCTTTGGCGAGTTCATGCACATTATTCCCCACAACTTGCTGAGCGATGAACGTATGTGAGCTCACTCTTGCTGTCTCACACCCCCCCCACAGGTCAAGAACAGGTACCACAGGATGAGGCGCTTGGAGGATGCTGTGACGAGTTCGTGAGAGGTCTAGGTCGTCGTCTCCCAGTCAACTTTGGGTTGCTGGACCGTTGTCTCCTTTTGATGTAATTATCTATTTATTTATTTGTATAGAACTCTTATTATATAGTAAAGATGTGACATTCGATCCTGTGCCATGAATCATCATATGTGTGAGACTTGGTCCCAGCACACCTGGTGATTATGTTCGCGCCCGGGTTTTGGACCCCTAAAATCTGGGTGTGACAGTCGTTCTCACCCATGCCTCACCGGCGCGTTCACCGCCGAGCGCCTCACGCCCCGTCGCCTCGCCATTAAGGCTCGCCCGGCCTCAGCGACCACCGCGCCACTGTGCCCGAGCCCTCCCCTCACCCCTCGCCTGCCCGAGCCATCCCAATCGCCGTTTGCTCCATTCCTGCCATGATGGCAAGCTCCATCCCTCTCCCCCTCCCGAGCGCCTATAAAAGGAGCCGCCCGAGCCCCGTCCTCTCCACACCAGCTCCGGCCGACTCCTCCGCCTCTCCCCGAGCAATTCAAGCAAGCGCCGCCGTGCCTCCCCGTCGCTCCGGTGAGCCCCATTTCCCCCTTCCCAGTGATCATCTGTCCAATTAACCAGTGCGCGAAGCTCCACCACACACTCATGGTCACAAGGCACCCCTCCCCACCCCCCTATTGCACCCGTCTGCCACACCGGCGACCTCACCGTCGTGAGCACCCGCCGCCGCGCCGTGGACCGGCCGCCCTAGGCCCCCGCCGGTCAAATTGACCCCACCCCTGTGATCGCCTGCCCCCGCCCGTGCAGCACCACCCCCTCCCCGCCGCAGATTCCCACCGCCGGTCGGCCTCCCCCTCCGTCCGTTATCGCCCGCGCCATTAAAACTCCCTCCCCTCGCTGGCATGTGGGCCCCGCACCGCAGTGCCGTCCCCCCCCCTGCCATCCCCTCGCTGCTGGGCCAGCTGGGCCGCCAGCGCGCCCGCGCACGCGCTCGCTCCCGAGTGGGTCGAAATACCCCCCGGCCCAGCAAGGCAGGAAATCCCTTTTCTTTTTATTTTTCTCTTTTCTTTTCCCATTTTTCTCATATAGAATTATATGCTAATATTTTATGTACCAAAATTGGTTCAAATAAATTATAGGGCACCAAAAAATTGATATATAAGAAATGGCACACCCCACAAGTCACCATGATTGATGTATTGTTATTATCTGTGTTTGATTAGTGGAAGAGGGATCCGATCCTCCGGAATTTATAGCTCCGGAAGAAGGGCAAGAACCCGACCCCTCTGAGATAAACCTTTTGTGCCAGGAAAGCTTCGATGAAGGCAAGTCCATCCTTCCCTTGATGCATTATTTACCTATTTCTCTCTACCACTGCCTAAGCCTGGAATATGGGATGGAATCGAATTGCATGGTGAGCATGAGAGAGCCCGCATTAACTAATACCTTTGATTACAAGACATGAGATAAGTAAAAGGGTACAAGTAACATGTTTTCAAAAAGTGTGCGATGAAGGGTATTCACCCTCATCACCTGGTGAGTAGGATGACCAGGGACCCCCTGGTTTAGGGGAGGGCCTAAGGTGATGGCTCAGCTGGTTTAGGCGTGAGCAGAAGGATTGTCCTCTCGTATAAGGACCGGTTTGTCATCTTTCATTACCTGTACTCATAAAAAGTACAACCACTCGAGGCTGTGTGGGCAGCCACTCGATCTGAACTCGTATGATCCAACCCCAGGGTTATGAAGGCTGGGGAGCACTAGGAGGATAAGGAGGGGGAATGATTTGTCCGGTTTGGACATGGCGGTGGCCTGACTCCTTCCGGTATAACCGTTAAGGTTAGGACATGCAAGGAAGGAAAGAGTTTCGGATTCGGGTCTCATTGGCCATGGGATCACAGAGCCGGACTAGTGGGTAAAGTGTACCCCTCTGCACAGAGTCTAAACCTATTCGAATAGTCTGTGTCCACTGGTATGGACGAGTCTGGTATGGTATGACAATTAGTGTTTCTATAACAACCGGGAACAGGGAAATATGTGTGTGTGTGTTTCTGGAAAGAAAATAGTGCCACGGGAGCGGGAAGCTCAGTGGTGGTCAAGTAAGTGTCATTTCTATTGTCTTGGGAAAACCCTAAACAACGAGTACTTGCCTTTCTCTGAAAAAGGATGAGTGACTTCAACTCCACCATATGAAGCATGTACAATATAGGTCACTTTCTCTTTACGGGAGCTGGGTGGACTTGCGGAATACCTAGTGTATTCACCCAGATTTATTTATGTTTTTCAGCAGCTGAAGACTTCTTTTCTGCTATGCTTGATTGAAGGGGCTGTGTCTTCACCCAGTTCTGCCTGTGGCCTGGGCTATTTTATCTTCCACTGCGTTTTATGATTTTCGGCTCACTCTCGAGCTTGTACCCCCGGTATTGTAATAACATTACTCAGACTCTGTAACTATTTGAAGTAAGGAATGTGGTTACTAGCCTCTTAGGACTAGTAATTGTATCACATTTGAGTCCCAAAGGATCGGGACGCTTCAGGTGGTATCAGAGCCATAGGACTGGTCGTAGACCGCAGCCCTGACCTTAAAAGCTGCCTTAACAAGAAAACACCTCTTACCCCCAAGAAACACTCTCTCTCCTTTCCTCGATATTAACAGACCCTTCTTTTCTTCTACCAGATGGAAGGCCCCTGGGTCATTAGGACATCCTACTGCTCAGAGGAGGAAGGATTTCCTCACCTTCTACGGAGTTGCAGACTGCGCATGGGGATCCGCAAGAAGCCCGAATATGTCTGGAAGGAATACCGCGAAAATGGAATAGAGAAGTGCTCTATGGCGGTCTACCTGGGAGAAAGCCAAAGCCACCCAAACCACCCTCCCTTCCAAGTCAACTTCACCGGGCATCGCTTCCCAGACACTTGCCAAAGTGTTGCCCGAAAGGCCCTCAAACAGCTATGCCAAAACTACAGCCGAGAGATCTTTGAAACCCCCCTTCGTTATTTCCCACCCAGCAACAAAAATACCCCCACCTGGAGGAAAAGACTTCAGGCTCTGTCAGGGAGAGACCCCACCGAGGATGACCCCACCATTGTCTACATGGCCGGATACCTCCACACCCTCGACACCCACTATGATGATCTCTCCTCCCACTGCACCCACCTAAACTCTCGGGTGGAAAGCCTAGAGCAGCAAGTCAAAGAGCTCAAGAAGGAGAAGGCATCTCTCCAAGAGTGTCTCGACATAGCGGAAGGCGAGGAGGCCAACACCCGTGAAGCCTATCGAACCTTAAAGATGGACTATGACAAGAAGCTAAAGAAGCTTGCTCCCAAGAAGAAAATCTAGAAGAAGACCACAAACCAAGGATGTCAGACAGAGAGGAAGAAGAAGACCCCTCCAGCCCCACCTCCCCCCCAGGATAGAGGATTGGTCCGACACCGAGGACATGTCCCTCGCTAGCCTTGATGATCTTCTCAAGGAATTTGGGGACACTCTAGAAAAAGAATTTGGTAGTACCTCAGGGAACGCTCGCGTGTAGTACCACTTGTCATAGCCATATGCTTGTAATGTACCGGTGTAATGAATAAAATAACTTGTTTGAAAATAATTGGCATGTGCATAATAGTGAATCTCTCCCCTGGCATATGGCTTCGGATAAAACCACGCCTACCGCCTCCGGGATTGGAGCAGGGTTTCCCCTGAGAGCTGAAGGGGAAGCCGATAGAGAGGAAAGTGAAACCCACATCCCCGCACCTCCACAACTACCCTTAGATCTAGCCCAAGTTCTAGCCAATCAAACCCGACTCATCGAGGTCCACACTCGAAGTCTGGAAAATCAACGTCCGAATGGTGGAAGACCGCAAGACAGAATGGGGGATTTCCTGAGGCTCAAGCCTCCCACGTTTACTGGATCTAGCAATCCCCTTGATGCTGACGATTGGATGCGCACGATTAAAAGAAAGCTGGAAGCCATCGGATGTCCAGAAAATCAGCGTGTTCAACTGGCCGCCCATCAACTTTTCGAGATGGCCTTAGCCTGGTGGGATACCTTCAACGTCACCATCAGAGATGCTACCTGGGCGGAATTTGAAACGGCTTTCTGGGAGCACCATGTACCCTAGGGGCTCGTTCAGCTTAAGGAAGATGAATTCCGGGAACTGACTCAAGACAGAAGATCTGTCAGTGAATATGTGCACAAGTTCACGGAGTTAGCCCGCTACGCGCCAGATGACGTCAGTACCGAAGTCAAGAAGATGGCCCGCTTCCTGAAGGGACTCAGGCCAGAACTCAAGACAATTCTGGCTAGCCAAGACTTCCTTAGTTTCTCTCACCTCTCCAACAAGGCCATGCAAGTTGAAAGGGCAAAGGAGGAAGAAAAAGGGCATCTCAAAAGGAAATTCCAAGTCCTCCGGGCTCAACAGCAAGACCGACACCAGAAGACTCGACCCTTTGGATTTCCACCCAAGGGACCAAGCTTCAGTAGACCAGCTAGACCCACCCCATCATGGTTTAGTCAGCAGAGTCAGAGCTCCTTCCATGCCCCCTCAGTTGCAAGCAACCAACCCCCGGCGAATGCATGTTGGCACTGTGGAGATCCCAGTCATTTCAAGAACAACTATCCCCAGCTGAAGCCGCCAGGACCCGCCTACTCCAACTCGGTGAATGGCCCCAAGAATGCCTCGACATCCGCCCCCAAGGCGCCCTCCTCCATCAGCCAGCAGAACAAGACCCAGTATCAAGGAAGGGCACGAGTGAATCACATCGATGCCTAGGAGGCTCAGCAAGCTCCGGGAGTAGTACTCGGTGAGTCCCTTGTTGAATTTACTCCCGCTACCGTACTTTTCGATTCTAGAGCATCCCACTCTTTCATAGCCACTAGTTTTGTGGAGAAGCATGGCATTCCCTCTACCCCTCTAGAGATTCCCTTGGTCACCCGAACCCCAGGGTCAGACCTTCTATGCCGGCTCAAATGCTCTCAAGTCAGAATCCTTTTAAGTGGGGTAGTATTCTTGGCAGACTTAACCGTCTTGCTATCCAAAGGGATTGATGTGATCTTAGGAATGGATTGGTTGACTAAACACAAAAGCATCATCAGTTGCGCAGACAAGACAGTCCTCCTCACAGACCACCAAAGAGAGTCAGTCTCTTGTCAGGCCCAGCCACCCACCAATGATCCGATGATGTTCAATCTAACAACAGAAAGCATATTAGTGGTAGAAGAATTCATGGATGTGTTTCCAGAAGAGCTACCAGGAATGCCACCGGAAAGAGAAGTGGAATTCTACAAAGATCTGATCCCTGGGACAGCACGCATCGCAAAGAGACCATACCGCATGGCTCCTACCGAGTTAGCAGAACTGAAGCTCCAAATCGCAAATCTTCAGCAAAAAGGATACATTCGTCCCAGCTCATCCCCTTGGGGAGCACCAGTCCTGTTCGTCTCTAAGAAAGATGGGAGTATGAGAATGTGCATTGATTACCGATCGTTAAATGAAGTCACCATCAAGAACAAGTATCCACTTCCTCGGATCGACGACCTCTTCGATCAGCTTCAAGGGGCCAAATACTTCTCCAAGATAGACCTAAGGTCTGGTTATCACCAATTGAGGATCAAGGAAGCAGACATCCAAAAGACTGCATTTGTCACCCGGTACAGACAATATGAATTCACAGTGATGCCGTTCGGACTGACAAACGCACCTGCCTTTTTTATGAACCTCATGAACAAAGTGTTTATGGAAGAGCTGGATAAGTTTGTCGTAGTCTTCATTGACGACATCCTTATCTACTCCAAGAACCGCGAAGACCATAAGCGTCACCTTCGGATCGTCCTCGGAAAACTCAGGGCACACCAACTTTACGCCAAACTCAGTAAATGTGAATTCTGGTTGGAAAAGATAGCCTTCCTTGGGCATATCTTGACTGCAGAAGGAATAGAAGTGGACCCCTCCAAGGTAGAAGCAGTATCCAAATGGAGGCAGCTCTCAAACATCAATGAAGTTTGAAGCTTTCTGGGAATGGCAGGATATTACCGCCGCTTCATCAAAGGATT
This sequence comes from Zea luxurians, assembly GCA_029449295.1. Lineage (NCBI taxonomy): Eukaryota > Viridiplantae > Streptophyta > Magnoliopsida > Poales > Poaceae > Zea > Zea luxurians. Next base: position 84,291,890 of record JAOPSE010000008.1, on the reverse strand, counting down.
CTCCAGCATAGCAAGACCTATGACAAAACTTCTCAAGAAAGACCATAAATTTGTGTGGACCCCAAAATGTGAAGGAAGTTTTCAGATCATAAAGGAGAAACTCACAACTGCACCCGTTTTGACACTACCAGATATCCATCAGGATTTTTTCATCTTCTGTGATGCCTCGGGGCAAGGCTTAGGGTGTGTGCTGATGCAAAACGAGAAAGTCATTGCTTATGCATCGCGCCTACTTAAGCCGCATGAGCAGAATTACCCCACCCACGATTTGGCATTGGCAGCCATAGTACACGCTTTAAAGATATGGAGGCATTACCTAATCAAGAACAAATGTCACATTTTCACCGATCACAAGAGTCTAAGGTATATCTTCACTCAACCAGACCTCAATCTCCGTCAACGAAGATGGTTGGAACTGATCAAGGATTATGACCTTGAAATTCATTACCACCCCGAAAAGGCCAACGTGGTAGCAGACGCCCTCAGTCGAAAACCATTCGGAATAAAGGGAACCAACTTTTTAGAAGATTGGAAGAAAGAGTCAGCTCAACTGAATACATGTCTGGGAAACAGCAGCAATCTCGAAGTCAAACCAATGCTAGAAGACCTCATATACAAAGCTCAACGCCTAGACCCAGAGACAACAAAACTTGTGGAAAAAGCCCGCAAGGAACAACTCCCGGACCTTAGGGTAGATGAACAAGGAGCCCTTTGGTTCAAAAATCGTCCGTGTGTACCAAAAGGAGAGGCACGAGAAGTCTTGCTCGAAGAAGCTCACAACTCAGCCTACTCCATCCACCCAGGAACTACCAAGATGTACCTTGACCTCAAAACCAGATACTGGTGGAAAGGGATGAAGAAAGAGATAGCTCAGTATGTGGCCCGGTGTGACACCTGCCAATGGACGAAGGCCGAGCACCAAAAACATGCAGGCCTATTACAACCCCTCCCCGTGCCTGAATGGAAGTGGGAAGAAATAGGCATGGATGAAAGTAGCCTAGAGGGGGGGTGAATAGGCTAATCTGAAAATTTTCACAACAAACTTCGAAAGATTGTTAGATACACAGTTCGACTGGTGCAGGCCGGTTCAACAGCTACGTACGCAAGTTGAACCACTCTGAACCAATCCAACTGTTTTAAAAACTTTAGACTAAAATCTACTCGAAAAGTATTTCGCAAGTTCTTGAGAGAAGTAAGATATAGCTAAGTGAGGATGAAAAGATGAATATGTAAAGGCTATTTTACTTCTAGATAAACTCTACGGAGAAATCTTTATGTCAATCTTGCAAGTAAAAATATCTCAAGTTGAAACAAGCAAGAACACAAGACACAAGATTTAATCCGAGGTTCGGCCACACCACAAAGGTGTCCTACTCCCCGTTGAGGAGCCCACAAAGGGCCGGGTCTTTTTCAACCCTAATCCTCCAAAAGCCGACCACAAAGGTCAAGGCAATCTCTTCTTATCTTAGCTCAAAGAGCGGGTGATACAAACTTCTTAGGGTCGTCCACAAATTTGGAGACTCCCAAGCAACCTCAAAGATCTTGAAACCTAGGGTTTCAAGAACACCAAGAAAGCACAAGAGGGGTTTGCACAAGCTCAAGTCTTTGAAAGAGAGATGGGAGAGGAAAACCAAATCGTGAGCACAAGCACAAACCTCACACCCAAGAGCTCCTCCAACAAGGTTGAATCTTGAGGAAGATTTAAGTGTGAGAGAGATGGAGAGATGAGTGCTTTGTCTCAAGTTAGGTGAGCAATAAATGAGTGAGTGTTCAGCCGTATTGAAGAAGAGAGAGAGGGAGGGGTCTATTTATAGTCACGGCTCAAAAACTAGCCGTTTGACTAAAAAAACCCGTTGAAAACCGGTTGAACCGCCCCCTAGGGTGGTTGAACCGCCCCCTGACAGGTCAGCAGACTGTTTGCCAGTCTGACTGCCAGACTGACTGGCAGACTGACCTACAGGCGGGACAGACAGGTCAGGACCGGTTGAACCGCCCCCCAGGGCGGTTGAACCGCCCCCTGACACCCCTGGCGACCTGACTGCCAGTCTGACTGGCAGACTGCAGAACAGAAGTCAGAGGGTCAGAGACCAATTGAGCTGCCCCCCAGGACCAGTTCAGCTGGTCTAGACCAGAGAGTTTTGGAGAGAAAACCCCAGCTCAGCTGCCCGGGGGCAAGTTCAGCTGGGTATGGTCAAAGAGGTCCACAACTGAAGTTGAAGTTCAGCTGGAGTTGAAAAAGTTCAACTCAGCTGAAGTCCAGCTCAGCTGAAAAGCTCAGCTGCAGCTGAAGAAGCTCATCATAGCTGAAGTTAAGTTCAGCTGGAAAGCTCAGCTGCAGTTGAAGAAGTTCAGCTGCTTTTCAGCAAGAACACTCTAGGTTTCTCAACCCTAACCATGGTCAACCAAATAATGTTAAAGTGATTTTTGGTTTTCAAAAATAGCTTTTGAATTTGGGGACTTGAGCTATAGCAAACACCTGTACCTGTGCGAAAAAGAACAAGGAAGAATTACATCATGCAACACAAGATTTTACATAAATTTTATACGTCCGTTGCATGAAGTCCTTGGTGCTTCCTTAAGTTCCTGTTTCCTTTTAATCAAACACTGAGAACAAAAACTGTTAGTACCCTTATTTGTTTTGTCATTAAATCACCAAAACCCTCACTTGGGGTTGATTGCACTTACAATCTCCCCCTTTTTGGTGATTGATGCCAAAACAATTAAGGTAAAAAAGATATATATTTGCAATAGAAAGTTTCTTTTGAATGATTGTATGTAGATGGCTCCCCCTAAATGTGTGCATGATTGTGAATCCAACGTTTTGACATAATATGTCATGTGAGCAACACATTTAGAGGTAGTGACAACAACCAAACTAAATACAATCATCCGAGGGGTGCAAGAGTGTCAAAACAGGAGTTGTGATGCACATGACTATCTCTAAACACCCATTATTTTTACTTCATAGCAGAGAAGACATTACAAACTGATAGGACACAAGATGATGGCCAGAAGACCATCATATTACTTTGAATAACAATCCAACAGTTTTATTTCATACAATGGTAAAAAAAAAAGTTACAAGCCACAACAGTGGCCAAAAAACAAAAATAATCCAAAAGAAAAAAAACGAAAGAACCACAAACTAGAAATTGGATTTTCTCCCCCTTTTTGGCAACAAGTACCAAAAACGGAGAGAGAGACAAGGATACAAGAATCAGTATCCTCCAGGAGGAGGATATGACGGAGGATACGATGGAGGATATGAAGTGTAGTCAGGGAAAAAAGTCCTCATCGCGTCCTCCTCAAAAGTGGAGTCCCGAGGTGGCTCATCAGCCGCAGAAAAAACAGATGCCGAAGATGTACGATGATCAGGAGGAGGTGGAGGGTGGTGGTGGTAACCAGAGCCGGATGGCCTAGGGTCACCAGGAATGGGTCCCGGACCTGGGTAAGGAGGCGGAGGGTGGGAGGATGATTGACCCGGATCCCCATGGTAGGGAGGCGGGGCAAACTCCTCGCAATCATCAACATAGACTTCTTCATCTTCATCGTCTGCAGACATAAAAGGCACCCCGTAGGCCTGCTGGTGCCACTCATTGATCTCCGGTGGAGGAGGATGGAGAGGCACATCAGGCGAACGAGGGACAAAAGGCATGCCCATGGAGGAAGCTTGACGACGAAGATTGTCGTTAGTCTCCCGCTGACGCCGTGCCACCTCATGGACATCAGCAGAAATGTTGCGGCACATGGAGAAAAATGCCGCAAGCCCATGGACCAAGCGAGCACCCATCCCGCGGCCACGACCTCGACCACGACCACGAGCACGTGGCATGGGAGATCTACGGCCAGGAGAGGGACGCGAGGCAGCAGCGGGGGGAGAGGAGGAAGGATGGTGAGGAGGCTGGCGAGGTGGCTCAGAGGAGGAGGCAGGGCCTCCAGACCGTGAGGGAACCCGCTTCGTACGAGCAGCTGGGTTAGAGGAATCAACCCAGTAGGGTACGTAGCGGGAGTGTTTGACGGGTTTTTCGAAGTGGGTCTGGGTGACCACTTCGATCATCTTCATGATAAAGGGTGCATGAAGACACCCTCTGTGAGGAGACCAGGAAGCACGGACGATCTCTTCCCAGATCATGTCAAACACATTGATGCGGGCGAGACTGTTGGGAGCAAGGAGGAGGAGGAGGACTCGACTCTCCCCAAGGACGTTCATTTGATTACCGCCATTTGGGAGAACGGTCATCCGGGACAAGGAATTAAGGTACCTGTAGTACCTATGCATGTTAGCGGTTGTCCAGAACTCCCGCTCAGTAGAGACATGAATGAATTCCGTCTCTTCCCGCATGGGCAGCCGAATGCCATGCACTCGCATGTTGCTGCCCTGAATGTCTGCATCAGAGAAGCCCAGAATATGGGCAAAACGACGATAACTGACTTTGTGCCAGTTACCCTGGATGAAGAAATACATGACTGGGTAATCATACCCATCGGCTTCCTCATCTACTTTCTTTATCCAGAGGGTGGCATAGAACTGAGCTACCACCTCATCGTTCCAGGGGTATTCCATGGTCATAATGTTACGTAACCCCTTTCTCTCTAAGTTTACGAGAGCTGACGACATGTCAGCATCTCCCATATTCTCACAACCCTCCCAGTCAATAAATCTATGTCGGACGATTGGGTGTTTCTTGGTAAGAATGACAGAATTGTAGAAGTCAGCCTGGAAAAGATTCCAGAACCGAGAGTCCTGGACACCAGGATGACGAGGAGTGAGAGTAGGGTTGGTAAACCTCAGACGCTGAAGGGTGTCTATTCCCTTCTGAGTGAAGTCAATGGGAGATTCATGCGGACCGCGGCTGACGTTCGCCGGATGCATGTGCAGTCCGGTGACGTAGAGAGCATCAGGCGCCGGAAGGTCGACGAAGTCGTCGAAAGCCCCATCCTCCTCTTGGCAGGGAGCATACCCTGAGGAAGACGTGCTACGACGAGGACGAGAGGCGCCAACCTTTTGGCGTCTCCCGCGAGTCGGCTGCGAGGGCAGGGAAGAGCCCTCGCCAGCCATCCGACCAGAGCCACGTCCTCTCTTAGAGAGGGAGCGACGAGGCGGAGGAGAGGGGACGGGAGATTCCTCCTGAATCTCGTCGGAGTCGCTGCTAAACTCAACCACAGAGGGGTTGCGACGACGCACCATGATTGAAAAGGTGGTGAAACTGTGAAGCGGTTGAAGTGTGTGAAGGAGAGGCTCTAAAGGTTGTGAAGCGACCAAGGCGAGAGTGAATGAAGTGGGAAAAGAGAAGAGGAGTGTCAAATATATATATAGGCAGTTGAGCTGGTCCTCAGGACCAGTTCAACTGCCCCCATGGGCCAGTTCAGCTGGTTTTGCTGCGCAGCGACCGAAAAAAAAACTGCTCAAAAGAAGATGTCTGGGCTCCCAGCACTTTAGCGAGGCAAGAAAAAAATATGCATGGCGCCCTGACACGTTTGCTCGGCTGAGAGAAGTGACCGAACAGAGAGAAAAAGTCTGCAGCATGGTGCGCGGGCTGAGCAGAAGCGTCCAAAAGATTACTGCGCGGCAGACAGCGACCGGACAGGTCACTGCGCGCCCTGCAGCGAGGAGGCGACCAAAAAAAAAATTCTGACGCGCGCTGCAGCAGCTGACCGGATGCGCCAAAAAAAATAATTAAAGAATCTCTGGCGCCGCTGCAGAGATGAGGCGACCGGACAGGGAAAGTGATCGGACAACAAAAAAAATAAAAGAAGTTCTGTGCGCGCGGCAGATGAAGTGACCTGACAATAAAATAAAGACAACATGGCGCAGCAGCTGGCGCCCAGACAGAGAAAAAAAAGTTTTGCATGCGCAGCAGGATGTGACCGGTCAGAAAAAAAAATTGGGGCGCCCTGCAGCTGAGCGGATGTGACTGCGCGACCAAAAAAAAGTTTCTGCGCACCTGACGCTGCTGCCCATCTGAAAAAGCGACTGCGCGACTGAAAAAGTGCAGCGGACAGACCTGCGCGCGGACAGACCTGCGCTGACCGGTCAGACACCGGTTCAACCGGTCAACAACACCGGTTCAACCGGTTTTGGCCAGGGTGCTCCAAAAAAAACTGGTCAAAAACAGCTGAGCTAAAGTTCAGCTGCAAAGTTCAGCTGGCCTCCTCCAGCTGAACTAGAAAGTTCAGCTGGTCAAGCCAGTTGAGCCTTAAAAAAAATCTTAGCACTAAAATGCATTCAATTTCTAACATTTTCACAAAGTTTTTGAAAGATCATCACATAGCTTTTAAAACTATCAATCAAAAATAGTGAATCAAACAATTTTTGTGACCGTTTTCAAGTTAAGTTACGAGAATCTAAGATATTTAATTCACTCCTGAGAGAGCAAAACCTAGTCTCATCGAGGGGTTTTGTGAAGATATCGGCTAGTTGATTTTCGGTGCTCTCATGAAACAATTCGATATCTTCTTTGGCTTCGTGGTCTCTCAAGAAATGGTGTCTGATGTCAATATGTTTAGTTCTAGAGTGTTGCACAGGGTTGTTTGCAAGTTTTATGGCACTCTCATTGTCACACAAAAGTGGAATTTTGTTAAACTCACAACCAAAATCTCGAAGGGTTTGCTTCATCCATAACAACTGTGCACAACATGCCCCAGCTGCTATGTACTCAGCTTCTGCAGTGTAAAGTGCAACACAATTTTGTTTCTTGGAACTCCATGATACTAAGGATCGCCCAAGGAATTGGCAAGTCCCAGTAGTACTTTTTCGATCTACTTTGCAACCGGCATAATCTGAGTCAGAATAGCCAAGTAAATCGAAAAGGGAGCCTTTGGGATACCATAATCCTAGGTTTTGGGTGTGAACTAAGTATCTTAGAATTCTCTTAACTGCTACAAGATGGCAATCTTTAGGATTTGCTTGAAAACGTGCACACATGCAAACACTCAACATAATATCAGGTCTAGATGCACATAAGTAAAGCAGTGATCCTATCATTGATCTATATAATGTTTGATCTACGGGTTTACCTTCCTCATTTAGGTCGAGATGTCCATTTGATGACATTGAAGTCTTGGCGTGTTTTGCCTTTTCCATGCCAAATTTCTTGAGCATATCTTGTGTATATTTGGTTTGGCATAGAAAAGTACCTTCCTTGAGCTGTTTGACTTGAAATCCCAGGAAGTATTTAAGCTCGCCCATCATAGACATCTCAAACCTGTTCGTCATTACTTTGCTAAACTCTTCACAAAATTTTTCATTAGTACTACCAAATATAATGTCATCAACATATACTTGGCACACAAATAATTCATTGTCAACTTTTCTAGTAAATAAGGTAGAGTCAGCTTTTCCTATTGTAAACCCATTCTTAATTAAAAATTCTTTAAGACAGTCATACCAAGCTCTAGGGGCTTGTTTAAGCCCGTAGAGTGCCTTGTGAAGAAGATAAACATGATTTGGCTTCTTTGGATCTTCAAAACCCGGTGGTTGCTCCACATATACTCTCTCTTGTAGTGGTCCATTTAGAAATGCGCTCTTGACATCCATTTGATATAGCTTGAAATCATGGTTAGTAGCATATGCAATTAATATTCTAATTGATTCTAACCTTGCTACCGGCGCATATGTTTCGCCAAAATCGAGTCCTTCCACTTGAGTATAGCCTTGGGCAACCAACCGTGCCTTGTTTCTTGTAACCACGCCATGTTCATCTTGCTTGTTCCTAAAGACCCATTTAGTCCCAATCACATTTTGTTTGGGTCTTTGGACTAAGGACCAGACTTCATTCCGGGTGAAGTTGTTTAACTCCTCTTGCATGGCAATTATCCAATCCGGATCACCCAATGCTTCTTCAACCTTAAGTGGCTCAAGAGAGGAAACAAACGAGTAAAATTCACAAAAATTAGCTAAACGAGATCGAGTTGTTACCCCTCTCCTGATGCTACCCAGGATGTTGTCCACTGGATGATCCCTTTGTATTGTTTGATGGACTCTAGGATGAGGCACTGATGGATGTCTTTGTATTTTCTCCTCCTCATCAATTACTTGATCAAGAGGCACTTCACCATCAATACTTTCTTGTTCATCTTCTACCACTGTTGGCATCCCTTTGATGATTTTCTTCGTGGCTTGGATGACTTGAGGTTGATGGGTTTGCTTGGGTGGAGACTTTGTCACTCACCACCCTTGCACCGACATCAACTATCTCATTGGTCATCCATAAGGTTCCTTCTTCATCATCCCTTTCTTGAGGTCTCACCTCACCTATTGCAAGTTTCTTTATGGCCTCACAAGGTGGTTCTTCATTTCCTGCAGTGTCATTAGAAATATGCCCTTGCGAGCCATTAGACTCATCAAATGTCACGTCTATCGCTATTTCAACAATACCGGTGGTATTGTTGAAAACACGATATCCATGCGCATTTGATGCATACCCAAGCAAGAAGCCCTCGTCCACTCTAGGAGCAAACTTTGAGCTCTTGACTTTCTTGTTAAGAATAAAACACTTACAACCAAATACTCTAAAATAATCAACTTTTGGTTTGTTACCAGTGAGAAGCTCATAAGCAGTCTTTTTGTAGATCTTGAAGATAGAGACGGTTGATTGCATGACAGGCGGTGTTGACCGCCTCTGCCCAAAAGTTGTCAGGTGTCTTGTACTCATCCAACATGGTTCTTGCAGCTTCAATTAGAGTTCGGTTCTTTCTTTCCACAACACCATTTTGTTGTGGGGTGTAAGGCACCGAGAACTCATGCTTGATTCCCTCTTCTCCTAAGAATTCTTCGACACCTGTGTTCTTGAATTCCGTCCCATTATCACTTCTCACTTTCTTGATTTTGAGCTCAAATTCATTTTGAGCTCGTCTCATGAATTTCTTTAAAATTTCTTGAGTTTCACCTTTATCACTTAAAAAGAAAACCCAGGTAAATCGAGAAAAATCATCAACAATAACTAAACCATACTTACTACCACCAATGCTAATGTAGGCCACAGGTCCGAAGAGGTCCATGTGAAGAAGCTCCAATGGCCTCTTTGTTGTGACCACATTCTTTGATTGATGTGGGACTCCATGTTGCTTTCCTGCTTGGCATGCGCCACAAAACCTATCTTTCTCAAATACAACATTTGTTAGTCCAATGATGTGATTATCCTTTTGAAGTTTGGCCAAATTCCTCATACCGACATGGGCTAGCCGGCGATGCCAAAGCCAACCCTTGTCGGACTTTGCCACTAAACAAGTCTCAGGCGTCACTTTACTTGTTGTGAAATCAACAAGATAAAGCTTGCCCTTCAAGCGACCGGTAAAGGCAACTGAGGAGTCCTCCCTTCTAAGGATCTTCACATCCACATCCGAAAATAAACAATTATAACCCATTCCACAAAGTTGTGAAACGGACAACAAATTATAGCTTAAAGAATCTACCAATAAAACATTTGAAAGTGATTGTTGGTCAGAGATAGGAATTTTACCAATACCAATCACCTTACTCTTGCCACTATCTCCAAACACAATTTCTTGTGCTTCTTGAGTTAGTTGCAATGTATGAAACATGTCTTTCTCCCCGGTCATGTGATTTGTACATCTACTGTCAAGCACCCAACTTGACCCACCAGAGGAGTAGACCTGCAAAACAAGTTTAGGCTATGCTTTTAGGTACCCAAATTGAATTGGGTCCTACATTGTTAGTTATAGCCTTGGGTACCCACACACTTCTTTTCATGACTTTTCGTTTAGTGTAGGCACCCACATATTTCACAACCAATTTTCCTAAATCCCAAGTCAACATATAATCACAAAGATATGAGTGGGAAATGGGAGCATTAGATTTTTGTCCACTTGAGGATCCCTCTTCCTTCATCTTACTCTTTGTGGAACTCAAGTTAACCTTTACCTGAGGTGACTTGTCATTTGAGGAGTGAATCCTCCCCAAGGCATCATATAGGGTGGTTCCCTCTATGAACTTGGGGGATCTCCACCCCTTATGCACTGTGCTAGGGTTTTCCTTGGATGAGTTGAACCCAAGCCCCCTTCTTCCATTGTTGGGCTTAAGGGACTTGTACTTGGGTTCAACTTTCTTTAACCCATCATTGCTAGAGCATCTTTTCAAAATTTCTTTGACCTTCACCTGTGGGCTATTCTTCCTTGCATGGTTAGTTAGACAACAAGAAGCATGATATTTGGCACAATGTTTGCAAGAATTATCATTTAAGCTAGACTTAGATTCAAGCACTAAAGATGAGGCATTGATGTTCTTGCAATTTTCAAGTTGCACTTGAAGTTCTTGATTTTGAACATTCAAGCTTAACATGCTTGCTTCAAGTGCATTCTTTTCATTTGCAAGATTAGCTATAGAGGTTTTCATGTTAATTACTTCTTTTTCTTTATTCTCTATAGTTATCTTGACTAAAGATACTTCCTTAGTCAAGACATCTAGCATTTCATCTTTATTGTGAAGCAATTCTTGAAGCTCTAGGTTTCTTTCCTTTTCAAGGATAAGCAAGTCTTCTTGAGCATCAAGAGTTGCTTTTCTTTTATCTAGCTTCTCCATTAATTTGGTGATAACATTGTATCCATTCAAGCCAAATTCTTTAATCATTTTATTTTTCATGGCAATCTTTTCATCATCATCATCATTTGAAAAATCATTACTAAATAAGGTTACCTTATCTCCTTTTGCCATGAGGCAAGTTGGAGTGTAGAATTCGTCTTGTAGGTTGGTGAAGAGTTGCGAGCTTGATGTAGATTGGATGGCCACGTTTGCCACCACTTCCTCTTCCTCGGAGCTAGAACTCTCTTCATCGGAGTTCCATTCTTCACCAATATGGGCTTGACCATATTTCTTCTTCTTGAAGTATCCCTTGGTCTTGCCCCCCTTTTTGAACTTGTCCTTCTTGTATTCCTTCTTAGCTTCTTGTTCCTTCTTGTTAGGACAATCCGCTATGAAATGACCGGTTTGGCCACATTCATAGCATGCCCTCTTCTTTCCTTTCCTTTGGAACTTGTCATTTTTCCTTACAAATTTCTTGAATGTTTTGATGAACATAGCAGTGTCTTCATCACTTGAGCTATCTTCATCACTTGAGGTCTCGACCACCTTCTTTGCTTTGTGGTCTTTGTTCTTCTTGGGGTTGTCTTGTTCATTAGTGATCAATGCATGAGAGTCCCTTGACTTGATAGGGGCTTCTTCGGACTCATGTTGTTGAATCTTTGCAAATAATTGATGAGGCGTCATATCCTCATAGTCATCACGATCCCTAATCATCCTTGCAAGACTCTTATCCTTTTCTTTATAAGCTCTCATGAACAATCTTGTGACCTTGGAGTCACTCCAATCTTCACTCCCAAGAACTCTTATTTTGTTGACCAACACCATCAACCGATCAAAGAGTGATTGAAGCGACTCACCCTTTGTCCAATCATATCTTGCAAGCTCACTTTCCAAAGCCTCAACTCTATGTCTTTTAGCTTTGGGATCTCCTTCATGTGACATTTTAAGAATATTCCAAATGTCACGGGCATCTTCTCTTCCTTGAACTTTCCGGTATTCTTCCGGACAAAGACTTCCTTTGATTATGCTCACTGCTTGAGCATTTCGATGAACCTCTTGCATCATTTCCGGAGTCATCTCTTCTCCTTGGGCGGGCTTATACATACCTACATTAACAATCTCCCAAAGACTAGGATGCACACCGATTAAATGCGACTTCATCTTGTCGGCCCACTCATCATAGTTCAACTCACTAAGAGTTGGTAACTTTCTAAGTGGGGCGGAAGAGAAGTTGGGAATATAATTTCTAGAGTAATCGAATTGAACTTTGCTAAAGTCATTACCTTTGCTTTTGGTAGATGATCCTTCGGTGTTGAAACTTACCTTGCTCAATACCTTAGACACCAAAAGATCCACTAGATCGTCATTATAATCAAATGTTCCGTTACCTTTATCTTCTTTGGCCTTTCTTCTTGATTCTTCTTCTTCGGCCTTTTTCTTAGCATCTTCCTCTTTCATTTTGAGGAACATTCTCTCGGCAATCTTCATGGCGAGGTCGAGGACCTTGGGGTCCACTTCCTCACCGGAAGATGTGATGGGGATTTCCTCGAGGAGAGGATCCACATGGTCCCGTTGAGTACACATGATCGTATCCTCACGCGGTTAAGCGTAAAACGAGGTACGAAGCTTTGATACCAATTGAAAGTAGCCTAGAGGGGGGGGGGGTGAATAGGCTAATCTGAAAATTTTCACAACAAACTTCGAAAGATTGTTAGATACACAGTTCGACTGGTGCAGGCTGGTTCAACAGCTACGTACGCAAGTTGAACCACTCTGAACCAATCCAACTGTTTTAAAAACTTTAGACTAAAATCTACTCGAAAAGTATTTCGCAAGTTCTTGAGAGAAGTAAGATATAGCTAAGTGAGGATGAAAAGATGAATATGTAAAGGCTATTTTACTTCTAGATAAACTCTACGGAGAAATCTTTATGTCAATCTTGCAAGTAAAAATATCTCAAGTTGAAACAAGCAAGAACACAAGACACAAGATTTAATCCGAGGTTCGGCCACACCACAAAGGTGTCCTACTCCCGGTTGAGGAGCCCACAAAGGGCCGGGTCTTTTTCAACCCTAATCCTCCAAAAGCCGACCACAAAGGTCAAGGCAATCTCTTCTTATCTTAGCTCAAAGAGCGGGTGATACAAACTTCTTAGGGTCGTCCACAAATTTGGAGACTCCCAAGCAACCTCAAAGATCTTGAAACCTAGGGTTTCAAGAACACCAAGAAAGCACAAGAGGGGTTTGCACAAGCTCAAGTCTTTGAAAGAGAGATGGGAGAGGAAAACCAAATCGTGAGCACAAGCACAAACCTCACACCCAAGAGCTCCTCCAACAAGGTTGAATCTTGAGGAAGATTTAAGTGTGAGAGAGATGGAGAGATGAGTGCTTTGTCTCAAGTTAGGTGAGCAATAAATGAGTGAGTGTTCAGCCGTATTGAAGAAGAGAGAGAGGGAGGGGTCTATTTATAGTCACGGCTCAAAAACTAGCCGTTTGACTAAAAAAACCCGTTGAAAACCGGTTGAACCGCCCCCTGACAGGTCAGCAGACTGTTTGCCAGTCTGACTGCCAGACTGACTGGCAGACTGACCTACAGGCGGGACAGACAGGTCAGGACCGGTTGAACCGCCCCCCAGGGCGGTTGAACCGCCCCCTGACACCCCTGGCGACCTGACTGCCAGTCTGACTGGCAGACTGCAGAACAGAAGTCAGAGGGTCAAAGACCAGTTGAGCTGCCCCCCAGGACCAGTTCAGCTGGTCTAGACCAGAGAGTTTTGGAGAGAAAACCCCAGCTCAGCTGCCCGGGGGCAAGTTCAGCTGGGTATGGTCAAAGAGGTCCACAGCTGAAGTTGAAGTTCAGCTGGAGTTGAAAAAGTTCAACTTAGCTGAAGTCCAGCTCAGCTGAAAAGCTCAGCTGCAGCTGAAGAAGCTCATCACAGCTGAAGTTAAGTTCAGCTGGAAAGCTCAGCTGCAGTTGAAGAAGTTCAGCTGCTTTTCAGCAAGAACACTCTAGGTTTCTCAACCCTAACCATGGTCAACCAAATAATGTTAAAGTGATTTTTGGTTTTCAAAAATAGCTTTTGAATTTGGGGACTTGAGCTATAGCAAACACCTGTACCTGTGCGAAAAAGAACAAGGAAGAATTACATCATGCAACACAAGATTTTACATAAATTTTATACGTCCGTTGCATGAAGTCCTTGGTGCTTCCTTAAGTTCCTGTTTCCTTTTAATCAAACACTGAGAACAAAAACTGTTAGTACCCTTATTTGTTTTGTCATTAAATCACCAAAACCCTCACTTGGGGTTGATTGCACTTACAATGGATTTTGTAACCGGACTACCCCGGACGCAAAAAGGGAATGACTCTATCTGGGTAATAATAGATCGCCTCACCAAGGTAGCCCATTTCATTCCAGTGAAAACTACCTTTGGAGGAGCCACCCTTGCCTGAATTTATCTCAAAGAGATAGTCAGACTCCATGGCATCCCAAGAAAGATAGTGTCAGACAGGGGAACCCAGTTCACCTCCAAATTCTGGACAAGCCTTCAGAAAGCTATGGGCACCAAGCTAGATTTCAGCACCGCTTATCACCCCCAGACAGATGGGCAGACAGAAAGAGTCAACAAAGTCCTCGAAGATCTATTAAGAGCGTGTGTGCTAGCATTTGATAGAAGTTGGGAATCTAGTCTACCCTATGCAGAGTTCTCATACAACAATAGCTATCAGGCCAGCATCAAGATGTCACCATTTGAAGCATTGTATGGACAAAAATGCCAGACACCTCTCATGTGGTCCAACGTAGGGGGAAAAGCATTAGAAGGACCTGTCTTTGTCAAAGAGGCAGAAGAGAAAGTTGCCCTAATCCGCAGGAGACTACTTGAAGCTCAGAGTCGGCAGAAGAGTTATGCGGACAATAGGCAGAGGGAGCTCAGATTTGAAGAAGGAGATTTCGTCTACCTCAAGGTCTCCCCGATGTGTGGTGTCAGGAGGTTCCAAGTAAAAGGAAAACTAGCACTGCGATTCGTCGGTCCCTATCCCATCATTGGCAGAGTAGGACCCGCAGCATACCGCCTTGAACTACCAGAATCCATGTCTGACACCCACAATGTGTTTCACGTATCCCAGCTCCGCAAATGCCTACAAGCACCAGAAAGTCACATTGAAGAAGAGGCAGTGCAGATTCAGAAAGATCTTCAGTACCGAGAGAAGCCAGTAAATATTCTTGATTCGGTTGTCCAAAAGACCCGCACTTCAGAAGTTAAGCTCTGTAAAGTTGAGTGGAGCAGAGAAGGAGAAGAGGAAGCTACCTGGGAGAGTGAGGACTCCTTGAGGAGGGAATACCCTTATCTTTTCTCAAATCCAGTCTAAATCTCGAGGGCGAGATTCCTTTAAGTGGGGTAGGTTTGTAACATCCCAAAAATCCCAACCCAAGGTTTGGAACCCTAACCTCCTAACCCCCCCTTCCTATTTTATTTTCTCCCTAAACTCCACCCTTAGATCATCTCATCATGTGCATACACTTGAAAAGATAGGAGCACCTCACATAGACTATATTCATCACTGAAGATCATTTAGAAAATTTTTGATTCAAAGGAAAAAGAAATAAAAGTAGAAAAGGAAAAGAAAAGAAATGGAAATCAGAAAAAAGAAAAAGAGAACCCCCCTCGGCTGGGCCGTATTTGGCCCAACCCGCGCCGCGCGCCCGCGCTCCTTCCCCCCTCTCCCCGGCCCAGGCGGCCCAACTCCGCGCTCCCGCGCCCCCGCTGACAGTTCGGCCCCACCCGTCACTGACTCGACTCCCTCCCTCTCGCGTCGCTCCCTCTCCCTGGTAGCTCGGGCCCGCCTGTCAACTCCGTCGTTCTCACCCATGCCTCACCGGCGCGTTCACTGCCGAGCGCCTCACGCCCCGTCGCCTCGCCATTAAGACTCGCCCGGCCTCAGCGACCACCACGCCACTGTGCCCGAGCCGTCCCCTCACCCCTCGCCTGCCGGAGCCATCCCAATCGCCGTTTTCTCCATTCCCGCCATGATGGCAAGCTCGTCGGCGCTCGCCATTCCCTCCATCTCTCTCCCCCTCCCGAGCGCCTATAAAAGGAGCCGCCCGAGCCCCGTCCTTTCCACACCAGCTCCGGCCGACTCCTCCGCCTCTCCCCGAACAATTCAAGCAAGCGCTGCCGTGCCTCCCCGTTGCTCCGGTGAGCCCCATTTCCCCCTTCCCAGTGATCACCAGTCCAATTAACCAGTGCGCGAAGCTCCACCACACACTCACGGTCACAAGGCACCCCTCCTCACCCCCCTATTGCACCCGTCTGCCGCACCGGCGACCTCACCGTCGTGAGCACCGCCGCCGCGCCGCGGACCGGCCGCCCTAGGCCCTCGCCGGTCAAATTGACCCCACCCCTGTGATCGCCTGCCCTCGCCTGTGCAGCACCACCCCCTCCCCGTCGTGGATTCCCACCGCCGGTCGGACCCCGGTCAGCCTCCCCCTCCCTCCGTTATCGCCCACGCCGTTAAAACTCCCTCCCCTCGCTGGCATGTGGGCCTCGCACTGCAGCACCGTCCCCCCCCCCCCCCCGCCGTCCCCTCGCTGCTGGGCCAGCTGGGCCGCTAGCGCGCTCGCACCCGAGTGGGCCGAAATACCCCTCCCCCCCCGGCCCAGCAAGGCAGGAAATCCCTTTTCTTTTTATTTTTCTCTTTTCTTTTCCCATTTTTCTCATATAAAATTATATGCTAATATTTTATGTACCAAAATTGGTTCAAATAAATTATAGGGCACCAAAAAATGAAATATAAGAAATGGCACACCCCACTAAAGTCACCATGATTGATGTATTGTTATTATCTGTGTTTGATTAGCGGAAGAGGGATCTGATCCTCCGAAATTTATAGCTCCGGAAGAAGGGCAAGAACCCGACCCCTCCGAGATAAACCTTTTGTGCCAGGAAAGCTTCGATGAAGGCAAGTCCATCCTTCCCTTGATGCATTATTTACCTATTTCTCTCTACCACTGCCTAAGCCTGGAATATGGGATGGAATCAAATTGCATGGTGAGCATGAGAGAGCCCGCATCAACTAATACATTTGATTACAAGACATGAGATAAGTAAAAGGGTACAAGTAACATGTTTTCAAAAAGTGTGCGATGAAGGGTATTCACCCTCATCACCTGGTGAGTAGGATGATCAGGGACCCCCTGGTTTAGGGGAGGGTCTAAGGTGATGGCTCAGCTGGTTTAGGCGTGAGCAGAAGGATTGTCCTCTCGTATAAGGACCGGTTTGTCATCTTTCATTACCTGTACTCATAAAAAGTACAACCACTCGAGGCTGTGTGGGTAGCCACTCGATCTGAACTCGTACGATCCAACCCCAGGGTTATGAAGGCTGGGGAGCACCAGGAGGATAAGGAGGGGGAATGATTTGTCCGGTTTGGACATGGCGGTGGCCTGACTCCTTCCGGTATAACCGTTAAGGTTAGGACGTGCAAGGAAGGAAAGAGTTTCGGATTCAGGTCTCATTGGCCATGGGATCGCAGAGCCGGACTAGTGGGTAAAGTGTACCCCTCTACGCAGAGTCTAAACCTATTTGAATAGTCCGTGTCCACTGGTATGGACGAGTCTGGTATGGTATGACAATTAGTGTTTCTATAACAACCGGGAAAAGGGAAATATGTGTGTGTGTGTGTGTGTGTTTCTAGAAAGAAAATAGTGCCACGGGAGCGGGAAGCTCAGTGGTGGTCAAGTAAGTGTCATTTCTATTATCTCGGGAAAACCCTAAACAACGAGTACTGCCTTTCTCTGAAAAAGGATGAGTGACTTCAACTCCACCATATGAAGCATGTACAATATAGGTCACTTTCTCTTTACGGGAGCCGGGTGGACTTGCGGAATACCTAGTGTATTCACCCAGATTTATTTATGTTTTTCAGCAGCTGAAGACTTCTTTTCTGCTATGCTTGATTGAAGGGGCTGTGTCTTCACCCAGTTCTGCCTGTGGCCTAGGCTATTTTATCTTCCACTGCGTTTTATGATTTTTGGCTCACTCTCGAGCTTGTACCCCCGGTATTGTAATAACATTACTCAGACTCTGTAACTATTTGAAGTAAGGAATGTGGTTGCTAGCCTCCTAGGACTAGTAATTGTATCACATTTGTGTGGCGGAACCACCCGAATTATTCTAGCTTAAGTGCCTAAGTCACGCCCTAGGGGCAGCAACACACTTAAATCGGGATAATCCGTCAGTCCCTTAGATCTAGTCTGATAGAGCCACTTATCCAAGATCAAATTCCACAATCTCACTCGAAGGTGAGTCTCAGAAGAAATACAATAAAACAGGAAACCTCGAATTAAGTACTGAATTATTACATAGATCGGAGTTTTCAAGTAGCAAATAAGAGTTCATGGAATAAAGTGCAGCGGATAATCGATGTCGTTTGTATCGAGGAATTGGGCAAGGCCTAGCCCACTACTCCTCGTGCTCCTCTCCTGCCGGAGCAACATCTCACTCGACCGTCCAACCCGGTGGCAGGGTGGTAGGCCAAGTCACACCATCAACCATATCCTGAATCGTACCTGCAAAAATTATGCCACAAGCAAGGCTGAGTATACTAATACTTAGCTAGACTTACCCGGTGTGAGGAGTCTACTCCTCTACCTCTAGACTATGTAGCTGTTTGGCTGAGGGGTTTGGTTTGCCAAAAGCACTAGCTGTTTCTAGATTCAAATTTTAGCTTTTCCACTTCTAGTATCATTAGTTTAGCTAAGTTTGCTCTTTCTAAGCATACATGGTAACAATCATTATATCAATCAACATCTTTTGCCAGTATCTTGTTGGAGACTTGTTCTCAAATGCTAGGAATTAAGAACAAGGCAACACACAATGTTAAATGTTAATATCCTTCGCCCTTCGAAGCATTATTTCCCTAAGGATATAATGATTCTTGGACGAAGGTTATGAAGGACATACCTTCATCAGCATAAAATATAATAATAAAGAAGGAATCATATGAAGCATATAAGGTAACATGAACGATTATGTATCATTGACAAATCATTTCTATTTTATTATGATGGAAGAATAGAAATGATATCAAATTACAAATGTACCTTTAGCTTGTGAGAAGGTAAAAGTACAAGTGTGACGCAAAAGTCAATGCCAAATCAGCGTGAACAGTACAGGAATACTGTTCACCTATTTATAGGCACGGGTTGCAGCCCATGCAAAATTACATTAATACCCATTACATTTAACAATAACCCTATAGTAATTCTTCGAGGTCTAATTTGGCTTTTCATCTTTAAGTCGGTTCCCCTTTTCTGCCGTTATGCCGAAGTTTTTCTGCATATAGCTTCGTAATCGTCTTATCCTTCGTCGTGATCACCTTTCGTCCCAGTCAAGCTTCGTCTTTAACCGTGTTTTTGTATACCCGCAATCTAACTTCGAAGGTACCTGTTTGCATGTTTCTCTTGGAAAACATTGTTAAATCATGTTTTTGAGGACCTTCTAAAGCCGAAGGCCCCTAACAGTAGCCCCTCGCAATATTAATTTGTTAGAATGATAAATTCAGATTGCGAAATGGACGAAGGCTATAAGCCGAAGGTCCGAAAAAACACCTTCCTTTTGCTAGAATAGCAACAGTCATTGGCAAATGGGGCCCTCCAGTCTCCGACATAATAGGTTTATAAATACGGGCTCGCCACAATTTATTGGGCACGCTCTCTTGCCATCTGTTTTTCCTGCTTAAATAGTTTTCTGCCTACAAATATTTGGTTGCCTCCCTAGTTTTAAGCTTCGGAAGCGAGAGGCAAGAATTCCGAAGGAATGTCTGAGGAGAAGAAGGTTGCTGCCGAAATGAAGCTGAGCCTTTCTGAAGAGATGCATCTGGGTTTTCTTGAGTCAATGGCGAAGACGAATACGGAGAAGATTACAAGGGAGATTTTAGAAGGTTTATCTGAAGATACTGGTGAGAGTGACAGTTACGATGCAGATAGCGGGGGTGAAGATTCCGAAGATCGGCCATGGCGACCAAGCCATTCAGTCTTCGGAAAATCAACTATTGGGCAAAGTCACCTTGAAAACATGAAGGGGAGATACTTTCGAGATATGTCCATTGTGAGAGCAGATGCCGGAGAAAGAACTATGCCGAGCCCTGAAGATGATGAAGTCGTTATCTTCCGAAGCTTTTTAAAAGCTGGGCTACGATTCCCTCTAAGCAGATTCGTGGTAGAAGTTCTGAAAATATATCAGGTTTACCTTCATCCACTTACCCCTGAAGCAATAATAAGAATGGGAATCTTCGTCTGGGCTGTGAAGAGTCAAGGTCTAGAGCCAAGTGCGAAAAGCTTTTGCAATATACATGAATTGTTATATGAAACAAAACCCTGGGGTAAAGAGCAGTATCATAACAACTTTGGTTGCTACAACTTCGGTGCTCGCTCTGGATCAAGCTGTCCCGTGCCCACCTTTCGGAAGAGATGGCCCGGAGAATGGATGAAAGAATGGTTCTATGTAAAAAATGATTTGAAGGTTCGAGAAGATATTAAGGATATCATCATGCGCCCCATCTGGCAGCGCTTCGGATTCTGGAAACCAAAGGTAGAAATGGATAAAGTAGCCGAAGAATGCCAACGGGCCTTCGGCGTAGTCTGCTCCTTTATCGGGACAAGGGATTTGATACAAGAACACATTGCCTTCAGAGTATGGCCTCTTGCAGATAATTGGGAAATGCCGAAAGAGACAGTTAAAGAAACTGACGAAGGTGGGCTAGTCAGGCTGAAGTATACATTCAAGTATGGAGACAAATTTGTTGAACCAGATGATGATTGGTTAAAGAGCATTGAAACTGTAAGTGATGAATTGCTTGGGGCATACTCGAAGGCCGAAGATACTGCAATGTCAGCAGCCTTCGGAGGCCGAAGAAAGAAAAGACTGAACCGAGTTTTTGATGCAATCGGGTTCGTGTACCCCGACTACCATTATCCAGTGCGGGGCAGAAAAGGAAAGGTACAGTTTCTGCAAAAGAAACTGCTCCAGCTGCTCCTATCGAGCCAATGCCAAAGAGAAAAAGGGTGAAAGTTCTCACACACCGGCCACGTTACATTGAACTAGCCACAGTGCCTGAATTCGGCAGCGGAGCATCTTCAGCCCCCGAAGCTAAGGAATCAACTTCGTTGCTCGGAGCCAAAGAGCTGGCCGAAGTGCCAATTACAAAAGAATTGGAAGAACCAAAGACTCTGTTACCAGAAATCAAAGAGGTAGTCGAAGCTCCATCGACAGAAAAGATGGAAGAAGCAAAAGCATCAACTGAGGGAACGAAAATATCAGAAATTTTGAGTCCCTCAGAAGAAATTAAAGCAACAAAAATTAAAAAGGGGCCAACAGCGACCCCAAAAAGAAAAAGAATGGTTAATGTGTTAGATGTTTTGGAAACAATTAAACTTCCAAGCACAACCCCGAAGAAGACTGCTGAAACTTCTGAGGGGCTTGCTGAAGTATCCATTGCTGAGGCTCTGAAGCAACAAACTGAAGTTGGAACCGGGCTTTCAGAACCAACCAAGGTAATACCTTTGGAAGCAGAAGAAACAAAAATTGCAAGGGCAACTGAAGAAATGAAAATGTCAGAGCCTACTTTGGTCGAAGAAATTGATACTGCTGTCCCCGAAGCAACTTCCAAAATATACGATTATATTGTGCGTCATGCTTCGGGGAAAAAGTTATCGGAAGAAGAAGTTTTTGAAGCTAATCACTATGCCAAAGAATTGAAATATCCTAAGGGGGCACTAGTGTTCAATGGGACTGACGAAGAGGATTTCCTATACTGCCTCCCAGACAATAAAGAATTATCCGTCTATCGGGAGATGTCTAGAAGTATGGGGTTTCCGAAGCTTGAGGCTGGATTATGTGCTATGACGAAGGAGGATCTTGCAGATAGTCTTGCGTACAATAGCCTGAAGGTATGAGAATTGGATGTTTACAAATTTTATAATTCGTAGCTCATTCTTTTGTTCTTATACCAACCTTTTTACATATAGGGTTTAATTCTAAGCAACGCATTGAGAGCACAAAAGAGTGCCGAAGATGAGAGCTATGAAATTGCGTTCAACAACCTATGATCAGAAGTTATTAAACTGAGAAATGAAGCTCTGGAAAAGGATAAAATTCTGCTCACATTGGTGGACAAGGTAAAGAAGGACGAAGCTACCTCAAAGGCCCAGGCCGAAGCCCAAAGACGTGAAATTAAAGATTTTCAGAAACAGCTGGCTAGAGCTAAAGAAGAGCGTATACTTGAAGAAACAAAACGCGAGCTTAGTGATCAACTGGCGAATCATTTAGAGATGAGTATTAAAGAGCTTCGTGCATCCCAGAGGAAATGTTATGTTTAATCCATAGAGTGCGTCAAAAAGATAAAATCTAGCTTCGC
The DNA here is from genome assembly GCA_029449295.1 of Zea luxurians. Taxonomy (NCBI): domain Eukaryota; kingdom Viridiplantae; phylum Streptophyta; class Magnoliopsida; order Poales; family Poaceae; genus Zea; species Zea luxurians. Next base: position 84,269,932 of record JAOPSE010000008.1, on the reverse strand, counting down.
CAGCGTTGGCGCATTCTCTAGTGAAGAGAATTTTTCAAGAGGCAATCCTGAAGGCCCAATGGAGTGGATCAGTCATGAAGCAGAGGCCTTCGAGGAAATTTTGAATAGTCGTGGTGACATTTGCGCTTTTTCGGGTGCTAGGGGGATTGCTGCTGTTTTGGAGAGGAAAGGCTGCGAGCATGTAAAATCCCTAGCGCAGTCCGAAGCTACCTTGTCTTCTGAAGACATTAAAGACCCCTCACCCGAAGCAAGCATAGTTGGTGGGAAATTCTTCACCGATATCTGGGATAACGGCGGCCGAGAATCGGCGCAAGAAATTATTCAAAGGAGTGAAAAAGGCATCCACGATGCTAGAAAAATAGCGGAAGCTACCGAAAAAAGTACAGAGCCCAAAGGGCAAATAGGTATTAATTAGTGGTTTTTATTATGCTGTAATTTTTAATTCCAGACTCTGCTCGCGGTTTGTAATAGTAATATAGCCGTATCTTTTCTTCCCCCAGAACCTGCTGAGACATTTTCGGGCCCCCACCCGAAGGGGGACGATGAAACTAGAAAAATGGCTGAAGCCATTATGGACAAGGTTGTCAACCAACTATTGAACGAAGCTGCAGAGATAGTACTTAAAGAGGATTAAATGCTATTGTAGAAACATTTGAAGCGTAAAGATGTGTAATATATTGTAACTTTAAATGTAATATATAATCTATTTATAGTTTAATTCTTTACGATGCATGAAACTTTGCATACATACCGCTTTTTGAGCCTTCGGCGAAAAAACACCTTCCCTTCTTTTCATGCTTCGTGAAGAAAATTCTTTCTATATCTCAGGAATGTCCAAGCTTCGTGAAATATTTTCCGAAGCTATAAAAAAGTTTTGTGTTGCGTTTCCGATGTGGCTACACTTCATCTCGATTTGTCTTGTGCCTTAGCACGATTTTATCTTTTCCAAAATATGTTCCGCAAGTCAACACTGTATCCCCTTCTTGTTCCAGATGCATTATGCTGTATGATGCTTATGTTATGCAAAAATGATGTGATGATGTTATGCCATGCAAAATGATATTTGTGCCACAGATATATATCCCTGTAATAAAGCACACACACTTTTTATATCAGCGCTGACTTTTCGCTGTAAGCCTCCCTTAGGAGCTTCTTTGCCTTTTACTTTCAGCGGAATCAGCGTTTATTTTTCGCTGTAAGCCTCCCTTAGGAGCTTCTTCGCCTTTTACTTTCAGCGGAATCAGCGTTTATTTTTCGCTGTAAGCCTCCCTTAGGAGCTTCTTCACCTTTTACTTTCGGCGGAATCAGCGCTTATTTTTCGCTGTAGGTTTAGAAAACTTACACTGCGCTCCCTTAGGAACGACTTTTTACTGTTTCGAACAATTTGTACTGTGTGCGTTAGATCAAGTTTTTGGTAATTCAAGGGTCCTCCAAATCAGTATAAGTTCGTATGCTTCGGCAACTCAAACATATGGAAAAAACATATTTTTATTATAGTAGAAAACGAAAGTATTACAGGGAATTGAAATTCAATAAAAGACATTTAAACTCTTCATAATTGTTTCTTATTGACAAAAGGGTAATAGTGAATGTAGAAGATGCAAAAGAACTGCTGTTGAGGTAGGATATTTATCAATAAATGTGCTTTGACTCTGGCACCGTGTTGTTGACTGTGCGAGCTTCGGACCCCTCTCTGAAATCCCTCTGAAGATGATTGTGCTGACTCCCTTCTGGCTGTTGTCCTCGCTGGGTCGGCGGTGGCGGTGGAGGTTGCTGCCAAGATGCTTGGGGTTGGCTCGCCGAAGCAATAGAAGCTGCAGGGTGGTTGCCTACATATTCTGGAATATAAGGTGAATGATACGAAGCAGTATGCATGACCTGCTTCGGCTGACTCTGTTGCGCTGCTGCTTCCCCTATTTCCTTCTGCTTCTGGATGGTAACATGACACATCCTGGTAGTATGGCCCTTGTCTTCACCACAGAATAGGCAATATATTTTTCTTGGCTGGTCTCCAAACCTTCCCCCGAAGCCCCTGGCGCCTCTGCCCCTTTGCGCTGGCGGCCGAAAAGAACTCTGCTGTTGGGCCGAAGCTTGTGAAGAGTGTTGTGGCCTTTGCTGCTGGCTCCCTCGGTCATCAGTTTGAGCAGAGTTATGGATTGACCTAACATGCCTCGGGTGAAATCTTTCTCCGAAGCCCCTGGTCATTTCAGAGAACCTGAATGCTTCCTCCCTTCTTTGGCGGAAGTCATTGTCAGCTCGAATGTATTCGTCCATCTTCTGGAGCAGCTTCTCCAACGTTTGTGGTGGCTTCCTGGCGAAGTACTGCGCTGATGGTCCCGGCCGAAGCCCCTTAATCATGGCCTCAATGACAATTTCATTGGGCACTGTTGGCGCTTGTGCCCTCAGGCGCAGAAACCTCCGGACATACGCCTGAAGGTACTCTTCATGGTCCTGGGTACACTGGAAGAGAGCCTGAGCGGTGACTGGCTTCGTCTGAAACCCTTGGAAACTAGTTATCAGCATATCCTTCAACTTCTGCCAAGAAGTGATTGTCCCTGGCCGAAGAGAAGAGTACCAAGTCTGGGCGACGCTCCTGACGGCCATGACGAAAGATTTTGCCATGACTGCCGTATTGCCACCATACGAAGATATGGTTGCTTCATAGCTCATTAGGAATTGCTTCGGGTCTGTGTGACCGTCATACATGGGGAGCTGGGGTGGCTTGTAAGACTGTGGCCATGGTGTAGCCTGCAATTCTGTTGAGAGAGGAGAAGCATCATCAAAAGCAAAGTTTCCATGATGGAAATCTTCATACCAATCATCCTCATTGTGGAAGCCTTCCTGATGAAGTTCTCTGCGTGGAGGCCTTCGGCTTTGATCATCTTGAACAAGATGACGAACCTCCTCAGAAGCTTCATCTATCTATCTCTGAAGATCAGCTAGACGAGCCATTTTCTCCTTGCATTGCACCTGTTGCTGAAGGATCTCCAGGTTTTGGATCTCCTGATCCAGGTCATCCTCCGGAGGTGTTGGACTAACAGCCTTCCTCTTCTGGCTTCGGGCCTCTCTGAGAGAAAGGACATCCTGATTGGGATCCAGCGGCTGTAAAGTACCAGCCCCTGTCGCTGAAGCTTTTTTCGGCGGCATGACGAAGGTGATGCTTGCCGAAGTTGTTCAAAACTCAAGAAATGGAAGTGAGTTCACCGGAGGTGGGCGCCAATCTTGGAGACTTGTTCTCAAATGCTAGGAATTAAGAACAAGGCAACACAAAATGTTAAATGTTAATATCCTTCACCCTTCGAAGCATTATTTCCCTAAGGATATAATGATTCTTGGACGAAGGTTATGAAGGACATACCTTCATCAGCATAAAATATAATAATGAAGAAGGAATCATATGAAGCATATAAGGTAACATGAACGATTATGTATCATTGACAAATCATTTCTATTTTATTATGATGGAAGAATAGAAATGATATCAAATTACAAATGTACCTTCAGCTTGTGAGAAGGTAAAAGTACAAGTGTGACGCAAAAGTCAATGCCAAATCAGCGTGAACAGTACAGGAATACTGTTCACCTATTTATAGGCACGGGTCGCAGCCCATGCAAAATTACATTAATACCCATTACATTTAACAATAACCCTATAGTAATTCTTCGAGGTCTAATTTGGCTTTTCATCTTTAAGTCGGTTCCCCTTTTCTGCCGTTATGCCGAAGTTTTTCTGCATATAGCTTCGTAATCGTCTTATCCTTCGTCGTGATCACCTTTCGTCCCAGTCAAGCTTTGTCTTTAACCGTGCTTTTGTATACCTGCAATCTAACTTCGAAGGTACCTGTTTGCATGTTTCTCTTGGAAAACATTGTTAAATCATGTTTTTGAGGACCTTCCAAAGCCGAAGGCCCCCAACATATCTCATTTCCACTTATTACTCAATGCAGTACAAGGGGTCAAGCAGTCTCATTAGCTGCGAGAAGCAGATGATTCGAATCGAGTTTTAACCTTGCAAGGTAAACCTAAACACACGGCATGTCAGGGTACTCCAACCCTACACATGACAACCGTCCCCATCGATTCCCCGTTCGCGTCCAGGCCTCACCGCCTTGGCATACAATGCTCCACTGACCCCGGCTGCCGCCGTGCAGTGACCGCACTTGTACCCACCATAGCTAGCATGGGAGACCCAGTCTCAGATCGCATGAGGGATAAAGTCCACGCCCGGCTTCACTCAGGTACTAGGTTTACCGGTTACCATTTTTCCCAGCATGTGCTTAGTATGTTCAATCGCTTGACTCAGGTATCCACACATTAATCCTTAATTCCTTTTTCCCGTCTCATGGACAAGGCATCCTCCCTGGACCCGAGTCCATAGACTAACATAAATCCCGTTATCAAGATGAATACAGTCAATTCCTGACCTCGCGCGAGTGCTAGAAAAATCACTCGACTTCTACCGAGATCCTGATTAGTAAAGCAGCTACTCGACCTAGCATACTAGTATTCATCTCAAAAAGGAATCCTAAGTTCATGCAACTAGAGGTTTCAAGCAACTCCTACACTTAAGTGCACATCACAAACCTACAACCATTAAGTGTAGTAAAGTAGCATATATAAACGGTTATGCATATAAACCGGGGCTTGCCTTCAATTGCTGGGGCTATGGGGAGATCCTCGATAGCAGCCTCGGAAGCCTGCTCCTGGTCCTCCTCTTGGACAGATCCTTGCTCGGGGATGATGTAATACTCAAAATAGTATACAAAGAATACAGAGAGGTCTCCTCAGTTTATGTGCCTTATTTGCATCATGAAAAGAACATACCTATAATTAGGAGAGAGGAATTAAAACAAATGATATAAAAAAATGGAATATGCATCTTGTTGGAGTTTTATATGTTGGTACATTAAATAAAATAATAAGGATAATAATAATAAGATAATAATTACTAGAAGTTGGATTAAACCCTAAATAGAAATTAGGGTTTGAAAATAAGAAAAAGAGAGAAGAGAAAGAAAAAGAGAAAGGTTATGAAAATATAAATAATATATATAATTATATTTCTAAAATTGGTATTTTTAAATTTCACAATATGAGTTGAGGATAATGTGGCACAAGTTTGAATTCAAATTCGAAATTCAAATTGATCTTAGAAATAGAGAAAAGAAAATAGAGAATAAAATAGAAAAAAGAACAAAAGCCTTCATGGGCCGACCGACCACCATTCTGGCCCACCGAGAGAAGCACACCGCACAGCCCGTTAACTCTTTAACACAGCGCCGACAAGCCGGGCCCACGCGTCAGCCTGGGTGCCTCGCTCTCCCTTTTCCCTGCGTGGCTTACTTGTGGGTCCCGCCTGTCATCTTGTCGCCCCAACTGATTGTGGCCGAACAGATCGCTTCTTCCACCATGGCCGTTGACCCACCGTTGCAACCTCCGCATGGAATCCGGGTATGGGGTTCCACTGGCGCTGGGGACAAAGACCTGGCTACGCCGCAGCGACCTCCCTCTCGAGCTCTCCCCTCCTTATCCCCAACTTCTTGCCACCAAGAACGCCTCCGCGCACCGCAGAGAGAAAATCCGCCACAGTGGGATTCTAGGCTTGCCGACGACCGAGCTCGGGCTGTGGAACCCAAGGGCCCTCTCGGCCATGAGGAAGACTACCGCGACCGAGTTTCACTGAATTATCCACCGATGCCGCCGAAATTCGTGGCCGGAGCAAATCACCGTCCCGGCGTCAAGAACCGAAGCCTGCGAGACCCTGTTAATCGGTGAGCAATTCCTCCTTGCTCAATACTTCTACCACACTCCCCTGTCCTTAGCTGTGTTAGAATTTGAATTCTGTTAGACCGAATGGTCGGGCACCACCGTCGTTTCACCACGGCCGCGGTTCGTGGTGGTCAGTGCCGCTGGGACCGCAATCCGGGATAATTCTTATCTCAATCGGCTCGGGGGGAAGTGAATTTGGTTTTACGTAGTTGCGGGTGCGGATTATTCACTGGCGTGGTGGGGGGGATACTCCGGCATGGTCCGCCCGCTAGGATCGTGGTGCCACCGAGTGTGAGTCTCGGTTGGGGAAGAAACACTGTGGGGCGATCTGGTCCGTAGAAATGTAATCGAATGACTGTGACCTATCGGGTGCTTACCGCTTCGCTGCGATCAGTCATGACCCTTTGATCGAGATCAGGCGGTGAGGGGTAGTCATCCGCGTGGATGCCTCGCGGCCATTGGATCTCGATCTAGCGGTTGTCGTTGGTTACTGGTTTAAGTTTTATAAAAATCTAATCGCAACCGTCCACTTGCGATCTTACGGCCAGAATACCCCCGTACCCCTTCGTCCGCATCATTTACATAAGAGACCCCGGGTTCTTGCGGATTCAACCCGCAATCCACCTAGTGGGTCATTTGTGTCTTAGGATTAATTGCATCAGGGCCCCTGACTTCTCTGGAATTAGAGACCCAGTCCAGAACTGATTCAAAATGAATAAATGAATTAGTAAATGCATTTTTAACACAAAAACAATTCTAGAAACTTGTAAAATGCATAGAAAATTCATCTTAGCTACAAATTGAAACATTCCAATTTATAAAATTTTGTAATATTATTGCCTATCATTTAGTGTCTCTGTTTTGACATAAAAACAGTAAGAACATTAATTTAACATTTAATCCTATTTCAAGCACATTAAATCTTAGGAAATCCATAACTTGAAATCTATAACTCCAAATTTAGTGATTCCAGTTCCTATGATCTCATTTTAATGTGTAGATTTTTACTGTATATTTTAGTTACATGTTTGATGTAATGTTAATTTATGCTATACTATGTATGTATTGTGTTGATGCGAGTAGACGAGCAAGCCACTGTGGATTCTGAGGTTCAGCAAGTAGAAGTAGCTGAGCAGGAGCTCATTGAAGGCAAGTTGTGCCCTTGATCACTTACTTTTCCCAGCCATGTTCTTATTAATTTCAATGATCTGCATAGGTTAATTTTGATGGGATCCTTTAGGTTACCCCAGTTTTGGTTATCTTTATACCTTGTTCACCCCTGAAATATGTTTGGGTAGTACCTGCTATTGCTTTATGTGGATTGGGTATGGAGATACACTACTCATGATTATTCTATTATTATCTTGTTATTATTACTATTCATGTTAAGATCATTAAATTAATGGGAACATGGAGCGACCACCCGGGAAAACAGTGCTACCACAAGGGTTTAATGGGACGCCCTTGGCTGATTAACTAGGAAAGCTAGTGGAGGTCTTCCTTACCCGAAAGGGGCAAGGGCAGTAGGGGAGTGGTCAGTGTAGGGAGGTCCTTAGTTGATTTTGCTGCGACGGCAGTCAGGCAAGAACCCTGCACTGGAGCTTCCTATAAACGGTAGCGGGATTTCTGAAGCTAGTGGAACTTTGTAAAGGCCTCGTAGTGTTACCCTGCCTCGCCTCCTTGGTAGTGGTGTATGGGATTGGCCGTCTCTTGGCAGATGGGTAACATGACTTGTGGGTAAAGATGCGCAAACTCTGCAGAGTGTAAAACTAGTATACTAGCCGTGCTCACGGTCATGAGCGGCTCGGACCCTCACATGATTAATTATGGAACTTAAATTTAATTTGACATTTGCATCGCATTTGGGATCATTTTACTATTACTGTTCTTTATTATTATTAAGGTTTGGTATTTACTTACACTTAGTAACTGCTAATAAAATTTTGACCAACTTATAAAAGCAATGCTCAGCTTCAGCCTTTATTTCATTGATCAGCCTTACACCACATGAACTCCCACCTTTGGTGAGTTCATGCCACATTATTCCCCACGACTTGTTGAGCTATGAACGTATGTGAGCTCACTCTTGCTGTCTCACACCCCCTCACAGGAGAAGAACAGGTGGTCGAAGAGGAGCCGCCTAACACTGAGGCATTCGACTTGATCTAGGTGGCGTTTCTCAGTCGACATTGGCGCCGACGATCCTTAGTTCGTTTTATATTTATTCTTTTATTTTGTAATAAGTCTTCTGCTATGTAATAAATACTCTGATGTTATTGTGACATTTATCTCTATACACTCTGTTATTATATATGTTGTCTTCATGGCGCATGTATGAGATGCACCCGGCTTTGTTCCTTAAAACCGGGTGTTACAGAAGTGGTATCAGAGGAATGTTGACTGTAGGACGAAACCTAGATAGAAATGGACAAAACCCTTATCTACTTATCTTACTCTAATTCATTCCATACTTACCTTATCTTGAACCTGTCTCACCTTGTGCTACTCTACTCTGATTATTCTTACCTTTACTACGCTAAGACAAGATGGATTTCACACCCTGGAATTCTGCCACTATGATCTTCTTAAGAGATAGGGAACCTAAGACGAAATTAAAACTATTTTCTCTATTTAAAACTGTTGATTGATTGTTCTGATGATCAATGTCTGATTTGCTTCTTTGATTGAGTGAAATATATAGACGGGCATCTTAGCATGTACCACCATAAGATAATGTATTAGCTTTAGTAGGTGACACACTAATCTACTTAGCTAATAAATCCCCCGCAGTAACATTCCTTGTAATTACTCGTCTTGTCTACAATTCTTCCTTTCTTACACCGTGTTTCTAACCCAGATGGGCAAACCATAGTGTTAGAAGAGAGCAGTATAGACTTGATCCTTGTATGTCATGGTTAAGAAAGGCAAAGGTAGTTTATACACTGTGCTAAGGGAACCGTAGAACTCACCAGTTCTAAAGGAGAAAACTTTGAAGTTGAAATTGCAGTAACTACCACCATCAGACTAGCGACGTTCTTAGTAGATGAGAAGTTTGTTGGTGACAACATCCGTGCGGATGGGAGATTTTTTTCGGATATCTTTCTAGAGGAGTTACCAGGGATGCCACCATATAGAGAAGTTGAGTTCGTCATTGATCTCTTACCTGGGACTACTCCTACTCCCAAACGGTCATACAGGATGTTTGTAGAAGAACTAAAGGAACTTAAGAAGCAATTAACAGAGTTACAAGAGGCTAGGTACATTCTTTTAGATTCTTCACCTTGTGGAGCGCCAGTTCTATTTAAACAGGAGAAAGATGGATCGCAGCGGATGTGTGTGGATTATAGATCCCTTAATGATGTTACTTTGAAGAACAAGTATCCATTACCCTGTATTGAGGATTTGTTTGATCAGATGAGAGGAGCCAGGGTATTCTCGAAGATTGATCTCCGATCGGGATACCATCAGATGAAGATTAGACCATCGGATATTCCTAAGACGGCTTTCTCAACCCGATATGGATTATATGAGTTTATTGTTATGTCATTTGGATTAACCAATGCACCGGCTTATTTCATGAATTTGATGAACAAAGTGTTTATGGAGTATTTGGACAGATTCGTCGTGGTGTTTATCGATGATATTCTGATCTATTCTAGGAATGAAAGTGATCATGAACAACATCTAAGGTTGGTGCTACAAAAGCTGTGAGATAATCAACTCTACGCTAAGTTCAGCAAGTGCGAGTTTTGGATTGACAAGGTGCCATTCCTTGGTCATATTATTTCTAATGGAGGAATAGCAGTGGATCCTGCTAAAGTGAAGGAGATAATGGAGTGGAGAGTGCCCACTACAGTTACTGAGATTCGGAGTTTCTTGGGACTCGCAGGATATTATCGGAGATTTATTGAAGGGTTCTCTAAAAATTGCTAAGCCTATGACATCGCTTTTGGAAAAAGGAAGAGAATTCAAGTGGGATGAGAAGTGCCAAGAAAGCTTTTATCAATTGAAGGAGAAACTAATGTCACCACCGGTATTGGTTATGCCAGATCTACAGAAGGGATTTGACATTTATTGTGATGCATGTGGCCAAGATCTTGGATGTGTGCTCATGCAAGAAGGACATGTGATTGCCTATGCATCTCGTCAGTTGCGGAAGCATGAACTGAACTACCCCACTCATGACTTGGAACTGGCTGCCGTTGTGCATGCACTTAAGATTTGGAGACACTACATCATGGGAACTAAGTGCCAAGTATATACGGATCATAAGAGTTTGAAGTACATATTCACTCAGAAGGATCTCAATCTTAGGCAACGTCGTTGGTTGGAGATTATTAAAGATTATGATTTAGAAATTCACTATCACCCAGGCAAGGCGAATTTGGTTACAGATGCCTTGAGTCGAACGGAGCATGTTCATTCAGCTATTGTTGCCCAGCTACCCGATGAGATTGTTGAGGATTTCAGGAGACTTAACCTGGGATAGTTGCCCACACTGAAGGAGTTATTATTGATGTGGAACCTACCTTGGAGCAAGAAATCCATAAAAGGACAGATTGGTGATGCTAATACAAGAGATTAAGGATCTGATTACTGAAGGTAGAGGTCCAGAGTTCACGGAGGATGAGCAAGGCACGATATGGTTCAAGAATCGGATCTGTGTTCCCGATATTGATAGTCTTTGGGAAACCATATTGAAGGAGGCACATGATTCAGTTTATTCTATCCATCCTAGGAGTACTAAGATGTATCAGGATTTGAAGCAGAAGTACTGGTGGTATGGATTGAAGAGAGATGTGGCTGCACATGTGGCTATGTGCGATGTGTGCCAAAGAGTTAAGGTTGAACACCAGAGGCTAGCCGGACTACTGCATCCACTGAAGATACCTGAGTGGAAATGGGAAGAGATTGGTATGGACTTCATTGTTGGATTACCCCGCACGTCTGCTGGATATGATTCTATATGGGTGATTGTGGACAGACTAACTAAAGTAGCCCACTTTATTCCAGTGAAGACCACGTATTCAGGAGCCAAGTTGGCAGAGTTGTACATGGCACGGATTGTCTGCCTGCATGGTGTGCCAAAGAAAATCGTGTCTGATCGAGGATCACAGTTTACCTCTCGATATTGGAAGAAGTTGCACGAGTCATTGGATACGAGATTGAATTTTAGTTCGGTTTACCATCCCCAGACTGATGGGCAAACTGAGAGGACCAACCAAGTGCTAGAGGATATGTTAAGAGCTTGTGCTCTTAAACATGGTGGAAGTTGGGATAAGAGTCTACCGTATGCGGAGTTCTCTTACAATAATAGCTATCAGGCCAGTTTGAAGATGTCACCGTTTGAGGCTTTGTATGGCAGAAAGTGCAGGACTCCACTGTACTGGGATCAAACTGGTGAAAGGCAGTTGTTTGGACCTGAGATTATACAAGAAACAGAGGAGCAAGTTCAGCAAATAAGGGAGAATTTGAGAACTGCACAGTCCAGGCAGAAAAGCTATGCTGACACCCGGAGGAGACTGCTTGAGTTTAAGGAGGGAGATTATGTCTATTTGAAGGTGTCACCACTCCGGGGTATGAGAAGATTCAAAGTCAAAGGAAAGTTGTCCCCTCGCTTTATTGGACCCTTTTTAATCTTAAAGCGAGTGGGAGAGGTTGCATACCAATTGGAGTTACCGGACCATCTTGCGGATGTTCATGATGTCTTTCATGTATCTCAGCTGAAGAAATGTCTCAGGGTACCTGAGGAGCAGTTACCAATGGAGGACCTTAGTGTCCAAGAAGATTTGACTTATGCTGAGTACCCCATCAGGATTCTTGATACATTGACTCGAGTTACAAGAAATAAGGTTATAAAGATGTGCAAAGTGCAATGGAGTCACCACGGTGAAGATGAAGCAACTTGGGAAAGAGAAGAAGAGCTTCGTATAGATTTTCCTCACCTTTTCCCTAGATCTTCCTAATCTCGAGGACGAGATTATTTTTAAGGGGGGTAGGATTTGTAATACTCAAAATGGTATACAAAGAATACAGAGAGGTCTCCTCAGTTTATGTGCCTTATTTGCATCATGAAAAGAACATACCTATAATTAGGAGAGAGGAATTAAAACAAATGATATAAAAAAATGGAATATGCATCTTGTTGGAGTTTTATATGTTGGTACATTAAATAAAATAATAAGGATAATAATAATAAGATAATAATTACAAGAAGTTGGATTAAACCCTAAATAGAAATTCGGGTTTGAAAATAAGAAAAAGGAGAGAAGAGAAAGAAAAAGAGAAAGGTTATGAAAATATAAATAATATATATAATTATATTTCTAAAATTGGTATTTTTAAATTTCACAATATGAGTTGAGGATAATGTGGCACAAGTTTGAATTCAAATTCGAAATTCAAATTGATCTTAGAAATAGAGAAAAGAAAATAGAGAATAAAATAGAAAAAGAACAAAAGCCTTCATGGGCCGACCGACCACCATTCTGGCCCACCGAGAGAAGCACACCGCGCAGCCCGTTAACTCTTTAACACGGCACCGACAAGCCGGGACCGCGCGTCAGCCTGGGTGCCTCGCTCTCCCTTTTCCCTGCGTGGCTTACTTGTGGGTCCCACCTGTCATCTTGTCGCCCCAGCTGATTGTGGCCGAACAGACCGCTTCTTCCACCATGGTCGTTGACCCACCGTTGCAACCTCCGCATGGAATCCGGGTATGGGGTTCCACTGGCGCTGGGGATAAAGACCTGGCTACGCCGCAGCGACCTCCCTCTCGAGCTCTCCCCTCCTTATCCCCAACTTCTTGCCACCAAGAACGCCTCCGCGCACCGCAGAGAGAAAATCCGCCGCAGTGGGATTCTCGGCTTGCCGACGACCGAGCTCGGGCTGTGGAACCCAAGGGCCCTCTCGGCCGTGAGGAAGACTACCGCGACCGAGTTTCGCTGAATTATCCACCGACGCCGCCGAAATTCGTGGCCGGAGCAAATCACCGTCCCGGCGTCAAGAACCGAAGCCTGCGCGACCCTGTTAATCGGTGAGCAATTCCTCCTCGCTCAATACTTCTACCACACTCCCCTGTCCTTAGCTGTGTTAGAATTTGAATTCTGTTAGACCGAATGGTCGGGCACCACCGTCGCTTCACCACGGCCGCGGTTCGTGGTGGTCAGTGCCGCTGGGACCGCAATCCGGGATAATTCTTATCTCAATCGGCTCGGGGGGAAGTGAATTTGGTTTTACGTAGTTGCGGGCGCGGATTATTCACTGGCGTGGTGGGGGGGATACTCCGGCGTGGTCCGCCCGCTAGGATCGTGGTGCCGCCGAGTGTGAGTCTCGGTTGGGGAAGAAACACTGTGGGGCGATCTGGTCCGTAGAAATGTAATCGAATGACTGTGACCTATCGGGTGCTTACCGCTTCGCTGCGATCAGTCATGACCCTTTGATCGAGATCAGGCGGTGAGGGGTAGTCATCCGCGTGGATGCCTCACGGCCATCGGATCTCGATCTAGCGGTTGTCGTTGGTTACTGGTTTAAGTTTTATAAAAATCTAATCGCAACCGTCCACTTGCGATCCTACGGCCAGAATACCCCCGTACCCCTTCGTCCGCATCATTTACATAAGAGACCCCGGGTTCTTGTGGATTCAACCCGCAATCCACCTGGTGGGTCATCTGTGTCTTAGGATTAATTGCATCAGGGCCCCTGACTTCTCTAGAATTAGAGACCCAGTCCAGAACTGATTCAAAATGAATAAATGAATTAGTAAATGCATTTTTAACAGAAAAACAGTTCTAGAAACTTGTAAAATGCATAGAAAATTCATCTTAGCTACAAATTGAACCATTCCAATTTATAAAATTTTGTAATATTATTGCCTATCATTTAGTGTCTCTGTTTTGACATAAAAACAGTAAGAACATTAATTTAACATTTAATCCTATTTCAAGCACATTAAATCTTAGGAAATCCATAACTTGAAATCTATAACTCCAAATTTAGTGATTCCAGTTCCTATGATCTCATTTTAATTTCTAGATTTTTACTGTATATTTTAGTTACATGTTTGATGTAATGTTAATTTATGCTATACTATGTATGTATTGTGTTGATGCGAGTAGACGAGCAAGCCACTGTGGATTCTGAGGTTCAGCAAGTAGAAGTAGCTGAGCAGGAGCTCATTGAAGGCAAGTTGTGCCCTTGATCACTTACTTTTCCCAGCCATGTTCTTATTAATTTTAATGATCTGCATAGGTTAATTTTGATGGGATCCTTTAGGTTACCCCAGTTTTGGTTATCTTTATACCTTGTTCACCCCTGAAATATGTTTGGGTAGTACCTGCTATTGCTTTATGTGGATTGGGTATGGAGATACACTACTCATGATTATTCTGTTATTATCTTGTTATTATTACTATTCATGTTAAGATCATTAAATTAATGGGAACATGGAGCGACCACCCGGGAAAACAGTGCTACCACAAGGGTTTAATGGGACGCCCTTGGCTGATTAACTAGGAAAGCTAGTGGAGGTCTTCCTTACTCGAAAGGGGCAAGGGCAGTAGGGGAGTGGTCAGTGTAGGGAGGTCCTTGGTTGATTTTGCTGCGATGGCGGTCAGGCAAGAACCCTGCACTGGAGCTTCCTACAAACGGTAGCGGGATTTCTGAAGCTAGTGGAACTTTGTAAAGGCCTCGTAGTGTTACCCTGCCTCGCCTCCTCGGTAGAGGTGTATGGGATTGGCCGTCTCTTGGCAGATGGGTAACATGACTTGTGGGTAAAGATGCGCAACCTCTGCAGAGTGTAAAACTAGTATACTAGGGTTTTCTCAAGTTTCTAGCCAAAGGGGTGCTTTCTACTACCACTATATTTGAAAAATATCAAACAACAGACTTCTGATTTTTCTTAGCTTCTATTATGTGCAAGAGCAATCATTTCGAAGTTTGGCATCTTTTTGCTTAAGGGAAGGGGGTGGTATGCATTTATTGGATTAAATGGCCTTTCTTATAAAATATTAGCAATAGGTATTATTTTGCATCTTTTTAATGGGTTTGCATTTTTCTCTGGTGGCCTATTTTATTATGGACCTAGCAAAATTTTATTTGCCCATTATTGCATTATTATGGGTTATTCATGATTTATTTTGAAAATGACCCATTATCATATTACACTTATTTACCCTACTTATAATGATGGGCTAGGGTGTTCATTATTTTTGCAGTGGGGTTCTGGTGGTTATGAGTCCACTGGATTTTTATTATCAATTTTGGGCCTGGTTTTGAATTTCTAATAATTGATTTCTAGTTGGAATAATGCTAAATAAAACATTTTATTTAAAAACTGATCTGGAATAAAGGTCTCTTTATTTTTCCTAGGTTCTCTGTTACTTAAGCAAACTAGGAAAAATAATTTCACTCACTATTCATTAATTTCTAATGCCTTTCTGATTTTCCTAAGTTTTGGGCAGAAATGGTTTTTAATGAATATTTACACTATATTCTTCAATACTGGGGTTCCTACTATTTTTAAACAGTGTCTAAATGAGGTTTGAATACCTACAAATTTTCTTAGGTTCAGCACAGAAGAAAAACTAATTTTCCTTAATTAAACAAGGTTTGGTCAGTTTCTGTTTTTAATTTCAAACTCTAAAAATTAGAACAGAAAGCATAATGTTCATTATTTTTAAATGATAGCTCATATTATTCAGGGTTTAGCAAAATTAGTTTGACAACTTTTGCTTAAGATTTCATCAAGTTATGGATTTTCTAAGTTCTCTGGTTATTTAAAAAGATTAACAGAATTGATTAAAGGGAAAACTACTTTTCACTGGGGTCCCTAGCGGGTGTTTTAAGTTTTTCCTCACGAATCAGTCCCTGGGCTACTATTCACATGAGACACTGACATTGCAGAAAACCCCCCGGGTTCTTCTAATCCTAACCCGAGGTCCTTCTCCTAACTTAAACAGTGCCCACGGCAGAAGAAAGGGTGGAGGGGCTTACCGGCGGCGAGATTGCTCCGGTGAGGTGGTCGAGGACGTAGGGGAGGTCTCGGGGATCACAACGATGTGCGGGCCGTCGGGGGTGGTCGGAGTTGGCTGGTCCGCGAGCGCAGGCGGGGGAGCTCGTCGGCGGCAAGGAGTCCGGCCTATCCAGAGCGAAATTGACCAATCAAACGGGTCAGAGAGCTTCACCAGGGATCAAGGAAGGTGTGCGCGCGAGGAATTGAAGAATGGCTCACTGGAGAGCTCGGTCCACGCATGCCGGCGGGCGACCGAAGTCCGGCGAGGGTGATCTCGGGCTTCGGTGAAGTTCTGCCGGGTTCGAGGGCTTGGGGAGCTTCACGGGCCTATGGCAGAGCTAACCGAAGCACTGGCACGACTTAGGGGCGACTAGAGTGGGCTGGCCATGGTGGCCGAAGCTCTTGCGGCAATGGCGGGCGGCAAAGAGCTCGCCGGAGCTAAGGAGGGGTGGCTGGCCGGTGGTGGTGAGCGCGGGGTGAAGTGTGGCGCGCCCGGGGAGGCTTTATAGGCGCGGGCGAGCACGGCCGAGGGCGGGGCTCTGACAAGCGCTCGGGGCGTGTGCGGCGAACGCCAGTGCGTGCTCTAGCGCCTGGCACAGTGTCGAGCACAAGGCAGCGCAAAGAGAGGTCGAGTTCAAGCGCGGATTGGCTCCAAATCTTTGAGATTTTGGCCATAATCACGTTGAGAGATCTCTTCCTCTCAGGTCCCTTTGTCGTTTATGTGTGGAGGCTAGTAGGTTTGGTTGACTGGATTAGGAGATAGAGAGGGAAGAAATCTGGTTTGTCTCACTGCCGCACACAGGGAGAAGATCTCTGGTTTGACATGTCCGAGGCACGCGTCCCAATGCCATCTTCTGGCAGGCGACAGATGGGTTAGTTAGGCACGTTTTTGTTAATGGGGTCATTAGGATTTGAGTTAGGGATCAAGGTGAACACGCTTGATCTTTGGCTCAAGGTCTGAAATTCAGAATTCTGAAATTCAGAATTTCCTATTGAGTCCCCACATGAGAAGCTTGCTTGGGGTTTTATTTGAATTATTTTGGCCAAGCTTCTTCAATCTTTATTGTTGCTTATTAAATATACTTCAATGTTTATAATTGGCCCAAGTCATGATTTTAAATTTTTCATACCCTTTTCCCCATTCTCTTGAATTTTGCTCATAGGGCTCAATTAGGGTTTTTGTTGGGGTTGCACATTTTGCCTTTTTGAAAAACCCATTTGTTTTGAACATGATACTTTTAAGTATATGCTTGGTGGATCCTTTATTCTTAAGTCAATTTGATGTTCATACTTAAATTTGGTTCACATAGGATGATGGTTCATGGGTTAGCACTTTGAGAGAAACCCTAGGTGACACTGGGGTGTCACAGCCTTCCCCCCTTAAAGGAATCTCGTCCCGAGATTCGGGTCAGTGTCCTCCTGGGGTGAAGCGAAGGGTGAGACTTATAGGAAGTGGGTGATTATTGTTGTTATTAGGGCAATTCGTCCTTCAAATGTCATTCTCTTTGCAACTTCAGAAGGAAGTCCTTTTTAAATTTGTTTCATGATTACTTTATCCTGAATTAAGATTATATCTTTGGAATTTAGATTCGAAGGGCAGGCGGAGGGGTTGGGTGTGATCACGTACCAGCTTCCTTAGGTAGGCAATCGGGGAAGTTGGATCTCAAGAATTCCTCGGTTTCCCAAGTAGCTTCTTCCTCCGAGTGATTACTCCACTGGACCTTGTACATCTTGATCGATTTAGCCCAAGTTGATCTTTCCTTGCAATCCAGAATCTTGGAAGGGTACTCTTGGTACGATAGATCTGGTTCTATCTCCAATTCTGGCTCTGCTATGATCTCGGTCGGCAATCGAACACACTTCTTCAGCAGAGATACATGGAACACACTGAATGGTGGATATTTTCGAAGGTAACTTCAACTTATATGCCACGAGTCCACATGCTTCGATGATCTCATAAGGTCCAATGTAACGAGGGGCTAGCTTGCCTTTAATTCCAAACCTCTGCACTCCCTTGGTGGGTGATACCTTGAGGTACACGAAATCTCCCACCTCGAATTTGAGAGGTTTCCTTCTTCTATCATGGTAACTCTTCTGCCTGGCCTGAGCAGCTTCTAGATTCTTCCTGATTAGTTTGAATTTCCTTTCGGCTTCAGTCACTAAGTCAGGTCCAAAAACTCCTCTTTCTCCAGGTTGAGACCAATTGAGTGGTGTTCTGCACCTTCTTCCATAGAGAGCTTCGAAGGGCGCCATCTTTAGACTGGATTGATAACTGTTGTTATAAGCAAACTCTGCCAAGGAGAGGTGCTTATCCCAGTTCTTGCCACAATCGATCGCACAAGCTCTCAGCATATCCTCCAGGAGTTGGTTTACCCTTTCTGTCTGACCATTAGTCTGTGGGTGGTAAGCTGAACTTCTGATTAGCTTAGTTCCCAAAGACTCCTGCAGTTGTTCCCAAAATCTGGCAACAAATTGGGCTCCTCGGTCAGAAACAATGGTCCGAGGTAATCCGTGCAAACACACGATCCGGTCAATATATAATTCTGCATACTTCTGAGCCTTATCAGTGGTGTGCACAGGAAGAAAATGTGCCACTTTCGTCAGTCGATCCACAATAATCCAAATCGAATCATGATGACGAGAGGTGTTGGGCAGACCCACAATGAAATCCATGCTGATGTCATCCCATTTCCATGAAGGTATATATAGGGGTTGCAAAGCTCTAGCTGATTTCAAGTGGCTTGCCTTTACCCTCTGACAGGTGTCACATTCCGATACATACTGGGCTATCTTCCTCTTCATTCTGGTCCACCAATACAAAGGTTTCAGATCATGGTACATTTTGGTGCTTCCCGGATGCATAGAGAATTTGGAGAGACGAGCCGCATCCAAAATTTTCCTCTTGAGGTCCTGGTTTTTAGGAATCACCAATCTGCTTTTGAACCATAACACACCCTTTTCATCTTGGCGGAAACAATTATACTTCTCAATCTTTTGATGGAGATTCTTCTTGATAATCTGCACTCCCTCGTCACTGAGCTGGGCCATGATGATCTGGTCTTGCAAGGCTGGCTCGACAGAAATGTGAGACAACGAACCAGAAGGAATCACTTCTATTTGCATCTTGCTCAACTCATCACACAAGGTGTTAATACGAGAATCCATTAGAATACAATTGCATTGCAACTTCCGACTCAAGGCATCTGCTACCACATTGGCCTTTCCTGGGTGATAATGTACCTCCAGGTCATAATCCTTGATCAGCTCTAGCCATCTTCTCTGCCTCATGTTGAGATCAGCCTGAGCAAAGATGTACTTAAGGCTCTTATGATCAGGGAAGATGTTGCAGTGGGTTCCCATTAAATAGTGCCTCCACATTTTTAATGCATGAACCACTGCTGCCAACTCGAGGTCATGAGTGGGATAATTTTGCTCATGAGGCCTGAGTGCTCTTGAGGCATAAGCAATGACTCGGTTGTCTTGCATTAAGACACAACCTAGTCCAGTGCCAGAGGCATCACAATATACATCAAAAGGCTTGCTGTTGTCGGGTTGCGCTAACACGGGAGCCGTGGTCAGATGCTGCCTTAATGCATGGAAGGCATCTTCGCACTTCTGACTCCAAACAAACTTGGCTTCTTTCTTCAGCAACTCAGTTATAGGCTTCGCAATTCGAGAGAAATCCGGAATAAATCTTCGGTAATAACCAGCTAATCCCAGAAAACTCTGAATCTGACGGACAGTCGTTGGTGGCTTCCAGTTCATCACCTCTTGCACTTTATCAGGATCAACAGCTATTCCCGCCTGAGAGATAGTGTGACCCAAGAATTTGATTTCCTTCAGCCAAAAATCACACTTGGACAACTTGGCATAAAGGTGGTGCTCTCGCAGTCGTTGAAGCACTACATGCAAATGCCCGGCATGTTCTTCTTTGTTCCTTGAGTACACCAAGATATCATCGATGAAAACCACTACGAATTTGTCCAATTCAGGCATGAAAATAGAATTCATCAGATACATGAAATATGCTGGTGCATTTGTCAGCCCGAATGACATCACCAAGAACTCATATAACCCATATCTGGTTGAGAATGCCGTCTTCGGAATATCGCTTGCTCGTATCTTGATCTGATGGTAGCCAGAGCGAAGGTCTATTTTGGAAAACACCTTGGCCCCGACCAACTGATTAAAAAGAACATCAATACGAGGCAAAGGATACTTGTTCTTGATAGTTACCGCATTAAGAGGACGGTAATCTATACACAGCCTCAAGCTTTCATCCTTCTTCTTCACAAACAGTGCTGGACATCCCCAAGGCGAAGTACTTGGGCGAATAAATCCCTTATCCAGCAACTCTTGCAATTGCTTCATCAATTCTGCCAACTCAGCGGGTGGCATTCGGTAGGGCCTCTTGGAAATTGGTGCCGTTCCCGGTTGCAACTCGATGGCAAATTCAATATCCCGGTCCGGTGGCATCCCTGGCAATTCATCAGGAAAGACATCTGCATACTCACAGACCACTAGGATCTTCTTCAGAGGTAACTCCGTCATAGAGAAAGCACATGACTGAGTAGAACCCTGACTAGGCAGAATTAAGGTGAAGTTCCCACAGGATAGAAAATTAACTTCCACGGTACGGCTGGCTACATCAAGCACAACTTGGTGCAAGGTCATCCAATTAGCTCCCAGAATAATGTCCACATTTTCCAAACCCAACACAAAAAGAGTGGTTTTGACAATGTGGCTTCCCAGTTGAATAGGCACACTTTGATTTAATTGATTAGTCGAAATTTTACCCCCAGGTGTGACTATCATGAATGACCCTTTTGAGTGAGAGAATGGCAGTTCACATTTAGCACTGAACTTCTGGCTAATGAAACTATGAGATGCACCAGAATCAAACAGAATTAAAACAGGTTGATTATGAACTGAAAAGATACCGGTCATGATAGGAGCTCCTTCAGGTACTTCCTCCAGAGTAGTGAAGTTGAGCTTCCCTTGCCTGACTTGTACCTTCTGCTTTCTTCCCTTGTCTTGATTTGGTGCTGGCATCTGCCTCTGCTAGTTCTTGGGACAATTCTTGGCATAGTGGCCCACATTGCCACAAGTGAAACACTTGCTTCCATTGCCCTAGCGGAACTGCTGCTGCTACGGAGGCTGATTGTTCCTTGGAGCGGGAGCTGGAAAGCGGTTGGGTGTCGGCTGCTGCTGCTGAGGTGGCCTGATCACCCATCTGCCTGCTTGCTGCTGGAAACCCCTACTCTGATTGTGAGAAACAATCCGGAACCTCTGAGCCTGAGCGGATGGTGCTGCCATTGGTGCCTTTCTCTTCTTCTCTGCTCGGTGAGCTATAATGCAATCCTCCTGGGAGATGGCCATGTTGACCAACTCATTGAAGCTATCAGCCCAGACAGTGTTGAGTCGTTCCCGCAGCTTGGTATTAAGACCCCTGCGGAAGCGGTCTCTCTTCTTCTCATCAGAATCAGCATGGTACCCTGCATACTGGCATAGGTCGTTGAAGGCCTGCGCATACTGCAGTACCGTTCGGGTTCCTTGATTAAGGGCCAGAAATTCATTCAGCTTCCGATCAAGAATGCCAGCTGGGATGTGATGTCCTCTGAAGGCAGTCTTGAATTCCTCCCAAGACACCTCTCGATCAGCGGGGAGCATAGCACGGAAGTGGTCCCACCAAGTCCGAGCAGATCCGCGAAGCTGCTGCGCGGCGAAGCGAGTCTTGGTAGCATCAGGGCAGTCTCCCGTGAGGAGGGGAAACTTGGACTCAACGACGCGAAGCCACACGTCGGCGTCCAGCGGATCCTCTGCCTTGGTGAACAAGGGTGGCTACGTGCTCAGAAACTCCTGGTAAGTTGCCACTGCCGGGGGTCGCTGATGCTGGCCTCCACCATGCTGCTGAGGGTGGGGCTCGCGCTGCAAGAGCTGTCGCAGAATCTCATTCTGCTGGGCCATCAGCTCCTGCACTGTGGGAGCTGGAGGAGGTGGCAGGGGAACCTGCTCGTTATGCCTGCGACGCTGCCTAGCTGCCATCTGAAAACAGAGATCGCCGCCATTGTTATCCCAACTCACAGTTTTGAGCAACAAGATATCATCTCATATGGAAGGAAAAATGCCATAGTCATAATATTAGGTTCGAAATTAAGATAACATGGTGACAACATCCCACAGATTTCAAAAATTCACAGGGTTACATCAATCAGGGGAAGGTACCCATAAGCCTAGTCCAAAATCTGACATTAACTAAGCTCGCATAGGTTTCTATCCGCCTAAGAGTGTCAAAGTGACTGTTTAACCCTGAGTGGTGGAAGCGACACTGGATACGGGTGAAGGAGGCATCGCGGAGGTAGTCCCATTGGCTCCAAGGGCTGGTCCTAGCTCCTCGGGAGCCTCTTCTCCCTTGCTTCCGGCTTCATTGGCCTCCATCTCCAAGTGGTGCATGTCCAAGTGGTCATTCGCTTCTTCGAGTTCCCTCTGCACATTGTGAAGCTGGTTCTACAAGACATCAATGGTGTTGTCTCGGATCTCCACCTGTTGCTCTAAGGTGGTAATGCGCTGGCTCAGCCTTTCCACCTGCAGATCCTTCTCTACCAACTCGGTGGATAAATCGACCACAAAATCTTCTCGACTATCGAGAGTGAGCTTGGTAGTCTGAGCGATGTTAGCAAGGTGTGCCATAGCGTCGCTCTGAAGGGCCTGAAGATGGTACAACGCACTCATGCACTGAACGGTGACCCTCCCGACCAAGTCAGGATACATCGCCCACACATCCTTCACATGGCTCACGCGGTTACACCACATGGGATCATCTCTATTCTCAGCTGGGAAGAGTCCCAAGGGGTGCATCACCATCTCTAGGGGATGGTAGCCACAAAAAGTCGTCAAAGTCTTCATGGCTGCTGCTTCGACGGTGTCGTCCGTCCTGAGTCCAATCGTCTCAGAACCAAGAGAACGCCAACCCGGCTGAAGGGGATGAGCCTCCAAAGTCAGCCAGACCCGACAACGAGGTACCCGATGCTCCTCATACAACTGCACTGTGTACAAAGGGGGCGTAGGGTAACCGGCGGAGTTAAGCACTTCCCACAAGATGGAGGGAAAGCCATCGCGGGAAAGGAAGTTAGAACTGAAACGAGTGTCTCCTCCACTGGCGGGGGTGGGTGAATTCATCTGCGGAAGGGAATCAAAGGTAAAGATTATGGTGGAAGGAAAAAGAAAAAGAGAGCCCGGATGGTTTTAAAGAAAGTGGGTTAGCTCAAGTTTTTAATTCCTCTTTGCATTTATAATGCATGCATGTTGGAAGTAACGTTGCCTCTCCAAACAATAGGGTGCTCTTAGGGCATCCCTAAAAAAAGAAGTCTAAGAACTGGCCCACGGGGCCTTCTTAATTTGCCACCTATTTCTCCCTCTATGCCTAAGGCCTTTCGTCCTAGGTCTAGCGGTCTAGTCCTGACGATCCTTAGCAGTTTCTAAGCAAGTTTTAGGTTTTGAAAATTGGTATTCATGGTTTATTGTCCTTCTCTATGGTGGAATTTGCTCCGATACCAACTGTGGCGGAACCACCCGAATTATTCCAGCTTAAGTGCCTAAGTCACGCCCCAGGGGCAGCAACACACTTAAATCGGGATAATCCGTCAGTCCCTCAGATCTAGTCTGATAGAGCCACTTATCCAGGATCAAATTCCACAATCTCACTCGAAGGTGAGTCACAGAAGAAATACAATAAAACAGGAAACCTCGAATTAAGTACTAAATTATTACATAGATCGGAGTTTTCAAGTAGCAAATAAGAGTTCATGGAATAAAGTGCAGCGGATAATCGATGTCATCGGTATTGAGGAATTGGGCAAGGCCTAGCCCACTACTCCTCGTGCTCCTCTCCTACCGGAGCAACATCCCACTCGACTGTCCAACCCGGTGGCAGGGTGGTAGGCCAAGTCACACCATCAACCATATCCTGAATCGTACCTGCAAAAATTATGCCACAAGCAAGGCTGAGTATACTAATACTCAGCTAGACTTACCCGGTGTGAGGAGTCTACTCCTCTACCTCTAGACTATGCAGCTGTTTGGCTGAGGGGTTTGGTTTGCCAAAAGCACTAGCTGTTTCTAGATTCAAATTTTAGCTTTTCCACTTCTAGTATCATTAGTTTAGCTAAGTTTGCTCTTTCTAAGCATACATGGTAACAATCATTATATCAATCAACATCTTTTGCCAGTATCTCATTTCCACTTATTACTCAATGCAGTACAAGGGGTCAAGCAGTCTCATTAGCTGCGAGAAGCAGATGATTCGAATCGAGTTTTAACCTTGCAAGGTAAACCTAAACACACGGCATGTCAGGGTACTCCGACCCTACACATGACAACCGTCCCCATCGATTCCCCGTTCGCGTCCAGGCCTCACCGCCTTGGCATACAATGCTCCACTGACCCCGGCTGCCGCCGTGCTGTGACCGCACTTGTACCCACCATAGCTAGCATGGGAGACCTAGTCTCAGGTCGCATGAGGGATAAAGTCCGCGCCCGGCTTCACTCAGGTACTAGGTTTACCGGTTACCATTTTTCCCGGTATGTGCTTAGTACGTTCAAACGCTTGACTCAGGTATCCACACATTAATCCTTAATTCCTTTTTCCCGTCTCATGGACAAGGCATCCTCCCTGGACCCGAGTCCATAGACTAACATAAATCCCGTTATCAAGATGAATACAGTCAATTCCTGACCTCGCGCGAGTGCTAGAAAAATCACTCGACTTCTACCGAGATCCTGATTAGCAAAGCAGCTACTTGACCTAGCATACTAGTATTCATCTCAAAAAGGAATCCTAAGTTCATGCAACTAGAGGTTTCAAGCAACTCCTACACTTAAGTGCACATCACAAACCTACAACCATTAAGTGTAGTAAAGTAGCATATATAAACGGTTATGCATATAAACCGGGGCGTGCCTTCAATTGCTGGGGCTGTGGGGAGATCCTCGATAGCAGCCTCGGAAGCCTGCTCCTGGTCCTCCTCTTGGACATATCCTTGCTCAGGGATGAGCACGTAATCTTCGTCAGCTAAATTACAATCTAATGAATGCAATGCGTAAGATACATGCATGATATGATATGATATGTGCTTTAGAAATTACAACTTTTGATGGTGTATGGTCTACTTAAGTTAGATAGACTTAAACCTTACTTATGTGAGACCCTTGGGTAGTATACTTGGTAACTTGGGTCAAACTTAGCTAAGTAAGTGGTAGGTTTATTTTCTTTAGGGTTCCACTGAATTTCATTTTTTTAAAGCCTTAGTGAGTTTGACAAGAATTCTAGTTGGACTTATTGGAGTGAGGTTTATTTCTTCTTCCTTTTTCTTTATTCTTCTTAAGTTTTTGAAGTGGGTTTGAACTACAAGTTGTTTTAATAAAATTCCAAAAATCCTGTAAAAATTACAGTGGCTTATTACTGGTGTATAATTCTCTGTCTCAAAATTTGGTGTTCAAAGAGTGAATAGTTTTCTCTGGACAAAATTACCAAATTTTAGGGCAAAAGGGGTGCTTTGAACTACAACTATTAATTAAAAGTAGGTAATTCTCTAAAATTTATTTTTGCTGGCTTTTATGTGCTATAACATGACTTGACACAAATTTCTAGCCATTATTGCCTATTAATTATTTTACTAATGTTTTCTTAAGTTTCTAGCCAAAGGGGTGCTTTCTACTACCACTATATTTGAAAAATATCAAACAACAGACTTCTGATTTTTCTTAGCTTCTATTTTGTGCAAGAGCAATCATTCTGAAGTTTGGCATCTTTTTGCTTAAGGGAAGGGGGTGGTATGCATTTATTGGATTAAATGGCCTTTCTTATAAAATATTAGCAATAGGTATTATTTTGCATCTTTTTAATGGGTTTGCATTTTTCTCTGGTGGCCTATTTTATTATGGACCTAGCAAAATTTTATTTGCCCGTTATTGCATTATTATGGGTTATTCATGATTTATTTAGAAAATGACTCATTATCATATTACACTTATTTACCCTACTTTAAATGATGGGCTAGGGTGTTCATTATTTTTGCAGTGGGGTTCTGGTGGTTATGAGTCCACTAGATTTTTATTATCAATTTTGGGTCTGATTTTGAATTTCTAATAATTGATTTCTAGTTGGAATAATGCTAAATAAAACATTTTATTTAAAAACTGATCTGGAATAAAGGTCTCTTTATTTTTCCTAGGTTCTCTCTTACTTAAGCAAACTAGGAAAAATAATTTCACTCACTGTTCATTAATTTCTAATGCCTTTCTGATTTTCCTAAGTTTTGGGCAAAAATGGTTTTTAATGAATATTTACACTATATTCTTCAATACTGGGGTTCCTACTATTTTTAAACAGTGTCTAAATGAGGTTTGAATACCTACAAATTTTCTTAGGTTCAGCACAGAAGAAAAACTAATTTTCCTTAATGAAACAAGGTTTGGTCAGTTTCTGTTTTTAATTTTAAACTCTAAAAATTAGAACAGAAAGCATAATGTTTATTATTTTTAAATGATAGCTCATATTATTCAGGGTTTAGCAAAATTAGTTTGACAACTTTTGCTTAAGAATTCATCAAGTTATGGATTTTCTAAGTTCTCTGGTTATTTAAAAAGATTAACAGAATTGATTAAAGGGAAAACTACTTTTCACTGGGGTCCCTGGCGGGTGTTTTAAGTTTTTCCTCACGAATCAGTCCCTGGGCTACTATTCACATGAGACACTAACATTGCAGAAAACCCCCCGGGTTCTTCTAATCCTAACCCGAGGTCCTTCTCCTAACTTAAACAGTGTCCACGGTGGAAGAAAGGGTGGAGGGGCTTACCGGCGGCGAGATTGCTCCGGTGAGGTGGTCGAGGACGTAGGGGAGGTCTCGGGGATCACAACGATGTGCGGGTCGCCGTCGGGGGTGGTCGGAGTTGGCCGGTCCGCGAGCGCAGGCGGGGGAGCTCGTCGGCGGCGAGGAGTCCGACCTATCCAGGGCGAAATTGACCAATCAAACGGGTCAGAGAGCTTCACCAGGGATCAAGGAAGGTGTGCGCGCGAGGAATTGAAGAATGGCTCACCGGAGAGCTCGGTCCACGCGTGCCGGCGGGCGACCGAAGTCCGGCGAGGGTGATCTCGGGCTTCCGGTGAAGTTCTGGCGGGTCCGAGGGCTGGGGGAGCTTCATGGGCCTATGGCGGAGCTAACCGAAGCACTGGCGCGACTTAGGGGCGACTGGAGTGGGCTAGCCACGGTGGCCGAAGCTCTGGCGGCAATGGCGGGCGGAAAAGAGCTCATCGGAGCTAAGGAGGGGTGGCTGGCCGGTGGTGGTGAGCGCGGGGTGAAGTGAGGCGCGCCCGGGGAGGCTTTATAGGCGCGGGCGAGCACGGCCGAGGGTGGGGCTCTAACAAGCGCTCGGGGCGTGCGCGGCGAACGCCAGTGCGCGCTCTGGCGCCTGGCATAGCGTCGAGCACGAGGCAGCGCAGAGAGAGGTCGAGTTCAAGCGCGGATTGGCTCCAAATCTTTGAGATTTTGGCCATAATCCCATTGAGAGATCTCTTCCTCTCAGGTCCCTTTGTCGTTTATGTGTGGAGGCTAGCAGGTTTGGTTGACTGGATTAGGAGATAGAGAGGGAAGAAATCTGGTTTGTCTCACTGCCGCACATAAGGAGAAGATCTCTGGTTTGACGTGTTCGAGGCACGCGTCCCAATGCCATCTTCTGGCAGGCGACAGAGGGGTTAGTTAGGCACGTTTTTGTTAATGGGGTCATTAGGATTTGAGTTAGGGATCAAGGTGAACACGCTTGATCTTTGGCTCAAGGTCTGAAATTCGGAATTCTGAAATTCAGAATTTCCTATTGAGTCCCCACATGAGAAGCTTGCTTGGGGTTTTATTTGAATTATTTTGGCCAAGCTTCTTCAATCTTTATTGTTGCTTATTAAATATACTTCAATGTTTATAATTGGCCCAAGTCATGATTTTAAATTTTTCATACCCTTTTCCCCATTCTCTTGAATTTTGCTCATAGGGCTCAATTAGGGTTTTTGTTGGGGTTGCACATTTTGCCTTTTTGAAAAACCCATTTGTTTTGAACATGATACTTTTAAGTATATGCTTGGTGGATCCTTTATTCTTAAGTCAATTTGATGTTCATACTTAAATTTGGTTCACATAGGATGATGGTTCATGGGTTAGCACTTTGAGAGAAACCCTAGGTGACACTGGGGTGTCACAATTTGTGTCCCAAAGGATCGGGACGCTTCACAAAGTGGGAGGGATGTTTTTGAAAATAAAATTTGATGCTGGATCCATCATGGCCATGATGGGTTCAACATCGGAAAAGATGTACCTCTGCCAGGTACCAAACTTTGGGATTGGAAATGATTAAGCTGAGACCGGGCGGGTGACTTGCACGAGAAGAGAGTCTCGGTGTAGTGTCTCCGTCTGAGTCGATTAAGGACCGTGTCGATGTAGGCTTGATGACCGAGGACCCTTTAACTAGTCACATGCCTCATCATGGGTAAGCTTTGCCTCGGGCAGACTAAGGCCAGAAAAAGATACCACGCAATGGGAGTGGAGAGATGGCGAGAGTAGCGTGTACCCTCCATGGCAAGAGGCTGGACGGTGGTGTAACTGTGCTCTCGGTTGGCGTGAACCTGATCTGGTCTTAAGAACCCCGGCGGCGGGTTGACATATGCAAGGGTTAAGTGCTACATATGTCGTGTGATTGGAGATCCTTAGCTGAGTATAATCGATTCGGATCGCCGTACCTTCGCGGTTATGAAGACTTGGTCACTGACCTATACGTAGAACTCCAGTAAAGATTAAGGGTGTTAAGAAATTGGCTAGTGCAGGTCAAGTGATTGAACTAGGATAGAAAGAACTCTAGAGATAAGTAATCTTACTTAACCTGACAAGTAAAATTGGATTTTTAAGGATCCACTTTAGTAAGCATTTCTGCAAACAGAGTCTTTGATTATTGAGAAACCTTACCTTGACTCCCTGATAACCAGCATACCCTTAAGAGTCTTTTCTTTAGTCGGGTAAGACTTGCTGAGTAATTCCATACTCAGGGTTTTATTCCCTATTGTTTTTAGGTGAAGAAGCGACAAACTTTTGTTGTTTCTGTTCTAAGGTGGTTCTAATGGAAGAACAATAGGAATGAAGCTGCGGGAGGAAAGGATCCTCCATAAAAACTTTTGTTTGAAACTTATCGGGAGAAGTTTTTTTTGCCTCCCTTGGTTCTGTAATAATAATAATAATAATACTCTGCACTCAGTTAATTATATCCTGGTCTATAATATATAACTTTGTCTTACTTTTAAATAAAGGTAAGTTTATGTAATCGCTTCCGCATTTTCGTATCTCTGATGATTTGTAATGTCTGCATGACGGGTAAAACGCTCTTGAGAAGGTAAGGAAAGCAGATACCGAACTTGTCAAGTGATTCAGGGACACCTTCAGGGTTGTCTGAGGTCCGTTGGACAAGGACAACTGTAGGTGGGCCTAATGACTTGGGAGGTTCCGTCACAGAAATCAGCATTTTGTCTTCTGGGATTAAGGATCTATTGGGTGTAGCCCCCGAGCTTTGAGTGGATTTTTGAAAATGATCCACTCAAAGATCTTCATCTCATGCTTTAGAAATCAGCATTTTGTCTCGTCTTTTGCCTTAGAAAACAACATTCTATCTCGTCTTATGCTTTAGAATTCAACATTTTGTCTTCATCTCATGCTCATACGAATTCAAATAACGTTATCAGCCCACACCTTGTTATGTCTGAAATTTATTTGATCGGTGATAGATTGGATGTTTGGTAGATGGCTCTTGGCTGGTCATCACCCCGCTCTGTGCTTCAATGCCTCTGCTGATTAGACTTGCGGTTCAGTAGCTATATTTGAACTTCCTCCGATCTCTACCTATCTCCTCCTTTTGTCTTAGTACATTCATTGCGTATACTGTATGGATGTGACTTCTTCAGAAAATCTTTTGATAATTCCTGGCTACCCCCAATGGGTGTGTTCAAAGGGCGTCTTGGTACGCAGAGCGTTTAGAACACTGTCCTGGAGTAGTAACTTGATGTGACCGCGAGGTGTAATCATACCATCCGAGCAGTTGACCTTGGTCCAACCGGTGTCGTGTTACACGAAGCGGCGCCTGTTTCTTGACTCATTTTTATGCGGCTTGAATTGCTTATTGAATACTTGCGACTGTTCGGCAAGCGCGGTAGGAAGTGGACAGTCACTCCGGGTCTCTATAAATAGCCTGCTTGCACCGTTGTTTTCTTCACTCATCTGTTGATCATCTGCTGCTTTTCTTCCAACTCTCTCTTCTTCTCGAACCAACCATGGGTAGAGGCAAGAGAGGTCGAGGCCTGTCTCGTCGTGCTGGCGAGAAACACAAGCGCACCCCAAGTCCTCCCTCGGAGGACTTCGGCGACTCAAAGTATTCGGAGGAGGTTTCCTCCGGGTCCGAGGGGTTGCCGGTCTATGCTTCCCCCTGGCGTCGTCTAATGATACAGACGACTCCCAGGGGTTAGCCGCTGAGGTGTGGACGTACATCCGCTCCGTCGAGCGCGCCGGGCTCGAAGGCTCGAATGAGTCGGAGGTCTCCTCGGATGAGGAGAACTCCTCTGACTCGTCCGAAGAAGAGAGCGGCGACGACGGTGATGATGAGGGCGACGACAGCGGTGGAGGTGGCGGCGGCGACAGCAGCAGGGGTGGCGGTGAAGGCGGCGACGGAGGTGGAGGCGGCGACGGTGACAGGGGCGGCGGTGAAGGCAGCGGCGAGGGCGACGGCGACGGTGGCGACGGTGGCGGCAAGGGCGGCAGCGGCAGCAGCAAGGTCAGTGGCAAAGTGCCACTGGTTTAAATATTAGTATAGATAATTAGTAGTAGTAGTAGTAGTAGAAGTAGAATAATTAATGTAGTGGTAGTTAGTAGTGTAGTGTAGTAATGTAGTGTAAGGTAATGTAATGTAGGGTAATGTAATGTAGGATAATGTAATGTAGTAAAAAAGGGAAAAAAGGCCGACTCATAATGAGTCGGCTTTTGAGTTTGTCCAACTCTCTCATAATTTCAGCTGTTCCGAGCAAACTTTCGTTTTTCCGCCATTCTTTCTTTATGGTCTAATAGTTCATCTTTGCACCCAACGTTGCCGACGTTTTAGAGATAACGGCCGAGTTATGACTGACACTGTTGGCATTTTAGAGGTAACAGCCGATTGGTGCCTGGCACTATCAGCGTTTTTGAGGTAATAGCCGAGTGGTGCCTGACACTGTCGGCGTTTTAGAGGTAACAACCGAGTTATTCCTGAAGTCTCGCTTTCCCGAGTGATGACTTGGCACTTTTTAGAAATGGTGCCCAACCCGGGAAAACCCCATTTATGCTCATGTTGACGTGCACTTTTGATTTCTGAGCCCTAACTTCACATTTCCACCTCGAACCCCTCTCCTGTTTCCCTAAGATTTCGCCCCTATTCGATCTGCCTGCGAGATTGCGATGGCGCCCAAACAGAAGAAACAGAGCTCTGCTGCGGCAATCATTCCTCCCATCGACCCCAATAGTTAGTTGCCGTTTGCAGGTAACCACATGTCTATTGTTTCGGAATCAGATCTTCTCCATCTTGTTGATGTTGGAGTTCTTCCTCTAAAAGAGCTCTGCTCTTGGCAGATTTGTCTTGGGGTTACTGTTCCGACAGAAGATACCCACGAGTCCATCATCTATGTTCCTTTTCTTATCCGCGGCCTTGCTCTTCCTGTTTCTCCCTTCTTCCGCGGTCTCCTTGATTTTTACAATCTGAATTTGACCCATCTGAATCCCAATTCTATCTTACAAATTTCTATCTTTGTGCATCTGTGCGAGGCCTACCATGGAATTCTTCCCCATTTTGGCCTCTGGAAGTATTTGTTTCATTGTCGGGCCGGGATGGCTGGGGGGGGCAGCACCAGCTCGTTGGTGGTGCAAGTTTGGAGATGCGTCGCGAGAGGAAGATAGAATACCTCGACATTCCTCTTAAGGATAGCATTAAAGGGTGGCACCTTGAGTGGTTTATTGTGGAAAACCACTACGAGTCCCTCCCCCTCGGTCGGGGAGGTAGCCAGATGTACGTGCTCCGAGCTGGGTCGAGTCTCCAACTCCCTTGGAGGTAATGGAGGCCAGAGTTCTACTTACTAAGATATGTCTGCTGAAGGAGAGAGGTTTGGCTGCCAAAGCTGTGGTCGCTGACTTCGTCTTCAAGAATATTCAGCCTTTGAAAGACAGGGCGTATCCAGCTTATTTGTACAGTGGTATCAATGACTCTACCCAGGTCACCAACAAGAGAATTCCTATTGAGGATCTGATGAGCCGACTGGACATGATTCTGAGGGGTAGAGTGTCAAATGTTGGTGCTCATGTTGCTTATTCTGCTTAGAATCTGCCATCTCATAGGTCATTTCCTGATTTTGTGTCCAACCCTCCTACTAGTGATGGTGGTCTGGGTCTTAGAGTGTGACCCTCTCCCGAGGACATTGAGGCTCTGATTGCTCCTCTTCGGAATCTTCCCAATTATGAGAAGCAAATTCACTTTGAGATGCCAGCTAGTCCACATGATGCAGAGATAAATGATGTACTTAGCATGTTAGCTGGGGAATCTTCTGACTCGACCCATGCTGAGCCGATGGCTATCACGGCTGGGCAAGAGCTTGACAAAGCAGTGGAGACCCAAAAACCTGAGGGTACCCGCCCAAATCGTCCTCGCCAAATTAGCCACCCGACTGCGCCTGTTGAGAAAAAGAAGGAGAAGAAGAGGCGGCTACAGCGACTGTCATGCTTGGACCAGGATGTAGGTCCTTCTGCTCTGGCTTGCAATAAAGTGCCAGCAGAGGTCCTTCCTGAGGTTGATCCCAATGGTGACGTCCATGCTGAAGTTGATCCCAATGGGTGTAACCGTGCACCGGCTGTTGTCCATATATTTGATGAAGACGAAGAAGAGGAAGAAGAAGTCCCACTTATTCGTAAGAACAGCCAGCATTACAGAGGTAGTAATGGGGATAGTGATATTCCTTCTCTAGCTCTGTCCGCTCTTGTTAGCCTTCAGGAACTGTCAATATCGAATTTTGATCAAGCCCTTGAGGAGGTCGTCCCTGAGGATATGCTATCAGAGCCGACCACTGATGACATGAAGGCTGTTTGTTTGGAAATTCCAGACGTGGGATTGGAGGTATTCCGAGCAGTGTCTCGCGCGTCGTCGACTTTGGAAGGCACTCTTCGATGCCGAGATGCTGGTCCGAGTTATCTGACCCCCATGGAGGTTGTAGAGGAGCTTTCGGCCTTAGAGGTGGCCACTGCAAAAGACCCAGCCCCCGAAGGTGGTGATGGCAGTTACCCAGCCCCCGAGGGTGCTACCAGTAGTGATCCGGCTCTGGCGGGTAGCGCAGGATACAACCTAGCCCCCGAGGATGTTGCCAGTAGTGATCTGGCTCTGGTGGGTGGCGCGAGCTACAACCCAGCCCCCGAGGGTGTTCGGGTAGGCTCTCCTTCCCACACCTCCATGGACGTCCTTGTTGGGTTGTCTCCAACACGATCCGATGGGGTGACGGTGATGCATGCTTCTGTGACTTCGAACAAACAAGTCACCTTGGAGGTTGGCGAGCTAGATGCAAGAGGTCTAGTATCCGCTGGTGGGGCTGAGCTCACCCTAGGCAACGTTCTTCAAATTGTTCCTGCTGATGATCCTCCGTCGAGCCATGACATCGTTCCCCTGACTTGGGTTTACCATTATTCTTCTCCAATCTTCAGGTGAGTCAATTATTTGCTTTTTATTGCTCTTCTTGGTAGATTATCTTTCTTATACTTATTTGTCTTCATCAATCACAGGCTTTAGTTGACGGAATGTCTGCCCAGCTGAGGTCGTATAGTGCTTCTGTCCCAGAAGGAGCTCTGTCTTTGATGCAGTGGAACCCATTGCTGCTTTAGAAACAGATTGTTGACTTGAAAGTGTCGAACACTGGTTAGTGACCTCGTTTCTTCCTTAGTTACTTCTATTGATCAACTGGTTTTTAACCATGTATCCCTTTTCAGCTGCCTTGTCAGATATGGCTCGGCGGGGCTCTGAACTTGAGGAAAAGCATCTTCAAAGTCAAGCCTCCTTGACCCGACGGTACTCTGATCTTGAGGAGAAGTATTTTCAGGTTCAAACCAACCTGGCTCGGGTTTCCGCTTCGCTGGACGATGTGCATTCTTTGAATTCTTCTCTTAATGCTCAGCTTAACTCAGAAAGAATGGCATTTGAGGTGGACTCCCTTAGTTGGTTCTGTCGCGCTTATTATTGGCTGGGTGTTGAATGTTGATTCTTGTTTGCAGGAGGAAAGACGAGCTCTTGTGGCCTCTCATGATAAATTGGATAGGTTATATCAGGACGCTAGCAATTCATTGACTATTTTGGGAAGGAGCCACCGCTTCACTATGTCAGATCTGGATCACCATCGTCACGAGCTGCAAGCATCTCAGGATGAAGTTCAGTGGCTGGGACAGCAGTTATCGGCTAAGGATTTGACCATTAAAGATCTTCGTGCTTCAAAGAAACTCGTTGCACAGGAGCTGGAAACTGCTCGACTGGCTACCAAAGCTTCAGAGGACAGTTGCGTCGTTCTGAGAGCTCAGCGCGACAAGGCTATGGACAAAGCCATTCGCGTGGGGTGGATCTTGATGAGGAGGCCTAGTGTAGTGGTTCCTGATGACATTATTGCTGATGTCAAGGCTGCGCCTGATGCCTCGAGTCGACCTTCTTCCTCGACTGCTCCTGCGAAAGACATTGCTAATAGAGACGTTTCGATGCAGTGACATCCTGCGAAACACTGAATGTACTTATGAATTTTATGGGTGTGTGATGATTGTGTTCGAATTTTTTGTGGGTGGAGCACTAGGGTGTGTCCTGGGCATTGATAATTATAAAATTTTGTTTTCCTGAAGTATTGATTGTTTTTGTTGTCAGGCTATAACAGTTATCCTGAACAATTGTGAAAGTAAACGTAGCATGCTGGTTCTGGAACTTGTCCTGACTCATGCCAATCGCTTGGCTGGTAAGGCATTGTGGTTGCCTTAAGATGAGTAGATGTAATTGTATCATGCTGACTTAAATCATTGCTGACTTGAGTCACTAGCCCCGCTGGTAGGGTATAGTGGTTCCCCTAAGCCGAGTCAGCGTGAGCATGCAGCATCATCTCAGGTCGTCGCCGACCTAAGCCGACTGCTCCGTTAGTAGGGTATAGTGGTCACCCTAAGTCAAGTAAGAGCGAGCATGTTGCACCGTCTTAAGTCGCCGCCGACTTAAGTCGATTGCTCTGTTAGTAGGGATAGTGGTCACCCTAAGTCGAGTTAGCGCGAGCATGTTGCACCGTCTTAGGTCATCACCGACTTAAGTCGATTGCTCCGTTAGTAGGGTATAGTGGTCACCCTAAGTTGAGTAAGCGCGAGCATGTTGCACCGTCTTAAGTCACCGCCGACTTAAGCCGATTGCTCTGTTAGTTGGGTATAGTGGTCACCCTAAGTCGAGTAAGCGCGAGCATGTTGCACCGTCTTAGGTCGTCGCTGACCTAAGCCAACTGCTCCGTTAGTAGGGTATAGTGGTCACCCTAAGTCGAGTAAGCGTGAGCATGTTGCACCGTCTTAAGTCATCGCCGACTTAAGCCGATTGCTCCGTTAGTAGGGTATAGTGGTCACCCTAAGTCGAGTAAGCGCGAGCATGTTGCACCATCCTAGGTCGTCGCCGACTTAAGCCGATTGCTCCGTTAGTAGGGTATAGTGGTCACCCTAAGTCGAGTAAGCGCGAGCATGTTGCACCGTCCTAAGTCGTCGCCGACTTAAGCCGATTGCTCCGTTAGTAGGGTATAGTGGTCACCCTAAGTCGAGTAAGCGCGTTGATTCCAAGTCTAATTGAATCGAAGTCAATTGATAGTCAACAGTCTGAATGCCTTTGAAAATGAAATCTTTATTGATGACGTATTCTCTAATACAATGTTGCTCCGATAGCTTTTGAGGTCTTGCTAAGGGTAAAACTTTCTAAGATGCTCTATATTCCATGAATTCCCCACTTCCGTTCCATCCATTTGAGTAAGCCGGTATGATCCTGGCCGAGTGACCTCCGATACAATGAATGGCCCTTCCTATAGTGGTGACAACTTATGTCGTCCTTCCCCCGTTAGAATTTGGCGAAGGACCAGGTCTCCCACTACAAAGGATCGGCGTCGTATGGCTTTATCGTGATAGCGCCTCAAGGTATGATGGTATATGGCTGACTGAATTACTGTGTCCAATTGCTCTTCCTCTAGCACATCAATATCTTCTAGCCTAGTAGCTTCGGCTTCAGCTCTGCTTTCGAATACCAGCCTTGGTGCCCCAAACCTGAGGTCGGCAGGTAGCACTGCCTCCGAACCATAGACCATGAAGAAAGGGGTATTTCCATGTAGAGCTCGACTAGGTTGAGTTCTCAAACTCCAAACCACATAGGGCAACTCTCTGATCCACTTTCCTGCGAACTTTTCATTTTTGTCGAACACTTTCTTCTTGAGTGCTTCTAGTATCATTCCATTAGCCCTTTCCATCTGACCATTGGCCCTTGGGTGTGCTACTGATGCATACTTGATCGGGATACTCTGTTGTTCGCAAAAATCAAAGAATTTAGAGCTAATGAAGTTAGATCCCAGGTCGGTTATAATGCTATTCGGTATCCCAAACCTGGATATTATGTCTTGTATGAACTCCACTGCCTTGGCTGAGGTTAAAGAGGCAATAGGCTTGTACTCTATCTATTTGGTGAATTTGTCAATGGCGACCAGCACGTGAGTACAGCCTCCCTGAGCTTTTTTGAAGGGTCCAATCATGTCCAGTCCCTAGCATGCGAATGGCCATGTTACAAGTATGGTCTACAGGTGTTGTGCCGGTAAGTGTTGTTGCTTTGACAAGAATTGGCAAGCTTCACATCTCTGGACTAACTCGGCTGCATCTCTCTTTGTTGTTGGCTAATAGAAACCAGACCTGAAAACTTTCCCAACCAGAGTTCTAGATGCTGCGTGTATTCCACACTGTCTAGCGTGGATCTCATCTAATAGTTGCTTCCCAGTAACCGAGGAAATGCACTTCATGAGGACTCCTGTCGCACCTCTTCTATACAGTGCGTCCCCTATGATGGTGTAGTGGGTCGATTGTCTTGCGATGCGTTCTGCTGCAGCCTTATCATCTGGTTCTTCTTCATTCTTTATATACCTGATGATAGGCTCTCTCTCTCCAGTCATTAGAGTTCGATTCTGGTTGGCTCAAGGTGTTGCACTCTTCCGCCTGATCTGAGGGAATACTCGGATGTGACACTTCCTGAACGAAGACTCCGGGTGGGACCCGCGCTCGACTGGATCCTAGCTTTGACAACGTGTCTACTGCTACGTTGCGGTCTCTTTCTATGTGATGGAATTCCAACCCTTCAAACTTGTCTTCTAATTTTCGGACGGCTGTACAGTACTTGCCCATAGAATCAGTCGAGCAATCCCAGTCTTTATTTATCTGGCTTATGACAACTAGTGAATCTCTGTATACCATCAACCTCTTAATGCCCAGTGATATGGCGATGTTCAACCCATGGATCAGTGCCTCATATTTTGCTACATTATTTGATGCTGGGAATAACAGCTGAAGAGCATACTTGAGTTGTTCACCCCCCGGGGGCGATGAAGAGGATCCCTATGCCTGCTCCCT
The DNA here is from genome assembly GCA_029449295.1 of Zea luxurians. Lineage (NCBI taxonomy): Eukaryota > Viridiplantae > Streptophyta > Magnoliopsida > Poales > Poaceae > Zea > Zea luxurians. The sequence goes on along the minus strand of JAOPSE010000008.1, from coordinate 84,232,414 downwards.
GCAGTTTCAGCGAGCCATCAAAATACATCCTCCATACTTCAGTAGCCTCCGGGTTGTTAGGAACTTGTTGTTCAGTCTACTCTGATACAAAGTCGACTAGTGCTTGAGTTTTTACTGCTGTGCGAGGCTGAAACTCTATGTCATGAGCTCCCAGCTCACAGGCCCACTTGGCTATTCTTCTAATGGCTTCTTTGTTGTGAAGGATGTCCCCTATTGGAAACCCGGTGACTACTATGACTTTGTGGTCGTCAAAGTAGTGACGGAGTTTGCGAGCGGTTAGAAGTACCGCATATAGGAGTTTTTGAACTTGGGGATATTTCTTTTTAGAGGGTCCCAGAACATCACTGATGAAGTAGACTGGATGTTGTACTAGATATGTATGTCCTTCCTCTGCCCGCTCGACTACTAACGCGGTGCTTACCACGTGAGTCGTGCAGGAGATGTATAATAACAGGTCTTCTGCCGATTGATTTGGTGTGGCTTGGCGTGGAGGCTTTAGTACTGGTGGTGTGGTCAAGAACTTTTTTAATGCTTCGAGAGCTTCCTGCGCTTCTGCGGTCCACTGGAACTTGTCCACCTTCTTGAGCAATTTATAGAACGGTAAGCCTTTTTCGCCTAGCCTTCATATGAACCTACTCAAGGCTGCCATGCATCTAGTAAGCCTTTGCACTTTCTTCCGTGATCGCGGCGCTTCCATTCTCATGATGGCCTTGATTTTTTTCTGGGTTGGCTTCAATCCCTTGGTGACTGATAATGAATCCGAGTAATTTCCCTGCTGGTACTCCAAAGACACATTTTTCCGGGTTGAGCTTCCACAGGTATCGCCTCAGGCTATTGAAGACCAGCTACAAATCTTCAATGAAGTTTTCCGAGTTTTCTATTTTGATCACCACATCATCAACATAAGCTTCTACCTGCTTGCCCTAGTGATTGGCTAAGAACGTTTGAATAGTTCTCTGGTAAGTCGCTCCAGCGTTCTTGAGGCCGAACGACATGGAGGTATAGCAGAAAGCTCCAAACGGAGTAATGAATGCAGTTTTTTCCTCATCTTCTTTTGCTAGGCTGATCTGATGGTATCTAGAATAGCAGTCCAGGAAGGACAACATAGAACATCCGGCAATTGAATCAACCACCTGATCTATTCTAGGGAGTCCGAAGGAATCCTTCGGATAGTGCTTGTTGAGATCTGTATAGTCGACGCACATGCACCAATCCACTTTATTCTTTTTGAGTACAAGAACAGGATTTGCTAGCCACTCAGGATGCTGTACTTCTCTAATGAACCCTGCTGTGACTAATTGAGCTAGCTCGGCACGAATAGCCTCTCTCTTGTCAGGCATGAAACGACGCAGTTTTTGTCGGATCGGCCTTGCTTGGGGATAGACCTTCAGTTTGTGCTCGACTAGTTCTCTTGGGACTCTCGACATATCCATAGGCTGCCATGCGAATACGTCTCGATTATCTTGCAGGAACTGGATGAGCGTGCCTTCCTATTTGTCGTCCAGGCTAGAGCTGATGATGGAAGTTTTGTGTTCATCAGCGAACCCAAGGTTGAATCTTTTCATCTCCTCAGTAGGCCGCATAGAGGTCACAGCTTGAGCTTCATTCACAGGTATTACAAGGTCTTCCTCAGGCTTTGAGTTTGCCTGCGCGGAGGAAGTCGTCAGTGGTTTGGTAGTGAGAGCCACCTGGATGGCCACTCGGAAACATTTCGCGGCGCCTTGGAAGTCAGGGCGCACGGTGATGATCCCTTGTGGCCCTGGCATCTTCAATATCATGTACCAATAGTGTGGAATGGCCATGAATTTCGCTAATCCTGGCCTACCGATGATGGCATTGTATCCGCAGTCGAAGCTTGCCACCTCGAACCTCAAGAACTCGGTTCTGTAGTTTTTCGGAGTTACAAAGGTAACAGGCATGTAGATGTGTCCAAGCGGGTATTCTCCTTCGATCGGCACAATGCCGAAGAAAGGAGTGTCTGACTCGTGGAGCTCTTTGAGTGCAACTCCCAAGCCTAAGAGTGTCCAGGGGAAGGTGACGTTGATGCTGCTTCCCCCATCCACTAATACTTTCTTTACCCTGCTCTCTTGGATCACCGGATCGACGAGGAGCGGGTACTTGCCTGGATGATCGAAGTTGATCCATTGATCTGCCCGGGTAAAGGTGATCAGGTGTTCTGACCACTGATTGGGGGTGGGGGCACTGGTGGTTGCCACTAGTATCTGTCGATCGTTGAGCTTCTGTTGCCTTTTGTTCTCTTGCGACCTGTGTCCTCCGAAGATAACGTTGACCTCCCCGTCGATGTGCGGGAATGCTCCACCTCCTCCCCCTTCCTGCTGCTGAGGTTGTCGAGGTTCTCCGGGCCCTCCTCGTGGTGGGGGAGGTGGTAGAGGTTGTAAGGGTCGGCCATTCCCGATGGAGTGCTTGAAGTCTCTGCAGTTCCGGAGGGTGTGGCACATGTCCTTGTGGTACGGGCACTGGGCGTCGAGGATGTCATCTAGTGTTCATTCGCCTCCGCGGGGTGCCCCTCGGGCAAGAGAGACGGGTGGTCCAGCGGCGTGGACCTCTTCACGAGGCCTCTTCTCCCAATGCTTGTTGGGTTGTTGGTTTGTGTCACGTCGCAGCGCAGGTGGTGCAGGCTTTGTTCCTCCGATAAGGTCTCAGGCCCTTTCGTCAGCGGTGATGTAGAGGTCCGCTTCTCAAAATAGCTGCTTGGAGGTAGTCGGCGCCTTCTGCAGTATGGCTCGGATGAAAGCCGAGTCATCAGATCCCCGGTAGATGTCTTCGATCACTGCCGCCTCGACGACTTCGGGGATACGGTTCCTCATGGTCTAGAATCTTTTGAGGTATGATCGAAGTGTTTCATTGCCATGGCGCCTGTTGGATTTGAGGTCCCATGGCTACGCCGGTTTGTTGGAGAGGGATTGAAAGTTGGCGATGAAGCATCGACTGAAGTTGTTCCAATCGTCGATGCAATGTCGTGGTAGGTGTCATAGCCATTGCAACGCATCTTGCCCAAGAACGATGGGCAAGTATGCAGTCATCACGTCTTCAGTTGCTCCAGCGGCCCGGGCGGCGGTCGTATAGACGGCCAACCAACCTCCCGGGTCCTGCTTAGGCTCGTATTTGTCGACGTTGGAGACCTTGAAGTTTGGGGTCCATTGAATGGCCCTGAGACGCGGAGTAAGTGTAGATACTCCACACGTGTCTTCCTGCCGACGAGCGTGGTGCCGATCCTGAGGAGGGGAGTTGCCGATGTGCTGTCTCGACCATCCTCGGGTAGTGCCATTAGTTGAAGTCATTGCCGACTCGACTCTAGTGGCCTGACTCCGTGTTGGAATGCCATGATCCTGATCGTACTCCTCTCAGCATCGTATCTCATTCTCATGTCGCTGTTCGCGTGAAGCATTGATGGAGCTCCGCGCGTCCCTCCTACTGTTGATGGCGTGTCGTAGATCGCTCGGGGGATGGGCGAGGGGTAGAAGATGATTAGCCGCCCGAGTGAGCAGCCACCGATAGCCTTCAACATCTGGAGTCTGGGGGAGGCCATCGGCTATCGGAGCCAATACTCCACCGACCTCACTTGGTGTGTTCATGGCACGGGCGAAGTCAGGGTTCAGGTTTCACGCAAAGAGAGGGTTCTCTCGGTGTAGCCTAGCATCCTGTTTAGCTTGCTCTTGAGCCTGCCGGCAATCACGTCGGCGAGAGTTCCTCCTTTCCCTGAAGACTCGCTCGTCATGAGTTTCTCCCACTTCCAATATCTCATCTCGGGATACAGGCTGCACCAGGTCCCGTTCTCTAGCTTCGTGATGTCGCCGAACATTCTGGCGTCGGTTCCTCCGTCGACGAGCTTCTCGCTGGGGAGGTTCTTCCCCAGGCATGGTTGGCTCATCGTCGGAGATGGGTGATGATTCCACTCTTCCCCCGATGAAGAGGATATTGGGGTAGAAAGGAGTTGTCGTGGTAATAAGCTTCTTTCTATCTTTCTTTGAGGGCAAAGGTGCCAGAAGAGCAGCTCGGTGGGTCTCTATCCCGCTTGCTTCTTTTTTCCTCGTAATCCGTGTCCACTCTTCTGTGGATGAGGCGGACAATAGGGTACTTCGGGTAAATGAATTCTTGGCTTCTGGCTTGCAGGAGGTGGTCTTCGTCCAGGGCGCTGGAGGTGGTGCCATTTGCTGTCTCGTTCTGGCTTTCTCGGAGATTTTTGGGGAAGGCTTCTTCTTCGGTGGATCCGCTATGCGACATAGAATTCCTTCCTCATCTGCCACGGACGAGATGGTCCCGAAGCAGAATATGGATCCAGGGCGAAGAGCGATCTTGCACCAGGAAGTGACGACCATTGAGCTAGCTTGGATCAATGACACACCCCCTACCTGGCGCGCGAGCTGTCGGTGTTTGGTGCCCGACCGCACACCCGGGGTTACCCCTGGAGGTGCTTTTGGGTAGGACGATGTTGTTGATTGTAGCTCGATGGTTCGTGCTAGGCGCACGAGAGACGATAGACGATTTTCTACAGGTTTGGGCCGCTTTATGTGGTGGGTTATAGGGGAATTTTCTAGTATGAAGGATGCTAGAGAATTGAGTAGATGGCTTATGAGTGACCTGCCTTTTGATGGGGTGCCCCCTAGGCCTTATATAATCGACCGTGGGGCATTACATGCGGGTATGATGATGACGTATCCCTAAGTAATAGTGAACCGGCTGAACTTATCTTCCCACAATCTTGCCGACTTATCCTCGTTTCGTTCCGACGTCCAAGGGTGTCACGCGGGGGATCGGATCAAAAACTGTGGATAATGCTTAGATCCATCAAGCCATCTGGGCCCGAGTCTATCCATTCCCGTGTCAACCCACTCCGCCAGCAATTCCTCCCCTGGCCCACGAAGGGATGGCCTTGCGAAACAATAGGCCCAAGGCCTTTCGCGAGGCCTTCTAGCCTTCTAGTGGACCCGGGGGATATCTGTCCCCCACAGGTGGACAGTCCAGTGACCTACCACAGACCGTCCAATGACCTATTGTAGACAGTCCGTGCACGGTGCACCTGTAGAGAAAAATGTAGTTATCTATGCCATGACAGACAGTCTGGTGACCTAATGCGGATGACCCGTTGGCCTATAGAGAAGTCCTCAAGGTCCTGCATGCCATGCGTAGGTCTTATGGATCATTAGTATTTGGCCCAAAAAGTCACCAACATACTTTTTGGTGACTTTGCTTGGGGACGAGTGTTTTTTAGATCTATTAAGTTCGACCACAAATGGTCGTTTCCAAAGATCGCACCAATGTCTCCCCAGACAATATACTTAGGTCGACTATGGAGAGTCTATCGGGCGATGAGCTGCAACAGTTTGAAGATCTCATGAAGTAATGGAATGATGAGGCACTGCGTCAATGTGCCTGGGGTGCACGAAGCGACTAAGGAGAATTTCATGTCATACTTCATAGTAGACCGGGTCTAGAAGATCATCAAGCAAGGAGAGAGATCAACCTCGAGTCCCCTACCTTCGCCTCCAACTCCCAATGTAAGTAAATATGATGATATCTAGTCCTTTAGACAATATGTAAATTTACAAAGGGACCAGTTAGAACAACACATGGGGGAATAGAAGAATCACTAAAGAAACTCACAAGTGCATTCGAAAAATCTTCTAATCCTAGCTTCCCATTATCTGAGGCTATTACCGAGATATTTATGCCTAACCCATCAGCCATGAACGGGCTCTTACAAATCCAACAATTATATGGTATACCGATGAACTCATATCTAGGGCAACCACCACCACCACTTTCATTATACGCTAGAATGGTGACACTGAGCATGGTTGGACGATCTAGGTACGATCTCGAACCGTTTGGCCCTACAGTCGACCATCTGGTGCCTCATGCCAGACTGTCTAGTGCTGAGCTAAGCCCACAACATGACATGTCAGTGGTGCAGAGCATGATTGTAACATCCAAAATCTTATTCTGAGATTTGGCATAATTCTCCAAAAGTTTTGCATTATAAATATCTTTTAATAAGAATTGTTCTTACCTTTAAGGTTACATTTCCTAGAATAAATATGATCTCTAATAAGAAATTAAATGAAAGAATCCCTATATGAATCTGGCCATCCCCTTTGGTTTAACTATATATTTAAGTTTTAAAAAATCTCTTAATAAAAGTTATACTCTAAGGATTTGTTATTCTTAAAGTAACTATTTTGGTATGATTTGCATATTTAAAAGTCTGGCTTAGCTAAAGTAATAAATAAAAAAATTAGGTTTTGCATTCATGTCGAGATTTTGTTTGTGCATTTAAATGGCTAGAAGTTTGGAATCTATTTTAATGTAAATCTAAATTTAAAATTAAATCTGATTTGAATTAGAATTGGAAAACTGAAATTGGAAAAAGATAAAAGAAAAATCAACCGTTTGACACAAACCCATTTAGCCCACTCCTTCCTCGCGCTAACTAGCCTGGGCAACTGTGAAAGCCCATGTCCCTACGCCCGCACGTGCCCCTCAGCGCTGGCATGTGGGCCGTCCCGGTCAGCCTCTTCATGCACGCGTCGTCACTCAGTCACCGCCATATGGGCCCTTTGTGACCAGGATTCCCCACCCGCATCCGCTGCTCAGCTCACGCTCGGTCTCTGGCTGGTGGGCCACTCATATCAGGGACATCTCCCACCTCGGTACCGAGATAAGGACACGTACCGTAAACACCGGAGTCTGTCGCGATTGGAGCCGATCGCTTTGTACCTGTGCTAATCCCCTCGTGTCTATAAAAATCAAGCCACCCTCCTTCCATTCCCATCGCATCCGACCAACGAGCGCATCCGGGAGCGACAACCATGCCACCGTCGCCGGGAGTGGGAGAGATGGCCGCCGCAGGCGGGATCGTGCATGGCAGCGGCACAAACCTCATGAAGAAGCCGAAGAACGTCATCGAGAGGAATAGGACATGTACAAGAACACCATCGAGCTCATGCTCATAGCATAGTTCTCACCATGTCGATGAGTGTCCTGTTCTTCCTCTCATGCTTGATGTGGAGTGTAGGGGGCGAAGAACTCATGCTTGATGCCTTCCTCCTTAAGGCACTCTTCTACTTGTAGGTTCTCGAATTCAGAACCATTGTTGCTCTTTATCTTCTTCACCTTTAGCTCAAACTCATTTTGAGCCTGCCTTAGGAATCGATTGAGTGTTCCTTGGGTTTCATATTTATCCTGCAAAAAGAATACCCAAGTGAAGTGGGAATAGTCATCAACATTAACGAGACCATACTTACTTCCCTCGATGCTAAGATAAGCAATGGGCCCGGAGAGATCCATGTGTAGAAGCTCTAGTGGTCTTGATGTTGTCATTATATTTTTGCTCGGATGACTTGTTCCCACCTATTTCCCTGCTTTGCACGCTACACAAGGTCTGTCTTTCTCAAAATAGAGATCAGTTAGTACTAACACATGTTCTCCTTTTAGAAGCTTATGGAGGTTCTTCATCCCAACATGTGCTAGACGGTGATGCCAAAGCTAGCCATGTTAGTATTAGCAAGTAAACATGCATCTAGATCAGCATTCTCTTTAGTAAAATCAACCAAGTAAAGTTTGTCGTCAGATACACCTTTAAATGCTAATGAATCGTCACTTCTTCTAAAGACATTTACATAAAAATTTGAAATAAGCAATTATATCCCATATGACATAACTGACTATTAGAAAGAAAATTATAACCAAGCAATTCTACCAAGAAGACATTAGAAATTGAGTGCTCAGTAGTAATCGCTATTTTACCTATCTCTTTTACCTTGCCTTGGTTCCCATCTCCAAAGATGATTGTGTCATGGGAATCCTTATTCTTGACGTAGGAATAGAACATCTTCTTCTCCTCCATCATGTGGTTTGTGCATCCGCTATCGATAATCTAGCTTGAGCCCCCGGATGCATAAACCTTTGTTTCCTTAGTCATGAGACATGTATGTCGCTCGTTGGGGAAGAGGGAGGACTTGTCGAAAGCAGAGGCGGCAAGTCCTTCGTTGCCGGAGTTAGAGGATGAGCAATCTAAATCCCATTTCTTGCCAATGTGCACCTCGCCCTTCTTATTTCTATAGAACTTCTTCTCCTTCTTCCCTTTTTTATCTTGGTCCTAGTCATTTTCATTATTGGGACATTGAGCAATAAAATGACCAGACTTACCGCACTTGAAGTATGAACGCTTTCCCCTTGATTTGTTCTTATTGGGGTAGTCCTTGTGTCCCTTCAAAGAGGTATTGAAGCACTTGATCACAAGTGCCATCTCGTCCTCATTATGGTCAGCCGCCTCAACTTGCGCCACCTTATCAGGGAGTGCATCCTTGTTGTCCGTCGCTTTGAGAGCAATGGGTTGCGGCTCATAGTGAGGAAAAGTTCCGTTGGCGATGTCATTAACGTACCTTGCCTCCTTTAGCATCATGTGTCTGCTTACAAAATTTCCAAGAATTTCTTTGGACGACATTTTGGTGTACCTAGGGTTCTCACAAATAAGGTTTACAAGATTAGGATCAATAATGGTAAATGACCTTAGCATTAGTCGCACGACGTCATGATCCGTCCCTTGTACTCCTGTAGCTTTAGATCTTGTTCACCAGGGTCTTGAGCTTGTTTTATGTTTCAGTTGTCTCTTCCCCTCTCTTCATGGCGAACCTCCCTAGCTCGCCTTCCACCAACTCCACCTTGGTGATCATGGTGATGTCATTGCCCTCATGAGAGATCTTGAGAGTATCCCAGATTTCCTTGGTGTTGTCCAAGCCACTAACTTTGTTATATTCATCCCTGCACAAAGAAGCTAAAAGCATAGTAGTGGCATGGGTGTTTTTGTGAATCATTTCTTGCGCATGAATAGCATTATAATTCTCATCATCACTATCTACAAATTACATTCATTTTAAATTATGTCCCAAATGCTAGGATGAAGAGAAAATAAATGATTCCGAATTTTATGACTCCACCTTGAATAATATTCCCCATCAAAACGAGGAGGCTTGCCAAGATGAATAGATAGCAAATGTGCATTCGAATTGTAAGGTATGCAAAAATAATTAAAAGAGGTCTTAGAATAGTTTTGTTTGACCTCCTTTTTCTTTGTAGAGGATGAGTCATCGTCCTCCCTTGGTGAAGATGAAGAAGTGTCACTATTGTAGTAGACTATCTTCTTGATGCGCTTCTTCTTCTTCTTCCCATCCTTATTTTTCTTGCTAGACCTGGAGTCGACATTTTCTCCTCCCTTGGGTGTTTCATTGGAGGGGATCTCCTTCTCCTCGATCAAATTTGCCTTCCCTTTAGGATTCATCTTTTCAGGCGGTTAGTCCCTTGATGAAGAGAACGACCCTGATACCAATTGGGAGCACCTAGAGGGGGTGAATAGGTGATACTGCAAAACTTGCTCAAAACAACACAAACTTGGTCTATAATATGAGTTAGAGTAAATTAAACCAAGTTTGGATGAGAAGTGGAGAGAAAGAAAGATTCTTCACTTGATTTATCTCTTGAGATGTGTATTAAACTAGGAGCAATATATAAGTGAATATTAAGTTCAAAGGAAGACAAAAATCATAGTAAAGTAAAGTAGACAAGAGACACGATGATTTTTTCCTGTGCTTCAGCTAGAGCCTACTCCACGTTGTGGTGACCTCCTTCGGTCAAGGGTTGCACTCAACCCCTCTCAAGTGATCCAAAGATCAAACTTGAGTGCCATGATATTCTTCCTTATATCAATCTTGTTTGTGAGGAATCTCCACAAGTTTGAAGTCTCTCACAACCTTACACAAATGATCACAATCAAACTTAGAGTAAGGGAGGGAGTGAGAACATGCACACAAGAGCACAATCACAGCAACAAGACACACACAAACAAAGAAGAGAGTGCTAGAACAAATTGATAGAGTAATGGCTCAAAAACACGCTCAAATCTCTCTCAAACACTAGAACAGCGTGGTAGCAGAGTCTCAAAGTTGTAGTGTGCTCTTAGAATGCTTGATGTGCTGGTAGAGGCGCATAGGAACCACTTTTATAGCCCCAAGGGACCAAGGAGTCGTTGCTCCTTTCTTTGGAAACTTTTGATTTACTTCTGTCCGTGGGTGCACTAGACAGTTTGATGCACACCGGACACTCAAGTCTACAACAGTTGTAGGATCGGTTGATTGGTCACCTTTCTTTTTGGGTGAGTACTTGATTATCCGGTGCCACACCGAACTGTCCGGTGACCCCTCCTGATCGTTGGCACGCTGACGTGGCCGACGTCGATCACATTGCCGATCGTTGGTGCTGCCGGAGAGCCATTGAATGCCTATCCCACTGGACATGTCTAGTGCACATCGGACTGTTCGGTGAGTTTTAGCCAGCGAGCCCGAGCGAAAACCCGAGAGCGGCTAGTTGACCAAGCCAGCATCAGACTGTCTGGTGAAGCCCAGTCTGGCCTAAGTTTGGCTCTTTTGAGCCAAACTCCTTCACTTCTTTTTTACTCTCTTTGTGATGATTCCTAGCACTTAGACAAACATAATTAGCAATAAAAATAATTGACTAAGAGCTAGAATCATACCTTTATCACTTCATTTGAAAATGGTTTGCAATATGCTCAAGCTAAGTATAAATGCCACTTTACTTGTACAAAGAAGTCAGTACCAAACAAAGGTGCAAGAAACATAGTATAGTGTAAGTGCAACTTATTCAAATACTTAAACCTCCTATTTTTGTAGTTTTACCCAAAGTTGCACTTTTTGGTCTTCCAATCCAACTCATTTGGACTTCACATCTTCAAGTAGCTTGATTTAAACTTGTGCTCATGCTCATATGAAGAATGTTAGTTCAAGGTGGCGTGTTGAGAATTTAATCACCAAAACAACTAGAAATGGCTCAAGGGCACATTTCCCTTTCATCAATTCACACACAAATGCCTAGCTCTATGTTCAATTCTCTTTTGTGGAAGTTGGGAGGCTTTGATCTCTTTGGGAGTGTTGCTCTAGTGTATTGGAGTTATTTCTCAATACTTGTGTCTTGAAAGGGTTGTTTGGGGTGTATTTATAGCCCCCAACCACCCATGTAGCCATTGGGACCAACTCCCAAAAGTTGAGCTGATTTTAGGTGCACTAGAACTCTCATTGTAGTAGGTCCAGTGCACACTAGACCTATGTCACACAGCTCTTTTAGTGACCTTTCTAGAAAAGGTGTCAGGTGGCACCGGACCGTTCTAGTGCACCACTATACTATTCCATGTAGTCGCCACATCAGCCGACAGTTGAGCAGTCGGATTTGACCAATGGAATCCGATAGGTCTGGTGCACCATCTGCCTGCTCCTTCTCTTTCTCTAGAAACATGCTCTCTACGTAACCGGTCTAGTGCACCACTGGTCTGGTCCGATGCTTTATGTCCCCAGACCACATATGTAACCACTTAGCATTTTGATTTTGCAAATCAAACCTTTTCTTCAAAGTTTTGGAAATTTCTCCCCTTTGCCAAAGGATCTTTTTTCTTAAAACATTTTTAATTCTCCTCCTTCGGTAAAATCTTTTGCTTTGGCCAAATAAATTGCTTTATTTTGAAAATGTTCCCCCTTAGCAATTTCTTCATGTTTTTGAAACTTCTCTCCCGTTTTCAAATACATTTTGCGAATACTTTGTTTTGGCCAAGTTCTCCCATTTGTAAAGATTTTATACAAGAATTATCCTCTTTTGGTAAACTTTCATAAGAGACTCTCCTCTTAGCTATCAAGAGGATTTTTCTGAGATGTTTGAAATTTTTTAAAACTTAGTAGTTTGTGGTCCTTTTTCTTTGGCTGAATAATTCTCCCCTTTTCCATTAAACACAAAAAACGAAGAACTCCAACTGGCCTTTAAAATGAAAGTCGCCTAGAGTAAAAAGAATTGGAGCAAAGAATCTTTTGTACCAATCAAATTTCCTTGGAAGCACTTTTCTTTGCCTAAGGTTTCCATTTCCCTTTAAATTCAAGACTACACACATAATAGACTTGAAATTGATATTAATCTCAAAGATTCAAATTATAGACATCCTCTCCCTAAATATGTGCATACAAGTAGTCGCTCCTTATTTAGCCTATGCACTTGGACTTGTGAGGCATGAGGATGATTTTTCTACAATTTGAACCTTGGTACACAAATTAAATTATGGAAAATTGAAATTGTTGAGAGCACCTAGAGGGGGTGAATAGGTGATTCTACAAGATTAGCTCTAAACAACACACACTTGATTTATAAAATGTGTTAGTGAGAACGAGAACCAAGTTAGGATGAGGAGAGAGAGAGGAGAAAAGAGAACTCTTCACTTGATTGCTCCTTTAGGATGAGTATTAAACTTAGGAGCAATATTACAAGTGAATATGAGAACTCAAGAAGATACTAATTGCAATAAGTAAAATGGACAAGATACACGACAATTTTCACCGTGGTTTGGCCAATGTCTACTCCACGTTGTAGTGACCTTCTTCGATCAAGGGTTGCACTCAACCACTCTCAAGTGATCCAAAGATTAAACTTAAGTGTCATGGTTGTCTTCCTTATATCAATACCTCAGCTGTGAGGAATCTCCATAAATTGGAGTCTCTCACGCCTTACACAATTGATCACAATCAAATCTGGAGTAAGGTGGGAAGTAGAAATGCACACAAGAGCACAATTGCAGCAACACCACACACACAATCAAAGAAGAGAGTGCAAGAATCAAAATGATAGAGTCACACCTCAAGAACGCGCTCAAATCTCTCTCTAACAAATCAAAAACGTGGTCGCAGAGTTTCGGAGTTGTAGTATGCTCTTGTGATACTTGAGTACTTGCTCCATGTGCCTAGGGGTCCCTTTTATAGCCCCAAGGATCCTAGGAGCCGTTGGTTCTTTATTTGGGAAGCAACCAGCCTTCCCTATCTGTGTGTGCACCGGACTGTTCGGTTGTCGGGTACCATAATTAGGGGTACCTAGATCACAAACCTAAAGAGCCTAGATGCTTGAGTAAGAAGGGGTCATAAACAAACATGCTCCCAACCTTACCAAGGCACAAGGGACCTAAGTCATGACTCGCTCGAGGCCAACCCCGGGCGAGAGACGCAGTCACGACTCACCCAAGACCAACCTCGGACGGGAGACGCAGTCATGGCTCACACAAGGCCAACCTTGGGCGAGAGACGCAGTCACGACTTGCCCGAGACCAACCTCAGACGGGAGACGCAGTCACGGCTCCTCCAAGGTCAATCCTGGGCAGGAGACGCAGTCACGGCTCGCTTGAGGCCAACCCCGACTCGCATGAGGGCGTCTCAGGCGGCTGTCCGGTGAGTCCCAAACTAGCCAAAGTTTGGCCAAACTTAGCTAAACGTTTTAACTCCATTTTTAGCTTGACTTGAAAAGTTCCCTAACACTTAGACAAACATGATTAGCACCTAAAACAAATGACTAACTACTAGAAACATACATTTATTACTTTGATTCATATAGGTTTGCAATATGCCCATTTTCAAGTCCATAAGTGCTTTTCTTATTTTCCTCAATTTGCTTTCTAAACACATGTGCTCATGATCATATGAATGATGTTAGTCCAAATTGATGTGTTGAGCATTTAATCGCCAAAAGAACTAGAAATAGCCCAAGGGCACATTTCCCTTTCACTTGTACCAATTGAAAATATTGTTCAAGATCAAAGGTATGATAAATAAGCATTGTATGCAATATTTCAGTCCATGTACGAGAATCAAGAGTATTTAGTTCATTTCTAAGTTCACAAAATTGTTTCTCATCTAGAGGCTTTGTGAAGATATTGGCTAATTGTTTGTGGGTGCTCACATGGTCTATAATGATATCTTCCTTTTGTGAGCGATCTCTCAATAAGTGATATTAGATGTCTATGTGCTTAGTGTGGCCGTGATCAATGGGGTTATCGACCATTTGGATCACACTCTCATTATCACATAGAAGGGGGACTTTGATCAGATTGTATCCAAAGTTCTTTAAGGTTTGCCTCATCCAAAGTAATTGCGCACAACAATGTTCTACTGTAATGTACTCGGTATCGGCTGTGGATAGAGCAACAAAATTTTGTTTTAAGCCCATGAAACCATGGATCTTCCCAAAAATTGTCAACTCTCAGAAGCGCTCTTCTATCTACCTTACATCTAACATAATAAACATCTGAATAAACAATAAGATCAGATTTGGAACCTTTTGGATACCAAAGCCCAAAATTAAGGTGTATGAACTAAGTATCGCAAGATTCTCTTAACGGTCCTAAGGTGACATTCCTTAGGATCAACTTGGAATCTTGCACACATACATATAGAAAGCATAATGTCTAGTCTAAATGCACATAAATAGAGTAATCAACCTTTCGTAGACCGATATACATTTTAGTCAACCAAATTACCTCCCATGTCAAGGTCGAGATGTCTATTGGTTCCCATGGGTGTCTTGGTGGGTTTGGCATCCTTCATCTCAAACTTCTTCAGGATGTCTTGAGTGTACTCATTTGACCGATGAAGCTGTTGTCTTTGAGTTGCTTGATTTGGAATCCAAAAAAACTTCAACTCGTGTAACACCCCTGGTGTTACAAGTGGCATGTCATCATATGCACTGGCATCATCCCGCTTGATACACCTAGAATACATTTATTAGGTCACAAATCAAAGCAAAATGTGGTGTTGTGTTTAGTAGGGTGCAAGAGTACTTTCAAAACCTTGTTTTGAACTAAGTGTAAGTAAAAAACTTCTAAAATAATGACAATTTGGCCATGAGTTTTATGTACTAAAGGTAGGCCTTAGTACCTAGTAACTTTGCTATTAGAGGGTGGATCAAAGTTAAGGTTCACCTAAAGAAGTTGATCACATTCCAAACCCTAATTTGGGACCCAAAAGTAAAATTTCAAATTCATCAAAAGTTTGCCAAAGGTTGAAATACCAAAGTTGTAGGGTTTTGAAAACTAAGCAACTTTCATGTTTGAAGATTTTCAAGTTTTGTGGAAAAGTTCGAAGTAACTTGTAAAATTTAGATTTGGTTCAGTTTTATGGATTTCTGAAAATAGTGTGTTTGAGCTGACTTTGGACCCTTGTAGCTCCTATTCCATGAGCTTTTTATAGATGATCACTATAGAAAACTTGGAGATTTACTGTAGGAGAGAAAATATTATTAAGCATTGTGACCCTAAAATCATTTGGAACTGGGAGAAAAGGGTGTCCTAAACGTTGCTATCAGGGAGGAATTGCTAAAAAAATATAGGCTTGCTAAATGGTCTATTCTGTGCCAACCAAAAGACCAGGGAGGAATTGGAATCCTAGATTTGAACACTATGAATAGAGCCCTTCTTAGCAAATGGTTGTATAAATTGCTTACCTCTGATGGTATGTGGCAACAATTGCTCCGTAATAAATACATAGGTTCAAAATCACTGGCTCAAGTGGAATGGAAAATTGGTGACTCCCACTTTTGGTCTTGTCTAATGAAGGTAAAACCAGACTTTCTACGCTTCAGAACCTTTCTGGTCAATGACGGATCTCAAGTAAGGTTCTGGGAGGATAGCTGGCTGGACGGGTCCCCGCTGAAAGATCAATATCACTCCCTGTATAACATTACAAGACCCATATCAATAACTATAGCGGAAGCTATGAGCTCCTTCCCTCCTAACTTTTCCTGGCGACGACAACTTTATGGATCCAACTTGGTGGATTGGATTTCCTTGTTGTCACGCATAGAGGGTTTGGAGTTGTCCCATGTCCGTGATACATTTTATTGGAACCTTACCCCAAATGGGAAGTTCTCGGTAAAATCGTTTTACACAGCCTTAAAGTTTAGTACTACCCCTAATGTAAACAGAGACATGTGGAAGATGAAGGCCCCTTTGAAAATTAAACTTTTTTATGGTATTTACGAAAGGGAGTAATTCTCACAAAAGATAATCTGGCCAAACGAAACTGGCATGGAAGTTTAACTTGTGTTTTCTGCCATAAGGAAGAGACCATCAACCACCTTTTCTTTGAGTGCCGTTTAGCTCGGTCAGTTTGGAATATTGTACAAATGGCTACCGGCTTCAATCCACCGCATAGTGTAGAACATATGTTTGGGGGATGGCTTCTGGGCCTGAATAAAATACTGAAATCTGTGTTTCTACTTGGAGCGGCGGTCTTGTGCTGGGCTCTTTGGACCGGTAGAAACGATTTAGTGTTTGAGAAAAAACTCTATTGCTCTCCTTTGCAGGTTATCTTGTCGGCGTCACATTGCCTTTCACGGTGGGCTATTCTACAGAGGAAGGAGGTTCGACCTATGGTTGTAACAGGATCACGAACCTTGGTGAGGGTGGCCATGGCGTTTTCTCCCGGAGGCACGGGTGGCGATCTAGACTTCGGATCGGTTATCATTAGATCAATGTCTTTTTTGGTTTTTTTAGTTGGCTATGTGCATTAGGCAGAGGCCGGAAGTTCTGTACCAAGGATTTGTATCCTCTTGATGTAATGACTTGGTATTTTCAATATAAGCTTCCTTTATCTAGAAACGTTGCTATCAGACCCTGGTTTTCTTAACTTCAGTGTTTTTTGCCCGACTTTGGAGTTCTCTGATGTTTGATTCATGGAGTTATAGGCTGTAGTCTCCATAGAAAAGTTGAAGAGCTTGGATCAGTGAATAAGTTTCCTAAAGTGAGATCGACTTGGTCTTGTATGAAATCGAAGTAAAATACACCCAAAGAGTCTCTATCAATTCGGGGTGCAGCTTTCAGTTTAGATAACTAAACTTGGTTCAGTTGGCGTGAGGTGTAGTGAACCTCACCGTTGCCAACGTGCTTTGCGCGTCGTGATTTGGTTTGAGTCATTAGATTCGTGCTATGGGCATGCGATCAATAGCGCCACTTCATCGTTCTGCAGGTTGAATAAAGATTTGGCTTTAAAGTTATCCGCTCGCCATGCCACTTCATTGTTGGCCCTATTCTGGATAAGCTCATTGCCACAAATATCGTTGTAGCTTCTGGTGTGGCCACACAGCTGGTCGGCTTAGGCATGTCCTCTGCTGCGGTGTCAAAGTTCTAGGTGTTTGTTTGCCACACAACCTCGTAATGTCGCCACTGTTTTCACTCTTGGAGTTTCCTGTCACCGCGCCATCCTCACTCCTCTCTATCCAAATTGACCAAAGTGTGAGTAGATTCCATTAAACTAAGCAAAACGTCCATCTCACCTCTCCTTTATGCGCCCTTTCTACCGGTCGTTTCACTAGTTTACCCAGCACAGTCGAAACTCACCGGATTTCCCTGAGCTTGCTCACTGCCATCGTTGTGGAAATGCCTCATCGTGGTCGGGCCATCTCGAACATGTTTCATCCCATGGCTTCCATGTTTTAGTTCCCTCTGGTAGTATTGAAGGTCCTCGACTTGACTGTTTCAGCTCTACTGTTATGTCTTCACTGGAACGCTAATTTGTCACCGATGTACACCGTTGAAAGTCGCCCCAATGTCGACTGGCCATTCCACACTTTCCCTGCTCGAGCTTGTGTGAGTAGAGAGTGTTGGGTGAGTCGCTGATGCTCACCACGCCCTATGTTTGAGTTCTACCACGTTGTATCACCAGGAACAGGCTCGCCAGACTTCTATGTCCACTGTCGTTGTCGGTAGTGTAGCTCCCGAGCCTACATGATCTGTCTGTGCTATGTACGTGTTCGACGTAGTACGGAGTACATGTTGGTGCCCTCATCTTTGCCTAGGACAGCTCCCATGGTTAGTTCGGTCCTGGCTCACCGGCGTTTTGGACTCGGCGACATCATGGACTTGGAAACGGAAATGAGAGGAAGGGGAGGGGCCTCAGTGAAGATGTCAGTGAGACAAGAGAATAGTTTCTTGGGTTCTTTTCTTATTGTTTAAAACATCAGGGTTCCTAGTGCAAAGTGCGCACCCGGGCGCGGACTCGTACGTTTCCCCTTGCTCGTGGGCCAGGCTAGGCTATTTCAAGCCAAATTCCTGTTCCAAGTTTTTTCTTTTTACTAGGTGAGTGCCCGTGCGTTGCAACGAAAAACATATAATAACATAATAACTTATATACAAAATGTGTCTTATATTGTTATAAGAAAATGTTTCATAATTCATTTGTAATCCTGGTCATACACAAATTTTATTATTTTAATTTAGCTGTTTCACTACTACATTGCAACCATCAATATCATGCAGACTTCGATATATGCCACGATTTGTATGGTCTCATCATTGAAGAGCACGTGCCACACCTACCGGTACAAGTTCCCTCGTACATTGTCAGTCATCAGGTACGCACCACCATACATGTTTGCTTAAACAAAAAAGGCAAGTGTATGATCTACGAAGAGAATTAAAGGTACGTTGGCACAAAAGCTACCCTGATGATGGCAAGTGGTCATTTCTGTCGGTCCTCCTCTGCGTCACCTCTGGCGCCAAGATGACGCCACGTACCTTGATATAGTAGTCATCGAACGCGCACGACATGGCGAGTACCGATGACTCTTGGCTGGGCTACCAAACGAAGTGTACCCTAGGCTCATGAGCGAGGTAGTACACCTAGTCATTGCACCACCGAATGTGCTACTCCTCTACATACATCTTGTTCGAGGACACTCACACAACGTCAGCAACGACCGTCGTCCCAGCGCACAAGAATTCATGGCTGGCCAGTAGCGACTTACGTGGCAGGTTGAGCTTCAGATGGATGATGAGCTAGACGACGTGGCAGCGCCGTCGTCGGATGTGGTGCCTAGAACAACCTGAGAGTCACCAGCGTTGGGGACGACCATGAGGTCCCCCTGTTTGAAGATGGACAGCACGGTGCAGCCACTCTAGACCACGTCCAAGCGGCGGCTGCGCCAGAGCTTGCCGAACACAGCGGCGCATGCGGACACATATGACTACTTCTAGAGGTCGAACTGGCAGTCACCAAGCTTCTTCTCGTCGTCGATGAGCAACGCCAACGCGAGCGCCTCCTGCCAGTGGTGTTTGTTCGGGGTTTCCAAGTAAGAAACATGGATTCATCTTTGGCGTTGGTTTATGAAAATGACTTACAAGTCAGATCCATGGAAAAAAATATTACGGAGAATAAATGTCACACATATAAAAACAAAAGAAATTGCATGCAAGGCTCTTCTTTAAATACTACTGCCTCTGTCCAAAAATATAATTCAGTAATCTCATTGATAATTATCTACTACTACACATTGTGCAAGGGTAGCAAGTGGGATTTGGAAGAGATGTAGTAGATATTTTTACTGTAACAAATATTAACATAAACACACATGTGGTGTAGTGGTAGCTACGAGCATATTTGCTTGAGGGGTCACGAGTTCGAATCCCACTGGGGCCACATTTGTGTTTTTTAATTTAATTTTAGCTAGGCGTGGGATGCACGTGGGAATGGGAATGAGCTTTGTGGGAGGGGGAATGAGAAAGACAGTGTGGGGAGGGTGGAATGGGAATGTTGCTTGAGGGGTCACGGGTTCGAATCCCACTGGGGTCACATTTGTGTTTTTTTAATTTAATTTTAGCTAGGCGTGGGATGCACGTGGGAATGGGAATGAGCTTTATGGGAGGGGGGAATGAGAAAGACAGTGCAGGGAGGGTGGAATGGGAATGACAGAACACGGAATGGCAGCCGGGAATGAGAATGGGAATAGGAATGGGCTTTGTGGGGAGGGGGAATGAGAAAGACAGAATACGGAATGGCAGCCGGGAATGGGAATGGGCTTTGCGGGGAGGGCGGAATGGGAATGGCAGAACACGGAATGACAGCCTACCCCTTACCGCCTTAATAATTAGTATAGATTAATTAACACGTATCTTGTAAAATCCACTACAAATTGTAGAAAATGCAAAAACAATATGGGACAAATTTTGTTGGATTCACAAAATTGCAAACTTTCTTTTTAAAATGGTTTTATGATTTTTCCAGCAAATAACTAATTCTAGATGATTAAAAAGTGCTTCTATTATGCTTACATGAATTCTAGTAATAAAAATTGAGCACTAAAATTATGAATTTTTTTGGGGAAACTTACATTGGTCATATTGACATCTGGTTAAAATTTGAGTCTGATTGGAGATGGTTTGCTCAGAAAACTTGTTGTTGGCCAAAATAGGGAAAGATTAACTCGCAATTAAGTAAAAGGTTTAGTGCTTTGAAGAAGAGGTAAGGTTGCCTAATGGAGATTGGGTTTTTGGATGAAGTCAAGAATAACTAGCTCCCTAGTGGTTCTTAGCAAGTGAAATTAGTTTGTAGTGCTTTAAAAGGTATATGAACTAATTGGTTTTGTTGGCTTCCAATTATACCATGAAGGAAAATTGTATTCAAGAAGTTCAATTTGTTCTATACAAGATTGCATTTTCATGGCATAACATAAGCATTCATCATTTGTTTATTACGTGTAGAGCATGAAGAAGAGTTAATATCAAAGAGGAGACTGTTCTAAAGCCTAAGTGCCCACCTGTTGGGTATAATTTAAATTGTGATATCTTGGTAGAAGAACCTAAATTTCCACCACACCAAGGCAAGCCCTGGTGCATTCACCCTTTCCTTGTTGTTTTTAAAATTTATGACCTTATATGATGCATTATGTGATAGGAGTTGTATGATAAAACAACTGATTTCCTTGGAAAAGTTGTTTAAACATCCGTGATACCTGTTTTTATAAAAATAGTAATGCTTACCCTTCTCAAAGTTTAAGATTTGAAAATTGATTTTGATCTCTAGATACTATTTTATAAAAATGGGCTTGGGATGATGAAGGCATCAAATGCCTCGATGAATTCATCATTCAAGGATGGTACCTCTCTCAGGTACAAAGTTTTAGAATATAGAGATTAATAAATGGAGACTAGACATTGAGCAGGAAAGTTTGCCCGTTTGTGTCGCTTAAGGACCGTTCGAGTAGGCATTTTAGGTCAAGATTTTTTAGCTAGCCACATGCCCTTCTATGGGACAGGGTAAGCCTAATCTTAGCTTGACCAATACCAGAAAGGCTAACACGCACTAGGAGTGGAGAGATGGTGAGAGTAGCATGTACCCACCTAGCAAGAGGCTAGATGGTGGAGTGCTCTGCTCTCGGGTGGCGTGAACCCGTTTTGATCTTGAAATAGCAGGGGGAGGGTTGGCATATGCAAGGATTAAGTGCTACATATATCATGTGGTTAGAGATCCTCAGCTGAGTAAATCGATTCGAATAGCCATGCTTCCTTGGATATGGAGACTTGATCGTCTGACTTGCATCGTAGTTTAAAAAGTGAAACATGATTTGGTTAAAAGAAAGTAGATTAGGCCAAGTGAATGATCTAGATTAGGTGAATCTAGATTCAGGAAATAACTTAACTTGTGAAGTTAAAACTTGGCTTAAGGATCTACTTTAGCAAGCTTTTATGCAAAAAGGAGTCCTTGAAACTGAATAAGCTTTACCTTAGTTTCCAAAAGCTAGTATACCCTTGGAGTCTTTTTCTTAGTCGGCTAAGTCTTGCTAAGTAATTGCCTACTCATGGTTTTATTCCCTATATTTTCGAAGGAGAGGTTCTTGATACATTTTACTTTTGTTTGTTGAATCATGTGGTGGCCCTTGAAGAATGTAATGCTTTTATGTGAACCTTTTGGGAAGGTATTTACCTTCCCAAGTGATGTAATAAGTTATGCACTTTGAACTATTAGGGCTTATAATAACTACTACTCTTTCTATATTGTAAAACTTTAAGCTTGAGTATGTAATTTATCTTATTGTAAAGTCTTCTGCTCTATCTATGATGTATGTTTACAAAAAGGTTGATTATTGTAATGTACATGCTTATGGGTTTGTGATCGATCTATTGGGAATGTGAGGACGAGTTCCCTAGCATTCAACATACCCTATTAAGTTATCTGGTGCACGTGCGTAACCATCTGAGACCATCACGGCAAAGGCATGTGGGCCTAATAACTTGGTTGGGATATGAATACTCCCCCATCATTGACATCTCAAATTTCTTCACCATTATCCTACTAAACTCTTCACAAGGCGATCGATTAGTAGAACTTAAATAATGTTATCAACACAAAATTGACAAATGAATAGATCATCATCAACTGTCTTGGTGAAAAGTGTAGAACTGACTTTTCCAACCTTAGGTGAATTTGTAATATGGAAATCTCTAAGGCATTCATAACATGCTCTAGGTGCTTGCTTAAGCCCGTAGAGCGCCTTATTGAGCTTATAAACATAGTTAGGATACTTATCGTCTTCAAAGTTGTGAGGTTGACCAACATAGACTTCTTTCTTGATTGGACCATTGAGGAATGCACTCTTGACATCCATTTGATACAACTTAAAATCATGGTAAGTAGCATAGGCTAATAATATTCGAATTGAGTCAAGCCGAGTAATGGGTGCAAATGTTTCATCAAAATCCAAACCTTAGAATTATGAATACACTTTAGCCATAAGTCATGCCTTGTTCCTTGTCACCACACTATGTTCATCTTGCTTGTTGTGGAAGACCCACTTGGTTCTTACAACATTTTGGTTAGGATGTGGTACTAAGTTCCCAACCTCATTCCTCTTGAAAATTTTGAGGTCTTCTTCCATAGGCACCAACCAATCCAGATCCTTAAGTGCATCTTCTACTCTGAAAGGCTCAAGAGAAGACACAAAAGAGTAATTTTCACAAAAGTTTGCAATTTTAGAGTGTGTAGTTACTCCCTAATGAATGTCTCTGAGGATCCTGTCCACCAGATGATCTCTTTGAATGGATTAGTGGACTCTTGGGTGAGGCACTTGAGTTCTTGATTGTTGAATTGATTCTTCATCCTCATTGTCTTGATCATCTTCATCTCCCCCTTTATGTGTGTCGTCATCTTGATTATCTTGTTCCTTAACTTAAGTTCGGGTGATGCTTAAGTGGAGAATCGAAATTTCTACATCTTTTTACCAGAATATAGCATTTGCACCCAAAGACTCTAAATATGAAATATTAGATTTGTGATTAGTTAGAAGTTCATAAGATGTCTTCTTGACGAGTTGGTGAAGATACAACCAGTTGATAGTGTGGCATGCCGTGTCGTGTTGACTGCATCCATCCAAAACCAATCCGAAGTCTTCTACTCTTCAAGCATAGTTCTTGCCATATCAATTGAAGTCTGATTCTTACTTTCCACCACTCCATTTTGTTGTGGTGAATAGGGACAAGAGAACTCATGCTTGATGTCCTCCTCATCAAGAAATTGTTCAACTTAAGTATTTTTAAACTCTGTTTTGTTATCGCTTCTATTTTTTATCAAGTTGAACTTATTTTGAGCTCTTCTCAAGAATTTCTTCAAAGTTCATTGGGTTTTGTTTTTATCATGTAAAAAGAATATCCAAGTGAAGTGTGTATAATCATCAACAATAACCAAACCATACTTACTATCGTCGATGCTTATATAAGCGATTATGCTGAATAAGTCCATATGTAGTAGCTCCAATGGTCTTGTGGTCATAATTATGTTTTTGGTCGGGTGGTTTGCTCCAACTTTCTTACCTACTTGAAAAGCTCCACATGTCCTATCTTTATCAAAGCAAACATTGGTTAGTTCTAAAACGTGTTCACCCTTTTAGAAGTTTGTGAAGATTCTTCATCCCAACATGGGCTAATCGACGATGCCATAACCAACCCACATTAGTTTTAACTATCAAGCATGTGTCAAATTCAACTTTATTGTTCGAGAAATTTACTATATAAAGTTTCCTTTCACCACACCATTAAAAGCAACTGAATCATCACTTCTTCTAAAAATTGTAACACCAACATCAGTAAATAAATAATTGTAACCAATTTAACACAACTAAGAAACAGATAACAAGTTATAATCAAGTGAATCTACCAAGAATACATTGGAAATAGAGTGCTTAGTGGTGATAGTAATTTTACCTAAACCTTTTACCTTTCCTTGACTCCCATTACCAAATGTGATTAAATCTTGGGAATCTTTCTCTTTTCATATGATGAGAACATCGTCTTCTCACTCGTCATGTAGTTTGTGCATCCGCTATCAATTACCCAAATTGAGCCTCCGGATGCATAAACCTACAACACAAGTTAAGACCTTGTTATTAGGTATCCAAATTGGTTTGTGTCCTCTCACATTAGTAACAAGCATCTTTGCCACCCAAACACAAGGATTGGTGTTCTTGTGTCGAGGTTTGACATATTTGGAAATTACTTTGTCATATTTGTGTGAAAGCACATAGGATGTATCAAAAGTATGATATGACATAAATGGACCATTTGATGTATTGCTAGTCTTAACATGAGACGTATGAGCAATTTTAGTATTAGAAACATTATGCATAGCATGTGAAGTCCTAACATGTAAAGCATGAGCATGTGAGGTATGAGCAACATTAGTACGAGCTTTAGCATGAACATGATCATTATAAATAAATGGTGATTTGCCCTTTTTCTTCACAAACTTGGGAAACCCTTGCCCATTGATTTTTACTTTGGTGTTTTCTTTACATCACCTTTGGAAGCCAACACCGTCCTTAAAGCCAGGGCGTCTCCCATTCAAATATGCACCTCTTTCATATTTTAGCTTCTCATCCTCAAGCTCTTTCTTACCGTTTAGAGCTTATTCCTTCAATTTTCTGACTTGAGCATTTAGGTTTTCAATCAAGGCCACATTATCATTCAAAACATCAATATCAATATCTCTACATCTAGTGTATATGGAAACATGATCAATACTAGATGTAGAACATGAGAAACATCTAGACTCTTAATCTCGTCTTTTAGATCAACATTTTGTATTCAAGATTAGAGATTGTTTTACGACATTCCTTAAGCTTTTTGATCAAAATTTATGTTCTTTCTTATCATTAATGGCTTTAATGAACTCATTGCACTTTGGCATTTGTTTTCTATCTAGGCCCTTGAAAATCATGCCCACTTCCTCATCATCACTAGATTCATCATTGGACTCATCACTAGATGAAGTATACTTTAGAGGGGATTTTGGATATGCCTTCTTTTGCCCTCCTTAGCCATTAGGCATATGTGGTCAACCTTAGAGAAGATAGATGATTTGTTGAAGGCGAGGGTGGCGATGACTTCATTGTCGGGGGAACTTTCATCATTCAAATCCCACTCTTTCTTGATGTGAGCTTTACATCCCTTTTTGAAGAACTTCTTGTTCTTCTCATATTGCATTTCCTTCTTTTCTTCCCTGTCATCATTCTTAGAGTATGGACAGTTAGCAATAAAATGATTGGTTTTACCATAGTTGTGGCAATTCTTCTTGGCCCGTGGCTTGTAGTCATCTCCTTTATCCTTTCGAGTCCTCATGATTTGCTTGAAACTTTTGATGAGGAGGGCCACTTCTTATTCATCGAGCCCCAAACCTTCAGTTTGTTCCTTCTTGCTTGGAGCCTCCTCTTCCTCATTTGTTGCCTTTAAGGCAATTGGTTGTAGCTCGATAGAGGTGTTTCCTTGGGCAATGTTGTCGATGTATTTGGAGTCCTTCTCCATCATCTCATGGCTTAGGAATTTTCCAAACACCTCCTATGGTGTCATCTTCTTGTACCTAAGATTTCCATGAATTAGTGTAACTAAAGTGACATTTATTACCATGAAAGCTTAGAGCATCAATTTGACCACTTCATGGTTGGTCCATTTCTTGCTCTGGTAGTTGTGGATCTTATTGATCGTTGCCTTTAGCCGGTTGTACATTTTTTGTGGACTCTCCCTTGATCATGGCAAACCTTCAAAGTCCCCCTTCAAGAAGCTCCATCTTGGCAATCTTATCACCTTCACGCATGATCTTGAGGGTGTCCCAAATTTCCTTCACGCTCTCAAATCCATTTGCCTTGTTATACTCCTCCCTACATAAAGAAGCAAGTACTATCATGGTGGTTTGATAATTATGATGGATCATTTGTTCCACCTCCACCAGATTGTAGTCCTCATCGTCGCTATCCGATATCTCCATCCCTACTTCAACAACATGTCAAATGCTTGGGTGGAGTGAGCATAGATGCCCTCTCATACTATGGCTTCACCAAGAATAGTCTCTAGCAGCAAAATATGGTGGTTTTCCAAGTGAAACCAAAAGTAGAAGTGTGGTAGTATTTAGAGGAATGCAAGAGTAATTGAAAGGCATTTAAGAGTAGTTTCATTTAGCCGTCTTTCATTTGTGCCACTTCTTGTAGCGTGATTCATCACTACTTGAGCTCAGTGTCAACATGTCGCTCTCATAGCAAATGATCTTTTTCTTCTTGTGCTTCTTGGTGTCCTTCATCTTGGGGGACTTAGAACCTAAGTTAACACATCCCTCGTCTTTCTCCATTTGCTTCTCCACCTCCTTCTCCTTAAGCTTTAGCGATCCTTCTCCCGACATTGCTTTGGATTGTTAGACCCTAAATGAAGTGTTGGGATTTGATACCAATCAAAAGTCGCCTAGAGGGGGGTGAATAGGAAAAATCTAAAATTTATCAACTAAAAACACAACTTGATCCATATTAGAGGTTAGAACACAATAAGGCTTGATCAGAGTAAAGGGGTAAGTTCTTGTGCAGATGCTCTATAGATTGTGAGGAGATATAATTTTTAGAGCAACAAGAGAATGTATAAGAAGAATCAAACAAAAGAGAACTTGGGGAGGAAAGGAGGAAAATAAATTGCAAATACAAGAACACAATAGAGACACGGTAATTTGTTTATCGGAGTTTGGTTTCACAAGAAACCTACATCTCTATTGAGGAGTCCACTAAGGACCGAGTTTCTCTCAACCTCTCATTCAAGTGACCACCAAGATCAAACTTGAGTTCATCTTTGCTTTTCTCAATCGAGGCACCAAAATCTCCACAAGGCGCTTCACACGTTGAAGTCTCATGCTAACTTTATGATGGATGGGTGTTTGCATAAAGACTCAAGAACATAGCACGCACTCTTCTCTTTAGCATCCTCACAAGGCTCTATCTCAATTCACACACAAATGCCTAGCTTTATGCTCAATTCTCTCTTTTGTGGCACTTAGGAGGCTTTGGTCTCTTTGGGAGTGTTGCTCTAGTGTATCGGAGTTATTTCTCAGTTCTTGTGTCTTGAATGGGCTAGTTGTGGGTGTATTTATAACCTCAACCACCCATATAGCCGTTGGTACCAACTTCCAAAGGAAAGGCTGATTCCGGGCGCACCGGATCTCTCATTATAGCAGGTCCGGTGCACAACATACCTCTATCACCCTGTCGTTTTAGTGAATGTTCTGGAAAAGGTATTAGGTGGCACCAGAATAGCCTAGTGTGCCATCGAACTGTGCCACATAAACCCCGAGTTAGCAGACCATTGAGCAGTCCAATCCGACTATTGGAATTTGATAAGTTCTGTGCACCATCTGTCTGCTCCATCTCTTTGTCTAGAAACATGCTCTCTATGTAACCAGTCCAATGCACCACTAGACTAGTCCAATGCTCCAAGTCCCTTGTTCCCGAAAAACATCTGTGCGTAACCGGTCCGATGCAACATAGAGCAACAAACTTAGTCCTTTTGGACTTTTCTTCTTCATCTTTATCTGGCTCCTTTCTTGAGCACTTCTATGACTTTAACAAACATATTTAGAGTCCATTCAACTGATCTAAGACATAGGTCTTGATCTTCTTTATCACTTCAACTCAATTTCTCATTCTTGCTCAAACTTAGCTTTAGAACACCAAT
This sequence comes from Zea luxurians, assembly GCA_029449295.1. NCBI lineage: Eukaryota > Viridiplantae > Streptophyta > Magnoliopsida > Poales > Poaceae > Zea > Zea luxurians. The sequence goes on along the minus strand of JAOPSE010000008.1, from coordinate 84,204,777 downwards.
TACAAGGTATAATATTTCTAATCTCTCTAATGTGCTCAAATATGTTCTAGGGCCATTTAGAACTTATCCAAGTACCTGAACTACTCATACTTCACCTTTTCCAAATCACGCCCTTTCAAGTTGAGTTTTGAGCTATTGTTCATATTGAATCTCCTCTTTTCATTCATATGATCCTGCAACCATTCACTTAGCAAACTAGTTAGTCCATAATGTCGTGATTGCCAGAATTGGCTTAAAGACCAACGTGATTCTGAATTTAGGTCAATCCAATCTTATGGTGTTGACTCAAACTCAACTTATGGTGTTGACTCAAACTCAACTTTGATCAATATTCTAAAGATTCTGAATTTAGGTCAATCCAATCTTATGGTGTTGACTCAAACTCAACTTTGACCTTGACTCAGACTCGGACCTGAGTCAAATTTAGGCTGCTACTCTAACCTTAACTCAGGTTTGGGCTTAGACTCAGACTTGTGTGATCTATTTGAAGATGGCTTCGTGTTCATGGTTGACTAGCCAAATGGACACTAGAATGATCATCATTCTGATTCGAAAGACGACAACGTGACTAGAAACCAAAGGAACCATGAAGACTTGAGAGAGTGGGGTAGATCCGTTCATGATCAGATCCGAATGCTTGACTTCCATGGTTAGCAAGTCTACACTACATCAACACAAAACATCATGTTAGCGAAGCTACTGTTCGTCGAATCACACTATTGCTACCCAAGGACAACGTGTAAGCTCATGTGGACCTAGATCAATAAGATGTTGGCCTATGGGGTCATGCAAGCTAAGGCTCCAGTTGCGCCAGCACTAAGTCATGGGTGACCCAAATCAGCGGCTAAACCAACTCAAAATGAACTAGAGTACTCACAAGAAAGCCAGAGTCATTCACAAATCGAGTCCTTAATTCCTATGATGCAAATCAACATGATGTGACTCGACCAAGGGCTCGACCTCCCCAACAAAGCCCAAAACTTTGCCACATAATGGAAACCATCATGCTGAGTTGGACAAATGTCACCGATAGGAGGGCCAAGTCCATACTAGACATCAAGATTAAAAAGATGATGGTTATATGAAGCTGAGTGTGATGACTCTAACTATGACCAAGACCATGAGGGTTAGACTCATGAAGGCCTCTTAACATCTACTGTTGAATTATTTACAAGTCGTCTAGGTAGAGTTAGTTGGCTAAAGAACTTTAAGCCTACTCTAGTCTAGTCATATGATGATCATACCAATCCATCTGACTAGCTTGAGATCTTAGATCTACCATTTGTCTATCATGGTAGTAGGAGGGTGCTCTTCTATCGTGGCAAACTACCTGCCCCATGTGCCTTGGCACTATAGTGACAAAGTGGCTATTCGGTCTTCCTATGAATTCTATCAACTCATGGGAAGATTTGAAGCGACAAATTATCAACAACTTCAGCATGACTTATGAGTATGAAAAATACCTCGTATGATCTTGATCAATTTCTTCAAAAGGAGGATGAGTCCCTACATAGTTATATTAAGAGGTGGCACAATGTTAAAGCTGACATCTCCAGTATGCAAGGGGAAATCACAACTATGTATTTCACAAGGCCCTCAGGGATCAGGAGCTATCTCAGAAGCTTATACGCAAGGCTCCGACTACTCTAGCATCCCTCTTTCAAGTTGCAAACAAATACGCCATGAGTGAGGAGGTTCTTCAACATACGTCCTCATCCTAAAAAGACAAAGAAAAGAAGGAATAGAAGGCTAGGCTAGATAAAGTCATGGATAGGAAGCGCAAGGCAGATCATCATTTCACTACAATCGTCGAATGAGGGGCTCGACGATGGACCTTCACTTTGAGCGAATACAAGTTTTAGTAGTTTCTTGAGGGACACTATATCTAACATCCGGATGGCAAGCATAAAACCAAGGACTGTTATCTTCTCAAGGGGTACACAGAAAAGATTCTCAAATTGCCTGGGCATGAGTCCCAAAAACATGAGACAAGCAAGAAAAATGACTGAGATAGAGATGATAAAGCCAAGTTTCAAGAGCTAACTCAGGATATCATGTACAACTTTGGAGGACCTTATTCTTATGAGTCCAAGAGAAAGAAAAAACTTGAGGCAAGAGATGTATACACAATTGAATCAGCTACTCCTAATTTTTTGCTATGGTCAGAAGTGCACATCACCTTTAATAGATTCAATCACCCTGATCATGTGTCATGCCCATGGCATTATCCACTAATTATGAACCTAACAGTGGGTGATGCAAGACTACACCGAGTCCTCATTGATGGCGACATCAATCTTAATATTATCTTTGCTAAGACTTTCAAGAAAATGGGGCTCTTTGAGAAATTGCTAAAGTTGAGTCTAGCTCCATTCTATCGGATTATTCTAGGAAAATCAACAATGCCTGTGGGACAGATCACCATTCATGTCACCTTTAGAATTGAAGAGAACTTTTGAACTAAGTATCTACATTTTGAGGTGGTAGATATTAATGTAGATCATCATGATATAATTGGAAGACCTAGACTCACCAACTTCATGGTGATACCTCAATATACTTATCTGGCACTCAAGATGTCAGGCCCCAATGGAGTTGTCACCATCAAAGGCAACTTGAAGTAGTCCTATGTTTATGACAAAAGGTTGTAGCCTTGCTGAGTCACATGTTATGAAATTAGAGTGTGATAGTTTAAAAGAAGCCCTTAAGCAAATTTAGCATGAAGGAAGAGCTATGGACCTTGAGCCCCGACAAAAGGAAGCATAGTCATCAATTCTATAGGTCGAGTCCAAGTAAGTCTAGCTAGATCCCGATAACTCATCTAAAGTCATCTATTTCAGGGCTAACTTGGAGTCCAAATACAAACTCATGCTCACCATTTTCCTCTAGAAGAATCAAGATATTTTTGCATAGAAACCATCGGATATGCCAAGTGTCTCAAGGGATTTGGCTGAGAATTCTTTCAATGTTAATCCCCATGCAAGACTAGTAAAGCAGAAGCTACGTCATTTTGCATAGGTCAGAAAAGATATTATCAAGAAAGAGATAACTCGACACCACGTTGCAAGATTCATCATAGAAGTTTTTCACCCGAGTGGGTTGCAAACCTTGTATTGGTCTAGAAGAAAAATAAAGAATGGAGCATGCGTGTTGAATCACAACAGCAATCCAGGCTATTCCCGTCGGCCTAGTACCGACGGGATTTAGCTATTCCCGTCGGTTTTAGGCTAAATCCCGTCAGTACTAGGCCGACAGGAGCTATCCGACAGGGATTGCATTAACTCACGTCGGCTCCGACGGGAGATAATTATCTCCTGTCGGCCCCTAGATAGCCGACGGGAGTAATCGCGCCCCGGCCCAGGCCCGCGTGGGCTGACGTGGCGGACCCTTAACTCCCGTCGCCAGGGCTCACGCCGACGGGAGTTAAGGGTCCGCCACGTCAGCCCACGCGGGCCTGGGCGCCGGAACAGTACCAGTTTAACTCCCGTCGGCTTTGCAAAGCCGACGGGAGTTAAACTGTCCCCCCCCCCCAAAACAGCCCATATTTATGATCAATGGCACAGAAAATATACACAATATCATCATGCACATTCACACATCAATCACATCCATCCAGGGCCTCAATCACATCCATCGACACACACACACATATATATATATATAAAGTCTCTAAGCACATTCATCCACATAAGAAGTGTTCATTACAGAAAAGGTAGAGATCGAAGCACATTCACGAACCGCCGCGGCTAGGGTTGTTGGAGCTTTGGCCGCTGCCTCCGTCCGGAGTTGGGTACACGAATAGCGAGTTGACGAAGCCATCCATCGTTCCACTTCCTTCCTAATTGTCCTACGGAGCGAGAATGCAATTTATCAGAAATCGTACATATTAACTGCTGAACTGTCGGCGATAGCTATAGAGTTAGAATACAAACCTGTGCTCCAGGGGCAGGTAGCTGTGCCGGCGGTGTGCTAAACTGAGGCTGCTGCGGCACAAGTCCCTGTTTAATACAAGAATAATACATATTCATGTGAGTGCAGTGCGGCACAAGTCGTCGTTTTTACTGTGTAACTAGAGAATGGACATAGAATTTCTTACCAGAGGTGGAGGAGGGCCCATAGGGACGAACGTCCATTGCGGCGGAGGTGGAGGGGCCACGTACGGAATGCCCTGCTGCTGAGCTAGTAACTATTGACCAAGCATATTAGTAGTACGCATTGGATGTGTAAAGCAATGAATAAACAGTAATAATGGAATGGACTTACTTGAAGCATCTGCTGTTGCTGCGCGTGGACTGAGGCATAGTACTCGCTTTGAGCCCTCAACTGCTCAGTTTGAGCCCTCAACTGCTCATCGCGCTGAAACCATTCCTTTGTGTGACATCCGCCCTTCTTCCAACCAGCATACATCCACTCACGGTCATCTTCCATGTTTGTGGACCAGGATGGCTCAGTTCTGCTGTTGTGTAAATCACCAACCAAAAATTCAGCATATAAGAGCGATGCACGTGGCTTAGGTGATAACCCTACTACAGGAAAGGCCATAAACCCACTCGAGAATGGAGGCGGCCGCATGCGACTCGTGACGTGCCCGATGGTCCGAACGAAATTTCGGCAGCATAACCCCGCTGTTCTCCGAACGCACGCCTATCATGGTGCGACGGAGAACAACTGGGTTACGCTGCCGAAATCTCGTTCGGACCATCGGACACGTGCACGAATCACATGCGGCCACACCCATTCTCCGGCTGTCCAAATACGTGGACAATCCCGGAACCACACACATCACAAGTAATCCTGTGTTTGGACCGAATGAAACTATACAATCTATGCATCCATAGATTGTCCAGGTGCATTAGGCCCAAACATATGAATAAATGTGATGTGCATGCTTCCGGAACGGGTGATGCCTAGGGTTAACTACTGGTCTGCGCACTTAACCCTAAAACTCTAGGAAAATAATGGTAAAAATAAAGTAAAGTGCATAAACAAATAAACAGTGTATCATACTAATCAAACTACCACAACGTAGTTAACTCCCGTCAGCTTAATCAATGCAACCAACCAACTGACGGGAATAAGCATATTTTTGATATAAATATACCGCGTGCGCCCATATACTTACTTTGCCGGAGTGGCCAGGGAAGGGGACGGGCAGGCGGCGCCGGTGGTCGGTCAGACAGCGCCGGTGGCCAGGGTCAGCGCGGGGCAGGCCGGGGAGGGCGCGGCGCCGGCCGGTGGCCGGGCAGGCGGCCGGCGGCGGGGGCGCCTGCGCAGGGGCCGCACGCCGTGGACGGGCGGGTGGGGGCAGCGGCGTCGGCAAGCTGCGGCGGGGGACGGGACGGGCGCGGCGGGGTCGGCGGTCGGCGGCGGCGGCGCAGGCACGGGCGGTGCTCGGGCGCGGGAGCGACGCGATCGAGAAAGGGAGAGGCCGGGGCGAGTGGGCCAGCGCGCGCGTTTAGCCTGGCCCACCCTAAACCCCGTCGGCCATAACGAAGCCGACGGGAGATAATGTAGTTCCCGTCAGCATTTAACTCCCGTCGGTCAGTCTGGAGGCCGACGGGAGCTACATTATCTCCCGTCGGCTTTGTTATGGCCGACGGTAGTTAATTAACTCCCGTCGGCAACCCTAAAAACCGACGGGAATTATTTTGGCCGACGAGAGTATTCAGTTTTGCTGTTGTGAATACATTGACTTGAACAAGGCATGTCCAAATGATCATTTCTCTCTGTAAAGAATTGATTGGATTGTGGGCTCTACCTCTGGGTGCAACCTGCTAGATATCAACAGATTCTATTAAAGGAGGAAGATCAAATCAAGACAAAATTTATAATTCTATTCGGCGTATATTGCTACACCACCATGGCTTTTGGACTAGAAACACGGGGGGCTACATGCCAGAGAGGGACTCAGAAATGCGTATCTTCTTAATTAAAGAGGAATATCGATGCATTTGTTTATGATGTGGTTATCAAGACTCGAAATAAATAATCTAATCTCTGATCTGATAGAGACCTTTGAGTCTGAGGAAATTTAACATCAAGCATAATCCAAAAAAATGTACCTTTGGTGTACCATCTAGAAAACTATTGTGATATATAGTTTTCAAAAAGGAATTGAAGCCAATATAGAGAAGGTTGTTGCTATCATTAGGATGAGTCTGCTAAGTTGTTTCCAAGACGTTCAAAAGCTCACAGGATACATGTCATATTTGAGTTGATTTATCAAAAGACTCGGTGTCTGGGGTTACCTTTCTTCAAGTTGCTCGAGAAACAAGATCAATTTATTTATTTTTTACGGTCAACTGGGGGGATTCCCCACCTGGGTTTTCATTCCCATGTTCTTGGTGCCCCGGGGGGCTCAACGGTTGTTATAGAAACGACATAAACCGAGTTTGGAGAGGGGGGGTTAGAGATAATACTAAATATATTCTAAGCATTCAAGAACACAAATATCTAGGCTTCTCGCAAGCCTGTTTCTTTGGACCCGTGTCTGTAGCTCCAATTAATACCTTCCACACTATGGAGAGTTCGATTGAGAGGATTGTTTCCTGTCTAAAAACAAGTGCTTCTAGAGCTGCCAACAACATAGGATAACAAATGAAGTGAATTTAGACATTGGGATGTTTTGTAGTATTTCAATAAGATGTAAGTTCTTGACATTCAGATTGCTAGGGAGCTAGAAGCCTATTGCCTGTCATAACTTTTTTTTGCAAATTGACAGTACAATACAATATGCCCCCACAGTTTCGCATTCTTGGTCACACTCATCATAGACGTCTTCGCTCACAATCTTCTTGAGCAACATGTTTTCTTGCACTTTATTCTCCCCTGAGTAAGTAGCCAAGCGAAGAACTTTGTTGTTCCAAATGAACGATGTCGAGGTGTTTTCCATCCTGTCCGGCTATTCAATAGATCATACAGAGGTGGCGTTTGAAATTTCCTCCTTCGGCTGACCAGTAGGCATTTGCGAGTGTCTGACTACTGCGATAGGTGAATGTTGCTGATGATATCTCGAGCTAGCTACAGCTGCACTTGCGCTTGCTGCGACACAAATTTGTGTGTGTTCCTAAGGGTTTGTTCGGTTAGCTCTCAATCCATGTGGATTGAGTGGGATTGGATGGGTTTAAATCCCAAGCAAGTCAAAGTTCTTCTAAATTTTTTCCAATCTCATCCAATCCATGTATACTGGGAATAACCGAACAAGGCCTTACCAAGATGTCAGCACTCAATGGTTAGAGATGGATGCAACACAAAATTCTAGCATGATGCATTGTGTGGAGAAGATGATTCGGTAACCTGCCTACCTACCTTTTCTCTCACTGCGTGGACAAACAGACAAGTGTGTTGTGGCTAATGGACTACATCGACTCAGGAGGCTCATATGCAGAACACTTAAAATATATTTAACAAGCTCACATGTTCTGCTTGCTCCTAAAGCAGAAGACTACAATTATAAATCTCTACTATTACACATGTGGTCACTTATTTGAAAAAAAGTTAGTAGATAAAATTCATCCATATAGTTTTATTTAATTTCATACTACTTTCACACAAGCTACTGCTTTCTATTAAGAGTGCAACTAGGGCGTCCACATCTTGTGCCCCCGCCTGCCCTTGCCCGCAAACGCATGGAACCACCAAGCCCCAATCGCGCCCATGCCTGCACAGGGGTGAGGCCATGCCCCTGCCCTAGCACCCCCGCCCCCACCACTGCCCCCACCCCTCATCCCCGCGAGCGATGCCCTAGGCCGCCGGAGACCTCGCCTCCGCGCAGGCGCGCACCTCATCATCGCGCGTGATGCCCGCCCATCCACGCCACCGCACCCATCCTCAGTGCTAGCCCCACCCTCATCTTGAGATGCCCGCCAGCGCTATTGCCGCCTCGCCGTGATAGCCCCCCGACATCGGCTTCCTCTCCTCGCTGCACCACCTCGACCTCTCCCAGAACTGCTTCTATAGGCTCGTGTTGGCCCGCCTCGCCAACCTCTCCAGCCGCGTCCACCTCAATCTCTCTCATAACAACTTCACTTATGGCATCCCCACCGATGGGATCCAGCAACTCTACCATGTGGTGATGTGTTGCATCGCTGCCATCTACGACACCTTCATCGTAGCTAGCACCTTCGCTGACGAACGGGTGCGCCCTCCCTCCCCTTCTTACTCAGCCACTAGATCCTAGATCTGCCATTCCCTCTCCTCAAAGGGTTGTCTCTTCAATTCCTAATCGGTTATCTGTCGTTTGGAGGAGGTGGGCTACGATGTTCACAAGATCTTGAAGATGAACAACCTCAGGGTAACATTTCTCTTCCTAGCCTCCCTTTCGCTTTGTTGTTCCATTCTTATCAAGACACTGCAGTTGTCATGGACCAATCGGTGAAGGAAATCCAGGTTGTCCTGACGATGAAACACCTATTTGATGTGATCTGTTCTGGATTAAGGTCGCTTGCAAGAGAATGTCGATCGTTATCTCTGCGATTAGGTCGTGTGTTTAGACCCTGATCCCATTTTTTCCATGTCCCTTTTAGAGTGCGGTCCTCTCCAGTCACCCACTTTGCTGAATTGCTACCCTAGACTAGAAGAAGAGGGACTGCCTCAGAAGGCTCCAAGGAGTTCCCTCCCAATTGGAGCTTAGAAGAAGAGGTAGAGAAGGGCGATTTGGATGCAGTTGCTAATGTTACCAAGCAAACTGCGGGTGGGAGTATGTGTGCGAAATCAGGAGAGGATAATCAGGAAAGTTCTCTAGACGCTTTAGCTACAGAGGGTTCCAATGAGCTTGAGCAAGGTAATGATGCCAATTTGGCAGAAACTGACCAAATTGGGAATCAGATTGAGGTTGTCTATGATGAAAATGAGGATGACCAAATTGGAGGTGATAATCATGCAAGAACTTTTCTGTTTACTGGAGGATGACCAAACTAGATTTTATTGCGGTTGCTTTACAGGAAAGTTTGGATGATGAACATGAATTTGAAAGATCTGATAATATCATGCAAGAACTTTTTTATGTTTAGTCAACTGAACATGAAATTTTCTTGTTTTCAACAAAAGCATATTTTATTGTGTGTCACCACTGGTTAGTGGTTGCTGAAACATGAATGTATGTTTTCTATTGTACCTTGTAGGTGAGCCACCTAATGGATTTAATGGTCTGAAGTTTGTGTAGTCACAAGGAAGTATTTCTTCGCGAGTTTGTTAGGTTAGTACCTTCATCTGGAAATCTATGGCAAATCATTCGATGCTGCCATTCATGGATACTGCTTATCTGTATGTTGTGGTGTCCACCAAGAGTCCAAAATCAGATAAACAATAAGTGTGGGAAGCTTATGGCTGGTGGTAGCTCTTTATGTCATTAAGGAAGAGACTGATCCTGAGAAAATGCTTACACGTGGAACTCAAATTACATTTTTTCTAAGTGTATGTTGATATATTCTTCTGATATCCCATGAAATGCTTTTTCTTTGTTAATAGCAACCTTACATCTCTATAGTCTAGGTATGAGTTTGTAGACCCTTCAAGGATTCGAGGCTAAGTAAAAAACTACTTTTAGTTTGCGTCTTACCCATATACACATGGCAGGAAAAATCAAGAAATGTTGAGGTAGGGTCTTCCTCGTAACCATCATTTTTGTAATGATTGTCTTGGTTACCAGCTTCTTTTGCAACACAATTATTCCTTATTTCTTCTATGTCGTGGTAGCTCATGCATCCCAACCTCTCTAAAGAAAGGATTCCATATTCCTGACATGACAGAGAACCTTCCAAATTAAGTAACTACAAAGTATAGACTGATTAGGTGTACACTGTGCTTCCCCTAATTACATTTGTAGTTAATTTTATTATCTACTGTCATTACTTATAAAGGTTTGTCAAAGTATTTTTATCAGCTATGACTATCTATTCTGATTTATGCCTATCCAAAGGACTTCCTGATAATATTGGTGTTTCTATTTGAATCCATGAGCCATTATATTATATCGGATATGCTCATATTGTGTATGTTTGTAGAGATTAGGGGATGCAGTTATGCAATCACCAATTTATATACCCATGTTTTTGTCTTTTTAATCTATTTAGTAATTCGTTTGAGACTATGGATTTATTTGTGGAATTTTTCTGATATTTTAAGGGAGTAACATTATCTTCTATTGATTCTTAGTGTCCTTTCGTCAATTCTAATTTCTTAAAAAAATTAGAAACAATATCAGGGTGACATAAATGTTTGTCTATAAAGGGGTGTCCTTATTGGCTTAGCATCTGTTTAGAAGTTAACTTGCATCTATTTATGCTCTTCAGTCTTCTCCTTACTCTGGACCGATGACCTGGAAATAAGAAATGGAGTTGATATATTTTGGAAATATTAAGTTACCGAAAAAATGATTGGTGAAGACTACAAAAAATGTGATGATGCAGACATGCAGTAGTATATGTATACAATCTTCCAGTGATTGCAAGGGAGGTGAAAAGGTGTAAACGTGATCCTGCTTTTCAATTAATCACTTAGTTGTAGAGGTATAAACTGTTATTTTGCATGTGTAAAATCTATGGGTATTAGGAAAATTTTACTTATATTATTTTTGTGGCAATGCTCAGGCCATGCAGTGTCCTTGAAAGCCTATTAATTCAATTTGCAGTAGATTGAAAGCTAAATAAGTCTGTATTGGAGTCTAGGCTCATCAATTAGCTCATCATACTCTAGTACTTCATACCCTTGGTCCCCACAACTCCGACCTGACTGGCTGATTGCTACTGGAGAAAGGAACAAAGGAGAATGGAGATAAAAAAATTACCATTATTGATCCTAAGAAGAAAAGAACATTTGTTGTGAGAAGGAAGCCTTCCTGATGCTGATCTTGTGAATTCTCATATTTCCTTTGCTTCCTACTACAATTGGTTATTACCATTGAAATAGTACAAGAATGAAGTTCATGAGGTTTCATATATTCTTCGTTACAGTTGTTTGGAATCCCTGGGATAGAAAAAACAAAGGCTTGTTTTTTGTCCAGTTTAGCAACTTATTCTATTCACTCATTTTTTATTACACATCAACTTGACCAACATGTATTAATCAAATTATGTCTTGCATTGCTCTGTGTATTATATAACCTACTAAAGAGGATCTGAAGAGTAACTCATATCGATTCCTGTTTCCGATCTCTGCAGGTGGACGCGAACGACTCTGGCCCATGCCACAAGTAGGGGGCGAAATAGGCGATGTTGGATCTGCTGAAGACAGGGGTGCATAGTTTGTAGTTGTAGCTAGCACGAGTGCCTTATTGGTAAACGCACGCTCCACCTGAAGATAACTCTATGCATTCAGGAGCTTAGTTTTATATGCATTCGGTCTGTAGTTAATTTTATTTATCTGCATACAAATCATGAGCATGGTACGAAATGTATATGTTGGTTTACAAAGCGCCCACCACAGTCTATCATTTTATTTTAAGATTGTTTTGCAAAGAGAACAATCTATTTTTATCAGTTTACTGCACCCATGAGTAAGGAATGCCAAACTACTTTAAGTCAATATCGTAAGAATTTGCAAAAGAAAAAGGTTCCAGTTCTATGATTTGTGTGCCGATCATATGGTCACCGACCACCGCACCATTTTGTAGCAAATCATGCACTCCACCATGCCGCGAGCGAGCTTACCCTGGATCTCCTGCATCAGCTGTGCCACCGCCCCATCTCTCCGAGTCGACGCCACCGCAAGCGCGAGTGTGAGATAAAAAAATGGGTAGGCATCACGGGAGCTGGCCTCTCTGGCGATGTGACCTTGTAACTACATATAAGATTGTTTTTCATCAAGCATTCAACATGTACACTGTCAGCTTGCCTTGGAAGTAGTATCAGTATACACAGCAACACACAACGCATATAAATACATTACACACAATTTATATAAGAAAGCAAGAAGAGAGTGTGTGTGGACCTCAGGTAAGTCAACACCTGCTGTTGTTGTTCCATAGCAATCTTAGCAACCTAGCGCATCAAAATATGATGGTGCATGTTGTTTTAGTACGTTTTATTTCGTTGGGCATCTTGCAAAAACTCTTAGTTACTAAAGTTTATACAAAATTGAGAAACATGATTTATATTGCAATGTTTGATATTTGATATTGTTACGCACTCTATTGTGTTGTTGCTTGAATTGGGATAATCATGAGAATTATGTAAGATGACTCAAGATGAAAATTTGAAAAGGTGCTTCAGTGTTTTTATAGAATCATAAAACATAAATATGTTCAACTGGTTTAGATGAAATCAAGTTTGTTTTTCTGTTTATCTTTAGTCAGTTTGTCTTTCTGTTTATCTTGAGTCAGTTTGTACATCTACTTAATATTCCATTTGATATTTTGTTCTCTTATGTCTTATGCATCTGATTCTTCATAGAAACTTTATGATCGATCTATTGAGTCATGAGGATATTCGTATTGATATGCCATCCCTGCAAACATACAACAGACTTATCAATATCGTTACAAAATTATAGTAGTGTATGGTTGTTGTCGGTGGGAAGAATTCCACCGGCCGGGTGGCAGAACGCACCCGCCCTAATCCTAAGATGAGGAGGGGCCTAAGTGGTTTGCCTGTCTATCGGAAGGTGGAAGAACACACGAGGACACGAGAGTTTAGAGTGGTTCAGGCGGCCGGAGCATAATACCCTACCTCCACTGTGTGAGTAGTATTGAGAGTGTGTAAAGGCTGTGTGCTTGAGAGCTAGTGTGTGAACTTGTCCTTGTAACGTGGTGTGTCTTCCCTTTTATAGTTTAAGGGAGGCACATACAAGGATGCTGAGCCCCGACATGTGGGCCCAAGAACATAATGGAAAGAATACGTTATGTGAGTAACTAATGCTATTAACGCCTGAGCAATCACCGAGAGTCTTGATGTCCGCAATCCATGCTGCATTGATGGGCAGTTACTGTACGAGTAATGCGGGAGTAATGGTGAGTAACTGCATGACCCACGTATTGTGGACTAAGCACACCGCCTGTCAGTGGAATGGACAGGCGCATGTTTTATCCGTCATGAAGGCGCGCGTAGCCCAGAGGCGTCATGTCGGGTTCCGCCCGTTGGCTTATGCCGCGCGCAGTATGCCACGTGGCAGCATCGGGGCTCTGCCTGAGCGGGGAGCAGGAGTGTATGCGGATAGGTCCGAAGCGTACCAGAGCAGGTCTGGACACGTGTTAGCTCCGGACCCCCACCTGGGCCTTAAGTAAGGTCTTTTGACCCCACTGTGGGCGGTCCGGACCCCATACGGGGGGGTCCGGATCCCATTCTAGGGGTCCGGTCCGTACACGTGGGGGTCCTGGACCAACTTGGAGGTCCGGACTGTATATCCAGGGGTCCGGTACTTTCCCATGGGGGTCCAGACTCACTGTTGACGCCTTGGAGTATATCACTTTCTCTGGCCACGTGGTGGCCCCGGAGCCGCCCACGTGGTGGGGTCAGGCGCTGTTGCTAGCCCAGAGTAGTTGCCTAAGGCCGAGGCGAGTCACGGTTGGCCCCACGCATAGCTCCTTTACCGCACGACTAAAGATAGCCGCATGGGTACTGCGTCTTCATACTGTAGTAAGGGGTACCCTAGTTTCAGGGTACCGACAGTGGCCCCCAGGCCCACCTCAGGGGAGGATGCGAGCCTACAGGTGGGGCCAAAGCTTGTACTTCACCTCAACATGGCCTGATTGGTGATTGGCGCGCTGCTTCCGTGCGTCTGCTGACGTCACCGTCAATCCGCCTTCGGTCACGCCAACTGCCATATTTGTTCTCGCCGTTGACTGGCCCGTGGCCCCACGCCTGGTGGGTTCGTCGGGCCACGCGCGAGGCGCCTCGATACTGCTGCATTGATTTAAAAAATTACCTTCTGTGTTCTGCCGCGGCCCCGAGGAGGCGCACTACTGGCGTGTGCGGCGGTTCGCTCTTTCCGCACCCGGGATCCGGCACCCAAGGAGTATGACCTGTGGGCCTGGGCCCCCGTGTCATAGACTAGGTCGTTGTCTCTTGCGGCGGAGATGAAGAGGCGCGCTACCGCGTGCGGCGGTTCACTCTACAGGCGCGCGCGGCGGTTCGCTTTTTTCGCACCCGAAGTTCAGCGCACAATCCGTATGACTTGTGGACCTGGGCCCCTGTGTCATAGACTGGGTTGCCTTGGTGCGCGTCGGGCGAGACTTTCTGTGGCGATTAAGGAGCGCACGGAAGGGTTTCCCTAACAAGGACTCTGGTTTCCTTGAAATAGAATTCACCCCCACGTGCAGTAGTTACCCTTTCGCATTCTCTTCCAATCGACTGTGCATCTCTGCCTTCGTGCTCCTCTGTGCCCCTTTGCCTTCGTGTTCCTCTGCTCTGCGCTCGCGCTGCCACACAAGCCATGACTTCGCTTGGCCATCCTGAGTGCTTCCAGTCTGAGGGAGCGCTCAACCTGGTGCGCAACCTGCTCGGATGGAGCGCACCGGTGCTCGCCGGAAGGATCCGTGCCGGTGCCGCTCCCCTCAGCGATCTCGCCGCCGGGGAGTTTGTGTTGTTTGTCTCCTACCTCTCCTGCGGTTGGTTCTGCCGATCTCGCCTTTCTTCTTGCTGCTATTGGAGGAGTTCGGGCTCTAGCTTCAGCACCTTACACCCCACTCCATCCTCCAAGCGACCATCTTCATCCACCTCTGCGAGATGTTCGTAGGAGTGGCCCCTGTACTTCCCTCTTCTGCCATTTCTTCGTGCTGGTCAAGTCTGGGAAGGCTAGGGACCATCTTGGTGCCTACTATTTTTAGACGAGGCCGGATTCGGCCGTAGCCTACATCTCCACCTTCAGCGCGCAAGGTGGGAAAACTGGCGCGGCGACTGGGTGATCGCTAGCGCCGGGGCCAACGACTGCCTCGTGCTACCGAGCAACGGACCAGCCCACGACCGCAAGCACTGGAGGACCAAGTCGTCCTTGGCACTGGAGTTCCTGCCCGTACTAGACAGGATCAAGACCTTGGCAACCAGTGGTCTGACGTCGATGCACGTGGTCGGCGACTTCCTGAAGCACCGGATCGCGCCGCTACAGAGGAGGGCGCGCCTGTGTTACTGGTTCACCGACCCGAACGACATCGGCCGGATCCAGCGCGGGCCGGGTACCGACCTATTCTGGGAGGAGCTGGAACTCCTAGTGAAGGGGATTACTGGTGAGTCCTTCGTCCCTAAGTCCCTGATCCCCCCAGGGCATCCCTGCGCTCTGCGACGACCCAAGGTTGAGGACGGCGATCTTGGCCATGCTGCCGACCCTCGACGAGAGCGGTGTGGCGGTTCGTCAGACCGGCGGCCGGGACCCCCACCGCGGGATCCAGATCTCCGATGCACCGGCTGGAGGCCCCCAGCCTGTCGGCCTGGCTCCCAGCGCCCCCGCCGTGGCCCCTCGCCCCTTGGACAGGGGTAAAGGGGCTGCAAGCAGCGCCTTCGCTGGTACCCCCCGCCCCAGGTAGCTCTAGGGGGTCGGAGGAGGAGAGACGATGTCGGCTGCGCCGTGCTGATGGGTCGCTCGTTTCGGAGCCTCCCCAGAGGCGCCAGCGGACCACAGGCGGGGCCGAGGAGGCGAGCTCCCAGGCCCACGACACGCAGAGACGCGTCAGCCCGCCGCCACCACCACCACCGGGCCCGCCGCCACCACCACCGCCACCACCATCGGTCCCGCCGCCACCACTACCATCATCTGGGGGTGATCTCCCCTAGGGGCAGCAGCAACAACAACAACAACAACAACCACAACAACGGCAACAGCAACAGCAGAGGTCGCCCCGCTTCCAGGGTCGTTGGAAGGTCCAGGGCCCCAAGTACGTGTAGCCCCTTTTTCCATGCGTCTAATCATCATGTCGACAGGTCTTAACCCATCGTCTGCTCGCCAAGGCTTCCTCCTCCACCGCTCCTAAGGCCACACCCCCTCCGTCAGGCACCAGTCCCACCGATGGGTCTGGCTCTCAGCAGCAGGAATCTGCTAGGAGTGGTGCTGGCGGTCTGCCTCCAGCCACTGCTCAGACAGTGCCAGCGACTTCTCATGCCCCTGTCAGGGGTCCGGTGGTAGTGGCGCCAGCATCAGGCAGCGTCGCAGCGACAGAGGAGGTCCCTGCTGGGGGATCCGCGCCTGCCTCCGACATCGTGCCCACTCCCGACGTTGGGGTGACACCGGAGGCACGTCCAGCTGCAACCCCCCGCCTACACCAGAGGAGATGGAGGTGGTGTTCGGGCGACGGCTCCGGTCAGGTGCCAAGGAAGAAGCTGCACCAATCCCCCTCCCTGCATGTTGTCCTGCGCCCAACAGGTCCTTAGTGACACTGGGGCAGCAATTTTATGGGAGTGGGAGGCGCTTGAGGCCAAGCACCAGCGCCTCAATGACTGGCGCACCCAGCTGGAGGAGCGCACCAGGATGGCGTCCTGCCAATTCATCTCCGAGCGGTCCCAACTTGAGCAGGACCGTAAGGAGTACAACAAGGACCTCTAGAAGGTGTGTGCCAGGGAGCTGGAGGCGACCCAGAGGGAGAAGAAGTTGGCCAAGAGGGAGGAGGCCGTGTCCCAGCGGAAGGCCCTCGCAATAGAGTTTCGGGCCAAGCTGAGTGCCCTGGACCAGACCCTAGAGGAGCAGCGGATCCAGCAGACCAAGGATGTGGAGAGGCTGCAACAGTTGCAGCAAGAGCTCGAGGGCAAGGCCAGCGACGTCGCCCTCGCTAAGGAGAAGCTCAAGGCAAAGGAGCAGTCCCTGGGCAGGCGGGAGACGGACCTCGCTAGGCGGGAGACGGATCTCTCTAGGCGGGAGACGGATCTCACCTTCCGGGATGAGATGCTCACCCGACGGGGCAAGATGCTGGCCGAGCACGAGCTTGAGGCGGAGGAGAAGGAGAAGAAACTGGAAGAGCGGATCCGGCAGTTCTTGTAACATCCCATCCAAAATTTAACCCGAGGTTTGGAACCCTAATCTCCTAACCCCCCCCCTTAATCTCTCCCTAGACTCCACCTCATAGGACATCTCATCTTATGCATACACTATGATTGTTAGAAGCACCTCACATAGAATATTTTTTAGCACCTAAGATTATTTAGCTAATTATTTGTTCAAAAGAAATAGAAATAAGAAATAGAAATAAGAAATAGAAAATAGAAAAAAGAAAAAGGAAACCCCCCCTCGGCTGGGCTGTTTCCGGCCCAAACCCTCTCTCTCTCGCGCGCTCGCACCCCCCTTCGTGGCCCAAGCGGCCCATCGCCCGCGCACCCGCGCTCCCCTCCCCTCTGCCGCTGCCAGCTTGGCCCCACCCGTCAGCCGCACTCCCCCTCGCTCTCTCGCGATCTCTCTCTCTCTGGCAAGCAGGTCCCGCTTGTTAGCGCCTTCCTCGCGCCCGTGACTGGGCTAGCGACACGATCGCTGCCGATCGCCACCGCCCTGTCGTCTTTCCATTAACTCGCTCGCCAGCCCGGTTGGCGCCTTGCGTCTCTGTCCCCTTGCGCCAGCCGAGCCATCCCGTCACCCCCTGCCCGAGTCGCCCCGTCGTCGCCACTATGCGCCACCATCCCCGCTGTGGCAAGCTCGCCGGTGCTCGCCACCTCTCGCCCCCTTCCTCGCCCCAGGCGCCTATAAAAGGACCGCCCGAGCTCCCTCCTTCTCCACACTGGCCTCGGCCACTCCCTCTTCCCTCCCCCGAGCTCAATTGAGCCAGCGCCGCCGCGCCCTTCCTCCGCTCCGGTGAGTCCCGCCCTCCCCTCTCCATTGAATTCTAGTCCAATTGTTGTAGCTCTTGAGCTTCACCATGTCCTCACGAGCACAACGCACCCACCCCCTTCTCCTATTGCGCCCGGCAGTCTCACCGGCGATCTCCCCCGCCGCGGGCGACCGCCACCTAGCTGTGGACCGGCCATCCCAAGCGCCCTCCGGCCAAATTGGCCCTACCACCGTGATCCCCTACCCCCGCCCATGCCTTGCCACCACTCCACCGTCACAGAACCGGGACCCCGGCGGAGAACCACCGTGGACCTCACCGGCGGTCGGGCTCCGACCGGTTCGCCCCCCTCCCCCATCACCCCCTCCTAGCGCCGTCAGCCTCCCCCCTCTGGCATGTGGGCCCGCACCCACGGCGCCGTCCCCACGCCGTTCCCCCGCTGGTGGGCCAAGTGGGCCGCCTGCCCACGCGGCCGAGCGCGCCGTGCTCGGCTGGGCCGAATTCCCCCCCAGCCCAGCTAGCTGAGGAAATCTCTTTTCTTTTTCTTTTTCCTTTTTCTTTTCCTATTTTATATATATATGTATATATATTGATATTTTATGCACCAAAAATAGTATAAATAAATTTTAGGGCACAAAATAATAATGTCTAATAATTGGCACACCCCACCAAGTCACCATGATTGATGTACTGTTCATTACCTATTTTTGCTAGAAGAAGAGGGATCCGATCCTCCGGAATTTGTAGCTCCAGAAGAAGGGCAGGAACCCGACCGCTCCGAAATAGATCTTTTGTGCCAGGAGAACTTCAACGAAGCAAAGTCCATTCTTCCCTTGATGCATAAATTACCTATTCTTTCTACCACTACCTAAGCCAGGATTAAGGGATGGATCTTTTGCATTGTGAGCAGAGAGATAGCCCGCATTAACAAACATCTTTTGAGTACAAAGTGTGGGATGGGAAAAGGGTAGTGCTTTTACTGAACGATGTTTTCAAAAAGTGTATGATGAAGGGTATTCACCCTCATCACCTTGTGAGTGGGATGATCAGGGACTCCCTGGTTCAGGGGAGAGCCTAAGGTGATGGCTCAGCCGGTTTAGGTGTGAGCAGAAGGATTGTCCCCTCATATAAGGACCGGTTTGTCATCCTTCACTACCTATACTCATGATAAGTACAACCACTCGAGACTATATGGGCAGTCACTCAATCTGAACTCATACGGTCCAAACCCCAGGGTTATGAAGGCTGGGGAGCACCGTGAGGATAAGGAGGGGGAATGTTTTGTCTGGTTTGGACATGGTGGTGGCCTGACTCCTTCCGGTATAACAGTTAAGGTAAGGACGTGCGAGGAAAGAAAGAGATTCGGCATTCGGGTCTCACGACGGTGAGATCGCAGAAACCGGACTAGTGGGTAAAGTGTACCCCTCTGCGCAGAGTTCAAACCTATTCGAATAGTCCGTGTCCACTGGAATGGATGAGTCTAGTGTGGTATGACAATTAGTGTTTTACAACCTCTGGGAAGAGGGAAATGTGTGAGTGGATGTGTTTTTGGAAATGAAAATGATGCCACGGGAGCGGGAAGCTCAGTGGTGGTTGAGTGTGAAAAAGTGCTATTTCCTTCTTTGGGAAAAACCATCAAAGTATTGCCTTTCTCGGAAAAAAAGAGTGACTCCAACTCCACCATATAAAGCATGTATTATATAGGTCCCTTTCTCTTTATGAGAGCGGGATGGGCTTGCGGAATACCTAGTGTATTCACGCAGATTTATTTATGTTTTTCAGCAGCTGAAGACTTCTTTTCTGCTATGCTTGATTGAGGGGGCTGTGTCTGCACCCAGTTCTGCCTGTGGCTTGGGCTAGTTTATCTTCTACTGCGCTTGTAATTCTGGCTCTCTCTCGAGCTTGTACTCTGGTATTGTAATAACTTTTATTTGAACTCTTTAGTATTTGAAGTAAGGAATGTGGTTCCTAGCCTCCTGGGACTAGTAATTGTATCACATTTGAGTCCCAAAGGACCGGGACGCTTCAGGTGGTATCAGAGCCCATAGGACTGGTCGTAGATCGCAGCCCCGACCTTAAAAGTTTGCCTTAAAAAGAAAATACCTCTTACCTCTAAGAAAAATCTTCTCTCCGTTCCCTCGATATTAATAGACCCTTCTTTTCCTCTACCAGATGGAAGGCTCTTTGGTCATTAGGACATCCTAATGCTCAGAGGTGGAAGGATTCCCTCATCTCTTGCGGAGTTGTGCGCTTCGCATGGGGATCCGCAAGAAGCCAGGGTACGTCTGGAAAGAATACCATAAGAATGGAACTAAGTGCTCTATGGCAGTCTACCTGGGAGAAAGCCGAAGCTACCCGAACCACCCTCCTTTCCAAGTCACCTTCACCAGACACCGCTTCCCAGACACTTGCCAAAATGTTGCCCGAAAAGCCCTCCGACAGCTATGCCAAAACTACAGCAGGGAGGTCTTTGAAACCCCCCTTCGTTACTTCACACCTAGCAACAATAATACCCCTGCCTAGAGGAAAAGACTTCAGGCCCTCTCAGGAAGAGATTCTACTGAGGATGACCCCACCATCATCTACATGGTTGGATATCTGCACACTCTCGATAACCACTATGATGACCTTTCCTCCCACTGCACCCACCTAAACTCCCGGGTGGAAAGCTTAGAGCAACAGGTCAAGGAACTTAAAAAGGAGAAGGTGTCCCTCCAAGAGAGTCTTGAAATAGCATAAGGTGAAGAGGCCAACACTCGTGAAGCCTACTGAACTCTGAAGATGGATTACGATAAGAAACTAAAGAAGCTCGCCCCCATGAAGAAAATCCGAAAGAAGATCAAGAGCCAAGGATGCCAAACTGAGCGGAAGAAGGAAGCCCCTCCAGCACTACCTCCCTCCAGGATAGAGAATTTGTCCGACGTCGAGGATATGTCCTTAGCTAGCCTTGACGACCTTCTCAAGGAATTTGGGGACACTTTAGAAAGGGAGTTCGGAAGTACTTTAGAAAGTGCTCGCGTGTAGTGCGACTTGTGGTAACTGTATGCTTGTAATGAACTTGTGTGATGAATAAAATAACTTGGTTGAAAAAAAATTGGCATATGCATAGTATTAATTCTCTCCCCCTGGCAGATGGCTTCGGATAAAACCACGCCTACCGCCTCCAGGATTGGAGCAGGGTTTCCCCTAGGAGCTGAAGGAGAAGCCGGTGGAGAAGGGAGTGAGACCCACCTCCCCGCACCTCCAGAGCTGCCATTAGATTTAGCCTAAGTTCTAGCCAACCAAACCCGACTCATTGAAGTCCTCACTAGAAGTCTGGAGAATCAGCGCCCGAATGGTGGAAGACCACATGACAGGATGGGAGATTTTCTGAGGCTCAAGCCTCCCACATTCGCTGGATCCAGCAATCCCCTCGATGCTGATGACTGGTTGCGCACGATAAAAAGGAAGTTAGAAGCCATCGGATGCCCTGAGAATCAGCGTGTTCAATTGGCTGCTCGTCAACTTTCTGGGATGGCCCTAACCTGGTGGGATACCTTCAGTGCTACCGTCAGAGATGCTACCTGGGCAGAATTTGAAACTGCTTTCCGAGAACATCATGTGCCCCAAGGGATCGTTCAGCTCAAGGAAGATGAATTTCGGGAACTAACTCAAGGTGGAAGATCTGTGAGTGAGGATGTGCACAAATTCACAGAATTAGCTTGCTACGCGCCTGACGACGTCAGCACAGAAGCCAAGAAGATGGCCCGCTTTTTGAAAGGGCTAAGACCAGAACTCAAGACCATCCTCGCCAGCCAAGATTTCCTCAGCTTCTCGCACCTCTCAAACAAAGCTATACAAGTGGAGAGGGCAAGGGAAGAAGAAAAAGGTCACCTCAAGAGGAAATTCCAAGTCCTCCGAGCTTAGCAGCAAGACCGACACCAGAGAACTCGATCCTTTGGGTTTCCACACAAGGGACCAAGCTTCAATAAGCCAGCTGGACCCACTCCGTCACGTTTCAGTCAGCAGAGTCAGAGCTCCTTTTAGCCCCTCTCAGTCGCAAGCAACCAACCACCAGCTAATGCCTGTTGGCACTGTGGAGGCCCCAGTCACTTCAAGAATAACTGCCCCCAGTTGAAGGCATCAGGACCTACTTACTCCAACTCAGTGAATGGCCCAAGAATGCCCTAGCGCCCGCCTCCAAGGCACCCTCCTCCATCAACCAGCATAACAAGACCCAGTATCATGCCAGGGCACGAGTAAACCACGTCGATGCTCAAGAGGCTCAGCAAGCTCCGGGAGTAGTGCTCGGTGAGTTCCTTGTTGAATTTACTCCCGCTACTATACTTTTTGATTGAAGAGCATCCCATTCATTTATAGCCACTAGTTTTGTGGAAAAGCATAGCATTCCCTCTACCCACCTAGAAATTCCCTTGGTCACCCGAACCCCAGGGTCAGACCTTTTGTGCCAGCTTAAATGCTCCCAAGTCAGAATTCTTTTAAGTGAGGTAGTGTTCCTGGCAGACTTAACCGTCTTGCCATCCCAAGGGATTGATGTGATCTTAGGAATGGATTGGTTAACCAAACACAAGGGCATCATAAGTTGTGCAAGTAAGACCGTCCTTCTCACTGACCACCAAGGAAAGTCAGTTTCTTGTCAGGCTCAGCCACCCGCCAAGGATCCAATGGTGTTTAATCTCGTAGCAGAAAGCATATCTATGGTAGAAGAATTCATGGATGTATTCTTAGAAGAATTGCCAGGAATGCCGCCAGAAAGAGAAGTGGAGTTCTACATAGATCTAATCCCTGGCACTGTGCCCATCGCAAAGAGACCATACCGCATGGCTCCCACCGAATTAGCAGAATTAAAACTCCAGATCGCAGAGCTTCAACAAAAAGGATACATTCATCCCAGCTCATCTCCTTGGGGAGCACCAGTCCTTTTCGTCACCAAAAAGGATGGAAGTATGAGGATGTGTATCGATTACCGATCTTTAAATGAGGTTACAATCAAAAACAAGTATCCACTCCCTCGGATCGACGACCTCTTCGACCAGCTTCAAGGGGCCAAGTATTTCTCCAAGATAGACCTAAGGTCAGGATATCACCAGCTGAGAATCAAGGAAGCAAATATTCAGAAGACTGCATTTGTCACCCGGTACGGACAGTATGAGTTCACAGTAATGCCCTTCGGACTGACCAACGCACCCGCCTTTCTCATGAACCTCATGAATAAGGTATTTATGGAAGAGATGGATAAGTTTGTCGTAGTCTTCATTGACGACATCCTTATCTACTCCAAGAGTCGATAAGATCATAAGCATCACCTCCGGATTGTCCTCGAAAGACTCAGAGCACACCAACTCTATGCTAAGCTCAGCAAATGTGAATTCTGGTTAGAAAAAATAGCCTTCCTTGGGCATATCTTGACTGCAGAAGGAATAGAAGTAGACCCGTCCAAGGTAGAAGCAGTATCCAAATGGAAGCAGCCATCCAACGTTAGTGAAGTTCGAAGCTTTCTAGGAATGGTAGGGTATTACCGACGTTTTATCAAAGGATTCTCTAGCATATCAAGACCAATGACCAAGCTCCTCAAGAAAGACAATAAGTTTGTGTGGACCCCGAAGTGTGAAGAAAGCTTCCAAATCATAAAGAAGAAGCTCACAACCGCACTCGTTTTGACACTGCCCGACATCCATCAGGATTTTGTCGTCTTCTGTGATGCTTCAAGGCAAGGCTTAGGGTGTGTACTTATGCAAAATGAGAAAGTCATTGCATATGCATCGCGCTTACTGAAGCCGCACGAGCAGAATTATCCCACACATGACTTAGAATTGGCAGCCATAGTGCATGCCCTAAAAATATGGAGGCACTACCTAATTGGGAACAAATGTCACATCTTCACCGATCACAAGAGTCTGAAGTATATTTACACTCAACCAGACCTCAACCTCCATCAGTGGAGATGGTTGGAATTGATCAAAGATTATGACCTTGAGATCCACTACCACCCCGGGAAGGCCAACGTGGTAGCAGACGCCCTCAGCCGAAAACCTTTTGGGAAGAAAGGAACCAATTTCTTGGAAGATTGGAAGAAAGAATCAGCTCAACTGAATGTATGTCTGGGAGACAATGTGTTAGAAATATGCCCTAGAGATAATCGTAGAGATGAGCATATTTCTTTATATCCATGATATATATATTGCTTAATTGAATATCCATGGAAGGCAACTTGTATTGATTAGCAATTATGTGAATTGTTTGTGAGATTCTTTACTTATATGGTTATTCTAAATGATGTCCCTAGTTAGAGTCGATGACTAGCACATGTATTAGCTGATGACTACATTTCACAAGTCATGAACATGGAGATGTTAAACTAATAATGTGGGCGCATGTATGACATGAAGCTGGACCGACCCAACGTGAGATATTGTAATATAGTTCTCTTTTTGCAACATGAATACTGTATCCTTAGACCTGAGATTGTCGCATGTTCTCAAGATGTGAATTGACTTACTTAGGGACTATCAAACGCTATTCCATAACTAGGTAGTTATAAAGGTAGTTTTGGGTTTGTCAGGAAGCATGCTGTGAGGCATGGTCAGTCAAGATGGAATTTGTCCCTCTCTTTGTGAGAGAGATATCTCTGGGCCCCTCGAGTGATTGGATCAAGAAATGCATGGCCGTGCTAGGGTTAAGAGTTAACCATTGAAAGGATTCCAATTCACAGTATCGAGAAAGAGAGGTCAGCTTAGAGCCAGACCAAATATCGTGAGACAAAGGGAACAGCATGTACGTAATGTTGCAATGGTTCGTCTGATATGATCTTTACGTGCGCATAGGAGTTGACATGTCTTGCTAGAGGCCGCTGTCAATTATTGGGCCAAGTAAGAGTACTCGGGCTATGTCTATTTGTACGTGAACCTATAGGGTCACACACTTAAGGGGAAGGAAGCCTAACTCGGATTAGATCCGAAATTAGACTGGGCTTTAGGGTTACTGATGGGCCTCAGTGTTAGAAGCCCACCATAACGCCTATATAATGAGGGGCGGGGGCGCGGTTAGGCGAACCCAAATTCGCCACCAGCAAACGAGTAGCTGCTCGCCTCTCGCCCTCGCCAAGCCGCCGTCGCGAACCTAGCAGTTCGGTACGCGGCGCTTCCTCCCTGTATGTGTGGATACCTCGGAGGTGCTACATCTGGAGCACTAGGACGAACCGTGCGAGGACGTGAAGGACGCCGACGACTGCACGGCACTGCTCGACGCGTTCGTCTACATCGAGACGTCTTCCGCTGCTCTGCGCGTCTAGTGGTAATTCCATGACCTATAACCGCAGTAGTTCTTGTTTTATGGGGTTGAAAATTTTGTTTTGCGCTAGCGTAGCCTCCTCGTAATCCTTCACAATGGTAGCCTAGAAGTCAAGCCAATGCTAGAAGACCTCATATGCAAGGCTCAACGCCTGGACACTGAGCCAGCAGGTCTTATGGAAAAAGCTCACAAGGAACCACTTCTGGACTTCAGGACAGATGAGGAAGGAGTCCTTTGGTTCAAGAACCGTCTGTGTGTACCAAAAGGAGAGGCACGAGAAGTCTTGCTCGACGAAGCTCACAACTCAGCCTACTCCATCCACCTAGGGACCACCAAGATGTACCTAGACCTCAAAACCAGATACTGGTGGAGAGGAATGAAGAAAGAGATAGCACAGTATGTGGCCTGATGCGACACTTGCCAACGAACTAAGGCCGAGCATCAAAAGCCTGCAGGTCTACTGCAACCCCTTCCAGTGCCCGAATGGAAGTGGGAAGAAATAGGCATGGATTTTGTAACCGGACTGCCCCGGACCCAAAAATGGAACGACTCTATCTGGGTGATAATAGACGTCTTACCAAGGTGGCCCACTTCATCCCAGTGAAAACTACCTTCGGAGGAGCCACCCTTGCCCGGATATATCTTAAAGAGATAGTTAGACTCCATGGTATTCCACGGAAGATAGTGTCAGACAGGGAAACACAGTTCACCTCAAAATTTTGGATGAGCCTTCAGCAAGCTATGGGCACCAAGCTAAACTTCAGCACCGCCTATCACCCCTAGTCAGATGGTTAGACAGAAAGGGTCAACAAGGTCCTCGAGGATTTATTAAGAACCTGTGTGTTGACGTTTGACAGAAATTGGTAGTCCAGTTTGCCTTATGCAGAGTTCTCATATAACAACAGCTACCAGGCCAGTATCAAGATGTCACCGTTCGAAGCATTGTATGGACCGAAGTGCCAGACCCCTCTAATGTGGTCCAACGTAGGGGAAAAGACACTAGAAGGACCTACCTTCGTTAAAGAGGCAGAAGAGAAGGTTGCCTTGATCCGCAAAAGATTACTTGAAGCTCAGAGTCGGCAGAAGAGTTATGTGGACAATAGGCGGAGAGAACTCAAATTTGAGGAAGGAGACTTCTTCTACCTTAAGGTCTCCCCGATGCGCGGAGTCAAAAGGTTTCAAGTGAAAGGGAAGCTAGCCCCGCGGTTCATCGGCCCCTATCCCATCATTGGCAGAGTAGGACCCGCAATACCGCCTTGAATTGCCAGAATCTATGTCAGATATCCACAATGTGTTTCACATGTCCTAGCTCCGCAAATGCCTGCAAGTACCAGAAAATCACATCGAAGAAGAGGCAATCCAGATTTAGAAGAATCTTCAGTACCGAGAAAAGCCAGTAAAGATTCTTGACTCGGCAGTCCGAAAGACCCGCAACTCAGAAGTGAGGCTTTGTAAAGCAGTGGAGCAGAGAAGGAGAAGAGGAAGCTACCTGGGAGAGTGAGGACTCCTTGAGGAGGGAATACCCTTACCTTTTCTCAAGCCCAGTCTGAATCTCGAGGGCGAGATTCCTTTAAGTGGGGTAGGTTTGTAGCATCCCAAAATTTAACCCGAGGTTTGGAACCCTAATCTCCTAACCCCCCTTAATCTCTCCCTAGACTCCACCTCATAGGACATCTCATCTTATGCATACACTATGATTGTTAGAAGCACCTCACATAGAATATTTTTTTAGCACCTAAGATTATTTAGCTAATTATTTGTTCAAAAGAAAAGGAGATAAAAGAAATAGAAATAAGAAATAGAAAAAAGAAAAAGGAAACCCCCCTCGGCTGGGCCGTTTCTGTGGCAGAACCTCCCAAGGTATCGGGCCCACATGCACCTGTCATTGCCCCAACGACCTCAGACGGCCACGCATGTGCACCAAATAACTTAACAGGATCCGTCCGATTGCCCCAAGGACATCGGATAAACCACTTACAACCAGAATCGCGGGATTAAGTAACACAAATCACACACACCAATATTTTTGCAGCGGAAATCTTATTACCAAATTTTACAAGTTACAAAAAAAATTTACATTATTTTATCGGAGTGATTACAAAAGTATAAGTTTGAAATATATGCTAGCTCGAGTGACCACCCTCAATAAGAAGTATAGAAGAGTTACTTAGACTTATAAGAAGGCCGAGCCCACCGGCACTTAACACCATCAACAGCAGCACAAAACTATAACCTAAAAAACAACAGGGAATAAAACCCTGAGTACGCAATTACTCAGCAAGACTTACCTGACTAAAGAAAAAGACTCTCAAGGATATGCTGGATTTAGGAATCAAGGAGAGGCTTTTAGCAAGAATCAACTTAGATACTTTTGTAGAAAAAGCTTACTAAAGTGAGTCCTTACTTTCAATATTTTAATGCCAGATTAAATATTAATAGACTCTGTTTGCATCTGGTCTAATTTCACCATCTCATCAATACAACATCATTTTTATTCATGAGGTTCACATCCTGACTTAGATTGTAGGTCGGAGATCAAGACTCCACTCTCCGGGGATATAACGGCGATCTGAATCGATTTACTCAGTTGAGGATCTCTAACCACACGACATATGTTTCTCATAACTCTTGCATATGTCTACCATTCCCACGGATCCTCCACTGCATGAACAGGTCCGCGCCACCCGAGAGCACACCACCCCTTTTAGGCGGCCCGTTGTCAGGAGGGTACGTGCCACTCTCGCCATCTCTCCACTCCAGTGCGCGATTGTCTTTTCATGTATGGAATAGCCGGGTTCAAGCTTACCCTGTCCCATATCCAGGGCATGTGTCTAGTTAAGATAGTCCTTGATCAACAGGCCTACATACGCATCTAATCCTTAACTAACCTGGGTAGAACATCACCTATTCCTAGCCCAAGTCCCGATTTAAGTACTTCCATCCTTAGGATTGTTTATGTTTCTAGGATGAAAAGAGCATCAAAGGGAACTTTGTAGTAAGATCTCACTACGCTCTCAATGAAAATATTCTTGCAGGTAGAAGTCGTCCTTCCTCAGGATAACCCCTGAGCTAGGCCTTAATGCAAAAGACAACCTCTATCCACAAGATCTGAGCAGGGCTAAGCATTTTTGTAAATCATATTTTGATACTTCACCAGAAGTATCTATAAAGGTA
Source organism: Zea luxurians (assembly GCA_029449295.1). Classification (NCBI taxonomy): domain Eukaryota; kingdom Viridiplantae; phylum Streptophyta; class Magnoliopsida; order Poales; family Poaceae; genus Zea; species Zea luxurians. The sequence goes on along the minus strand of JAOPSE010000008.1, from coordinate 84,176,639 downwards.
TGGATATCAAGGTAGGCAATGCATCAAAGGGTTTCAAAGCAACTTCTATAAACCTAATGCACATTTCACTAGACTTAAAGTGTGCAAAAATTATTTAAAAACACAAGGAAGGGGTTGCATGCACCGGGGCTTGCCTGGGTAACACTAGGTTAGTGTTTGTTAGACGATGTCCACTTGACGATCATCCTTGTCCTAGCACTTGATCAGGCAGGTTTGTTCATCAGCATCACCATGCGGATTAGCCCGTGCTTGGGGTCGACTTGAGTTATCTTACGCATCACGTGATTAATTATCGCACATGAATGAAATGCATTACGCATATGAATGCATATAGACAGGAATATCAAAAACCCTAAATAGTGCTACGCGATGGCGAATTTAAACACCTAGCGGCGATGCGTTGTACAATTTTGTACGGAATCAGTAGTTATTAATATACGACTACACTCAATAATTACGCTTCTCGAACCTAACGCAAACATCACGAACAACAAACTATACACATGAAATACAATTAGTCTAATCACAACTTATCAGTTAATTAATTAAATTCTAAACTAATCCCTTGCCTTATAAATTATACTACATCTTTATAAATGATTAAAATATTTTATCATCACACATGCCTACCAAAATTCTACTCGGTCCACTAATTCAGCTAAGTGACCGGAATAGCGAAATAATACGTCATAGCTGAATCTGGCTCGATAATCGCAAGAACTGCGAAGTCGACGAGAGTTTCGTGACTCACGTAATTTATGGAGCACCTTAATGAGTATCGCACTAGCACATTAATTTATTCAACGATCGAACTATTCTGAATAATTTATCAGCTTACCGTTTCAGCAGCTGACTCGAAGCCGCAAGATTGGTAGTGATTTTCCGATCCAGGCAATTTGTCGAGCGCTTGGGAAATATCGCGCTGCTAGATTCGTCTTCACCCGTCGCTTTGTATTTCTTGAGGATGCACAAAACGACGACGAGATCGATAACGTATACGCGAGATGAGACAGGGTCTGGGAAGATGTGAACAAGGAAAAATGAGCTTGTGGGACGGCGAGGAGCCAGCGGAGGAGTAGCACGCTAACGAATCCAACATAGAGCTTTGGGCACGGTTAAGGGCGCTGGTGTTGCGGCTAGGATATCCCGATGACGACACTACGGATGGTAAAGACAGGGTGATGGTGTGAAGCAATGCCCGTGAGGACAACCACGTGTGGATGATTGCGTGACATCGATGACCAAGCCAACGACGAGGTCCGCGCGGCTAGGCGAAAATATTTACCGAGGACACGGCGAACGACGATATTGTCGAACGACGATATTGTCGCACATAGTGCGAAGATGAATGATACGTCGGCGAGGAGCTAAGATGTGCGACACGACACACAGTCAGCTTGTCGCGCGACCGAGCAATGACGACGAAAAGAGAGCTTCGCGCGAGAGATCGAGACTGAGTAGAGAGAGCAGCCTGGCAGCGCGACAACCCGCGTCCGCGGCAAACAGGCTCGGTGCCGAGCAGAGGCAAGTGCACAGCGGCCACGAAGGCAGGGCGCGGCAACAGAGCTGGGCAAGCGTGATAAGGAAATGACAAGGCTGAGCGGTGCGCGGCGTCCGCCATGGCCGAGGGCGCGCGTGGCACATGGGAGATCCGCGAGCTGGGGCAGAGAGAAGGACCTGTGCGAGTTGCTCGGCGTGCAGAGAGAGAGACGAGCTGAGTAGCGCGCGCGTCAGGGGCGAGCTGGAACCGGGCACGCGACACCGAGGAAGAAGGCCGAGCAGGGGACTTCGTGGCTGCGCGCAGGAAATTCAGCCGAACAAGCGCCATGGGACTTCGGCTGGGCGGCTTCGGCTGGGCGAGTGGCGCTCGGCAAGGAGAAACAGGGCGTGCAGGCAGGGAGCTCGGCCAGTGAATAGAGAGAGACGCAGGGGATGCTCCATGGCCGAATCCAGAGCACACTGGCGAGCAGGGATTCGTGCGCGTGGCCACAAAGGAACTGGTGCTGGGCAGCGCGCGGAGGGAGCTTCGGCGCGAAGAAAACTGGACACCGGAGAGAGTACCGCGCGCAGGGAGATGGAGCTCAACTTGGAGAAAGGAGGAACGTGCAGTGGGGCCGCTCGGCTGGGCGTTGGGCATGGGCGCGGCCGAGCAGGAAGCTCCGGTGAGCAGAGCCCAGGGGAGGGAACCACGGCGGCTAGCGCTTGAGAGAGATGGACGGAGGAGAGAGCAAGCTGCAGGGAGAGGCGACCGCGCGCAGGGGCACACGGCCAGGGAGATCCGGCCAACGGCGCCATGGGAGCAGCTCGAACTGGGGCAGAGGAGAAGGGAGGAGATAGAGGAAGGGCGCCGTGAGGAGTGGGTGGACTGGAGCCGGGAGGCACGCGGCCATGGCTGGAAGGAGGCCGAGCTGGGGCCAGGCGCCATGTGGAAGAACCTCGGCGCGCAGGACTTTATCCGGTGCTTAAGCGGCTGATGAAAAAAAATCAAGGGATAGAGGCGGCGGGTGGATAGAGATAGGAGATTTTTTATTTCTCTTTTTTTTAACAAAAATCAAAGATATTTTGGATCGAGATTTATAGCGATAATCAAAGGGTCGATAGTATTTGTGACACGGTTTAATTCGATTCAAAACCCGATAAATTTTATCTGTGGTCTAAACGTCTGATTCCATGGTTGCGACAATTGGTATGATAATCGGATCTCAATTAATTTTTTTAGCGATATAAACTGGGTCGAATTAAACGAGATTGATAACAGTATTTGGACATGATTTAATTTGGCGAATTCTTTGAACTCGGATAAATTCATACTGTTAATTCAGTTTTGACGATTTAGACCGAAGCGAGAAGCAATGGACTGGATTAAACGGACTTCGGCTTCGGTATTTTTAATCTGCGTGATTCAACTAATATTAGTCGCAACCATATCTGCCGATGCACACACGATTTTGTCGTCAAAACAGTGTGCTGAAGGGTGAATTGAATCATATTCGCGTGCAAGATTTCACGTGATTCACATTATTTTACCCTGAACATTTTAGTCGTCAAGTTCCAACTAATTTGCTCGGGATAAAAATCGTAAGAATAAATCGAGCCTCTGATTTCGTATCCGTGCGGGCGATGTATTTTAAATCCTCACCGAACGCACCGATTTTCAGAACGACTATGTTCCGAAGAACACGAAAATTTCGGAAGAGCCCAGACAAATAAAAATAAAAACGATGTCGCACTCGCGACAAACGAAACAGATGCGATATTAAAATCGCGATAAACGAAGACGATTAAAATTTAAAATCTATTTTATCCACTGATATTACGTGCTTAATTCCATACTCGTTGTCGAGTGGAATATAAACACCTGGGGTGTTACAGTTTCCGGCCCAAACCCTCTCTCTCGCGCGCCCGCACCCCCCCCCCCTTCGCGGCCCAAGCAGCCCATCGCCCGCACACCCGTGCTCCCCTCCCCTCTGCCGCTGCCAGATCGGCCCCACCCGTCAGCCGCACTCCCCCTCGCTCTCTCGCGATCTCTCTCTCTGGCAAGCATGTCCCGCTTGTCAGCGCCTTCCTCACGCCCGTGACCTGGCTAGCGACGCGATCGCCGCCGGTCGCCACCGCCCCGTCGTCTCGCCATTAACTCGCTCGCTAGCCCGGTTGGCGCCTTGCGTCTCTATCCCCTTGTGCCAGCCGAGCCATCCCATCACCCCCTGCCCGAGCCGTCCCGTCGTCGCCACTGTGTGCCACCATCCCCGCCGTGGCAATCTCGACGGTGCTCGCCACCTCTCGCCCCCTTCCCTGCCCCGGGCACCTATAAAAAGACCACCCGGGCTCCCTCCTTCTCCACACCGGCCTCGGCCACTCCCTCTTCCCTCCCCCGAGCTCAATTGAGCCAGCACCGCCGTGCCCTTCCTCTGCTCCGGTGAGTCCCGCCCTCCTCTCTCCATTGAATTCTAGTCCAATTGTTGTAGCTCTTGAGCTTCACCATGTCCTCGCGAGCACAATGCACCCACCGCCTTCTCCTATTGCGCCCGGCAGCCTCACCGGCGATCTCCCCCGCCGCGAGCGCCCGCCACCTCGCCGTGGACCGGCCATCCCAAGCGCCCTCCGGCCAAATTGGCCCTACCACCGTGATCCCCTACCCCCGCCTGTGCCTTGCCACCACTCCACCATCACAGAACTGGGACCCCGGCGGAGAACCGCCGCGGACCTCACCGGCGATCGGGCTCCGACCGGTTCCCCCCCCCCCCCCGTCACCCCCTCCTAGCGCCGTCAGCCTCCCCCCCTCTGGCACGTGGGCCCGCGCCCACGGCGTCGTCCCTGCGCCGTTCCCCCACTGGCGGGCCAAGTGGGCCACCTGCCCACGCGACCGCGCGCGCCCGCGCTCGGCTGGGCCGAATTCCCCCCCCCCCCTCGACCCAGCTAGCTGAGGAAATCTCTTTTCTTTTTCTTTTTCCTTTTTATTTTCCTACTTTTTATATATATGTATATATATTGATATTTTATGCACCAAAAATAGTCTAAATAAATTTTAGGGCACAAAATAATAATGTCTAATAATTGGCACACCCCACCAAGTCACCATGATTGATGTAGTGTTCATTACCCATTTTTGCTAGAAGAAGAGGGATCCGATCCTCCGGAATTTGTAGCTCCGGAAGAAGGGTAGGAACCCGACCCCTTTGAAATAGATCTTTTGTGCCAGGAGAACTTCGACGAAGGCAAGTCCATTTTTCCCTTGATGCATAAATTACCTATTCTTTCTACCACTACCTAAGCCGGGATTAAGGGATGGATCTTTTGCATTGTGAGCAGAGAGATAGCCCGCATTAACAAACATCTTTTGAGTACAAAATGTGGGATGGAAAAAGGGCAGTGTTTTTACTGAACGATGTTTTCAAAAAGTGTATGATGAAGGTTATTCACCCTCATCACCTTGTGAGTGGGATGATCAGGGACTCCCTGGTTTAGGGGAGGGCCTAAGGTGATGGCTCAGCCGGTTTAGGTGTGAGCAGAAGGATTGTCCCCTCATATAAGGATCGGTTTGTCATACTTCACTACCTGTACTCATGATAAGTACAACCACTCGAGACTGTATGGGCAGTCACTCAATCTGAACTCGTACGGTCCAAACCCCAGGGTTATGAAGGCTGGGGAGCACCGGGAGGATAAGGAGGGGGAATGTTTTGTCTGGTTTGGACATGGCGGTGGCCTGACTCCTTCCGGTATAACTGTTAAGGTAAGGACATGCGAGGAAAGAAAGAGATTCGGCATTCGGGTCTCACGACGGTGAGATCGCAGAAACTGGACTAGTGGGTAAAGTGTACCCCTCTGCACAGAGTTTAAACCTATTCGAATAGTCCGTGTCCACTAGAATGGACGAGTCTGGTGTGGTATGATAATTAGTGTTTTACAACCTCTGGGAACAGGGAAATGTGTGAGTGGGTGTGTTTTTGGAAATGAAAACGATGCCACGGGAGCGGGAAGCTCAGTGGTGGTTGAGTGTGAAAATGTGCTATTTCCTTCTTTGGGAAAAACCATCAAAGTATTGCCTTTCTTTGAAAAAAAGAGTGACTCCAACTCCGCCATATAAAGCATGTATTATATAGGTCCCTTTCTCTTTACTGGAGCGGGATGGGCTTGCGGAATACCTAGTGTATTCACCCAGATTTATTTATGTTTTTCAGCAGCTGAAGACTTCTTTTCTGCTATGCTTGATTGAGGGGGCTGTGTCTGCACCCAGTTCTGCCTATGGCTTGGGCTAGTTTATCTTTTACTGCGCTTGTAATTCTGGCTCTCTCTCGAGCTTGTACTCTGGTATTGTAATAACTTTTATTCGAACTCTGTACTATTTGAAGTAAGGAATGTGGTTACTAGCCTCCTGGGACTAGTAATTGTATCACATTTGAGTCCTAAAGGATCGGGACGCTTCAGTTCCAGGCGGCGCAGGCGGCACCGGGCCTTTGAAGTAAGGAATGTGGTTACTAGCCTCCTGGGACTAGCAATTGTATCACATTTGAGTCCCAAAGGACCGGGACGCTTTAGTTCCAGGCGGCGCAGGCGGCACCGGGCCCCTAGGTGGTGGAGGCGATGAAGAAGGCACTTGAAGATCTCCAGGCGGAGCATTGTGACGGGGTCCAGCGCATCGCCGCATGGGCCGGCGAGGTGAGCACAGCACTGGTGCCGCTAGGGATGAGTCCCATCCCGGTGTCGGAGCTGCCGACGACTATCTCCGACGTGCTCCCGGTGCTGGACTCCACCGCCGACCGCCTCCGACGCCTGGACCAGATTCTTGGTGCCCGCTTGGAGGCCGAGGGCGGTAGACTCTGCCGGGCGGTAATCGAGTATATCTTGACGTGCTTCCGGAGCCACGACCCGGTCGTATCCTTGGAGCCGGTGATCGTTGGTCCGGTGGCCGCCACTGAAGACGCCGCTCGGGAGGGCATACAAGACATCATGGAACTAGTGGCCGAACGCTTCCAGCGGGATCATGCTGATGATGAGTAGCTAGATCTGCAAAAACAGGGCAAGGGTTCCGCTGGGGAGCAACTTGTAATAATTTTTGGCTTTGTAAGATAGTTTTGAGAACTATTTAATCAAACAACACTTATCTGTATGCTATTTGTCCTCACTGTGTGTAGCGTTACCAACTTCTCCCTAGTACTTGCCCCCCTGGGATGTAGGCTCGACGTGTTGAGGCTGGATACCAGTATACCTAAGGGAAAATTAGTTGCTCGGTCCCTAGGAGGTAGTCTCTACGGTTGGAGACTACCTGCATCTGGATTAGGACCAAGACCTGCACACAGCTTCGGCTTTGAAGTATTAGTAGCACACCCATAAGACCCATCGTCTGGTATCTGCCATCCTTTGATTCATGCAACAGGACGTGTAGGATTTAGCCTGGGAAGCCAAGCCGTATGTCCGGACCCACGGGATCACAGTTCCAAATACTAGGGTACCCGCTACAGAGTGGTGGAGGTGTAGGCTTAGGGTACGGAACCAGGCTAAGCGGCTACACAGCTCCGGACCACTCCAGGAAATGAGCGCCCATTCTTTAGAACCGGACCCGCAGGCTGTCGGGCCCCCTGTAGTAGGAGAGGGGTCCTGAACTGCGAGCCTGGCTTACTCAATTCGGATGTCATCATACCAGCAAGGGTGGGAACTGTATGGGTGGGTTAGATAAAAAATAATGCTCATACACTGAAGTAGAATGAAACAACACAAAAGCTCCTCTAGGGGTAAATTCTTTCCTTACAACTTGATATACATGGGTGCAGACCAACAGGCCGGGCTTACGAGGGCAGACCTCACCGGATTGACATACACATATGCACAACCCAGTTACAAAGGAAGAAAACTCAACCCCCTAGTTTCGCTTCTATGGGTAGAACTTACGGAGATGCTCTATGTTCCAGGGATTGGGAAGAGGCACTCCTTCAGTTGTGGCAAAGCGGACACACCCGGGTCGGCATATTTCCGTCACCTTGAAGGGTCCTTCCCAACTGGGGGAGAGTTTTTGGAGCCCTTCTCGGTTTAGTACTCGCCTTAGGACTAGGTCCCCGATCCTGAGCTCCCTATTATGCACGAACCGCTAGTGGTAGCGCTTGAGCGCTTGGTTGTACCGTGCATTTCGGATCGCCGCTTGCCATCTGCGTTCGTCGATGAAGTCCACGTCCTCACGCCGTAGCTGTTCCTGCATAGACTCATCGAAAGACCGAACCCATGAGGAGCCCATAAGGATTTCCGGGGGAAGACAGGCTTTGGCCCCGTAGACTAGGAAGAACAGGGTCTCCCCGGTAGCTCGGTTGGGTGTGGTCCGGTTCCCCCATAGTACCGACGGAAGTTCATTGACCCAGTTTGCACCATGCTTTTTTAAGCAGTCATAGGTGTGTGTCTTGAGTCCCCTGAGGATTTCTATGTTTGCCCTCTCAGCTTGGCCGTTGCTCCTGGGATGAGCCAAAGACGCAAAGCAAAGCTGAGTGCCGATGCCCTCACAATACTCTTGGAAGAGCCGACTTCTGAACTGGGTCCCGTTGTCCATAATGATATGGCTTAGGACCCCAAATCTACAGACAATCGACTTGAGGAAAGCAACAGCAACACCTTGGTTGATGTTGACCACAGGGGTAGCCTCTAGCCACTTTGTGAACTTGTCGATGGCAACAAAGAGGAAACGGTACCCGCCGACGGCCCTGGGGAATGGTCCCAAGATATCCACCCCCCATACGGCGAATGGCCAGGAGGGTGGAATCATTTGCAGAGTCTGAGCTGGTGTGTGTATCTGCTTTGCATGGAACTGACATGCTTCGCAGGACTTTACCATCTCAGTTGCATCCTGGAGAGCAGTTGGCCAGTAGAAGCCATGCCGGAAGGCCTTACCAACCAGTGTGTGGGATGTTGAACGACTTCCGCACTCTCCTCCATGGATCTCCATGAGTAACTCATGGCCCTCCTCCTGGGTGATGCACCGCATGAGAATGTCGTTGGTGCCACGGCGGTATAAATCCCCTTCTACCACCGTGTATCGCTTAGCCAATCGCACTATGCGCTCTGCGGCCACATGGTCTTTAGGAAGGATGTTTTCTTTCAGGTAGTCCCGAATCTCAGAGATCCATGCATTGGGACCACTCTGAGACACTGGCTATGGCGCTACAAGGTTTGCAGGACCCGCTGTAGCACACACAAGCCTTGGTGGATCTTGCGGATGGAACACCACCGGGACCGCTAGCTTCAAGGTGCTAGTCTCGCCCCCTTCACCCAGTTCGGCAGGCTAGCCGGTAGGTCTCAGCAGCCGTCTTTCGAAGATGCCCTCGGGCACGGGTGCCCAAGTTGATGCCCTCGTGGAGAGTTCATCTGCCGCTGAGTTGTGAGCCCGAGGAACATGTTGCAGTTCCAGGGCAGTGAAGTCCTTTTCGAGCTTCCATACATGGAGGAGATAAGCTGTGAGCCTGGTGATAGTCGCCTAGAGGGGGGGTGAATAGGGCGAAACTGAAATTTACAAAAATAATCACAACTACAAGCCGGGTTAGCGTTAGTAATAAAGAAACGAGTCCGCGAGAGAGGGCGCAAAACAAATCGCAAACAAATAAGAGTGTGACGCAAGGATTTGTTTTACCGAGGTTCGGTTCTCGCAAACCTACTCCCCGTTGAGGAGGCCACAAAGGCCGGGTCTCTTTCAACCCTTCCCTCTCTCAAAAGATCCCACGGATCGAGTGAGCTTTCTCTTCTTCTCAATCAAACGGGAACAAAGCTTCCCCGCAAGGGCCACCACACAATTGGTGCCTCTTGCCTTGGTTACAATTGAGTGATGATCTCAAGAACAAATGAGAAAGAAAGAAAGCAATCCAAGCGCAAGAGCTCAAAAGAACACGGCAAATCCCTCTCGCTAGTCACTAAGGGTTTGAGTGGAATTGGAGAGGATTTGATCTCTTTGTATGTGTCTAGAATTGAATGCCTAGCTCTTGTAAGTGGTTGAGAGTTGGAAAACTTGGATGGCAATGAATGTGGGGTGGTTGGGGTATTTATAGCCCCAACCACCAAAGGTGACCGTTGGCTGGAGGCCTCTGTTCGATGGCGCACCGGACAGTCCGGTGCACACCGGACAGTCCGGTGCCCCTGCCACGTCACCATTGCCGTTGGATTCTGACCGTTGGAGCTCCTGACTTCTGGGCCCTCCTGGGTGTCCGGTGCACACCGGACATGTACTGTTTGATGTCCGGTGCACCGGCATGGGCGTGCCTGACGTCTGCGCGCGCTGCGCGCGCATTAAATGCACCGCAGGGAGCCGTTGGCGCCGCAGGGAGCCGTTGCTCCGCTGGTACACCGGACAGTCCGGTGCACACCGGACAGTCCGGTGAATTTTAGCGGAGTGGCTGCCGAGCGAACCCGAGGCTGACGAGTTCCGGAGGCCGCGTCTCCTTGGAGCACCGGACATGTCCGGTGCACACCGGACAGTCCGGTGAATTATAGCGCGCCGGCTTCCGAGAAATCCCGAGGGCGAATAGTTTGAAGTCGAAGTCCTCTGGCCGCACCGGACAGTCCGGTGCACACCGGACAGTCCGGTGCCTCCGGCCAGAGGAGCCCTCGGTTGCCTTGCTGCTCCTTTGTTGAATCCAACACTTGGTCTTTTTATTGGCTGATTGTGAACCTTTTGCACCTGTATAACTTATGCACTAGAGTAAACTAGTTAGTCCAATGTTTGTGTTGGGCAATTCAACCACCAAAATTATTTAGGAACTAGGTCTAAGCCTAATTCCCTTTCAATCTCCCCCTTTTTGGTGATTGATGCCAACACAAACCAAAGCAAATATAGAAGTGCATAATTGAACTAGTTTACATAATGTAAGTGCAAAGGTTGCTTGGAATTGAGCCAATATAAACTTATATGATGCGCATGGATGGTTTCTTTGTTTTTGACATATTGGACCATATTTGCACCACGAGTTTTGTTTTTGCAAATTCTTTTGTAAATTCTTTTCAAAGTACTTTTGCAAGATAGTCAAAGGTAAATGAAAAAGATTTTGCAAAGCATTTTCAAGATATGGAATTTTCTCCCCCTATTTCCAATGCTTTTCCTTTGACTAAGCAAAACTCCCCCTCAAATAAGGTCTCCTCTTAGTGTTCAAGAGGGTTTTAAGACATCAATTTTGAAAATACTCGTTACTCCCCTCTTAGAACACAAGGAGATACCAATTTTGAAATTTACCAATATAAAATTATCAAATTTATGAAATTAGGTGGTGGTGCGGTCCTTTTGCTTTGGGCTCATATTTTCTCCCCCTTTGGCATGAATCGCCAAAAACGGAATCATTAGAGCCCAATGAAGTACATTCTCCCCCTTTGGTCATGAAATAAATGAGTGAAGGTTATACCAACGTTGGAGAGATGATGCGGAGCGACGGCGAAGGATGAGTAGTAGAACGGAGTGGAAGCCTTTGTCTTCGCCGAAGACTCCAATTCCCTTTCAATACACCTATGACTTGGTTGAAATACACTTGAAAACACATTAGTCATAGCATATATAAAAGAGACATGATCAAAGGTATATTCATGTGCTATGCGTGCAAGACTAGCAAAAGAAATTCCTAGAATCAAGAATATTAAGCTCATGCCTAAGTCGGGTAAAAGATTGTTCATCAAGTGGTTTGGTAAAGATATCGGCTAATTGATCTTTAGTATTAATATAAGAAATCTCGATATCCCCCTTTTGTTGGTGATCCCGAAGAAAATGATACCGAATGGCTATGTGCTTAGTGCGGCTGTGCTCGACGGGATTGTCGGCCATTTTGATTGCACTCTCATTGTCACATAGCAAAGGGACTTTGGTTAATTTGTAACCGTAGTCCCGCAGGGTTTGCCTCATCCAAAGCAATTGCGCGCAACAATGACCGGCGGCAATGTACTCGGCTTCGGCGGTAGAAAGAGCGACCGAATTTTGCTTCTTTGAAGCCCATGACACCAAGGATCTTCCCAAGAACTGGCAAGTCCCCGATGTGCTCTTCCTATTAATCCTACACCCCGCCCAATCGGCATCCGAATAACCAATCAAATCAAAAGTGGATCCCCGAGGGTACCAAAGCCCAAACTTAGGAGTAAAAGCCAAATATCTCAAGATTCGTTTTACGGCCGTAAGGTGTGATTCCTTAGGGTCGGCTTGGAATCTTGCACACATGCAAACGGAAAGCATAATGTCCGGTCGAGATGCACATAAATAAAGCAATGATCCAATCATCGACCGGTATACCTTTTGATCCACGGACTTACCTCCCGTGTCGAGGTCGAGATGCTCATTTGTTCCCATGGGTGTCTTGATGGGCTTGGCATCCTTCATTCCAAACTTGCTTAGAATGTCTTGAGTATACTTGGTTTGGCTGATGAAGGTGCCCTCTTGGAGTTGCTTGACTTGGAATCCTAGAAAATACTTCAATTCCCCCATCATTGACATCTCGAATTTTTGTGTCATGATCCTACTAAATTCTTCACATGTAGATTTGTTAGTACACCCAAAAATGATATCATCAACATAAATTTGGCATACAAACAAATCATTATCAAGAATCTTAGTGAATAAAGTAGGATCGGCTTTGCCGACTTTGAAGCCATTTGCAATAAGGAAATCTCTAAGGCATTCATACCATGCTCTTGGGGCTTGCTTAAGCCCATAAAGCGCCTTAGAGAGCCTATAAACATGGTTAGGGTACTCACTGTCTTCAAAGCCGGGAGGTTGCTCAACATAGACCTCCTCCTTGATTGGTCCATTGAGGAAGGCACTCTTTACGTCCATTTGATAGAGCTTGAAGCCATGGTAAGTAGCATAGGCTAATAATATGCGAATTGACTCAAGCCTAGCTACGGGTGCATAGGTTTCACCAAAATCCAAACCTTCGACTTGTGAATACCCCTTGGCCACGAGTCGAGCTTTGTTCCTAGTCACCACACCATGCTCGTCTTGCTTGTTGCGGAAGACCCACTTGGTTCCTACAACATTTTGATTAGGACGTGGAACTAAGTGCCATACCTCATTCCTTGTGAAATTGTTGAGCTCCTCTTGCATCGCCATCACCCAATCCGAATCTTGAAGAGCTTCCTCTACCCTATGTGGCTCAATAGAGGAAACAAACGAGTAATGCTCACAAAAATGTGCAACACGAGATCGAGTAGTTACCCCCTTATGAATGTCGCCGAGGATGGTGTCAACGGGGTGATCTCGTTGTATCGCTTGGTGGACTCTTGGGTGTGGCGGCCTTGGTTGTTCATCCTCCTTGTCTTCATCATTTGAATCTCCCCCTTGATCGTTGCCGTCATTTTGAGGTGGCTCATCTTCTTGATTTTCTTGTTCAACATCTTGAGCCTCATCCTCAACTTGAGTTGGTGGAGATGCTTGCATGGAGGAGGATGGTTGATCTTGTGCATTTGGAGGCTCTTCGGATTCCTTAGGACACACATCCCCGATGGACATGTTCCTTAGCGCTATGCATGGAGCCTGTTCTTCACCTACATCATCAAGATCAACTTGCTCTACTTGAGAGCCGTTAGTCTCATCAAACACAACGTCACAAGAAACTTCAACAAGTCCTGAGGACTTGTTAAAGACTCTATATGTCCTTGTGTTTGAGTCATATCCTAGTAAAAAGCCTTCTACAGTTTTAGGAGCAAATTTAGATTTTCTACCTCTTTTAACAAGTATAAAACATTTGCTACCAAAAACTCTAAAATATGAAATATTGGGCTTTTTACCGGTTAGGAGTTCATAAGATGTCTTCTTGAGGATTCGATGAAGATATAATCGGTTGATGGCGTAGCAGGCGGTGTTGACCGCCTCGGCCCAAAACCGATCCGGTGTCTTGTACTCATCAAGCATGGTTCTTGCCATGTCCAATAGAGTTCGATTCTTCCTCTCCACTACACCATTTTGTTGTGGAGTGTAGGGAGAAGAGAACTCATGCTTGATGCCCTCCTCCTCAAGAAAGCCTTCTATTTGAGAGTTCTTGAACTCCGTCCCATTGTCGCTTCTAATTTTCTTGATCCTTAAGCCGAACTCATTTTGAGCCCGTCTCAAGAATCCCTTTAAGGTCTCTTGGGTTTGTGATTTTTCCTGCAAAAAGAATACCCAAGTGAAGCGAGAATAATCATCCACAATTACAAGACAATACTTACTACCGCCGATGCTTATGTAAGCGATCGGGCCGAATAGATCCATATGTAGGAGCTCCAGTGGCCTGTCGGTAGTCATGATATTTTTGTGTGGATGATGTATCCCAACTTGCTTCCCAGCTTGGCATGCGCTACAAATCCTGTCTTTCTCAAAATGAACATCGGTTAGTCCCAAAATGTGTTCTCCCTTTAGAAGCTTGTGAAGATTCTTCATTCCAACATGGGCTAGTCGGCGGTGCCAGAGCCAACCCAAGTTAGTCTTAGCAATCAAGCAAGTGTCGAGTTCAGCTCTATTAAAATCTACTAAGTATAGCTGACCCTCTAACACTCCCTTAAAAGCTATTGAATCATCACTTCTTCTAAAGACAGTAACACCTATATCAGTAAAAAGACAGTTGTAGCCCATTTGACATAATTGGGATACGGAAAGCAAATTGTAATCTAATGAATCTACAAGAAAAACATTGGAAATAGAATGGTCAGGAGATATAGCAATTTTACCCAAACCTTTGACCAAACCTTGATTTCCATCCCCGAATGTGATAGCTCGTTGGGGATCTTGGTTTTTCTCATATGAGGAGAACATCCTTTTCTCCCCGGTCATGTGGTTTGTGCACCCGCTGTCGAGTATCCAACTTGTGCCCCCGGATGCATAAACCTACAAAACAAGTTTAGTTCTTTGTTTTAGGTACCCAAACGGTTTTGGGTCCTTTGGCATTAGATACAAGAACTTTGGGTACCCAAACACAAGTCTTGGAGCCCTTGTGTTTGCCCCCAACAATTTTGGCAACTACCTTGCCGGACTTGCTAGTCAAAACATAAGATGCATCAAAAGTTTTAAATGAAATGGCATGATCATTTGATGCATTAATAGTTTTCTTTCTAGGCAACTTGGCATGGGTTGGTTGCCTAGATCTAGATGTCTCACCCTTATACATAAAAGCATAATTAGGGCCAGAGTGAGACTTCCTAGAATGAATTTTCTTAATTTTACTCTCAGGATACCCGGCAGGATACAAAATGTAACCCTCGTTATCCTGAGGCATGGGAGCCTTGCCCTTAACAAAGTTAGACAAGTTCTTAGGAGGGGCATTAATTTTGACATTGTCTCCCCTTTGGAAGCCAATGCCGTCCTTAATGCCCGGGCGTCTCCCATTATAGAGCATGCTTCTAGCCAATTTAAATTTTTCATTTTCTAAGTCATGCTCTCTAATTTTAGCATTAAGTTGTGCTATGTGATCATTTTGTTTTTTAATTAAGGCAAGGTGATCATGGATAGCATCAACATCAATATCTCTACATCTAGTGCAAATGGACACATGCTCAATAGTAGATGTAGAGGGTTTGCAAGACTTTAATTCAATAACCTTAGCATGCAACAAATCATTCTTAGTTCTAAGGTCAGAAATAGTAGTATTGCAAACATCAAAATCCTTAGCCTTAGCAATTAATTTCTCATTCTCATTTCTAAGGCTAGCAAGAGAAATGTTCAATTTTTCAATCCTAGCAAGCAAATCATTATTATCATTTCTAGGAATTGAAATATTGCAAATAGGAGAATCAACCTTAGCTAACAAATTGGCATTTTCATTTCTAAGGTTGTCTAAAGTCTCATGGCAAATACTTAGCTCACTAGACAATTTTTCACATTTTTCTCTTTCTAGAGCATAAGCATTTTTAACCTTAACATGCTTTTTATTTTCTTTAATAAGGAAGTCCTCTTGAGAATCCAAGAGATCATCCTTCTCATGTATAGCACTAATCAATTCATTTAATTTCTCTTTTTGTTCCATGTTAAGGTTGGCAAAAAGAATACGCAAATTATCCTCTTCATTTTTATCATCATCCTCATCACTAGATGTTTCATATTTAGTGGAGGACTTTGATTTTACCTTCTTTTTGCCGTCCTTGGCCATGAGGCACTTGTGGCCGACGTTGGGGAAGAGGAGGCCCTTGGTGACGGCGATGTTGGCGGCGTCCTCGTCGTCGGAGGAGTCGCTTGAGCTTTCGTCGGAGTCCCACTCCCGACAAACATGGGCATCGCCGCCCTTCTTCTTGTAGTACTTCTTCTTTTCCTTCCTCTTGCCCTTCTTGTCGTCACCCCTGTCACTATCACTTGATAATGGACATTTAGCAATAAAGTGACCGGGCTTACCACACTTGTAGCAAACCTTCTTGGAACGGGATTTGTAGTCCTTCCCCTTCCGTTGCTTGAGGATTTGCCGGAAGCTTTTGATGATTAGGGCCATCTCCTCGTTGTCGAGCTTGGAGGCGTCAATTGGTTGTCTACTTGGTGTAGACTCCTCCTTCTTCTCCTCCGTTGCCTTGAAGGCCACGGGTTGCGCCTCGGATGTGGAAGGCTCATCAAGCTCGTTGATCTTCTTGGAGCCCTTAATCATGCATTCAAAACTAACAAAATTCCCGATGACTTCCTCGGGGGTCATTTGTGTATATCTAGGATTGCCACGAATTAATTGTACTTGAGTAGGGTTAAGGAAAATAAGGGCTCTTAGAATAACCTTAACCACTTCGTGGTCATCCCATTTTGCGCTCCCGAGGTTGCGCACTTGGTTCACCAAGGTCTTGAGCCGGTTGTACATGTCTTGTGGCTCCTCCCCTTGGCGAAGACGGAAGCGACCGAGCTCCCCCTCGATCGTTTCCCGCTTGGTGATCTTGGTGAGTTCATCACCCTCGTGCGCCGTCTTGAGTAGGTCCCAAATCTCCTTGGCGTTCTTCAACCCTTGTACTTTGTTGTATTCCTCCTTGCTTAGAGAGGCAAGAAGGATGGTTGCGGCTTGGGAGTTGAAGTGCTCGATTTGGGCCACTTCGTCCGTGTCGTAGTCTTCATCCCCTACGGATGGTACCTGTACACCATACTCAACAACATCCCATAATCTTTTGTGGAGAGAGGTTAGATGAAATCGCATCAAATTACTCCACATAGCATAATCTTCACCATTAAAAGTTGGTGGTTTGCCTAATGGGACGGAAAGTAAAGGTGTATGTTTAGGAATGCGAGGGTAGCGTAGGGGGATCTTACTATACTTCTTACGCTCTTGGCGTTTAGAAGTGACGGACGCCGCGTCGGAGCCGGAGGTAGATGTCGATGAAGTGTCGGTCTCGTAGTAGACCACCTTCCTCATCCTTTTGTGCTTGTCCCCACTCCGATGCGGCTTGTGAGAAGAAGATTTTTCCTTCTTCTCTTTGTGGTGAGAAGAGGAAGATCTTTTCTCCTTCCGCTTGGAGGATTTCTTCTTCTTCTCTCTTCTCTTGGTGCGGGACTCTTCCGATGAAGATGAAGTGCTCCCTTGACTTGTAGTGGGCTTGTCATCGCCGGTCTCCATCTCCCTCTTGGTGTGATCTCCCGACATCACTTCGAGCGGTTAGGCTCTAATGAAGTACCGGGCTCTGATACCAATTGATAGTCGCCTAGAGGGGGGGTGAATAGGGCGAAACTGAAATTTACAAAAATAATCACAACTACAAGCCGGGTTAGCGTTAGTAATAAAGAAACGAGTCCGCGAGAGAGGGCGCAAAACAAATCGCAAACAAATAAGAGTGTGACGCAAGGATTTGTTTTACCGAGGTTCGGTTCTCGCAAACCTACTCCCCGTTGAGGAGGCCACAAAGGCCGGGTCTCTTTCAACCCTTCCCTCTCTCAAACGATCCCACGGATCGAGTGAGCTTTCTCTTCTTCTCAATCAAACGGGAACAAAGCTTCCCCGCAAGGGCCACCACACAATTGGTGCCTCTTGCCTTGGTTACAATTGAGTGATGATCTCAAGAACAAATGAGAAAGAAAGAAAGCAATCCAAGCGCAAGAGCTCAAAAGAACACGGCAAATCCCTCTCGCTAGTCACTAAGGGTTTGAGTGGAATTGGAGAGGATTTGATCTCTTTGTATGTGTCTAGAATTGAATGCCTAGCTCTTGTAAGTGGTTGAGAGTTGGAAAACTTGGATGGCAATGAATGTGGGGTGGTTGGGGTATTTATAGCCCCAACCACCAAAGGTGACCGTTGGCTGGAGGCCTCTGTTCGATGGCGCACCGGACAGTCCGGTGCACACCGGACAGTCCGGTGCCCCTGCCACGTCACCATTGCCGTTGGATTCTGACCGTTGGAGCTCCTGACTTCTGGGCCCTCCTGGGTGTCCGGTGCACACCGGACATGTACTGTTTGATGTCCGGTGCACCGGCATGGGCGTGCCTGACGTCTGCGCGCGCTGCGCGCGCATTAAATGCACCGCAGGGAGCCGTTGGCGCCGCAGGGAGCCGTTGCTCCGCTGGTACACCGGACAGTCCGGTGAATTTTAGCGGAGTGGCTGCCGAGCGAACCCGAGGCTGACGAGTTCCGGAGGCCGCGTCTCCTTGGAGCACCGGACATGTCCGGTGCACACCGGACAGTCCGGTGAATTATAGCGCGCCGGCTTCCGAGAAATCCCGAGGGCGAATAGTTTGAAGTCGAAGTCCTCTGGCCGCACCAGACAGTCCGGTGCACACCGGACAGTCCGGTGCCTCCGGCCAGAGGAGCCCTCGGTTGCCTTGCTGCTCCTTTGTTGAATCCAACACTTGGTCTTTTTATTGGCTGATTGTGAACCTTTTGCACCTGTATAACTTATGCACTAGAGTAAACTAGTTAGTCCAATGTTTGTGTTGGGCAATTCAACCACCAAAATTATTTAGGAACTAGGTCTAAGCCTAATTCCCTTTCACCTGGGCTCGTTGTAGCTACATTCCCCGTGGACCTGCTTGATGATCAGCTAAGAGTCCCCCTTCATGAGGAGCTGGCAGATCCCTAGGGATAGGGCCGCTGACAAGTCGAAGATCAGTGCTTCATATTCCGCCATGTTGTTGGTGGCCTTGAACTCAAGGTGCACCATGTACTTCACTTGATCTCCGCTTGGGTCGATGAGGACCACTCCAGCGCCACCAGCCTATTGGCGGGTGGATCCGTCGAAGAAGAGCATCTAGTGGCGCTCGGTGAAGACCGGAGCCCTGGGCTCCGTAGGTGTGGGATCAGAATCGGGATCTGGACCCCCAGGAGCGCTCGGGGGAGGGGTGCACTCCATGATGAAGTCCACCAGGACCTGGCTCTTGACAGCGTGGCGGGGCTGCAACTCCAATTGGAACTCAGCAAGCTCTGCGGCCCACTTAGCGATGTTGCCCGTGGCGTTAGAGTTGTGGAGAATGGCCTTTAACGGGAAAGCGGTCACCACCACAACTCTGTGTGCCTGAAAATAGTGGCGCAACTTCCTAGATGCAACAAGTACAGCATAAAGAAGCTTGTGCGTCTCAAGGTACCTGACCTTTGCCTCATGGAGGACCTCACTAACGTAGTAGGCCGACTTCTGGATGATTTGGACCCCTGTGGTTGGTCCCGGGTCCTCAACCTCCTGGCCTTCCATCAACATAGTGGTGGTCAGACCACCACCTTCTCCTGGGGGGACTTGTTGACTCCCCTGGGGTTGTTGTACCGCCCTCTCGGTGACTAGCACCATGCTCACCGCCTTGAAAGCCGCTGCAATGTATAGGTACAACGGCTCCCTCGGCTCTGGAGCTACCAGAATTGGCAGGGACACAAGGTGCTGCTTCACCTCTTGAAAGGCTCATTTTGCCTCTTCGGTCCAAGAGAATGGACTGGCCTTCCGCATCAGCTTGAAGAAAGGCAGTGCCCTCTCAACCAGTCTTGAGATGAAGCGGCTAAGAGCGGCTAGGGACCCTGCAAGCTTCTGGACGTCCTTGATGCGGGCCGGAGGCCTCATTGCCTCAATTGCCTTGATCTTCTCTGGGTTTGCTTTAATGCCCCGGTGTGAAACCAGGAACAACAGCAACTTCCCTGCAGAGACACCAAAGACGCACTTGTCCGGGTTCAGCTTTGTGCGAGTTGCCCGCAACCTATCAAAGACCAGGGTTAAGTCTTCCACTAGAGTCGACCCTCTCTTAGTCTTGACCATGATGCCATCGACATAAACCTCTACTCTATCCCTAATCAGGTCCCCGAAAGTCTTACTCATCGCCCGTACAAATGTTGGCAAGGCATTTTTCAGACCGTAAGGCATTACGACATAACAGTAAAGCCCATCCACTGTTACAAAAAGCAGTATGTTTCCTATCCTGTCTAGACATCTGGATCTGATGGAAACCAGAGTAAGCATCTAGAAAAGACATAAGGTCGCACCCGGAGGTGGAATCCACGATTTGATCTATTCGTGGAAGTGGATACAGGTCCTTGGGACAGGCCTTATTGAGGCTGGTGTAGTCGATGCACATCCGAAGTTTCCCGTTCGCCTTGGGGACGATGACTGGGTTGGCCAGCCACACTGGGTGATGGACCTCTTCGATGAAGCCAGCGTCTAGCAGCTTTCGGACCTCCTTACAGATGAAGTCCTGCCGCTCAACGGACTGTCTCCAAGGCTTCTGACTCACCGTCTTGGCGTCAGGGTAGATCTTCAGATGGTGCTCGATCACCTCCCTAGGGATCCCAGGCATATGCGACGGTTCCCATGCGAAAACGTCGGTATTTGCCTGGAGGAAGGCGACAAGCGCGAGTTCCTATTTTTCCTCCAGATCACCCGCGATGCGAGTGGTCTGGGGGGAATCCGTGCTGAGCTGGATGATCTTGGTGGGGACGTCGTCTGCCCCCGATGGCTGCAACTTAGGCACCTTGGCAGGCATCTTGGTACAGGAAGTCGAGGGGTCCCTCCCCATGTCATCCGGGCGAGCAGCTTCTGCCGCTGGGGCGTGCAGCTTCTCGACAGCGGCGAGCGCAGCAGGGCGGTCGCCTCGCACGGTGAGGACCCCAGCCGGGGATGGCATCTTGAGGACCAAATACCCGGGCGATGGCCATGAACCGGTACAGGGCCGGCCTGCCAATGATGGCATTAAATGGGAGGTTAACCTCCGCAACATCGAACTAGACGTTCTCAGTGTGGAAGTTCTTCTCGATCCCGAATGTAACCGGGAGTGCGATGCTCCCGAGGGGATACACCGGCTGAGGGCTGAAAGGGAATTAGGCTTACACCTATTTCCTATACTAATTTTGGTGGTTGAATTGCCCAACACAAATAATTGGACTAACTAGTTTGCTCTAGTGTATAAGTTATACAGGTGCCAAAGGTTCACACTTAGCCAATAAAAAGACCAAGTATTGGGTTCAACAAAAGAGCAAAGGGACAACCGAAGGCACCTCTGGTCTGGCGCACCGGACTGTCCGGTGCACCACCGGACAGTGTCCGGTGCACCAGAGGACTCCAACTCAAACTCGCCACCTTCAGGAAAATCCAGAGGCGCTCCGCTATAATTCACCGGACTGTCCGGTGCTCCAAGGAAGAGCGGCCTCAGGAACTCGCCAGCTTCGGGAATCTCCAACGGCTAGTCCGCTATAATTCACCGGGCATGTCCGGTGTGCACCGGACTGTCCGGTGTGACAGCAGGGCAACGGCTACTTCGGCGCTAACGGTCACCTGCAGGCGCATTAAATGCGCGCCAGAGCGCGCAGGAGTCAGACACGCGCGTCATGGCGGACCGGACACTCTACAGTACATGTCCGGTGCGCCACCGGACATCCAGGCGGGCCCAGCAGTCAGAGCTCCAACGGTCAGAACCCTAACGGTCGGGTGACGTGGCTGGCGCACCGGACATGTCCGGTGTGCACCGGACTGTCCGGTGCACCATGCGACAGACAACCTTCATCAACGGCTAGTTTTTGGTTGGTGGCTATAAATACCACCCCAACCGACCACTTCAATGTGTGGGAGCCCAAGCAACATTCCAAGTCATCTAGTTGACATACTCAAGCCCTCCCGACCACATATATTCATTAATCCATCCTATACACAAGATTTAGACCACTACAACCCACACAAGTGCCACAAAAGCAAGAGCAAGCAAAAGAAAGTCTCTTGTGTGTTTTAGCCCTAGTGCCTTGTGAGATTCATTGAGAGATAGTGTGTGCTACATCTTCGTGTTCATTTGTGCGTGGAGTATTGACTCCCATCGAACTTCCTCCAAAGTTTTGGAGGCTTGTAAAAGCTAGCAAGAGACACCAAAGAGTGTAGTGGTCCTTGTGGGATCGAGAGTGATCCTTGAGGAGAAGAAGAGCTCACCGATCCTTGTGTGATCGGGGGAGAGAGGGAAAGGGTTGAAAAAGACCCGTCCTTAAGTGGACTCCTCAACGGGGACTAGGCCTTCGAGGGCCGAACCTCGGTAAAACAAATCACCCGTGTCCATTATGTTTATTGCTTGTGATTTGTTTGTTTTCCCTTGCTCTAAGTTTTCTTGCACCATTATTTGCTAATATCATTTGGTGTTGCTTCAAGTAAAATTCCCATTTAGTGAAGCAACACGTTGCAAGAAAGAATTTGTCCTAGTGCTCTTCTCATCTAAGGCTTCTTGCTTTGTTATTCTATAACTTATTAATTGTATTGATTTATTACTCCCGCATTATTTAGCAATACTCTTTTTAAGCAAGAACTTAGTTTGTATACTCCTATATTTGTATATCTTGTTCTAACCACTAATCAAGGGATTTAGTTGGGGGATAAAGTTTTAATTTTCAGGTTTCGCCTATCCACCCCCCCTCTAGGCGACTTTCAAGGGCCCACTCCGGAGAACGGGCGAGAGGGTCCCAGTCGAGACCCTAGGATCTGCAGCTGCTTGAACGCAGCGTGGCTGATGACGTTGAGCCCAGCCCCACCGTCAATCAGGACATGATGCAGCCGCATGTTGGCGATGACAGGGGCGGTGATGAGCGGTAGTATACCGGCCCCTACCATGTTTTCGGGGCAGTCGGATGTCCTGAAGGAGATAGTGGTGCTCCGCTACCGCTAATGGGGAGCTGCCTTCGGGACCCCTGGGGTCACCGAAAGGACCTCGCGGCATAGGGACTTCACGTTCCTATGGGAGGTGAGCTCTCAGCTTCCGTCGTACATAACGTACAACTTCTTGCGGCGGTCGTCGTCATCACCAGAGTCGGAGTCTCCAGTGACGATGTCCTTGAGGACCTGCTCGGGGGTCTGATACCCGAGGTCCCGTTCGCCCGCAGCCAGGTCACCTTCATCGACCTTCTCCTTGCCAGGCCGGCGACGAGGTGGCGAGCCATCCTTGGAGGCCTGCTCGCGCCACTCGTTGATGCGCTTCGCGAGCTTCTGGATCTCCTAGCACTCCGAGGCGCTATGGCGAGCGTTAGGGTGGACAGAGCACGACCCACTGTCACTTCCCTATTGCTAGGGGCGCTTGCCGCGCTCATCCCGGCCCCTAGTCGCAGCTACGGCGACCGGTGCACCAGACTGCGGCCTATCATGGCCGTGGTTCTTCTTCTTCTTGCCATCGCCTAGGTGGTGGCACCTGAGCCACCTGTCCGGGTAACTCTGGTTTGCGGCACTGAGTGCCATGCACGGCCCTCAGCAGCTCTGGCACACTTGTCGGCTAGAGTGAAGAGCGTGGTGACGGTCTCCACGTCGTGCGTCGCCAGCTTCTCCAACATTTTTTATCACGCACCCCCTGTCGGAAAGCAGTGATAATAGAGGCATCAGAGATGTGAGGTATAGTCCCCCGTATCTTGGTGAAACGGGAGATGAAAGGCACGAAGATTATCCGCAAGTGCGGCGCAGCCAACGCCGATGAATGGGACGCCCGTCTGGATTTGGGCATCCATTGGAGTTTGTGGCGAAACTGGACCGAAGTCCTGGTCGAGGTTGTGACCCTCGAAGTTTTGCCGGCGCTCACGCGCCCTCTCTAGAGAGATCCGAGCATCCTCGCCCGCACGCCGGTGGTTGAGCTCTGCTCGTAGGTCATCATCTCTCTCTAGAGAGATTCGGGCATCCTCGCCCATACGCCTGCGGTTGAGCTCTACCGCAGGTCATTAGTCCATGCACCCCTCACTGAGGGCGAGTGCACTGATGCCGACGCCTCACGTTGACGCCAGAATGACCGAGGCCTGGGTCTGGCCGAGCCAGAATGTGCCATGCCGAGGAGACGGTCGACATCCTCACGCCACTGCCTCATGGCCCCCGGCGAGGCCGTGGAACTCGGGGGGTTGTGCAGCAACTCCCTGGCTACAGACAAGGCCCCAGGCGCAGCCCTTGACGCTCGGGACGTCTGCACATGCGTGTGCTGCTGCGCAGCGTGCATAGCAGCAACACTGATGGTAGGGCAGTTGGAGCTTCGTGGCATGGAGGATGCTGCCTCTTCCTCCATCGGGAAGTCCTCGGGAATGAAGTCACGATGCTCGACGATTTGAACCATTGTGTCGAGCAAGAAGACAGGTGGAAACCTAAAGCCAAGGCCCCTACCTGGCGTGCCAAATGTCGGTGGGAAGAATTCCACCGGCCGGGTGGCGGAACGCACCCGCCCTAATCCTAAGATGAGGAGGGGCCTAAGCGGTTTGCCTGTCTATCGGAAGGTGGAAGAACACATGAGGACACAAGAGTTTAGAGTGGTTCAGGCCGCCGGAGCGTAATACCCTACCTCCACTGTGTAAGTAGTATTGAGAGTGTGTAAAGGCTGTGTGCTTGAGAGCTGGTGTGTGAACTTGTCCTTGTAACATGGTGTGCCTTCCCTTTTATAGTTTAAGGGAGGCACATACAAGGATGCTGAGCCCCAACATGTGGGCCCAGGAACATAATGGAAAGAATACGTTATGTGAGTAACTAATGCTATTAACGCCTGAGCAATCACCGGGAGTCTTGATGTCCGCAATCCATGCTGCATTGATGAGCAGTTACCGTACGAGTAATGCGGGAGTAATGGTGAGTAACTGCACGGCCCACGTATCGTGGACTGAGCACGCCGCCTGTCAGTGGAATGGACAGGCGCACGTTTTATCCGTCATGAAGGCGCGCGTAGCCCAGAGGCGTCACGCCGGGTTCCGGCCGTTGGCTTATGCCGCGCGCAGTATGCCACGTGGCAGCATTGGGGCTCCGCCTGAGCGGGGAGCAGGAGTGTATGCGGATAGGTCCGGAGCGTACCAGAGCAGGTCTAGACACGTGTTAGCTCCGGACCCCTGCCTGGGCCTTAAGTAAGGTCTTGGGACCCCACTGTGGGCGGTCCGGTCCGTACACGTGGGGGTCCTGGACCAACTTGGAGATCCAGACTGTATATCCAGGGGTCCGGTACTTTCCCTTGGCGCCTTAGAGTATATCACTTTCTCTGGCCACATGGCGGCCCCGGAGCCGCCCACGTGGTGGGGTCAGGCACTGTTGCTGGCCCAGAGTAGTCGCCCGAGGCCGGGGCGAGTCACGGCCTGGCCCCACGCACAGCTCCTTTACCGCGCGACTAAAGATAGCCGCGTGGGTACTGCGTCTTCATACTGTAGTAAGGGGTATCCTAGTTTCAGGGTACCGACAGTTATCGATATATTTGCATATTATTTAAAATTCTACATTGATTATTTAGAAATATTTTGTTTGGTATTATAATGTTTTTCGACATCAATTCATTCTATTTGAGTCAACGTATTTATAATAATATTACATATTTATATTGTCAATATAATATTAGTATCACGGTAATATTGTTATACAGATTTTGCATATCATAGTGATGTTTGCTGTTTTGTTTCTATGTTTTATACTAATTTTTAACTCCCGTGACAACGTACGGGCACATACCTAAGTAGTATGAATTTGCTTTGTGCTTTGTTGGTCTGTATTCATATTCGTAGGTAGCCGTCTGTGTTAGACCATCAATGAGTATCCGTTTGAGTTGTAAAATTTTGTGATATTTTCTGAAGATTTGTATAAGTTTATAATTTATTGTGATAGTCTTAACATTTAAATGATACAATTGACATGACATTATTAAAATCAAGTATAGAAGTCTGCATGGTATGATGGTTGAACAAAATTTATGTTTGGCTAGGATCACAAATGGATTACGAAATATTTTCTCATGATAGTATAACATATATTTGCATATAAATTATCTTAGTATTATATATGTTTCCGTTGCAACGCACGAGCACTCACCTAATTATTAGAATAAGAACTAGTTTGATAACTCTATTTTTCAAGAAATTTTATTATTTTTTTTGAAAAATAAACTAATATCACTTGAAAAAATAAAAAACCCTAAATTTTTTTGGCAAACTAGCCCCAAAACTAGGAAATCAAGCAATAACCTCGGTATCGGTGGCAGTGGGAGATACTAGTTAAAATATCCCCAAACTGTCGACGCCGGCTCGACACGAACCCAACCCAGTCGAACCACCTCGCCAGTGAGCGCCTCCCTCCCGTCCTCTTTCCCTGCTGGCCAGAACTCCGAATGAAATCGCTGCTCCACCAGCTTTCTTTACCTTCAGCAAGCGAGCCGGTAGCATCAAGCTAGATCGCGGAGAAGCTCTTCGTTTCCCCCATCGGCGCTGCTCTGGCGGGGAGAAGCGTCCTCTCACGGCGGCCGGGAAGACCAATCCGCGCCGCCAGTCCCTGCGGCGGCTTCCGTGAGGTGGTCTTGGCTCCTGGGGCGGCGTGTTCGTGGCGGCCGGCGAGATGAGCAGCCACGCGATTGGAACAAGCAACGGCGGATCCGGGGATGCGGCCGCCGGGGGCGCGGCCAGGAGGAACACCAGGATGCCCAAATGTGAGATCTCGTGCCGAATCTATCCCGTGTGCGGCCGGTTCTCTTGTTTCTTTCTGGCTAAGGCAAGGGATGGCGCGATAATATATGCTGGGTTAGTGGAGATGCTGCTAGCTTATGCTCTCTTTGGGCGTTGATATTTTTGTTGCCATGTTGTTAATCGCGTGGGAGCTTGCGTATTAGTGACTGTAGCCAGTTTAATCCAGAGGAAAAAAACCATAGACTAGTTGGCACATGATGGTGTTATTTACATACTGATTATGGCTAGTTCAGTTCAGTACTGAAACAGTCGATCTAGTTATTTCAGTGCATGATGGTTTCATTTTCTGATTGGTTATAGATAGTTCAACTTCAATCCAGAAGAGAAACCGTCAATCCAGGTGTTACATGATGGTATTGTTTCGTTAGTGATGTCTTGTCATGTTAAGTCCAGAAGAAAACCTGTCAATCTAGTTGGCACACGACAGTGTAAGCTTCTTAGTGATATACCAATAAAGATGAAAAGGCGTAAAGCTAGTGGAATGATGGTATTGTTTAAATTACATGTGTCTGCTCGGTTTCAATGACATTATGAGGTCAGAAATTGTGATCACCTGTTAGACAAATGTTAAGGCAGTGATGTGACTTGCATTTGTGGATCACAAACCTATTCTTACTTGAAAATTCTATGTACAGATTCCAAGTTCACACAGCAGGAGCTGCCCGCTTGCAAGCCGATTCTTACTCCAAAATGGGTAGGCTTTTTACTGGTTGTGGAGATTATGACGGTACTGGTTGTGAGGATTTAGAGAACTAACATCAAAGAAGCTCACAGATGTTTCAATCTTTGACCTATGTTTTGTAGGTTGTCTCTGTTTTCTTAATTGTTGGGGTCATCTTTGTTCCTATTGGTGTTGTTTCACTGCTAGCTGCAAGAGATGTATGCTGCCTTTTGTTTGTGGCTTCTGTCTTAATATAGATGTTATGGGTTGTGGCAGTCTCATCTTTTTCCTATTTACACATGTTGACCGATTGCAGGTTGTTGAGATTATTGATCGGTATGATGAGGCATGTGTGCCAGTCAACATGACTGAGAACAAGCTTGCTTACATCCAGAATGAGACCATATCCAAAGAGTGCATAAGGAATCTTACGGTAATAAGCTTAGGATTTCATGGGTATTGATTTAGCGTTACAAATACTATGGCATAGAAGTAAAAGTGCAATTAAATAGATTTTTAAATGATTATAAAGTTGGAACAATCATGCAGTTGTGGCATCCATCTTCTATCAGATTTATCACAATTTTCTTTGCTGAAAAAAAACTGTTTCTTTCCAGGTTACAAAATATATGAAGCAGCCTATTTTTGTGTATTATGAACTTGATAACTTCTACCAGAACCATAGGAGGTATGGTGTTTTTTAAGATTTGCATACAATCATTTGAATCTTTACCCCTTGGTACGAATTGACAGCTCTTGCTTTCCTGATGTTGATGAACTAGAACTATCATTTGCATTCGTGATGCTATTTTATTTGGAAAACATGATACAACAATTTTACTGCTAACTTAGATATTTTACCGCGAAAGGAAAAGAAGTGAATAGTCTTTCATTTGAGATTTACCATGCACTTCCCTGGTTCAGATATGTAAAGAGCCGAAATGATGCGCAACTAAGAGATGCTAGTAAAGCTAACCAGACATCTGCTTGTGAACCTGAGAAGACCACAGCTAATGGGCAACCAATTGTTCCTTGCGGCCTTATTGCTTGGAGCTTGTTTAATGATACATATAATTTCACTCGTGGTAATGAGAACTTGACAGTGGACAAGAAAGACATCTCCTGGAAGAGTGATAGGGAGCATAAATTTGGTAAAGATGTCTATCCGAGCAACTTCCAGAATGGTGCACTTAAAGGTGGAGCAACACTTAACCCAAAGATCCCGGTATGTGAACTTTTATTTTGCATCTGCAACATCATATTTCTGCTAATGTCCATTGATTTCTTGTTCATGTGGATAAACAAAAGTGTATGGGTAAGGAATATTTGTGGCAGTTATTCATGTAAGTTGAATGTTATGTGACAGTTGAGTGAGCAAGAGGACCTCATTGTTTGGATGCGGACCGCAGCACTTCCGACGTTCAGAAAGTTATATGGCAGACTATACTTTGACCTCAAGGAGAATGACACAATAACAGTGAGATTGAATAACAACTACAATACATATAGCTTTGGTGGCAAGAAAAAGCTGGTCCTCTCCACTGCAACCTGGCTTGGGGGGAAGAACGATTTTCTTGGCTTTGCATACCTTATAGTTGGTGGGCTCTGCATTTTCCTGGCATTTGCATTCACCTTGCTGTACTTCGTAAAACCAAGGTTAGTGACTTCTGACCGTCTCTTGCAATGTCTTGGAAACAACTGTGTGCTGGATTTAGTCCGTGAACCCGCTATATATATGCACATGCTGTCCAATGCGATAGCCATACTATGAACGTTATGCTTACTGTGAAGTAATCTGGGTTTAGCCTATCTTGTTTATAGAAAACCTGTACTCTGATTATGCCTGGTGCAGCCCATTTTATCTGTGCATCTTTTATGTCAATTAAAGGTTGAGGTAGCCCCGAGGGCTGAGGCTGTAGGCTGTGTGGGCACCTTCTATAAATTTTGGTGGACTAGAACTAGACAACCAGCTGTTCTGTTTTACTTTACTGACTTTGGTCCTTCACACTGCTATTTTGCTTACCATGGTATATCGTGTTGGGTATGTTATTCACTGTGGACTGTGGCCTGGCATGATCAAGGCTTGCACCATAAGAATGATCGTTTTAGGACTTCTTTGTGATTGTTAAAACATCTGTCAACCTTTACATTTCCTTGATATCCTACACGAGTGGAAATGCTAATCAAATATGTGGCCTTCTGCAGGAAACTGGGAGACCACAACTACTTATCCTGGAACAGACGCTAGGATGTTTCGGAACACCAAGTGTCCGTACTACTCGAAATGTAGCTTGTATGAAATGAAATGCTCAGAACAAGAAATGTCGATGGGCATAAGCAAGTATGGTTCAGGAAAGGACTTCATGTATATTTTTTACGAAGGGGTCTAGGTGGCTACGTGATTTTTGTTTCTTGTGTTCTTTAGTGTAGCACTGAACAGGAGAATACCAATTGATCTCTAATAGCTTGCTTCGTGGTACAAGCACTCTAAATGGTTGACTGTGTGGTGTTGACGCTTTGGCTGCCGAAGAATACCAATTAATGATGTAGGTTGACTGTAATATCCTCAAGTGGGAACAGTACCAACTTCTGTATAAATTGATTACCGTGTGATGTTTGTTTGTCCACTACCATTATAGTACACGGGTGCCTATCATTATCATCTATTCACGGCCAGAATGCCTTTCTACGTGCTATAATAATTAAAAACATAATCTACAACAGTAGAGATGCATATGCGAGTGTTAGGGCCTAAGGAGGCCCACGGAGGGGCTGCAGCAAGAGCCACCATGGGTCCTCTAAGAGAGATTAGATAAGGATAGTTAGAGATAAGATTAGAAGATTAGTTAAGATTATTTAGGATATTAGTTGAGATTATCTAGGAATGTTATCAGTTAGTTTGTTGAGAGTGAGTTTTTAGGAGAGTTTTAAGGAGATAAGGATCTCTAGCTAGATAGGGGCGACTAACTGGCCTATTTATATAATCAATGGATGAGAAATAAAGCAGGCAAGAATTAGAAGGGAGAAACCTTCCTCTTGCTCGGCCGTGGGCAGAGGCCCCCGGCCGACATTCCTGCCCATTGATACATCTCTCTAATCCATTACCGATCTAGCGACCATAACATCTGGTATCAGATAGCTTGAGTTTTGATCTGATCTCATGGCTTATGCTGCCAATTTCGCGGCGTCATCCTAGCAACCAGCGTCCCCATCTCCTTGGACTGTGCCACATGTCACCTTTATCACGCCGTCCTAGCAACCGACATCCCCATCTCCATGGGCTGCGCCGCATGTCACTTTCGTCACGCCATCCTGACAATCGGCATCCCTATCTCCATGGGCAGCATCGCCTGCCAATTTTGTCACCACATCCTGGACGCCGACGTCCCCATCCCCAGGGACAACACCAAATTTCGTCACATCATCTTCGTTGATGGCATCTCCGTCTCCATGGGCGACGCCACTAGGGGCAGCCACGACTCAGCAATCATCAGCTCCATCGATGGGGGACTTCTGGACCAACATAAAGGCTGATCTCGCAAAGATGCAAGCCACGCTCCAGAAGGTTGAGCAAGGGCTGCTGCAAATCAAGGCAGCAGTGCAACATGAGCAGCACCAGCTGGCGTTGTCCGCACGGCTCTAGACGTCGGCGGCTGTGGGCATACAAGCTGCTGCTCGTGGGCTCGTGGCTTCCTTGCACGACGGAGAGTGTGGGAGATGCGCCGCCAGATGCTCGAGGCAGCCTTGGTGACGGTTGACCTCGGCACACGGAGGCGCGACCTCGCCCTATCGAACGACCATCAACAGCGGCACCGGGCCGCTATCTCCAAGTGCGAGCATGGTACGTGCCCCACTGGTGATGAACTTCAACTCTACGACAGCGGCGGTAGGGAAGGCACTCCCCTCGTCATCGGCAAGGGCGCACTATTTAGCGCCACCACATTTCGCTACCGGCCGCCACGAGGGCACCTCCGCTGGTTATTGTTGCGACCTACTCCAGGTGCCCGTCCATGTGCTCCCTTTTCGTCCAGATAGCATCCATGGGATACAGGTGGCTGCACACGTGCAAGTCCAATGCGCGGAGGGTGTCCGCCTTATCTTATGGGATAAAAAAAATCAGATTCAGAATAATAAGATAAGCCGAGATATAAAAGGCTTGTCTTCTAAGTATCTGGTTTTGGGTCAAGTAGACTCGATCTTTGAGCACCCGTCATGCTGCAGCTTGAGGACAAGCTGCTTGTCCAGGAGGGGTGTAGTGTCAGGGCTTAAGGAGGCCCACGGAGGGGCTACAGCAGCAGCCACCATGGGCCCTATAAAGGAGATTAGATAAGGATAGTTAGAGATAAGATTAGAAGATTAGTTGAGATTATTTAGAACATTAGTTGAGATTATCTAGGAATGTTATCAGTTAGTTTGTTGAGAGTTTTTAAGAGAGTTTTAAGGAGATAAGGATCTCTAGCTAGATAGAGGCGGCCAACTGGCCTATTTATATAATCAATGGATGAGAAATAAAGCAGACAAGAATTAGAAAGGAGAAATCCTCCTCTTGCTCGGTCGTGGGCAGAGGCTCTCAGCCGACGTTCTTGCCTATCGATATCCCTCTCTAATCTCTCATCGATCTAGCGACCATAAGATCGAGATTCGTTTTTATTGTGGGAGACTGGAAATCATGACTAGAAAACTTGGAATTCACTACTTCGTCCACAGATGGGAGACTGGAAATCATGTTCAGTTTCATTTCCACTTCCTCTACTGCTCCACGCAGGTGAATGTAAGACAACTCGAAATCTTCTTCGTAACATGACTCATGACACAGATATGCTACTCATGTTCTTCGCAACATGACTTATGACACTCAGATATGGTACTCGTGTTCAGCCACAGATGCTGCAACCAGAATAGTAGCTCAAGCTAATTACAGTAGCCAGTAGCCAAGAATCGTCACCAACCTCTCATCAGCACAAGTTGCTTTTGGACCTTCAGTCCATAGCTAGATAATATAAAGGAACACTCGTAGAATTAATGCATGGTTAAAGCCCCCATCTATAGCTTTTCGGACATTCTCTTCAGCATTCGTGCTGCCACTGTTTCCTCCTGTTCCTCATTCTGATCCTTGGTGAGCCACTCTTGAGTGGCGACGAGGTCCGGGAGCACCGTGGCGCCTGACTGCCTCCAGCTCTCAGCATCGGCAGTCTTGAACCGGTCCAGGAGCAGCGCATGCATCCCGATGCTCCTAGCTGGGGTGTAGTCCTTCCGCATGCTGTCACCTATGTGGAGCGCTTCTTCCGGAGCGACGTTTCCTGCCATCTCCAGCGCTATCTTGTAAATTCTTGGGTCTGGCTTCTCAACGCCAACGACACCTGAGAACACCCCAAAGTCCCATTCGGTGCCCTAGTTGCAAACCGAGACATGCATTAGTATTTAGTAGACTACTGCATTCATACCACAAAGAAAGCATACTGCTATAGAAGCATGTAATGTAACTGTGATGTGTGATCCAGTGGATATTGCACCTGATTCAATCCTAAAGCTGGCAGGATTACATCTTTGTAGCGGTATTCTGCATTGCTGACAATGCCAACAGTGAGTCCCTTTTCGCGTGCCCACCTTAGGAAGGGCTGCGAATCAGGAAACGCCGAGTATGGCGCAGAGGAGCCAAATGCAGAATAAATGCGCCTGAAGACTTTCTCAAATGTCTCTTCATCATAATCATAGCCAGCCTGCAGTTTGAGAGATCAACTGAATCACTATGCCCTCTCAACATTAACAGGACACACCACTAATCCAGACAAGCTTCATACTTGTAAAATGGTATTTACCTTAACGAATGAATTCTTAACACATGTCCTCCACCATTCGATGTTCGGCAGCTTAGCTGCAAATCCAAAGCAAGGGTACTGTCTTGCCATCTCAGTATACGCAAGCTTGAAGCCCTCATGCATGCGATTATAGTCAGGACATGGCATCCCAGCAGACTTTGCTGCCATACAGTAGTAATCCCCAAGGTGTCCTTTGTAAGCAATCAGTGTACCAGTAACATCCACGGTGATCAAGCGCAACTTTGAAAGTAGAGACATGCTTGACAGTGATCTGAACCGTGGTGTCCTTATATACAATCTATCTGCAAAGTCAGATAGCGAAAATTACGACCAAACCAACCGTTTTTGCAGAACAAGTGTTATAAAAATACAGTTACAAAATTATTTAGCTGAGCAGCAGCACCTGAGCTCATATATCATAGGCATGGAAGGTGCACTCAGAAATTAACTTTGCAATGGGATGCTCCTCCCTCCCTAGTTCCCTCCTAAGTAATACCCGACATTTTTTCCCAGTGCCTTTTGCAATGGATGAAACATGGTATTTAAGTAAAAAAAAAAACGCCAATCTGCTATATTACCAAAATGAGCGCTGCATCAGTGTCACAAAATTACTTTTATATATAGCTGAGCGGCAGAGCCTGAGCTCATTATATCATAGGCATGGAAGGTGCGCTCAGAAATAAACTTCGCAATCAGATGCTCCTCCCTCCCTCCATGCCAACTAATACCGGCATTTTTTCATAAGGAAGCAATGCCTTTTGCAATGGATGAAACATTGGATTTAAGTCAGAAGGGCCAATCTCCTATATTACAAAAATGAGTTTGCATAACACAGAAGTAAAATAGTGGCACCGCTCTACCAGGTGAAATGGCAAGAACTATACCACATTAAAAGAAAAACGTCTAGAAAACATGAAAAAATGGGGAATAGAATGGAAGAAGAACATGTTGGGCAATCATATTATCAAAACATGAGTGAGGTGCTGATGTGGCATCTAGGATGAATGTATCGTCCCACTTGCACAGCAGACACAACCTACATGGGACATTTCCTCCCTACATTGGAGATAATGCAGTGAAACAAATTCAGCAGTGAACGCCAAGCAAAGCATCCCTTATCTCAGGAACCAGGCAGGAAGGGAGTAACAACGAATATTCCGTTTCTACCAAGAAACACTCGAAACCACATGTAACTCCTAATTTGCAACATTTCTCTCTCATCAATTGTTACTAACACCTCCAGGCCATCTAATCTATCCTGGTTGAGATCCCCATTCATTTTATTTTTCAAGAAAAGTAAGGCCATCAAAGACCTCCTTGCTTAATGAGGACAAATAGCAAATCTCAACCATAAAGTGGCCGGAACAAATCCAAAATGCTCCATTACCTACCGAAGGATCGATGATTGGACCTCCCGTTGCCGGCAATGCCTGCAAGGAACAAAAGGAACACGAGATCCGGTCAGGCAACCAGCTGATGTTCAACTCGCAAGATCCTATCTTTCAGCGCGAGAACACGGCAAGAACCAACAAACGGAAACGCCAGAGATCGCTACCTCCCAAGCACGGCAGCTGTCCAAGTCCAACCCCAACGGGTGAAAAGTTGCGGCCTTGAAGCCTGTGAGATTTGAAGAAACCGGTTGAACCAGTGGGCGCGGGCTGAATAGCAGAAATCGAATCTCCCAATTCCTTGTCTATGAGTCCAGGGTTCGGGAGGTGGGATTTTGCTTGGTTTTTAGGTGGTTTAAGTACTGGGAGTGCGGAGTGGGGAGCGGAAATCTGTGGAATTGGGAACGGGATACCGGCGGTGATGGTCCATGGTTTTGCTCATCGGATTTCAACAATACTTTATTGGAACTTTGTGCACAAAACAGACGATAGGTACACGTGTCCCCGCTGTTGTCCTAGTAGTGGCAGTGAAAATTGCAAGGGGTAGGCGTGCCATGTCACGGATAGACCGAAGGCTGTTTTTTCCATGTCAACAACGGACTCCAATGGCGCATCTCCAGTGGCCGACTCGTGATCCGACGTAGGACTGGGTCGATTAATCGAAGTTTTCGGTTCGGTTTTTTTTTGTTGTTTTTAAAGTTTGGCTTCTGGCGAATACTAACCGAAATTTTGCCTAGAAAAAGAAAAACAGAACATTCGGTTAACCACATAGTTTAGTTTGATTTTCGATTTAACCGAAAAAACCAAACTAGGGTTTCTGTAGTAGCTTTGTTGGGTTTCGATACCCTGGCTGGCTGAGTTTAGACTTTCAGTGTACTCGAAAAAATGGAATATAGGGAATTAGAAATAAGAATAGCAACTGTTGACGCCTTTTCGGAGCGTCAAACACTCAACAAGAACCGTGGCGGTGTCCTCTGCACAGGGGCGGACGGTCCGCGCGCAGGGGCCGGACGGTCCGCGGCCTGGTGCGAGGCGCGGTGGTACTCTCTGCGCAGGGACGAACTGTCCGCGGCCTGGGGCCGGACGGTCTGCGGCCTGGTGCCCGGCTAGGGCTTCTCTGCCTGACGGCCGGACGGTCCGCGCCCTGGGGGCCGGACGGTCCGCGCGTACGCAGAGGCGGCGGGAGTCGCCGGCGGCGCCTGGATCTCGCTCCCGGGAAGGACCCCGTCGGGGAGGAGAGATCCTATGTGGTGTCTAGGCTCGGGCCGGCCGACCTAGACTCCTCTAATCGACGTAGAGTCGAAGAGAGACGAAGAATTTGGGGATTGGATAACTAAACCTAAACTAGACTAGAACTACTCCTAGGATAAAATGTAAATTGTATTGATTGAAGGTTCGATTCGTTGTTTCAAATCGGCCGTAGACCTCTCTATTTATAGAGGAGGAGGGCTGGACCCGTTACAAACAAATTTCCGAGTGAATCCCGCGAATCTAGCTAACAACCGTAGCACAAAACTCGGAACCCTAAACTGCTCTGCGCACGCGCGGACCGTCCGGCCCCCAGGCGCGGACCGTCCGGACCGCGGACCGTGGGCCGGACCGTCCGCCCTGCTCAAAATGGGCTCCAACATATGCCCCCTGCCTTTTGGTGGAGCTGAGCGAACCAAAAGCATCTTAACACGATGTGATTACATCAGTTTCCTTAAGCATTTTGCCACATACTGGGATGATACTGCTTGAGGAAACGCCCATTCAAAGCCTTAGGCAAATCTTTGCCTTGTAACGTTTGTAGCAAATAGGCATTACCAGACATCACCTGTTTCACTTTATAAGGACCCTCCTAGCTTGGCGACCATTTCCTGAACTTTCGGTCTTTATTCCTTAGAGGCAGAATGGTCTTCCACACCAAGTCTCCTACTTGAAATGATTTTGCTTTGACCTTCTTGTTGTAGGCCCTGGCTACCATGATCTTGTCCTTTTATATTGCTCCCAAAGCTATCATCCTCTTGTCGGTCACCTCATCAATATTATCCATCATGGAATTATAATAACCAGTAGCAGTTAGATCATTTTGTCTGGCAAACCTGACAGCATTCAAACTTATTTCCACAGGTAACACTGCTTCCTGCCCATAGACAAGCTCAAAAGGAGATACTTTAGTAGCACTATGTTTAGATATTCTATGAGCCCATAAAGCTTCAGACAAAATCTTATGCCAATGTTTAGGATTATCAGATACCTTCTTTTTATCAAATTAATCAATGTCCTATTACTAGACTCGGCCTGTCCATTGGCCTGAGCATAATATGGAGACGAATTAAGCAGCTTAATTCTGTATAATTCAGCAAATTCACGTACCTCCTTTGACATAAAAGAAGTACCTTGATCTGTAGTCAAGGTCTGGGGAATGCCGAATCTATGAATAATATGCTCAGTTATAAACTCAATTACCTCCTTGTGTGTCATGTTCTTTAGAGCAACAGCTTCAGTCCATTTAGTGAAATAGTCAGTGGCAACTAACACAAACCGATGCCCCTTTGATGATGAAGGATGAATTTCTCCAATAAAGTCTAATCCCCATCCTCTGAGCGGCCAAGGCTTGATGATAGGATGTAATTCGGCTGCAGGGACCAACTGTAGGTCGCCAAATTTTTGACACACTTGACAACCCTTGTAGTACTTGAAACAATCAGCTATCATGCTAGGCCAATAAAAACCAGACCTTCGCAACAACCACTTCATCTTTGGAGCTGATTGATGAGTACCACAAATTCCTTCATGTACTTCGGCCATGGCTAATATAGCATCATCTGGGCCCAAGCACTTAAGCAGGACATCATTGACTGTTCGGCGGTAAAGTTCATCACTCATCAAAACATACTTGAAAGCTGTTCGCCGAATGTTCTTATCTGTCCTGATATTGGGATTTCGTAAATAATTAAGTATAGGTGTCCTCCAATCACTTGCATCGGCTTCAATGTCAGCCGAATCGATTAAGAGAACATTTCTGGTAAACCCGGACGGTCCGGCGTCATCACGCGGACGGTCCGCGACCTGGGAATTTGGCTCTGCACTGGTTATCAGATTTTCAGTTTTGTGAAATTTCCCTCTCTTTATCCGATAACCTGATGCATCTTGTGCCAAATCGTTAGCTCTATGATTCTCAACTCTAGAAATATGCCGAATACTGAATTCATCAAAAGAATGGATTATACTCCAACATTTCTCAAGGTAACTATTTAGAGTACCATCAAAACATTGATATTCTTCTAACACTTGTTGGACAACCAGCTGAGAATCACCAAATACCTTCACATGTTTTACTCCCATACCATTTAAAAGTTCTAAGCCGAATAGGAGGGCCTCATATTCAGCTTGATTATTAGTGCAATAAGTTTTCAATCGGCTAGAGAAGTCAAAGGAGACATTACTTGGTGAAACAAGCACAATGCCAATTCCTTGCCCTTCATTGCAAACCGATCCATCAAAATATAAAGTCCAAGGAGTAATAGTGAGGTATGACATGTCTAGTTCATGAATATCATTAACCCGATGTTCTACAATGAAATCCGCTACGACTTGGCCTTTCATAGATTTCAATGGTTCATAGGCCAAGTCATATTCTATGAGTGCATAAGCCCACTTACCAATCCTACCACTCATAATTGGGTTATGCAACATGTATTTGATCACATCGGCTTGACCAGAAACAGTGCAATGACTAGACAGTAAATAACATCTACATTTGGTGCATGCATAAAACAAGCATAAGCATAACTTTTCAATAAAAGTGTACCTTGTTTCAGCATCCACCAACCTTCGGCTTAGATATGTCACCACATGCTCCCTCCCCTCAGTTTCTTGTGTCAGAACAGCCCTAATAACCTTGTCTTCAGCTGCAATATATAATCTGAATGGTGCTCCTGCTTGTGGTGCTTTTAACACGGGAGCCAAAGACAAGTATTTTTTAATGAGATCAAATGCTTCCTGCTGCTCTGCCCCCCAAGTGAATTCGGCATCATTCTTAAGCCGAAGGATAGGGGTGAAGGCATCAATCTTCCCGGCTAGGTTAGAAATAAACCTTCGCAAATAATTCACCTTGCCGAGAAACTTCTGCACTTCGACCTTACAAGTCGGAGGTCCCACATTCCGAATAGACTTGATTCGGTCAGGGTCTATTTCTATACCATGTTCATGGATGACAAATCCTAAAAACTTACCAGCCGACACTCCAAAAGCACATTTACGTGGGTTCATTTTCAAACCATACAGACGCATTTTATCAAAGGCTTTGCGCAAATCAGCTATATGAGGACTAAACTCAGCCGATTTGACTACAATATCATCAATGTAGACTTCCACAGTGTTTCCTAACAACTCATGGAAGATCAGATTCATAGCCCTCTGATAAGTAGCACCAGCATTTTTAAGACCGAATGTCATGACAACCCATTCAAATAAACCAATGAAGCCTGGACATATAAAGGCCGTTTTAGACGCATCCTCTTCGGCCATGAAAATCTGGTTATATCCGGCATTACCATCAAGAAAGCTAATAATTCTATTTCATGATGCATTATTGATTAATGTGTCGGCTATGGGCATGGGATATTCATCTTTATGAGTTACTCTATTTAAATTGCGAAAATCAATGCATACCCTAAGCTTACCTGACTCCTTCTCTACCGGCACAATATTGGAGACCCACTCTGCGTATCTGTACGGTCTAATAAAATTAGCTTCTAGCAGCCGGTGAATTTCGTCCTTGATTCGTGGGAGAAGATCTGGACAAAATGTTCTAGCTTTTTGCTTGAAAGGTCTGAAACCAGACTTAATAGGCAGCCGATGTTCGACAATCTCTCGGCTTAGTCCAGGCATTTCAGTGTAATTCCAAGCAAAACAATCTGAATATTCCTTCAATAGACCGATCATCTCATTTCTAGAATCGGTCTCTAGGGTCTTGTTTACAAAAGTCGGCCTTGGAGTTTTACCATCTCCTATGTCAATCTCCTCCAAAGGATCGGCCGATGTAAACCCCTATCCTAGTTTATCAAGATCTCTGAATTCCTCTATCATGTCCCCCACAGAGGAATCAGATGATCTTTGTGTGATGGCGGACTTTCCGGTCTCGGGGACCGGATCATCCGTAATACTGCCTTTTCGCTGTGGTAGATGTTCGGTCTTAAAGTCCGAACTGTTTTGTGAAAGACCGGACCATCCGGCTTTGAGAGCCGAATTGTCCGTGATCAACGACTCATGAACTCTGTGTGTATTTATCATTTAAACTTTATTTAGGATTTAGCCGATTCTCCATCGGCTCTAGCATTACAGGAATGAAACCTTTCTTATCTATACTTATGAACTGATAATCAGAAAAATCTACTCCTGTGAGACATGTAGCAGTCTCATAAGTCCAGAGTACAGGGGCATCGACCACAGCGATGCAGGCCGATATATCAGCATGTACTTGTTCTACCTCATCGCCTACCCATTGTATTAGCATTTGATGTAATGTAGAAGGTATACATTGATTGGCATGAATCCAATCTCTGGCTAGAATTAAACTGTAATTCCCTTCTACATCAGCGACGAAGAATGCAGCAGCAAGGGTCTTAGTCCCGATGGTTAATTCAACGGACGTGACTCCCCTGGCTTTAATCGAACTATCCCCAACACCGCTGAGGGTCATGTTGGTTTTGACAAGTTCGTCATCTTGTTTACCTAATTTTCTGTATAATGAATAAGGCATTAGATTTACAGCCGCCCCTTCATCTACCAACATCTTAGCAATCGGTATTCCATCAATGTGACCGCGCACGAAGAGCGGCTTTAAATGATTTACCGATTCCTTTGGTTTAGTAAAGGCGGCTTCTTTAGGACCAAAATCAAACTGGGCAACAACAGGTTCATCGTCGCCGATGATAGTACAATTGGCAGAAAATGTAATAATATTTACATCCATACCTGGGCGTTCTGGAGAAGCCTCGTAGTCGACCAGGTCTTCTCCCAGCAGGTCATCCTCTTCCATTGATGTTGTCGTGTCGTTGGAGGCTTCCTGGTAAATAGCGGACGGTCCGCACGTGAGGGCCGGACGGTCCACGCCTGGTGCAGGTTGTCCAGAGGCTTCCTAGTGAACGGCGGACGGTCTGTGCGCGGGGGCCGGACGGTCCGCGCCTGGTGCAGGTTGACTTTCTATTTCTGTGGCCGTTTGTTTTTTCTCAACGGCCTTCGGTCTCCATTTCTTTTGTGGTGGCGGGTATAGTGGATGTGTGTCATTAAATGTCTTTTCCGCCTCCTTCTCCTGGCTCTCCTTTGCTCTTAGGCGCTGTAATTTTCTCTTTTGGGATCGTGTCAATCCCGCTGGGCACCATCGAGGCATGGAGTATTTTGGATCGGCTGTTTTGATGGTAGCCGTATCCTTTTCGGTTGTGTTGGCCGATTCGCCAAAAATCATCGGCCCTTTATTGTCTCCCTGTATGACAACATCTGCGGTGCCTATTTTGATGATGTCCTTTTTTGTTGTTCTTTGAGTTGCTACAGGCATATGCCCCTGCCGGATTGGTCGGCCTAGGAGGCCGAGTAGTCCAGCAATCTTGTTGGGCCTGTGCCTGGTGACCGGATTCAGCAGTGCTCAATCGGTCTTGCATTGGCGGCACCAACCTATCAAAAACGGATGTTTGGGGTGCCCCCCAGGCGGGGTACTGTGGCATCCCAAATGGATATGGTGGCATGCCCCACATTTGATTTGGGACATATGGTGGAGGTAAATATGGATATGGATATGACATAGGCGGATAAGGTGGAGGTGTCCATGCAGGTATGCGAGGTCTCAGTTGTACAGTATGACCTTTCATTTCTTCCGATTGGTGAGGTGGTCCAATCGGCCTTACCTGACGCTGCTCATGAATGGGTGAGCGGGGTCGCTTTGCTGGCCGGTCACTGGGGCCGGCCTTCTTTTTTACGTATTTAGACAATAATTGATCAAAAGTTGGGCCGGCTTTAACCAACCGACCAGCTGCCTTGAATGTATTTGTTTTCCACGTACCTATCTCTGGTCGTCGTGGTTTGAAAGTACGTGGCCGTTGCGAGTCCTGAGTACGGCCGGACCGTCCGCCGGAGCTCTCCGGACCGTTCGGTGGGGTCCCGAACCGTCCGCGCCTACGTGCCGGACCATCCGGGATACGCAGCACGGGTTCCTGCATCTGTCTCCCTGTCTGCGCTTGCCCCCCAGTACTGGAGGCTGTGATGGTCACCTTTAGGGTCTCCCCTCCATCGGGAGTCTTCTCGGCTACCACTTTCCTGCAAGAAACTTTACGATCCCCATCGGCCTCTTTAGCATTGCCGATGATTGTCTCTTTGCCTTTGTCTTTATCGGCTGTGTTTGGCCGAACTAGAACTTTCTTGCCCTCGAAGTCAATCATGTTCATCGGAAAAGGCTCTGTATCCACCTGCATTTCCTGAAATTTCAATCGTCCCTCGTTAATGGCCGATTGAATCTGTCACCGAAATACATTACAATCATTAGTGGCATGAGAAAATGAGTTATGCCACTTGCAGTATGCACGACGTTTTAGCTCGTCGGCAGATGGAACAGTGTGATTTATTTTAATGTTGCCATTTTTGAGTAATTCATCAAATATTTTATCACACTTGCCAACATTAAACGTAAACTTTACATCCTCTTGCCGTTTCTTTTGAATTGGCTGTAGGGAAGTACAAGCCGAAGATTTGGCCTGCTTTGGCCAAACCATTTCAGCAGCATATACTTCTGTTGACTCGTCCTCTGAGCTACTTTGATCGCACTCTACTATATGTACGTTATGACGAATTGCTTTAGTAGTTTCTTTGCTTCGGCTTTCACAAGCCGAAGCTCTTTGGTGTAACTGTGCTAGTGTAAAAAATTGGATGCCTTCTAATCTTTCTTTTAAATAATATCGTAGACCATTAAAAGCTAATCCTGCTAGCTGTTTCTCTGCTAAATGAATTTGGAAGCATCGGTTTCTTGTATCTCGGAATCTCCGGATGTAATCATTAACCGATTCATCTTTTTCTTGTCGTAATGACACTAAATCTACCAAATCCAACTCATAGTCACCAGAGAAAAAATGATCATGAAATTTTTGTTCTAGATCCCCCCATGATGAAATGGAATTAGGAGGTAAAGTGGCGTACCACGCAAACGCAGTTCCTGTTAAAGATAATGAAAATAAACGTATGCGAAATGCCTCTGTGTCGGCCAACTCTCCTAATTGTGCTAAAAATTGGACTATATGTTCACGTGTGTTCTTTCCTTGATCACCCGAAAATTTTGCGAATTCGGGTATCCTGGTTCCCTATGAGTATGGGTGGTGATCAAATCGGCTGTCATAAGGTTTCCGATATGATTGCCCCCCAGGGACCATGCTTACTCCGAGCTTATCTCGAAACGCTCCGGCTATTTCTTCCCTTACTATATCAATGGTAGCCGGTGCGAGACCACTGGCTCTCTGATCAAACATAGGTGGGGTTGGCTGGATATTAGCATATTGTCTTTCCCCCCATTGGTTTGAACTACGTGGTGCATTGCCACTTGCCCTATATGGTTCATATGTTTGATCGTTCCTTTCCGGCCTTCTCGGTGGGGCCGGAAAGTTTTCCTGGGCTCTAGATCTCGAATTAATGGGTTGATGCATTGTATAGTGCGATGGGAAGTGCTGCTGGGACGGGTGAGGATTCAGGTAACAATCCTCCTCAAAAAGGTTATGTGCGGACTGTCCGGACATTGGCCCGGACCGTCCGTGATTATGTGCGGACCGTCCGTCGTTGTACGCGGACGGTCTGACTGGGTAGTTTAGATTCTGTGTTGTGTGTGGTGGTTCGGGCACATATCTAGGTAACTCATTAAAAATAGGCCCGACTGTTGTTGGTCCGGACGGTCCGCGCTCACGTGCGGACGGTCCGGGCATGTGCAGATCGGCTGATTTGCTGCTGATTTGCGGTTGCTCAGGGTATGTGTCCATCGGCATCCCATAAAGGGGTTGTGACTAGTCGTGACAACCTGTAGCCGATGTGTTACGCGTGTTACCTCCTAACTCAACCTCGTGTGAAGGAAAATTTGCGATACTAGATTTATCAAATGCACGTACTAGTCTCTTAAGATCGCTTTGCATACCCCCTATGATGTTCTGCATTTGTTCACGTTGCTCTTCTACATAATTTCTAAGAGATTGTAGCTCGTTGGTATTACTTACATTGGGGATATCTGGCGTGGGTTGGAGCGAAGCCGGATCCGTCGCCCGATGTCGGACGACCTTGTTGTTCCTGTCCACTTTGAAGTTGGCCAAGAATTTTGCTTTTGCCTCCTGGATCATACGCTCCTTGTGCTCCTCGAATTGGAGCTGTTCGTCAGCCGACAAGGTCTCCCAAGTCGGCTCTATGATGTTGCTTGGGGAAATATCAGAGCTATCTCTTGAACCGGCCATTGAGGGCCAATTTGATGCGTCTATATTTGCTGTCCCCAGCGGAGTCGCCAAAAAGTATGTTGACGCCTTTTCGGAGCGTCAAACACTCAACAAGAACCGTGGCAGTGCCCTCTGCACAGGGGCGGACGGTCCGCGCGCAGGGGCCGGACGGTCCGCGGCCTGGTGCGAGGCGCGGTGGTACTCTCTGCGCAGGGGCGGACTGTCCGCGGCCTGGGGCCAGACGGTCCGCGGCCTGGTGCTCGGCTAGGGCTTCTCTGCCTGACGGCCGGACGGTCCGCGCCCTGGGGGCCGGACGGTCCGCGCGTACGCAGAGGCGGCGGGAGTCGCCGGCGGCGCCTGGATCTCGCTCCCGGGAGGGACCCTGTCGGGGAGGAGAGATCCTAGGTGGTGTCTAGGCTCGGGCCGGCCGACCTAGACTCCTCTAATCGACGTAGAGCCGAAGAGAGACGAAGAATTTGGGGATTGGATAGCTAAACCTAAACTAGACTAGAACTACTCCTAGGATAAAATGTAAATTGTATTGATTGAAGGTTCGATTCGTTGTTTCAAATCGGCCGTAGACCTCTCTATTTATAGAGGAGGAGGGCTGGACCCGTTACAAACAAATTTCCGAGTGAATCCCGCGAATCTAGCTAACAACCGTAGCACAAAACTCGGAACCCTAAACTGCTCTGCGCACGTGCGGACCGTCCGGCCCCCAGGCGCGGACCGTCCGGACCGCGGACCGTCCGGCCTCAGGGCCGGACTGTCCGCCCTGCTCAAAATGGGCTCCAACAGCAACATAGAAAATTTGCTATATGAATTAGTAATAGTAGCATAGAAAAACTCAACTGAACATGACAAGAGTGGAACCATATATAAAATTCATAGCACTGCTGCTCCAGAACACTAAAGTTTTGCTTATATTATGAATAGCAGTATAGCACTGCTCCTACATGGCTACACCAGCTGACAGTCACATGGAACAGGAACCTATGACCCGATGACCCATGGCAGGGTGAAGTCCGATTGAGGGGAGGATGGTTATGACATGTGTGTGACTTAGCGACCGTGACTTCGTCTGACTGCGCAAGACCGAGGGTCCAAGGGTGCTCTTTGAGTCTCTGGCTCTCTATGACTACGAGTCGTGTGGCTCTTGGACTGGGCCCTAGCAGCGTGATGCGGTGATGGGCTTAAATGGAAATACAGGATTCTAGACTGGTGGCTTAATAATTTGGTTTTTGATTAAAACCAAACT
Organism: Zea luxurians; assembly: GCA_029449295.1. Classification (NCBI taxonomy): domain Eukaryota; kingdom Viridiplantae; phylum Streptophyta; class Magnoliopsida; order Poales; family Poaceae; genus Zea; species Zea luxurians. The sequence goes on along the minus strand of JAOPSE010000008.1, from coordinate 84,131,815 downwards.
AAAAACCGAACTAAATTTTGGTTTCTAAAGAATGATAACCGAAAAATACAACGGTTTGGTCGGTTTTGGTTTTTCGGTTTCGGTGTTTGGTTTTTATGCAGAGGCCTAATCCGACGTGCGCTAAAGAGATCGAATAACGTCAAGGAAGCGAGAAGAACATATGCATAGTTTGAGAGTCGGTTCATGATGAAGACAAGAACAGATCGACCCCACTTACCGCAACACTGTTATTGAAGTTTTTTTACCAATATGGAACTACAGAGACTCACTTTTGCTAGAATGGAACTCGTGAGGCTTGTCTTACTAGAATAGGACCGAGACAGACATATCTGTCGGCGTTCCGAGACCGGGGGGGTCCCCGAGCCGACGAGTGAGTGTGCCGCGTGCCCCAGCCCAGATGGGTCGAGCGCGTGGGCGAGCGCGAAGGGGGGAGAGAGAGCGAGAGCGAGGTGGCCGGAGCCGGGTCGTGAGGGAGTCGGAGATTCCCGCGGCCTTCGTGTTCGTCCCGCGCCCAGGTCGGGTGCGCTTGCAGTAGGGGGTTACAAGCGTCCGCGCGGGTGAGGGGAGCGAGCGGCCCCGAGAGAGCGCCTGCCCCTGCCCTTCATTCCCACGAGGCCAACCTTCTCTAAGAAGGCCCTGGTCCTTCCTTTTATAGGCGTAAGGAGAGGATCCAGGTGTACAAATGGGGGTGTAGCAAGGTGCTACGTGTCTAGCGGGGGAGAGCTAGTACCCTAAGTACATGCCAAGGTGGCAGCCGGAGAGATCTTGGCACCCGGCTAGTGTGGCGTCGTGGCTGTCGGAGAAGCAATGGAGCTTGATGGAGGGACAGCTGTCGGAGTGGTTGGGCCCTTGCTGACGTCCCCCTGCTTTCGTAAGAGAGCTGAGAGCTGCCGTCGTCATGGGTCCAGCGGGGTGCCATCATTGCCTATCTGGCGGAGCTAGCCAGATGGGACGTCGGTCCTGTTTCCTGCGGCCCAAGTCGGCTCGGGGTAGGGTGATGATGGCGCTTCCTGTCGACGTGGCGGACTTGTGCCTTAGGTCGGGCGACGTGGAGGCTCCTCCGAGGCCGAGGTCGAGTCTGTCCTGCATGGCCGAGGCCGAACCTGAGCTCCCGAGTCGGGCGAGGCGGAGGTCGTTCGGCAGAGGTCGGGGTGGAGTCCGAGCCCTGGGTCGGGCGAAGCGAAGTTCATCGTCTTCCGGGGCCTTAGCCCGAGTCCGAGCCCTGGGTCGGGCGGAGTAGAGTTCGCCGTCTTCCGGGGCCTTAGCCCGAGTCCGAGCCCTGGGTCGGGCGGAGCGGAGTTCGCCGTCTTCCGGGGCCTTAGCCCGAGTCCGAGCCCTGGGTCGGGCGGAGCAGAGTTCGCCGTCTTCCGGGGCCTTAGCCCGAGTCCGAGCCCTGGGTCGGGCGGAGCGGAGTTCGCCGTCTTCCGGGGCCTTAGCCCGAGTCTGAGCCCTGGGTCGGGCGGAGCTTCCTCTGGCGCTTTTGGCCAAGCCTGGCCGCCCGTCAGTCTTACTCTTTGCGTTAAAGGCCCCAGTGACTTGGTCGGTCGGCGCGGTGATTTAGTCAGGGTTACTTCTTAACGAAGGCAAGGCCTCGGGCGAGCCGGAGATGCGTCTGCCGTGAAAGAGGAGGCCTCGGGCGAGACAGAAACATCTCAGGGTCGGCTGCCCTTGCCCGAGGCTAGGCTCGGGCGTGGCGTGATCGAGTCGCTCGTATGGACTGATCCCTGACTTAATCAAACCCATCAGGCCTCTGCAGCTTTATGCTGATGGGGGGTTACTAGCTGAGAATTAGGCGTCTTGAGGGTACCCCTAATTATGGTCCCCGACAGTAGCCCCCGAGCCTCAAAGGGAGTGTTAACACTCGCTTGGAGGCTTTTGTCGCACTTTTTTGCAAGGGGACCAGCCTTTCTCGGTTGTACTTTGTTCCGGTGGGTGCGCGCGAGCGCACCCGCCGGGTGTAGCCCCCGAGGCCTCGGAGGAGTGGTTTCACTCCTTCGAGGTCTTAATGCCTTGCGTAATGCTTCGGCTGGTCTGGCGGTTCCCTCATGCGTACAGGCCGTAGCCCAGGTGCTCTGTCGGGGCCCAAGTTCTCGGGCTGGTATGTTGACGCTGTCAACGGTTCGGCCGGAGCCGGGTTTGCGAGAGCAGCCCCCGAGCCTCCGCACAGGGCGAGAGGACGATCAGGGACAGACTCGGCTTTTTTACATACGCCCCTACGTCGCCTTTCCGCAAGGAGGAGGGGGGGAGAGCGCCATGTTACCCTCGATGGGCACCGAACATGGTGTCTCCGGTGAGCTGCAATCGGGTAATCCGAGTGGACGTCCGTGCCCCGTTCGTTGGGGGTCGGCTAGGGGCCCGGAGGCACGCCCAAAAGTACCTGCGGGTGATCTGCCGGACCCGGTCCCCTGGCGACGGGGTCCGAGGGCTCGTTGCCTCCCTCCGATGGGATTCCGTTACAGAGTCGTTCCCGCTGGTCTCGGAAATGTCCTAGGGTACCTCGGGAGCGCAGCCCGAGCCTTGGTTATGTATCGAACGTACCCCTGGTCATCCCTCGCTCGGTGTCTGAGGCGACTGTGAACCCTTCAGGGGGCCAGCCTTCGAACCCCTGATCAGTAATGGGCGCGGAGCCCGAGTAGCCTGAGGCGGTCGTGGAACCTTTCGGGGGGCCGACCTTCGAACCTCTGACCAGTAGTGGGTGTCGGGCCCACGCGATCTGAGGCGGCTGTTGAACCCTTCGGGGGGCCAGCCTTCGAACCCCTGATCAGTAAGGAGGCTCGGAGCCTAGTTCCTTCACGGGGAAGGATCCCTTTGGGGGTATCCCCCTTCCCGGTCCCTGTTGCAAGAGATAGAGAAAGAGGAAAAAGGGAAAAAGGATACGAAATTGAACGACGTGGCGTACCTATTTGGTGTGGCCGCTTTGGCGAAGGCGAAACGTCGCCAGCTGCTTCCGCCAGAAGCGCTGCCCGTCGAGCCGCGGAGTTAATGCGCCGGGGCGGGCGGTCAGTGAGGCTGCCGTTGCGTGCGCGAGCCGTTCGAGGAACGGCTGTTTTGCTTTGCGTTTTTTGAACCCCGCGTCCGGTTCGGGCGGTACGTTGGAACCGTCGTCACCTTGGTCTTTATATACCCCGGAGTGGGTCCGGTGACGGTTCTCGACTCCACTTCTTGCCTTCCTCTTAGGTTTTTCGCAGTCTGAGAGATCTAGCCAGGAAAAGAAAACCGCCCTCCCCTGTCCTTCGCGCCGCCACCCTTTCTGCTTCGGCGATGGCCGACCGGGTGACCATCATCCCACCGCGCGACCCGTGGCCCTTCTCCACGGTGACGGCGGGTGATTTGGAGGACCTCGTCGGCGAGGGTTTGCTCCGCCCTCTCACCGATGAGCAGCGGCCGGAATGGATTCCTCCCGCGGGTGGGGTCACTCCATCCCCTCCGCCGGGGTACGTCGTGAGCTTCATCTCCTTCCATGAGCGGGGATTTGGTGTGCCGACGAGCCGCTTTATGCGGGCCATCCTGTTCCATTACGGGGTGGAGTTGCACAACCTCACCCCCAACTCCATCGCGCAGGCCGCTATTTTCGTAGCGGTGTGCGAGGGGTATTTGGGGATCGCCCCCCATTGGGATTTGTGGACCCATCTCTTCTTCGCTGAGCTTTTTGCCTCGCCGACGGGGGAGAGGAAGGTCCGCGCAGCGGTGCGGGCCGGCGGCTGCACCCTTTTGTTGAGGCAGTCGCGGTCGTCGCAGTATATCCCCGCCGTCCTCGCATCCTCAAACAAGGGTTGGCAGCGCCGGTGGTTCTACCTCCGGAATGACGGAGAGTCGCTCCCGCCGTTCTCTCAGCGGGTTGTCACCGCCGCTCCCGACGCCTGGCGCCACGGGACTCCACACGAGAGGCAGAAGAACCTCGAACCTCTTCTCCAGGCCCTGAAGGCGTTGCGGGAGGAAGGTCTCACCGCCGCGGGAGTGGTTGCCGCCATCCACCGTCGGAGGGTGCTCCCCCTGGCGGAACGGCGGCTGTCGTTTTGGGAGATGACCCTGGAGGCCGACTGGGAGGGGTCACAGATGTCCCCTGATCCCCTTCCCCATGACGCCCTCCAATGGCGGGTGTCGGCCGCGATGGGGAAGCCAGACCCCCACGCCTTCTCCCAGCCTCGAATGCGCCCCGACCAGGGGTGCGTCGCTCTGGTGAGTGTTTGCTCCTTCCTTCCTCATATACCAGGTTGCTCCTGGTTCTCATGATTGGGTTTCTTTCCCCCTCCCCCCCTTTTTTTAGGAGGTGGGGCGGCACAAACCCTCCTTGCCGCGGGTCCCGGAGGACGCGGTGGGTCGGGCAGCGCGGCGGGTCGCCGCAGAGGAGGAGAAAAAGAAAAAGGACGCGGAGAAGGCCCGGGCCCGCAAGCGGAGGCGGGCTCGGGACGCCCTGGAGAAACGCCGTCGCCAGCAGGAGAGGGAAGGACTCCCCAGGGAGCCGTCGCCGGAGACATCCGACGACGACGACGACGGTGATGAAGAGGAGGAGGACGACATGGCCGCCCGTCTCGGCCTCAGCCCCAGCTTGGGGTGTGGCCGGGAGCTGTCGAGTCAGCCCCCGAGCGGGCCGATGTCATCGGTTCCTGGGGCCGAGACGCCGGATCCCCGACCTGAGGGGCGGGGGCAACCCGAGAGGGTACTTGACCCCTCGGCTGGAGGAGCTGACGCGACTCCAGGGAGCCGGGCCGAGGGGTTCGTCCCTCTAGAGCCGTCCCCCGCGCCGGCAGCGCGAGGGAGCGGTCCTCGGGTTGCCATGGCGGCGCCTGGGCAGTCCGCCTCCCGGGCGTCAGGGGCGCCCAAGGCGAGGGCGGTGCCAGGGCTGTCGGCGAGGCGGACCTCGGCTGTGGTTCCAGGGAGCGGGAGCCAAGAGACCTCCCCCCAGGCACAGTGGATCATGGCCCGGAGCGGGTAAGTACCTTGGAATGTCTCCGTCCCGGCGCTTCATTCATACGTCTTGGTCGTGATTTTCCCTTTCTTCTTTTTTCCAGCAAGCGGAGCCATGGACCTACTGACCTGGCGCCTCGGAAGGCCCTTAAGACGGCGTCGGTCCAGGCGCCTGGCGCCATCCCGGGCCCTGCCGCTCAGCCGACCCTTTCGCAGGGCGCTTTGCCGCATGGGGCCCAGGCGTCGCATGTCCCGGGGGAGCGGGTCCCCGAGGCGGGCTCCTCCGCCGAGGCGGCCATTGTGATCGGGGAGGCGGCCGGTGCCGACGCGGTTCCGAGCCTGCCTGCCGTGTCGGCCATGCCGGCGCCTGCCGCCACCGCAGTTGGCACCGTCCCAGTCGGAGAGCACATGGTTGCCGCCGACGTTGAGCCGGCCACAGCGTCGGCGCCCAGGGCCTCGGAAGAGGTGGGCGTGGACGCGCAGCTCATCCAGGCGGGTGGCAGCCTTGTCGCCGTGCGGCGGAGCCCCGAGGCCCGAGGCCAGTTGCTCCGATTCCGGACCCGCGAGGCTTCGGACCCTATCTTCGTTCTTGACGACGAACAAGAGGACCAGTCCTGGGATGAGCTCCGCAAGCGCGCGGAAGCAACTGTGGGGTCGCTCCGGTCGTCGCTGGAGGTTCTCTGCGGGGATGTCCCCAAAATCCTCCAGGTAATGGTTTCAGGCATACCTTCTTCCTTCTGCGAGCGAGGCGTCCGTCGTGATGCCTTGTTTTCCTTTCCAGGATCTGACGGACCGGAGCGCCGCCAAGTCGTCGTTCATCCGCCGCGAGGCCGACGTCTGGGGCTCGCTGCGGTCCCTAAGGACTTCGCTCGCCGGGGCTACCGCGCGCCTTTCTCAGCAGGATGCTAAGATAGCGGATCTCCAGTTGCTCTGCGCTGACCTGAGGGCCGAGGCGGCGGCGGCACGCACGGAGGCGCTACGGCAGCGGTCGGAGCTCGTCCAGGTTGCCAAGGAGCGGGACCAATCCCGGGGTCAGGCTGCCGAGGCCGAAAGCCGAGCCAAGACCCTCGCGGCCGACCTGGCCACAGCCCAAGTCGCGGCCTCGGAGCAGCGCGTCCGAGCCGGGGGTATGCTTCGACCGTCCTCGGTTCTCGTTCTTGTTCGTTTCTTCCGCTCGCGTTTGAGGTCTTTCTTCTGGTTGTTCGCAGAGCTTAAGTCTGCCCTCGACGAGTCTGCCAAAGCGCTCGCCGAGGCGCTCGCCGGGGCTGCTGAGCAGAGGGAGGCCGATCTCGCGGCCATGTCCAAGGCCGTCTCGGATGTCTATCGGACCCTTGGTCCCGGCGACGTCCCTTCAGGAAGCTCCCCCCAAAGCCGTCTTCAAGCCCTAGGTGGTTATGCGCGCGGTAAAGTCCGCGGGGCGCTACACCACGGCGTCAGGCGGGCCTTCGCCGTGCTCGCTTCCCACTATGTCGTAGACCTGGAGCGGGTCAGTGAGGGGTATTGCCTTCCTGACGAAGACGAGGCCGCCCTGGCGGAGGTTCAGCGGCTCGACGCGGTCGCTGCCGGTCCGAGCGCGGCGCTGGCGACCATCTTCGAGGCGGAGATTCTTCCTCCTGTGCCGCCGCCGGAAGCGGAGGTGGACCTTACCGACGGCGGGAGTGGAGCTGAGGGCGCGGCGCCTTCCCAAGGCGACGCCTGACTTTTGTTGGGACAATTTCTGTTGGATGTGCGATTTGCCGCGGCCGCCGAGGCCTGGACACTTTACTTCTCTTGCGTGAAGTCATACTCTTTTCTGTTTCAATTTGCGCGCCTGGCCCGACTTGTCAACAACAGGGTGATTTCCCGAGCTGGGTCCTTTTTCGTGGCAGGCGATGAGTGAGGTGTCCCTAGCCCGGAGGCACAGGTGTTCCTCGGCTCAGTCGGTCTCGCCACTTACTTGTACCCAAGTTCGCTCCTCGGGACCCTGCTTCTGACGTATCCGGGATAACGCAAAAACCCCTTCTTGATCGAAAAAAGAATTTTTTTGACGCGGAGAGGCGCATCCAAACTCGACGAGAGGGGTTCCCCCTTTTTAGCCCCCGAGGGAGGGTCGGGCTCCGCCGGGGTGAGGCCGACCCTTCCTTGATGACTGATTCTCGTGTGTGAGCGGGGGAAGGGCGTAGCCCCCGAGCGTCGTCCGTGCAGAGGCCGCTTGACGAGTCGGGCTCCTGCCCGAATATCCGGCGAGTGCTCGGTGACATCCCTCGGTATGCCAGGCATGTCCGAGGGACCCCACGCAAAAATGTCGGCGTTTGCGCGGGGAAAGTCGACGAGTACTGCTTCCTATTTGGGGTCGAGCCCGGAACTGATCCGGATCTGCTTGGAGGTATCGCCACTAGAGTCGAGAGGGACGGCCTTAACCGTCTCCGCTGGCTCGAAGTTGCCGGCATGTCGCTTCACGTCCGGCACCTCTCGGGAGAGGCTTTCCAGGTCGGCAATGAGGGCCTCAGACTCGGCGAGGGCCTCGGCGTACTCCACGCACTCCACATCGCATTCGAATGCGTGTTTGTACGTGGGGCCGACGGTGATGACCCCGTTGGGGCCCGGCATCTTGAGCTTCAGGTAGGTGTAGTTGGGGATGGCCATGAACTTCGCGTAGCATGGCCTTCCCAACACTGCGTGGTAGGTCCCTCGGAACCCGACCACCTCGAACGTCAAAATCTCCCTTCGGAAGTTGGAGGGTGTTCCGAAGCAGACAGGAAGGTCGAGCTGTCCGAGGGGCTGGACGCGCTTCCCGGGAATGATCCCGTGGAAGGGCGCAGCGCCTGCTCGGACGGATGACAGATCGATGCGCAGGAGCCTGAGGGTCTCGGCGTAGATGATGTTGAGGCAGCTGCCCCCATCCATCAGGACCTTGGTGAGCCTGACGTCGCCGATGACAGGATCGACGACGAGCGGGTACTTCCCCGGGCTCGGCACGTGGTCGGGGTGGTCATCCTGGTCGAAGGTGATGGGCTTGTCGGACCAGTCTAGGTAGACTGGCGCCGCCACCTTCACCGAGAAGACCTCCCGACGCTCCTGCTTACGATTCCGAGCCGAGGCATTCGCCGCATGCCCTCCGTAGATCATGAAGCAGTCGCGGACCTCGGGGAACTCTCCTGCTTGGTGATCTTCCCCTTTGCCGTCGTCGCGGGCCCTGTCACCCTCTGCGGGTGGCCCGGCCCGGTGGAAGTGGCGCCGAAGCATGACGCACTCCTCGAGGGTGTGCTTGACGGGCCCCTGATGGTAGGGGCACGTCTCCTTGAGTGCCTTGTCGAAGAGGTTGGCGCCTCCGGGGGGCTTCCGAGGGTTCTTGTACTCGGCGGCGGCGACAAGGTCCGTGCTGGCGGCGTCGCGTTTTGCTTGCGACTTCCTCCTGCCTTTCTTCTTGGCGCCGAGCAGAGTAGACGCCTCGGGAGCATCTTCCGACGGGCGGCCCTGGGGCTGCTTGTCCTTTCGGAAGATGGCCTCGACCGCCTCCTGACCAGAGGCGAACTTGGTGGCGATGTCCATCAGCTCGCTCGCCCTGGTGGGGGTCTTGCGACCCAACTTGCTCACCAGGTCACGGCAGGCGGTGCCGGCAAGGAACGCGCCGATGACATCGGAGTCGGTGATGTTGGGCAGCTCGGTTCGCTGCTTCGAGAATCGCCGGATGTAGTCCCGAAGGGACTCTCCCGGCTGTTGCCGGCAGCTTCGGAGGTCCCAGGAATTCCCGGGGCGTACGTACGTGCCCTGGAAGTTGCCGGCGAAAGCCTGGACCAGATCCTCCCAGTTGGAAATCTGCCCCGGAGGCAGGTGCTCCAACCAAGCGCGAGCGGTGTCGGAGAGGAACAGGGGGAGGTTGCGGATAATGAGGTTGTCGTCGTCCGTCCCACCCAGTTGATAGGCCAGGCGGTAGTCCGCAAGCCACAATTCCGGTCTCGTTTCCCCCGAGTACTTTGCGATGGTAGTCAGGGGTCGGAATCGGGGCGGAAACGGCGCCCGCCGAATGGCCCGGCTGAAGACCTGCGGACCGGGTGGTTCGGGCGAGGGACTCCGATCCTCCCCGCTGTCGTAGCGTCCCCCACGCCTGGGGTGATAACCTCGGAGCACCCTTTCATCGAGGCGGGCCCGACGGTCGCGATGAGGGTGCTCGTCGCCGAGGTGGCCCGGGGCCACCGGCGCGGTGTTGCGCGTGCGCCCGGTGTAGACCGAGGCTTCCCGCATAAGTCGGGAAGTCGCGGCGCGAGGTTCCGAGGGGTACCCCTGCCTTCGGGAGGCAGAGCTCTCGGCCCGCCGGGCCGCAGCGCCTTCCAGGAGATGCTTGAGCTCTCCCTGGATTCGCCGACCCTCGGTGGTTGATGACTCCGGCATCGCGCGGAGGAGCATCGCCGCGGCTGCCAGGTCCTGACCGGTTCCGCCGGATGCGGGTGGCGGTCTGTCCCTGGCATCGTTGGCGATGCGGTGCTGGAGACCTTGGGGCAGGTGACGTATTTCTCCGGCCGGGGGCTGGCTCGCCCATACCTGCCCGACATTCCGGCGGATTGCCTCGAGCGCTCCTGCTCCCTCATCGAGCCTAGCCTGCGCCCCGCGGACTTGCTCGAGCTGTGGGTCGTGACCCCCCGCCGGAACGGGGACCACAGCTAGCTCCCGCGGGATGTCGGCGCGAGGCGCTGGCCTAGGGGGATCACCATCCTCCGGCATGCCGAGACAGCTGCCTCCGGAGGGATCCCCTAGCTCGACGTGGAAACATTCGCGGCTCGGGCCGCAGTCCTTGTCGTCAAGGCTGCGGCTGCCGTCGGAACAGTCGGAGAGGCAGTAGTTGCATGCGGTCATGAAGTCCCGCATGGCACTGGGGTTGCCAGATCCAGAGAAATCCCAGCAGATGCTGGGGTCGTCATCTTCCTCGGACCCAGAGGGTCCATAGGTCGAGACACCCGTCAATCGGTCCCAAGGCGACCGCACACGAAACCCCAGAGGGGTTGCACTCGCCTCAACATGAGCGCCCGCCAAAGCGAGGTCGCCAGGCGGGTTGAGGCCGAGTCGAAATGACGAAGGATGGGAATCAGCCGGTACCTTTTGGTCGACGAGGAGCGACGAGGTCACGTCGGGGGCTGATCGCGCCGTTGTCCTGGGTGCGAGGGCGACGTCCTGCAGGCCCTCCGTGAGCGCGCTGGCGTCGTCCACTTGCTCGGGGTCGGCGTGTCGCGGGGGGACGGCGCTCGCCTTCGCCTCAAACGCGTGGGTGATGCCCGGCGCGTCCTCCGTTGGGGCGCTGGGGATGTCGATTTTCTCGACAGTCGACTGAGCGCAGCCTCCCGCTCGGCCTTGGTTGCCCCGCCTCCTCCTCCGATGGCGAGGGAGAGGATGGGGTGAGCTCGAAAGTTGTCCTTCCCCCACGCGGGAAAGGCGTCGTCGATTCCGCCGCCGGCGGGCGGGCTGTCCGCCACCATTGTCGCTGTCACGCGGCGGTGGAAGGAGCATCATGTCGTAGTTGCCGTCGAAAGACACGAACTCGAGACTCCCGAAACGGAGCACCGTCCCGGGTTGAAGAGGTCGTTGGAGACTGCCCATCTGGAGCTTGACGGGAAACTACTCGTCAACACGCAGCAGGCCCCTACCTGGCGCGCCAACTGTCGGCGTTCCGAGACCGGGGGGTCCCCGAGCCGACGAGTGAGTGTGCCGCGTGCCCCAGCCCAGATGGGTCGAGCGCGTGGGCGAGCGCGAAGGGGGGAGAGAGAGCGAGAGCGAGGTGGCCGGAGCCGGGTCGTGAGGGAGTCGGAGATTCCCGCGGCCTTCGTGTTCGTCTCGCGCCCAGGTCGGGTGCGCTTGCAGTAGGGGGTTACAAGCGTCCGCGCGGGTGAGGGGAGCGAGCGGCCCCGAGAGAGCGCCTGCCCCTGCCCTTCGTTCCCGCGAGGCCAACCTTCTCTAAGAAGGCCCTGGTCCTTCCTTTTATAGGCGTAAGGAGAGGATCCAGGTGTACAAATGGGGGTGTAGCAAGGTGCTACGTGTCTAGCGGGGGAGAGCTAGTACCCTAAGTACATGCCAAGGTGGCAGCCGGAGAGATCTTGGCACCCGGCTAGTGTGGCGTCGTGGCTGTCGGAGAAGCAATGGAGCTTGACGGAGGGACAGCTGTCGGAGTGGTTGGGCCCTTGCTGACGTCCCCCTGCTTTCGTAAGAGAGCTGAGAGCTGCCGTCGTCATGGGTCCAGCGGGGTGCCATCATTGCCTATCTGGCGGAGCTAGCCAGATGGGACGTCGGTCCTGTTTCCTGCGGCCCAAGTCGGCTCGGGGTAGGGTGATGATGGCGCTTCCTGTCGACGTGGCGGACTTGTGCCTTAGGTCGGGCGACGTGGAGGCTCCTCCGAGGCCGAGGTCGAGTCTGTCCTGCATGGCCGAGGCCGAACCTGAGCTCCCGGGTCAGGCAAGGCGGAGGTCGTTCGGCAGAGGTCGGGGTGGAGTCCGAGCCCTGGGTCGGGCGAAGCGAAGTTCATCGTCTTCCGGGGCCTTAGCCCGAGTCCGAGCCCTGGGTCGGGCGGAGCGGAGTTCGCCGTCTTCCGGGGCCTTAGCCCGAGTCCGAGCCCTGGGTCGGGCGGAGCGGAGTTCGCCGTCTTCCGGGGCCTTAGCCCGAGTCCGAGCCCTGGGTCGGGCGGAGCTTCCTCTGGCGCTTTTGGCCAAGCCTGGCCGCCCGTCAGTCTTACTCTTTGCGTTAAAGGCCCCAGTGACTTGGTCGGTCGGCGCGGTGATTTAGTCAGGGTTACTTCTTAACGAAGGCAAGGCCTCGGGCGAGCCGGAGATGCGTCTGCCGTGAAAGAGGAGGCCTCGGGCGAGACAGAAACATCTCAGGGTCGGCTGCCCTTGCCCGAGGCTAGGCTCGGGCGTGGCGTGATCGAGTCGCTCGTATGGACTGATCCCTGACTTAATCAAACCCATCAGGCCTCTGCAGCTTTATGCTGATGGGGGTTACCAGCTGAGAATTAGGCGTCTTGAGGGTACCCCTAATTATGGTCCCCGACAATATCTTTACTCTTTTAAGACCAATTAAGTTAACGAACTTGCTCCTTTCATGTTGTTGCAGGCTTATGAAATGACACGCACTGTCCCTGTACATGGATGTTGGGGCTTATACCGAACAGAGAGTACCCCCGAACCGAACAAGAGCTAGGGTTTCACTTAGGCTTGGTTTCGTGACCATGGATTTAGAGGAGATCCATAGGGGAGGAAACCCCTTGCCCTATGTGTTGGGCACCCAATAATAGGGTGTTCGGACAAAGCCCAAGAAGACTCTTCAAAAGAAGCCAAGTCCCTGTCGAGCAACCTGGCGAGGCGGAGCGGACGACCAAGTCCCTGCCAAGCAACCTTGCGAGGCGGAGTGGGTGCCAAGTACCTGTCGAGCAACCTCACAAAACGGAGCGGGCGATCAAGTCCTGTCGAGCAACCTTGTGAGATGGAGCGGGCGACCAAGTCCCTGTCAAGCAACCTTGTGAGGCGGAGCGGACGACCAGGTCCCTACCAAGCAACCTTACTAGAGACTAGCATAAGGGAAGGCCGACCCAATGATACGAGCCCACGTTAGCGAGACAATACGGGTCATCACCAGACTACGTCTAGGCCTCGGGTACAACATCGAAAGGTCTCTAACAGATGTCAGATGACACCTCGACACGTACTATCTTAGGCAAACCCCCATCGACTAATAGGGACAGTCAATCCCAGTCGAAGGGATCTCAACATTAAAGTCTCTATAGTGATCGGCATATCGGGAAAGATGTAATGGATACACCATACCGGGTGTATCGTACGACGACAAATGACACTAGCCCATGATGACAGGCAAAGCTACACTACACACTACCAGGACATGGGACTGACCCACAGGACCCACCACGCTACTACGAAGATGTCAATAGAGGACTCGCAACAAGGACCCATATGACGAACGAGCGAGACAGTGCACCAACCAGGAGTACGGCTACGCACAACCCTACGGACAGCGCAGCACCAGGAGCACTATGTCAAGCCGAAGCAATGGATCGACCCTTGAACTATAAAAGGGCATCTGCCCTCTTTCTTCTGTAGACACACATGCACACTTGTTGTAACATGCTCAAAGCAATACTACGATCAACACTACACTGGAATAGGGTGCGAACCTGAACCAGTATAAACCTTGTGTCCCAAGTGAAAGGGAAATGGGCTTAACCGTTTCCTATAATTGATTTTGGTGTTTGATGTCCATCACAAACCATATGGACTAACTAGTTTGCCTAGTGGATATTTTTCTCAGGTGCATAAAGTTCACATAAACTTACAAAGAAAATGACCTTGGGAGAATTCTATTCGGCTGGAACAAAACAGAATTGGTGCAGCCTACGGCGCACTGGGCACTGTCCGGTGCCCTGGCTAGAGCAACTCGCGAACTGGCTGCTCTCGGGTTTTCTTAGCGTTTGTCCACTAAAATCATCGGACTGTCCGGTGTGCCACCAGACTGTCCGGTGAGACAACAGAGCAACGGTGTAATACCCAACTTTTGGAATATAAAAAGAAAGGGATAAAACTTTATGTGTATTGCCTTCTATTTCATGAGAGTCATTAAGGAGCATATCTAAAGTGAATAATTCTCTAATAAAACATAAGTAACCCCTGCATCATGCTGGAGTTTGGTGTGTTTGCGAATTTAATAAAATAGAAAGATGGGTAAAAATATAATAATAGGTTGAGAATTTGGATTTAACCCAAAAGTGCAATTTGGGAGAATTGGAAATAATATCCAATATAAAATAATATTATAATTAAATAACATCCTCATAATTTGGTGATACCAATATGCATAGTTAAAATGAGTTTAAATTTGCACTTGAGATTGCATTCAAAATTTGGATTCAAAAGAGTTATAAATAAAAGAAAAATAGAAAATAAAACATAAAAGAAAAGAGAAGGGAACATACTTGGGCCTCGATACTTCATTTGGCCCATTAGGAGATAACATCCGCGCGGCCTGCTCCTGCACCCGTGTTGCCGCACCCTCTCTGGCGGGTGGAGCCCACAGGTGGGCTTCACGCCGCGGATGTGTATCTATCTTCCGCGATTCACTGACTGGCGGGGTCCACTCATCACACGCGTGGACACGTCCTCACTCAAACCATAGCGGCCGCCAGCTGGGCCCCTCGTGTCGGAACGGCCTCCACCAATGTCGCTCCGGGTCAACCGATCTCCGCCATGGCAGCTGCACGCCGTGCATGGCAGAACCGCGTGCCGACTCACCCCTCAGGTGACCATAAAGCGCAGATCCCAAACCCTAAGCAATCCCATCTCTTCTTGCCACGACCTAAACTCCTCACTTGATGCCACCAACAAGGGCGGAACCAAGCTGTGCAGCCGCCATCGTTGACTCGCTACTTCGCCATCGTTCCGGGGTGGGCAGGGAGTCTGGGCAACACGCCTAATTGCGGGGAGCGTGACCGTAGCTGATTGGGGTCGGGAGAGCCGGGAGGATTAGCCGAATTCCTCGCCGGAGCCTTCACCTTGACCAAGATCCGCCGTGCGCCACGGGTGGCTTCGTCTGGTCCCCAACTCCGGTGAGTAAACCCTATCCCAAGTTCGCTTGTTCCCTGCGATAGTGTAGGACCCAATAGAATCATGAGTTGTGCGCTAAATCATCGAGCCTGGATTCCGGCGATGGGGGTTCGCCGTGGGATAGAGAGCGCCGCCGTCTCGGTTTGTCCGGAGAGAAGGAGAGAGTGGAGGAAGAGCGGTTGTTAGCCATCGATCAGGAAACAGACGGCCTGGATTAGCTGCTAGATACCTGTTCGGTCGCGTTCATCCGTGACCTTTGATCACAGATCGTAGGGGGTGCGTGGTGGACGCGTTTGGTTTATTCTAGTTCGTCAGATTTGGATCCTAGGGATAGGATCTCGTGCACTGTCATGATTTAATCTCAACCCTCGAGCGAGATCCAACGGCTTGAAACCGTGGATACCCCTTCGCGTGGCCAACTTGCATAAGCGCCCCTATACTTCTGGATAATCAACCCGCGGTCCATCCTCGGTGTTTTTTGAGTCTAGGGGAATCTTCTGAGATTGCCCCTGCGCTTTCTGGAATTTGAGGACCAGTCCCGAGATCAAGAAAACCAGAGAAACTAATTTAAAAATAGATTATTAGTATTAAATTAATTGCATAAACTTGTTTAATTTGTAGAAAATTCATACAAACTCCAAATTGGTCCATTCCAGTTCCTAAATTTTTGTAATATTATTGTCTAACCATTAGTGCCTCTGTTTTGGCATGAAAGACACATTAAAATTTATCTATTACTTAATCTTGTATTAAATACATAAAACCTTAGAAAATTCATAGCTTAAAATCTATAACTCCAAATTTAATGATTCCAGTTCCTATGATCTTATTTTAATGCCTAGATCATTACTGTGTATTTTATTTACATGTTTGGTGTGATGTTAATTTTTTCTATACTATGTATGTATTGTGTTGATGCGAGTAGACGAGCAAGCTACTGAGGATCCTGGGGTTCAGCTGGTAGAGACTGCTGAGCAGGAGCTCATTGAAGGCAAGTTGTGCCCTTGATCACTTCCTTTTACCCATTCGTGTTCTTATTAATCATAATGATATGTATAGGTTAATTTTGATGGGACCCAATAGGTTACCCTAGATTTTGACTATCTTTATACCTTGTTTCACCAATGGTTTTACTACTAAATTTTTGGGTAGCACATGCTATTGCCTTATGTGGTTTTTGGTATAGAGATATTTATTACTCATGATTACACTTTTTATTATCTGTTTATTATTTACTATCATGATAAGATCATTATGTTAATGGGAACATGGAGAACAACCCGGGTGTTGGGGGCTTGTTCTCAAATGCTAAGAGTTAAGAACAAGGCAACATAGAAAATGTTAAGTGTTAAAGTCCTTCGTCCTTCAAAACATTATATCCCTTCGGGATATAAAGAATTTCGGACGAAGGTTACGAAAGACGTACCTTCGTGAGTATAATAATGAGCAACGAAGTGTTCACACAAATCATGAGGTATAAAATAAACATTTAAACATTGTCATAGAATCATCTCCATTTTTATTATCATGAATGAATATAAATGACTTTAAATTACAAATGTACCTTCGGTCTTGAGGAAGGCAAAAGTACAGGTGTGATGCGAAAGCAAATGTCAAGTTCGCATGAACAGTACGTGGGTACTGTTCATCTATTTATAGACACAGGACACAGCCTGTGACGAATTACAATTATGCCCCTTACAAAAGCTTACAACATTGACTCAGACCTTCATGGATTAAAAGGTCATTCTATCTCTATGTCGGTTTGTAATGCCGAAGCTCCATGAAAAGGAACCTTCGGCCATCTCCTGGGGACAACTTCAGCCGAAGCTGCTTCTTCGTGTAAGACCTTCGGCGCACCGAAGCATGGCCCCAACAGTAGCCCCTTTCGCGGTGCTAGATCGTTTTTCGTAACGAGCTTGATCCATGAAAAAAGTTTCTTAAGCTTCGGGAAGCCGAAGGTCCAAAAAACACCTTCCCTGAGCTCGTTGCCGAGAAACGATTCAATTTCCGAGCTCGTGTCGGACCCACCTTGCAGAGTTACTGTTTGATCTTTGCGGTCCACTGCGCAGCGAGTACAAGTGACTGCCCGCCTGGTGTAAAAATCCTGCCGCTTCGCCTTCTTACCTGCAGCACTATATAAACAGACGAGTAGGTGTGAAGTTACCACAGCATTCATTGCTATTTGCACTGTTTTGCTGCCAAAATTTTAACTATAGACGAAGCTTGATTCTCAGAATCGAACGAAGGTCCATCTCGAAGTCTGCTTCGTCAGAAAGAGAGGCTTCGGGAGAAAAAGAAAAAGAAAAAAGTGTTTAACTTCCCCAAACTCAGAATCAAATGGCCAGAGTGCGATCTACTGCCAGAGTTGAACGTGAAGGAGACGAAGCTGAAGGTTCGGAGACTGTGCCCATCTCCGAAGCAATGCACCGATCCGGACTAGTGACTGCAGAAGAAATGCCCGCTGCTGAAGCAGACCCAACAACTGCCGAAGGAGAAGAAGAGAACATTGAAGAAACTGACTCCGAAGATGACTATCGCATTGCCATGCCCAGCAAGCCCAGCCACTTAGACTTCGGAAAGTCGACTGTTTCAAAGGCTGATCTCGCCAAGATGGTAAAATCAGGTTATTTCAGTGAAAATCAGAAGAAACTACTTCGCTTCGGGGGAGAAGAAGCTACCCCGAAGCCAGAGAAGGACGAGATTGTCATTTTCAAGAGCTTTTTAAAGGCTGGGCTGAGATTCCCTCTTCATGGAATTATTGCAGATGTATTGAAAAAGTTTGGTATTTACTTTCATCAATTGACTCCTAACGCTATCGTTAGGCTTAATGTCTATATCTGGGCCCTCCGAAGCCAGGCAGTGGAACCGTTTGCCGACAGTTTTTGTCGAGTTCATGAGTTACATTATCAAACGAAGGCCAGAAAAGATGGATTACACGATAACTTTGGCTGCTATAATTTTGCCTACCGGAAAACAACAAAGTTTCCTGTTATCAGCTACCGAAGCAAATGGCCAGCAGGCTGGAAATCTGAGTGGTTTTATGTGAAGGTTGACGAAGATGAAGAGAAGTTGGTACAAAGCCCACTTGAATTAATCTTCGGAGAGACAAGGCCGCGATGCCACATGACATTGGAAGGTCCCACCTAGGCTGCACTGGGTGAGTTTGAAATTATTTCAGAGCATATCGGTACCAGGGATCTGGTTCAAGAATTCTTGGCGTTCAGAGTCTTCCCTACTCTAAAAGAATGGGAAATGCCAAAGCTAGAGGGGGAGAAGAAGAAGGGGGAACTTGTCCGGCTTCCTTACCATTTCAAATTCAAGAAATATTTTAAAAAGCCCTGCCAAGAGTGGCTGGACACAGTTGAGGTGATGTGCAATGAAATTCTTGGGAATTATTCCAAAAAAGAAGATCAACTGATGACCGCGGCCTTCGGCACCCGTCCGAAGCGAAGGCTGAACCGAGTGCTTGATGCCCTGGGCTTCGAGTATCCTGACTATGAACGGCTGAACAAGGGTGCTGAGGGCCAAAAAAGAAAAAGAGTGGCCAAAAATTTGAACAAAGAAAAAGAAGAACCAGCAAAAGAGAAGAAAATTCCAAAGAAGAGAAAAATATCAACTCCAAAGCGAAAATTATCCGATGAAGAGGGGACTCCTGCACCACCTTCTACTAGCGACGTGGAGGAAATCTTAAAGGTAATGACTGAACCCGTGCCCACGAAGCTAAGTCCATTAGGGCCCCAACTGACGAAGCTTTTTCGAAAGGTGGAGGAGCCGGAAAAAAACGAAGATAACCAAATCAAAGAGGCAAAGGATTATTGCAGTGACCGAAGTTATCGACAAGACGCCGCCGAGGGCGTCAATTCGGAAAACACTAGCTGTTGAGGGCACAACAAATGTCGAAGCCGCACCTTCGGAGGTCGCGGCTACCGAAGCCGCTCCAGCCGAAGATGTGGACTTAGAAACTACCATTGAAGACATCGACAGAATTTTGATAGACATGGCTGCTGAAGAAGCTGCCACCGCTGGTGAAGAAACCATGGCCACAGTGCCTGGGAAGGGAAAAGAAATAGCCAAAGACACTTCGGAAGACGAAGCCTACATATTTCAAAATTTAGTTGGACAAGAACTGTCGAAGGCTGAAATAGAAGAGCTTAAGGAATATGCCAAATCTTGCGGATACAAGCCAGGAGCTCTTCTATTTGGAGGCATTGATGATGAGAAATTGGGCTGCATCCGAGACCAAACTGGGGCTAAGGTCATCGGTACTCTATCAAAGAGTATCGGTTTTCCGAAGCTAGAAACAGATATCAGCCGCTACCGACGACAACATATCGTCGGCAGCTTATTTTATTCCAATTTCAAGGTAAACAACTTTTCTCTGACTTCTATTGTTTTTTAATAATGGAAATATTCCTAACGAAGGTTGTTTATTTGCAGAGCATGCTACTAAGCAAAGCTTTGAGGATGCAGCAAGATCTAGAGGATAAGAAACACGAAGCTATAATCGAAAATCTAGAGAGCAAGATAAAAGAGCAATCAGCTATTATTGAAAAGAAAGACTTTGAACTCCAATCAACTGAAGGCTTGCTGGCAGAGACTGAAGCTAAAGTATCAGAATTGAATTCGAAGCTTATCTGCCAATCAAAACAATTTGAACAAGAGAAGCTAGAGCTTAATTCAAAACTTGAGGCCGAAGTCCAAACCAGCTCAGATTTGAAGAAATTATTAACAAGCCTTCAAGACAAATGTTTGAAATTTAGCAATAACTGTATTGAACAATTAAAAAAGATCTTTTACTCAGTTGGAGCCAGCAGTGGGAAGTTTACCCCTTCAGCTGAAAATTTACCAAAAGCCTTCGATCATATTGAAGCTGAAATTAATGAGCTTGACGAAGTTATAGCCGGGCACGGTGACTTCTGTGCCTGGGTAGCTTCTCGGGGTACCGCTGCAGCGTTCCTGAAGGCCGGCTGCGAGCATGGAAAAATCGTCAACAGGCCCAACTTTACCCTGTCTCCATCAATCCTAGACGATATTCCTGACCTCCCCGAAGCATCTCAAATAGATTCATAAAAATGATATGGACAAAAGGCGGGCGAGAGAAGGCTGGAGACGAAGCTCGAAGTCATCTTGAACCAGTAAGAAATCATACTTTGTACTTACCTTCTCCTTCACACTTGATTTTTACTCGCGATACCTTGATTCATGTAGGATGACGAAGCTGAAGATGATGCTTAAAATATGTCGCCGAAGCTGAAGCTCAGTGAAGATCAGTAGGAGTATACTATAGAAAAAACTCAGGAGACTTTTGTAACAACTTTTGTAAATACAATTAAACTGTTCTCAAGGAACTTTGTACATACCTTGTAATATATTCTTACCCTTCTATTGAGGCGCTTTGATGTGGACGAAATTAGTATTTTGAGCCGAAGGCGAAAAAACACCTTCCCTTCTTTTCGTACACAATGAAGCATAAAAGACCGCTTCTTCTTTTTGCCGAAGCTTTTCTTTTTTGTACACAACGAAGCATAAAAGACCACTTCTTCTTTTTGCCGAAGCTTTTCTTTTTTGTACACAACGAAGCATAAAAGACCACTTCTTCTTTTTGCCGAAACAACCACTTAGGAACGCAAATGCTATGAATGAATGCTTATGAATGCAAATGCTATGATGTAATGTAATGTGCGAATGAATGTCCAAAACATATATCCGAAGCCACACTCTCAGCCATTATTTCCTTAGAAACAACCACACATCAGCTCTGCATTCCTTTAGGAACGACTTTGGAGCTTCTTCGCCTTTTACTTAGGCGGTATCAGCGTTGACTTTTCGCTGTAAGCTCTGCATCCCCTTAGGAACGTCTTTGGAGCTTCTTCGCCTTTTACTTTCGGCGGAATCAGCGTTGACTTTTCGCTGTGAGCTCTGCATCCCCTTAGGGACGTCTTTGGAGCTTCTTCGCCTTTTACTTTCGGCGGAATCAGCGTTGACTTTTCGCTGTGAGCTCTGCATCCCCTTAGGGACGTCTTTGGAGCTTCTTCGCTTTTTCAGTTTCGGCACTCGATGGTGCGTTCTCAGTTTTTACATTTACATTCTTTGGGGGATTTTGCTCTTATAAGACTAAAAAGGAAATTACACATGATGGCCCCATTAAAAACCTTTCTCCCCCTTTAGAAAGGAAAAGGGTGCCATGAAAAAGAAAAGAAAAAACATAAAAAGTTACATCAAGTTATACATAATATCGCCGAAGCTCATCCGCATTCCAAGATCTTGGAATTTCGTTGCCATCCATGTCCTTCAATCTGTACGAACCAGGCCTTGACGAAGATACTACTAAGAAAGGTCCTTCCCATTTCAACTGTAACTTGCCCACTGTGTCTGGGTTGGCCACTCTCCGAAGCACCAAGTGTCCCGTCTCAATATTTTTTAGCCGGACCTTTCTATCTCGCCATTTGACTGTTTCAGCCTGGTATTTATTGATATTCTCCACAGCTTGAAGCCTGATCCCTTCTAAAGCATCTTTTTCCACAAGACAGGCATCTTCAGGACCTGGTTCTGCCGAAGCTACCACCCTTATTGATCCAGCTTTAGCTTCTTCCGGAGTTACTGCTTCGTCACCGAATAATAATTTGAATGGAGTAAAGCCTGTAGACCTTGATGTTGTTGTATTGTGGCTCCACACCACTTTGGTTAACTGATCTGGCCACTTTCCCCTGGGTTGATTGAAGATTAACTTCATTATTCCTGTCATTATAATGCCGTTGGCCCTTTCAACGAGCCCATTTGACTCCGGATGCCTGACTGATGCAAAGTGGATCTTCGTACCGATTTGATCACAAAAATTTCTGAAAGCTTCAGAGTCGAACTGCGTTCCATTATCTACAGTGATGGCCTTCGGTACCCCGAAGCGACAGACAATATTCTGCCAGAAAAACTTTTGGACAGTGGCCGAAGTTATTGTGGCTAATGGCTTTGCCTCAATCCATTTAGAAAAATATTCCACAGCCACTATAACATATTTTAGATTCCCTTGAGCCGGTGGTAATGGACCTAACAAGTCCAGGCCCCACCTTTGCAATGGCCAGATGGGTTGTATCAGCTGTGTCAAAGACGAAGGTTGCTTTTGATCTCTTGCGCATTTCTGACAACCTTCGCACTTTTGAACTAACTCCGCTGCATCCGAAGCTGCCTTCGGCCAATAAAACCCTTGGCGGAAGACTTTTCCAAGTAACGGCCTAGATCCAATGTGGGACCCACACAGGCCTGCATGTATTTCTTTCATCAACTCTATACCTTCGGTTCTAGATAAGCACTTGAGCAGCGGAGCGCAAACTCCATGTTTGTATAACTCCCCTTCTATCATGACATACGGACGAGCTCTTGCCTCTATCCTTTTATTATAAGCTTCGTCATTTGAAAGAACTTACCCTGAAGGTAAGAGATGATTTCAGTTCTCCAATCTTCGCTGTAAACAGGAGATATGTTAAGGACTGCTCTTTCCAGGAGGTCCACTGAAGGTGCCTTTATTGTTTTGAAGAACACATCCGAAGGTAACGGCAGCCCCTGTGCTGCAGACTTGGCTAGCAAATCAGCATGCTCATTTTGTCCTCGAGGGATATTCTTGACAGAAAATCCTTCGAAGGAGGCTTCGATCCTTCGGACCGTGTCTAGATATTTTTCAAGCTTCGGATCTTTAGCCTTGCAACTTTTGTCAATATGACCCGAAACAACCTGGGAATCAGTTTTAAGAATCGCCCTTCTGATTCCCATTGCCTTTAATTTCCGAAGGCCCAGGAGCAGGGCTTCGTACTCAGTAATATTGTTTGTACAGCTGAAGTCGAGTCTTGCTGCATAACAAGTTTTAACCTTGGATGGTGAGACCAACACAGCAGCTGCGCCTGCTCTGAAGGTTCCCCAAGAGCCATCACAAAACACTGTCCACACTTCGGCATCTTTATTTGCTTCTTCATCCTGAGCCCCTGGCGTCCAGTCGGCAATGAAATCTGCCAATGCTTGAGACTGGATCGAGGATCTATGCACATAATCAATGTAAAACTCATTGAGCTCTGCAGCCCATTTTCCAATCCGTCCAGTAGCTTCTCTATTTCTCATGATATCCTTCAACGGCTGCGAAGAAGGAACAATGATATTGTATGCCTGAAAATAATGCCGAAGCTTCCTGGATGCCATTAAAACGGCATACAATACCTTCTCCAGCTCTGTATAATTTTTCTTTGATACACTAAGGACTTCAGATACAAAATATACTGGAACCTGCTTCTTGACTTGTCCATCAAGCTTCTCCTGGACAAGTGCTGCACTTACTGCCGAGTGCGAAGCTGCTACATATAACAACAAAGGAGCCCCTGGCGTTGGTGGAGTTAACGTTGTTAGATCTATCAAGTATTGCTTCAGCTCTTCGAAGGCTTTTTGTTGACTTGGGCCCCATTGAAAGACTTCAGCTGACTTCAGCACCTCGAAGAATGGTAAATTTCTTTCTGCTGACCTGGATATGAATCTGTTGAGAGATGCCAGCCTTCCTGTCAATCTTTGGGCCCCCTTTCTTGTAGTTGGTGGCTCCATTCGAAGTATAGCTTCGATTTTATTTGGATTAGCTTCGATTCCCTTTGTTGAAACCAAGCATCCAAGAAATTTCCCCTTCTTTACCCCGAAGACACATTTTTCTGGATTCAGTTTCAAACCAGCTCGCCTGAAACTGGCGAAGGTCTCCTGCAAATCAGCAATATGATTTTCCTGCTTCGTGCTTTTTACAATGATGTCATCGACATAAGTCAACACATTTCTGCCTATCTGAGACTGGAGGACCTTCGCAGTCATTCTGCTGAAACTTCCTCCAGCATTTTTGAGCCCCTCAGGCATCCGAAGATAGCAATATGTGCCACTTGGGGTTATGAAGCTAGTCTTCGGCTCATCTTCCTTCTTCATCCAGATTTGATGATAGCCTGAGTAGCAGTCCAGAAGACTCATGAGCTCTGAAGAAGCTGCTGCATCGACTAAAGAGTCTATCCTTGGCAGCGGGAATTCGTCCTTCGGACAAGCCTTGTTGAGATCTATAAAATCGATACACATTCTCCACTTGCCATTGGCCTTCTTCACCATAACAGTGTTAGCTAGCCACTCTGGATACTTTACTTCTCTAATAACCCCTGCACTGAGGAGTCTTTTTACTTCATTGCGAGCCCCTTCGGCCTTGTCATCCGACATCTTCCGAAGCCTCTGCTTTCGGGGTCTGAAGGATGGGTCAACATTGAGCGAATGTTCAATAACATCCCAATTTACTCCACAGAGATCATTAGCTGACCATGCAAAAACATATTTGTTGTTGAATAAAAACCTTATCAAGGTTTTCTCCTGGTCTTCAGATAATTGCGAGCCCAACAGCACCTTCTGCTCTGCTATGTCCTCACACAATAGCATGGGCTTCGGCTGATCTGCTGAAGCTGCTTTCTCCCTTCTGAATTTGTACTGTTCACAAGCTTCAACTCCATCTATGTTATGGATTGCTTTGGAGTCAGTCCAGCTTCCTTCGGCCCTTCTAGCAGCTTCCTGGCTTCCGTGAATAGCAATAGGCCCTTGGTCCGAAGGTATCTTCATGCAGAGATAAGCTGGGTGAAGAATTGCTTCGAAGGCATTAAGAGTACCACGGCCAATGATAGCATTGTAAGGATACTCCATGTCAACAATATCAAACACAATTTGCTCAGTCCTTGTGTTGTTAACAAATCCGAAGGTTAACGGCATGGTAATCTTCCCAAGTGCTACAATCTGCCGCCCTCCGAAGCCACAAAGAGGGTGCGTAGCATCATGGATCTTGTCTTCGGGCTCTTGCATTTGTCTGAAGGCCTTAGCAAATATAATATCAGCTGCACTGCCTATATCAACTAAGACATTATGGACCAGAAATCCTTTGATCACGCAAGAGATAACCATGGCATCATTGTGAGGATAATCCTTAAGCTGAAGGTCGTCCTGAGAGAAAGTAATTGGAATGTGGGACCATTTTGACTTGATGAAGGGTCCCTGCACTCCAACATGCTGCACCCTTCTCTGAGCCTCCTTCTTCTGCTTCTTGTTAGCCGGCTCCGAGCAAGAACCGCCTGTTATCGGGAGCACCAGCTTCGAAGCCGAAGCAGCTCCAGCTTGATTGTTGAACGAAGTCATCAGCTCAGGAAAGTGGAAGTGAGTTCACCGGAGGTGGGCGCCAATGTTGGGGGCTTGTTCTCAAATGCTAAGAGTTAAGAACAAGGCAACATAGAAAATGTTAAGTGTTAAAGTCCTTCGTCCTTCAAAACATTATATCCCTTCGGGATATAAAGAATTTCGGACGAAGGTTACGAAAGACGTACCTTCGTGAGTATAATAATGAGCAACGAAGTGTTCACACAAATCATGAGGTATAAAATAAACATTTAAACATTGTCATAGAATCATCTCCATTTTTATTATCATGAATGAATATAAATGACTTTAAATTACAAATGTACCTTCGGTCTTGAGGAAGGCAAAAGTACAGGTGTGATGCGAAAGCAAATGTCAAGTTCGCATGAACAATACGTGGGTACTGTTCATCTATTTATAGACACAGGACACAGCCTGTGACGAATTATAATTATGCCCCTTACAAAAGCTTACAACATTGACTCAGACCTTCATGGATTAAAAGGTCATTCTATCTCTATGTCGGTTTGTAATGCCGAAGCTCCATGAAAAGGAACCTTCGGCCATCTCCTGGGGACAACTTCAGCCGAAGCTGCTTCTTCGTGTAAGACCTTCGGCGCACCGAAGCATGGCCCCAACACCGGGAAAACAGTGCTACCATAAGGGTTTAATGGGATGCCCTTGGCTGATTAACTAGGAAAGCTAGTGGATGACTACCTTACCCGAAAGAGGCAAGTGCAGTAGGGGAGTGGTTAGTGTAGGGAGGTCCTTAGGTTGATTTTGCTGTGATGGCGATCAGGCAAGGGATTCCTGCACTGGAGCTTCCTATAAACTATAGCGGGTTTTCTGAAGCTAGTGGAACTTTGTAAAGGCCTCGTAGTGGTACCCTGCCTCGCTTCCTTGGTAGAGGTGTATGGGGTCTGATCAACTCTGTGGCAAATGGGTAACACAACTTGTGGGTAAAGATGTGCAACCTCTACAGAGTGTAAAACTGTTATACTAGCCGTGCTCACGGTCATGAGCAGCTCGGACACTCACATGATTAATTTATGGAACTTAAACTTAATTTGTCATTTCATTGCATCTGGGATTATTTATTTATTACTTTTACTTAATATTATTATGGTTTGGTATTCACTTACAGTTAGTAACTGCTAATAAATTTTTGACTAACTTATAAAAGCAATGCTCAGCTTCAGCCTTTATTTTGGTAATCAGCCTTACACTTCACATGAACTCCCACCTTTGGTGAGTTCATGCACATTATTCCTCATGACTTGTTGAGCTATGAACGTATGTGAGCTCACCCTTGCTGTTTCACACCCCCCACAGGAGAAGAACAGATGGTTGAAGAGGAGCCGCCTAACACTGAGGCTTTCGACTTGATCTAGGTCGCTTTCGACTTGATCCAGGTGGCGTCTCCCAGTCAACTTTGTGGCGCTAGGGAATAATATATAGTTCGCTTTATTTTATCATTTATTTCTATAAGACTTCCGCTATGTAATAAGTACATTTATGATATTTATGACATTTATCTCTATGCACTCTGTTATTATATGTGTTGTCTTCTCTAGCGCATATATGAGATGCACCTGGCTTTGTTCCTTAAAGCCCGGGTGTGACAAAAGTGGTATCAGAGGAAATATTGACTGTAGGACGAAACCTAGATAGAAATGGACAAAACCCTTACCTCCTTACCTTATCCTGATTCTTTCTATACTTATCTTGATCCTGTCTCACCTTCTACTGTCCCATTCTGATCATTCTTACCTTTTCTACTCTGAGACAAGATGGATTTCACACCTTGGAATCCTACATTTATGACCTTCTTAGGAGATACGAGGCCTAAGACAAAAGTAAAACTATTTTCTCTATTATAAAAATGTTGTTTGATTGTTCTAATGATAAATGTCTGATTTGCTTCTTTGATTGATTGAAATATTATTTATGGACATCTTAGCATGTACCACCATAAGGTAATGAATTAGCTTAGTATGTAAAACACCAATCTGCTTAGCTAATAAATCCCCCAAAGTAACATGATTCGTAATTACCTGCCTTATCTACTATTCTCTCTTACCATATGTATCTAACTCAGATGGTCAATACCAGGAGGGGTGGTGGAATTGATTTACCTCCCAGACAACACACTCGGAGGATATTTAGACAACCCCAGCCACAACCAGCAAAGATGAATCCTCCTAATCCTCCACCAGGCGAAGTTGACCCACTGGTTGCAGCTCAGATGAGGATGATGCAACAAATGGCAGACACTATGGCAGATATGCGTGCTCAGATGCAGCAAGAACGCCAGGAGATACGCCAGGAACGAGTAGAGATACGCCAGGAGTTGCGCCAGGAGCGAGAAGAGATACGCCAGGAGAGAAGGGCATAACTGCAACAACAACAGCAACAGCAGCAGCAACAACAAGTACCATTGCCTCCACCACCACCACCAGTTCCGCCTCGTGATAAGCACCAGGAATTTATGAGCCATAAGCCATCGACCTTCGCTAGCTCGCCAGATCCACTAGATGTAGATGATTGGTTGAAGTCAATTGAGAAGATGCTCAACATCG
Source organism: Zea luxurians (assembly GCA_029449295.1). Classification (NCBI taxonomy): domain Eukaryota; kingdom Viridiplantae; phylum Streptophyta; class Magnoliopsida; order Poales; family Poaceae; genus Zea; species Zea luxurians. The sequence goes on along the minus strand of JAOPSE010000008.1, from coordinate 84,104,580 downwards.
CCCAATGTTCTGACCGGAAGAAAGTTCTTTATGCTTCTGGTCATCTGACAGGTCCTGCTGCTGACTGGTGGGATTCCTATACTGCTGCCCATGATGCTGCTGACACTATCACTTGGGCAGAATTCAGTGCATAGTTCAGAAACTACCACATTCCTGCTGGATTGATGAAGATCAAAAAGGAGTTTCTGTCATAGAAGCAAGGCAACATGTCTGTCAGCGAGTACCGCGATAAGTTTATCTAGCTGTCAAGATATGCTTCGGATGAAGTTGCTAAGGATGAGAGAAAGCAGGAGCACTTTATTGAAGGACTTAATGGACCCCTACAGTATGCACTGGTTGCACACACATTTCCATCATCTCAGAGGCTACTGGATAAGGCTCTTGCTATTGAACACAAGCGTGTTCAACTGGGAGACTTGAAGAGGAAGGCTATCTCACAGGGGCAAGGTAGCAGCAGTGTTCGTCCCCGCTACGTTTTGCCACAGGGTACACCTACTCGTCCAGGAGGAGGACCACGCCCAGCTCAGTACGCTCTATAGGGGTCTCCACAGACACCTCCCACTCGTCAGACTGCTCCCACTGGCACCCCAACGAGGCCTACAGGACAGAAGACCGGCCCTACATGCTTCACGTGTAGTCAAATTGGGCACTATGCTAATGCTTGTCCGGTGGGGAATTCTAGTACACCGACTAAGAACAAGCAACAGACTCCTGGCAAGGGATACTCTATTGCTAGGGTTAATCAAGTCAGCGTTGATGCTACTCCTGATGGTGCTGAGATCGTACTTGGTATGTTTTACATTAATGCCATTCCTGCAACCATATTATTTGATTCTGGTGCTACACATTCATTCATGTCTGCTCGATATGCCAACACAAATGAGATACCACTGCTAAATATGAGAAAACCAATGATAGTAATCACACCTAAAGGGCCTATTGAGGCAAAACACATGACACGTAGATTGACATTAACAATTATGGGAAGAGAATTTAGAGATACTGCTATAATATTAGAGGCAAGCAGTATAGATCTGATCCTTGGTATGTCATGATTAAGAAAGGCAAAGGCCATTATAGCATGTGGTAGGGGTACTGTAGAACTCACCAGCCCTAAAGGAGAAAGATTTCAAGTTCAAATTGCAGGAACCACCTCTTCCAAATGGGCTATATACTTTATAGCTGAGGAGTTTGTTGGTGACAACATCCATGTGGTTAGAGATTTTCCGGATGTCTTTCCAGAGGAGTTACCAGGGATGCCACCAGATCGAGAAGTTGAGTTTGTGATTGATCTTCTACCTGGAACTGCCCCTATATCTAAACAACCATATAGGATGTCTGTAGAAGAGTTAAAGGAACTTAAGAAGCAGCTAACAGAGTTACAAGAGACTGGGTACCTTCGTCCGAGTTCCTCACCTTGGGGAGCGCCAGTACTATTTGTACAGAAGAAGGATGGTTCGCAACGGATGTGTGTGGACTATAGATCACTTAATGATGTTACTGTGAAGAACAAGTATCTGTTACCCCGCATTGAGGATTTATTTGATCAGATGAGAGGTGCTAGGGTATTCTCGAAGATTGATCTCCAATTGGGTTACCATCAAATGAAGATTAGACCATCAGATATTCCCAAGACGACTTTCTCAACCCAATATGGATTATATGAGTTCACTGTTATGTCGTTTGGATTAACTAATGCACCAGCTTATTTTATGAATTTGATGAATAAGGTGTTTATGGAGTATTTGGACAAATTCGTCGTAGTATTCAACGACGATATTCTTATTTATTCCAAGAGTGATAGTGATCATGAGGAACATCTGAGATTGGTGCTACAGAAGCTACGAGATAATCAACTCTACGCCAAGTTCAGTAAATGCGAGTTCTGGATTGACAAGGTGCCATTCCTTGGACATATCATTTCTAATGGAGGAATTTCAGTGGATCCTGCTAAAGTCAAGGAGATTATGGCGTGGAGCATACCCACTATAGTTACTGAGATTTGAAGTTTCTTAGGACTTGCAGGATATTATCAGAGATTTATTGAAGGATTTTCTAAGATCGCTAAGCCTATGACCTCGCTTCTGGAGAAAGGAAGAGAATTTAAGTGGGACGAGAAATGCCAAGAAAGCTTTGATCAATTAAAGGAAAGATTGATGTCACCACCAGTGTTGGTTATGCCAGATCTACAGAAGGGATTTGACATTTATTGTGATGCATGTGGTCAAGGCTTGGGATGTGTGCTCATGCAAGAAGGACATGTGATCGCCTATGCGTCTCGTCAGTTGTGAAAACATGAATTGAACTATCCCACCCATGACTTAGAACTGGCAGCCGTTGTGCATGCGCTTAAAATTTGGAGACATTATATCATGGGAACCAAGTGCCAAGTATACACGGATCATAAGAGTTTGAAGTATATATTCACTCAGAAGGATCTCAACCTTAGGCAATGCCGTTAGTTGGAGCTTATTAAGGACTATGATATGGAGATTCACTATCACCCAGGCAAGGTGAACTTGGTTGCAGATGCCTTGAGTCATAAGGAGCATGTTCATTCAGCTATTATTGTCCAGCTACCCGATGAATTAGCAAAAGATTTTGAGAGACTCAACCTGGGAATTGTTACTCATACGGAAGGAGTTACCATTGAATTGGAACCTACCTTGGAGCAAGAAATTCGTAAGGGTCAGGTTGGTGATGCTAAAATTCAAGAGATTAAGGATCTAATTACTGAAGGTAGAGTTCCGGAATTCACAGAGGATGAGCAAGGTACTATATGGTTCAAGGATCGGATATGTGTTTCGGAGATTGATAGCCTTCGTGAGACTATATTAAAGGAAGCCCATGATTCTGATTACTCTATCCACCCTGGTAGCACTAAGATGTATCAGGATTTGAAGTAGAAATACTGGTGGTATGGATTGAAAAGGGATGTTGCTGCACACGTGGCTAAGTGTGGTGTGTGTCAAAGAGTCAAGGCCGAACATCAAAGACCAGCTGGACTATTGCACCCGCTTAAGATACCCGAGTGGAAGTGGGAAGAAATTGGTATGGATTTCATTGTTGGACTACCCCGCACCTCTACTGGGTATGACTCTATTTGGGTGATTGTGGACAGATTGACAAAAGTGGCTCATTTCATACCGGTGAGGACAAATTACATGGGAGCCAAGCTAGCAGAATTGTATATGACTCGGATAGTTTGTCTACATGGAGTGCCTAAGAAGATCGTGTCTAATCGAGGATCACAGTTTACTTCTTGGTTTTGGAAGAAGTTGCATGAGAGCTTGGATACGCAGTTGAATTTCAGTTCGGCCTACCATCCTCAAAACTGATGGATAGACTGAGAGGACAAATCAAGTGCTGGAGGATATGTTAAGAGCTTGTGCTCTTAAGCATGGTGGCAGTTGGGATAAGAGCTTACCATATGCAGAGTTTTCATATAATAATAGTTACCAAGCCAGTTTGAAGATGTCACCATTTGAGGCTCTATATGGCAGGAAATGCAGGACTCCACTGTATTGGGATCAAACTGGTGAAAGGCAGTTCTTTGGGCCTGAACTTATACAAGAGGCAGAGGAACAAGTGCGAATGATAAGAGAGAATTTGAGAATTGCACAATCAAGGCAGAAGAGCTATGCTAATACCCGAAGAAGACTATTGGAGTTTAAGGAGGGTGATCACGTATATCTGAAGGTGTCACCGATCCGGGGTATGAGGAGATTTAAAGTTAAAGGAAAGTTGTCCCCTCGCTTTATCGGACCTTTCTTGATCTTAAAGCGAGTGGGAGAAGTTGCATATCAACTAGAACTGCCCGATCATCTGGCAGATGTACATGACGTATTCCATGTGTCTCAGCTGAAGAAATGTCTCAGGGTACCTGAAGAACAGCTACCAATGGAGGAACTTAGTGTTCAAGATGACCTGACTTATGCGGAGTACCCTATCAAGATTCTGGACACTTTGACTCGAGTTACAAGAAATAAGGTGATAAAGATGTGCAAAGTACAATGGAATCACCATGGTGAAGATGAAGCTACTTGGGAGAGAGAGGAAGAGCTTTGTATAAATTTTCCCCATCTTTTCACTAGTCCTTCCTAAATCTCGAGGACGAGATTTTTGTTAAGGGGGGTAGGATTTGTAATACCCAACTTTTGGAATATAAAAAGAAAGGGATAAAACTTTATGTGTATTGCCTTCTATTTCATGAGAGTCATTAAGGAGCATATCTAAAGTGAATAATTCTCTAATAAAACATAAGTAACCCCTGCATCATGTTGGAGTTTGGTGTGTTTGCGCATTTAATAAAATAGTAAGATGGGTAAAAATATAATAATAGGTTGAGAATTTGGATTTAACCCAAAAGTGAAAATTGGGAGAATTGGAAATAATATCCAATATAAAATAATATTATAATTAAATAACATCCTCATAATTTGGTGATACCAATATGCATAGTTAAAATGAGTTTAAATTTGCACTTGAGATTGCATTCAAAATTTGGATTCAAAAGAGTTATAAATAAAAGAAAAACAGAAAATAAAACATAAAAGAAAAGAGAAGGGAACATACCTAGACCTCGGATACTTCATTTGGCCCATCATGAGATAACATCCGCGTGGCCTGCTCCCGCACCCGCGTTGCCGCACCCTCTCTGGTGGGTGGAGCCCATACGTCAGCTTCACGCCGCGGATGTGTTTCTATCTTTCGCGATTCACTGACTGGCGGGGCCCACTCATCACACGCGTGGACATGTCCTCACTCCAAACTGTAGCGGCCGCCAGCTAGGCCCCTCATGTCGGAACGGCCTCCACCAATGTCGCTCTGGGTCAACCGATCTCCGCCATGGCCGCTGCATGCCGTGCATGGCGGAATCGCGTGCCGACTCAACCCTCGGGTGACCATAAAGCGCGGATCCCAAACCCTAAGGAATCCCATCTCCTCTTGCCGCGACCTAAGCAATCCCATCTCCTGATGCCACCAATAAGGGCGGAACCAAGCTGTGCAGCTGCCGTCGTTGACTCGCTACTTTGCCGTTGTTCCGGGGTGGGCAGGGAGTCTGGGCGACGCGCCTAATTGCAGGGAGCATGACCGTAGCTGATTGGGGTCGGGAGAGCCGGGAGGATTAGCCGAATTCCTCGCCGGAGCCTTCACCTCGACCAAGATCCGCCGTGCGCCGCGGGTGGCTTCGTCTGGTCCCCAACTCCGGTGAGTAAACCCTATCCCGAGTTCGCTTGTTCCCTGCGATATTGTAGGACCTGATAGAATCATGAGTTGTGCGCTAAATCATCGAGCCTGGATTCCGGCGATGGGGGTTCGCAGCGGGGTAGAGAGCGCCGCCGTCTCGGTTTGTCCGGAGAGAAGAAGAGAGTGGAGGAAGAGCGGTTGTTAGCCATCGATTGGGAAACAGAAGGCCTGGATTATCTGCTAGATACCTGTTCGGCCACGTTCATCCGTGACCTTTGATCCTAGATTGTAGGGGGTGCGTGGTGGTCGTGTTTCATTTATTCTAGTTCGTCAGATCTGGATCCTAGGGATAGGATCTTGTGCACTGTCACGATTTAATCTCAACCCTCGAGCGAGATCCAACGGCCTGAAACCGTGCATACCCCTTCGCGTGACCAACTTGCATAAGCGCCCCTGTACTTCTGGGGAATCAACCCACGGTCCATCCTCGGTGTTTTCTGAGTCTGGGAGAATCTTCTGAGATTGCCCCTGCGCTTTCTAGAATTTGAGGACCAGTCCCGAGATCAGAAAAACCAGAGAAACTAATTTAAAAATAGATTATTAGTATTAAATTAATTGCATAAACTTGTTTAATTTGTAGAAAATTCATACGAACTCCAAATTGGTCCATTTCAGTTCCTAAATTTTTGTAATGTTATTGTCTAACCATTAGTGCCTCTGTTTTGGCATGAAAGACACATTAAAATTTATCTAATACTTAATCTTGTATTAAATACATAAAACCTTAGAAAATTCATAACTTAAAAACTATAACTCCAAATTTAATGATTCTAGTTCCTATGATCTTATTTTAATGCCTAGATCATTACTGTGTATTTTATTTACATGTTTGGTGTGATGTTAATTTTTGCTATACTATGTATGTATTGTGTTGATGCGAGTAGACGAGCAAGCTACTGAGGATCCTGGGGTTCAGCTGGTAGAGACTGCTAAGCAGGAGCTCATTGAAGGCAAGTTGTGCCCTTGATCACTTCCTTTTACCCATTCATGTTCTTATTAATCATAATGATCTGCATAGGTTAATTTTGATGGGACCCAATAGGTTACCCTAGATTTTGACTATCTTTATACCTTGTTTCACCACTGGTTTTACTACTAAATTTTTGGGTAGCACATGTTATTGCCTTATGTGGTTTTGGGTATAGAGATATTTATTACTCATGATTACACTTTTTATCATCTGTTTATCATTTACTGTCATGATAAGATCATTATGTTAATGGGAACATGGAGAACCACCCGGGAAAATAGTGCTACCACAAGGGTTTAATGGGACGCCCTTGGCTGATTAACTAGGAAAGCTAGTGGATGACTACCTTACCCGAAAGGGGCAAGGGCAGTAGGGGAGTGGTCAATGTAGGGAGGTCCTTGGGTTGATTTTGCAGCGATGGCGGTCAGGCGAGGGATTCCTGCACTGGAGCTTCCTATAAACTGTAGCTGGTTTTCTGAAGCTAGTGGAACTTTGTAAAGGCCTCGTAGTGGTACCCTGCCTCGCTTCCTTGGTAGAGGTGTATGGGGTCTGATCAACTCCATGGCAAATGGGTAACACGACTTGTGGGTAAAGATGCGCAACCTCTGCAGAGTGTAAAACTGGTATACTAGCCGTGCTCACGGTCATGAGCAACTCGGACACTCACATGATTAATTTATGGAACTTAAACTTAATTTGTCATTTCATTGCATTTGGGATTATTTATTTATTACTTTTACTTAATATTATTATGGTTTGGTATTCACTTACACTTAGTGACTACTAATAAAATTTTGACTAACTTATAAAAGCAATGCTCAGCTTCAGCCTTTATTTTGGTAATCAGCCTTACACTTCATATGAACTCCCACCTTTGGTGAGTTCATGCACATTATTCCCACTACTTGTTGAGCTATGAACGTATGTGAGCTCACCCTTGCTGTCTCACACCCCCCATAGGAGAAGAACAGGTGGTCGAAGAGGAGCCACCTAACATTGAGGCTTTCGACTTGATCTAGGTGGCGTCACCCAGTCAGCTTTGTAGCGCCATGGAATAATATATAGTTCACTTTATTTTATAATTTATTTCTGTAAGACTTCCGCTATGTAATAAGTACATTTATGATATTTATGACATTTATCTCTATGCACTCTGTTATTATATGTGCTGTCTTCTCTAGCGCATATATGAGATGCACCCGGCTTTGTTCCTTAAAGCCCGGGTGTGACAAAAGGCCAACTTTGCCCAACGGTCGACTGCGCTGACTGTGGCGCAGTCTGCAGCATAGAAGTTAGAAGTCAGTCTGCAACGTTAGGATACACCGGACTGTCCGGTGCAACAAGAGGACAAACAACTTCAACGGTCAACTGCTCCAAACCTCAACGGTCGGCTGACGTGGCACTCACCGGACAGTGAAGAATGGAGTGTCTGGTGCACCATGGGACTGTCCGGTGTGCACATCGACAACAACGGTTGTAATAGTGGTTGGGGCTATAAATACCCCCCAACCACCTCCATTCAAGCAATCCAGGCATTCCAACTTCCTCGTTCAATACTGGAGCAAAAGAATACACCCCCAAGACACAATCAAAGCCTTCAATCCTCTCTAAGTTCCAAAATCAAGTCAAGTGATCAAAAGTGTTTAGTGACTAAAAGATGGTGATTTGTGTTTCTTTTGTTGCTCTTGTTGCTTGGTTTGTTTCTTCTTCTCACTCTAATCTTTCCAAGTGTTTTGTAAAGCTAAGCAAGAGACACCTAATTGTGTGGTGATCCTTGCAGGGTCTTAGTGACCCGTGTGATTAAGAAGAAGCACTCGACCGGTCTAAGTGATCAATTGAGAGAGGGAAAGGGTTGAAATAGACTCGGCCTTTGTGGCCTCCTCAACGGGTAGTAGGTTCTTTGGAACCGAACCTCAGGAAACAAATTGTCATGTCCATTTGTGTTGATCTTTACTATTTGATTTGTTTCTTCTCTCTCACTAGAAGTTCTCTTGCTCACATTGTTTTGAGTTTGCTCCCAAGTTATCCGCATTAATTGAGCAACTCTTAGCAATAGGAACAATCTTCCACACTCCGAATTCACCATTATTTATTTCTAACCTTAACCCCGGGCAAAGTGCGTGTTCAAATTTTATAATTTTCAGATTTCGCCTATTCACCCCCCTCTAGGCGACTTTGACCAAGTTCATCGCCTGAGTCCGACTGATTCACCATAGAGTGAGTACATGCTAGCACCCATTCTGAATACAAATCTTATTGTCCCCCCGGTTTCCAAAACCATGATAGTTGGCACGCTAGGTAGGAGAGCTCTAGTGTACTAAGGGATGCCTTCCACTCCAATGCCTCAGTCATCAGGATTTGCCAGAGGTGAGACCATCGCTCCAAGGAGCCGCATCACCTTTGCCACCCTTGACTTCTTCGCCACCACCGCCGATGAGCTCAACCTCATCGTCCCTAGCATGCCCGACACTATGGGCACGCAACCTACATGCCCCACCAGGAGCAAGGCAGAGAAGCGACGCCTGAAAAGGCATGCCGCCGCCTTAAGGCGGCACCTCAATAGGCACACCAGGACAAAGGTGGTGGAAGCCCCATCCTCGACCCTGGTGGCAGTCATCGATCGCTAGGCAACATCCGTCATCGATCTGCTCGAGGATGATTCAAGCCATGGTTCGGACGGGGCCAACTCCGACGCCAAAAGAGATGCCGGAAAGGGCCTGCTTCGTGGCAACGCCCCCAGCAAATGACAACGGTGGAGGGGACAAGGAGGCCCCCCAATCAAGAAGAAGAGTACCAACACCAAGCACGCATCATGGCGCGTGAGGCCTCCCTCCATCAGTAGCAGGAGGAGCGCGACACCCTCATGCAAAAGCTCGACCGCGTCTACGATGATGTTGAGCGAAAGCCTTGAGGCCAAAAGGCCCCGACCAAGGAAGGTGTGTGACCAGCTCGCTGAAAGCAGCGACGACACACAATATTTCCTCAACCCCGCACAGAACATGGTCGCAACGGCCTTGATGCTCCGATGCATCTTAGAGCCAGACAAACCGGAAGCAAAGATGATGTACTAGAACCTCCGCAACATCGTGGAAAGGGCCACAGTGCAACGAGCCGAGATTGGTCGGCACTTCACCCTCAGCATCGAGAGCTATGGCCTGCAAATGACCTTGTCTTGGAGCAGGGGGGCACAACCTGCCCGGTCCACGAGGATGCGCATACCCATGATCACATCAGGGACATCCACGACGCCTGACGCATCCTCGACAACAGGCGTCGGGAGCAGGAGGAAGTTGAGGAACCACGTGAAAGGGAAATGTGCCTTTGGGCAATTTCAATAATGTTTTGGTGATTAAGTGCCCAACACGTTTAATTAAGTTCTCATATGCCAAGTAAAGAGAAAAGTGCAAATCAAAGAGAAAGGTATGTTTCTAGATATAGTACATTGTTTTGAGTACTAATGTGTTTTGTCTAAGTGCTAGAATTAGTGAGAAAAGAATTGGAAAAAGAGGTGGCTGTGTGTAGCCGACTTCAGCTTGGCTTGGCACACCGGACTATCCGGTGGTGCACCAGACAGTGTCCGGTGCGCCAAGCTGGTCCGCGTGAAAAGGCCGCTCTTGGGACTCGACGGTGGTGTACGAATATAATTCACCGGACTGTCTGGTGAGTCGTCCGTGGCAAACTCGTCGCTCTCGAGAAAAGGGTCAGCGACGTACGGCTATAATTCACCAGACTATCCGGTGGTGCACCGGACTGTCCGGTGAGCCAACGGTCGCCTGCGCCAACGGTCGGCCGCGCAATCTTCATGTGACATGTGGTCGCGCCAACGGTCGGTTGGGCACACCGGACTGTCCGGTGTGCACCAGACAGTATCCGGTGTGCCAACCGACACCAAGGACCAACGGTCGGATGCACCAGAAATGGAAGGAGATCGTGCACTGGACAGCTACAGGGACTGTCCGGTGGTGCACCGGACTGTCCGGTGCACCACCCGACAGAAGGCAAGTTTGGCCTTCCAAGTTGGCCTCCAACGGCTCCTAGCTGCCTTGGGGCTATAAAAGGGACCCCTAGGCGCATGGAGGAGTCACCCAAGCATTCACTAAGTATTCTAAGGCATCCAGACTCTGCTTCCGCGCATTTGCTTTGTTGTGTTAGAGATTTGAGCTCTATTCGATTCAAGGACTACCTGTGTTGTCATTTGAGCTTGAGTCCTCACTTGTGTGCGTGGGTGTGCTGCGTATTCGATTCTTGTGTGTGTTGCTTCTCCCAACCTTACTCTGTGCCTTCATTGTGATCTTTGTTGTAAGGGTGAGAGACTCCAATTTCTGGAGATTCCTCGCAAACGGGAACAATCATCTAAAGGAAAAACCGTGGTATTCAAGTTGATCATCAGATCACTTGAAAGGGGTTGAGTGCAACCCTCGTCCATTGGGACGCCACAACATAGAAGTAGGCAACTGTTACTTGGCCGAACCATGGGATAAAAATCACGTGTCTTGTGTTGCTCTCTCTATGATTGTTTGTGTTCAGAAGAACTCGCTTCAAGCTACTTAACCGTTCTAACACTTATAACTAAGTTTTGTGGCTATTAGTGTTTGATTTTTATAGGATCACCTATTCACCCCCCTCTAGGTACTCTCAATTGGTATCGGAGCCGTACTCTTCACGTAACGGACTAATCGCCCGAAGAGATGGATCCTAAGGGAAAGGGGATGGTGGTCAACGACAAAGAGAAGGAGTCCATCTTCAACGAGCCAAGAGATGATAAGCCCACTGACTCAGGCTTGAGTCACAAGAAGAAGGACGGGAAGAAGAAGAGGCGCATCAAGAAGATCATCTACTACGACAGCGATGCCTCCTCTTCTTCACGAAGAGATGACGACGACAACGACTCATCACCGAAAAATAAAACGGTTAATCAAAATTATTCTTTTGATTACTCTCGCATTCCCTACAACTCAAATGCTCACTTTCTTTCTATTCCTCTTGGAAAACCCCCACACTTTGATGGAGAGGATTACTCATTTTGGAGTCATAAAATGCGTAGTCATCTGTTTTCTCTCCATCCTAGTATCTGGGAAATTGTGGAAAATGGGATGCATTTTGATAGTACGGATAATCCTGTATTCATTAATGAACAAATTCATAAGAATGCCCAAGCTACTACTGTCTTGTTAGCTTTGCTTTGCAGGGATGAATACAATAAAGTAAGTGGCTTGGACAACACCAAGCAAATCTGGGACACCCTCAAGATCTCACATGAGGGAAATGATGCTACAATGATCATCAAAATGGAACTGGTGGAAGGCAAGCTAGGGAGATTCGCCATGATCAGGGGAGAAGAGCCAACACAAACCTACAACAGGCTCAAGACCCTGGTCAACAAGATTAGAAGCTATGGAAGCACAAGATGGACGGACCACGACGTCGTCCGACTCATGCTCAGGTCCTTTACAGTTATGGACCCCATCTTGTGAATCTTATCCGTGAAAACCCCAGGTACACAAAGATGACGCCCGAGGAGATACTCGGAAAATTTGTAAGCGGGCGCATGATGGTTAAGGAGGCAAGGTATGTAGATGACGCCTTAAACGGCCCACTGCCCGTCTACGAGCCACAACCCGTTGCGCTCAAGGCAACAAGCAGCAAGGAGGCGCTACCAAGCAAGGTAGCACAAGTGGAGGCTACCAGGCTCAACGCGAATGAAATGGCGCTTATCATCAAGCGCTTCAAGACCGCACTTAAAGGATGCAAGGAGTACCCCAACAAGAACAAAACAAGGGGAAAGCGCTCCTGCTTCAGATGCGGTAAGACTAGTCACTTTATTGCAAATTGTCCCGATAATGATAGTGACCAGGGACAAGAAAAGAGTAGGAAGGAGAAAAAGAACTATAGGAAGGCTAAGGGCGAGGCGCACCTAGGAAAGGAATGGGACTTGGACTGCTCCTCTTCCAACTCCGACGACGAAGGACTCACTGCCTTAGCCTTCAACAAGTCTTCTCTCTTCCCCAACGAACGCCATACATGTCTTATGGCCAAGGAAAAGAAGGTACATGTTCGAGATACCCCTAAGTACACTACTTCTAGCGATGATGATTCTTCCGATGATGAAGTAGATTACTCTAGTTTATTTAAAGGTTTAGATAGAGCTAAAGTAGAGAAAATTAATGAATTGATTGATGCTCTAAATGAAAAAGATAGATTGCTAGAGAGGCAAGAAGATATTTTATATGAGGAACATGACAAATTTGTTAGTGTGCAAAAATCCCTTGCCTTAGAAACTAAGAGAAATGAAATGTTATCTTCTGAATGGTCTATTTGCCATGAATCAGTCTCTAGTTTAAAGAGTTTAAATGATGAACTAAATGCTAGGCTAGAGGAAGTCAACAAAACTAGTTCATGTGTAGAGCATGTTGTGATTTGTAGTAGATATAAGAATTTTGATGTTGATGCTTGTGATGAACACCTTATTTCTATTACCAAATTAAATGATGAGGTGGCAAGTCTTAATGCTCAACTTAAGGCTTGCAAAATTAATTTTGATAAATTAAAATTTGCTAGGGATGCCTACACCGTTGGTAGACACCCCTCAATTAAGGATGGGCTTGGTTTTCGAAGGGAAACCAAGAACTTAACAAGTCAAAAGGCTCCCATTCTCAACAAAGAGAAAGGGAAGGCCCCTATGGCTAGTAGTCCTCAAAGGAACCATGCATTTATTTACGATAGGAAGGTTGCTAGTCATTACAATAGGAGTTATAATCATGCTGCTCATAATTCACATGCTATGTTTGCCTCTAGCTCCTACTTTTGTGCATGGTAGAAGTAGGCCTAGGAGAAATCATATTGTGCCACATATGCCTAGGAAAGTATATAATGAACCTTCTACCATTTACCATGCTTGCAATACTTCATTTGTTCTTTTATGTAAGAATGCAAAAGTAGTTGCTAGGAAATTGGGATCCAAATGCAAGGGAGACAAAACTTGCATATGGGTTCCAAAAGCTATTGTGACTAACCTTGTAGGACCCAACAAGAGTTGTGTACCTAAAACCCAAGCTTAAATTCCTTGCAGGTTTATGCATCCAGGGGCTCAAGATGGATTATCGATAGCGGATGCACAAACCACATGACGGGGGAGATGAAGATGTTCACCTCCTACGTCAAGAACAAGGATTCCCAAGATACAATTATCTTTGGAGATGGGAATCAAGGCAAGGTCAAGGGTTTGGGAAAGATAGCCATCACCAATGAGCACTCCATTTCAAATGTATTTCTCGTAGAGTCGCTTGGTTACAACCTTCTGTCTGTAAGTCAATTATGTCACATGGGTTACAATTGTCTCTTTACAAATGTTGATGTATCTGTCTTTAGAAGGAGTGATGGTTCATTAGCTTTTAAGGGTGTATTAGACGACAAACTCTAGTTAGTTGATTTTTAGAAAGAGGAGGCCGATCTAGATGCATGCTTAATAGCTAAGACTAGTATGGGCTAGCTCTAGCATCGCTGTCTAGCACATGTTGGGATGAAGAACCTTCATAAGCTTCTAAAGGGAGATCATGTGTTAGGACTAACCAAAGTCTATTTTGAGAAAGACAGACCTTGTGCAGCATGTCAGGCAGGAAAATAGTTGGGAAGCACTCATCATAGCAAGAATGTGATGACAACATCAAGACCACTGGAGCTTCTTCATATGGATCTTTTTGGACCCGTTGCCTACCTTAGCATCGGGGGAAGTAAGTATGGTCTTGTTATTATTGATGATTTTTCCCGCTTCACTTGGGTATTCTTTTTGCAGGACAAATTAGAAACCCAAGGGACCCTAAAGCGCTTTTTAAGGAGGGCTCAAAATGAATTTGAGCTCAAGGTGAAAAAGATAAGAAGCGACAACGGGTCCGAGTTCAAGAATCTGCAAGTGGAGGAGTATCTTGAGGAGGAAGGCATCAAGCACGAGTTCTCCGCTCCCTACACACCACAGCAAAACAGTGTGGTAGAGAGGAAGAACAGGATGCTTATCGACATGGCAAGAACGATGCTTGCAGAGTTCAAGACACCCGAGCGGTTTTCGTCGGAAGCTATGAACACAGCCTGCCACGCTATGAGCTCCTTACCGGTAACAAACCCAATGTTTCTTACTTTCGAGTATTTGGGAGCAAATGCTACATTCTGGTGAAGAAAGGTAGACATTCTAAGTTTGCTCCCAAGGCAGTAGAAGGGTTTTTACTAGGGTATGACTCAAATACAAAGGTGTATAGAGTCTTCAACAAATCATCAGGTTTGGTTGAAGTCTCTAGTGATGTTGTATTTGATGAGACTAATGGCTCTCCAAGAGAGCAAGTTGATCTTGATGACATAGATGAAGATGATGTTCCAACGGCCGCAATACGCACGATGACAATTGGTGATGTGCGACCATAGGAATAACAGGAGCAAGATCAGCCTTCTTCCTCAATACTGGCGCATCCCCCAACTCAAGATGATGGATAGGTACCTCAAGAAGAGGAGTGTGATCAAGGGGGAGCACAAGACAAACATGCTATGGAAGAAGAAGCACCATGGGTCCCTCCAACTCAAGTCTGAGCAACGATCCAACGACATCACCCCATCGACCAGATTCTGGGTGACATCAGCAAGGTAGTAACTACTCGCTCAAGATTAGCTAACTTTTGTGAGCATTACTCGTTTGTCTCTTCTATTGAGCCTTTCAGAGTAGAAGAGGCCTTGCAGGATCCGGTCTGGGTGTTGGCCATGCAGGAAGAGCTCAACAACTTCAAGAGAAATGAAGTTTGGAGCTTGGTGCCACGTCCAAAGCAAAATGTTGTGGGAACCAAGTGGGTGTTCTACAATAAGCAAGACGAGCACAGGATGGTGACAAGAAACAAGGCTCGACTTGTGGCAAAAGGTTATGCCCAAGTCGCAGGTTTGGATTTCGAGGAGACTTTTGCTCCTGTGGTTAGGCTAGAGTCTATTCGAATTCTATTAGCCTATGCCGCTCACCACTCTTTCAGGTTGTTTCAAATGGATGTGAAGAGCGCTTTCTCAACGGGCCAATCAAGGAGGAAGTATACGTGGAACAACCCCCTGGCTTTGAGGATGATAGGTATCCCGACCACGTTTTAAGCTCTCTAAGGCGCTCTATGGACTTAAGCAAGCCCCAAGAGCATGGTATAAATGCCTTAGAGATTTCTTAATTGCTAATGCTTTCAAGGTTGGGAAAGCCGATCCCACTCTTTTTACTAAGACTTGTGATGGTGATCTTTTTGTGTGCCAAATTTATGTCGATGACATAATATTTGGTTCTACTAATCAAAAGTCTTGTAAGGAGTTTAGTAGGGTGATGACTCAAAAGTTCGAGATGTCAATGATGGGTGAGTTGACCTACTTCCTTGGGTTCCAAGTGAAGCAACTCAAGGATGACACTTTCCTCTCCCAAACGAAGTACACACAAGATCTTCTCAAGCGGTTTGGGATGAAGGACGCCAAGCCCACAAAGACACCGATGGGAACCGACGGGCATGTCGACCTCAACAAAGGAGGTAAGTCCGTTGATCAAAAGGCATACTGGTCTATGATAGGGTTATTACTTTATTTATGTGCTAGTAGACCGGACATTATGCTAAGTGTATGCATGTGTGCTAGATATCAATCCGACCCTAGGGAATGTCACCTTGTGGCCGTTAAGCGAATTTTTAGATATTTAGTTGTTATGCCTTGCTTCGGGGTCTGGTATCCAAAGGGGTCTACCTTTGACTTAATTGGATACGTAGACTCCGATTATTATGCCGGGTGCAAGGTAGATAGGAAGAGTACATCAGGGACGTGCCAATTCCTAGGAAGGTCCCTGGTGTCCTGGAGTTCTAAGAAACAAACATCCGTTGCCCTATCCACTACTGAGGCCAAGTATGTTGCCACAGGACAGTGTTGCGCGCAACTACTTTGGATGAGGAAAACCCTCTAAGACTTTGGCTACAATCTGAGCAAAGTCCCACTCCTATGTGACAATGAGAGTGCAATCCGCATGGCGGATAATCCTGTTGAACACAGCCGCACTAAGCACATAGACATCTAGCATCACTTCCTGAGGGATCACCAGCAAAAGGGAGATATTGAGATTTTTCATATTAGCACCGAGAACCAGCTAGTCGATATCTTCACCAAGCCGTTGGATGAGAAAACATTTTGCAGGTTGCGTAGTGAGCTAAATGTCTTAGATTCGCGTAACTTGGATTGATCTATAGCATACATGTGTTCTATGCCTTTGATCATGTTACTTTGAAGCATTTACATTACTTGTTGTATATCTGTGGTGCTCAAGTTGTACAAGACCTCCCCGGACCTCACAAGTCCATATGCAAATGGTGCACTTATTTAGAAGGAGATATGCTACAACTTGATCCTTTGAGACTAACCTTTGTGTTTGAGTATTCTTGATGTAGTCTCAAAAGTGCATTGAAAGGGAAAATGGACTTTGATGTTGCAAAGACTTCCACTGCACTCCGGTATTAGGGTACTTAATTCCAAGTTCATTCCTATGCTCTATTTGCCTTTTTGCTCTTAATTGACATTTTTTGGTGAGGCAATGGGGTTAAAGGGCCAAGAATGATCCCGTTTTGGTGCTTAATGCCAAAGGGGGAGAAATTAAGGCCAAAAGCATATGGATCAGCTATCACTTGTGAATTTTGAAAACAATAGAGTTAGAACTTTTGATTTGTCCAAAATACTCCTATTGCAAAATTTAGTGTCTTGTGGGGATTTGTCCAAAATACTCTTATTGCAAAATTTAGTCTCTTGTGGGGAGAATTTTTGATTATGGGAAAAAGGGTGAGTTTTTGGTACTTGATCAATTTTTCCATTGAAATATCTCTCTTTATGCCTAAACAAGTGTGTTTGACTTAGAGATAGGAAAATGAATTTGATTTGCAAAAACAAACCAAGTGGTGGCAAAGAGCGATCCAAATATGCCAAATTATAGTAAAAACAATTTGGTCTTCAATTGCATTGATTTTGCACTTCTCTTGTTGCTTTTTGTTTTGTTTGCATAAATCACCAAAAAGGGGGAGATTGAAAGGGAAATGTGCCTTTGGGCAATTTCAATAATGTTTTGGTGATTAAGTGCCCAACACGATTAATTAAGTTCTCATATGTCAAGTAAAGAGAAAAGTGCAAATCAAAGAGAAAGGTACGTTTCTAGACTTAGTACATTGTTTTGAGTACTAATGTGTTTTGTTTAAGTGCTAGAATTAGTGAGAAAAGAATTGGAAAAAGAGGTGGCTGTGTGCAGCCAACTTCAGCTTGGCTTGACACACTGGACTGTCCGGTGTGCGAGGCTGGTCCGCGTGAAAAGGCCGCTCTCGGGACTCGACGGCGGCGTACGGCTATAATTCACCGGACTATCCGGTGGCGCACCGGACTGTCCGATGAGTCGTCCGCGGCGAACTCGTCGCTCTCGGGAAAAGGATCAACGACGTACAGCTATAATTCACGGGACTGTCCGAAGGTGCACCGGACTGTCCGGTGAGCCAACGGTCGCCTGCGCCAACGGTCGGCCGTGCAATCTTCGCGTGACACGTGGTCGCGCCAACGGTCGGTTGGGCACACCGAACTGTCCGGTGTGCACCGGACAGTGTCCGGTGCGCCAACCAACGGTCGGATGCGCCAGAAATGGAAGGAGATCACGCACCGGACAGCTACAGGGACTATCCGATGGTGCACCAGACTGTCCGGTGCACCACCTGACAGAAGGCAAGTTTGGCCTTCCAAGTTGACCTCTAACGGCTCCTAGCTACCTTGGGGCTATAAAAGGGACCCCTAGGCGCATGGAGGAGTCACCCAAGCATTCACTAAGTATTCTAAGGCATCCAGACTCTGCTTCCGCGCATTCGCTTTGTTGTGTTAGAGATTTGAGCTCTATTCGAGTCAAGGACTCCCTGTGTTGTCATTTAAGCTCGAGTCTTCACTTGTGTGCGTGGGTGTGCTATGTATTCGAGTCTTGTGTGTGTTGCTTCTCCCAACCTTACTCTGTGCCTTCATTGTGATCTTTGTTTTAAGGGCGAGAGACTCCAATTTGTGGAGATTCCTCGCAAACGGGAACAATCATCTAAAGGAAAAACCATGGTATTCAAGTTGATCATCGGATCACTTGAAAGGGGTTGAGTGCAACCCTCGTCCATTGGGATGCCACAATGTGAAAGTAGGCAAGTGTTACTTGGCCAAACTACAGGATAAAAATCGCGTGTCTTGTGTTGCTCTCTCTGTGATTGTTTGTGTTCACAAGAACTCGCTTCAAGCTACTTAGCCGTTCTAACACTTATAACTAAGTTTTGTGGCTATTATTGTTTGATTTTTATAGGATCACCTATCACCCCCCTCTAGGTGCTCTCACCACGTGAGAGGACGCGTGAGCGTAGTCCTAGCCCACCCGGGTAAAGACCACGCGCTTTCAGGCGGAGAAAGGCGCAGTCCCCCCAAAGGTATGCGCCCTTGCAAACATCTCTATGTACGATGGATCCACTAACCCCCGCATGTGGCTGAAAGACTACCGCATCGCAAGCCGCATGGCGTGAATCAAGGATGACTGCCTCATCATCCAGTTCCTCCCCATACACCTCACGGAGGGAGTGAGAGCCAAGCTCGAGGACTTGCCAGTCGGAATCATCCGCGACTGGTCCGACCCCTGAAAGGCTTTCGTTGGAAATTTTTAGGACACCTACAAACGACCCGGAAGCTCCTAGGACCTACAGAGGTGCACTCAGAGAAGCGGGGAGAGCCTATGGGACTACATCCAAAGGTTTTCCCAAAAGAGGAGCGAACTCCCTGATGCCACAGACGTGGATATAGTGAGTGCCTTCACCTATGGCACCACTAATGAAGCGCTGATCCATGAGCTTGGCTGAGGAAGACCGAGAATAACGATGGACCTACTTGACATAGCGACAAGTTCGCTGATAGGGAGGACGCAGTGAGAGCCATTTTTCGCAAGGGAAAGGGCCCACAGGACGATGGCGAGCTTAGTGAAGAAAGGAAGGAGGGAACTTCAGGAACACCCCGACAAGCATAGAAGGAACCACTATCCCCGGTGCGACAAAGAAGTCACCACAGTAGATCAACCACCTAGGCCACCGGGTAAGAATGGTGGCGACCATTTCCAGAAGCTAATGGACTCGCCATGTGAAAACCATGGTTTCTCATCCAACACAAGCTCTAGGAGTGCGAGCTCCTAAAGCACTTTATCTCTAAGCCGCTCGCCAAGAAGGCAAGGCCAGAGGAGCCGACAAAGCCGATAGAGCAAGAGGTCCCCACCGAAGATTTACTCAAGCCAACAGGGTGCCTCATGATCTTCGGCAAGGCTAAGGCCTACGATGACAAGCGTCACATCAAGGCCACCCACCGGCAAGTCCACGCAGCAGAGCCAACCATCCCACGATATCTTTGGTGGTCAGAGTTTCAGATCATTTTCGATTGCTGCGACCACCCTACAACATCTCGCATCCTAGGGCCTACCCCCTTGTCATCGAGCCAGTTGTAGCCTCTAAGTGCCTCACCAAGGTGCTCATGGATAGGTAAGTGGCCTCAACATCATGTATATTGAGACCTTCGATGGACTAGGATCGCACACTCCACACTGTGACCTAGCACGACACCATTCCATGGTGTCATACTTGGCCACTAGGCCTACCCACTCGGGTGGATCACCCTGCCCATTGCGTTCGGCTACCACACCAATTTTCGCACAGAACAGCTAGAGTTCGAGGTGGTGGACTTCCTGGGATCCTACAACACCATACTTAGGAGGCCGTGCTATGACAAGTTCATGGCCATACCTAACTACATGTACCTAAAGTTAAAGATGCCCGGACCACACGAGGTCACCATGACCTCCGCGTCTATCAAGATGATGTACACTTGCGAACGAGCAAACTGCGAACTCGCCTCCAATGGCTAGTCTCTAGGATCCCATATCCAAGGACCATGGCGGCAAGACGGGTGCACCATTTAACGTCGTGGATGTCACAAAATGCACGCGGATCAGAGCATAGCTAGGCGAGAGGAAGGTGAGGGAAGGTCTGTGTGGGAATTTTTAGAAGATAGGCTTTGTAAGGAAAGGCGACTTCAATCAAATAGGAATTGCAAAACATGTATCTACTAAGAAAAGAAATCAATGAAGATCAAAATATTCCCATCAATCGCTTTGCCCTCGTAAGACCCCACCAATCTGAAGACGAGTTTTTTCAACCTAAAGTACCAATGTCCCAAACTACGCTTTCAATCGAAGTACCATGAACAAGTCACCAAGGCGGTCTGGCCGTCGTGCCCCATGGGAAGCAAGCAAAGGTCTCTACACCTACTGAATATCATGCCAGTCAACACAGAAGAAACCACCACCACATAGATCCACGAAGTCCAAAAAGGCCACTGGGGCCAGGATCTGATGGGCAATAGGTTCAAAGTGGAAATAACACGCCACATAAAGATCTTGCCCATCTAAGGAAGTTATTACAAAATGGAACAGACACAAGAAGCGACCTAGGCACCGGTGGGCAGGTCACCAACAGGTGATGCCAGATTCCAGGGGCAAGCTAGCTGGGTCTTCACGTCCTCCCGTTCAGCGAGAACTTTGGCATAGGGGCAGACTTGATCTTCAATTGCGTCTAGCTCCTCATTGCTTTGGCTGACGGCAAAACCTTCAGCAATCATGGTAGCATCGATCTCATCAAAGTGAGAGACCATTTGCCCCAGAGCTAAGCTGCTCCCATGGAACGCACCCTCGACGACGACGTGCTCCACTTGGCTAGGAAGCGACCATAGCTGGTCCACCAAAGGCACCTCAATTGGAGGCAGCGGTGAAAGGTGGGCGCACACCTAGCCAATGACCAGGCGGAACTCCTAAAGCTCAGCACTTTGCTCGGAGAGCATGGCGGTCACATTGGCCAACGAGGCAATGGTGCCATCACGAGCAAGTGAAAGCTCTCGCACTCGGGCCTCAGTCGTTGCCTTCATTTCCTCGGCTATCCTCTTTGTGCTATCAGCCTGAGTGTCACACCCGGATTTAAGGGACAAAGCTGGGTGCATCTCATACATGAGCCAAAAAAGACAACATATATAATAACATAGTGTATAGGGATAAATGTCACAATATAATCAGAGTACTTATTACATAGCGAAAGTCTTACAAAATAAATTATAAATATAAAAGGATCTAAAATCCATCCTTGGCGCCAGAAAGTCAACTGGGAGACGCCACCTAGATCGAATCGAACTCCTCATTGTGTGGCTCCTCTTGAACCACCTGTTCTTCTCCTATGGGGGGGTGTGAGACAGCAAGGGTGAGCTCACCATGTTCATCGCTCAACAAGTTGTGGGGAATAATGTGGCATGAACTCACCAAAGGTGGGAGTTCATGTGATGTGTAAGGCTAATCAACAATAGGGGTTAAAGCTGAGCATTGCTTTTAATAAGTTGGTCAAATTTTATTAGCAATTACTAAATGTAAGTAAATACCAAAAAATAATAGAACAAAATTAATACATAATCCCATGCAATGCAAATGACAAATTGAATTTAAGTTCCATAATTTAATCATGCGAGAGTCCTGAGCTGCTCTTGACCGTGAGCTCGGCTAGTATACCAGTTTTACACTCTACAGAGGTTGTACCCTGTACCCACAAGTCGTGTTTCCCATGTCGTCAGGGTTTGCAAGGCCCTTAGACACTACCAAGGTGAATGGCTAGGGATCCACTACAAGGCCTTTACAAAGTTCCACTAGCTTCCGAAAACCCGCTACAGTTTATGGGAAGAGCACTTGCAAGAATCCCTCGTCTGACCGCCATCGCACCAAAATCAACCTGAGAACCTCCTTGCATGCAACTTCCCTACTGCCCTTGCCCCTTTCGGGTAAGGTAGTCTTCCACTAGCTTTCCTAATTAGTTAGCCAAGGGGTCCCATTCCTCCCTTGTGGTGGCACGTGTTTCTCAAGTTAAGCTCCATGTTCCAATTAAAGATAATAATGATCTTGTCATAAACATAATTAAAATAACAGAATAATTGGAACATGGATATAGTGTAGTATAAATCCCAAAACCATATAAAGCAATAGCAAAAACTACCCATGTGATTCAGGGGTAAACAATGTAGAAATGATAAACAGACTAGGGTGACCTATTGGGTCCCATCAAAATTAAACCTATGCATTGAATAATGATAATAAAGAACATTATTGGGTAACAAAAGTGGATCAAGGGAACAAGGGTCCCATCAAAATTAAACCTATGCATTGAATAATGATAATAAAGAACATTATTGGGTAACAAAAGTGGATCAAGGGCACAACTTGCCTGGCACTTGAGATTCTAGGTACCAGGATGATTCTTTAGATCCTCGTGACCTCACTGCTAGTCGTAGCAATACAAACAGACATGGTATAGACAAAATTAACATCACACCAAACATGAGTACAAACTGAATAATAATGTTCTACGCGTTGCTACGAGATCGCGGGATCGAGAACTACTACGATCGGAGTCATAGTTAAGAAGTTATGATCTTATAGAGGATCTATGTGATTAAAATATTAAACTATATTATAAATTGGTTAGTAAAATTCATATGAGAGGTTATTCTATAAATAATTATCTCAACTTTAATCTAAGTTATAAATTGACCATAGATTATATTCTAGTAGATTATAATGATAAGTAGTTTAACGAGACTAACCAACGTAAGTTAAATAAAGATCTAATTATAAAAGAACAAGACATGGTATAATAAATGTTGTTATTGCATAGTAAATATTTATACGAGGCTAACGCGACTTGAATGGATCAAATCGGAGTTAAAATGGATAAATTATGAATTTCCAAAGTTATTAGGTACTTAGAATAGATTAATTCAAATTAACAATTTTAATTCAAGTTTTACGGCTAAACAGTGTTACTAGTTGATAGACAATATTAAAACAAAAATAATGTCTCTAGAATGAATCAATTTAGAGCTAAAATGAATTTAATATGATTTATCTAAGTTTATGGAATTATTTTTGTATTAAAACCCAATTTGTATAATCATTTCCCCATTTTTATAATCAGTCTGGACTGTGCGCCAAAATCCGAGAAGTGCAGGGGCCACGGTGTAAATGTTTCCAAGACACAGTTCACCCTGCGCAGGACTGCGAGTTTATTCCTAAAATCCTGTGGGGTTCTTATGTGAAATAGCACGGCCGAAGGGGTATGAGTGATCATGCGTCGTTGGATCCAAAACCTAGGACTCAGATTAGATCTAGCCATCGGTGCTCTTACGTGCTTCCTAGGACACGCAGATCCTAATCCAACGGTCCCAATAGACCACGGTTCCTAACCCTCCGATCGGGAATCTACGGCCGAGGTTTACCACGCGCGAAAGCGTACACAACGATCAGATCAAGGCCGTTCAGAAGACATCCAACGATCGCGCTTTTCTCCCCAGATCCACATGCAGGCGCAGCGGCGCCGTTCCTCTCGTGGTGGCGCACTCGCCGCCACGGCGACCGATGCCCAAATCACCGCCCCATTTCTGATCTGGGTGAAGCTACTCGATCCCGGAACCACGATGATCTGCGTGGGGCCCTAATCACTACGCTCGACTACCGCGAGCACTATGCCCACGGATTCCTGCGCCCCGCGGCGGCGCCGTGAAGTTCGGTGAGAAATTCCACTCCACCGACGACCCTACCCTTCTAATACACTGGTGCAACGTGTTGCGAGTATCAAGGCAAGGGATACGGCGGCAGATTACCTGTGAATCGATCAGAGGCGAGCCCTGACCACAAGGGCAGGTGACACAGCAGCAGCAACTGACCCCAGCAATGAATTCACACGCCGCTGACCGCCCACGAACGAAGTTGCGCAGTTGAACACGTTCTGTGCACGACAACTTCGCCACCGAATCCGCGCTTCGAAGCTCAACGGTGACAGAGGAGTGGTCTCGACGGATGCGGCTCTCACTATCTCCCTTCCGACCGGCGATGGAGGCTTGGGCCTACGTCTATGTCGCAAAAACGGGGAACGAGTGGAGAGGAGGGGCGCAGCTTATGTGGGAGGGGGAGCCAGGTAGGATTCGTCAACGGACCCTGAGATTCCCGGCGCGCTGCAGCCAGGAGCGGTGAAGTCGTTGAAGAAGACGATTGACGCGCGGGTGAGCGACCGACGGGGCGGTCCCACAGGTAAGTGATCCGCAGCGAGGGGATAAGGCAAATCCGCGGGGTCCACATGCCAGTGGCAACACAGCGCGCAGATGACCACTCCGAGTGGGCCACGAGGGATAGGAATGTAAGTGGGCTGAGGAGAGGGGAGAGAAAAAGGTAGTGGGCCTGGGCCGAATCCGTTTTAGTGTATTCTTTTCTTTTTTTTCTTTTTCCTGATTTCATTTGTCTCTTTATTTTTAAATCCCAAATTTGAATTCAAATAGTGTTCTAAACTTGTACTCAAATTAAATGTACAAAATAAACATACTAGTATGGAAGGATTGTATTTATTTATACATTTATTTTATCTCATTTATTTAGTGTTTTCTTCCCTTTCCTCAAACCCTAGAGTTCCCTTTTCTATTTCAAAGTTCTCACTCCAAATTTAATTTTAAATTCAAACACATGGTTTGAACTTCAACTTTTCAAGTGTCAAAATAATTCATAATATAAATCTACTGTTTACAATACTATTTTCTATTCTCTTTTGATTTACAAATTTAAAAATTCAAATCCAAGATAAACTTTAGGGATTCATACTCAAAATCAATTATGAAGCAAATATATATATATATTTTAATTGACTTATTTCACTACACGATGGTTCACTTACAGCGACCTGCGGTTGGTTGCTAAAACGGCCTTCAGCGACCTACGGTTGGTCGCTAAAAACTTTTAGCGACCCATAAGGATGGTCGCTGTAAGTGCCGTCGCTAAAGGCTTTAGCGACCGACATCTTTTTAGCGACCGACCGTCCGTTGCTAATATTGTATATTTAGCGACCAACCGTGGGTTGCTGTACTATAGATTTAGCAACCAACTGTAAGTCGTCATACTATACATTTAGCAACCAACAGAAAGTCGCCCTTTTTACAGTTGTTATTAATAATAATATACATTTAATTAAGCACCACAAATCACATATTTTTACACACAAATCATAAAGACATACACAGTTAATCAGTATACCACAATCATAGATCCATCACATAAACACAAAAGCGCCACAATTATATATTCACAAAAGCAACACAATTATAATATCATTCACAACTAGATCATTTACAGATAGCTAGCTAGATCATTCACAAAAGCTCCAGAGATGATCAGTCACAAAAGCACCACAACTACATCACTAATGTTTCATATCACTCTAGCTATTGTTCAAAAGCCCACAACTACATCACTCTAGCTGCTCCAGAGCTGATCAGTCACAAAAGCATCTGTTCACTCTAGTAGCTTTTGATGCTCTATTTTCACACCCATAGCAGAACCTTGCAACTAGCTCAAATGACTTGGCACCCCCAGGAATGTCATTTAGTTTGATGATGCATTCTTCTTGGTCAGAATTTTCTTCAATTGACCGTTCAAGAAAGACACTTTTTGAAAGTAAAGGGAACTGCAATGAAACAGACACTGTTATGGAGGAAATAATCAACATGTAAAAAGGTTAATTAAAGGCATACAAGGCAAGAAAGTGAAGCAAAAAGCATTGGAACAGAAATAAAAGGTTATAACCATTTTCATATTCTTTCATAAATGCCAGTAGAAGAAGCTTTACACAGGAAACACCAAGTCAAACAAAGTATGATGAAAGTTTCATTCAAAGCAAGGAACTGTTTATTGTTGCAACACGATATGGACAGAGAACATTTGCTAGACGGGAACAAGCAACAAAAGGGATATAACCATTTTTGCTTTATTTCTTGCATACACCAGGAAAATACAGGAATCCAGAATATGACCAGGAAAAAAGGACAGTACCTTGTGAAGGTGGAAAGACATATCCCCAACCTCAACGGTGACATCGCTAGGAAGTCCTGTTGTGCAGAACCTAAAAGGTTCACAAGCAGAAAAACAATCGAAATTCAGATAAATTTGTATACACAGTAAGAACTGGAAAATGAGACTCCTTATGGTAAAAAACAATGATGGGTGGTCACCTAGTGGTTAATGTCAATTTCAAACTAATAGGTTTAAAGCACACATTAAGAAAGAAAAAACTCAACCATATGCAACAAGACATTTGGAGAAACATTTCAAATGCCACAAGTCTTCATCACTCAAGAATCAAAAACTAATTATTCCTACTTAGCCAAACAAGAACAAAATCAAGTGCTCAATTGCAGATTTTCTGGACAGCACACAGTAGTCAATTGTTTTGTTCATAACTCACAAAATATTCATCCAAAAATAGTGAACTAAGACTTTCTGGAAAGCCTAAGAAATCCTATACAACTTTGGTATTATCATCACCATGAGATTAGACACTTAAAAAGGTCAATCAGTATTAAATGATAATGCTGTCTAGATTTGGACGGAATTCGACTACTCACTTCAAAACTCCATAACTGGAGATCTAGGCATCCAAAACAGGTGATCCAAGAATTTCTAGAAAGCTTATAAAATTGTCTACAACTCATTTAAAAACATCTTAGGTTGTATGAAACACCCGACTAAATATGATCTTGGGAAGCATGACTAGATCATACCAAAGTTCCTAGTAGAAGCGACAGCACAAATCCAATCTTGAGATAAGATGCATGCTTCTACTCAGCTAGACATACCTTAAATATGGGTTCCACTTTTCCATGAAAAACTTTGCTAGATCTACCATGTCCAGATCGAGGATTCAAGATGACAAGTATCTTTGGTGGAGACCGACATTTAACATAAGGATCAAACATGGCATCAAACTGAATGAGTTCTAGGGTCATCTTAAACAATAAAACAAATGCTAAAAGCATATGTAATCTAATCTGACTAAAATATTATAAGTTTTTAAATGACTGTTAGTAGATGTACATGCACCTGAATAGCCCCAAAAGTTTAGATTTCTAGGGTCATACAGTTTAAGAAGCCATGAAAAAAATCATACACATTACACAAACAATATAAGATACTGGTAGTGCTTGATGCATATCAACTATGGTCTGATTGTCCACTCTTGAAAGGAAAGACCAAGACTCAGAAAGTGATTTTGCTATGCTTCTAAGGATCTCTATGATTCTAACTAATAGATTGTGACTAACAAAAAGATCAATAGGTACAGCTACAAGACAGATGAGCTTGCTCCAATCACACAGCCAAAGTCTAAATTACAGTTGCTCGAGAACCACAAGCACAAAAATATCTTATTGTCGTTGTTTCACAGTAACATTGCAGAAACTTATAGGTCATGGCGTTAACTCTCTTGCCTGGATGCCTGATGCGATTTGCTCAGTCCATTCTGGAGGAAGCTGCAAAAGCAAAAGCCGATCGTGGCGTTAATTCTTGATGACAGACAGCCAGGCCATTGCTGCTCTGACGGAGCATCCAATTCTTCTCTTCTTTTCGTGAAGCAGATCTGAATATCTGATGCAAAAAGCCTGAGAGAGCTCCGCAGGAGCATGCATGCGCGGTGTCTATTATCTCCAAAAATAAATCTCCAGAGGGACCAGCTGTGCTGACGAGATTTGTATCTCCGCGAGCAAGGATGGATCATGGATGCAAGTAAAATCTCCAAAACTAAATTTGTAATAAATCTGAATAATATTTATACCTTTAAATCATGAGACAGAGCAGCTGTGCCGTGCGCGGATGAGATCCAAAGGGACCAGCTACGCTGACGAGATTCGGCCGGAATGGCGCCGTTGCCGCGGACGAGATCCAGAGGGACCAGCTGCGACGAGATTCGGCCGAGATGGCGCCGTTGCTGAGGCTGCCGAACAGGACGGCGCGACACACCAGACCAGAGACGAAGAGGCAGAGACGGACCTTTCAAAGCAGAAGAACCAGAGGCCAGAGCCGGACAAACCTTGCACCAGAGGAATGGACGAAGGAGGAGGAGTGGAGGACGGATCACCACAGCCGCTGTAGCATCGAGGCCGCCATAGACCGAGGCGAGACGAGAGGGATAGGCGTCAGGCGATAGGGTTTGCCATTTGCGAGACTACGACTGGCTGCGAGAGGAAAATGACGGCCGGGTGTTTGTTTTTGGACCGGGTCACGCGAATTGGGCCGGCGCGACAGTGCGGCCTGCGGGAGTGCGAGTGGGCCTGCCTAGTGAATTTGGCTTGTCAAATACGCGGGCCATCGTCGTGCCGACCCATATATCGGGCCGGGCCGGATCAAAGCACGCGGGCCGCCGTAGCTGCTCATACTCGGGCCGCTAAACGGGCCGTGCCGGCCCGGGCCCGTAACCAACCGTGCCGGGCCGTGTTTGGACCGGGCTAAATTCGTGCCGTGCCACGGGCCAAACAGGCGGTCCACACTGTTTGGACATCTATAGCTGCAGCACCAGAGAGAGGGCGTGAGAGAGATGAGAGGGGCGGCGGTGGGAAGATGCCAGGGAGAGGGTGGAGACAGGGATGGCGTGGGAGGGAGAGTTAGGTAGATGGGCTCCTAGTGGGCCTTAGGGTTAGGGAGGGTTTTCTTTTTTATTTATTTCGAAATGTATTTTTAAATTACTCAAAAATTCATAAAAAATTTACCAAATAAATAATAAACATTTGAATAAATTATTATAAATGCAAATAAATAATAAACATTTGAAACGACTTTCAACTCGAATCTAATATCATATAAGCACAAAGAACACAATTGCATACTATAGTCATGTCCATACATAAACAAAACCATGAAATAAACATACAAGCAATATTAAAAAGAAATAAATCACTACGCAATTTAGCGATCAATGTTTACTTGTTTTAATTAATTTTTAGTCACTAACATCTACAGGTACGTTCAGGCTATAAGATTTGATAGTGATCCTTGCTCTATAGCGACCCACCGCTAGTCCCCCGACGACATCTATAGCGACCAACCATAAGTTGTTACATTTCTAGACTTTTAGCAACCAACCGATCGTTGCTACAAAAGGATTTAGCGATTGACCGTCGGTCCCTAACCTTTAGCAACCAACAGTTGGTACCTAATAAGGGTCGCTAAAGATCAACCGTCGTGTAGTGTTTGTTCGGTAGATGTTTGAAATATGAAAAACACTCATATTGTTTTCTTTCTTTTTAGAAAAATAGTATTTTAAATGTGGGATAAGAAGTAAAAGTTACTTCAATAATAAATATTCATGTAAATAAATGCTTATGGTGCATCATTTAATGATATGCATAATCATTTAGTTGAATAGAGAACATTGATATTTCTTCTTTTCTAAAATGGTTCTTGGTTTTCTAAAATTCAGTTCTCAATTCGCAACTCTCAAGTATAATTTGAGATATCAGAATTTACTATTTCATTCCTTCATGTATTTATTTTATTATTATTAATTTTTAATTTTTTTATATAGAGATTTTGGTCATTACAAATCCTACCCCCCTTAACAGAAATCTTGTCCTCGAGATTTGTAAGGAAAGGGTATATAACCAAGTTATCTCAAAACATATGCACAAACAAAAATCTCAGCATGATGCACAATTTATTAGCAGCACATGGGGTCAATAGACCCTATTATTCCTCCTAAAATAGTATCATACCAT
This sequence comes from Zea luxurians, assembly GCA_029449295.1. Lineage (NCBI taxonomy): Eukaryota > Viridiplantae > Streptophyta > Magnoliopsida > Poales > Poaceae > Zea > Zea luxurians. Next base: position 84,074,675 of record JAOPSE010000008.1, on the reverse strand, counting down.
CTACTAACTAAAGCAACATTTAGATCTTACAAATAGTAGTAATTTATATTTATGTTTATGTAGCTTGGTGGAGCTGGTGGTGGTGGAGGAGGTTGTTGTTGTCGTTGTTGTCTTTCCAACCGTGCTTGCCTTATTTCTTGACGTATCTCCAGCCGAATCTGACGCATTTCTTCGCATTCTTGTCTTATCTTATTTTGAATTTCGGTCACCAGGTCTGTCAATTGTTGTATTACCCTTTGGGCGGCAACCACTTGATCGATTTCAATAGGTGGAGAATTTGGAGGATTCATTTCTGTTTGCTGTTGCCTGATAATCTTTCCTTCCTGATATTGGCCATCAAAGTTAGAAGCATAAGGCAAAATAGTTTTGCAAGGGAATTTATTTGATAAGCGGAATGAATAAGCTAGTAGCTGGTTATGATCTGAAGATTCTTTAGTAGGGCTTAATCTTTGTTTTATATCAAGATTGGGATAACTAGTCGTATAAAGTGAATGTCCAAAGATATGATAGAATCTATCAAGATGAGATAGATATGGGTGAGATAGACTATATGATGCAGGTCAAAATTTTGGTTGATGTTAGGTGGGGACAGATAGACATTCCATCATGACTCTATTGGCTGGGTTAGCTCTTCTGCTCATGGTTGAGTTGGTCTAATGTGCTAAGTTAAGTTAACACTTGGCTAGTAGGGTTTAATCTCTTCTACCAGTATTGCTAATCTTGTTTAAGTAGACCACAGTGGATTCTATAATCCCATTTAAGAATACCATTTAGTTGAGCATATCCTGCTGACTTTATTTTTATGGAAGTCTAGTATTTGTTTTTTATCTCAGTGGAACTTCCAATTAGTATATATTTTTATGCACCTAAAATTCTTCATGCATTACCAGGTGTGGCATAGAATCAAGGGTACTTCAAATTTTGGCCATTAGGTGGGTGTAGAGAAGTTTTGGGGGTAAAGAAGAGTTAGGTAAGGGAGTCTTTTTATTCCGGGTGGTGGATCTTGATTTATCTGAAGATCTGTTTCTACTTGTATCTTTCATTGTCGAGGTTAATCTTGGATCTAATTTAAGAACCATCGGTTGTGGTGTTGGATGCCTTTATCTATGTTGGGATAACCATTACGGTTACATGGGGTAGGGTACATAGATTGAACATAGTTTTACTTTGCTTGTAAGATAAATGGGTTGGGCAACCTATAACATGGGCTAGGTTGTGGTTTCTCGGACAAGTTGGTTTGAGACACCAGTTTAGATTTAAAACTCATTTATCGGAATATGGTTTAGTTAATACTTGCAACATAGATTAGACCATATTAGATCAGGTAGGGTTTAGATTAGACTGGATATAACTAGATTAGACTAGTTAAGATCTACTAAATTTATTTTGGAATACATCATGTTTGTTACATTATTACGAGTTAAGCAAAGTGGTGGGATAAGTATGCTTGTTAGGTCAAGATGAGTCTCTAAGATCATGGTAGAATCTTTCGAGATTAGTTAGATCTATTAGGATAAGATGAGAATCCTTTTGAGATAAGATGGATCATTTAAGATAAGAGAGTCTTTAAGATAGGAGGGATCTCTATGAAATAGATACATTTTAATGGAGGATAATCTAAGTTGTTTAGTTATCTTATGATGCCTATTTATGCCTATACGCATATGCAGGTGTAATTGTGGACATTAATCAACAACTAATCACACTCAATCAAGAGATCCAAATCAGACAAATATCATAAGAACAAACACTCAAGCGTATGGATAACTATAAAGATAGTTTTGTTTTTGTTCCTAAGAGTAGGTCTCCTAGTCCTAAAGGTCACTTTAGGCACAGGATTTCAAAGTGTGAAATCCACATTTGTCTTTAGAAAGAAAAGGTAAGAATAATTAGAGTAAAGCGGAAATAGATGAGAAAAGATTAAGATGAGTTTTAGAAAAGAATCAGAGTAGTAAAGGTAAGGTTAATCAGAGTAGAACAGTAGAAGGTGAAACATGATCAAGATAAGTATAGAAAGAATCATAGTAAGGTAAGTAGGTAAGGGTTTTGTCCATTTCTATCTAGGTTTTGTGCTACAGTCAACATTCCTCTGATACCACGTATGTCACACTCGGATTTAAGGGACAAAGCCAGGTGAATCTCATACATGCGCCAAAGAAGACAACATATATAATAACAGAGTGTATAGAGATAAATGTCACAATATAATCAGAGTACTTATTACATAGCAGAAGTCTTACAAAATAAATTATAAATATAAAAGGATCTAAAATCCATCCTTGGCGCCAGAAAGTCAACTGGGAGACGCCACCTAGATCGAATCGAACTCCTCGTTGTGTGGCTCCTCTTGAACCACCTGTTCTTCTCCTGTGCGGGGTGTGAGACAGCAAGGGTGAGCTCACACATGTTCATCGCTCAATAAGTTGTGGGGAATAATGTGGCATGAACTCACCAAAGGTGGGAGTTCATGTGATGTGTAAGGCTGATCAACAATAGGGGTTAAAGCTGAGCATTGCTTTTTTGAGAGCACCTAGAGGGGGGTGAATAGGTGATCCTGTAAAATTAAACACTAAATAGCAACAAACTTGATTATCAAGGTGTTAGTGAAATCAAGCGGCTAAGGAACGCGCTCGTGCGAACAAAGCAATCACAATAAGCAACACACGAGACACGCGATTTTTATCCCATGGTTCGGCCAAGTGACACTTGCCTACTTCCACGTTGTGGCGTTCTAATGGACGAGGGTTGCACTTAACCCCTTTCAAGCGATCCAAAGATCAACTTGAATACCATGGTCTTTTCTTTTAGTATCTTTTCCCGTTTGCGAGGAATCTCCACAATTTGGAGTCTCTCGCCCTTACAATTGAGATCACAAAGAAAGCACATAGTAAGGTTGGGGAGAGCAACACACACAAGACTCAAAATCATAGCACAACCACGCACACAAGTGAGAAGGTGAGCACTCAAACACAGCGTGAGGAGTTTATAACTCAAATAGTGCTCAAATCTCAATAACAATGATCCGATTGCGTGAAAGCGAAGTCTAGAAGTCTTAGGATGTTTAGAGTGTGCTTGATGTTCTCCTCCATGCGGCTGGGGTCCCTTTTATAGCCCCAAGGCAGCTAGGAGCTGTTGGAGACCAACTTGGAAGGCTAATCTTGCCTTCTGTTGAGTGGCGCACCGGATCGTCCTGTAGACAGTCCGATGCACGATCTCCTTCCAAAATAGGCATATCCGACCGTTGCCCCTCAGGGCCCGTTGGCGCACCGGACACTGTCTAGTGCACACCGGACAGTCCGGTGCACCCTGCCGATCGTTGGAGCTGCCACGCGTCGCCCGCAGATTTCACGACTGACCGTTGGCGCCGACAACCGTTGGCTCACCGGACAGTCCGGTGCACCACCGGACAGTCCGGTGAATTTTAGCCGTACACCCCCGTCGAATCCTGAGAGCGGCAAGTTCACGTGGACCAGCCTGGCGCACCGGACACTGTCCGGTGCACCATCAGACAGTACGGTGTGCTAGGCCGAACTGGAGTTTGGCTGCACACAACCAAGTCTTTTGCAATTCGATTCTCTTTTCTTCAGCACTGTTTCTAGCACTTAGATAACCTCATTAGTATTCAAAAACAAATGTACTAAGTCTAGAAACATACATCATGCCTTGATTTGCACTTTTCAACCTTAGGCACATTAGGACTTAAAGAATATGTGTTGGGCACTTAATCACCAAAATACTTATAGAAATTGCCCAAGGCCATATTTCCCTTTCAATCTCCCCCTTTTTGGTGATTTATGCCAACACCTCAAAAAGCAACAAAAAAATGCAACATCAATTCAATTTGAAGATCCAATTGTTTTTTACTATAATTTGGCATATTTGGATCACTCTTTGCCACCACTTGGTTTGTTTTTGCAAATCAAATTCTTTTTCCTATCTCTAAGTCAAACACAAATCAAATTCTTTTTCCTATCTCTAAGTCAAACACACTTGTTTGGGCAAAACGAGAGATATTCCAAGAGAAAAATTGTTCAAGTACCAAAAACTCCCCCTTTTTCCCATAACCAAAATTCTCCCCCACAAGAGACCAAATTTTGCAATAAGAGTATTTTGGAAAAATCAAGAGTTCTAACTCTATTGTTTTCAAAATTCACAAGTGGTTGGTGAAAGGGAAATGTGTCCTTGGGCCATTTCTAGTATAGTTTTGGTGATTAAGTGCCCAACACGTATTGAGTGAGTAATCTTGTGCCAAATGATTAATGAAGTGCAAATCAACAAGAATGTATGATTCTAGACTCAGTACATTGGTTTTTGTGTACTAATATATTTGTCTAAGTGCTGGAATCAGAGAAAAGAGAAGAAGAAAATATCTTGGCTGGAACAGCCAAGACTTAGCGATTTCTGGCACACCGGACTGTCCGGTTGTGAACCGGACAGTGTTCGGTGGTGCACCGGACAGTGTCCGGTGTGCCAGGCCAGCCTCCGGTGAACAGGCTACTCTCGGGAACTGACAGCGGTGTACGGCTATAATTCACCGGACTGTCCGGTGAGCTGTCTGCGGCGAAGTCATCGCTCTCGGGAATCGTTCAACGGCGTACGACTAAAATTCACCGGACGATCCGGTGAGGCACCGGACTATCCAGTGAGCCAACGGTCGACTGCACCAACGGTCAGCCGCGCAATCCGCGCGCGACGTGTGGGCACGCCAACGGTCGGCAGGGAGCACCGGACTGTCCGGTGTGCACCGGACAGTGTCCGGTGCGCCAACGACTCCAATTCTGCAACGGTCGACTGTGCTATTTTTGGAAGGAGATCTGCACCGGACTATGAACAGTACCTGTCCGGTGGTGCACCGGACAGTCCGGTGCGCCACCCGATAGAAGGCAAGAATTGCCTTCCCAGATTGCTTTCAACGGCTCCTAGCTGCCTTGGGGCTATAAAAGGGACCACTAGGCGCATGGAGAAGTCATCCAAGCATTCTTTGATCATCTCTAAGCACCAAGACTCCATTCTCGCGCATTCGATTCTTTGTGATAAGTGACTTGAGCTCTAGTTAGTAGAGAACTCCCCGCATTGTGTTGTGAGCTCAAGTTGTGGTTTGTGTGCGTGTTTGTGCTCGTGCTTTGAGTCTTGTGTGTGTTGCTCTCCCCTCCCTTACTTCTGTGCTTCTTTGTGATCATCATTTGTAAGGGCGAGAGGCTCCAAGTTGTGGAGATTCCTCGCGAACGGGATAGAGTAAAAGAAAGGAAAACACCATGGTATTCAAGTTGATCATTGGATCACTTGAAAGGGGTTGAGTGCAATCCTCGTCCATTGGGACGCCACAACGTGGAGTAGGCAAGTGTTACTTGGCCGAACCACGGGATAAATCATCGTGTCTCTGGTGCCTGTTTTGTCCTTAGCCACTTGTTTCTATTGAGCTAACACTTAACCAAGTTTTTGTGGCTACAAGTGTTTGATTTTTACAGGATCACCTATTCACCCCCTCTAGGTGCTCTCAATTGGTATCGGAGCCGTTCTCTTCACGCAAGGGACTAATCGCCCGAAGAGATGGATCCTAAGGGAAAGGGGATGGTGGTCAACGACAAGACAAAGGAGTCCATCATCAATGAGCCAAGAGATGATAAGCCCTCAGACTCTGGCTCGAGTCATAAGAAAAAGGACGGGAAGAAGAAGAGGCGCATCAAGAAGATCGTCTACTACGACAGCGACGAGTCTTCTTCTTCCCAAAGAGACGACGACTACGACGAGAAAAAGAAAACGGTCAACTCAAACTTTTCTTTTGATTATTCTCGTATTCCATTTAACTCTAATGCTCATTTACTTTCAATTCCACTTGGGAAACCTCCGCACTTTGATGGAGAAGACTACCCATTTTGGAGTCACAAAATGCGTAGTCACCTATTCTCTCTCTCCATCCAAGCATTTGGGAGATTGTTGAAAACAGAATGCTTTTTGATAGTACTGACAACCCCGTTTTCATTAATGAGCAAATCCATAAAAATGCACAAGCTACCACTGTTTTGTTAGCATCCTTATGCAGGGACGAGTACAATAAGGTGAGCGGCTTGGACAACGCCAAGCAAATCTAGGACACCCTCAAGACCTCTCATGAGGGGAACGACGCCACCATGATCACCAAGATGGAGTTGGTGGAAGGCGAACTAGGGAGGTTCGCAATGATCAGGCGAGAGGAGCCAACACAAACGTACAACCGGCTCAAGGCCCTAGTCAACAAAATCAGGAGCTATGGAAGCACGAGATGGACCGATCACGACGTTGTCCAGCTTATGCTCAGGTCCTTCACTGTTCTTGATCCTCATCTTGTGAATTCAATCTGTGAGAATCCTAGGTACACAAGGATGACGCCCGAGGAAATACTCGGAAAGTTTGTAAGCGGGCGTATGATGATCAAGGAGGCAAGATATGTTGATGAGGCATTGAATGGCCCAATGCCTATCTACGAGCCTCAAACCGTTGCTCTCAAAGCAACAAACAGCAGGGAGGCGCTACCTAGCAAGGTGGCGCAAGTTGAGGCGGCCGAGCTAAACGAGGATGAAATGGCCCTCATCATCAAGCGCTTCAAGACAGCGCTAAAAGGACGCAAGGAGCATCCCAACAAAAGCAAGACAAAGGGAAAACGCTCCTGCTTCAAGTGTGGTAAGACTAGGCACTTTATTGCTAACTGTCCCGATAATGATAGTGACCAGGGACAAGAAAAGAGCTCGAAGAGAGAGAAAAAGAAGTCCTACAAGAAGGCGAAGGGCGAGGCGCACCTTGGCAAGGAGTGGGATTCGGATTGCTCTTCGTCCGACTCCGACGACGAAGGACTCACCGCCTCAGCCTTCAACAAGTCGTCTCTCTTCCCCAACGAGTGCCATACTTGCCTAATGGCAAAAGAGAAAAAGGTAAACGCTCGAGATACCCCTACGTATGCTTCTTCAAGTGATGATGAATCTAGTGATGATGAAGTAGACTACACAAGTTTATTCAAAGGTTTAGATAGAACTAAAATTGATAAGATCAATGAATTGATTGATGCCTTAAATGAGAAGAATAGATTGTTAGAGAAGCAAGAAGATATTTTATATGAAGAGCATGACAAATTCATTAGTGTGCAAAAATCTCTTGATTTAGAAGTAAAAAGGAATGAGATGCTTTCCTCCGAATTATCTACTTGTCATGAAACTGTGTCTACCTTAAGAAGTATTAATGATGATTTAAATGCTAAGCTAGAAGTTGTTAATAAATCTAGTTCTTGTGTAGAGCATGTTGTTATCTGTAATAGATGTAAGGATTTTGATGTTGATGCATGTGTTGAGCACCTTACCTCCATTACAAAATTAAATGGTGAAGTGGCTAGTCTTAATGCCCATCTTAAGACTAGCAAAAATGACTTTGATAAACTAAAATTTGCAAGGGATGCCTACACTGTTGGTAGACACCCCTCTATTAAGGATGAGCTTGGCTTTCAAAGGGAAGTCAAGAACTTAACAAGTCAAAGGGCTTCCATTTCCGCCAAGGAGAAAAGGAAGGCCCCTATGGCTAATAGTACTCAACGGAATCATGCTTTCATCTATAGTGATAGAAGGTTTTCTAGAAATGCTCATAGGAATTATGCTTATGATTCACATGCCATGATTGCATCAAGTTCTTCTTTTGTGCATGGTAGAAATGTGCCTAGGAAAAATGTTGCTCATGTGCCTAGGAAAGTTTGTAATGAACCTTCTACAATTTACCATGCTTGCAATACTTCTTTTGCAATTTGTCGTAAGAATAAGAAAGTGATTGCTAGGAAGTTGGGGGCCAAATGCAAAGGAGACAAGACTTGCATTTGGGTCCCAAAGACTATTATAACTAACCTTGTAGGACCCAACAAGAGTTGGGTACCTAAAACCCAAGCCTAATTTGCCTTGCAGGTTTATGCATCTAGGGGCTCAAGCTGGATTATCGACAGTGGATGCACAAACCACATGACGGGGGAGAAGAAGATGTTCACTTCCCACGTCAAGAACAAGGATTCCCAAGATACAATCATATTTGGAGATGGGAATCAAGGCAAGGTCAAAGGCTTAGGCAAGATAGCCATCTCCAATGAGCACTCTATCTCTAATGTATTTCTAGTAGAGTCGCAGGCTATAATCTGCTGTCTATAAGTCAATTGTGCCACATGGGTTATAATTGTCTATTTACAAATGTAGATGTGTCTGTCTTTAGAAGGAGTGATGGTTCACTAGCTTTTAAGGGTGTACTAGATGACAAACTCTATTTAGTGGATTTTTCAAAAGAGGAGGCCGGTCTAGATGCATGCTTAATTGCTAAGACTAGCATGGGCTGGCTGTGGCATCGCCGTCTAGCATATGTTGGGATGAAGAACCTCCATAAACTTCTAAAGGGAGAACATGTGTTAGGACTAACAAATGTGTTTCTCGAAAAAGATAGACCTTGTGCAGCTTGTCAAGCAGGCAAACAGGTGGGAAGCGCTCATCACAGCAAGAACGTGATGACCACATCAAGACCTTTGGAGCTACTTCACATGGACCTCTTCGGACCCGTCGCCTACCTCAGCATAGGGGGAAGTAAGTATGGTCTTGTTGTTGTTGATGATTTTTCCCGCTTCACTTGGGTATTCTTTTTGCAGGATAAGTCAGAAACCCAAGGGACCCTCAAGCGCTTTCTAAGGCGAGCTCAAAATGAGTTTGAACTCAAAGTGAAAAAGATTAGAAGCAACAACGGGTCCAAGTTCAAGAACCTTCAAGTGGAGGAGTTTCTTGAGGAGGAAGGAATTAAGCACGAGTTCTCCGCTCCCTACACACCACAACAAACGGTGTGGTAGAGAGGAAGAACAGGACGCTTATAGACATGGCGAGGACGATGCTTGGAGAATTCAAGATGCCCGAGCGGTTTTGGTCGGAAGCTGTGAACATAGCTTGCCACGCCATAAACCGGGTCTACCTTCATCGCCTCCTCAAGAAGACGTCGTATGAACTCCTAACCGGTAACAAACCCAACGTTTCATATTTTCGTGTATTTGGGAGTAAATGTTACATTCTAGTGAAGAAAGGTAGGAATTCAAAATTTGCTCCCAAAGCTATAGAAGGGTTTTTGTTAGGTTATGACTCAAATACAAAGGCGTATAGAGTCTTCAACAAATCATCGGGTTTGGTTAAAGTCTCTAGCGATGTTGTATTTGATGAAACTAATGGCTCTCCAAGAGAGCAAGTTGATCTTGATGATATAGATGAAGACGATGTTCCAACGGACGCAATTCGCACCATGGCGATTGGAGATATGCGACCACAGGAACACCAAGTGCAAGATCATCCTTCTTCCTCAACAATGGTGCACCCCCCAACTCAAGATGATGAACATGTTTCTCAAAAGGAGGCGTGTGATCAAGGGGGAGCACAAGAAGATCAAGTTGTGGAGGAAGAAGCACCACGGGCCCCTCCAACTCAAGTTCGAGCGACGATTCAAAGGAATCATCCCGTCGACCAGATATTGGGTGATATAAGCAAGGGAGTAACCACTCGCTCTAGATTAGCTAATTTTTGTGAGCATTACTCTTTTGTCTCTTCTATTGAGCCTTTCAGGGTAGAAGAGGCCTTGCTAGATCTGGACTGGGTGTTGGCCATGCAGGAAGAGCTCAACAACTTCAAGCGAAATGAAGTTTGGACACTTGTGCCACGTCCCAAGCAAAACATTGTGGGAACCAAGTGGGTGTTCCACAACAAACATGACGAGCACGGGGTGGTGACAAGGAACAAGGCTCGACTTGTGGCAAAAGGTTATGCCCAAGTCGCAGGTTTGGACTTTGAGGAGACTTTTACTCCTGTGGCTAGGCTAGAGTCGATTCGCATTTTGTTAGCCTATGCCGCTCACCATTCTTTCAGGTTGTTCCAAATGGACGTGAAGAGCGCTTTCCTCAACGGGCCAATCAAGGAGGAGGTGTACGTGGAGCAACCCCCTAGCTTTGAGGATGAACGGTACCCCGACCACGTGTGTAAGCTCTCTAAGGCGCTCTATGGACTTAAGCAAGCCCAAGAGCATGGTATGAATGCCTTAGAGACTTTCTAATTGCTAATGCTTTCAAGGTTGGGAAAGCCGATCCAACTCTTTTCACTAAGGCTTGTGATGGTGATCTATTTGTATGCCAAATTTATGTCGATGACATAATATTTGGTTCTACTAACCAAAAGTCTTGTGAAGAGTTTAGCAGGGTGATGACATAGAAATTCGAGATGCCAATGATGGGTGAGTTGAACTACTTCCTTGGGTTTCAAGTGAAGCAACTCAAGGACGGCACCTTCATCTCTCAAACAAAGTACACGCAAGACTTGCTCAAGCAGTTTGGGATGAAGGACGCCAAGCCTGCAGAGACTCCAATGGGAACCGACGGACATGTCGACCTCAACAAAGGAGGTAAGTCCGTT